>JAWDJD010000002.1:410692640-411928473 GCA_035047305.1 Bradypodion pumilum
CCATGTGTTACCAATGTAACCTTTCTGTGTGCAACATTATAACCATCAGCCGTATCAATGTAACCTAATAAGGGGACGCGAGCTAGTGACCACCAGAGGGCAGTAGCGAGCGTCCAGCTCTCATGGATCATAGTCACCTGGTTCAGCAGCGCGGGAAGATTCCCCGCGACCTCCTCACCTGGTCAAGAAGGGCGTGACCTCCTACGACGTCACGCAGGCAGCAACCAATAGTCTGTCGACGAGCCACATTCAAATGTATAGCCAACTGTATATATTGAGCTACTCATCCGCCATTACCACATGTTCCCCCGGATCATCATGCAATAAACCTGTGTTAAGCCAACCCTTCGGCTGTTTCATTGTCTTTGGTCCCTTACACTAAACTGAGAGTGGTTGAAGTATTGGGACTTTTTTCTATTTGACTAAAAAAACATTCTACTTATAATTCATTGAGTTTCATGTTGTTTGTGAATTAGCAATGTACACAGAGAAAATAGAACTTAGGTGGAACAAAGTTCTTGCTTATTAGACCTTGGTGCAAGTAAAGGGAAGCTTAAGGATCAACCTTCAACTGAAGACCAAATGCTTCTCTGTGACCTCTCAGTGCTCTGCTATGTTTCTTTGGGCATGTAAATTAATTGGAGTGTTTCTCAATTTCTCTTGCCACACACCTGACTTGATTTAATGAGGAGAGGAGCAGTTAACAAATGTGGAGAGTAATACATTTCTCTAATGATTTTAGAAAGGAAAGATGGCATAAGATGGTTCTCAAGTTCAGAATGCAGTATTTGATGCAATCATCTATCCTTCCTCATGCATTTCAGATGTAGCTCCCATACCAAATCTTCTATATCACCTATGAGCTTTGCAAGATTTCCATTTCTTCTTTCTTCATTTCCTTTACATTAAACTAGACACTGCGCTAAGTAAGTAATGTGAACTTTTTTCAACTTCCAAATAAGCATGTGGGGCTCATGACATAAACCTACAAGAAAACACGTGGAGCACCTGAACCAAAGTGCTCAATACATAAGCAAAACCTTTTGAGCAAGAAAGTCCCTTGCAAGTAAAAAGAGGAAGTAAGGATTCTCTGCTCTCTCATTAGTTTAACATAGTGTCAAACTAACAATTTCCAATACTAAGTCAGCTATGATGCCAACAAACTTATACATATATCTTTTGTTCCTCTTTATTTATTTAAATCCCTACACTTTATTTTTAGACTTCTTTAGGTTTCATGACCAGAAACAGATATTTAGGCAGACCAGGAGATCATTTTGATTGGATTTCTTTTCAATGTACCACATCTTTCTCGGCTATCCATATATCTTTTCTCCTTTTGCTGGCAAGGAGCCATATTCTTTTTCTACATACAGATGTATCACCTAACATTTTTTTGTTTCGTTTTTACTCTTTTTAAATAGTGGGATAGTCCCCACCTTTCCTAAAACAACAACAACAACGACAACAACAACAACAACAACAACAACAACAACAGTGGTGGTGGTGGCGGCGGCGACAATGACGACTCTTCCTGAAAACCTGCTAAGTCTCTGCTTACTCTACTCCTGTACTTACTGTGGAACCCAAAATAACTAAGAAAGATCTTTTCCTAATATAGTACAACAAATAATATCTGCCAACTGTAGAATGAAATATTTGTTGTTGTTGTTCAGTCTTACAGTTGAGTCTGATCCTTTGTGACTGAAATGTTAATGCTCTTTCTTTGCCTATTGGTTACTATGCTAGTGAAAAAAATATGCTGTAAAAGAACATATGGAATCATGTTACACAATTTTACACTGAGGAACAGGAATAATATCATTAACCATGGCCATTTGTTGGGAATAAAAAATACTTACCCCCCCCTCTATGGTGACTGGGATCCACTGCATTGACTTGGGGCATTAAAGAGTCTCTCTCTCAATTCTGTGGCTCCCAAAGGCTTCCCAGGACAAAATGGATCCCTAGAGATCTCAGAAATTTAGGATTGGGAGGAGACTAGCAATCTTCAATTAGGTTTGATGATGCTGTCTACGCCGTACAGTGTAATGTTGTGCAAAAGGATTCTGGCTAATATTTTGAATAATTGAGGGTAAAATTCATATTTAACAAAAAAGCCACCCCCACCCCCAGGGTTGCTAATCTAGGGGGAGAAATCTAGTCCACATCTCATTGCTCATTTACCAGCTTCTTCCATACATCTGTATGGATACATCTACATAGAAAGCATACTAGTAAAACTACCTCAACTGCCAAAAGAATTGTATAGTCCTGAAATCTTGTTCTTTAAAAAGAAGCAGTCCAAACAATACTTGCTAATACTGTCAAACCTGGTGTACTTTTGGTTTTCTAAACTACTTAGAAAACCATGGATGAATTTGGAGAACATGTCATCCAGTTGAACTCAACAAATGCCCAATGTCTGCAAAAGTGTCAATTTTTAAAATCCATTAATGCTTTGTAAAAGCCAGGCAGGGATATAGTTTGACATATTGCATTTCTATGACTGGCTGAAATAACCAGATGAAAAATGACACCCAAGTGTAATTCTGATGAAACTTTTCCTAGCCATATTCATCATGAGCTTAAGCCTTCTGCAGAGCAATTTACAAATCACCCCAAGGAGAAAGCTTACCAATCTGTTTTCAAGGACTTGAAAAAGTGAAAAGATCTATTTAATGACCTTATTGTAGCAAAATGAAAAGTGTGATAGAGAAGCCAAATAAAAGAAGCCAATTGTGTCTGGATGTTATCAAGCCAGAACAGCAATCTGCATTTTTGATTAGCATTATGAAAATCCATACAGAGGAATATTTCTGAAGTCTAATTTTCTTGAACTTGGTGTTAATCTAGCTCTCTTCCATACTCCAGAGCTGGTTACAAATATTAAAGGTGTTTTTTAAATGGGCTTCCCATGAAATTATAAATCAGCTTGATTAAACTTGGCTTGATCATCCAGTTAGACTAGTGGCTCCCAAAGTGGGGCACATGCCCCACAGGGGGACTTAAATTCCCAGAAGCCTAAGACAATACACTGGCTGATCGGCGCTTTGGGGAATTGACTTAGACTTCTGGGATTAGAAATCCCAAACCCAAAAGTTGGGAAACACCGAGTTAGACATTCTCTACTGGCTATAACATCTGTCAGGCAGATTTTGGGATTGCTTGATTTACAGGTTTTTATATGTGTCAATCAGAACCCCAAGGTCTATCACCCAGAACCAAGCGCCTGGGAGCAAACACAGACTTCCATATTAAGAAGAATAATTGTGTTCACTACTGAAACTCCCAGTCTCTTCAAACAGCAGCCCATTCCTATTTTTCTTTATGTTATCTCATATTCAGCAGCCAGATTTACTTATTTTGATACGTTGCTGCTAGTTGAAAGGAAAGTTCTTACAAGTCTTTCTCCTTGGGTATCTTGGAGTCGTTATTCAGCGAGGAGCCTGCACATTGGTAGACATCTCTGTGATGACATTGCGCATATGCAAATAGACTTGATAAATCAAGTTAATCTGCAGGCGTTTTTTAAAGGCATTTTGATATCATATCACCCAGTGGCTAGGTGGACCATAACGTGTGCCCTCAGCTTTCACCTTGCTCAAGGGATCTGACGGAGGACACTTTGGTGAGTTTTAGTCTCAGCCTAACATCATTGACAAGAGATGGACAACACTGCCTAGTTAGACCACTCAAGCCCTCATGCCCAGACAAGGCTCTCATTTAGCAGGGTAGTCTATCTCCAGTAGTCCTCCCTTCCCACTTCCCTGCTATTAGTCAAAGCAGCGAAGGCTGTTGACTCTGATTTCATGAGGTCAATGAATCTGTTTTGGATTTTAATGTGAATTTTAAAGCGATGCAAGGTGCTGTTCCATATCTCCAAAACAGGCGCAGCACGTTAAAGTTGTTTTAAAGGTTGGACTAAAATCAGGGGCAGATTTGGAATAAAAACTCAGAATGGATTCAACATTCCCCATGACATGAGGTCAGCAGCCTCTGCTGGGTCCAGAATATTTAAAACAGCATTTCAGAGGATACTTTAAGTAAACATTGAGTGAATCACAAAATAGTGTCAATATATAATACATTATCTTTTGAAATTATCCTTCAACCAGAGAAACAACTGAAGAAAGAACTTGTGCTCTCTTCCTCCTCCTCCTAGAAGTAGCTACTAATCCTGCCAAGTAGGACTATACAGCCAGCTGTATTTCTAATCTATCCAACTGTAGTTTAAATAGCCCGTGCCACTGGCAATCTGGTATCCCACCTGCTCATGACAAAAAATAGGTATTGAGCTTGTTTACACTACCAGTTACTTTGGGATAATAATTCCTCAGTTTATTTTAGTCTGTGAGTTGTTTAGAAGCAAGGATTTGGGAGAGTCGTCAGGCTTTGGAAAAAGCTAGAGTTTCTCAACTTACTTTCATCTTGAATTTATAATATTAAATACACAACCATGGGTCTGGTGAGGCAGAGAAATGTGGAGTTTAGAGCATCATTATGTTGCAAGTGACCCAAAGGTCAAGAAAGCTGTGTGTGGTTGAAATAATGAATGAATTTTCCAGTTCCTTGCATGTGTAGGAAGAGATTGTTGTTTCAGACTATAAAGCCGATGGAGGCAGGGATAGAAACCCTAGATTTGAATGTTTTAGTTAATAGAGAGAACACAGAGATGCTTACAATAATAGCTAACTACAGATGTGTTCTCTTGCAGAATATATCAGGTGATTCACATATTGCACTTTACTGTGTTCACTTGGGTAACTGCACAGCTTTTATTAATCGGAGTTGAATTTGAATGATAGAATAACTGAGAAGCTTCTTCCATTACGCCAAACTGATTTACTGAATGATCATTTTCACTTTCCAGGAATGCATTTAGGTCGCTTAACTCTAGGTGTCGCTGGAAGAACAGAAGTATTTTACTTCTTCCCAGCATCAATTTGCTATTCTGCAGCAGTAGTCTCTGACTAAGCAGACATTTTTTGCATTGTAGGTCAATGCAAAACACTGGATGTCTGCTAGCTATATTAGAGTCAAGAGTCCTTCTTTCAGAAGACAGGCAAATAGAGCCATTGAACAAAAGTGCATTTGCCTCTATTCATTTCTTTTCTATATTGCTATAAATATGACCAAGGATACAAATGTTGACCCTTACAACTATGTTTTGGAGCTTTTCCATGATAGGACTGGCTGCCTGGGGCCTCATTCTCTTGAGTGAGCAATGTCCAAATAACAAGCTCCCTTTACCTTGTGCGGCTGGCTATGCAACTGGACTCAGAGAAAAAGGAAAGTGAATAAGAGAGGAGAATGATGCCAGGGAGAGATTAAGAGAGACAGACAACACAGACAAAAGGGACATTCCAGCCAAGCCATCTTGATCAAGGCTCCCATTCCTCCAAACAAAATCTAACAAGACCAAACAATATCTGGAATGGGGAACTACCCTATTTTAGCATGCCAGAGTCTCAATGCCCTATTTTAGATTTATATTCAAATTGCAGGGGATATAGCTGAACTCTTCTTCTGCCCTGGCACCTTATTAAACCTTTGTTCAGTGTGAACTCCGTAATTACTTGTCCCAAGCCTAGATGAGAAGGGAAGAGGGTTGGGTGTCGGTTTAGCACCACGGCCCTGAAGAAGAAGAAGAAGAAGAAGAAGAAGAAGAAGAAGAAGAAGAAGAAGAAGAAGAAGAAGAAGAAGAAGAAGAAGAAGAAGAAGAAGAAGAAGAAGAAGAAGAAGAAGAAGAAGAAGAAGAAGAAGAAGAAGAAGAAGAAGAAGAAGAAGAAGAAGAAGAAGATGATGATGATGATGATGATGATGATGATGATGATGATGATGATGATGATGATGATGATAATTTCATGTCGTAAATTATTCTGGGTTGAAAGGATTCTTTTCTGGACAAACTCAGGGGCTCCTTTCATGTCGCCAAGTTCTTTTCCCAACAAAGTGGTCCCTATTTATCTACTATTTATCTATCTATCTATTTATTTATTTATTAATTTATCTATTATTGCAGGAGCTGGGACAGAGACGGGTGCTCAATCCATCATGTAGTACCTGGGTCTCAAACTGCTGACTTGCTGGCCTTCCAGCTAACAAGGCGAGCTTCTTAACCACTGAGCAACCATGGTCCCAACCACCATCACCTGGCCTTGTAAACCTTATTGCTGAAAAAACAACAACAACTAGGAGCCTCATTGCCTGATATGCTATAGTAGAAGAGACAGGCACCACACAGCATGAGAAGGGACTACTACATGTTCAGTATGAGTGTGTTTATGTGTGCATTTGTGTTAGCAACACAAGCATGATGATAGGATAGCTAGATATAATGAAAGATAGTATGCCAGAGTACTCATGATTTTAAGAGGACCAACTGTCACCATAATAATTCCTCTTTCTTGAAGAAACAATAAGTGGAGGTGATTCCATGGGGCTGACACAGCCCTACTTGAATGAGCCTATTAGGTTTACTTTATTTATTTATTTATTTATTTATTTATTTAATAGATTTATATACCACCCTAATCCAGTGGACTCTGAACAGTGTACATAGGCCAGCCACATTCTGGACCAACTGCAGTCTCCAGATGGTCATCAACGGCAGCCCCATGTAGAGCGCAGTACAATAGTCCAAATGGGAAGTGATCAGGGCATGCGTGACCGTGAGCAAGGCCTCCCCGTCCAGGAGTGGGCACAATTGATTAATGACATGCACTTGCCCGAAGGCCCTCCTGGCCACAGCTGTAACCTGCTCCTGGAGGAGAAGCCGCGAGTCCAGGAGGTACCCCAGATTGCACACCTGGTCGGATTGGGGCAACAACGCCCCATCCCAAACCAGTGGTGATAACTCCTTATGAGGACTGGGTCACCTCACCCACAGCCACTCAGTCTTGCCAGGATTCAGCTGTAGTCCAGTGTCCCCAATCCAGACCCTAACCAGGGTACTCTCTATCTCGCTCCCACCAGAGATGATTGAACAGTGCAACCAATGCAGTCTCCGTACCATAACCTGGCCTGAAGTCTGACTGGAAAGGGTCCAGATAATCCGCTTCCTCCAGGACCCCTTGGAGTTGCTGTGCCACTGCTTTCTTGACAACCTTCCCCCCAAAAGGGGAGGTTCCAGATAGGGCAGAAATTGGATGGTATATTCAGATCGAGCAATGGTCTTTTTAGGAGGGGGTGCACCAGCACATGTTTGAGTTGCAGTGGGAGCACCCCCTCCCTGAGCGAAGCGTTGACCACCGCTTGAATCCAGCCACCCATCACAGTCCTGCCCGCTTTCACAAGCCAGGTCTAACTCGCAGGCAGTGGTGTGTACATTAGCAAAGATTTTGCTTTTCAGAACAAAAGAAGTTGGAATGGGTGTCATCTGCTATCAGCAAGCATGTTGTAATTGTCACAGAGCTGTAATGAACATTTTTATAGAATTGCAAGCCATCCAGCTGCATAAGCCTGTGAGTAACAAATTATCCCATTTGAAAACAAAAACCTCCCTGCTTTTATATTGATTGTGTGTCCATTAAGATGTATTGTTTAGAATAAGCAGCCCTGCATTGTCTTATTTGCTTGTTGTAATGGCTTGTAGTGTCATGTTAATCTAGGATACATGACACAGTGGGGCACTATCTGCTGCAGCCTGAAACCAAGCAAGAGAAAATAATTCATAGTCTAACACTTACTGTATTTTCATCCCAGGCTTCAAATAGAATGGAAAGAGCCAAGGAAGAAAGAGAGGAAGAAGCAAGCTGGCAGGTTCACAGGGCCTCAAAAACCCACAGTGAATGTAGATTGGTTAAGTTATTAAAGGGAGTACTTGAGACTTAATTTCAGAAAGTAGGTTGCCCAGCTATGTGAACATCCACGGCAATTAAAATGCTTATTAGAACATATAAATAACATTTTTAGTAATTGGTATAATTACTAATAGAGGTTTGTATTTCAATATTGCTTCCAAAATTTGTTGATCTATTGAATATTTTGGGAAGAATCAAATAAAAAGTAACAAAGGCACAAGGGTATTATCTATGTATATGCATGTATCAATATCTTCACTGAACCATTGATTATAACGAGGCCAATACATTATGGCCCTTGTTGTTGCTCAGTCGCACAGTCAAGTCAGACCCTTTGCAACCCCATGGACTGCAACACACCAGGCTCCTATGTCATTTGCCATCCTCTGGAGTCTGCCCAGATCCACATTCACTGTGTCAATGATGCTGTCTAGTCATCTCAACCTCTGTTGTCCCTTCTCCTTTTGCCTTCGATCTTTCATAGCATCAGGGCTTTCTCCAGGGAGTCCTCTCTTCTCATTTGGTGGCCAAAGTATTTGATCTTCAGCTTCAGTATCTGTCCTTCCAAGGAGCAGTCAGGATTGATTTCCTTTAGGATGGGCTGATTTGATCTCCTTGAAGTCCAAGGAACTCTCAAAAGTCTTCTTCCGCACCCCAGTTCAAAGGCATCTATTCTTCTGCACTCAGCCTTCCTTATGGTCCAGCTCTCACAACCATACATTACTACTTGGAACACCATCACTTTAACTATGTGGACATTAGTCAAGTGATGTCTCTACTTTTTATTATGCTGCTTAGGTCTGCCATAGCTTGCCTTCCAAGGAGTAAGTGCCATTTTATTTCATGGCTGCAGTCACCATCTGCTATGATCTTAGGTTCTAAGACAGTAAAGTCCATCATACTGCTTCCATTTCTTCCCCTTCTATTTGCCATGGAGTGATGGGGTCAGATGCCATGATCTGACATAAATGTTCCAGATGTCATTTACTATTTTACAGGTGCAAACCCTTGCAACATAAGGCCTGCCATAATGCTTTCACCATCTGGAACCATGTGCCTGCAAGTTCAGGTACATTTAGTTCCAGCTTTCTGACTGTGGCCTATTAGAGTGTGGATTGTAATAAAGTATATAGTTAATTCATGGTCACCACCAGTCTCTGCCTTGAGTCTTTCCCCAAAGTGTCCCTGTCCTGTTTTCTGTTGTGAATGTTTGGAGCAGGTGCTTTTGTCACTGACAGAAATTAAGGCTACATAATCATGGGGGAATGGTATCTCCGGGACTGTAGGAATACAATTCTTCCTATGGCTAGAGACATTATTAGATATATGGACATGAAAGGAGCCTCATTCGGGCATCGCCTGAGAAGAGTTTTTAATTTAATTTAATTTAATTTAATAGTCATATTTATATATGCCGCCCACTCAGGTAGAACCCGACTCAGGGCGGCCTTACAACAAGTTCTAAAAACACATAAAACACTTTAAAAAACCCATATCCCACCCACTTTAAAAGACCCATATCCCACCCACCCATCCCACCCACTATAAAAAGAAGAAGAGAGATTTCTTAATTGTTTACATAAGCCAGCAGGCGGGGACCGTGTTCCCATTCGGGCCCCACACCTGCCCTGCCAGCCAGGTCTTTAATCCTTTCCTGAAGGACAGCAATTCTCTTTGAAGTCTTAGATCTGTTGGCAGGAGGTTCCAGAGGGTTGGTGCGGACATGGAGAAGGCCCTCCTTCGGGTGCTGGATAGATGTGCACCCCTAGCTGATGGCACTATTAGAGAGCCTCTCCGGTCCGCTCTGGTTGGACGGGCAGACACTCTTGGGATGATGCGGTCTCTAAGGTATCCTGGCCCACTGCCATATAGGGCTTTAAAGGTCAAAACCAGCACCTTGAATTGCACCCGGAGACAAACTGGTAACCAGTGGAGCTCCCGAAGTAGTGGTGAGGCGTGGGCATATAGTCCGCATCCCATCACCACCCGGGCTGCCGCATTCTGGACCAGCTGCAGCCTCCGAATGGTCGTCAAGGGCAGCCCCATGTAGAGTGCATTACAATAATCTAGTCGGGAAGTGACCAGAGCGTGGGTGACCATAAGCAAGGAGCCCCGGTCCAGGAGCGTGCGCAACTGGCGAATCACCCGAAGTTGGGCAAAAGCCCTCCTGGCTACAGCCGCTACCTGTTCTTCTAGCAGCAGCCGCGAGTCCAGGAGGACCCCCAAGTTGCGCACTGGGTCTGTCTGGGGCAAAACAGCCTCATCCAGTACCAAAGATGGTAGCTCCCTGGATAACACGGGGCCCCCTATCCACAGCCACTCTGTCTTGCTGGGATTCAGCCGAAGCCCATTGGCCCCCATCCAGACCCCAATGGCCTCCAGGCATCCGGATAGGATTTCAACAGCATCACTGGGGTCCCCACGGGCCGAGATGTACAACTGGGTGTCATCCGCGTACTGATGGTACCGCATCCCGTGGGAATGAATGATCTCACCCAGTGGCTTCATGTAGATATTAAATAGGAGAGGAGAGAGCACCGAGCCCTGAGGCACCCCATACTTGAGGAGCCTAGGCCTGGACCTCTCACTCTCTAACCACACCAACTGGGTACGGCCCTCCAGAAAAGAGGAAAACCAGAACAACACGGTGCCCTGGATCCCCAGTCCTTTGAGCCGTTCCAGAAGGATACCGTGGTCGACGGTATCGAAGGCCACTGAGAGGTCAAGAAGAGCAAGGACGGATGGATAACCCCCATCCCGCTCCTGCCAGAGATCATGCATCAGTGCGACCAATGCTGTCTCCGTACCATACCCAGGCCTGAATCCTGATTGAAAGGGGTCTAGATAATCTGCTTCCTCCAGGACACTCTGCAGCTGGCGTGCCACCGCCTTCTCCAAAACCTTACCCAGAAAGGGCAGGTTGGAAACCGGCCTGTAGTTGTTAAGGACAGCTGGGTCAAGGGATATTTTCTTCAGGAGGGGCCGCACCAAAGCATGTTTTAATGGTGCAGGAAATACCCCCTCCCGTAATGATGCATTTATTATCGCCCCGACCCAGCCACCTGTCACCACCTTGGAGGCTTTCACCAACCAGGTGGGACAGGGGTCCAAAGGACATGTAGTGGCACGCACAGCTGCAAGGAGCCTGTCCACTTCATCAGGGACAACAGGATCAAACCGATCCCAGATCGTACAGCAAGACTGTGCTCCGGTGCCCCCCCCAACCCTTCCCATCCACGCCGGAATTCAGCCCTGAACGAATCTGATTGATTTTCTCCACCAGATGATCAGCAAAGTCATCAGCCGAACCCTGCCAACCGGGCACCAATCTCCCCCTACCGAGGAGGGACCTGGTTACCCGGAACAGGGCGGCTGGGCGATTATCAGCGGAGGCAATAAGGGTGGTGAAGTATTGCCGCCTCACCACCCCCATCGCCACTAGGTAGGCCCTAATAGCAGCTCTAGCTAGTGTCCAATCGGAGTCATCCTGGGTCTTCATCCAGCGGCTCTCTAGGCATCTCTTTGCCCGTTTGAGTTCCCACAGTTAATCCGTGAACCACGGGGATGACCTAACCCCACGGGCGCGGAGAGGCCACAGTGGCGCGATTTCATCCAAGGCTGCTGTTGCCGTCCTGTTCCACAGGTCGACAAGTGCCTCGGGTGAATCGTGTAGCCGATCCAGAGGAACATTCCCCAGTTCCCTCTGGAATCCATCTGGATCCATTAGTCGCCGAGGGCGGGCCATTTTAATAGGCTCTGCCTCCCTATGATGAAGCGTCGCCCCCAGAAAGTCAAGAGTCACCAGATAGTGATCTGACCATGGCACAGGTGAGATGACTAAATCCTGTAATCTCAGATCACTCTGCCACTGAGTTCTTGCTGCAAGAATCCTTTCAACCCTGAAAGCACCTTTGTGTGCTTTTGACATGATTTTTAAAAATTAAGTATATCAACGGCTCCCAGATGATACAAAAAAGGCCATTTTATTCATGATAAAAATATATATAAAATGATAAAAATATGAGGTATATAATGATAAAAATATTTATTCATGATAAATCATCAAAAAAAAATTTGTCATGAATAAAATGGCCTTTTTGTATCATCTGGGAGCCTTTGATATACCTAATTTTTAAAAATCATGTCAAAAGCACACAAAGGTGCTTTCTGGGTTGAAAGTTTTTTTGCTGCAAGAACTCCTCTCAGGTGATGCCTGAATGAGGCCTCCTTTCATGTCCATATATCTAATCTTTATATCTAATCTTTGAGGAAGAGGAGGAGGAGGAGAGCCGGTTGAGCAGCGGAAAGGCCAAGAAAAGACCAACTGAAAGACGGGAAGAGGGCAGAGAAGGAAAAGCAGGGGGCAAGACTCAGATTCCCTGGCAAAGGATAAGTATCTGATATGCAGATGTAGAAGACTTAATATAGAAACTGACATAGAGACTTTATACTAACTAAATACAGAAACTGACATAGAGACTGTGTTTGAAAGTGTGATAATATGCATGATAATATGTTGTCTTAAATGTTTTAAACCTCTAAAAAACTGTGATAAAATGTATGAGGAGAGAAAAATGGCGCAGACACCGGCAACCACGCCATAAACCTTGCCAAGAGAACCCTATTGACCAAGACAAAAGGCAAAACAAAAGGGCAGGCTAGGTGATACAGGATGCTTAACACCTCAGAGGGGAGAAAGGGGAGGGACAGGAAGGGGGGAGGGGAAATGCAATGTTGTAAGGAGCAATACTGCATAGGGACATGGAATGTGAGATCAATGAACCAAGGAAAACTGGAAGTGGTAAAAAGTGAGATGGAAAGAATAAGCATTGACATCTTGGGCATCAGTGAGCTCAAATGGACAGGGATGGGGGAATTCAGCTCTGGAAACCATCATATCTACTACTGTGGGCAAGAAAGCCTTAGAAGAAATGGAGTAGCCATAATTGTCAATAAGAGAGTAAGAAAAGCAGTAATGGGATATAACCTCAAAAATGACAGAATGATGTCAGTCAGATTTCAAGGCAAACCTTTCAATACCACTGTAATCCAAGTCTATGCACCAACCACTAGCGCAGATGAAGCCACAGTGGACCAGTTCTATGAGGACCTAGAACACCTCATAGAACAGACACCAAGAAATGATGTCCAAATTATATTAGGAGACTGGAATGCCAAAGTAGGAAATCAAAAAGTGGAGGGAATAACAGGCAAGTTTGGTCTTGGAGTACAGAACGAAGCAGGGCAAAGATTGATAGAGTTCTGCCAAGAGAACGCACTGGTCATAGCAAACACTCTCTTCCAGCAACACAAGAGGCGACTTTACACATGGACATCACCAGATGGCCAACACCGAAACCAAATTGACTACATACTCTGCAGCCAAAGATGGAGAACCTCTATACAATCAGCAAAAACAAGACCTGGAGCAGACTGTGGCTCAGATCACAACCTACTGATCGCAAAATTCAGGTTAAGACTAAAGAAAATAGGGAAAACAAGAAGACCAGACAGATATCACCTAGACAGCATCCCTAAAGAATACACGGTGGAGGTGATGAACAGATATAATGGCCTGGACGCAATAGACAGAGTGCCAGAAGAATTATGGACAGAGATAAAGGACATCATGCAGGAAGCAGCAAAGAAAACCATACCAAAAGAAAAGAAGCGTAAGAAAGCAAAATGGTTGTCTGATGAGGCTCTTAAAATAGCAGAGGAAAGAAGGAAGGCAAAAGTCAAAAGAGAAAGGAAAAAATACAACCTTCTGAACACAGAATTTCAAAGAAAAGCAAGGAGAGATAAGGAAAACTACCTAAAAGAACAGTGCAAAGAAATGGAGGAAAACAACAAAAGAGGCAGGACTAGAGATCTCTTCAGAAAAATCGGGGAAATAAAGGGAACATTTAAAGCAAAAATGAACATGATAAAGGACAAAGACGGAAAAGAGCTAGCTGATGCAGAAGAGATAAAGAAAAGATGGAAAGAGTACACAGAGGAACTCTACAAAAAGGACCTCAACACTCCTGCTAACCACAATGATGAAAAAACTGAACTCGAGCCAGACATCCTGGAGAGCGAAGTTAGAAAGGCCCTAAAGAGCACTGCAAACAACAAAGCTAGTGGATATGATGGTATCCCAGTCGAATTTTTCAAAGCGCTAAAAGATGATGGCGTCAAATTACTGCACTCAATATGCCAGCAAATCTGGATAACAAAACAGTGGCCACAGGATTGGAAAAGATCAGTATACGTCCCAATCCCAAAAAAGGGCAACGCCAAAGAATGCTCAAATTACCGAACAATTGCACTCATCCCACACGCCAGCAAGGTGATGCTCAAGATAATACAGGACAGACTTCAGCAACATGTGGAGAGAGAACTACCAGAGGTGCAGGCCGGTTTCAGAAGAGGCAGGGGGACTAGAGACCACATTGCCAACATACGTTGGATCATGGAGAAAACAAAGGAATACCAGAAACAAGTTTACTTTTGTTTCATTGATTACACTAAGGCATTTGACTGTGTGGACCACAACAAGATGTGGCAAGTAATTAAAGAGATGGGAATACCAGAGCACATCATATGCCTCCTGAGAAATCTGTACATGAACCAAGAAGCAACAGTTAGGACAGAACATGGAATGACAGAGTGGTTTGGAATAGGAAAAGGAGTAAGACAAGGCTGCATTTTATCACCCTGCTTATTCAATCTATACACAGAGCACATAATGCGAAATGCAGGGATGGAGGAATCACAATATGGGATTAAAATTGCTGGGAGAAACATAAACAATCTGAGATATGCAGACGATACCACCCTAATGGCAGAAAGTGAGGAAGACCTAAAGAACCTCTTGATTGGGCTGAAGGAGGAGAGTGCAAAAGCTGGTTTGAGACTCAATATCAAGAAAACCAAGGTAATGGCAACAGGCCCAATCAGTTCCTGGAAAATAGATGGGGAAGAAGTAGAAGCAGTGACAGATTTTACTTTCCTGGGATCAAAGATCACGGCAGATGGGGATTGCAGCCATGAAATAAAAAGGCGACTGATTCTTGGGAGACAAGCCATGAGAAACCTGGGGAACATAGTGAAAAGCAGAGACATCACATTGCAAACAAAAATTAGAATAGTCAAAGCAATGGTATTCCCAGTAGTAATGTACGGATGTGAGAGCTGGACAATTAGGAAAGCTGAACGCAGAAGAATAGATGCCTTTGAAATGTGGTGTTGGAGGAGAGTTTTGAGAGTACCCTGGACAGCGAGGAGAACAAATAGGTCAATCTTAGAAGAAATCAACATTGACTGCTCATTGGAAGGGCTAATAGTAAAGACGAAGTTAAAGTATTTTGGACATCAAATGAGAAGGGAGGATTCACTTGAGAAGGCCCTGATGTTGGGAAAGGTGGAGGGCAAAAGAAGAAGGGGGAGGCCAAAGATGAGATGGCTAGATGGTATTGTAGACACAATGGGCACAGAACTGGGAGTGCTGAGGGGGATGGTGGAGGACAGAGATGCCTGGAGAACAATGGTCCATAGGGTCGCAAAGGGTCGGAACCGACTGTGCGACTGAACAACAACAATATATATATATATATATATATATATATATATATATATATATATATATATATATATATATATATATATATATATATATATATATATATATATATATATATATATATATATATATATATATATATATATATATATATATAAACCAAACCAATCTCACCAGTTTTAGGGTCTGAATTTGCTTTCAGAAAACAAATTTCTCAAGTTATTCTCTGAGAAACAGATGCTAGAGATAAACTATGGCTGGAGGAGGAAAATTCTTAACCTAATTTGAGTGTCTGATTATCAGTACACAAACTTCTCTCAGCTTTGTCGTTATGTAAATTAACTGGCATTGCTGGTGATTAGTCTTTAGAACTTATGCACAGCATTTCTTTCTTTCTTAGAACAAAAATAAAACCAAAGAGTAGCAGTTATACAGTATATTTAGGGTAGTTTTTTGAGGATTACAGTCCATAAAAACATGAATTGTAGTTCATGAAAGCTCAGACTCAAATAATTGGGTTAGTTTTAAAGAAGTTGCAAAGATGTCTCTCTCTGTGTGATACAAACTGAAACAGACCAACATCTTGACATCATCTGACTGCTATTTTGAGGTCTGGTTTCACAAGCTTAGAAAGACTGCATCAATCACCTCTTTGCAACAGTAATGTGCTTTCAGCTCTAATTACAGGCTACCTCAAATGTCTGTCTGTGACTAACAGTATTAGTTTTCCAGGATTATTGGAGTATTGTTGTTGTTGTGTCATTTGTTCTTCTTTTGAGAGAAATGCATTAAAGCATTTGAAGAAGACCAGAACATTGTTTAAAAAAACAGGAGAATTACTGTAAATAAAACAAGGCCGAGAGGTAATATTATATTGAGGCAATATGTTCATTAAAATGCTTAACACTGGTCTAACACTTGACAGTTTTATGCTAAAATAAAATAAAATAGCTGGGGGCTGAGTAGATGCTTCATTTTCCATCATCTTGCAGCTCTATCAATTTTTCCTTCCTTTTGTGTTGCCTTATAATACTTTGTTAATAGAAGTGAACAGAACTGCTAAGGAGGGTTACATTTCCAACTCCATTCTAACAAAGCACTGTAAATGTCTGCATGACATGGGTGGTGGGGAATAATAGCAAGTCTAAGTTAATTGTCAGGTGGAGTGTTAGAAAAAAAGACCTGTCTCTGGAACTGAAAGAAAAATAATCTGACAGACACTTATCTAACTAGAGAGCCAAAAATTGGGAATATGGTTCCTCACAATGCCTCCAGGGAGGAGAAACCAGCCCATGGGGCCTTGGCCAAGATGCACAGTCTCAGAGTGGTCCCAGATGAAGAAAATGGTATACAGTACCACTTCTATGCATCCTCTACCTAGAAAACCCTGGAAAGGATAATCATAAATCAGTATCGACTTGACAGCTCACAATTATTATCAATAAATGGTTGTGGATTACAGAAGCTCTTGGAATTAACTTTATATATTTAGTATCTCAAACATACATGGAAAGCCTAAGCTAAAGATGGGAAGAAGGGATTGATAATGGCAAAAATGTTTCTCCATTTAGCTGTTAGCAGAATCTATAAATATCTACAGTGTCTATTTATTCATTCAAAAGGTCAGTGTTCTGACCAGAAGGGTAAAGCATTATTTTGCTCACATTATTTTGGTCACTGATATCTGTTTTCTACTCCCCCATTCCTCCTTCACTTACAGCAGGGGTTCCCAACCTTTTTCAAGCCAGGGGCCAGATCACACACTTTCTCTCAGCTTCGTGGGCCAGATGGCTATTTTGCCCGGCCTGCACGATGGGGGCAGCCATTTTGTTACAACAGCTTCAAAGGGGAAGCCATTTTGTTTCTTGAATGCCCTTAGAGGGATGGGGGGCACATGAAATGGTGCTGGGGCCCGGATCCAGCCCACAGGCCTTAGGTTGGGAACCCTTGACTTAGAGGTGGGTGTTGGTTCTCATAAGACAGAGATAGTAGTCATACTAAGATTCTGAATGAAAATGGTCTGACTTCAAATGTTGGCTGATACAGTATTAGCATAAAAATAGGTTGGATGCAGAATATTACAATGCCATTCTGTTAACTGCTTGGCCCATTTTGGCCTAGGACTATGTATGTGTATTCTGGCATGTCCGAATCAAAATACAGGTGATCGTCAGGGTGATCAGCCATGAAGACTGTCCTGAGAATATAATGCAGTGGCCTTTCATCTGACTTCTATATCTCAGCATGACTCTCCATACCACTGATCCAGTTCTGCAAGTCACTTTCTGGTCCTCAGCCCTTTTGGTGCACAAAGTCCTCATCAGCCCCAGGCCTGTATTGATAAAGTTTCCACCTGCCATCAAGATGGATTGAAATAGGATTTAATCCACTTGGGGACCATCACTCTTTCCTGTGGACTTAGACACCAGTTAGTCCTCAGGGTTGTCAAGTAGATTAACTGCTCCCTGACACTCGTCAGGTAGGTTAACTGCTGCCTGACACTTGGCGTTGAGTCTCTGGCAATATGGTCTACCTCTAGTACCATAGCAGGATAACCTGGCCAGACTTCCATGTACAGTGGAACCTCAAACAACAATTGCCCTGTATAGCAATGAAATCGCATAACAATTAGTTTTTTTTTTGGGAAATGGTGTCCCGCATAACAATTTTCCCTATGGAAAAAATTGTACAACAATTTTTCAATGGGAAAAACCACTTAGCAAAAAAAATTTTTTGTTGTACTATGCATCCCATAGGGAAAATTGCTATACGATGCATGTATCATATAGCAATTGTTTCGTACAACAATGAGCCCTGTGGAACAGATTAAAATTGTTGTATGAGGTACCACTGTATGTGTATATTTCGGGGGGGGGGCAGCAACAAAAAATGCAAAGAGATACAAAGGTGCCAAGCAAAATAAAAAGTGATAAGAAACATTTTATAGTCAAAGGGACATTCGCTAAAAATTTCTTCCTTACATTGTTGAAACCACTTTTTTCAACCAAAAAATGGAAATGGCCAAGTATTTACTTTTAAGTTTCCACTACTTGATCCCCATGGAATTTAAAGGAGTACTGTATAATACAGTATTTAAAACTGAAGATGCCCTTTCTTCTCATTAAGTGGCCCATGGTTTGAGATCTCAACAGAGACCCACGTTTTCCTATGAATGTGTATATTTATTATAACAACGAATTCAACTGATTTTCAGTTTAAAAAAATTGAGTTGGGCATTATTTGGGCAAAATACAGCAAACTCAGCAAAGAAGGCATTTATTGGCAAAGCTGTTGCAGCAGAAGGCTGGCAGGAGTGGACATCAGTAGTACAAAGTGTTGCAGAAGCCAGTATAGATTTATGAAGGAGGTTTGCTTGTCCCCAGCTCCACACTGAATCACTGAAAGTCCCTAGCTCAGGAGTTCTCAACCTTTTAAAGCCCCCTCAGACAGCTTTGGAGGCCAGGTGGCCATTTTGTCTTTCCTCCACCACATAGCACTTCCTGGTGTGGTGGAGGCGGGGGGGGCACTTCAAATGGTGTTATGGGCCACATCTGGCCTGTGGGCTTCAGGTTGAGAATCCCTGCCCTAGCCCCATGGCAGTTGCTACCCTTCCTTGAGATCAACACAACAGTAATTAGCAACTACACTTATATACCACCCCATAGCACTTAGTGTAGTCTCTGGGCAGTTTACATTTCATTAGCATTTTGCTCCCAACATAATGGGTACTCATTTTACCTACCTTGGAATGATGGAAGGTTGAGTCAACCTTGAATCCCATCAGAAGCAAACTCACAAAGTTTGGCTGCAGTACAACAGTTTAACCATTACCCTACCAGGACTCCTAGCACACTCAGAAGCTATTTTCCTTCAGAGCCAATATCATGTCTCTAGGAAAGAATCATGCACCACATAACTCCATTACTGGCCAAGTTGCCAAGACTCAATTCAGGACTAACTGCCCCCACCATATTCACAAGAAGCACACCACAGGTAGAGAAGGGCCAAAATAAGAAGATAAGAGACTTTAGAAAAAAATGAGAATTTCAAATTAACAATTTTGGGAATGGACTACCACAAAGGAAAAATAATGAAGCTAACTACAGTAAAACCTCAAGGTATGGACACCTCAACTAACGAAAAACTCGAGATATGAAAGGAAATTCCAGAAAAATAATGCTTCAAGATACGAATCTTTTTGAGATGTGAATTTTTTTAAGGCTTCTGAATCTTCCCATGGTGGCGGGAGGGTGTTTGGAGCATTTCTGGTCCATTTTTGGAATTTTTTGTTCATTCATTTCATTTCATTTCATTTATTACATTTGTATCCCACCCTACTCAACAAAAATGTGACTCAGGGCGGCTTACAGTAGAGAATATAAAATTATAAATTACAAAGTTACATATTAGTATCAATCATAGTTACAACACAGAGATACAAAATATACAGAAATACAAAATATCCAGTTACAATTAATTACAAAGTTCCATATTATCACAATGAAAAAAATATCATTATTACAGCAACAAGCCCCACAAAAGCCAAAAACAAAAACCTCATTCGCAAAGTCCCACAACCCTTACATGAGAAAGTCCAGCCAGCGCAAAACAAAAATAAAAAGTCACCACTCTTGTTTTCCTCCTGCCTGAAGGGAAAGGGCCAGGAGGGCGCGGCAGCACAGCTGACGTCCTTGGAAGAGATCCAAAGCGTCAACGGGGGCCTTGCCCCAGCTGCTCCCACTTCCCACCGGCTGACCAAGCCGGGGGAAAGAGTACGGGACCTCAGCGGCAGTGGCGACGGGACAGCATTTAAGGCTGCGAGAGCCTCGCTCCAGCTGCTCCCACTTTCCACCAGCCGTTGCATTTTGGCACTGCCAGAAGCTCCCCTGCCACCAGGAAGTGCCAAAAATTTTCCCCTTCTCTGCAACAGCTGATTGTCGGTGACTGATTCGGCAATTACCAGAGCTGGCCACTAGAGGCCGCTGTCGGAAATTTGTTGAATATGCATTGAAAACCATTCTGAAGGTCAGAGAAAAAAAAAGGGGGGAGGAATGTCTTTTATCTGTTCAAAACTCTTTCTAAAGTGAACTTTGGAATTTTTTGCAGTGTTTTTGCCACTTTAAAAAGAGTTTTGTTGCACAAACATTTCAAGGTGTGGAAAAGGAACTAAAAGCCAGATTTTGGACAATTGGTTGATGGCTTTGGGTTTGAAAGATTCATGGAGAGAACTTAAGGGGCCAGAAAGGGCATACTCATATTTTTCACATGTTTACAACTCATACTCCTGAATAGATTATGTATTTGTATCTGAAAAGATGATCAAAAATTTAGAGGAGATGGAAATTGGAATTTTTAAGGAGTCTGACCATGCCAAAGTTGTTTTGGAACTGAGATTACAAAGTGAAAGTAGAGGGAGAAAGATTTGGAGATACGATGTAAATCTATTGAAAGATCAAAGGGTCAAGGGTCAAATTGGAAGGATATTTGGCAATTGAATGACAATGATGAAGCAAGTTTTAACATGGTCTGGGATGCCATGAAGTTGGTTTTTAGAGGAGAATGTATTAAATTGGCAGGCAGCAGATATAAAGATTATAAATTGGCACAGATTAAAATTGAAGAGGAGATAAAGCAGTTACAGGAGGAACATTCAAGGACAAAGGATAATAAGGTTTTCGCAAATTTACAAAGACTTAAAACTGAAGTGGTAGGCAGAGATATAGAAAAGGTTAAAAGAAATTTGGTGTATTTGAAAAAAGAGTATTTTGAATTTAGTAATAAAAATTCAAAATTATTAGCAAAAGCAGCAAAAGATAAGCGGGTAAAAAGGGAAATTGGAGTTTTGATTGATAAACAAGGGGTAAGATGTAATAAGAATAAGGATAAATGCAAGATTGTGAAGAATTTTTATCAAGATTTGTATGCAAAAAAAGAAATAGATGAGGGAAAGCTTAAACAGCAATTAGAGAAACAAATAGTCAATGGAATAAAACAGGAGCATAAAGAAAGAATGGAAGACCAAGTGTCGGAAAAGGAGGTAAGGGAGGTGATAGGAAGATTGAAACTGGGGAAGGCCCCAGGAGAAGATGGATTGCCGGCTGATTTTTATAAGGAATTTAAAGATATAGTGGCACCAAAATTAGTAAAATTATATAATCATATACTGGATGGAGGCCAAATCCTGACTTCATGGCACAGGACCACAATTGTGTTATTGCCAAAACCTGGTAAGAATTTAGAAAAGGTAGAATCTTATAGACCTAGCTCATTGATAAATCAAGATGCCAAGATCTTCACCGCGATATTAGCTAACCGTTTAAATAATTTCATGGGTAACTATGTAAATGTGGACCAAGTAGGCTTTTTGAAGGGGCGCCATATGGCAGACCTGACTAGAAGAGTGGTGGATTTAATAGATGTTGTGAGTCAAACAAAAGAAAAAGTGGGATTAATTTCATTGGATATATTTAAAGCATTTGACTCATTGCAATGTATTTCAATTAAGGAAATAATTAAATGTTATGGATTTGGTGATAAATTTAGAAGAGTAATAGATCAACTGTACCATCAAGGCACAGCAACTGTCAGAGTCAATGATGACTACACAGATGAAATAACGTTGGAAGCAGGTACGAGGCAGGGCTGTCCCTTATCACCAATTTTGTTTATTATGGCCATGGAGATTCTAGCAAAAGCTATAAGAGATGATGGAAACATAGAAGGGATTATGGAAAATAAAATAAGTATGTATGCAGATGACACAATGTTAATTGTAAAACACCCTGAGAGGGCAATGGAGAAAATTAGATTACAACTACAGGATTTTGAAGATATTACCGGCCTTAAGATAAACTGGGATAAATCTGAAATGATACTGTGCAATGTAGTAGAAGAAGATAGGAAGAAGATAATTGGGAGGAGTAATATTCAAATTAAAGATAAACCGAAGTACTTGGGAATAGTTATATCTAATAGATTGGAAGATCTTAAAAGATTAAATTATGATAGTTTAAAGATGGAGATTAAAAATAAAATACAATCTTTTCAAAAATTGAAATTGTCATGGTTTGGGAGAATAGCGCTTATTAAAATGATGGTGTTACCCAAAATCAATTTTTTATTTGATGCGTTAGCAATTCAATTGAAGGACAAAGAAATTAACGACTTTCAAAAAATGATTAACAGTTTTTGTAATGGTGGAAAGAGGCCTAGGATATCTAAGAAATTATGGTACTTGCCCCAGAAGGAAGGTGGTTTGGGATTACCAAACATGAGGGGATACTTCCGAGCCTTTCAAATTAAGAATGTGGTGAAGATCTTGGCAAGAGAAAAGACAATATGGGAGGAAATTGAGATGAAGGATTATAGATACATCGGTAAAATGGTTTTTCTGGGGGAGAATATGGGAAAATTAGATACTAAAAGTACTATGATGAAGGGATTAATAAGTGTTTGGAAGAAAGTTAAAAAGGTTCTGGCCCCGAACTTCTCTCTAATTATGGAACTTTTAGATATGATGGGTTTCCCGATTAAAATAGATAGTGTAGTAAAAGAAATTTTGGATAAGAATGGAATTTTTCTATTGAAAGATTGGTTGAAGGTCTGTAGTGAAATTAATGGCAGAACTAGCCTCTTTAAACAATTAAAATTGAATTGGTTTCAAATATTGAAAATTAATAAATGGAACGATAGGTATAGGATGGAGTACGGTAGGGAAAGAGACAGGACGGAATTTGAGGACTTGGTTTTGGAAATAAGAAAAGGAGAAAGAACTACTAAAGGCTTAGTTAGTAAATTATAATTTTTATTAAACAAAGAGAGTGATCCACAAGAAAATTTGATATCAATTTGGGAGGAAGAGCTGAAAATAAAGATAGATAAAGCTATATGTGGTGGAGTTGTAAGGTGGTAAATGATTTTTGGAAAAGAATTGAAAAAGAAATGAGTGAAATAATGAGCAAGAGAATTAAGCTGGGGTCGGGTACCATCATGCTAACAAATGTGGAATCTATCTGTCATGACAAAGATGAGAGAGAATTATTAGAAATAATGCTTACAACGGGAAGACAATGTATCACTAGAAATTGGAAAAATGATATAATTATACAGATTGAAGAATGGTACAAAGAAATGTGGAATTTAGCATTGAATGACAAATTAACTTGGGAAATAAAACAAAAAAGAGATAACCTAAAAGAGAATAGATTTTGGAATATTTGGAGGCCTTTTGTAGATCATGCAATTAAGGGAGATAAAAGTAACATGCCTGTACCGGACCAAAGTAGTTTTTAGATGTAATATGCTGTGGTTTCCGAGGTCCTCCAGGGCACATTATACTATCACAGGGTGTTTAAATATGTTATTTGTTTGTTCTCCTATCCTGGAGAACAATGCTTTGTACAATTAGGATAGGTTTTTATTTCCCTGTTTAATTCTATTTCCATTTTATGTATTTTTCATGGTTGTATTATGTATTTTGTTTGTTATGTATGATAAAAATAATAAAATATATAGTAAAAAAAAAAGAGTTTTGAACAGCTAAAAGACTTTTTTTTGGCTTTTTTCTGACCTCCGGAACACGTTATTTAGTTTTCAGTGCATTCATATGAGAAACCACACTTTGGGATACTAATTTTTCGGGATACAAAAAACCTCTAGGGATGAATTAAATTCGTATCCTGAAGTACCACTGTAGTCTGCTCCACTGTAGACTTTGGAGTGTACATATCTATCATTTTGATGGGCTTACTTTCATATTTTTCTTCTCAGCAACAGTGATGACAGTTAATGAGCAATCCCATTTGTTTTCTCAGAACCATTTAAAATATTAGCAATCTTGCACTTGCTCCCCCAAATCACACAAAAACAACCCAACCCAACCCAAAAGTAAACAAATGCAGCTGCAGCTAAGTTGATAGTTCATTTTGTAGGTGCTAGTCAGGACATTTGACCTTCAATTCATTCCCAGATACCACAATCCTCTCCTGTGGGATCCGCGCACACAATTGGCATACTGTCCCTGACAGACCACAGCTTGGGGGAACACTCCTTGGAGCCTGGTTCTGAAGGGACAGACATTGGGGAGCGGATTAATAATCATAGTTTAATTCACCGATCCCTGACCTGGCAGGCAGCTAGGACAATAGAGGGCAAAAGATCACCGGGTGATGAACTCGATAATTTAATTTAATTTAATTCAATAGTCATATTTATATATGCCGCCCACTCAGGCAGAACCCGACTCAGGGCGGCATTACAACAAGTTCTAAAAACACATAAAAACACTTTAAAAGACCCATATCCCACCCACTTTAAAAGACCCATATCCCACCCACCCATCCCACCCACTATAAAAAGAAGAAGAGAGAGTTCTTAATTGTTTACATAAGCCAGCAGGTGGGGACCGTGTTCCTATTAGAGCCCCACACCTGCCCTGCCAGCCAGGTCTTCAATCCTTTCCTGAAGGGCAGCAATTCTCTTTGAAGTCTTAGATCTGTTGGCAGGAGGTTCCAGAGGGTTGGTGCGGACACGGAGAAGGCCCTCCTTCGGGTGCTGGATAGATGTGCACCCCTAGCTGATGGCACTATTAGAGAGCCTCTCCAGTCCGCTATGGTTGGACAGGCAGACACTCTTGGGATGATGCGGTCTCTAAGGTATCCTGGCCCACTGCCATATAGGGCTTTAAGGTCAAAACCAGCACCTTGAATTGCACCCGGAGACAAACTGGTAACCAGTGCAGCTCCCGAAGTAGCAGTGAGGTGCGGGCATATCGTCTGCATCCCATCACCACCCGGGCTGCCGCATTCTGGACCAGCTGCAGCCTCCGAATGGTCGTCAAGGGAAGCCCCATGTAGAGCGCATTACAATAATCTAGTCAGGAAGTGACCAGAGCATGGGTGACCATAAGCAAGGAGCCCCGGTCCAGGAGCGTGCGCAACTGGCGAATCACCCGAAGTTGGGCAAAAGCCCTCCTGGCCACAGCCACTACCTGTTCTTCTAGCAGCAGCCGCGAGTCCCGAAGGACCCCCAAGTTGCACACTGGGTCTGTCTGGGGCAAAACAGTCCCATCCAGTACCAAAGATGGTAGCTCCCTGGATAACACGGGGCCCCCTATCCACAGCCACTCTGTCTTGCTGGGATTCAGCCGAAGCCCATTGGCCCCCATCCAGACCCCAATGGCCTCCAGGCATCCGGATAGGATTTCAACAGCATCACTGGGGTCCCCATGGGCCGAGATGTACAACTGGGTGTCATCCACATACTGATGGTACCGCACCCCGTGGGAACGAATGATCTCACCCAGTGGCTTCATGTAGATGTTAAATAGGAGAGGAGAAAGCACCAAGCCCTGAGACACCCCATACTTGAGGACCCTGGGGCTGGACCTCTCACTCTCTAACCACACCGACTGGGTACGGCCCTCCAGTAAAGAGGAAAACCAGGACAACATGGTGCCCTGGATCCCCAGTCCTTTGAGCCATTCCAGAAGGATACCATGGTCGACGGTATCGAAGGCCACTGAGAGGTCAAGAAGAGCAAGGACGGATGGATAACCCCCGTCCCGCTCCCGCCAGAGATCATCCATCAGTGCGACCAATGCCGTCTCCATACCATACCCGGGCCTGAATCCTGATTGAAAGGGGTCTAGATAATCCGCTTCCTCCAGGACACTCTGCAGCTGGCGTGCCACCACCTTCTCCAAAACCTTACCCAGAAAGGGCAGGTTGGAAACCGGCCTGTAGTTGTTAAGGACAGCTGGGTCAAGTGATATTTTCTTCAGGAAGGAGCACACCAAAGCATGTTTTAGTGGTGCAGGAAATACCCCCTCCCGTAATGATGCATTTATTGTCGCCCCGACCCAGCCACCTGTCACCACCTTGGAGGCTTTCACCAACCAGGTGGGACAGGAGTCCAAAGGACATGTAGTGGCACGCACAGCTGCAAGGAGCCTGTCCACTTCATCAGGGACAACAGGATCAAACTGATCCCAGACCGTACAGCAAGACTGTGCTCCGGTGCCCCCCCGACCCTCCCCATCCACACTGGGATTCAGCCCTGAACGAATCCGATCGATTTTCTCCACCAGATGGTCAGCAAAGTCCTCAGCCGAACCCTCCCTCTCTTCCCTACCGAGGAGGGACCTGGTTACCCGGAACAGGGCGGCTGGGCGATTATCAGCGGAGGCAATAAGGGTGGTGAAGTATTGCCGCCTCACCACCCCCATCACCACTAGGTAAGCCCTAATAGCAGCTCTAGCTAGTGTCCAATCGGAGTCATCCTGGGTCTTCACCCAGCGGAACTCTAGGCATCTCTTTGCCCGTTTGAGTTCCCGTAGTTCATCCGTGAACCAAGAGATGACCTAACCCCATGGACTCGGAGAGGCAGCAGTGGCGTGATTTCATCTAAGGCTGCTGTTGCCGTCCTGTTCCACAGGTCGACAAGTGCCTCAGGTGAATCATGTATCCGATCCAGAGGAACATCCCCCAGCTCCCTCTGGAATCCATCTGGATCCATTAGTCGCCGAGGGCAGACCATTTTAATAGGCCCTGCCTCCCTATGATGAAGCGTCGCCCCCAGAAAGTCAAGAGTCACCAGATAGTGATCTGACCATGGGACAGGTGAGATGACCAAGTCCTGTAATCTCAGATCACTCTGCCACTGCTCCGACAAGAAAACTAAGTCTGGCATGTGACCACTGCCCCTGGTCGGACCCCGAACTACCTGAGTCAGGCCCATGGCTGCCATGGAAGCCATGAACTCCCTTGCCACCTCAGAAGCTATCCCCAATTATGGCAAATTAAAGTCCTCCAGAACCATAAGCCTCGGGAACTCCAACGCCAACATTGAGGTGGCCTCAAGGAGCTCAGGCAGGGCATCCCTTACTTTGCAAGGGGGTAGGTACAGGAGTAAGATCCCCAACTGACCCTTAGGGCCCAACCGTAGAAGCAGGGCCTTACAACCAGACACTTGTGGAGCAGTGGCCCTAGCAACTCCCAATGACTCCCTGGCAACAATGGCGACACCACCACCCCTCCCCTCACCTCTAGGTTGGTGCCAAATACCGAACCCGGCTGGACACATGTCCAAAAGAGGTACTCCATCCTCAGGTGTCAGCCAGGTTTCGGTGATGCATGCCAGGTCAGCCCGCCCCTCGTGGATAGAATCTTGAATCAGGGGGCCCTTATTACAGACCGATCTGGCATTCACCAGCAGCAGCCTAAGGGCGGGGTCACTCTGGATCTGCTGCTCAGGGCCCAGAGATGTACCTGCGGGGCTGGAACGAGGGACCACACTTAAACATCGGACCTGCATTCCCCGAGTGCGGCCCACCCCTCGGTACCTGCCATACCGCCCCATTCCCATCACAACACCTGTATGGGTCCCTGGAACCCCCCTAGATGGAATGCTGCCCCTCCTTCCTGGCTGGCAGGACCAACTCCCTCTCTTCCTACCCCGCCCACAAACCCCCTTGGTTCTGGTAGCAAAAATGGTAAGCCGTCCCACAGCAAGTTGCCTCCTTCTCTCGCCCCCATGTGGGAGGACAAGGCCAGGTCCGGCAGCAAAGGCAACGGGGCCATTGAAGGCACATCTGGCCACCCAGTTGATGGTAAATGCCTCAGGCGGCCAGGCATCTCCCCCCATCCCCAACCCCCGCCAGTCCGAATCCACAAAGGAGGACACCGAGGCTGGTGGGCAGAGCACGCCAGCCCCTTTATGCCTGCCGCCAGTGCAGGTGTTCTGTTCAGGGCTGGCGGCGGCAGCGTGGAGTCTCTTCTCCTCCCCTCCCCCTCCAACTCCATGGAGGAGGACACTGAGGCTGGTGGGCAGAGCATGCCGTCCCCTTTATGCCTGCTGCCCGTGCAGGTGTTCTGTTCAGGGCTGGCGGCGGCAGCGCGGAGTCTCTTCTCCTCCTCCTCCAACTTCATGGAGGAGGATGCTGAGGCTGACGGGCAGAGCACGCCAGTCCCTTTATGCCTGCCACCAGTGCAGATATTCCATTCAGGGCTGGCGGCGGCAGCACGGGGTCTCTTCTCCTCCCCCTCCAACTCCATGGAGGAGGACGCTGAGGCTGGTGGGCAGAGCATGCCATCCCCTTTATGCCTGCTGCCAGTGCAGGTGTTCTGTTCAGGGCTGGCAGCGGCAGCATGGGATCTCTTCTCCTCCCCCTCCAACTCCATGGAGGAGGATGCTGAGCCTCAATTCTGTTGATTGTTTAAGGCTCATTGATCCACTAAATCAAATTTTAGTAGTGGCTTAGGCAGGTGTTTTCTCTCATTCAGGTGCTGGGTCATAGCAGTTCATGACCAGAGCAGCCCACTTCCGAATTTTTGGGTTGAGGCACCCCCTGCTTTAGTCTGTGGGTCATCCATATGTTGTCATCAGAAAAACCTGCATCCAGTGTTCTTGTCCCAGCTGAATCCAAGGTTGGGGAAATGAAAGAGTCTTCCAAGTGGAACATGCAACTTGTACTACAAAACAAGGGCTTCATCTATATGGTAGGTCTTCATGTATCCTAGACCAGAAAGTTGAGTCAAAGAGTACCATAGTGTTTAAGGAGCAAACTACTCCAGGTGACCCATGTGAATAAGCATGTAATGGGTAATCTTGTATCCGCAGAGGCTCTGAGTCCAAGAGTCAACTTAGGCACATGTTTACTCCCGATAGCAGTAGACAATGCATGTCCCCCGGTAGTAAATTAGATAGAAAAGGAACTTCCCCCTGGTGAGGTCACCCCTGATGAGCAACTTGTGTAATCTCAAAGTGCAGACCTGCAGTTTTCATGTAACGGCCACGCACAACCTATGCACACGGTCGAGCTAGGCAGGGTATAAAGATTAGAGCCTTCTGATCAATAAACACTGGTCTTCACTCCATCTTGTCTCGTGTGTCTTTACTTGACCAGTCTCCTCTGGGACCTTCCAGCCCGCATCGGGCCCCGATCCAACACTCTCCCATTAACTAGACCAGCATTTTCCAAACTATGTTCTGTGAAACACTGGCGGACTTCAATTCCCAGAAGCCTAAGTCAGTACATTGGCTGATCAGTACTTTGGGGGAATTAAATTAGGCTTTTGGGAATTGAAGTCCAAAAATCAAAAATTGGGAAACATTGAGCTAAGCAGGTTCTAACCAAGATGGAGAAGATCTTACTTTTTACATTTCTTCACATGATGAGAAGGCAATATTAGCAGAGATCTATATTTACTTATCTTGTGCTTCAGAGAAGCAGAAAGAACAAACAAGCATGATACTAGACCTAAAAGGCTGAATTAAGTGCCTATGGAAAGAAAAAGGCCACGATTGGCAGAAAGACAGGGAAAAAATACATCAAAGGGACATAGCTGGCACACCACAAGATTTATTAACATCTCTATCTGAATTAGTGGCTACAAAAATAAGCTGTGTGGAAGCTGAGCAGAGGATAGAATTAAGAATAGCAATTCTGTTAGGTAGAATTGTCATCCATTTTTAAAATAACTGTTCTTTCTTTTCTTTAGAGATGTATAAAATCTTGTCGGCTTAGTAGAAAAGTATAAATGCCAACTTAATTTAAGACAGACCCAAATTAACATAGAATTGTATAAAATGCTGTCAGATAGCAAAATAGTACAAGCAGAATGTCCAGGTTTCTTCAGTGGGATTTGCTGACCTGAACCCTTTTCAACAGCCCACTTTAATTCCATGCTAAGCAATTTAGCATATATTTTAGTAGAATACACTGTGGTTTTAAATTAAGTCTTCTTCCCAGGTTTCACAACAGAGTTTCACAATCAGAGGAAGAAAATTCCAAATTCAGTATAATTAAAATATATGCAAGCTATCAGAATATTTGGAAAACTTCTTTAAGTATGTGTTCTCCCCAAATTAGTAACTGTAGTTCAGAGTTGCTTGCAAAATCTCCAGCATTATTTAGCTACTGAAGTACATTAGCATCCCCAAGGAGATTTTTTGTTCCAAAAAGCCTCAGATAATGGTGTGTGCTATATAATGGTGTGTGCTAAGAAAGAGACACTAGATGTAAAAGAATGACCCTGAAAAATGTCATAAAACACAGATTTCTCTACAGGTATGTATCTTAGGATGTGACTAGACATTGAGGGGGATGCAAATTCACCAGCTGTGAAGTCACACTGAAGAATTTGGGTCTGTTCAATTGAAGGAAACATAAAGGTCTCCCTTGCTTGAAAGGTAATAATCATGGCCAACTCTAGAGTGTCGGCGCATCTCCATTTACAACCAAAATGCTACCACTGTCTGTAGACATTTCTATGTTAATGTGGCAAGCATGACTAGATGCTGGAACACACAGAACACTGTTATCTTTTCCACCGAAGTGGTACCTATTTATTTACTTGCATTTTTTTTGTTTTTGGCAGGAGCTGGGACAGACAACTAGAGCTCACTCCATTATGCAACACTCAGGTCTCAAACTGCTAACCTGCCAACCTTCTGGTTGTCAACCTTAACATCATAACCACTAAGCCATCGCAGCCCCTCATGATAGTTTAGCTCTCCTTATGCTCTTGCTGTTGTCAGAGAGAAAAGGAGGATGAGGAGGGATGTGTTCAAGTGGAAGAAGGAGAAATGATGGGGATACAGACAGGTTCACTTTTCTCATTCTCAGGGAAAGTATTACATTATGATAGTTTGGAAAGTATTTCCATTGCAATAGCTTATGTGATGGAAATAAGAATTTTGCTTTGGTTCATTTATTGCTAGTCACATGCAGTTTTTAAAAAATGAGTATGAGGAAAGTGGACCTGTCGGTTTCCCCATCATTGCAACAGTGATTACAGTTAATGAATAATCTCCTTCCAGTTTTCTCAGAACCATCTAAAATATGAGCAATCTTGCACATCATCATCAATGGGAAAAATGCAAATTAGCCTGCCCTACTTCTGCAATATTTCCCTCACTTATTTTGTAAATGTGATCACTCCTTTAGTTTTCCCCCCTTACCAGTGTTGGCTAACCTCGGCACTCCAGCTCTTTTTGGACTTCAGTTCCCAGAAGCCCTGATCAGCAGGAGTGTCGAGCTTAGCCATCAGGGCTAGACAAATCATGAAGAAGAAAAATTGGTTTGGGAGAAATCTCTTGGTCCTGTTGCAAACTATTAACCCAGCTGGGAATAAATGGAAAAGATGAACACCCATCTTATGAATACTGAATAGTGAATAGGGAGCATAACAAAATAAATGCTCTCTCCTGGGTACACTGAAGCACAGCCTTTCTATTTCCATAAACAAAATACTATTTGAAAGTTCAAAGTTATGACATGTTTTGTGAAACGCTGCCTAGAAGGAGAAGGAAGTTGATAAAGGGAAGATTGCATGGTATAGAAATAGCTTGGGCAGGAAGGGGCCAAAGACTAAGTCTAAATTGCTTTGTAAGAAATAATTGCTAGAAATAATACTTACAACGGCTAGACAATGTATAGCTAGAAATTGGAAAAACGATATAAACATAAAGATTGAAGTGTGGTATAAGGAGATGTGGAATTTAGCATTGAACGATAAATTAACTTGGGAAATAAATAAGAAAAAGGGCATTATTAAAGAAAATAGATTCTGGAATATTTGGCATGCTTTTGTGGATCACTCTCTTAGAGGGGAAGAAGCAAGCAAACCTGTTTCTGATCAATTGTTTTTTTGGATGGAAAGTATTAAGAATATCTGATCTCTCTGGACATTGTAAATATCACGGGGTGAGCATGCCCATATATTTTTATATGGGTATGCATGTATGTATGTTTGTATGTGTGCGTATTTGTGCACAAGTGCATGTATGCACTGGTGTACATATATGTATACAGTAATGTATTAGCATAAATAATAAATTCATGAATTAAAGGGTATATTATGCACATTAGTCGAGATATAAAGCTTAAATCACCAGTTATATAGATTAGTTAATATGTTATTAATGTGGTAATGTATTAGCTTAAAAGGATATTGGTGTCAGAAGGTAAAATTATACATTGTGTATGTATCGGCAAAATGCATTTCCTATTTTTCTTTTATGTTTATATGTGTTATATTATTTGTTGTAATTTTGTTTGAAAATCAATAAAAATTAATTAAAAAAAAGACCTTGGGTGAACTCTTCAGTATCTGATTCACTTTTTCTGTAAGATGGAGATCATTTCTTTAATGACAGTTGATCATTCCATTCTTGAAGGGATGGATATTGGCTGACTTTAATTCAATGTCTGGCAGAGGATGACACCTTGAATTCTTTGGATTATCCATAAGGACTGTGACAGGCACTTCAATGTTTTGTCAGGATGCCATCTTTAATTTAAGACACCCCTTGAAATGATGTGTGCTGCTAAATACATAGTGAGGCAGAATAGTGAAACTGTATGCTTTGTTTTTATAGGATAATTAGGCAGCGGTGTGGCTGCTATAAAAAAGGCAAATAAAAGGTTTATCAAAAGACAAATTTTATTGTCATTTCCAGGCTCTATTTCATAGGATCCTTTTTGTCATATTTGCATAGGGAAGCTTGATTTAATTGGGCTGAAACCTATTCTAAAAAGTGGCAGTTAAACAAAGCAGTATGCAACTGTTGTTGTTTGAGGAAGGGACACTTTTCTCTAAAGCTGACAGGGGTTTGTTTGCTTTGTCTTTATGGTGATCACCATAAGCACCGTTTTACATACTACTTCATTCCTGTGTATCAACTTAAATGTAATTTCCATTTATTATTATGTTACACAAAAAGGCATATTTCATTAATGCAGAATTAATATCTTGTGAATGACGGACTTCTCTCTTTTTTTGGGGGGGGGGAGACAAGAGTTTGTTGATTTCTGGGAGGGATATTGTTATATTAACGACTGACAGTTTTAAAAAATCTGCACCATAGATTAAATATTTGTTCTAAAACAAATGTTTAATAACCAGACCAAGACAAATTGTCTCCTAGCAAGTATATTTTTTCACATTTCCCCTAATATATATACAAGCTGTTTCCCTAAATATACAACTTTTTGTAGACTGTTTTCCTTAGCATAAACATGTTTCTATGCATTTTGCATTGTACACTGAAGAAATCCACAAAATTCAGAAAAATGTGGAAACAGAAAGGTAATTGCTCAACTGCATACCTTGTACATGAGGAAGGGAAATTCAAAGTAGGCCAGTTTTTATTAAAACGGGAACCAAATTAATTTCCCCTCCATACTGATGACACATCATAACCAATTAAGCAAATCTCAGAATATAGGTTGAGGAACCACACCACACTTCAATAATGGCTAACATACAAATGCAACTTTTTATAGGGACACATAAAACGAAGGGGGATTTGGGAGGGAAAGTGAAAAGCATTCTTTTAAAAAGTTTAGTATAAAATGCATTACAGTACTGGCATATCCATTCTAATCAGATTTGTAAAAGTGTATATTCAAAATATAAAGGGGCTCTGCGGGTAAAACAGGTTGTTCATTCCTTCCCCCCTACCTTTATGCGGAACCTCAGTGTTGCTGAGGATATTAGGAGACCATTAAAGCATTTATGGGTGCATCAACCAAGTGTTTGAAATGAATTAAATCAGTTTAACAAAAAGGATCACTGTAGTGCCACACTGTCATTGCAGGCGCACCCCCCAAAGAAAGACTCAGACACCGGTATATGGATAAAGGCATTGGGCCACATTTATTGAATAATGCCCTAGTCCGAATTATAACTTTCAATTGGTACTCAGCCAATTATAATTCTTAAGGCAAGCAGGCCGCAGTAACACTGGTAAGGTTCCTCCCAAAATTGCCAATGGCAATTGGCTACAATGTATCCATTTGTATCAATTTGTTTGTTGAGACAAACAATTTGTTGACCGTAGTCAATAAACTATCTACTGACCCCACCCTCTGACGTGTATTCGTCAAATCACGGGGTGATACATGCTGAAGAGCTCCTGCCATCACCCCTTTGCCTGGTTTGTCGTTGATCGGTCAACGTTATTACACCTGTACCTGTCTAAGTGTTGGCCAGTCAATTGCGAACCTGCCGGATACCTGTGGGTCATAAATATTTACCTTACCAGTGCTACCCGCCCATGTGACCAAAGTCAAGAGCAAAACCCCTATATCAAACCTTAGCAACAGTGTGGGATGGGCAAAAAAGCCAGAACCCAGAGGCCAATTGTAGGTTCCGGCCAAAAATTCCCACCCGGCCCCGAAGCGACCAAAATATCACACTGTTCACTAGGGAGGGGGTGGAGGGAAAAACTTCTCCTCTCCGTCGCTATTTCTAAAATGGCAGCTCGGCTGCCTCATGGCCACCCCTTTTATAGAGGGGTGGCCACGCCCCCTAACTCACCCGGATGTCTGAGTCCGGGTGGGGGGGGCGCAAAGAGCGCAGCAGCCATTTTGGCGCCGCGCTTTCATTCTATAGGTGGATCTTGGGGATGTGAAAGGAGTCTCATTTGAGTGTCCCCTGAGTGGAGTTTCTCCAGCAAAAATCCTTTCAACCCAGAGTAATTTGTGACACTAAATTTTTTTATTTATTCAAGTCGCTAAAATGCTGACTGGGAAGCAGAAGGTCAGCAGTTCGATTCCCGAGTACTGCAGGACGGAAATGAGCTCCCATCGTCATCCCAGCTCCTGCCAACCTAGCAGTTCGAAAACAAGAAATAGCAAGTAGATAAATAGGAACCACTTTGGTGGGAAGGTAACAGTGTTCCGTGCGCTCCGGTGTCTAGTCATGCCTGCCACATGACCACAGAAACGTCTGCAGAAGCAGACAGCGCTGGCTCTTCAGCTTAGAAACAGAGATGAGCACTGCTCCCTAGAGTCGGATACAACTGACTTTCGAGCAAGGGAAACCTTTACTTTAGGCATTCAGATATAAATACAACTGAATTATGTGCAAAATTATGATGGTAGAAACATTTTCAAGTAGAAACACTACCACTTTATTAATGCATAACTGTGAAAGGTTGAGCTTTCACAGCTGGGTGTGCTAAGGGGCCATTCAACAATTATGTGATCCATTTTGGGGGGGAAATTGACCCCCTCCCCCCTATATAATCCAACCATAATTTTAGCTTCGACCCCGTCCACACCCTTTAAAGTTTCGTAATCCAGAGTTTTTGTATCGAAACTCTAATTTTTGAGCTTTTCACTATTGATGCCTAATGCACAACAGCTCCAAATGGATTACGTAATCTTTGACCTGACCTCCCTGTCTTCCCACGTAATTTTTCCGTAATTTAGATGGCAGACCCCTCCCCCTTTCAAGGATCACGTAATTGTTGAATGGCCCCTAAGCAGTACTTCTGATGCTCTGTCCATTAAATCTTGTTTGTTTTCCTTGTACACATCAAAATCTTGTGTAAATGGAACTGTGTTCATGACGTACTTTGTTACATTTGGATAAAATTAACTCTGCAAAGGGTTAAAATAATGATCGAACTTACTTTGCCTGAACATCCTTATGATCTCTTCAGATCTTTCCAGAGTGGGTGTGCACGGGGATTCTGGAGATAAGGCACACACCACCCATGCTTTATGCTTTCTTTCATTCTTTGAACATCTGAATAAGTCTTAGGACTCCATAAAGACTGGAAGTTCATGTTAGCTTTCAGGTAACTGTAGTTTTGAGGCTGTGATTCTTTTGTGCCTACGAGACTCAAAAGAATCTCTCTCTTTTTCAGAAAAGAACTGACTGAACTTTGTTCTGGCCTCCTTTTTGCTCATTCCATTCTTAAATGAGTTTTGGTTATGCCCCATAAACTAGTTAATCCATTAAAAGAAGAGCTGTAGAAATTAGACTAGCAAAGTAATACAAGTTCATTTAGTTATTCATCATCTATTAATCTTCTTAGCTCATGGTTATATTTTTCCTGTGTGCCTGAGAGTGTCCAATGGTAACAGAAGCCATAGAAATGTGCACAGCTAATCATTCATAAATAAAAATAACACTTTTAAGTTGCACCTATTATTTATCTTTTTATTTATTTATTGACTGAGGTCTTGTTGCACAGTTATGCAAAAGGTAACTTTTAAAGGTGAACTGCCACAAGATAAAAATTACCTGCAGACATAATTGGTTGCATGCCGAATAGAATGACTAACTCGGATAACAGATAATTTCTAGAGAGTTTTTTAACTTGAGCCAATTTGCCTCTAAAATTTATGCTTTTTGACTAACTATGCAATAGGATTTCTGTCTTTCTGAGTTAGCTTTAAAATTCTTTTGTAGCCTAAATATACTAAACTTCCTGGTTATTGCATGGCATGATGTTAAACATTTAGTTGAAGTCTAATCAATGCTAACTAGGCAGTTATAAAGATATTGTCATACTTTAACTCAGGGGTGCTCAAATTTTTCCCGTCGGGGCCTGACCACGCCCCCTCAAACAGTTGAGCAGACTGATCATGTGGTTTCTCCCGGCAGTGGCAGCGCATGAATTCACTGGACGTTTTTGGGCATTTTTCTTGCCTCCGCCACTTCCCTTGGAGGAGGGACCAAGGGTGGCACATTTTCGCAGTGTTTTCATGGCATTTTCTGCACAATTTCAGCCCATGGGACATAGTTTGGACACTCTTGCTTTAACTTATGATATGTATGAAAATATTTTTTATCACAGGATAGTTAGCTTTGCTTAAACTTCAACTAAATGTTTAAAATCATTCTTGGCAGAAAACAGAAAACTTAGTGTACAGTACTAGGTTTTTAAAATCAAAATCAGGAGATGTCGAGCCATTAAATATAATTGATTTCAGACTGTCTTGTTTAACGGTGTTCATTTTTTGTATTGTTTTAGCCTTCTTCACTATATGAAAATTAAATATACATAGTATTCCATTTAGACACACTCATATTAAATAAACCTTATCTTTGCTGCAGCTTGCAAAAATAAAATGAGTCAAGCTGGAAGGCGACCAACATTCTCATTGTTTGGTAGCTACAATGTTCGTCACCTTACTCTGACAGCCCTTCCTTCGATTTAATGGCAACTCTATGCATTATAGTGATTTACAGTTATAATACTTATTCATATAAATTGTCTTTTGCCAATATGCTATTATTTTAAAAATGTGTTGTTGTTATGCATTATTAAGTTCTTTCTAACTTAGCAGAAACCCTATAAATTAATGAAGGTCCTGTCATTAGCAGCCTTGCTCAGTTCTTGCAAATTAAAGGCTGTGGTTTCCTTTATTGAGCCAATCTATCTCATAGTCATCCTCCTCCTATTTTTACTGCCTTCCTAACATTATTACAATATCAATTAAATACACACACACACACACATACTACGGAGAGGAAAATAAATTGCACTGCAAATGTTATAGTATATGTAGGCTGAACTTTAAATGATTGTTCAGCTGAACAGGACCTTCTCCTTCCTTCCTTCAGAAAACCAATGCTAAAATCACTTGTTTGGTGGGACATAGACGGATGGGGATAAAGAAGAATTGAATATCCTTTATTTCAATGCAGAAAATTAAACTAGATAGAGCAGAAAAATAATTACTACTGCTACCAGCAGTCACTCATATGGAACAAGCCTTGATTTTTCTCTATTGGTCTCTTTTGCTCATATGGAACAAGCCTTGATTTTTCTCTATTGGTCTCTTTTGCTCATATGGAACAAGCCTTGATTTTTCTCTATTGGTCTCTTTTGCTCATATGGAACAAGCCTTGATTTTTCTCTATTGGTCTCTTTTGCTCATATGGAACAAGCCTTGATTTTTCTCTATTGGTCTCTTTTGCTCATATGGAACAAGCCTTGATTTTTCTCTATTGGTCTCTTTTGCTCATATGGAACAAGCCTTGATTTTTCTCTATTGGTCTCTTTTGCTCATATGGAACAAGCCTTGATTTTTCTCTATTGGTCTCTTTGTTCCTTACCCTGTTGTTATGTTATGTCTTGTCAAGACAAAACTGATTTATAATGACCCAAATAGGGCTTTCAAGGTAAGTAGGATACCAGTACCAATTCCACTTACCCACTGAGCTCCCTGGCTGAACAGAGATTCAAACCAAGTCTCTTGAGTCCTAATTCACTATGCCACATTGGGTATCTACCTGTTACATTGAACTGTAAGCAAAAACAAAGAGAATAACTCCAGACCCAGGCAGGAGTTGTGCACATAAGGAAAAGAAATCCTTGTATTTTTTCAGATGCTTGCGGGAAAAGACAAAGTTTTGCCCAATCCCTGAAATGTTATCAAGTGATTCCTTGTATCTAATGCTATTCAGTATCACTGTTCGCCCTTACAGAGTGTTGTATGAATGGACAATACAACAGCTAGAGCAGGGGTGGTCAACCTTTTTCCATCATGAGCCTGACCACGCCCCTGGACAGCATCGTGAGCCAGACCACGCCCCTGGAAGCAGACGCATTTACAGCTGACATAAATGTGCCCACTTCCGCATTTATGCCAGCCATGGGCATGTTGGTGCATGTGGGGTGCATTTTATGGATGATGTAAATGCACCTGCTTCCACTTCGGAAGGAGGCAGCAACAGGCCGGATGGGATGGCGTCATGGGCCAGGGCTGGCCCATGGGCCATAGGTTGGTAACCCCTGAACTAGAGTTATTACAGTCCAAAGAATATAGAAATGTGGACAAATTTGCTTCTTTCAAGAATCCTAAATTCCTTTATTAATTTATAGAGAAAAACATGATGTGTTGTAATGGTGTGTTTTACACAGACCACTATGATCTTCGCCCACCCCACCAATGGTAGATAGGGTCTACTGAATAGCATCATGTTTTTCATTGTAAAGAAAAGCATAAACTACCCCCTCACATATACCCATACTAGCAAAAATAAACATTTGCCATCAAGTCCATTTTGACCTATGGGAACCTTTTCCCAGGTTTTTAAATATAAAAAACAGAATATTCAGGATTGGTTGACCACCCCCTTCTTCTGTGTTGCTTGCTTTTCTCCCAGGAGGTAAAGTGGGGAATCAAAGTCCCAATATCCAATTCCTCAGCCAGATACAGTACCTAACCCACTAAGCTATCCAGATGGCATACACAAGCTGGTCATTGTTGTTGTTGTTGTTGTTGTTGTTGTTGTTGTTGTTGTTGTTGTTGTTGTTGTTGTTGTTGTTGTTGTTGTTGTTGTTATTATCCCACCTCACTCGACACTACGTGCGACTACACTATATTACATTACGTGGTTACATAATTATTGGCATTTTGCTCACAAGAAGCAGTAGACCAGCAAGGCGATAGGTGTGTTCTTCCTTCTTCTTAGAAGCTAAAGTTTTTGGGTGATTGTCTCTAATGACCTATGTCCATGATGGCTAACCTTGGCACTCCAGGTGTTCTTAGACTTCAATTCCCAGAAGCCCTGATCAGCAGGAGTGCTGATTTGGGCTTCTGGTAATTGAAGTCCATGAACACCTGGAGTGACAAGGTTAGCCATCACTGGATATTATATTTTAGTCTTTTCCACTAACATATGGTTTCATTTATTTCACTTATCATAATATGTGATACTATGTGTTTGCATACTCTTAAGTAGCTGGTGACATGAGGAAGGCAAGGCAATGTATAATACAATAACATCACTTAAGAGGTAAGTGATATTACATAAGTTGGAAAGAAAAGAAAAATTATAACAGGTGCTGAAACCAAAGAGTCCATTTAAGCAAATGAAATGCACTGGCTAAGTTAAATTTAACTTTTATTGATTTTTATTTGGAATTCTCTTTGTGCCTCTTGCCTTACTTTTCCTGATTTTTTTTTCTTTATAAAGTCAGGGAAGTCTATGGCTACATTATTTCAAAACAAACAAACAACAAAAATCTGACTTAAACCTTCCTTGAATTGGAAAAAGGAAGGGGCTTGTAAAGGCTAACTCACTTCTCACTGCAGAAATCCAAGTAAAAATATATAACTACCTTAGTCAGTTATTTCTCGTATTCTAGGTTATTATTCTTTTAAAGCCCAGGTGAACTTTACAAGGGAGGGATCTCTCAATGATAACTAAGGTGAAATTCATTTTCTCCATAATTCATTCACTCCCTGTCCACCCTACAGAAGACATCAGATCAGGAGTATTACCGGCCACAAATATGGATTGAGATAGCTCTAAAGTTGTCTTGGTGACCCTATTCGGGTATACTGAGTTGTAAGAATTAGAAGGGAGCCCTAAATGTGCACACTGACCCTGCCTCTGCCACTACCTCCCTTCCCTGTTGCTGGGGCAAGGTCCAAAAGAAAGCCTGACTATGTTTAGATAAATTCACTAACAACAGAAGAGATACCACACCTTTCTTCCTGTCAAAATGTCCAAAGATCCTGTGAAGGTGTGAAGATGAGAAAACACTGCAGTTTGTGGTCAGATTATGACAGACACTTAAAGGATGTGTTGATCCCGTGGTTCATATAAAGATCCCTGGGCACAGCAGGATGAAATTTTGAAGAAAGAGCAAAGTATTTTTCTTCCTCTATTTTGGAAATAAATTAGGTCTTCTGTCAGCAACTTGAGGAACCAGTTCTCATGCAGTTCCCAAAATTCTTTCATTTTAACAGAAGTTCAGTGGTCTTTGAACCCCATGTCTGCAACATTTCCACAAGATAACCATATAATAAACACATTCTGTTATCATTCACAGGGTTATAATGAACTCGTCCAAAAAAAAAAAATGTGAACATTCCATTTGGGGAAAGTGTTTCCAAAACACTTTTCAAATGATAAGTGGACAATTAGGCTTCATTGATTTTTATTGCAAACTAGATTCTCTCTGTGGCGAAACAGCTTGAAGCAACAAAGGAAGCACACCAGATGGTGTGTAAAAGAAGGAGAAATCAAACTGTTTAACAAAAAATGGAAGCCTGCAGTTATTTCCTCACCAGAGGAGAAAATGACCAACTTGGATTTCAGCACTGTGTCGAGAGTTTTCCTGTTCATTGGGACACTTTGCCTGTTGGCTGGGCAGACATGAGAATTTCCACTGGGGCTCTATAACCAAAGTAACAGCTGCCCCACTATTTTTTTTAATTAGGATCTATGTATCAGATGTGTTAGTTAAAAGTCCCCTTTAGAGAAAGAACTCTCTGACTAGGGTACAATCAGCTTTTGCCCCTCAAGCATGTTAGAAGCAATTGTGAAAGAATCTAGGCTGCTTTGATATTCTGTCCAAAGGGGCTTGCTCATTATGCTTGGCTACGGTTTTGTATCTGTAGCAAAAGAATAGCTTTAGGTCAGACTGAAGGTACCCTCTGGAATGACCCTGGTGATCAACACCGCACTGCACTTGAACATCTTGCCCTGGTTAAAAGCTTGGGCTAGGTAAAAATCAAAGAACAAATCACTCCAAATTAGTATAAAGTGCAGAGGGTTGTAAACATTCTTCACACTTTCCTTCCATTTACCCTGAAGACAAGGGACTGACTCATTCAACTCCAAGATGGGATAAAAAGGAAATTCTATAGAAGATTTATTTTCAGGGTCTGTCCTCCCCCCACTACTTTCACCATAACTAGTATTGCATTTCCTTTATTATTAAGCAGACCAAATAATTAAAAGCTGAAACAAATCCACTAAGGATGCTGACAAGGCTCTATTTTTTGAGCCAAATAATATAATAGTAGACTTTTAGAAAAGACTGTAGAGGTTATTAGGCGTGTATATGAAAATATATCTGTAAATATGGATCCAAAATTAATCTAGAATAATCCCCAATAAAACAACACAAAATAAGAGACAGGGCTCAAAGGTAAGATTTTCAGGTAGGACAGCACTAAATAAGCTACTGGAAGAGCAGTACAGTAAGTGTTCATGGAATAACATTGTACTTAATGAAGCAACTGGAATAAAGCCATAAAACTGGAATAAAGTAAGATATACTGTAATCTTCCAGCGTATGACACTTGCCCAATTTAGGAAGCTGCATGGCATGTATAATTTGAACTTGGAATGTTATAAGTATAAAACAAGGTAAGCTCGATATTGTTGAATAAGAAATGGATCATGTAACATCTCAAAATTGAACCAAATTTATCGGGAATAGGACACTGTGGTTGGAATTCTATTGTGTATCTTTAAGCTGTGAAACTCAGATGATATCATCGACCTGGCTGCTCAAGTGGAATTAGACATTTCTTATTCTCTGCTCCCAGGTTACAGGGATTCCTAATGGGGAGGAGGAGAAAAGGAATCCTTAATGTCCCCAAATCACTACCACTTGTCATGGTTGCAGGATCAGTGACAGTGATTGTTGTTTTAAAAATGGGTGTGTCACAGTATTGTATTGTCCTGATGCATTTTATGCATTTATGGCAGGTGCGGGTACATTTATGCATGCATGGGTGCATTTTATGGCTGTCGTACATGCTTCCACTTCCGGTAACGGCGAGGGCAGTGGCGGGCCACATGGTGCCATGGACCGGGGTCAGCCTGTGGGCCATAGGTTGGCCACCCCTCCTCTTAAACATTGCTGGTGAGAGCCAATTTTGCATTAAATCTTTCCTCTTCCACACACATACCCCGGTGACCCTATTTGGAAGTTTGCAAGCTTATACTGAAATGTGGCTTTACAGCTGGTGCTTGCCTTCGGCGCGGTGCAGCAGGGTGGGGATAAAGGGAGGTCCGTGAGGCTCCAAAGATGACGACAATGCATTGCTCCGCCCTCTCCACCCCTCCACTTGGCAGGGAAAAAAAGAAAACACACCACTGCCATATTTACTGCATCCTCCCACCGTCTCCAGGATGAAGGGTCGTGGGTGGTGATGGTCTTGGACTGATTACAGATGGGCGTTCGTTGTGATGTAGGGATTTTGTATTCTTATGCAATGTGGTTTTGTATTTTTATGTATTTATTGATTTTTTGATTCTGGATCCTTTTTGTATTATTGATTGTATTGATTTATATATTTACTTGTATTACTTTATTGTGACTGTTTAAACCGCCTTGAGTCACCTGCTGGGTCGAGTAAAGCGGTATAGATATAAAACTTGAAATGAAATGAAATGCATTGCCTATATTTTTAACAACAGTCTAATGGAGAAACAATAACTTCCTTTTGGCAAAAGGGTGCATTTTGTGTCATGGCCTATTCAGTTTAGATGCATAAATGCAGGCAAAGGAACAATCTAGTGCAGTGATGGCAAATCATTTAGAGACTGAGTGCCCAAGGGGGAGGTGTGCGGGCAGACATCTCGGGTGCCCACATACCCATGTGACATTGCCAGCAGTGGGTGGGGGGTGCCTTGTTGCCTCACCTTGTCCCTGCCACTGCCTCCCGGGCTGGATTTCAGCCTTCTTTCTCACCTCCCTATTGGTGGAGGGAGAGGGATTGGTGGGGAAGTGGCACTGCCATTGGTGCTGGTGGTGTGGGGCGGGGCTTGCCCACAATGGCATGCATGCCAACAGAAAAGGCTCTGCGTGCCACCTCTGGCACGTATGTCACAGGTTTGCCTACACTGATCTAGTGAATCTGGTGGAAGAAATGTCAAGATATGCAGAGGACACAATTTTTACTGGCAGATAAGCAGTGACTTGAGACAAATACAGATAAGATGAAAGAACATGGAAAAGTAGGCTTACAGTTGAAATGGAAGACAATAGTCATATCTACAGAATATTTACATAACTTTAGTTTTGAAACTGACAAAATCAAAACTGTTAAAGATTTTGGAAACCTTGATTAAATCAATTATCTAAATGGAGAAGACAATTGAGAATTAGGACAGCTGTGCAGAAACTAGGAAAGATACCAAGTATAAGCATGTGTTGCTAGAGATCATGGCCAAGACATCCATAACATAGTGCTGTGAATTACTACATATGGATGTTAAAGTTAGATAATGAGGATGGCTCATAGGAACAAGACTGATGCTTTAGAAATGTGATATTGAACGACAACTTTGTGGATACCATTGTAAGCTTGAAAGACAAATAAATGAAATAGAGAAGGCCCTGTGAGGCTAAGCCAGCTACCTCAGTTCTCTCTTTTTGGTGGCAGTTGAAAACATTTTTATCCTAACAGCCTTTTAGAGTTTAACATAACTAGCTACCTTATGTTCATTGCCAATATATATTTTCAAATGTATTTTTAACTGTTTTTATATTTCTTGCTTTGTTTTATATGACAATTTTAATGATTCATTGTTTAGGGTTTTTTTTGTAACTGCTTATATGCCATTTTTAATTCTTGGCTTTTAAAAATTCAATTTGTATGACACCTTGACTACCACTGCCAGGAGAAAAGAAGCACAGAAATGCAATAACTACATTAAATTAGGTGAACGGCCTGTCAAAACATAGGCTGTCACACGTTGGACATATCATGATTCAATGGGAAAGACAGTAAGTCAGTAAGGGTGGGGAAAAGTGGAAAGCAATAAGAAAAGAGGAAGATCCTACATGAGATGGATTATATCAGCAAAGGAAGCCACAGCCTTTCATTTACACGACTTGAAGTGGAATGTTAGTGACATCACATTATACAACCTTTTGGAGATTATTAACTCATAGGGTCGCCATAAACTGGAAGCGACTTGACAAGACATAATAAAACAAAATAGAGACTGTAGTTTCCTGGATTAATAAATGTCAATCTCTGCCTCCCAGTCTTGCTCTTTTCCTTCTCCACATCCTTTAGAACCATTGCCGTCTGCTCCTTTATCTACATCCATCCTTTAATCTTCTGATTTCTCTTATACCTCTTTAATTTTAGTCTACCCTTGCGTCCCTATAAGCAAAATGCTCCAAAATTCTGCTGATGCATACAACATTCTGCAGAGACTTATGGAAATCCTTTCCTGGATTTTATTTGTGTCAAGCATTTGCTTCCTATATTTTACATATTTGATTCTAGTTGGGGTGTAGCAGTTTTGCTCTTTGTGCAAACAAGCTGGAAATATGGACATGAGTTGGTATAAAGCACATTTACATAACAAAGGATGAGGATCTACATCAGATATAATGCTGAGTGAAACTGGAGAGATACAGAATCTTGCTCCTTTGTTTGTACCTTCAAGAACAAACATTCTTGAGGGTACACAACTAGAGCCAAACCAAAATAGAAGATGGAGGGAGGAGCTTACTGGACAAGGAACAACATTAAAGGAGGATATAAATGAGGAACTCAATCTCCCCTACATCACTTGGACGACCCTAAATAAGCTGAGGGTTGTAGTCCCTAAATGCAAGATCAGCATGCTCACGTGGGGGATGCTGACAAAGAACAACACGCTGTTTGAATGTGGAGAGATACAGAATCCAGCTCATTTACTGGTCTGCCGATTACTACCAGAAACATGTACCTGTGAGGATTTAATTTTGGCCAATGACAAAGCCAAGAAAGTGGTTTCATTAATGTTTGATCTGGACATGAATGAAGAACATAACAAAGCCACTGATGCCTTCCTTGTTCACAGATAAACTGTAGGGTTCCCTTTTGGTTTCTAAAGCTAGGAGTATGTAAAGTTTTGTCTCAGACTGCAAGTTCTTGGGTCAGAGTCCCTTCCCCTTTTAGACACCCCCACCCCCAGCCAGTCTGGCCAGCCTAGCCCCTGGACTGTCTGTGGCCACTTTTGAACTTTTGTACTTGGATGATTGGTATTTTATTACGAGTGTTTTTATTGTGATTTTATTTGTGTATTGTGTACTGTTGTGAGCTGCCCAGAGTCATGTTTGTTGATTGGGTGGCATAGAAATATAATAATAATAATAGACACTATGTCTTCCTTTACTGGCAAAGGTCCAGTGGGAATTTTTACTAACAAAATTGACTGGTTGCATAATGCTGCTACACAAAACTATAAAATTAATACCTGTCTACTATGTCATTCCCAAGTAGTGCATATCAACACAAATCAAAAAGCTGAAATTTGGTAGAAAGTCGCAACTAGAGTGGGCTCGCTGAATCAGTGAGAAATTCATAGTCATGAGGTGTGTATAGAGTTGCCATAATTCTCTGCAACAAAACCGGGACAGAAGTATACTTGACAAAAATGGATGGGTTATCTACCTGGGGGGGGGGAAGCAAATTAAGCTTGTTCTTAATAAAGGGAAGGGAAGCATGAAGCCTATGGAAAGACACAGAAAGATTGTTCTGTGGGCACCATCCATGCATCTTTGCACTCAACCACCTACCGACCCCTGCCTTATGTCTCAACAACATGGGTTTATTTTGCTCACTTATGTGAAATAAGGTGGCGGCTTTCTGAACCAGTTTTCCCCCTCCAGCACAAGCATGCTCACCATTGCCGGTACTGAGGCAGGAAGGTCTCCATGGGATGGCAAAGAATGGACAACTTTATGCCATTGGCGGCAGATTCCCCCAAGGCTGATCCCATCCGCCCCACAAGCCTTCCTGCCTACTTCGCGCCAACAACAACCGCCTGGCAGAGAGCCTGCACGTGAGCGAGCAGTGATCCCATCACAGAAAGGAAACGAGGGAGGGGATATCAGAGAGTTAACAAAACAAAAAGACAGCTCCCCCTTGTGGCACCTTATAGACTACCGGTAACTGCTGTATTTTAATTGGAACGTAAAATCCGGGACATTAATATGAAATTGGGACAATCCCAGTTTTCCACTACGTATGGCAATCCTAGGTTTGTAGGTTCCATTAATTCAATAGTCCTACTCTAGTCGCAACATATTACTGGATTTCAGTCAATAAGTCTTAAAATAGTCTGCCTGAGAAAACAATAAAATGAAATATAATATGAAAAAGTGTAATAAAATACAGAGCTTCAAGGTTAAAATTTGAAGGGTGTGCATGGCTGCTGTTAATAACAGCTTTATACAGCTTGGAGAAACCAGTAGCTTTGTCATCCTCCCTAATTACATGAGGTCACCAAATAAATTGATTCCTAGAATCAGGAATGATTAAACAGATGTCATTATTAAATTGGCACCTCAACAAGGTGTAGTGAAGGCTAATACATAATATTAATGCAAGGTCTCACCATCTATTAATATGAATCTTTGAACACTAGCTCCATAGAACAAAACATATGAGAAAACAGTTGCATTAATATTTTTATTCTAGCCATCCTAGAATCATCTGCTTGTCCAGCATTGGAAACAGAATGCTGAAATTGATGGATGAGCTACAAGATTTCAAATGATCTAGCAGTGGTGTTATGTTTTAATGCTTCCTTCTATCCTCTCAAATTTAATACAAGTCTAAACTGAAATTAAGAACAATTTGTGAAGTATTGGGGAGGGTGAGACCACTGAATCCTGCAACAACAAGGGGGAGAAATGAAAATATGAAATCCACAGAGAAAAGCATTTGTTTTATTCAGTATTTGGTTAAGAGGGCTCACCTCTCTTTAAAATTGTATTATTTTGCCGCATTTTCACCGAGTGAAACAAATATTTAGGAACAACATACACTTGCTCCTGTCATGCTTATCTTGTTTATGTAAGCAATTATATCCTTTTAAAACCACTTAAGTGACTGAAATTGTAAACAGCAAGGGAAATAAAACAAGTTGAATCTAGCATTTTATAGACTATTTCAGAGTAACCAGTTACTTATTTAAGCTGCTTTCCATAGGCAGGATAAAAAAATGCAGCTGCAGTACATGTTCAGTGGTGGTAGATCCATTTTAATTTCTCTCTCTCTCTCTCTCTCTCTCTCTCAGTCTGTATACTTACTAACTTTAATAAGGCAAGAGGATAAGCTCTGAAATCGCCAAGAACTGTAGGTTAGAGATCTATGCTTTTTAATATCTAGCTGCTCTTCGCTAAGCTTTTCATCACATTAATGACTAAGTCATACTGATTGTAAAGCAGTTGTAATGAGGCAATTAGTAAGGCCAAAGACAACCATGGATAAATGAACAAGGCTTTCTGCATAAACCAGATGGATATCTTCAATATATTTCTTGTTATCTGCTTGTGGTGTTATGCTAAATTACACTGAATCAGTGCTCAAGAAGATGATTTGAATTGCAGGATGAAAACAACACAAGCAAGTCTGTTGCAAACTTAAAGAATTGAAGCAGACATATTACAAATGCATTGTTCATTGTACATGTTTATGAGAGCAAGGAGCCATCATTTTACTCTGTGACAATTACAGCATAATCTGTTGCATGCAGACTCAGAGGTACGCTGCACTGCACCAAATAGTCATACTGTATTTTACTCCCAGGACCAGAATTTCCCCTCACTTCCTGCGAATAATCTTGAAAAATATCAGATCATGTTTTGAACATCAACTGCTCATTCCACAGCTGATTAGGAGCCACCAGGAAACAGTGCAACATGCCTGTGGGGTGATAGCTGGGGAGTGTATTGATTTTGAGCAGGAATGTCTTGCTTAATTTTTAATATTCTATTGCTTTTGCTTAGAAGGACCACATTTCTTCTGAAAGACATGTGCAGGGACTTCGACAGAAGCTCAAGTTAAGCAAGTCATCATTGCCAAGGTGTAGAGATAATTCAATATGAGCAGGGAGCACGTGATTAATATGCTTAGCATTTATTCTCACCTCTTACATCATTTTATAAATTTCTGCTTTATCATTCTAAATTACCGAATAGCTTGCAATATAGCACCACTGGAAATCTCAAACAAAATCTCACCATTGAACCTCACAGATTTAGGTACTGGAAGAGCTAGCATTTTGGTGACCTCATATATTCCTGTTGAAGCATTAGACCCGCGTAGAACCCTTTCACATGCTGAGGGCCCCAGATTTTTTTTAAAAGTTCAACAACTTGAAGAGTCTCCATGCATAGTACCACACTCTTCTGATTTTTGCTCTCCACATATGGAAGTTGTCAGCAGTGGGAGGTGCTGGGTCCTTTGCCCCCTTCTCAACATGTTCAAATTACTCCTTTACTGAATGCTGAAATGACTGCACTATGAAATTTAAGCCACTGCAGGATCACCAAGGGGAAAGAAGTAGAAATAACTTGGAACTAGAAAGATTTGACATTCTGCAGACATCAAACAACTAAAGAAGCTCTTGAAGAAAGAAAGGCGGGGGTCCCTAATGGAACAAGATGGATGAAAATGGCCTGCCAGACTGAAAAGCGCCTAAAATGAAATGTTATATAGTATATGTTGTGAGAATTCTGATACTGACAACTAGTTTTCAGTTGGACGTCCTTTTTTGTAGGTGAATACAAGCTACTACTTTAGCACACTGCATTTTTATAGGGTATCTGTCAAGACATTCATTGAGATGAATACAAATTAGATTGCTTGTAACCAGTTGCCACCATATTTATGCCCTAATAAAAAGCAACATAGCAGGTATTCTGCATCCCATATCTGATTCTTACATTATTTTTCATGTCAGCTGTGTAGTTTCACATTATAACTGGAACACTTTGCCTGAGGAATATGAATGACAAAATATTTTATGTGTTCTGTGAAAACACTGTTTATATTCTGCACACCATCTCATAATTTTTGCTTATTTCCCTTTCTCTTGCCAAATGCAATTTCTGGTAATATAATAGTTAGGTAAATATATCAGTTGGTTTTATGAGGATTTTATAATTCAAAATAATTCAGGAACATCCACAAATATGATTAGATGATGTGCTAAATTTGACAATTCATGACAGGATATTAAAAAGATTAAAAGCATTTAAATATTTATTTATGGTCAAATATTTATTTATTTATTTATTTATTTGCTGATCACAGATACTTGAACATTTGTGGCTGTTGACCAAAAGGTGATACATTTTAATCATCTTAATATAAATTTAATCAAATAAATAAATCTTTGTCCCATCTTTGGACACAACATTGCCATTTTTCTTTCAATTTTTAGTGAGGAATTAAAACGAACATCTGAATTTTATTTACACACACACACACACACACACACACACACACACACACACACACACACACACACACACACTCAGTCAGTGAAGTGCCAAGGATGATGAACTTTGTGGAAGACCTTTGTAACAGTGGTATTGCCATTGTTGCCCCATCACTTTGGAAAATTGTTAAAAATTGCATGCACCAGTGATAAATAAATTGACTTGGCTTGCTGTATGGGAAAGAAATGTTAATTGTCCTGAGAAAGGAACAATTAATGCTTTGATCTTCTAGAATGTTTGGGTTAAGTGCAGATGCAAGGCTATTGGGGCTTTTTCAAAATAATACTGGGATAATTAATTCTTGGCAAAAGAAGATAGACACCACTGTGGGTCACAGTGACATTCCCAGTGTCCTTGAGCCGATTATAATTCCATACTTGTTTAGATGTTGTGCCAGCTCAGTAGTCTAGACTTGTAATGAGCCAGTAATGACCCAGATGTAGTGCACACCTGCGAGAATGTTATGCCAATTAGTGATACCATTGTTTGGGTTTGGAGATATCTTCCCATCTCTTAGGCAAGGGACATAGAGCCACGGGGATGATACAACATGTTAGCTGAGGGTATAAAAGAAGATAGACAAGTCCCTCAGACTTTGGAGCTCCCCACAGACCAGCTACCAAGGTGCTGTGGCCCAGATGGCCCAGGGGCTTCCCCGCTCCCTTCCTGGGGTCCCAAAAAGCTGAAGAGAGGAATGCATATCAGGTGTGTATTTGCTTGCTTCTGTTTCTTGTTCTGTTAGTTGTTGGACATGCTGGTTTCTTGCTTAAGATTTGCCTAATAAAGCTTTGCTTCTTCAACCACTGAGTGCTTATTGTCTCGAGATCATAAAGAACCTGAGCCCAGCAGGCTTGGCTAGCCAGCTTGGCAATACAATCAGGATACAAAAGCTATTTCTTAATAATTAGAGAAAGCTTTATGCAATCAATTAGTCTTTTTGTTGGCCAGAAAACAGAATCATAATGAGGCATTTAATTTTCATTCATTGATTCTGCTTAAACCAATACACTTTGTGCTTGGAACAGAGGTTTGTATGTATCCATGCAAATAAGACTACAGTACTTTTACTGTTCAAGTAGAGCCGTCATTCTCAACCTATGGCCTACATGTAAGACCTGCCCCCCCCCATGCCAATTCATCTGGCCCCCGATGTCCTTGCTGATCCTGGAAGTGGAATTAAAACACATTTGACGCATGGGCAGAAAGTTCTGCGCAAGCACGGCACACATTTTACTTCTGCTTCTGGGTGTGAAGAACCACATGACTTGCCCGATCAGCTGTCCAGCAGGCGTAGTCAGGCCCGCGACCCGAAAACCTTGAGAAAACCTGATTTATAGTTCAGGCATTTTATACCTTTCATTAGGGGACAGATTTCATTGCTATGATTCTTAAACTGCAGTTCATATCCATATCTCGGCCATACGGTTATATACTCTGCTTCATGCACACATGCACACATGTAGCTCCCATAAATGCTAATGGGACTGAGTAAGAACTAAGCTTTGTGGGAAATAAACATACCTCCTCATTTTCCCTGACCTTATCACAAAGTGAAGGAATTCTCAAGCTATGTGGACAAAAATGGTGAGTAGTTTAGTATTAGTAAAGGTCACCCTTTCTTGAAAGCCAGTCATATCTGACTCTAGGGTTCAGTGCTCCTCTCTGTTTATAGCCAAAGAGCCAGCACTCTCTGCATTTGCAGATGTTTTTGTGCACATGTGGCAGGCATACATAGACACCAGAGTGCACAGGACTCTGTTTACCTTCCCACCAAAGTGGGACCTAGTTATCTACTTGCAATTTCTTGCTTTCGAACTGTTAGGTTGGCAGGAGCTGGGACAGAGATGGGAGCTCACTCCATCCTGCAGTACTCGGGTATCGAACTCCCGATCTTACAGTTTTCAAGTTCAGTGTCTTAACCACTTGAGCCAGCCATACATTAAAATGTCAATTCAGAAAGCCCCAACATTGCAAAGGTAGAAAAAGCAAAATTTTCCAACTACTTGTGTAATACATCTAGACATATGAAGATCTTGTTGGACTACACCAGGGATTCTCAACCTGCGGCCTGTGGACTGAATGCGGCCCATGGCACCATTTCATGTGCCCCCCACTGCCTCCACCACACCAGGAGGTGCCATGTGATGGAGGAAGGGCAAAATGGCTGACCGGCACCCAAAGCTATCTGAGGGATTGTGACCTGGCCACTGGCTTTAAAAGGTTGAGAAATCCTGGACTAGACCAAGGGTTCCCAACCTACAGCCTGTGGGTAAGCCCCAGCCCCAGCCCAAACACCATTCCATCCGGCCCATCATCACTTCTGCAACACCCGGAAGTGGAAGCTGGTGCATTTACTTCAGCCATAAAATGCCCATGAGCAAAAGTGCCCACAGCTGTTGTAAACATGGACGTGGGTGCATTTATGACAGCCATAAATGTGCTTGCTTCCACTTTGGGGGGAGGGCGTGGTCTGGCCCACTCAGCTGTTTGGGGGCATGGTGAGGCCCATGGCGGAAAAAGGTTGGCCACCCCTGGACTAGACCAAGTCTATCTGTCTAGCTTCTAGTTGATATAGTCGCCTGTCAAAATCTGAACACAAGCACTATAACATCCTCCATTTTGCCTCTTCTGAAGCAACTCATACACAGATACATGTCACTCTCATGCTGGAGCTGAAATACAGCTGTCCTGACTAGTAGCTCCTGATAGCTGTAGCCTCCAAGGTTATGTCTAATAACTCCTTTAAAGTCGTGCAGGTTGGCATCAAACCCTAAGAGGCCACTGCTTATTTTAAAAACTAATGGAGAGAACCCCAACATCTGAAATGCAGTTGCTGATATAGGGTATATGTGAGGGTTCCAAGTAACAGACAGACCAGAGGAAAACTGCAAATACAAGGCAACAAAGACAAACAATCTCAAACAAAGACAATCCTCCAAAGTCACAGAGAAACAGCTTTGTTAAAACATGTAACAACAGACATAGACTTGCCAGTGTCTTTTCCTTTCTATTGAGTCCTCAAACATGAACATTTATGCTCAGATCAATCTATGTATCATGAAGGATCCAAAAAGCCAGAAACACATCCTTAACAGATACTATATTTATGCAATATTGATGCAGAATACTAGACTGTGCTAGATATTATGTTATCCTTTTTAAACTTCAAGGTCCTTTTCACCTCTGTCTTTCTATGCAGATGGTGTTGGTTTTCAGACAGGTACTTGTACTGTAGCATGGCAGATTTACTTGCTTAAATCTTCTGGTTAAATACACTCCATAATTCTACTAAGTCATCAAAAGTGCAAACAAAGTCCATGGGTATTGTGGGAGGGCACTGGTTGCTGTACATGGCTAGCCTCTTCACATGAGCACGAAGCCTGATCTGGAGGATCAGCATGGAGAACATGCTGGCTTCAACATGGAGAAGCCACCAGGGTAGAGCAGTTTTCTGCTAATAAGCCCAGCTAACTGCCCTTGTCTTTTTGCACATAAAGTTCATTAGGTAAGAATCTTGCTGAGCACACACAGCTCTTGTAATCTCCATAGTCTAAAATGGATCAGAATATCACATTTTAAGAAAAACTGTGACTATCTTATACAATTAGTTTCATGTATCACATATTAGATTTTCCCCTTAACACAACAAACAGCACAACAAATGGGAGACTCATCCATTAAAATACAGTACAGTGGTACCTCATTTTAATCCATTCCACAGGGCTCGTTGTTGTAGGAAACAATTGCTATATGATGCATGCATCGTACAGTATAGCGATTTTCCCTATGGGATGCATCATACAACAATTTTTTCCGCTAAGTGGTTTTTCCCATTTAAAAATTGTTGTACAATTTTTTCCATAGGGAAAATTATTATGTGGGACGCCATTTCCCAAAAAAACCTAATTGTCATGTGATTTTGTTGCTATATGGGGCAAACCCATAGGGAAATGAATTTTTACATAACTCCAAGCAAGCCCATAGGAAAAAGAATCTTTATGTAACTCGAAGCAAACCCATAGGAAATCGTGTAAATCGGGACATGGTTTTAGCAAAAAATCATTAAGTAAGTCAAATTTATATAACTCAAGGCATTTGTAACTCGGAGTTTTACTGTATATTAAAATATATGGAGTGAAACAAAGAAGGATACTTGGCAAACTGGAGAATGCAAGCTTTAAAACTCATAGTAAATGTAAAGGTCACCCTTGCTTGAAAGCCAGTCATATCCGACTCTAGGGTTCAGTGCTCATCTCTGTTTATAGCCGAAAAGCCAGCGCTGTCTGTGTTTGCAGACGTTTCTGTGGACATGTGGCAGGCATGCCTAGACACTGAAGTGCACAGAATGCTGTTTACCTTCCCACTGAAGTGTTACCTATTTGTCTACTTGCAATTTTTTGCTTTCCAACTGCTAGGTTGGCAGGAGCTGGGACAGAGATGGGCGCTCATTCCATCATGCAGTACTTGGATTTTGAACTGCTGATGACCTTCTGCCTCACAGTCATCATCTTAACCACTTGAGCCACTCATAAAGACTAATAATTTCTAATCCTTTCTATCACAAAATATGCATCCTCAACCTAACATTTCCAGTGCCATATTTCAGATCAACAATCAGCTGCCTTCTGAGGAATCTACCTCAATGTCCGTGTGATTGCTCTGACCCATACAAACATGACTTTGGGCCCGCAATACGGTATCTGCCTCTCTAAATAAAGGGAATATATTTTTATCATTTATGTATCTGTTGTTTGAAAGAATTCATCATATGAAAGACTCTTCATAAGAAGTGCTTAATTTAATTTAAAACATTTGTCAATGTCAGTACCTCTAACAAATAGCAATACCAAATGGAATTGCCAAAATTTCATTATTACGCTTAATTTGGTGATAGGATAGAAATCTTTTGGACATACATTGCAGAGCTGTGAAAGACATTTTTAAAATGAACAGTGGTTAATAGTATTAAATCATGAGCTGATTATATTGTGGGGAAATTAGGCTACTTCCCGAGTACTGGGCGACGGAGTGAGCTCCTGTCTCTGCCCCAGCTCCTGCCAACCTAGCAGTTCAAAACAAGAAATTGCAAGGAGATAAATAGGGACCACTTCGGTGGGAAGGTAACAGTGTTCCGTGCACTCTAGTGTTGAGGCATGCCTGCCACATATCCACAGAAATGTCTGCAGGTGCAGACAGCGCTGACTCTTTAGCTATAAACAGAGATGAGCACTGAACCCTAGAGCCTGGCTTTCGAGCAAGGGTGACCTTTACCTTTACCTTGCAAAAGGTAAGAAAAGTAAGTTACTGACTTTCTCTGAACAACATAAATTGTCCTGTTGTAGTTTAAAGCATCAGAAAACATACTCTTGCTACATTAGGAAATCAGAAAAACAGACAGCTGTAGTTTATTCCCCTGAACTCCAATATTAGAGCTTTCAAGCAGAGAATTGTAAGCACTTCACCAAACCAGAAACCTAGGATTCCATGGGCTGGAGTAACATTTAAATTGCCATCAACCTTGTATAACTGTGTAGTGCAAATTCCTATGTTCAAATTGTTGTTGAATCACAGACTCAATGAATGTTAATTAACAGTGCCATTCAGGCACTAGTCTTAACAAATCCTATATGACTGACTCTAATAATAAGTCAGTAGGCATACAAGGGATTGGATACTAAGCATTTAACACAGGAAACCAGATAAACACTAAAGAAGTCCACATAGAGGACTTAAATAAGGACTCCCGTCTTCATCCCAGCTCCTGCCAACCTAGCAGTTCGAAAGCAAGAAATTGCAAGTAGATAAATAGGGACCACTTTGGTGGGAAGGTAACAGCGTTCCATGCGCTCCGGTGTCTAGTCATGCCTGCCACATGACCACGGAAACGTCTGCAGAAGCAGACAGCGCTGGCTCTTCGGCTTAGAAACAGAGATGAGCACTGCACCCTAGAGTCGGATACGACTGGCTTTCGAGCAAGGGAAACCTTTTACATCACTGGGCCGAGTGTGTAGCACATTTAAGTATTATGCCACAGTCCCCAGTCAATTCAGCCATGTACAGAGTCGCACTTTCTGACTGTTCACAGATAATTACAGAGCACTGAAAGCTATCTCTGTCTTATGACAGTAATGCCACTGTCCCTATCTTGACACCAGCACCTTGATTAATGGAGCAATGTGCGAAAGGAGGAAGCAAAGGGAAAGCCTCACAGCAGGACAGGAAACAAAGCAGAAGAATCACAGCCACTCTTGTTTTCTTAATTGCAGCTATTTCCTCCTGCTCCATTAAAAATCAATGAATTGGTGAATCTGATTAAACCACATGCAGCTCTTGGGCAATGGCAATGATGAATGAAGCTTTGCAAGTTTGTCTGTGAAGTGCTACAGAAAAACATGTAGGTAAGCCTGATGGACTGCTGCTGGAAATATGCAGGCCTGTTTAGATTTCATTATGAGTTGCTTGGAAGAAGTGTGGGCTAGGAAGTAAAATAAGAAGTTTACATGTCTCTCTCTATTGGAAAGAAATGAACAGCCAATATTACAGAGCAAATTGAGCAAAGAGGTAACAGATACTCCTGTAGATGACTAAAGGTTTTGACAAAGCTGTACAAGGGGCATTACTCTGTCCAAGCCACTCATGCTCTCAGTAATCTTGGCTGGGTATTTTGAGAAGATATAGTGGTGATTTGAACCAACTTTCCAGCTGGGCACTTCAGCCCATTGGTTTTTACCAACCCCTTTACAAGTGATTAGATGCTAATAAGTTTCCAGACTCCCCAACCCCCCCACTCCCCACTAAGACACACAGAGATGCACCCAATCTCTCTGGACTCTACGTCTAGAGCAGGGGTTCCCAACCTGTGGCTGGACTCAGCCCCTGACGCCATCCCATCTGGCCACACCTGGAAGTTGAAGCGGGCACGTTTCTGTCATTTGTAAAATGCACCCATGCATGCACAAACACACACGTGGCTAGTGTAAACATGGAAGTGGGTGCATTTACATCAGCCATAAATGTGCCCGCCTCGGCTTCTGGGGACGTGATGAAGCCCACGATGGAAAAAAGTTTGGCCACCCCTGGTCTAGAGGCTTCTTGGATCAGTGGTTAAAACTGCTGTGCTGCAGCTAAAACTACTGCTGACATTGTGAGTTCAATCCTGATGGGGATGAAGGTTGGTTGACTCAGTCTTCCATCCATCTGAGGTCAGTAAAATCAATACCCAGCATGTTGGGGGCAACATGCTAATTACCTTGTGAGCCACCCAGAGAGTGCAATAGGCACAATGGGGTGGTATATATTGATAAGTGTAATAACTATTGCTATCCTTCAATTTAAGACCAAACATATTCCTAAAAACAACTCCCCCTTGATTAAGGCATATTAAAGTAATGGTAATTTCACCAAAGGTTATCATTTAGTATCTCTTTCATACTTGTCCAATTTTTAAAAAAACTGAAGTATACAATTTGAAGTGTGTGCCATATGAACAAATCTGATAAAATGAATTATTGCTAGGTTTTAAAGAGGACTCATATGCCTAATCCTGTGTAGGAGGTTCATGCGGTGTAGGAGACAGATCACTGAGTGAGGAGAAAACTCAACTCCATTTTGAGGCTGGGGTGAAAATCCAACAAAGCAGTGAGGCTACTTGGTAGGAGCATGATGCTCAGACAAAACTAGGCAAGAACCTCCATACCTGGGAGAGAAATGCTCATCACAGACTTAGTATGAGCACTTATCTGACCTGTCTTTAAGGTAATTAATTTCTTAAACACCCCATTGGTATGTTTGACATCTGGTGTACCAAAGAAAGTTCCACGGGAATACTAAAACTGCTGATGATGAGGGAAATCTAGTCCATATGGAAGCCAAGTACAGGTAGGTACACAGGCCTGTTACAGCCAAGAATGACCTGCTAGCCAAATACTGCATAACAAGTCATTGCTTGAGGCTGTCAGCAAAAAAATGGTCAACTAGGAGAGTATGGAGTGGGGGAAATACCATCTTTTTGCTACTTTTGGCAAAAGATAAGTAGCTGAAGTAAATAGAATGCTGTGAACAGGCCTTTGTATTAGAGGTTTTGTGCCTTCAAAAAAACACATTTTGTGTTGGGTAATTTGCAGGAGAAGAATTATGCCGTAGCACACCAACCTTTGCCACCAAACTACAGAGTTTCATAAGCCTTGAAGCCATTTTGTGAGCATGGCTGAATTTAGTGATTAATTGAAGTGGCTCATTTTTCATTTCAGCACTCTTTTGCATAGGGTCAAAAAGGGGATTTCACAACTGGAAATGTTAATTTTCAGGTGCCATAATTAGTATGCTTGAAAATAAGTGAGAATTCAAGGATTTTGCAGCAGAAGAGAACATTTTAAAAAACTGTAATTTTCTTAAGTACCTGTTGCCTACATACATTTTTCTGTAGTACAACAATCTTAGATATAACAGTTTTCAAAATATATAGTTTCAAATATTATCTAAGAACCTCTCTTACAGCATTCCTAAGATCAGATCAGAAACAAGTACCACTGAAATTCCAAGGGTATTACTCCCAGATAAATTAATTTATGATTGCAGTCTAAATGGTCTCATTCTTTCAGCAAGTAATACTTTACATTACATTTTAGAACTTCCAAGGATCTAAAATATAGCATGAGTACTGTACCACTGGAGTGCAGCCATCAAAACTCTGGAGAAAGAAATGTGCTACCTTTAACTACCAGGTTCCCAGTGCTGCTAGCTGTTCCGAAATAATTTGTTGCTATGCACGTATAACTCCCAGTATCTGCTTTAGTGACATTGGAAATCTTCAGAGTTCCATCTTCAAATAAAGTGATTCTGAAAAGAAAAAGGAGGATTTACAATATGAGCAGCTGAGAAACCATTACTGTCTACAAGAGTAGCGGACATGATCCCTGGGAGGCTGAAATGCATTGATAATTACAGGCATCCATTCCATGAGTTCTCCATGTATTAACTTGAGAGCAAGGGTAGCTCATGACTGGCTTCCTTACCCAAAATGTGAGATATGAGGCAACCCCTACACAACTCACTTGGGAAACTGGGAAAACTTTACAGGAAGACTTTTTTTTTGACATACAGTACAGTAAAACCCTGCATAAGGATTTTAATTCGTTCTACGGTTCTGTTTGCTATGCAACTTTTTCGTTCATTATGACAGCCCCTTCAAGTTGTTGTGCACATGTTTTTGGGAAGCTCTCCACTACAAATAACCATAGTTTAGGAGTACAGTGGAACCTCAGTTAATTTAATTCATGCATTCTCAGGGATGTTTCTTACAGTGAAAATTACTTTAACAAAATTTCTCATAGGAATGCATTGAATGCAATTCCCCATAGGAATGCACTGAAAACAAAAACACTTTAACTGAAATGCGGTTTCCCATAAGGATGCATCGAAAACCAATTAATCCGTTCCGATAATAATCCGTAAACCAAGCCACTATTTTCTATGTATTTCCTTTTGTTATGCAATTTTTATGTTAACTGAGGTTCCATTGTAACTACTTCTTAGAGATCTATAGCTAGTTCTGCTTTAATATAGTTGCTTCATTCATGACAGCATTATTCATATTTATTCTTTGCTCTTTCCTAGTTGTTGGCTGAGTGCCTTCTCATATGGGACTTGTCTCTGGAGGTCTCATATTCCAGCACACTTTCTTGTTTAATTTTGGATTGTCCTGTGATGCGGTTTTTGAGATTTGAATACTGAGAGGTGGTTTGTCATTGCTGCTTTCTGGGCTACAACAAATGTAAGCTTTATTGTCTGATCTTCTGCCCATCTCATTTCTCACCACTGCACCACTTCAAACATTCCTTTGCCTTCACTTCCACTGTAACTATCAATTCTCTTCTGCCCATGTGGTTGTTAATTCCTAAAGAGTGTTGACACCTCGTAGTCTGTCACCTCTGATTTGATTGTTCCACTTTGGGTGACCATGCTAGGAGCTCAGACCTGGAATGAAGCTCACCTTCTTGAGGCTATTGCCCTCAATTTCTCTTACACACTCAAATTCATCACCATGTTAAAGTGTATGTCTGAAAATGGGCAAATAAAATTAATAATCATTAAGACATTGATAGAGTTAATAATACACAATATTAAACAAGCCATGTACTACTCATTTTGATTAATATTAGCCTAACTAATCTTGCTTTTAAACATCATCTAATCATCTTTTGCCTCTGGGTTCATTTTCACTTATATTAAGAGCATGTGTGTATTTTAAAAAAGCAGATCTATCTGAATGACTGACATACTGAACCATAGCATATAACCATACTTGGTGAGTCACTCTAATTTTATTTTCTAGAAATAAAAGGTCAATGGCTCCTATTTTCCTCTTACAAGTGAAGCCATACACCTCATCTATTGGCATAAATATAACCTTCGAAAATATTTTAAAGTGTGATCTCGTCTTGTGAGGAAAGCATCTTGATATAGAAAATACTTCTTGCTCTCCCTCCCAATGCTATTCTAAGTCATTTTTAGAATATCTGAAGAGGGCTTCTGATGTGGAACAATTGCATGTTATTCTGAAGTAAATTCTTCTTTGTTCAGAGGTGTTCATTCCCAAAAATGTGTGCAAACTTAAGCACTTTGAGAACTTAAATTTTATGTGTACAGACACTTTTAAATTAGTTTTTTTTATTTACAGTGTTTATATACCACCTATCTAGTGCATACCACCATTCAAGGAGGTTTCCAAAAGGTCATAAACAACAAAATACAACCATCAAAAAGAAAAAAATTAAGTACTTCTGCAAATAATCCTACCTAATCCATAATGACACCTAATCCATTTTTCCTTTTTTATACCAGTGATGGTGGACCTTTTAGAGACCAAGTGCTCAAGGAGGCAGGAGGAGATAGGTGGCAGGTGCCACATGTGCTGGTGATGTCACATGGTTGTGTGTGCATCCACGACACATCACTGGTGTTCTTCAAGCTGCACATGCACATGTGGATATGCACCTCCCCTGCACCACCAAGCTTCATGCCACCACCACCCAGCAAGCCATCCAGTGGACAAGCCCCCACCATCACGCCAGGCCCCACCACTTCTGCTCCCCCAGACAAGCCCCCCATCCCCCCAGACAAGTGCTGCACAGCCACGCCAGGCACTGGAATAGCCTCCCTGGCTCCGGAAAAGTCCCATGCCAGGCTCCGTGCACCCCCCCACCCCGACAAGGCCCGACATGGCTGCACCATACCTCAGCAAGCCTCACACTGCCATGCCAAGCCCCAGACCCAAGCCCTTGGGTCACCGAACCAAACCTCGCTCACCTCTAATTGAGTGAGGCTGAAATCCTGCCCGGGAGGCATGTGCACACACCCATTGGCACTGATGCCCCACCAGTGCCAATGGGTGTGTACACATGCCTCCCGGGCAGGATTTCAGGCTCACTCAATTAGAGGGGCAGGGTGGGGCTTGCCCATGATGGTGTGCATGCCCAAAAAGAGACCTTTGAATGCTACCTCTGGCATGCATGCCATAGGTTCGCCACCACTGACCTATATCAATAAACTCAAATTAAATGATGAATTTAATTTAAATGAAGAAACAAACTTCATCTTGTCAGGTTTCAGTTTCACCCTATTAACCTTCATCCATACTCTAATCACCTCCAGACACTGCTCCAGGACCTGAACAGCCTTCAGTGCAAAGATGTTAACATACTAATTACAGTGAACTCCAAATCTCTGTACAACCTCTCTCAGTGGCCTCATATAAATGTTTAAAAGCATTGGGGAGATCACCGAACATAGTGGGATGCCGCATTGTTGGGTCAGACATCATGACCCTGAGCTATATTTTCTGGGTCTGGTTGCCAAGAAAGGCCCACAATACTAATCTCAGACAAACAATCCACTAAGATACCATGGTTGACTGTATCAAATGCTGCTGCAAGGTCCAACCAACCAACCTTACCTCTGTCATATTTTCTCAGAAGGTCATCTAACATGATGTGGTCTGAATCCTGATTGGAGTGAATCTGAGGACTGCTCCCACAGCTGTGGTGAGCCCCGCCCTTCCTTCCCAGTCCATCTGTGGGGAGGATAAAGGGCTGTGGGCTACCAGGCTGAGCCGAAGACCTGCTGCTGCCTGAGGACTGCTCCCACAGCTGTGGGGAGCCCCGCCCTTCCTTCCAAGTCCATCTGTGGGGAGGATAAAGGGCTGTGGGCTACCAGACTGAGCCGAAGACCTGCTGCTGCCTGAGGACTGCTCCCACAGCTGTGGGGAACCCTGCCCTTCCTTCCCAGTCCATCTGTTGGGAGGATAAAGGGCTCTGGGCTACCAGGCTGAGCCGAAGACCTGCTGCCACTCAAGGACTGCTGCTGCTGCTTCTGCTGCAGGGGGAGGGGGGAAGCGCCTTTTCTTTTCTTTGCACTCCTGGGTCCTGCCTCAGGCCGATACGAAAAAGCCAGACTTCTTCGCATTCTCCTGGAGCCACTCCTTCGCCCAGGGAAGTATACCTTGTATTGTTAGGGCTGTGGTCTGTGAGACGCTTTGTATCGCACAGTATGGGCTTATGATCTGTTGTACATTGTATCTCTGGGGATCTTATTTATTGTTACTATGTTATTGATTATATGGATTTGACTGTATTATTTTGTATTTATTTATCTTTTATTTTGCTGATTATTGTATTGTTATTGCTATTTGTTCTGATATTGTAATGCTGTATTTTGTTTTAGAGTTTATTTTACTGCCAGGACCCTCCACCACTGCTGGCGTCCTGGGCCCTGCCCTGGGCCAGGGCACAAATGGCTGCTACGGTGGCAGGACTCCACTGCCCCCCCAGACTTATTGCCGCCGGGGTGAAGAGGTCACTGTGGTGACGGGCGCTGGGACCCTCCACCACCACTAGTGTCTTGGACCGTACCCCGGGCCAGGGCACAAAAGGCTGTTACAGTGGCAGGACAACACCATTGCCTCCGGACTTCCTTGTGGCCAGGGCGAAGAGGCTGCTGCGGCAACAGGTGATGGGACCCTCCACCACCGTCGGCATCTTGGCCCCCGCACGGGCCATGACACAAAAGGCTGCTATGGCAACGCACAGCAGGACTTCGCCGCCACCACCCTTGGACTTGCCTGCAGCCGGAGTGGAGAGGCCGTTGTATTATTGTATTGTTATATTATTTTATATTATGATATGTGATTTTGTAGGATGAATATGGTCTAATTATTGTCTGTATTGTATTATTGTGTTTACTGCATAATATTGTGTGAGTCGCCCTGAGTTGGGTTTCCTGACTTGGTGGCATACAAGTATGAGAATTAAATTAAAATACAGTAAATTAAATCATCCACCACTCTCTCACCTACCTTGCCCATAATAGGTATCTTGGCAACAGGCCTATAGTTGTTTAAATTATGAGCAATCAACTTTGGATTTTTCTGAATGCGACATACAACTGTATCCTTCAAACAGAAAGACTCTCATACAATCATATTGGCTCTCTCTTTCACATGCACAATATTGTCATTTTAATTCTGCATGTTTTCTCCAAGAAACTGAAGGATGAGATAAGTGTGATTTATTTCTTTATTCTGCAGTGGGTTACCTGTCTACACAGGGGTGTGTTGGCTATGCTAAAAGGGCACTGGACAGGGAGGAAGGGGGCAGCACCTATGGGAGGTACTGTATGACATCATGGATTGTAGCCGCCAGGCAACATACTTCTGTCCACCTCTGGGGGCGCCAGTCACTGGGCTGCACCGGGACTTGTCCCTGTGTCCCAAATGGCCAGCACAGGCCTGTACCTACAGATGAAGAAAGTGGTCACCAGCTCCTTTTGCTGTGCACTTCCACCATTTTCAATGGGCTCTGTCAGACTTCTGTCAGCTTCTCTGACAAGAAAGGGCACATCTGCAACAAATTGTGGCTCGGAGGTACTAAAAAATTATTATCTTAATGCAGGAAGCTGAAAATCAAGAGGGAATTATTTCAATAGTGACATGAATCAACATGTGAATAAAAATGCTGTCTGTCACTCATATTTTAGAATAGCTTTCACCCATGCCTCTTAACATATCTTTTTTTCATAATCCAAATATGCTTGCATTTTCTATAATTCTCCCTTCACAGCTGATCACTCAAAAGGATTTCAGGATTTCAACTTCCGCAGAGGTGATGATGGTAATGCTGGCATGAGCTCTGTATGCTTCAAGGGGTTCATAATATTATTCTGACACAAATCCAACCTTCTTGTGTCTGTGGACTGAGGATGTAAGGCTGGATTTCAATAGCAAGAATGGGATAAGATGTATCTTGAAGAATTTTTTTAAATGGTTAACAGTTAGATAATCAATTTCATCAATCTGTGACAATGTATTTCAGAACCACAGTTTGTACTCATAATCTTACTCATTTCATCCAAAGAATTTGCAATGTTTGACTAATGTCTGTTTAAGACATGTGTATGTGTCAATTTACCTGTCTATATACTGTACATCAGAACCTTTTGAACTGAGAAACTGTCTAGGCATATATTAGTTTCACTCTTTATGGCATTTTGAGGCAGACTGGTCCATCCCCCCCCCGCCCCCGCCTCCAGACATTTTGGGTGCTAAAGTAGTCCCAGTAGCCCTCAAGGCTCACCTTTTGAATGCCCATCAGGGGTTCAACTTTTAAAGCATGCTCTAATATGTGTGTGGGTGCTGGGGACAGCATATCAGCAGCTGTCAATAATTGGATATCAGTAGCCTTCAATAGCTGCTGCTGATAGCCAGTATGCTGAAGGGGTTATATGCCCCTTTGGCATTTTAGATGAGGCATTTTAGTGCCATCCCATCCGGCCCATTACTCCCTCTGCCGCACCCAGAAGTGGAAGCAGGAGCATTTACATCATCTGTAAAATGTGCCTATGCATGTGCAAACGCACCCACGGCTGGTATAAATGTGGAAGTGGGCGCATTTACATCAGCTATAAATGTGTCCACTTCTGGGGTGTATGTTCCGGCCCACAATGCTGTCTGTGCATGTGGTCCAGCCCACAATGGGAAAAGGTTGGCCACCCCATTTTAGATATTGGAATAAAGCACTTCCCTTGCTCTCCTACAGATATGCAAGAAAAATGTAAGTATTCTTTCCCCTCTTATTTGTTTGCTACAGCACTGTATTGGATAGATTAAAAAAAACTTTGTTGCACCAACTGGAACTGCAGCTGGGAGCATTTTCTTGATGGGTACTAAGATAAAAATAATTTAAAAAATTTTTGTTCTCTTCTAACAGGCACAGAACTCTAGTCATCGGATAAGAGGGGGAAATATTTTTCCTTAGCCTCTCCCACAGGGGAGCTTGTGAAGTGTTTAGTTTGCCTGTACATTGAAGTGGCTCATCAGCCATTTCACCATATGGGCAAAGTTCACTTGTGCTATTTGAACAAGTTGTTGTTGTTGTTCAGTCGCACAGTCGATTCCGACCCTTTGTGACCCCATGGACCAGTATTGTTCCCTGAAACACTGTATTTCTCCTCCCCCTTTCGTATCCCTCCCCCTTTTCAGATCTGCTGTGCTGAGCATCCCCTTGTTTTGCCTTTTGTTTTGGTCCATAGGGTTCTCTTGGCAAACTTTGTGGCATGCCTTGCCGGTCTCTACGCCAGTCTTTTCCCATCACACATGTTATCACAGTTTAAACAGTTTTAAAACAAAGTATTACCATGCACAATATCACAGTATCACATAGTATCAAAGTAAAAGTTGAACTAATTAATGAAGGGAAATAAATAAAGAAAGAAAAAGTCCACTTTATCATGTCTCTATGTAAGTCAGTTTCTTGTACTTTCACTATGTCAGTTGCTATAAGCCATCTATGTTTAGTCTATTATATTATTTCAATTCGATTACTTATCCTTTGCATGCATGCAGCAGCTCTCGCCACCCTTCGGCCGCATGGAGTTGATCAAAGGCGCCGACTCGGGCCTCACTGTGATGGGCCCAGGGGATTTGAACCTACAAGTGTGTCAGTTTCTGCTAGGGTACAGGGTGACCCCGTTGGCGTCAGGATACTCCCCCGCAGAGCTCTTAATGCGCAGGAAGCTGACCACCATCCTTACTAGGCTAGACCCCACGAGGGTAGAGGACAAAGGGAGGAACATTGGGCTAGAGGCCACAAAGAGTTTCAGTGTAGGCGCCCCCGTGCATTGCAGGAATTACGCCAGCACGGGCCCAGCCTGGGTACCGGGCGTAGTTGTGGAGCAAACCGGCTCCGTGTCGTACCGCGTGGAGACCAGCACAGGGCTCCTGTGGAGGCGGCACGCGGACCAGCTCCGACGCAGGGTCTCCGAAGAGCAGGGCACGGATCAGGCAGGAAATAAGTCAGCGTTAGGGTTCTCCCCCACCCGTTCAGCCCAAGGGGGAGGAAAAGGGGACCATGGGCCCCCACCAAGGGGGGAGGAGGATATCCTCATAGATACCCTGGGGGATCTTTCCGAGGAGGAGGAACCCGACCCCATACATATCTCGCGGAAAGTCCCCACAAATGCGGGTACCCCTACCAAGTTAGATTTTGATTTCCAGAACCGGGGGGGGGGTTTCGGAGTGGTCCCCCACCCGTCCAAGTGAGAAGAGGGGTTTTTCGTTAGCCCCGACGGCCCCCGGTCTCCCCACAATGGAGTTTTTCCCTTCCCCTAAGACCGCCAGACAGCGGCAAGCCACTAACAAGTCTCCCTCTCCCAGTTCAGGACAAGGGACCAGGGAACAAAGAAGCAATAACGCCCCCGGGGGGGGGCAGCCCTCTTCACGGCCCAAACGCACATGCAACAAGCCATCTTGGCTGAGAGACTTCATTTCATCCTAGGGGGGAGGGATGTTGTGTTCTGTAAAGCAGTGCCTTTAACAATGTACCTTTGCCATGTGTTATCAATGTAACCTTTTCTGTGTGCAACATTATAACCATCACCTGTATCAGTGTAAGCCTAATAAGGGGACGCGAGCTAGTGACCACCAGAGGGCAGTAGCGAGCGCCCGGCTCTCATGGATCATAGTCACCTGGTTCAGCAGCACGGGAAGATTCCCCGCGACTTCCTCACCTGGTCAAGAAGGGCGTGACCTCCTACGACGTCACGCAGGCAGCAACCAATAGCCTGTCGACGAGCCACATTCAAATGTATAGCCAGCTGTATATATTGAGCTACTCATCCGCCATTACCACATGTTCCTCCGGATCATCATGCAATAAACCTGTGTTAAGCCAACCCTTCGGCTGTTGCGCTGTCTTTGGTCCCTTACACTAAAGATGAGAAAATCCAAAATGAAACACAAGATAATGATGTAAGATGAGACTCTCAGGTTGGAATTCGCTTAGTCAATTACTGAGGAAGAACTAAAGATGTATACGTGGCATTATTTTTATGAAGCAGCTGGGTTAAACTTAAAAGGATTTTCAGCTGCTTATTTGCACAGAAGCAAAGGGAAGCGCAGCGCCAAGCCTACGGCCGCCGTGCTCTTTGCTGGCCCCGCCCCCATAGAGCCGGGAACTGGAGCTGGGCAAGGGGTGGAGCTGAGTTCCCCTTTAAAGGGGGCCGGCTCTGCACAGCCTTGCCGCCATTTTGTAAGATCGACCGGGCAAAGCGCCCATTTGGCTTCACCCGGCCGATCCCACTTTCCTCTGCGGCGATCTGCTGTGGCTCCGAGGCAATCTGCCATGGCTCCGAGGTGAACTTGCACCAGCCATTGCTGGCGTGGCTTTGCCTTGTTCTCCGAGCAGCTAGGCTGCGCGCCGTGGTGCCGCTCAGGAGGGCGGCCGAGGCAATCCTCCATGGCAACCTTGCCCCGGCCCTCGCCGGTGCGGCCTCAACGTGTTCCTAGCCTCCCCAGGTGGCTGGGCTGTGCGGCATGGTGCTGCCCGGGGGGGACAGCCGCGGTGAGCCACCACGGCTCTGCGGCTAGCTTGCCCCGGCCTCTGATGGCGCGGCCTTGCCTCATGGTGGCCGTGTTTTTGCCACGGCGCTCCGCCGTGGCTCGGCGACAGGCTGGCCCTGGCCTTCACCAGCGCGGCCTCTCCGGCCTCTCGTGACTCTCCCTCCGCCAGGCCGCATTGTGCCGGGACTGCAGTAGGCTCAAGTAGGTAAGACACTGACTTGGAAGCGGAAGGTCAGTGGTTCGGTTCCCGAGTACTGCACCACTGGGTGAGCTCCCGTCTTTGTCCCAGCTCCTGCCAACCTAGCGGTTCGGGGATGGGTGATTGCGAGTAGATGAGCGGGGACCACTTCGGGGTGTGTGTGGACTGTGCTCCTTGTGCTCCGGTGTCTGGTCATGCCTGCCACATGACCACGGATATGTCTGCAGAAGCAACATTTCTAAGGCTGCAGCTCAAGTTGTTTTTGTCCCAGTCTGCTTTTAACTCTGCAGCGCTCAGATCCAAATTCACCTTGAAATTATTGATCTGGAACCTTGCATTTAAATAAGTTCAGTGTGTGATAGAAACATGAATGAGTGGTAAATATATTGACGCACACCCTTCCTTCGCCATTCAGGCTTGTAGGTGAGAAGTGCTGTTAGGATTAATGTAAGATTCCTTAAGACTCAAATTGGGAAACTTAAACTTTGGATTTTAGAGTTGTCTCTGGCCTGTTTCCTTCTTCTGCCATATCCAAATCTGGAAATTGGCGATCATCATTGTGATCAGCAATGAAGACTGTCCTGAGAATGTGGTGCAGTGGCCCTTTCTCTGCCTTCCGCATCGTGGCATGACACCCATAACCTTGTTCCTGTTCCATGAGTCACTTTCCGATCGTGAGCCCTTTGGCACACGAAGTCTTCCATCACGATGGATTTAAGTGGAGTTTAATCCAATTGGGGGCCATCACCCTCCCCTGTGGACTTCGACACCCAGGACTGTTGGTCCTCAGAGTTGTCAAGTTGGTTAACTGCCACATGACGCTTGATTTTGAGTCGATGGCTCTACGGTCTACTCTGTTACCATAGCAGGATGACCTGGCCAGACTGCCTGACCTGTTTCCACTTGATTATTATTTTCTAAGCTCCAAATCATTGTCTCTCTTATCAATCTATCTGTCATAGTTATTTCTCACACTTTACTGAGTTTGAATGTTTTGTATTCATATATTCATTCTTATAGCAGTCAGGTATGGGATGAATGATTGGCCGAACATCACTCAGTATTCTTCTTACATGTCTGGGCCAGATGTGAAGCTGCCAAGATGAAGTCAGCTTTGGGGATTCATTCTGTAGTTCCTTTTGTCTGGCCTAGTGTGGGAAAGATTAGCTGGCTACACAAGATTCTCCGTGCGTGGGGTATGTGTGATTGTGGCTCAACTGTATCACATTCTTTAAGGGGGCTCTTTCTGTGTTCTCTAACCTCACCTTACCTGTCAGGTTTTGGATTTTAGAATAAGGGAAACACTGTAAGCGGGGCCACCTCAGTGGGTGTGGCCAAATCTGTGGGTGTGGCCAAATCTGACCATGTGGCTTGCTGGGCTCCAGTCATGCCTGCCACATGGCCATGCAGATGTCTGCGAACACAGACGGAGCTGGCACTTTGGCTGTGGATGGAGATGGGTGCTGCACCCTGGAGTTGTATACGACTGGCAGATTTTATTTTCTGGGGAGCTAAGATCTCCGCAGATGGTGATTGCAGCCGTGATTGTCATACATATGGCCAATGCCCAGAATGTTTTTTTACCCAGGGTCACGATACTGGTACGTCAGTCTGGTACCATGCTCCCTACTAATCAACCTTACCTCCCTGGAACTGGGTACTTTCTGGCCATTATCAACTATTCCACTGCTGATTTCTCCAGTTAAACAGCTGCTGTCCTAGGGTCACCAGTAGGGCAGGGGTAGTATTGCCACTCTCTTTGTCCTGCAGGGCAGTCCACCTGGTGATTAGCACAGCTTAATGCTATACTGCAGGCTGCATTTTCTGGATGCGCACCCGACGATGTCAGTGGTGCAAACCTGGGGGGATCTCCTGAGTGCATTCGGAGGTTTTCTCTATGTGTTCTGTAGGACACTTTGCTGGCACTTACTTGTCTGTTCTTTTTCAGCTCCTGAGCCCCGGGGCCCACTGTACGAGGGTGGCTCACTGGCCACGGTTCCGGTTGTGGACCGCTCAGAGGCTTCTTCGGCTACCCGGCCCAGGCACATGGGGGATGCGGGCATAGCGCAGCGAAGGTGGTATGGAATTCCCAGAATGGTGCCCGGGGCAGGGTACTCTGCCTTTCAGATGGCCTCCTTCCTTTAACCCTGGGCGTTGCCCCTATTCCCCCCCATGCATGCCCTTCCTCCATCGGCATTAGCCATGCCCCCTCTACATTTTGTCCGAAGCATGGTCCTCTTCCTTTTAGCACCAGGCATGGCCCCTTCTCAAGGTACCCTAGGCATGCCCTTCCTCCGTTTGGCATGTAGCGGGGTTCATCATTGGGGTACACAAGAAGTGGTCCTCTTCCTTTTGGCATGGACACCCCCCCAGTGTAACTGGGGTATGGTCCTCTTCCTTGGGCACGGGGCGGGGCGACCCATTTGAGTACCCGAGGCATGGTTCCCTTCCTGTTGGCACGAGGTGGGGTGCCTCCACAGTGTCACCAGGGTGTGATCCACTCCCTGTCAGTCCGCGGCTGGGCGCCCCTTTTCAGTACCTGAGGCATGGTCCTCTTCCTTTTGGCACGGGGTGGAGTGCCTCCTTAGTGTGCCCGAGGCGTGGTCCTCTTCTGTTCAGCATGAGGCGGGTGCCTCATTGGAGTAGCCGGGGTGTGGCCCTCCCCCTTTTCACATGAGGTAGTGCGCCTCCTCAGTGTGCCTGAGGCATGATAACCTTCCTTTCAGCATGAGGCGGGTGTCTCATGAGAGTACCCGAGGTATGGCCCTCCTCCTTTTGGCATGAGGTAGCGCCTCCTCAGTGTGCCTGAGGCATGGTCCTCTTCCTTTCAGCATGAGGTGGGCACCTCATTAGAGTATCAGAGGTATGGCCCTCCTCCTTTTGGCACAAGGTTGAGCGCCTCCTCAGTGTACCCGAGGAATGGTCCTCTTCCTTTCAGCATGAGGTGGGCGCCTCATTAGAGTATCAGAGGTATGACCTCCTCCTTTTTGGCACGAGGTAGAGCGCCTCCTCAGTGTGCCCGGGGTATGGTCCTCTACCTTTCAGCATGAAGTGGGCGCCTCATTGGAGTACCAGAGGTATGGCCCTCCTCCTTTGGCAGGAGGTAGTATACCTGGGATATGGTCCCCTTCCTGCGGCATGGGGCTGGGCACCTCATGGGGGTACCGAGGCATGGTCCTCTTACTGTGGCATGAGGCGAGGCACCTCATGGGAATACCCAAGGCATGGTCCTCTTACTGTGGCATGAGGCAGGGCACCTCATGGGAGTACCTGGGGTATGGTCCTCTTCCTGCGGCATGAGGCTGGGCACCTCATGAGTACCTGGGGCATGGTCCTCTTCCTGTGGCATGGGGTGGGGTACCTCATGGGAGTACCCGAGGCATGGTCCTCTTCCTGTGGCATGAGGCTGAGCACCTCATGGGAGTACCTGGGGCATGGTCCTCTTCCTGTGGCACAAGGCTGGGCACCTCGTGGGAGTACCTGAGGCATTGTCCTCTTCCTGTGGCATGAGGCTGGGCACCTCATGGGAGTGCCTGGGGCATTGTCCTATTCCTTCGGTCGTGGGGTATTTGGCACTCTTCATTTCTGTTGCCACAGCAAGCGGGCCTGCTGACCGTGCTGGCGGTCGGGGGCGGGGCGGTGAGTCGCATAAACTCCTCCCCGTGTGGTGGGTGGCACTGGTAAGGAGAAAGGGGGTTACCCCTAGGAATCCGGCACGGACACAGTTGATTGGCCACCGGATAGGACAAGGGACAGTGAGACTTGGGTTGGCCAATCAAAGTGGACCACAAACAAGGTGAGGCTATGATCTATACAGCCTGCAACACCTTGAAATTTGCCGGATATACGTCAGATGCTGGAGTCAATGAGTAGCATCTGATCGGGGTAAACAATTTGTTTCATTAGTAAACAAATGGATACAATATGGCCAAATATGATTGGCATAACAATTGGATACAATGTTGCCAAATATGATTGGAAAACTAATGGACACAATGTTACCAAATTATGATTGGCAATTAGGTTCACGCTTTACCAGTGCCATTGCGGCCCATTTGCCACAACACAGTTTATGAATTAATAAAGTGGCCCATTTTAAATCCATCACAAGTGTCCGTCTCGTTATTGGGGAGTGGGTCCAGCAAAGGAAAGTGTAAAACTGCAGGATGCATCGAACTTGGATTAAATAATATAAAAAGAATAAATCAAGATGGAATCAGAAATGGAATATATAAGCATCACAATACAGTGAGTTCATCTCAGTGAGCTAAAGGTTGTCTCAGCCACCCATCTTTCTAAGGTTGGGGAAATGAACACCCAGCTTGTTGGGGACAAATTGTAGTTTACATACAGTGATACCTTATACAACGTCCAAACTTGGTTCCACAAGTTTGGACTTTATACGGATTTGGACTTTGTATGAGGCATGCAAAATCCTAGTAGCGATGCCTCATACAACATCCAAATCCTTGCCGCGATGCCTTGTACAACGTCGTTTCTATAGAGATACATTGTACTGTATCAGCACAGACTTCAGGGCAAAGTCAAGGAAACAGACAGGAAACTGACAGAACTTTAAGAAATCATTGTCTAAAGGCTAAACACATTACAAAAACATGTCAAACAATCCTGATTTTAGGGACAAACCATACAACAAGTTTTTAACTTTTGAAAACTTTATGAAGTGCAGGTTTAAAAGTTAACATGTCCCATCAGGCAGCACAGTGTTAATCTGCAGCCATGCGGTCGATCGTCCATTTTGTATAAGCTACCATAATTACTGGATAGAAGCAAGGGCAAAATGGATTCCAACATGTTCCATCATCCACTGTGCCAAAGAATGGTCCAAGAACCCGAAGAATCCTGCAAAAATCTCAGGAATGCTTCCAAAAATTCTGATGAAAAATTCAAAAAAAATCCAAAATCGCGCTCAAAACCACTCCTAAACACTCTTCGCCTCGTGCAAAACCCACAAGAGCAATGCACGCATGCGTCCTGCCTTTTATACTGCCTAGGCACAATGCAACCTGGGAAAAACCCTAATGCCTCATACAAAGTCGCAGCGACTTTGTATGAGGCAACTTTTTTCAAGGAATTAGGCGATGTTATATGAATTCGATGTTGTACGAAGCAGACTTTGTATGAAGCATTACTGCACTTGGTGTGAGTGAATGACTGTGGACTGAATAGGTCATTTTGAACATTGATAACTGTGGTGTGTTTTACTCTGGTAATAATCAACTGAGAAAAAATGAAATGGCAATAAATATTAAGTGTGGTGTAGCACAAGTAGTTATGGGCTCTAATGTGAACTCGGATTTACATTAATAAAACTATCATTCAAGTCGATATTCCAACTACTGATGACAAGAAAGAAGAAATTGAAAGCTTCTGTGCAAGAATCCAGAAGTAAATGGTTCACACATTAAAACACATTTATTGAGGGATCCGTATATAAGTTAGAAATTAAGCAGGGAAGCAACTCTTCTAATTCTGTGAAGCTGTCAGTCTAATGTTCATAAGCACATGCTTCAATGACCTGAACAGACAATTAGACACTTAGACATCACCAAATATTCAATTGAAAAAATCAGATAGACTATATAATTGGAAGCATAAATTGCAGAATTTCTATCCTCTTTGCAAATAAATAATGGGATACCAATAGAGCTATTTAAAGCTACAGGGACAAGATCTATGAAAATTCAGAGGCTAAATCTGTTAAATTATCAAGAGAAATGGAAAACACAACAATGACCCACCCATGAGAAATGTTCAGCACACATTTGAATCCCAAAGAAAGGATATACTAAAGACTGCTATAACTATAATATCATAATATTTAGTTCCTACGTAAGCAGAGTTAAGCTCATGTTTTTACAATAAAGACTAAAAGCTGAAATCTTGTTGCTATACAACACAGCTTGCCATGCAATATAGTTTGTGTATAAATTGAACAAATAAAGAGGAAAGTACAGGAAACTGGATTATATTTAGATGAAAAAAGAATGAAAGTCATGGAAGAAACATCAATAAGTTATCCTAAAGAAATGAGTTTTTTTCATATTAACAGTCCTTTGCAAGAGCAGAGAACTGGCAAATCAGCACCAGTGCCTGTGTACTTTATGCCCTCCTACATGTACCATGGAAGATTTAATGTTAGCTGCCCTAAACGTTCTTGATTTTGCTGTTGTTAGACACAAAATGAGATTTATTTATTTATTGAATGGTAGTACTGCTGACATGAACAGAAAACAGTGGTAACTTGAAACAATTGTTAAGGAAGGCTAAAGAAGAAAGTGTAAAACAAGATGTGAGCAAGTCCATCAGGACACATTGACAATGGGAGCTTTTGCTGAAAACTATTTTTTATTTAGCATAGAACTACTGTATATGTAACTTCTCTGAGGTGCAGTTACTCCCCTCCCCTCATCTATTCAAATGGCCTCCATCCTGATGTTGTGCTGGTAACATCTCAACTTTAGTCCCCCCCTCCCCCGATGGGCTTTAGGTAATTGACTGGACTTTAAAGCCACTTGTACAAGCTTTAGATCTTTTTCTAATTTTCTAGCCCAGCATTGCCAACCCCTTTGCCTTGTTTTTGGCAATTGAGGCGCTCCCTGTGGGTTCATCCTCCCCAGTAGCAAACCATGGAGGCCTTGGATGTACTTCCAACAAAGCAATGCAAAACCTCACAGGAGCTTCAGTCCAAGGCTCCTCTGTCATAAGTTCTACCTTGTTTCTGTTCCTGTGGGTGCCTTCCATAATCAAGTCTGTATTGTCAGTATTCTCTTCAGGACTCATTGCTTCACCAGATCTAGCTTCCTTTCTACATTTGTATTCCTCTAGGGAACGAGCCCTCTCCCACTTATACCTCGGGATAAGTCCATTCTTTTTCTACCAGGTCCTTCTATGGCTCCTTTTATATACATTCACCTTCCCACTCTTTTCTCTTAACTTCTACTGTTCCCTTCCCTTTAACAGTTTCCCCATAATCAAGAAGGTTCTTCTGTTTGGCCTCCTCAGCCAGCATCTCTTCTCCTGCCTCTATGTGACAAATAGGGTGAAACATCCCCAGGATGTGGGAGCTGGCAGTGACAGATCACCATCAAGTTAGAGTCCACATGCCACTCTTACTCACACAGAATTGCAGTTGAATATTGAGAAGACAAAAACATGACTACAGAAGAATTATATAATATCAATTTTAACTTACCATTTAAGTTTTTTTAAAAAAGGTGTTTTTTTAAAAAAAAGTCATACCTTGCTTTAACCGACTGCTGTCATTATAAACATCTATATATCGTCTAGTTGAAAATAAGCTTATGAAAAATAAAATAAATAAGCTTACCAAAGATAACAAGCTTACTAGGGTCATTGGCAGCTTCCTTCAGGTTGGGAGATTCTATGTGACAATGAATGGAAAAAAGCAGATGGAGGGTACAGAAGAATGGTCTGGCTCAAGGAAGTGTATTGTCTCCAACACTGTATGATATATATACAAATGATCAGTCAGTTCCTGACAATACAAAATGTGGATGACACAGCAATGAGTATTTAAGGGTCAAACTTTGATGAAGTAGCTGGAAAACCTACTGGAGCACTTTGAAGAACTAGGATAGTATTACAACATCAACAATTTGAAGCCTAATCTAAAGTGCTTTCCATCTTCGAAACCAAGAGGCGAAGGTTAAGTTGAATGTTACATGGCAAGGGAATTGATTACAGCACTGTTCAACACAAAAATATTTCAGTGTAACGCTTGACCGGACACTCTCTTTTAAACAGCACTGCCTGAATACCAAAGTCAAAGTTAGTACAAGGAACAATATAATCAGGAAACTCACAAACTATACACGGGGAAGTCAACCATCCACACTGTGCATATCAGCTTTGTCCCTGAACGTCTCCTCATTAGAGTATGTTGCTCCAGTATGGAACACATCCACACACGCAAAAGAAGTTGACATTGCTGTTAATGAAGCCACGCAGATAGTGACAGGATGCCTTAAACCAGCTGAGAAGATATACCCCCTTGTTGGTATTGCTCCACCTAAGACTAGGAGAGAAGTAGCAGCAGATGCTGAGAGAATTAAGCAAGAGAATGACCCTCAACACCCTTTGAATGGATATGAGCCTCAAGTGTGCTGTCTCAGATCCAGAAAGAGCTTTATGGCAAGAATAAACATTCTTGAGGGTACACAAGAGCAAAAGCAAATTAGAAGATGGAGGAAGGAGCTCACTGGGAAAGGAACATCATTAAAGGTGGATATAGCTGAAGATCTCAATCTCCTCTACATCACCTGGAGGACCCAGTTGTGGGAGGGCTGCAGGCAGCTACAAAAGACCTTTGCTGCCTCCACTGCTGAGGCAACTGGACGCCCACCTTGCTCTCTTTCAGTCAGTCTGGCTGTAGAAGAGTGGAACCAGCTGTAGGAGGGCTGCAGGAAGCTATAAGAGGGAACTGGACAAGTTTAACCTTCCTGAAATGTCTTTGCTTTCCCTCTGGCATTTGCTTTGAAACGTGTATGCATTGTACAGTTATATGATATTTTGTAATTGTAACTTGGATTTTATAATTGTATCTTGGTATTTTGTAACCTGCATATGCTTTGTAATTTGTATATTTTGTATCTCATTGCTTGCAGATCTTGTACCTTTATTTGTGCTCTTGTTAAATTGTATTTTTGCCATATTGTATTTTCATTTAACATGTTGTAAGTTGTCCTGAGTCGGCCTGTGCTGAGTAGGGCGGTGTATAAAATAAATAAACATAAACAACATAAACATAAACCCTGAATAGGGTGAGGGTTGGAGTCCCTAAATGCAAGACCAATATGCTCAAGTGGGGACTGCTGGTGGACAACAACACATGGTGGGAATGTGGAGACACATAGATTCCGGCCCATTTGCTGGTCTGCTGGTTGCTGCCAGATACATGCAGCAATGAGGACTTACATTTGGGCAATGACAAAATGAAGAAAGTGGCATCATTTTGGCAGTCCAGGGTCTGATTAGGACACGAAAGAAGCAGCAGAAACAGAAGCAAGCAGCAAGAAGAAGAAGAAGTCTAGTTGAAAACCTATGGCTAACTAAAAGCCAACCATTTTCAGTTTTCTTCTCTTCACCCATATTTAAGACATAACTGGATGCTTTAAAAATAGTTTTGGTGTCTAAGCCACTTTTTCATCCTAATAATAAACTAATTTTCTTGGTGGAAAACAACTACAATGAAAAGCCTTGTGGAATCTTAAAAGTCAACAGGTTTTATTCAGCATAAACTTGCATGGACTATAGACCCTCTTCTCCAGATACATATAGTATAGTCTCAGCAGAATGCAAGCGCGGCGCCAAAATGGCCGCCGCGCCCTTTGCGGCCCCCCCCACAGGACAGAGAATCCGGGTAGTTAGGGGCGTGGCCAGCTCCCTGATAAAAGGAGTGGCCACGAGGCAGCCAAGCTGCCATTTTACCTCAGCGACGGAGCGGAGAAGTTTTTTCCCTGCGGCTCCGTCGCTCTTTAGCTTACCGGGAAGCCTTTTGGTAGCGGTTCTGCCTTCCCGGCTTCCCCTTTTTGCTCCTGGTGGAGATGCCTTCGAAGAAGAAGGCGGCTTCGAGCTCAGCTCGTGGGGTTAGGAGGCGAAACCCAGGTCGGAGGACCGCGGTTCCGCCTCCTCAGCAGCCACCTTTGCCGGCCCCGGCTGGGGCCGGCGGAATGGGGTCTATTGCCCCTTGGCCCGGGGTGGGTGATCAGAGCGCGGGCGCGGAAGGGGTTCCGGCCCGCGGCCCACGAGCGGTAGGCACCGCTCCTGCTCCTGCCCACTCTGTCGGGCCTACTCCTCTTGGACTGCAGCCTCTCCCGGGGCCCTCTAGCCTTGGGGGGTGGTGCGGCCCCCTGCCTTGGCAGGTTTCTTCACCAACCCTGCCGGGATTAGGTGCTGGCCAATGGCCATATGTGGCGCCCGGGGTACAGGGACCTGTACCCATGCCTGGGCCAGGCGGGCCGGCCGGCCCTTTGCCCATGGTCAACGTGGACACCTTGCTGGCCCGCATTGCGGCCCTGGAGGCGTCGTTGGCGCGGGCCAGTCAGGCGGGTGCCCCTTTCGGGGTTCCTTTTGAGACGCTGTCGGCTGGAGGACAACAGCCGGCGGGGAGGGTCGAGCTGCTGCAGGCGTGTGGCGCGGTTTCGGCCACTGCCTCGCAGCTCCCCAGTCAGCAACCAGGTGCGAGTCAAGCCCCGGTGATGAGCTCTACGTCGGTCGTGAGCTCCGACGCCCCCAGTGGGCCGGAACCCCCGGTGGGGGCGGCCCACGGGGGTGCAGCGTGTGAGTATACGGTGCAAGCGAGTACATCCACACACATTCCCAATTCGGGGGGGGCCTTTCAATGGCCTTGGCCTCGCGCGGGTGGTGCGGGGGCCACGCTGTCAGCGACCCACCCGGCGACGACGACTGCCACCTTGGGCACTGGGCTGGGCATGGGTCCTTACACTACAGGGAATGTCCTGGGGGTAGCTGGATTAGTTCAGGCCCCTTTTACCAGGCCGGCTGTCCCTTTTTCGGCCTTGCCGACGGCGGGGTATTCCTTGCCTTTGGGTGATCACCTGGCACAGGCTACCAGGGAAAAGATATGGCGAGGGGAGTACGTAGATATCTTCTCACTCCTGAACAGAGAGCCCACCAAGGAAGAAAGGGAGGGTCAGGATGAGAAGGACAAGGAGCAGGCACGCCGCCGTAAGCCGCCGCGTACCTGGGCCAACTGGCTCCCCGCTTATTTGATATACATGGCGGTATATCTGAGGGCGCGGCCGGATTTAGCTATCCCCATGGTCCAATATTTGGACAACATATACAGGGCGATGGTCGATTTCCCGGGCCCCTCATGGCTAGCATATGATGAGGAATTCCGTATGAGGATTCCCCTTCACCCTGAGATGAGATGGGATGAGCCATGCCAGAGGCTTTGGCTTCTGTATATGACACCTACACGCCCTGCCCCGGGGGATAGATACCATTGCGGACATGCGGTCCAGCGAGCGGCTCCAGCGCAGGTTACCCGCCAGGCGGCGGGGCAGGGGGTTCCAGCCCGCCTGCTGTGCTGGACTTTCTCGTCAATTGGTTCCTGCAATCGAAAGAACTGCAGGTATAAGCATGAGTGTCCCACATGCTCTGGCCCCCACGCAGCCTCTGCTTGCCCCAAGCCTGGGGGGCCGCGAGGCAGAGGGAAGGGTGGACAGTGGGCTGGCAAGGCTGCCACGGATGGAGCTAGTCCTCCAAAAGGCCCCCTCCCCAATTAAGGTGGACATGCTGGAGCGCTGGCTCGCATCGTACCCGAAGGGGGAGGACAGGGAGTATATTCTTCAAGGTTTTAAGCAGGGATTTCGTATCCCTTTTGTGGGTGATAGGTCCCCTCAGGATGCCCCCAACCTCTTATCCCTCAGAGGAAGGGAGGAGGTGGCCGCGGCCAGCATTCTAAAGGAGTTAGTTGCGGGCAGGGTCGCTGGACCTTTCCCCGTACCCCCGTTTCCCAATCTTAAGGTCTCGCCACTGGGTTTGGTCCCCAAGAAGTCACTGGGTGAGTTTCGCCTTATTCATCATTTGTCCTACCCAGCCGGCCGATCGGTCAATGATGCTATTCCTGATGACCTTTGTTCAGTCAGGTATACATCGTTTGACCATGCGTTGCGCATGGTCCGCTCGTGTGGCCCGGGTGCCCTGCTGGCCAAGTGCGACATTAAGTCAGCTTTTCGCCTCTTGCCAGTGCACCCGGGCGACTTTGAGTTGCTGGGTTTTAAATTTAAGGGGGAATATTATTTTGATAAGGCCATGCCTTTTGGCTGCTCCATATCATGCTCGGCCTTCGAGCGTTTTAGTACCTTCCTAGAGTGGGCTTTCGTCCGCAGGTCAGGGTCCCGGTCTGTAGCCCATTACCTGGATGACTTTTTATTCGGGGGTACACGGGGCTGGGACACGTGCGCACGTCTCCTCAACACATTTCAGACGCTAATGGAGGAACTTGGTGTCCCTTTAGCGCCCGAAAAGACCGAGGGCCCATCGACCAAGCTAGTATTCCTGGGGGTTGAGATTGACACAGTAGTGCAGGCTTCTAGGTTGCCGGGTGATAAGGTGTCCAGGATCGTGACCCTTATCTCGGAATTGCTGGCCAAGCGTAAGGCATCACTGAGAGAACTTCAGGTGCTACATGGGCACCTTAATTTTGCTTGCAGGGTGGTCGCACCGGGCAGGGCTTTTGCTCGGCGATTATGCGACGCCATGGCAGGGTTATCCAGGCCACACCACAGAGTCAGGCTCACCCGGGGTATCAGGGCAGACATGTTCGTCTGGTTGCAATTCCTGAGGGAGTTTAATGGGGTCTCATTTTGGAGGTCTGACCTCCTGGAGTCCCCCAATTTCCAGATCCAGTCTGATGCCTCAGGATCCCTGGGCTATGGGATGTACTTCAATGGGAAGTGGGCCTATGGTGGGTGGCCACCGGCATGGGCAGGCACAGGTCGCCTGCGGGATCTCACATACCTGGAATTTTTCCCCATTCTGGGGGCTTTGATGCTATGGGGCGAACTGTGGGCTAATTCGGTGGTGCATTTCTGGTGCGACAATGCTGCTGTTGTCCACATTGTCAATGCACAGACTTCCAAATCGCCCAGGGTCATGGACCTAGTGCGCCATTTTGTGCTGCGCTGCCTGCGCCTCAACGTTTTGTTCAGAGCCAGGCATGTCCCAGGGATTAATAATGATATTGCTGACGCTTTGTCCCGCCTGCAGATCTCCCGGTTCCGCGCCTTGGCCCCGGATGCGGAGGAATTTCCCTCGCCACTCCCGGACGAGATGTGGACTATTGGCAAGGAGAGGTGAACCGGGCGATTGGCCTGTCACTAGCGCCACGCACGCGTAAGGCGTATCAACAAGCATTCAATTCTTATAGGGCATTTGCTACTCAATTTCTCTTGCCAGAGACTTGGCCCATCCCGGTGGACCATGTTCTGCGGTTCATGGTTCACCTGCACGCACAGGGCCTTGCACCTCGCACCATAGCATCCTAGCTCTCGGCGTTGGCTTTTATGGCCAAAGTGGGAGGTCATGTGGATACCACCTCTGACTTCCGTGTGCGACACGTTTTGGAGGGGTGGGTGCGCGAGCGCGGGCGTTGCCCGGATGACCGGCACCCTATTTCCCCAGGGGTTCTTACCCAGTTGGCCCGGGGCTGGCCTGGCCTCTGTTTTGATCATTATGAGGCAGCCCTTTTTTCACGCAGCCACAACGGTGGCATTTTTTGGAGCGCTCCGCGTCAGCGAACTCGTGATGCTGTCTAAGGCGGATGCAAGTGGTAGGGCACTGGAACTCGAAGATGTCTACGTAGCCAAAGACTGGGCCCAGTTGAGGATACGCTCCTCTAAAACAGATCAGCTTGGCGTAGGCAGTGGTGTAAGACTGCTACGTTGTTCTTTGGCAGACATCTGTCCGGTTGGTGCCCTACAGGAATTCCTGGCACTGCGTGGCATGCACCACGGCCCGTTTTTCTGTCACCAAGATGGGTCTCCCCTTACTAAATTTCAGTTTTGGAAGGTGACAGCCAGAGCCCTCACCAGGGTGGGCCTACCAGGTGCCCGTTATGGCACACATTCGTTCTGGATTGGTGCAGCCTCTACAACAGCTGCTTTTGGGTACTCTGGGGCTGACATACGCAGCATGGGAAGGTGGGGCTCGCAATGTTTTCAGTTTTATGTGCGCCCACTCCCGCCATGAGTACCAATCCAGTCACCTTACCGCCTTTTTTCTCAATTTTCTTACAGACCCTGGGTGTCGTATTACACCGGTGACAGTATGGCTGGTGGGCCACAGCTATGTGCACAGGGCAGCGCGTTACGCTGCGGCGACAGGATGGGGACCCCGACTGGGACTGGGTGACCACGCCAGTCTCGTATGGCATGGTAAGCCAGGGATGTTATGGAGGGAGCTGCGGCCTTTCCTTTTTTCTGGCCTGGGTGCTGACCCGCCTGACATTCTAATCATCCACCTGGGGGGCAATGATTTGGGCCAGGTCACCGGCTTATCGCTTAAGCATGCGATTCGTGAGGACCTCGCCTACTTGCATTATGTCTGGCCTGCCACAACCCTGGTTTGGTCGGACATTGTCCCGCGCCATTCTTACAGAGGGGGCGTTAACCTCCTGGCCCTTGACCGCGCTAGGCGCGCGGTCAATAAGGCAATGGCGCGGTTTCTTGCCAACAGGGCTTGGGGGCGGGTTAGTCATCACCCCGATATTAGTCTACAAAATTACGACTTGTACGCAGGGGATGGGGTCCATCTGTCGCGAGGAGGTATGGACCTCCTGTTGGGTGATTGGCGAGCAGGCCTGTTGACCGAGCTGACGGTCTGGGGGGGGGCGTCAGGTCTTCTTTGAAGCCCCTCCGTGTGGCGGGTAGCACTGGTAAGGTAAACAGTATGACCCACAAGTATCCGGCAGGTTCGCAATTGACTGGACAACACTAGACAGGAATAAATTAGTTAAACGTTGTCCGGTCAACGACGAACCAGGCGATGGGGTGATGATGATTGCTAACCAGCATGCATCACCCCTGTGATTTCACGGATACGCGTCAGAGGGTGGGGTCATAAGTTAGTTATTGACTACGGTCAACAATTTGTTTGTTGTCAACAAACAAATTGATACAAATTGATACATTGTAACCAATTGCCGTTGGCAATTTTGGGGTGGTACCTTACCAGTGTTACTTCGGCCTGCTTGCCTTAGGAATTATGATTGGTCGTTTTACCAATGCAAATTTATAATTCGGACTAGGGCATTGAATCAATAAATGTGGCCCTATGCTGTTATCCACTTTCAATGTTGTCTGTGTCCGTTATTGGGGGGGTGCGCCTGCAATGCAAGCGCGGCGCCAAAATGGCCGCCGCGCCCTTTGCGGGCCCCCCCCACAGGACAGAGAATCCGGGTAGTTAGGGGCGTGGCCAGCTCCCTGATAAAAGGGGTGGCCACGAGGCAGCCAAGCTGCCATTTTACCTCAGCGACGGAGCGGAGAAGTTTTTTCCCCTCCACCCCCTCCCTAGTTAACAGTGTGATATTATGGTCGCTTCGGGGCCGGGTGGGAATTTTTGGTTGGGACCCATATTGGCTCCGGGTCCTGGCTTTTTTGCCCACCCCACACTGTTGCTATGGTTTGATATTGGGGGCTTTCTGTGTTCCTACTGTTGACTTTGGTCACATTGGCGGGTAGCACTGGTAAGGTAAACAGTATGACCCACAAGTATCCGGCAGGTTCGCAATTGACTGGACAACACTAGACAGGAATAAATTAGTTAAACGTTGTCCGGTCAACGACGAACCAGGCGATGGGGTGATGATGATTGCTAACCAGCATGCATCACCCCTGTGATTTCACGGATACGCGTCAGAGGGTGGGGTCATAAGTTAGTTATTGACTACGGTCAACAATTTGTTTGTTGTCAACAAACAAATTGATACAAATTGATACATTGTAACCAATTGCCGTTGGCAATTTTGGGGTGGTACCTTACCAGTGTTACTTCGGCCTGCTTGCCTTAGGAATTATGATTGGTCGTTTTACCAATGCAAATTTATAATTCGGACTAGGGCATTGAATCAATAAATGTGGCCCTATGCTGTTATCCACTTTCAATGTTGTCTGTGTCCGTTATTGGGGGGGTGCGCCTGCAAAGACATTTGTGCAATTACTATACATGCATGTTGGAATAAATGTCTGCATTCAGAAGCTACACTCCCTGTATCTGAAGTAACGGGTAAGTTGTAAGACCACTGTAGGCCTTCTTCATCTCAAACAGGATGAAATTTTGTAAGTGGTAGCCTTGTTAGTCTGTGCAAGCTTATCAGAGAGTAAACAAAACATCAACAAAAGACAAAGTATATGGCACCTTAAAGACTTACTCCTGTATTTAAATGTGATCATTTATGGATCAAGTTCACTTCATCAGACATAAGAGTGAACCTCATGGCATCAATTTATACACATCAGGCACAGAGGCACACAATGGTTGTCAGCCCAACAGAAAGGTAACATTGTAGCTTTTTATAAATGGCAATAATGGAAAATCCTTGGTTGTTATTCAAACCTGCTCTGAAGTTTGCCCCTGACCTATTGAGTTGTAAGGTAAAGGTAAAGGTTTCCCTTGCTCGAAAGCCAGTCGTATCCGACTCTAGGGTGCAGTGCTCATCTCTGTTTCTAAGCCGAAGAGCCAGCGCTGTCTGCTTCTGCAGACGTTTCCGTGGTCATGTGGCAGGCATGACTAGACACCAGAGCGCACGGAACGCTGTTACCTTCCCACCGAAGTGGTCCCTATTTATCTACTTGCAATTTCTTGCTTTCGAACTGCTAGGTTGGCAGGAGCTGGGATGAAGACGGGAGCTCATTTCCGTCCTGCAGTACTCGGGAATCGAACTGCTGACCTTCCGCTTCCCAGTCAGCGTCTTAGCGACTTGAGCCACTTGAGTCAATTGAGTTGTAAATGGTTGCTAAACAAACTTCTCTTGCAAGCTGATTCAGCCCATCCAAATGATGGATGCAAAACAAACATTGTGGCAGTACACATTAGTCAATGAGTTAGCATCTACTGACAATGGCCCAGGTGACCCAGGCAAAACCGCAGCATATAACAACCTGTTAGTTGTGGTGCATCAAATTTGATAATGTCTCAGAAACCCTCAACTAATATTCAAACCCCTGAGATGGTTTTCCAGTATATGCATGTACTCAACTCTGCTCGCTCTTTCTCTCTCTGGATTCTAGTTTTGTAATTCCTCTGGTCTAGAATGGCAACTTTCAAGTCATGTGCTGAGTGTCCAAGTAGAATAATGCGGTTTGAAATAGGTTTCTGTGTATTGCCATTCTTGATGTCCGATTTATGTCCATTAACTCTTTTGCACAGAGATTTCCTATTTCTCCTATGCAGAGGGGCATTTTTGGCAAGAGATGACATAAATCCTATTAGCTGGAGAACCAGTAAAATAGCCCTTAATATTGTATGTGATATCGTTGGGTCCTGCAATTGTGTAGCCAAACTAAATGTGGTAGCATAGCTGGTATCTGGGTTTGTGACAGGGTTTATTTCCCATCTCTGTTCCACTGTTGTGTAGTCTGTTGAGTGTCAATAGTTGCTTGAGATGGTTGCTTGAGATGTGTGGGGAGGATGTTTGCCTGTACGCAAATCTCTTCCAGAAAACAACATCCCAAGATGCACTTTTGATTCTTCCAAAGCTGACTTAGTACTTACAGACAGAATAACTTAGCACATTATTAAGTGCAGCAGAGGCAAAGTATTTCTTAAGTACATTCAGGTTTTTGCTTGTACCTGTAGTAATAAAGCATCACAGAGAAAATGCCTTTTCTCTCTGAAGTTTTAAGAGTCCTGGCTTTTCTAGGCTCTAGATTTAAATGCTTCAAAATTTATTTATGTCAACAGTTCATCTGTTTTGTATAATTGATTCTCTAATAGCCATTAATTTTGACAATACTAGATGAAAATGGATGTGACACATCTGGTGACTTTACTTAGAGGCAAGCAGAAATGAGCTACATCTGAATAGTTTTTATCAGCAATAAGTGAAAGAAGCTGTTGCTGCTTTCTGCAGATTTTAGATACAGAGATCTAATATTTGAAAGAAAGATCAAAAGATTTTTATTTAAAGTAGAGCTTTTAAAATTGTAATCCTAAAAAACTCCATTCTAGAGATCTGTGTAGCTGAAGCCGCCTTTCATAATGTGATGTGATAGTGACGGTTTCACTGAGAATATATACATAGTACAAGAAACTCTTATTTTGCAAAACGAAGAGCTGTTTGTTTTTCTTTGAGAACTGTAACGGCTGGAAGCACGAGCTGGCTTTTTAAATTAAACTTTTGCATTTTGCAATGTAGAATATACAGAGCTCCTATTGGTCACTCAATATCTTGAATGGAAAAAATAATTGAAACTTAGAATACATCATCCATAAACATCTACAAAAAAATTGGTTCAAGAGCAATCTTGAACTTAGGTCAAGATCTTAAAAAACTGATTTTCAACTTCAGTTGAACGGGTCTATTTTCGTTTGCCTGCAACCTATGATTTAGTTTGAGAGCTTTGACTTCAATTTGTAAGTATATAGCTACCAGTGGAATACTGAGAATAGTCTTTCAGTGTTTTTAGAAACCAAATCTACCCAAGGACTGGCAAACATCCTTTTCTGTAGAGAATTGCCTTAGGTAGAATCTCATAGGCTTTGATGAAATTCACATTGGATTACTGTAAGACGATCTGTGCTGTCCTTGAAAAATTTATCAGACATTATGGCTGGTTTACAGAATGTGTTAAGGATTAAGGAATTACTTTTTGATCAATGAATTCCTATTCTTGGATTTTATTTTAATATCCAATATTAATATTAACCTCAGCCATACCTGTCAAGTTTTTGGATTTGGAAATAAGGGAAATTTCCTGGCAAATACGGGATACTTGACAGCTATGCTCATCCTGTGCTGCCCTCCAATGGCAGCAATAGGGCATTGCAGTCTAATTAATAAGGGATGACGGCGGGAAAGAGGGTAAAATAAGGGATTTTCCTGGCCAACAAGGGATACTTGACAGCTATGACCTGAGCACTTTTAGTAATTCAAGCACTGGGGGAAAATACTGGTAGAAATGTGAAAATCAGCGCTAAAATAATTTGTAAAATGCCACTTTCCATGTATCATATAAGTTTCCAGAATCTCAAATGTTAGCTGTGTATGCTCACAGTGTATTATTTATTAGTAGATGCATATGTAACATGTTACTAGTATTTGCTTTGGTATCAGATGAGGGAAATTATTTTACCAATATCAGAGTCACATACTGAAAGATGTAACCTTGTAAATTAGTCTTCAAACAAATTAGAAATCATTTCTGTTACTTCAAGCCTAGACAGAGTATCTCCCTACTATGCATCTACAGAGGTCTTTTTCCTTTTCATTTCCCTCATATTCAGTTAGGCTACCAAGGTGGCCTATGAAATCATTCTGTGGTCGTTGGAAAGCTTCAGACCCCATCTCATTTCCCCCACAAAACTGGAAACAGTCTTAACCTGAAATCCTGTTGTGTGAGTTATAGCACATAAGGCTGGTGATGTCATCTACCAAATTTAATGAAATTAAACATTTCTGATTTTCCCCACCAATGTTCCAAGTGCTCGTACAGCCACTTGCATGGATGAGATGCTGCTGCAGGCTGTGGGATAGAAGGGTGGAGTCAGCCCTCAGCCATCTTAATGTCAGCTTCAGGCATTCCACATTCAATGTCTTTATACAAGCAGTGAGGTTATGCAAGATAGCAAAATGTCTTTAGGTAAAAGGTTAAGGAAATGACATGTGTGACTATTTCAGAAATTTTACATAACACTTCCATTGAAGTTTATAGTTTTTCTTCTTTATTTTGAGGCTGTAAGATTTAGTTAATATGGTTAGTGTACAGAGTACTAACAAGAGATAATTCATCTTTGTGTACTGTACTTGTGCATTGATACTGTGTGATGCTTCTTTAAGAAAAAAGCGCATAGAAACAAAATATGGAAAGATGCCAGTCTTTTACTGATCATTTCTTATAATCTCCTTTTCAGTTAATGGTCAGTTATTTGTCTCTGGTGCAGAAGCTTATTCAGTGACTGGCAAACAATCTGGAGACAGCTGTGAAATCACCCAGGTAATATGCTCTAATGAGTAATTCATCTGCAGGAGCTGATGGAACTTTTTGCTCCAGAGATTAATCATTGGAATTAATGAAAAATGACAAATCTTTAAGAGAAGAGCAGAATGATAGATGTAATTCCAATTATTATAGAGAAATTACAAGCATTTTAGGGAGCCTTTTATTCATTGGATATTCCATTCTAAATTATTGCCTTGAGCCCATCATTGTTTCTTCTGCATCCCCTCCTCATCTTACTATGCCAAAGAACCAGTTGAATATTTTTAATTTTCACAGATGCTTCTATAATCTTTGGTCTCTGCAGATGACTGCTAGTGTAAAAACACAGTGGAAATGCATTCAGAAACACAGGAATGACCTCGGTGAGCTTATATAAACTCCTCTTGCATTCTGATGCAGCATCTATCTACCACTGATTTCTCCTTTCTTTCACTTTGGGTGATGTACATCTGAGTGTGGAACAAACTGGATATTCAGCTTTTGAGACAGCACAATGTAACACAGATATAGGCTGAAATTCTGTTGCTTAATATAGTAACTCAAAGTAGAACATGCCCATTTAATCAATGGGGATTGGTAAACCATCCCCTAAATAAGTTCCTTTCATTCAAATGAACCTACTCAAATTGAAACCTAAGCCAATACCTCTGTACATTCCTTTCATTCAAATTTTGTTTGCAATTTAAAAAAGTAAGTAACAATTAGGCCAGGCCCAATTAAATTGATGGAACTGATGGAGGTGCTGACTTGTTAAGTCCCTACTAATTCAGCCATTACATAAGTAAACTTGGTAGCTCACAAAAAAGAACCTGCGTCACACAGTGAAAAAGTATTTGTAGACCAATAGTACATTATATCATTGCATATGTGGGGAGTGGATGACAGGATACCGGCCAGACAGAAGAGACAGAGAGGAGAGGAGCAAAAAAACAGAGAGAGGGTTCGTTCATCTCTCTGCAGAAATCTTTCTACATGAGCTCTACATGGGGCTGCCCTTGACGACCATTCGGAGGCTGTAGCTGGTCCAGAATGTGGCGGTGCGGGTAGTGATGGGGTGTGGGCGTTAAGTTCTGCTCTGGGAGTTGCACTGGTTACCAGTTAGTCTCTGGGTGCAATTCAAGGTGCTGGTAATGACCTTTAAAGCCCTTCATGGTAGTGGGCCGGGCCAGGTTACCTAAGAGACCGCATCGCCCCAAGAGAGTCTGCTCGTCCCACAAGGACAGACCGGAGGGGCTCCCTCAGTGTTCCATTGGCTAGAGGGGCTTGCCTCTCTAGCACAAGGAGAAGGGCCTTTTCTGTGTCCATCCCAACCCTGTGGAACCTCTTGCCAGCAGATCTACAGCTACAGATAGAATTGCTGCCCTTTAGGAAAGCGTTGAAAACTTGGCTGGCAGGGCAAATATGGGGGGGGGGATGGTGTAGGGACTCTTGCTCATTGGCTCTACTAGTAGATTGGTTCCTCTACTGATGGGTGGGGGGAGGGAGGTTTTTTTTAAATTGGGGATGTTTTTATAGAGTTTTTAACGCATTTTTATTATTTTTATTGGATTTTTAGGGGTGTATGTATAGTGTTTGTGTGTTGTGAGCTGCCCTGGGTTGCCTTAGGGCAAGAGGGCGGGTTACAAGTTTAAATAAATAAGGAAGATTCCATTCTGGTGTGTTTTTCCCCACTGAACTTCACAGCTGTGGGCCTAGCACTTTCAACAGACCTGTCAACTGTTAAGACCAGGGGTTCCCAACCTAAGGCCCATGGGCCAGATGCAGCCTGTGGCACCATTTTATGTGGCTCCCACCCGCTCCATTGCACCTGGAAGTGTTATGTGTGGTAAATGGCCACCCCCATCGTGCAAGCAGGCCAAAATGGCTGTCCAGCCCCCAAAGCTGTCTGAGAGAGTGTGATCCGGCCCCTGTTTTGAAAAGGTTGGGAACCCCTGGTTAAGACAAATTTGTTCCACACTAACATAACAGTTCCACTTAAAAGTTAGTTCTTTGGAGCATGTCATGGAGTTTATTCCCAATCAAATGGGTCTAGGGTTGCAGCTAGGACCCCTGGCCTAACCCCTTTCTCTCCCACATTATTTATTTAATTAGATTTCTATTGCCGCCCCCTTGCCGAAGCGACTCCGGGTGGCTCACAAACACCATAAAACATTCAGATGTAAAACCCTGCAATGCATTGGCAGTTCTTTTAAACTGATCCCATATTATCAGACTGTTGTGTAAGGAAATGGACACAGGGGAAAAACACCCCAAAGTGCTTAGGTTCATTTCTGCTTTCCTGTTATGATTCATATGGAGTGGACTTCCACCCTAGACATCTTTAGGTACAGAATCAAGAATATCCCTTATGTCAGCATCCCTGCAACACAAAACATGTGATCCAAGCCTGTGGCTGTGGCATGGTAGGTTCATTTTGCTGTACATTCTCTGAGGGAGGCATGGCTTTCTCCTCTAAGCATGAAGTGGGACAATTTCATGAAAGGAAATACAGAGCATGCCGGATGGAGTTTGCCCTTTCCCTCCATCTCAGAGGGAGAGAATATTCATTTGTAAAGGGAACATTAAAGGGATAATTATGACAGGCAAGTCTGTCATCACATGGCATGATCTCAAAGCATAATCTAAAGGGAAGCACTGGCCTTGTATAATTAGCAACTGTGAACCACAATCACTTGGAAGAGCTGTTCAATTTTGTAACAGGTAAATTGCTTAGAAAGCTCAGAGGTAAATGGAATCTTGTGTGATTGGGAGAAAGGAGGCCTGGGGAATGCACCATGGCCAGGGGAGAAGAACAAAGCTGACTAAAATGAAACTTTGGGAGGGATTTATAATTGCAAATCACATTGAGCTGCATTTAGTCTATTGCATTTGGAAAATGGGCAATTAGGTTTTTTCATCTCGCCAGTTCATTGCTAATTCTTAATATTAATCTCATACAGAATGTTAAATGTACTTCTTTCAAAGAAGCAAATTGCTGCCTACAACCTATTTCCACTATCCCCACCAGGGATCCTGTAGCCAAGTCTGAGATAGGCATGAACTAGATTTTTCGGCAGGTTACAAATGCTAATAACCAGCATAAAATAAATGCATAAATTGTCCTACTAAAAGGGACTTTTACTGCTCTCTCTCTCTCTCTCTCTCTCTCACACACACACACACACAGCACACACACACACACACACACACACACACAGTTGTCCAAGTTAATATGCTTCTTAATATTTTTGATTCATATCTATATACACAAAAAGTGAAGTTTGATCTTATTTTGAACTTCTCCTCCAAAGTTTTCAAGGCAAGAGTAGAACTGGTGGGATACTGTGGAGAAATATGATTCTCATATAAATGCAAGACTATTGAGGTCATCTAAACATAAAAATATATTTAGGTTATCTGGAAGGCACAGCTAACTGTGAACATGTTCTTACAGGCTACTGATAATAAAGGTGAAAGCAAGACAGTTGATGATGGATACCTTGTCTGAGGGAAAGGAAAAAAATACAACCCTACTGAAGTGGGCATATTAAAAGAAAACAAAATGGTTTTCAGGCCACAAATTACTCTTTCAGCACCTCTTCATTTGGTATTGTTCTCTCTTGCCAGTATTATAATTGCCCAAATATGTAACAAAAAGACAATCAAGAAAGTGTGTCCACCATTCCAATAGACTTTCAGGCATAAAATCAATTCAGTGTCTGATCTCACAAGCAGCACAAGAATAGGCCATGCTACAGGAAACTTGCCAGAAATCCTTCCTTGCTTTCTTCTTGCATGTAATAATGAGTAACTGCAACAACAACAACAACAACAACAACAACAACAACAACAACAACAACAACAACAACAACAACAACAACAACAACAACAATAAAAATCTCCTCACTTGTGAAACAGCTAACATTTCCCTTCTGTCTCAGTTTTTGCATTTGTGAGGATGATGTCAGTATAAATTGCATAAATTGTGCGCACATTGTGTAAACCATGTGCTTAAACTATTATACAGTAGTTGGTTATGGACTTTAAAGCACCAGATATGTTGTTTGTGTCTTTTTGACTCAACAGACAGTCTCTCCACCCCCCCCCCCAGCTCGATGTGTTGGTGGGTGGTAGATGAGTCTGTCACTTTGTTTATTTCCCCCACCCCCCACTATGAGGAAAGGTTAGAATTTCCTATATACACACAGGGACATTGCTGTAATCTCAACTGAGCAGAGCTATCTTGTACACTGGATAGTAAACATACAATCTCTACAGCTACGATCTGAAGAAAAATCTACCAGTAAATCTTTACTGGGCACCAAATGATTGGCATGGTCTCAAATCTTAGTGACTAAGAACCAAACAGTTCTTTAGATAAGCTATTTAGAACTGAAAGCTGAAAGAGTATGCCTTGAAATGTATATTGGGGAGAATTAAATGTTGTATGCCTTGAAGCCATAATGATACTTCTCTACCAAGTGAAATAAGTTGAAGCTTTTCAACTTTTTACCCATCAAGGATACAGCTTGCACAGATAACTTGTCAGCAGCCCACCTTTAAGATAAGTGTTACAGTACTTTCTGTTTCAAAGCACTTACATATCTGAAATATATGATATAATATTTGTTCTCATCTCAATAGCTCAGTTTTTCCAAAAGAAAAGTTCATTTCATATGATGATCTTAGAACACTTTATTTAATTCTGTTCGGCTGTCTAGAGTCCATTGAGATAATTTAGGTATCGTTAAGTCTGCTTCTGCACAGGAATAATTGTAACTAGATGCACAAGGAGGCCAAATGCTTGCTTCGAGGTTATAAAGAATAGTCACACCGATGAGACAATAGTTAGGTTGCAAAACTTCAGCTTTGCATGACTCTTTAAACAATATGTAACATTCCAGCTTCTTCCAGTAGGTAACATCTTTAGGTTATTAAAGCCAAAATCTGGGAGAAGCACAATTGGAAAAGCTTTTTTTAATGATAAAAAATATAATACTCTCAGATTTTTCAGAGTAAATCAAAAGCTGACATAGGCTAGGTTCATTCCCATTTTGTGAGACAGTATGTGTATTTTCAGCTTATTTGTACTAGCTGGTGCCCAGAGTCACAATCTTTGAGGAAATGAAACTTTCCCCCTTTGTTTTCAAAAAACAAACAAACAACAACCATACCCTCAAACTGTCCACTTTAACAAGACAGACTGTCCACTTCACTTGTAATAGATATACACCAAAATCTTAAATGTCTAAAGAAAAAACTTTGAACCACTGGAGGGAAAATAATATGCAATGTTCCTTTAAAAAAAATCATAAAAACAGAATTAGAAAAGGGTCTTTAGAAATTTCTCCTTCTCATTCTATCCCCCATTTCTCAACACTGTTTCCCTTAAGGCATATAATTATTGCCATGCACTTAAAACTCATTACATGAACTTCTCAAAGCTTAGCTTTCAATATGAAATGATTATCATTTTTCCTAATGATGAAAAGAACTCAGAAAATAATTCACAACAGCTACAGTCTCCAAGAAATGTCTACAATTTATGCAATCACTTGCCTTGGATAGGCTGTAAGTTGTGTTCATGTGCACAATGTTTTATGTTACACAAAATCTCTTTTAGATGCATCTAAGTCTTAAAAAGGCATATTTGCATATCTGACTCATTCTATAATTAACTTCAAGTCTATGCTCTGAGCTACACCCCAAATACATGTGATTCTTTTGATTCATATCAGCAAACCATGTCAAACTAGGCTTCAGATTCACCAGTAACAGATCTTTTTGGAAGCTAATGAGTCTCTATTGCCACTTTTAAGATGGAACTGTGCTAGAATTGCTTTTCAGCCTTTTGGCTAAGATCAAGTGTAGTATCTAATATATGATTTATTTATTTATTACTAGCATTTTTTGCCCGGCCTTTCCGGGCAAGTATATTTTGTATGTTGGTGGTTGGTTTTTTTTTTTTTTTTGGGTACACAGAGAGAGAGAGAGGGGTGGGGAGCTCCGCATTCAGCCCTTGCCTGTTGGAGAAGGGGGTGGAGTTCTCCAACAGGCATGCGCGAAGCTGTGGCGAGGCCACCGCAGGCCTTCGTCTCTGGGGCCGCAGGGAGAAGAGGGGCTCCCCCTCCTCCCTGCAATCCCGGTGGTGGCCTTCATCCCCAGGGCTGCGGGGAGAAGATGGGCTTTCCCTGCTACCCTGTTGAAGCCACGTGGGGAGAAGAGGGGCTCCCCCCTGCCCCGCCGAAGCTGCAGTGAGGCCACTGCCGACCTTCATCTCCATGGCCATGGGGTGAAGAGGGGCTCCCCCTCCTCCCCACAACCCCGCCGAAGCTGTGGCAAGGCTGGTGGCTGCCTTCTTCCCTGGGACCATGGGGAGAAGACTGGATTTCCCCACTACCCCGCCGAAGCCATGCAGGGAGAAGAGGGGCTCCCCCTCCCCCCCGCCGAAGCTGCGGCGAGGCCACCGCCGGCCTTCATCTCCAGGGCCATGGGGAGAAGAGGGGTTCCCCCTCCTCCCCACAACCCCACCACATTTGGCCCTTGCCTGGCTGTTGGAGAAAGCAAGCCCCTTCTCCGACAGGCAAGGGCCGAATGTGGAAGGCGATGGCTTCCCTCTGGGAGGTGAAGGCAGAATGGAGCACCATTCAACTGATTGGCTGAGGAGTGGCATGGTATGGAGGACACTGGAAAGCATAGGGGTTTTTTGTTTGGGTTTGTGGGGCGTTTGCCCCACTCACGGCATCAGGACCCATGCGGCGATGCTCACAGGGTCAAAAGGTAAGTGTGCACAGCTCTTTACAGGATAGTAGGAATGGGTGTGGCCACACATGCCGGACACGCGTGGCCCAAACCCCTTCTTATAGGTATAGATAGTTATACTACTTATACCCTGACCCTCTTGGAAAATATCCTACTCTGGGCGGCTGACAACATAAACCTCAAACATTAAAAACAGTCACACATTGAATTAGATGAGTCTGTCTAACCTTCTGTTGCCAATCTTCTCTTGCTGTACCCCTCCCTTATCACTGACCTTGGATTCTCCTAACTTTCATCTCTATGCATCTTCTTGGCTAGCTACACATCTGGTGCTGCACTTGGCTGGACCAAAGCAGGACACCTCAATTTGTATTCCATTCAGAGATCACTTAGCACTTTGCAGCAACTTGTCTGTATTTTCAGAAAGCTAATGATGTACAATGGCTAAAGTTGTGATTTGTGAGGTATGAAGCCTAAAGATCAAATCTTCCATTCTCCTGTTAACACAGACATGTTCAGAAGCTTTGGAATAGAGAGGGCTGGAATGTCACCTTATTAGTACCCTGAATAGCTGCTACAAGGTCTTATAAAGAGATCTCCCACATCATGTCTATTTTTAAACAGAGGACAGTGCTTTGTTTGAGAGAGTACAATGTTGATTCTGAACAAGTCTAAAGTTGGTTTAAAGAACAAGACATATATGAAGGAAGATCCTGGAGACTGCCCATCCATACTTGGATGACAGAATCAGCAGGCACAAAACTTGGTAACTATCTTCTCCACATACTTGAGATACATTCTAATGTTGATATCCTACAGCCCTGGTGACTAACCTTGGCACTTGAGCTGTTCTTGGACTTCAATTACCATAAGCCCAAGTCAGCACACCTGCTGATCAGGCCTTTTGGGAGTTGAAGTCCAAGAACAGTTAGAGTGCCAATGTTAGCCATCACTGACCTACAGGATTTCAGCCACTATGTCACATGGGCTCCTTGAAAAAGTGGCTAGAAGATAACTGTCTGATCAAGTTACAATTACAAGCAAAATAACAAGGGTGTAAAAAAAAAAACTTCATAGTAGGCCCACACCAGTCAATATGGCAACATTCTGACTTGGATTTTCCCCAGTGCTCTGTCTACATTCTCAGGTGAAATGAAATGAAATTTATCAAAACAAGTGCAAGAGACCAGCTGTGCCAGTTGGGTGATGTGGGAGGCATCCTTTGGAAGAGATGTTCCAAAAGATAACAAGGTTGTAAACTATATAGGGCTTTGCATCTGTGTCAGCACTTTATGATTGATATGGAAGGGGAAAGGGAGCCAGTGTAGCTGGGTCAGGACCAGGGATACGATCATATTTCTTCAGCCTGACCACAGTAGTCTGAACTCATTATATTTTCTCTGCCAGGGTCAAGGACAGCCCCATGTAAAGAGCATTACAACAGTTAAAAGAGCATTACAACAGTTAATTCTTAATACTACCAATACATGGAACAGTGTGGTCAAATATCATCTGTTGAAGAAGGGCCACAGTTAGGAGATCAGTCAAAGATGTTCCCCTTCCAGGAAGACATAAAATGAAAGAACTTTCCTGAACATCTAGGCAGATAATTTCCAGCTAGCTGTTCATTGTCATTACATACACATTTCTAGTCTTTCCGGTTTACAGGAGATAATTATCTGTCTGCTGGATGGCACCTGATTGAGACCTTCTACCTGACTCATGTTTTTCATGTTTCCTCTGAGCATTTCCAGAGGGCTTTTTAAACCATAAAATTTCTTGACACATGGTGACACTGAAACTACCAGATGATAGATTAGTGAAGACAGGCTATCTGTCATACTGATACAGTGGGCATACTAGGTTATTAGTTAAGTTCACCCTGGCATCATTACCATGTGAAGTAAGCCTGCAGCCACAAACACAAAGCAGTATCTTTTCTAGGCCATGCATATATTTTTAAAAAGCTTCAGATTCCATGGTTCATTGGTGGTGGCTGCTTTTTGATAGCAGATGACAGCCATGCCACCAAGCGAGGATGGAGAATCTTCCCTGCTCCAATACCAAGCCACTCATGGTTTTCATACACCCCTTGTTTTTAGTTCTTTTTGTCTTTGCAAATAAAGAAGAAAAATCAGCAGCTTTTGTTCTGCAATCAGTAAGTGCTTGGAAGAGTAATAAAAGGAGGAATCAGCCTAAAACTCTACCTTTTTATTTGTTTCCATCTGCAACTCATTTAAGCTCAAAACAGCATGGCCTAAGCAAGAAAGAGGTGCTAGATGCTTGACCCTAGTACAAATTAGAATGGGGAGGGTGTTTCCCATGAAATCAGTGGCAGCATCTAATGCATCTAGTTCAAGGAAGAGTGGAATGAATTGCTCCTTGAATAGGAACATAGTCAAAACAACAGATGTTGTGAATGTGCAGGTTCATGTAGTGAGTGATGTTTAATGTTTACCTTTGCACTATTTGATGTTAGCTTTTTAAACAATGGAAACAAAACAAACAATAAGTTTCTTGTTCAAGGTTTCCAAACAATCATAGGGGCTGCGGTGGTTCAGTGGTTAAGAAGCTCGCCTTGTTAGCTGGAAGGCTGGCAAGTTGTCAGTTCGAGACCTGGGTACTGCATGACGGATTGAGCACCCATCTCTGTCCCAGCTCTTGGGGACATGAAAGAAGCCTCATTTGGGTGTTCCCTGAGTGGAGGTTCTTCCACCAAAAATCTTTTCAACCCAGAATAATTTTTGACATAAAATTATTATTATCCAAACAATCACTACTAAAATCTGTTCATGAACACTAAGCTCAATAATAGTCTTAAAGCTCTTCTATCATTTTTATTAGGTCAGGCAGAAGACCGTATCTGGCAGGTGATCTTGATTTGAGAAATGTACTAGAAAATGATTTTTAAAAATATGTGCATGTAAAGGGTGGCCTGTAAGCCCCTATTGAATCTTTCTCTAAATTTGCCACTTATTGTATCCAGGGTGTGACCAATATTCTTGCACTCATGTACCCACGTACTTGTCACAATATGCTCTGCAAGTGTACATGGGCTTAAATCAGCCATATTTCTCTGGGGGAAAAAAGAAAATAAATTATAATATCTATGGATGGGTAGGTACTTATGGGCCACCCTGTATTATAAAAATGAACTGTCTTACACCTGTTGAAGCAATGATTTTGATGACTGCATTTCTGGGGCTCAATAGAAACTATAGGGAAAAGATGAATGACAGTCTGGAAAAGAGTTAGTACTCTTACCATTTCTCCCACATAATGCACAGTTGGATATTCTGAAAATGAAACCAACACTCATTGCTTGTTAATACTTAAGCAAAAAAAAAACTTTTTATCTGAAGCTAAGACTGCTTTAGGAGCAGCTTTTGCAATAATCTTTGGGGCCAGGTCTTCATCCCCTTGCCTAGTTGTGGCAGATTAATGGAGTCCAGTAACACCCCTACCTTTTCCTCTTTCAGAAGATCACAAGTTGCAAGAACAGTCTCAACACAGTTATTTTGGACTTATTTATAGCAGCGGGGAAAATATTACATAACTCAAGCAGGGAAAAAAGTGGAAGTCTGATGCATTGAAGTTTAGAATCTGTGGTGATGTATTAGAGATAAATAACACCATGACTGTAGTTGATGTGTTTTGACTGAATAAGGATCCACATTAAATATGTAACACTTTCTAATGAAAATATTAGATGCCAGACAAACAGCTAGGTTAATTAGTCTGGCATGGTAAGAGGGGGATCTTGTTTCTCACCCTATGTTAAGTTTGTCAGCGAAGGGGAATATACTTTCTTGGGCTACAGTTCCCATAATATCCCAGATAGCACTACTAGCATGTTGCTTTAAAAATAAACAGGTAACAAGCTAAAGCTTGGATTCTGAGGGTAAAGCTTATGACCAGAATCCCATTTGTTTGATCTGTTCTCATATGGTTCATGTGTGAAAAGACTGTTACTGAATTTGCACAAAGAGGAAGCTAGTACAGTGATACCTCATACAACGTCCAAACTTGGTATCACAAGTTTGGACTTTATACGGATTTGGACTTTGTATGAGACATGCAAAATCCTAGCCGCGATGCCTCATACAACGTCCAAATCCTTGCCACGATGCCTCGTACAACGTAGTTTCCATAGAGATACATTGTACTGTAACAGCACAGACTTCAGGGCAAAGTCAAGGAAACAGACAGAACTTTAAGAAATCATTGTCTAAAGGCTAAAAACATTACAAATACATGTCAAACAACCCTGATTGTCCAAGAACCTGAAGAATTCTGCAAAAATCCCAGGAATGCTTCTAAAAATTCTGACGAAAAAATCTAAAAAAATCCAAAATTGCGCTCAAAACCACTTCTAAACACTCTTCACCTCATGCAAAACCCACAAGAGCAATGCACACATGTATCCTGCCTTTTATACTGCCCAGGCACAATGCAACTTGGGAAAACCCCCAATGTCTCATACAAAGTTGCACGACTTTGTATGAGGCAACTTTTTCCAAGGAATTAGGCGATGTTGTATGAATCCGATGTTGTATGAAGCGGACTTTGTATGAGGTATTACTGTATCTCCCAGGGCAAGCATAAGCGTTCTCTATGCGACAGGTGGATCTCTGCTTAAGTGACAGCATGCCAGAGCTCATAGGGAGCTAATGAAAGCGTGGCGCCAAAATGGCCGCCGCGCTCTTTGCGGGCCCCCCCACCCGGACTCAGACATCCGGGTGAGTTAGGGGGCGTGGCCACCCCTCTATAAAAGGGGTGGCCACGAGGCAGCTGAGCTGCCATTTTGGAAAAGCGACGGAAAGGAGACGTTTTCTCCGTTGCTCTTCGTCTCTTTTAGAGAGCCGTTCTTGGCTGCAGAGCCTTAGCGGGATCTTTGCTTCTTAATCTTCGGCTTCCCAGCCATCGGGTTTCTGATCCCTGGAAAGGGATTGTGCTTTCATTATGCCTCCTAAGAAGAAGGCTATAGCGACTCAGGCTCGCCCAAACAGGAGGCAGCAGTCGGGTCGGAGGACCGCGACTGCGCCCCCCCCAACAGGACTCCTTACCGGAGGCACCCACCGGGACCGGTGGGATGGGGCAGCTTAGGCCATGGCCAGCGGCTCTCCAGCCTCAGACTGGCCCTACAGGGGCTTCAGCCCCCGGCCCGCAATTGCCGGCCATGGGCTTTAATCATGAAGGAGGGCCTGGTGCGGTTGCACAGCAGGGCTTACCACCGGCCCCTCATGGGCCGGAGTTTTGGGCATGGCCCTATTTGGGGCCTGGCTCTCAAGTCGGGGGCCCTGGACCATTGCCCAGTGGGCCGTCCGGCCCACCTGGCCGCCTTTATGCAGGGGGATCTGTGACGGTGGATGCATTACTGGCCTGCGTAGTGGCGCTAGAGGCATCCCTAAGGATCACCAATAACCCCATAGGGGGGGCTTCATTGCCATCTGGGGCCCCCTTTTGCCAGCCTGCTACTGTGACAGCCGCCACTCTCCAGCAGGCGGCCAGTCGGGTTGAGTTGCTTGAGGCGCGCAGGCCTGTGCCCGCCACGGTCTCGCAGCTCCCCGTACATCAGGAACTGCAGACAGGTAGTGGTCGGATGTGTCCTCAGAGCTCGATTTCGGTCGCGAGCTCCGACGCCCACCATGGGCCGGAACCCTCAGTGGGGGCGGCTCATGGGGGTGCACCCAGTGAGCATCAGGTTCAAGCTAATGTGCCCACATCACACTCCACTTCCGGGGATAGGTTTCAGTGGCCATGGCCTCGTAATGTCGGGGCGGGTGGGCATCAGTTCCCGGCTTACCCGGGTGCAGCTTGGTCCGATACTGGCATAACATTGGGCGGGGGGGTTTCTGCCCCCGGGGCTGCACCGGGTGTCGCAGGGATGGTCCAGGCTCCTCTCCTGATACCCCGTGTCAATACTGTGCCGGTGTCGGCATTGCCGACGGCCGGGTATTCCTTGCCCCTCAGGGATCATTTGGCCCAGGCCACAAGGGAAAAGATTTGGCGGGGGGAGTATGTCAATATTTTCTCCCTATTGAACAGGGAACCCACCAAGGAAGAGAAAGAGGGGCAGGATGAGAAGGACAAAGAGCTGTCTCGCCGTCACAAGCCACCACGCACCTGGGCCAACTGGTTACCCGCATATCTCATCTATATGGCGGTGTATCTCAGGGCTCGGCCTGACCTGGCCATTCCTATGGTCCAATATTTGGACAATATTTACAGGGCAATGGTGGATTTTCCTGGCCCATCGTGGTTGGCTTACGATGAGGAATTCAGAATGAGAGTGCCCTAACACCCGGAGATGAGGTGGGATGAGCCATGTCAAAAACTGTGGCTTTTATACATGACCCCCACGCGCCCGGCGCCTGGGGAGAGGTACCATTGTGGCCATGCGGTCCAGCGAGCTGCTCCAACACAGGCTCCCCACCAGCTGGCGGGGCAGGGGGTTCCAGCCCGCTTGCTGTGTTGGAGTTTCTCGGCCAATGGTGTATGCAATAGAAAACAGTGCCAATACAAACATGAGTGTCCCTCTTGCGCTGGCCCCCACACCGCTGCTGCGTGTCCGCGAGCCGGTGGGTCACGGGGCAGAGGTAGAGGTGGACAGGGAGCGGGCAGACCTGCCGCTGATGGAGCTGGTCACTCAAAAGGCCCCCTCCCCGGTTAACGTAGCTATGTTGGAGCGGTGGCTCTCAACTTACCCGAGGAGGGAGGATGCTAGGTACCTCCTCGAGGGTTTCCAGCGGGGCTTTCGCATCCCATTCAAAGGGGAGCGGTGCCCCCAAGATGCCCCTAATTTACTTTCCCTGAAGGGTAGGGAGGAGGTGGCCGCCCTAAGTATTGCTAAGGAGGTTAATGCAGGTAGGGTTGCTGGCCCCTTTCCTATGCCACCCTTTCCCAATCTGAAGGTTTCCCCTTTAGGGTTGGTTCCCAAAAAGACCAATGGGGAGTTTCGTTTAATTCACCATCTGTCATACCCGGCGGGCCATTCGGTCAATGATGCCATTCCTGATGACCTTTGTTTGGTCAGGTATACGTCATTTGACCAGGCCCTGCGCATGGTGCGCTCTTGTGGCCCGGGTGCACTTCTGACAAAATGTGACATTAAGTCGGCATTCCGTTTGTTGCCTGTGCACCCGGGTGACTTTGAGTTATTGGGTTTTAAATTCCAAGGAAAATTTTATGTTGATAAAGCCATGCCTTTTGGCTGCTCTATTTCCTGTTCAGCATTTGAACGTTTTAGCACTTTCCTTCAGTGGGCTTTTGTTCGCAGGTCTGGGTCCCGGTCTGTAGCCCACTACCTCGATGATTTCTTGTTCGGGGGTGAACGGGGCTGGGACACGTGTACGCGTCTCCTCAATACATTTCAGATGCTAATGCAGCAATTCGGTGTCCCTTTAGCGCCCGAAAAGACCGAGGGCCCATCAACTAAGCTCACATTTCTGGGTATTGAAATTGACACGGTCTCGCAGGCATCCAGGTTACCCATGGATAAGGTTACCCGGATCACTGCGTTGATTTTGGCCTTACTGGCCAAACGCAAGGTGTCACTTCGTGAGCTCCAGGTTCTCCATGGTCACCTTAACTTCGCCTGCAGGGTGGTCGCGCCTGGCAGAGCTTTTGCTCGACGCTTATGCGACGCCATGACTGGCCTATCCAGGCGCTATCATAGGGTCCAACTGAACAAGGGCATGAGGGCTGACATGTTGGTTTGGCTTAAGTTCCTGAGGGACTTCAACGGGGTGTCATTTTGGAGATCTGACCTTTTGGTTTCCCCTAGGTTCCAGGTTCAGTCGGATGCCTCGGGGTCCCTGGGATATGGGATTTACTTTGAGGGGAGGTGGGCCTACGGCCGATGGCCTCCAGCCTGGACGGGCACGGATCGTCTACGCGATCTTACATTCCTTGAGTTCTTCCCAATACTGGGAGCTTTGATGCTATGGGGTGAGGAGTGGGCCAATTCAGTGGTTCATTTCTGGTGTGACAATGCTGCGGTAGTGCACATTGTCAATTCCCAGACATCTAAATCACCCAAGGTCATGGAGTTAGTTTGCCAGTTTGTGTTGCGCAGCCTACGCCTCAATGTGCTCTTCAGGGCCAGACATGTACCAGGTATTAATAACGATATTGCTGACGCTTTATCCTGCCTGCAGATCCCCCGGTTCCGCGCCTTGGCTCTGGACGCAGAGGAATTCCCCTCGCCGCTCCCGGACGAGATTTGGACATTTGGCAAGGAGAGGTGAACCGGGCGATCGGCATGTCGCTGGCGCCCCGCACGCGTAAGGCGTATCACCATGCATTCAGTCAATTTAAAAAAATTTGTGCGCAACTCCGGTTGCCCGAGGTGTGGCCCATTCCAGTTACACACGTTCTCCAATTTATGGTCTACCTACACAGTCAGGGCCTAGCTCCCCGCACCATAGCATCCAGGCTGTCAGCACTGGCATTCATGGCCAAAGTGAGGGGCTCTGCTGACAACACGAATGATTTCCGTATACGACATGTTTTGGAGGGGTGGACACGGGAACGTGGACGCCGCCCGGACAATCGCCACCCTATTTCTCCAGGGGTTCTTACCCACCTTGCACGAGGCTGGCATGACCTGTGTTTTGACAGGTATGAGGCAGCTCTGTTTCATACGGCTACCATGGTGGCCTTTTTTGGAGCGCTCCGCATCAGTGAGCTGGTGCTACTGTCTAAGGTGGATGCGGCTCGTAGGGCACTGGAACTCGAAGATGTCTATGTCTCCAATGAGTGGGCTCAGTTGAGGATACGTTCCTCAAAGGTTGATCAGCACGGTGTAGGCAGTGGTGTTAGACTGCTACGATGTTCCATTGCAGACATCTGTCCGGTTGGTGCCCTACAAGAGTTCCTTGCAATGCGTGGTACACACCCTGGCCCATTTTTCTGCCACCAAGATGGGTCTTCCCTTACTAAATTTCAATTTTGGAAGGTGACCGGTAAGGCACTGTCCAGTGTTGGCCTCCCCGGGGCTCGTTACGGCACCCATTCTTTTAGAATAGGAGCTGCTTCTACTGCGGCTGCATTTGAGTACTCTGAGGCTGATATATGCCATATGGGGAGGTGGGGATCGAAGTGTTTTGAATTATATGTTCGCCCTCTTCAAGTATGAGTACCAGATAAGTCACTGTCCTGTCTCGTTTTTATCTTACAGACCCTGTGTGTCACCGCACACCGGTGGCAGTATGGCTGGTGGGCCACAGCTATGTGCACTGGGCAGCACAGTTCGCTGCGGCGACAGAGTGGGGACCCCAGCTTGGACTACGTGCATCCGCATGTATCAGGTGGTATGGTAAGCGCGGAATGTTATGGCGGGAACTGTTGCCATCCCTTTTCTCCATCAGGAATGCTGAACCGCCTGATGTCCTGGTGCTGCACCTCAGGGGCAATGACTTGGGCCAGGTCACTGGCCTTTCTTTAAAACATACGATCTGCAGTGACCTAGCTTATTTGCATTATGTGTGGCCTGCCACAACGCTGCTATGGTCGGACATCATACCGCGTCACGCTTACAGGGGGGTATCAACCTCCAGGCCCTTGACCGCGCTCGTCGCTCGGGGAACAGTGCAGTGGCCCGGTTCTTTGCCGACAAGGGTTTGGGGCGGGTCATCCGACACCCCACCATTAGTCTCCAAAATTATGAGCTTTACACAGGGGATGGGGTCCATCTGTCGCCCAGTGGTATGAACCTCTTTTTGGAAGATTTGCAAGCAGGCCTGGTGACCGAGCTGACGGTCTGGGGGGGGGGGCGGTGAGTCTTTATTAAGCCTCCCCGTGTGGCGGGTAGCACTGGTAAGGTAAATATTTATGACCCACAGGTATCCGGCAGGTTCGCAATTGACTGGCCAACACTAGATAGGTACAAGTTTGTTAACGTTGACCGGTCAACGACGAACCAGGCAATGGGGTGATGGCAGGAGATCTTCAGCATCCATCACCCCATGATTTTACGGATACACGTCAGAGGGTGGGGTCAGTAGATAGTTTATTGACTACGGTCAACAATTTGTTTGTTGTAAACAAACAAATTGATACAAATGGATACATTGTAGCCAATTGCCATTGGCAATTTTGGGAGGAACCTTACCAGTGTTACTGCGGCCTGCTTGCCTTAAGAATTATAATTGGCTGAGTACCAATTGAAATTTATAATTCGGACTAGGGCATGAATCAATAAATGTGGCCCAATGCTGTTATCCACATATACCGGTGTCTGAATCCTTTTTTGGGGGGTGCGCCTGCAAAGAGCAGCATATAGTCACTAAGAAAGCAACAGGATTCTGATGTTTTTATCCAGGTGCTACCATTCCAAACTATACCACCACATTACAGTTAATCAGTGTTATCCTAAAACATCAATACAGCATGTAAATATTGAGTTTGTATATGAAAGGCCAACACTTCAAATCACTGCCTGATCATGAACCAGCCCAAAGAAACCAGACCAAGCTGCTGTCAGCTTAGTGGTAGAAATGGTAATGTTGGCTGATTAACTCTACAGTGAGGCCACACCTGCAAATTTTGCAAAATGCTTAAAATGCAGCACAGAATGGTGTATTTATATGAAATGTGTATGTGTTTATATGAATGCCAAAATCAAGGCAGTCTGATTTATAGTGGATTACTCTGTTTACCTGCATGCTGTATTTTTTTCCAGTTTAGAAGAACCGGCATTTGGAAATGTATGAGTGGATTTCCGCAAGACATTACTCTGTACACAAGAAAATTTAAATTATGCCTTTTTCCTACCTAAAATAGCTTTTTGTGTGTGGAAAAAACCTAATATGAGGAACAGATTATAAAGTGACAAGTCCAGAAATACTTGCCACGTTATTTGTAAGAAAAATAGTTTCTGCAGCACCAGATTATGTGAAAAGTCTGCTTTGGCTTTTTATAATACAGAATTATCCACCCTTCAAAAGAAACTCAAGACACTAATGCTCCTGGAACTCAAGGAGTGATCTAAATGAATCACAAGATCAATGCCTATGGGAAAGATCTCTTTCTTTCTTGAGCTGAATTTGGAATGTATACTATATCTAAATCTATTCCATGGTAATGGATAATTTAACCTTTGAAGTGTGGCTTCCAAGCTTTACTCAGATATAGTTGTGCCTCCAAGAGAAGATTTTCATTATTATGGAGATGAAATACCTTTAATGACTGCAATAATGTAATGGTACCCCAGGGCAAAATTCCTAATAATGCAATTGTATAGCTTTCAAGCACCAGTAAGAGCCACCTTCGAGGCAGTTTATTCATTAAGGGTTCAGCATGCAGTAGTTGTGTTTCACAAAAATGCATGGGGAATCTAACAAAAAAAAATCTCCAACCCCCATACCGCCAAGATACTCTGTGCCTCCCATCATATTTTGTTCTGCTCCATTGTCTGTGACAGCCCCCAGTGCAAGATTCACATGAGGTCAGTGAGATGTGTTTTTATGTTCCCGGACATAAATTATGACATTTCCACTATTATGTTCCCAATCACCATGTATGATGAGAAATCTGGGCAGTAAAGAAAGCTGACAAAAAAAATGTTCACTACTTTGAACTTTGGTGCTGGAGGAGAGCTCTGTGAATACCCTGGACTGCCAACAAGATGAGGAAGTAGATCAGTGGTGGGCTCAAAAAAAAATTACTACCACACTGTGGGCATGGCATGGTGGGTGTGGCCAGGGGAAAAGCCCTGTGCTGCTCCCAAATTAGGACTACTTTATTTCAAAACTTGGCTGGGTGGGGCCAGCCAGAATTTCTGTTACCGATTCTGGCAAACTGTTGCGAACCTGCTGATGCCCACCACTGAAGTAGATCGTAGAGTAAACCAAGCCTTAATTGTCCCTGGACACAAAAATGATGAAACTGAGGCCCATCATGAGAAGGCAGGATTCTCCACAAAAGACAACTATCCTGGGAAAGGTGGCAAGACTAAGCATAGGATGGGCTGACTCCATGAGGAGAGCCACAGGCTTGTGTTTGCAAGAGCGGAGCCAGGTTGTTGAAGTCAGGATTTTTGAGAGATCTGTCATTCATAGGGCCACCATAGGTCGGAGATAACTTGATGACTTATTAGAACAACATCCCATTATCCCAAATAATGGAAACAAACAAATTCTAACACCTGCAGGTATACACATCTTATGTAAACATGCATAGGATTGGAATGCATATGATTTGTTTCTTTTGATAGTTATTTCCTGCAAAAGGTCCTAGCTATCTTATTTGTGCTTACAGACAGTCAGAGATGTACACTGGTCTTAAAACTCCCTCTTTAATCAAGGGAAGGCACCTGTTGGGATAGGGGATGACTGATGCACCTGGCTACCTTCTCCACATGAGAGTACCATCCCTCCAGATTGGGCTGTGGCAAACTTGGACAGGGTACCAGGCACATCAGCCTCCCTGCTTTTCAGACACATGCATTTCTACAGGATGACAGAGGGAACATTGCTAATGTATCTCCTCAGAGTGCATGAGCTCCACATGCATTAAAGCTTGATTGAATAGGATTCTTTGTAATTCTAAATACTAAATGCAATTCAGGAAAGAGCCTGGATACAAGGCAATGCAATAATATCTCCGACTATGATTGGAATGGATATTAATTAACTTCAATACACTAAGGATTAACGAACAAAGAAAGAACACACCTCATAATGTTTTGGTTGTGGAATATTTTCTAACCTCAAAGAGAATTCCAATGTACTGAGAGTTAGGGAAAGCATTTTAGTTAGTGTGGTAGGATTTCAAATACACTTTAGTTATTTCCTGATCCCAATGAAAATTCTACGCCATCCTTGAATGTAGCCAACCTACTAAAAACCAGAACATATCTCTTCTATTTCTCAGCAGAATATTTTATCCCAATATATTACTTTGGCTGGACAAAATTTTGCTCAAATGGCAAAAAGAAACAGATTTGTTTGGAATCCCCCTGCCCCCTTTCGTCCTTGTCCTTTTTCTGTTTTAAGCAACAATTGTACATGGCAAATGACTGAAATCTGAGGGGAAAATTTACCTCTCTTCCAATGACAATGTTGCAGAATGCCTGCATTTTGGTTCTAGTCCAACAACAATTGTGAAACCAAACATGATTCAAGGGACTTAAATGTCCCAGTCTGGTACATAGAGGATGAGATAATTAATTCTCAGTGCTTGTACTTTTTGCTTTCCTTTCCCTGACAATCTACCTGTTACATCTCCAGCCCAGCAGATGTACAATAATCTGCCAAATGAAACTAGTACCTTCATACTTCTGATCAAGTGAACAGTATAAAAAAAAGAACAAAAAGCCCTCACAAAACACAAGGATTAAAGGCAGGTATTCTCAATCTGCAGCCTGCAGCGCCATTTCATGTGTCCCCCACCACCTTCACCATACCAGGAAGTGCAATGTGATGGAGGAAGGGGAAAATGGCCGTCTGGCCCGCAAATCTGTCTGAGGGAGTGTGACCCGGTCCCTGGCTTTAAAAGGTTGAGAACTCCTGGTTTAAGGTATAAAATGTCTTGTTATATTAATATTGTGTATGTTCCAGTGCACACACTTCAAAAACAATTTGGGATTATTTCATAGTACCCGTTTGGCTGTCTGCTTTGTAAACTAAGCACATTAGGGCCTATGTCGGGACTAGATAAAATTATTATTCTCTGTAGGGTCTAAAGGCATATTTTTCAAAAAACAAAACTATCCTATCATCTCACTTTCATTACTTGCAAAATGCTCTCTCTAGAGCAAATGGGATAATTTCCCCAATAACATCCAAGATACTTAAGGACTGCAGCTAAAGTTAATTAAAAGTGGTGGCCCACTTCAAAGTTCCTGAAATGTTTCTTTTGAAGCTACTCAAAGTAAAAATATTGATGTTTGAAATATTTGAAAGAACAAGCAGTGTAACAGGTTACAGTGTATTCAGAATTAATATTTTCACCTCCTAATTACAGATTTAATTCTTACTGTTTCAACACAAATCGATACAACATTTGCAACTTTCTTCATCTGCATTTATTTATGCTTCCTGACACATAGAGAGATTTGGGAAGCACATTTTCAAGCTTAATATCCTTGCTCTTTTTCATTTAGTTTCAAGCCTATTTTCATGGCCAATATCAAGACGGTTAGCAAATCTTCTAAAACAAGTGACAGTTATTTCCAAAAATTACCTCTCATTTTCTCTTAGGATCTCTTTTCCTTTCTTCCAAGTAAATGTAGGCCTCGGGGAAGCTTTGGGCTTGCACTCAATAGTTGCGTCACCACAAACTTTAACAAGAGTCAACCTTTTCAAGATGTTCTTGGAAAAATCTGGTCCAAGAGCTGAAAGACAACACAGGAAAGGGCTAGAGTCAACTAAAATCATCATCAAAACTTAAAAACAAAACCAAACCATAGCCACACAGCATTCACGCAACTAACTTTCAGGTATGTCTCAATGATGATGGTAGATATACTAAAAACTAACAGCTTAGATATTAATATGCTATTGCACAATTGGAAAGCATAGCTGGACAAGGTAAAAACTTTATTTTTGCCACTTCCCTAATAGGTTACAACTGCCCATGCCCTTTTAAGAGCTGGAGATTAGAGAATGGGTATCTAATCTTTGAAAATTTTGCCTTCCATTGGCTAGATCAGGGATCAGCAAACTTGTCTCTTCAGGTGTTCATGGACTTTATATTCCAAGTCAGTACACTGGCTGATCAGGGTTTCTGGGAATTGAAGTCCAAGAACATCTGGAGAGCCGTGTTTGCTGACCCCTGGGCTAGATAGTTGCAATTTTTAGAAAGTAGACCCTTCCTTTCTTAGCACTGCCAAGCAGTTAAAATGGATATATTTAGCTACTTTAAAAGAAGAGTTGGCATGTAACATAAAGAACAACTAAACAGAGGAGAGATACTCCTGCAAGTATACAAGTAATTAAAGCAGTAATTGGAAAAGGAATTGAACACAAAAAAAATCTGTGTTGATCCATAGGAATAAAATAAAACCCAACTGCCTAAAAGACTGAAGTTATGCATTGTTATATTATAGTTGTAATCTAGTCAAGCCTAAAGCATCATAAAGAAGCAGTAGCAAAAAGCGACTTATTGTTTATTGTTTGTGCCCAGTTGGAACAGTGTAGAATGTGGTACACAAGATCTGCAACAAGTGGGGGGGGGGGAGATACACCTTGCATGAGAAACAGCAATTTCTACTCATAAAGCCTTTCTTCTGATCCAAGATGATACAATTTAATATTTCCTACACTGTGACTTCAGTGATGTTATAAATCTTGATGTGGATTTCCCCACCCAGAATAGATTGCCTTGCTCTTTGCCCACTGTAGGATTCTCTAGGTGACATCTTCATCTTGAACCACTAGATTGCAGAATTAGTTGTTTACAAAGGCACCACCAGCCTCTCACATTCTCAGAGGAAACTTAGGCAAAATGTGTTCCAAAGTGAACAGCTGGTGGGCACAGCCATAAGACTGAGGGGACAGGAATGTGAGAGTGGTTTTAATGAATGGCTGAAGGGCCACAAAGACACAGTGGTAAATGCAGGATTAACACAGCCAAGGATTTCACAGTTTGGGGAGAGGAAAACTACAATGAAATCCAATCCATTGGTGATGTAGATTCTTCTCCTTCTCCTCCTTCTTTTTCCTCTTCTTTTTCTTCTTCTTCGGCTTCTTCTTCTTCTTCTTCTTCAAGTGTCATATCAAATTCCAAACATTGACTATCACCATGGCAAGCAGCCATGAAGATTGTCTTGGAAACGATATAATCCAGGGGTCTTCCATTTGCCTTCTGCATCACAGCATGACACCCATACTACTGTTTCAGTTCTGTGAGTCACTTTCTGGTCTTGAACCCTTTTGTCACACAAAGTCCTCCTTAACCCCAAGCCCCAAGTATTGTTGAAGCTGCTTCCCTCCATCAAGATGGATTCAGGTGGGATTTAATCCATTTGGAGACCATCTCCCTTCCCTGTGGACTTTTCTACCCACAGCCATTTGTCCTCTGGGTTCTCAGGTTAGATAACTGCTGCTTGATGATTGCCATTGAGGCGATAAAGATAATTATTACTTTTTTAATGGATAAAAAATTGAGAGCAATTATTTTTGCATCAGGTTTACTTGTTCATATTGTGCATTATCTGCTCAACTACAGAAAATTGCTTGTTAGGCTGGAAAACATATCACTGCAAATATGAGGCATATTATAAAAGGAAAATGATCAAGCCTCCCCCCCTGTTTTAATTAAAAAGTATCAGTCAGGGCAGATGCCAGTATTATTAGAAGATACAACTGTGCAGTTCAAAGCAGAATATACCATTGAATTGCATTCTAATTAAACACACCAGCTAGTAACCTATCACTAGTCACAGACACAGTAAAGCATGGAATCAATCACTGAATGGTAATCTAACACGCAATCCCACCACATCAACAGGTCTGCTCTAGTTGGACTCTCAACACTCATTTTAGTTACTTTCTTGTTTTCAGTGCATTCACTGTACAGGAATTATGTTTGATTTTCATGTTAACCTGGAACACAACAGGAAAGGGTAAGATGCAGTTTTGCAAAAGCTCCTTAAATGAACAGGAATGCTCATCAGCTCCACTGTCAGGCCAAGGAAAGAATCTCTATCTCTGTGGCCATTAGAACAACAATTTGGTTCCAGAGTTTCATGGATAGAAGAATTCCCCCAATTCACATTAGGACTTTAGATTCAGGCAAATAGCTTGTAGTCAGAAGATGTGAAACCAAGTTATTTCCATTCTCCCTTCTCCCACAACTCTAGAACCTTCCTCTGAAGATTTTCAGGCAGCACAACAGCCCGCAAACTGGAAACAGTGCCTTCTTATACATGCATCGGGGACTGCGGTGGCTTTAGTGGTTAAGATGCTGAACTTGATGATTGGAAGGTCGCAGGTCAGCAGTTCAAGACCCGAATGCTGCATGATGGAGTGAGCTCCTGTCTCTGTACCAGCTCCTTCCAACCAAGCAGTTCAAAAGCAAGAAATTGCAAGTAGATAAATGGGTACCACTTCAGTGGGAGTGTAAGCAGCATTTAGTTGTGGCATGTCCACGGAAATGTCTGGAGACACAGACACCACTGGCTCTTTAGCTATAAACAGATGAGGACTGAACCCTAGAGTCTGAAACGACTGGCTTTTGGGCAAGGGCAACCTGCAACCTTTACCTATACATGTGTCTAAGCCAATTTTATCATATTGCATCAAACAAGGCAGACATATAAATTCCTGAACAGGAATTTCCAGGATGCAGGCAGATGAAATGCATACCTATGAGGAACTGTCAAGTCCTGCTAGATTCCAGGCTGTAGGCAAGAGCAAGATGAGGAATTTTACTTGTCTTTTCTCATTGAGGTCTGTCTTGTATGCAAGACGCTTGACAAACAAGTGTGCTTTCCCTTTCAGATGAAGTATGCATATGTGTGTTTGTGTGAACACATGCATGCACACATTCACACACAGCAAACAAGAGGCTACCTTTTTTAAAAGTGGAAACATCCACTTGCTATTTACATTTCATAAAAGTCAGTGCAATAAAGCAGATAACGATGCATTTCTGCACAAGGTGTGTTGTTAACATTAAAGCACTCATACAAGAAAAAAATATTTTCCTTTGCTTTGCCTTTTGTCTTTAGAGAACCAAAACCAGCTTTCCTTCTCAGAGTTCCACCTAAGAGTTCACTTCTGAAATTAGCAATGCACTTTCCCCAGCAGAAAAGCTAATCACGGCTTAGGGATGGGACTTTGCTCTCTGGACAATGGTGATACTTCTTGGACTCCTCAGTACTTGTGAACCTGCAGCACTGATGGTGTTAGACATCCAAGCACATGCATATTCATTCATGCTGTGAGTCACAAGGACAGAGTGGTAGAATAGAATTTGTTTCAAAAGGAAAAAAATGTGCAACAATACTTTGTAACAATGGTATGTGACTAAAAGAACGAGTTAATGGTGGACACAGATACTGTATTTAGGACCAACAAGGGGTTCCTCTCCTCTCTTGATTTCCTATTTCATTTGTTCTCTCTGGTTAAACTGATAATCTGAAGTATGACTTCTCTTTTTTAACAATCCCTTCCACCTTACTCAAAAACATGTGGCTACCTTAACTATTACTCCCAAGATATTTTCCAATTTGAGATGGAGTTATTGCAGTACAGTCTTTTTACTCCTGCCTGCCCCCACCCACCCCCTTGTGATTATGAACTGGCTATTGTCCACAGTCAGTCTTTATAGCTTAACCACATCACACCCATCACATCCCTGTGTTAGAACTAAGACTGCCACAAGATGCCTTCCTGTGAGAGTGGATATATCCAGTTGTGGAATCAATTCTTCAAGGAAAATTTTTTTCCCAGTCCAGGGTCTATAAACTTTTCTCACCTTCTGCTATCTTGAGAATCTAATTCTTTAGCATGTTGGCTGGAGAAACAGCTTGTATTCTTATTCTAAGTCTCTATACTCAACAGATGTCTGCCAAATACACGGATGCCCAGGGCCTATTTGCTTCCTCTGTACATACAGCAGGTGCAAATTCAATAGGGTCTCATCTAGACCTAGGGCAGAGGCAATGTCGCATGACTTGAGCAGACACTGTTCATAGAAGGCATAATTTTTCAGCATAGCAAATGCATATTAGAAGAAAGCCCGGAGTTGCCCTTGGTGAGGGGGCGGCAGTACAAATCTAATAAACAAATAAATAAATAAACACTGACTCCCTGGCAAATATAGTCCTGTAGTTTGTTAACGGCTGAAGAGAAAGCAAATATGTCCTTTGTTAGGTATGAAGCCAGGGTTTCTTGGTACATTTCATGCTTATCTTGTCCACAATGAGCCAACAACAATGGCCTGGCTTCCACAGAGGCTCTGGTTTACTAACATAATACAGTACATTGGCCACAGACAAGCTCTTTGATCTACTGAAGGATCTCACTGGACACACTCATATTTTCCCTTCTTTTTCTTCCTTTCTCACTCATTCCTGTAGACATGCACACACTAATCACTGAAGAAGAAGGTGACAGCATTATCAAAAAGCTTTCTTCTGAAATAGCTAGCACAGACTTCTAGTGGTAATTCCAATGCAGTAATGAGCAAGGTCTCAGTATTGTTGGGTTTTCATTGCTACCAAGTTGAAAGAATGGAATTTCTGTCACAGATATTACAAAAACAGAGCTGCCAGTGCTATATCACTGATGAGAAAAATGAGGGGAAAGATCATGAAAAAGAAAAGTGCGCTCCAGAAATAGGTCTTGAAGCAGGTGCAAAACAAGACTGAATTTGCTGGCATTTTCTTCTCCCAACACATTTTAAAATGGAACTTTCTGTCAAGACTGCAATTGTGCTCAGAGGTCTGACAGAGAAACAAGATGAGAGATCAAATCATGAGGACAAGTATTTCTACATTAAATGCTCTCTCTTCTTTATTGACACCTTTTCTTTTCATGGGGTATAATTTAGTCTAATATGGAAAATGCTGTATTTTCCATATCAGACTAAATTATACCCAATATACCTCTCTGTATTGTGTTTTGGTTCTCTTGGCTTGTATGGATTTTCAGTTTGTTTTATTGTGCATAAAGATTGCTATTTTTAAATAGTAAATTGGCTCAACACACACACACACACACACACACACACACACACACACACACACACACACACACACACACACACACACACACACACACACACAGTATTTCTGCCTTTTCTGCCTGCATTGCACTTTTAATGCTCTTCTTCGAATTTACATTTACACCTTACAGAAGATCATTGGAGGTGGGGTGGGGAGAGCAAATTGCAACCAGAGGGGACCTCTGAATCTGTGGGGATTTTTTTCCCTGTTTTTAAATATCTTTTATACCCTGCCCTTCTGGTGCTGGCACCACTCAGGGGATTTGCTGTATAAACTCTTCCAAAGTTCCATTGAATCAATCAGCTAATTCTAGTTGCAGCCCACTACTGCATTTCAGCCAATAAATATATAAGGAATCTCCAAAAACATTAAATCTCATACTTTTTGCTTGCTCTCCTTACCTGCTCAAAAGCAGGTTTTTGGCCATTACACTCACTCACAAATGGGAGAAGAAGGAAGTCTGTTGTGCTGGTGGGTGTTTGCTTGCTCAACAGTATTGTATTTATTTTGAAAATGGTCATATACTTTCATGGTTGCTGCACAACAGAAAAAGAACAAAAAGACAAACTTCACAGATTGTATGCAAAAGCAAGTTAAAATAAGCAAACACGAGGCTTTTAAAGAATTGCTGTGTATTTGTTTCTGCAGTGGTAATCTTCTCTTGATACATAAATGTTGTTTGAAGCTGTGCAGTCTTTCTGATTTCTTCTTTTTGTCTTTACAGATCTATTTAATCTATGTTTTCATGTAATTGCTCCAAAATCAATATAAAGACTGAAAATCAATGAGGGACAAACATCATTGCTTGCACTCTTCAAGATTGTCTTTTCAGGTTTTGTTTGAAGACACAAGATGGGAGACAGAAAGCTGCAGGGGGTTGAAGGTGGCTACTGTGATATTGTGGCTGCATGCTGAATTTTGTAAAGACTAGTTGCATGTCTCTCCACCCCACAACTTTCTTCAGACCTACTTCCTTAGTACTCACATAGGGAAGAAATATTATGTGTTACATTCATTTAGTAGTTAAGTACACTTGCTCTGACAACCACAGTGGATGCCACATTTCTTCTTATAGCATGCAAATCTGGGAATTCATAAGACCTGATACATTGCTACCCTTTGTGTTACGTATGCTGTGGCTGCAGTGGCTTAGCAGTTAAGAAGCTTGCCTTGTTAGCTGGAAGGCTGGCAAGTCAGCAGGTTGAGACCTGGGTATGGAATGATGGTTTGAGTGTCTGTCTGTCTCAGCTCTTGGGGACATGAAAGGAGCCTCATTTGGGTGTTCCCTGAGCAGAGTTTCTTCCCCCCAAAATCATTTCAACCCAGAATAATTTCTGGCATGAAATTATTATTATTAGTCTAAAACAAGTTGTGAAGCCTGACACAATACCCTTTATACACATTGTGACATGTATATCTTACTTCTATGGATCTTAATTTGTTGAACATTATTGGTTTTGTCACCAATGGTAGCAGCAGTGGCTCAAGTGGTTAAGACGCTGACTGGAAGGCGGGAGGTCAGCAGTTCGATTCCCGAGTACTGCAGGACGGAATGAGCTTCCGTCTTTGTCCCAGCTCCAGCCAACCGAGCAGTTCGAAAGAAAGAAATTGCAAGTAGATAAATAGGGACCACTTTGGTGGGAAGGTAAACAGCATTCCATGTGCTCCAGTGTCTAGTCATGCCTGCCACATGACCACGGAAACGTCTGCAGAAGCAGACAGCGCTGGCTCTTTGGCTTTGAAAGATGAGCACTGAACCCTAGAGTCAGATACGACTGGCATTTGAGCAAGGGAAACCTTTACCTTTACCAGTAGCAGGGGAAGGATGATTGCATTTTGCCTTAAACCTTACCCCATGTGCAAACATTATTTTATTGATAAAAATGGTAAACAAGGGAAAGAAAAAGAACAGAATAATACTATATTTTTGCTTCAGAAGAAATTGCAATTCTAGTATTGAACATTTTTTTTTCAAATATGTAAAAACAGTATTATCTAATCATAAATTGTATTCATTCTTTGGAACAAGAAACCTTTTTACCGATCACCAGGTTTGTGTCACATAAAAGGTTCCTTAAAGCAGTACAAATGGGGAAAAAACATTTCAAAAGCTTCTGATAAAAGCAAGAAGAATGATAGTTCAATAAAAAAGGCTAGGAATGGGATCAGTCTGTGTTTTGCTCATTTTTATTATATTTTATTTTAGGCTTTGGTTGGCTTTAAATATTGATATGAAGATATGATAACTGGCAATTATTTTGAGCAGAATTATTTGGGACCTCACAAACAAGCTAATTTTGTGCATCCTGTGTGTGGGAAAGTAATGAAGCAAGAATTTTCTTCTCATGATATAATTTCTGGAGCTAAATCCAGTTATTAGTTCCAACTAGTGTAGATCTACTTAATCAGTAGGACTAGTTGAGTTCGGATTACCTAATGAACTTAGTCCATGAGTGTACTAAAGCTTGCACATACAGGTATTTGTGTGAGTACTGTAGTCACATAAGAAATTCAGAAATGATAATGACCAGTTTCACTTTTATCTCAATTCTCAATTTGCATATTAGTCCGGAAGACCCAGTGATATGTTCTAAGACAATCAAAGTTTCGTGTCTGCCATTTCTGATCCTTGACTCCTGTTGCTCTTCTAATTTCTGCTTTGCTGCACAATACAATAGCTATCCTTCTGTTTTTTTGCCAAATTTGCATGAAGTGAAAATGAATTATAATTTATTATTATATGATGGATTCTTGTATACAGTGGAACTTTGTATAATGAACGCCCCGTATCACAACTAAATCACATAACAATTAGGTTTTTAAAGAAAGTGGTGCCCCGCATAATGATTTTTCCTATGGAAAAAAATCATACAAAATTTTTTCAATGGGAAAATCCGCTTAGCAAAAAAAACCAAACAACAACAAAATTGCATAACAACCAGACCCGAGGAATGAATTAAAATCGTTATACGGGGTTTTACTGTATAGTGAAATGTATAGTTCAGCCTGACCTAGGATATTGCTTAACAAAATGTCATTCTACTAACCCCGGCCATATGTCTTTTGTTTCAGATGCCCCCCACCCAGCTGAATGGCATCCTAACGTGAAGCAAAATGACATCAGAACTCCTTATATAATGCTTCCAAAGGTGTAAATTTGATTGGTCAGTGTAAATCTTGACTAGGGCATGAAATCCAATAAAGAGATTACAATATAAAAATAAAATGACACTGTTCCACAATAAGCCCCCTCTAAAGTAAATGTGAACCAATGTACTGTATATGAAATACTGTATATGTGTGATGAATAGTGGCCTCGGTACTGTCTGTTTTCCCCACAATCACAATGTGTTATGAAGTGTATGATTATTGTTTTTTAACACAAGGGGATATAATAGTACTATTTTAAGATAAGTAACATCTACAGACTACAGCAGTACATTAAAACCTCGGATAACAACCGCATCACATAACACTAAAATCATATAACGACCTGATATTATTATTATTTGGGGGGGGGATTGCATTGCATAACACTAAAATCCTATGGGATGCATCGGATAAAGCCTGTGCCGGTTACAATGCATCTCTATGGAGTTTTGACATTATCCGATGCATCCCATAGGATTTTAGCGCTATCCGATAAATGCACCAGATAACACTAAAAATCGGATAACACTAAGACTTGTGGAACTAAGTTTTAGCATTATCCAAGGTATTGCTGTATAGCAAACTGTATCTTTTTCATATTTATCCCTTTCCATCTTCATCGAATCCCTTCATACTAACCACACACTATCTTTTCTGAGCTTAGGTTGTTTAAACTGATTGTGCACTGAAGGATGAGAATTTTTTAGGGACACCCCATGACAACATAAGCTAGGCATTACCTTTTTCTAGAAATTGTTAATCTGAACTACGTGCGGAGTTTCTAGTTGCGAATGGAAAGCCTGATTTCTAAGAGAACACTGTTTTGTGGAGAGATTTTATGGATACCATACTGTCACCATATTCCTGCTCCCCATAATTCAAGGTCCTACCAATGGGAATTTTGACAGTACACACCCATAGTTTCCTAAAAATGTCTTATTTCAATTCCAGAAGACATCGAGGAGTAGTGCGTATTAAACTAGGACCTTAAAGGGGAGTCCCATAAGTGATCATATTTTTTCAAAGGAACAGCTAAAAACATCAGTTTTTCTGCCTTGGAATGAATGGCCTATAGCAGGGAGTTCCATAAATTTTGCCACAAAGGTTCCCCAGTTGCCCACCTTTGACACAGATGGAGAGTGACAATGGTGGGTGCAAGAATAACATTCCTAACACACACCCTCATATAGTCAGATTAAACTTTTCTGTATGCCTGCATAGGCCTTAATTTTAGTCTTAAATTAAGAGTTATTTTTAAAAAGAATAAAAAAAATTACCACTATAGAATTAGTTCCTAGAGTATGTGATGTAGTTGGGCTTGTTCTGTCACTGATATCCCAATGTGGATCAAGCCCCAATTTACATGGTCAGGAAAAGAGACCCAGTTGTTAGACCAGTGGTTCCCAAACTTGGGTCCCTATGTATTCTTGGATTACAATTCCCAGACGTCTTCAGTATAGGCTGTGCAGGCTAAGGCTTCTGAGAGCTATAATCCAAGAACTTCTGGGTAATCAGGTTTGGGAATGATTGTGTTAGACAATTCAAATTAGGACAATAAGAATAAGGCTGTGATTGCCTCACTTTTTTTTAATAAAAAAATTCCTTTTCCGGTCTTCTTTTATTGTCTCTTTTAGAAAGCAAACTGTAAAAATTGGCTGCAACAATATTTGTGCTGCAGTTTGAGGTGTGATCCAAATGTGTCTGTGACTATGGTAAAATGACCTAAAATACTATTCTCTGTGATGATTATGCGAACTCAATGAAGGATGCAGACAACTTCAGACAACAAAATATTTTGTTTATTGCAAATATCATTTGGATGTAATCCACTGGAACGTAGACAAAGATGTTATGGAAGAGATCACAGTGCTGCAAACATGCAGTTGGAATTTTTCTTGGTCTAGAGAAAGCGTTAACTTTAATGCACTTATTAAATGGATTTTTAAAAAGTGCCCCATAAAGGCTACAGAAAAGGAAGGGTTCCAACTCCCCTATAGATTATATTCAAAGGTTCCTTCATTTTGTACACTACCTGAAGACCATGGATATCCCTAGGTCAACGACCCATCCAATGAGAGCAAACTGAGAGGGGACCCTTCAGGTACCATCTGTTGGGGAGGCTCGCCTCTCCAGCATAAGGAAAAGGGCCTTCTCGGTCGTAGCATCCACAATATGGAACCTCCTCCTGGTAGAACTATTCCTCCAGGCCCAGATGCTACCATTTAGGAAAGAATTGAAGACATGGTTGACAAAATGGGTCTGGGGGTCAGGATTGTCAACAAGCTCCCCTTTCTGGCTCGTCTGAGGTTCCCCCCTCCTTTAATTAATTTATAATGTTAACATTTTGTAGATTTTATATTTGTTTTTAGACAGTAAATGGCACAGTGGGGGTTAATATTGCTATGCTTTTAAGGTTTTTTTTAAAAATTGTTTTATATTGGTTTTAACTTGTGTACACCACCCAGAGTCCATTGGATAGGGTGATATATAAATCTATTAAATTAAATTAAAAAAAAATTTGGCAGCAAATTTTATAAACTAAATATGAGCCATATTTATAAAGTCATTTAATGTATGCTTCAACCATATATTTGCCACTATGGAATATTTCATAGCATCTTAAAGATACAAGAATGCTGCCTTTCCATGTCAGATGTTTTGGATTTCAACACTCATTGTAATTCACCAATGACAAATGCCAGTTGGAGCTGATGTTTTTCCAAACATGTGTAGAATCTAAGTCAGTGGTTCCCAACATGGGGCCCACACCCCACAGGGGGACTTCAATTCCCAGACGCCTGAGTCAGTGGCTGATCAGTGCTTTGGGGAATTGACTTAGGTTGAAGGTTAAACATACTGTATATCATACTCCCTGTTTTTCCAAGCTTCCTGAAGTTTGTTTCTTGGTGAGGAGAGATTGCTTCAGTATTTATTTATTAGAGCATCTGGGAGAGAAACTAGCTCGTGCATAGTCAGGAAGTAATAGCTCTAAAGCAAAACCAGTTCACAAAAGCAGGAGCCCAATCTCAAGAGTTTTCCATTGATATGGCTTCTTTTTGTCAGCTTCTATTAACAATAACACATTGTTTTGATTTTCCAAATCATGTAGCTTCCACCAGGCAGGATCATATGGCACAAGTACTTTTCAACAAATTTTAATAACTAAGGAGAATTGATTAACCATTAGCAGTCATTAAGGGGACATTTATTATTCACCATATGCAAAAAAAAAAAGGCTATTTTCTCATCTGGACCAATAGAATTAGAAGATCTACAACAGGAGTTATCAACCTTTTAAAGCCGTGGGCCGGGTCATGCTCCCTCAGACAGCTTTGGGGGCCGGAGAGCCACTTTCCCCTTCCTACACCACATAGCACTTCCTGGTGTGGTGGAAGAGGTGGAGGACCACATGAAATGGTGCCATGGGCCGCATCCAGCCCACAGGCTGCAGGTTGAGAATCCCTGATCTACAAGAAGGAGACAGCATGCTTCCCTTCCTTCTTCCCTTCCTCCCTTTGTAAGTTATATAGTACTGTAATTTTGCTGATTCTCAAAATAACTTTAAAAGAAATCACATACTTACATCTACATTTTAGTGTACAGTTAGGAAGCAATTGGCCAGTCTAGATTTCAGTTTGCTAGTAATGCAGATGTGCTCAACAGAACTCCTGTTTGTCCATTCCCTTTTTAGTTGTATTATATCTGGAATTGATTCATGTTTTAATAAAGAGCCTTTGTCAGAAAAAGAAAAAAGTAGGTCTACCCAATCTAACACAGAACATCCCCACAGAATTCTCTGCTACATTCCCAAATTTTCTGGAAAAGAGGTCAATGGGAAAAAGGGGCTACAAAGGCAGTATGGATGAAACCTTTTCAGTTTACTTCAGCCACTTCTCATACTAGGCCAGTATCTGCCCCTCTAAAACAGGGCTTCCCAACCTATGACCTGCGGGCTGGCTCCAGCCCATGGCACCATTTCATGTGGCCCAGCACCACTGCCACCATAACTGCCATTGCACCCTGAAGTGGAAGTGGACACATTTACAACAGCCATAAAACACACCTGTGCATGCGCAAATGTGGTTATGTCAGCTGTAAATGCGCCTGTGACTGCTGTAAATGCAGAAACGGGTACATTTACTTCCGCATTAGGGGTGTGTGGTCCGGCCTGCTCAGCTGTCCAGGGGGCATGGTCAGGCCCATGGCATAAAAAGGTCAGGAATCCCTGCTCTAAATCTTGCTGTGCTACAACTCCCATGATCCCTCACTGCCAGCAATGTTGCCTAGGGTTGATGTGAAACACAGCCCAATAACACCAAGAGAGTCACATATTCTTCGGCCTCAGGCTAGACAATACTGTTTGCAGGCGCACCCCCCCAATAACGGACACAGACAACATTGAAAGTGGATAACAGCATAGGGCCACATTTATTGATTCAATGCCCTAGTCCGAATTATAAATTTGCATTGGTAAAACAACCAATCGTAATTCCTAAGGCAAGCAGGCCGAAGTAACACTGGTAAGGTACCACCCCAAAATTGCCAACGGCAATTGGTTACAATGTATCAATTTGTATCAATTTGTTTGTTGACAACAAACAAATTGTTGACCGTAGTCAATAACTAACTTATGACCCCACCCTCTGACGCGTATCCGTGAAATCACAGGGGTGATGCATGCTGGTTAGCAATCGTCATCACCCCATCGCCTGGTTCGTCGTTGACCGGACAACGTTTAACTAATTTATTCCTGTCTAGTGTTGTCCAGTCAATTGCGAACCTGCCGGATACTTGTGGGTCATACTGTTTACCTTACCAGTGCTACCCGCCAATGTGACCAAAGTCAACAGTAGGAACACAGAAAGCCCCCTATATCAAACCATAGCAACAGTGTGGGATGGGCAAAAAAGCCAGGACCCGGAGCCAATATGGGTCCCAACCAAAAATTCCCACCCGGCCCCGAAGCAACCATAATATCACACTGTTAACTAGGGAGGGGGTGGAGGGGAAAAAACTTCTCCGCTCCGTCGCTGAGGTAAAATGGCAGCTTGGCTGCCTCGTGGCCACCCCTTTTATAAGGGAGCTGGCCACGCCCCTAACTACCCGGATTCTCTGTCCTGTGGGGGGGGCCCGCAAAAGGCGCGGCGGCCATTTTGGCGCCGCGCTTGCATTGCAGGCGCACCCCCCCAATAACGGACACAGACAACATTGAAAGTGGATAACAGCATAGGGCCACATTTATTGATTCAATGCCCTAGTCCGAATTATAAATTTGCATTGGTAAAACGACCAATCGTAATTCCTAAGGCAAGCAGGCCGAAGTAACACTGGTAAGGTACCACCCCAAAATTGCCAACGGCAATTGGTTACAATGTATCAATTTGTATCAATTTGTTTGTTGACAACAAACAAATTGTTGACCGTAGTCAATAACTAACTTATGACCCCACCCTCTGACGCGTATCCGTGAAATCACAGGGGTGATGCATGCTGGTTAGCAATCGTCATCACCCCATCGCCTGGTTCGTCGTTGACCGGACAACGTTTAACTAATTTATTCCTGTCTAGTGTTGTCCAGTCAATTGCGAACCTGCCGGATACTTGTGGGTCATACTGTTTACCTTACCAGTGCTACCCGCCACACGGAGGGGCTTCACAGAAGACCTGACGCCCCCCCAGACCGTCAGCTCGGTCAACAGGCCTGCTCGCCAATCACCCAACAGGAGGTCCATACCTCCTCGCGACAGATGGACCCCATCCCCTGTGTACAAGTCATAATTTTGTAGACTAATATCGGGGTGATGACTAACCCGTCCCCAAGCCCTGTTGGCAAGAAACCGCGCCATTGCCTTATTGACCGCGCGCCTAGCGCGGTCAAGGGCCAGGAGGTTAACGCCCCCTCTGTAAGAATGGCGCGGGACAATGTCCGACCAAACCAGGGTTGTGGCAGGCCAGACATAATGCAAGTAGGCGAGGTCCTCACAAATCGCATGCTTAAGCGATAAGCCGGTGACCTGGCCCAAATCATTGCCCCCCAGGTGGATGATTAGAATGTCAGGCGGGTCAGCACCCAGGCCAGAAAAAGGGAAAGGCCGCAGCTCCCGCCATAACATCCCAGGCTTACCATGCCATGCGAGACTGGCGTGGTCACCCAGTCCCAGTCGGGGTCCCCATTCTGTCGCCGCAGCGTAACGCGCTGCCCTGTGCACATAGCTGTGGCCCACCAGCCATACTGTCACCGGTGTAGTACGACACCCAGGGTCTGTAAGAAAATTGAGAAAAAAGGCGGTAAGGTGACTGGATTGGTACTCATGGCGGGAGTGGGCGCACATAAAACTGAAAACATTGCGAGCCCCACCTCCCCATGCTGCGTATGTCAGCCCCAGAGTACCCAAAAGCAGCTGCTGTAGAGGCTGCACCAATCCGGAACGAATGTGTGCCATAACGGGCACCTGGTAGGCCCACCCTGGTGAGGGCTCTGGCTGTCACCTTCCAAAACTGAAATTTAGTAAGGGGAGACCCATCTTGGTGACAGAAAAACGGGCCGTGGTGCATGCCACGCAGTGCCAGGAATTCCTGTAGGGCACCAACCGGACAGATGTCTGCCAAAGAACAACGTAGCAGTCTTACACCACTGCCTACGCCATGCTGATCTGTTTTAGAGGAGCGTATCCTCAACTGGGCCCAGTCTTTGGCTACGTAGACATCTTCGAGTTCCAGTGCCCTACCACTTGCATCCGCCTTAGACAGCATCACGAGTTCGCTGACGCGGAGCGCTCCAAAAAATGCCACCGTTGTGGCTGCGTGAAAAAGGGCTGCCTCATAATGATCAAAACAGAGGCCTGGCCAGCCCCGGGCCAACTGGGTAAGAACCCCTGGGGAAATAGGGTGCCGGTCATCCGGGCAACGCCCGCGCTCGCGCACCCACCCCTCCAAAACATGTCGCACACGGAAGTCAGAGGTGGTATCCACATGACCTCCCACTTTGGCCATAAAAGCCAACGCCGAGAGCTTGGATGCTATGGTGCGAGGTGCAAGGCCCTGTGCATGCAGGTGAACCATGAACCGCAGAACATGGTCCACCGGGATAGGCCAGGTCTCTGGCAAGAGAAATTGAGTAGCAAATGCCCTGTAAGAATTGAATGCTTGTTGATACGCCTTACGCGTGCGTGGCGCTAGTGACAGGCCAATCGCCCGGTTCACCTCTCCTTGCCAATAGTCCACATCTCGTCCGGGAGTGGCGAGGGAAATTCCTCCGCATCCGGGGCCAAGGCACGGAACCGGGAGATCTGCAGGCGGGACAAAGCGTCAGCAATATCATTATTAATCCCTGGGACATGCCTGGCCCTGAACAAAACGTTGAGGCACAGGCAGCGCAGCACAAAATGGCGCACTAGGTCCATGACCCTGGGCGATTTGGAAGTCTGTGCATTGACAATGTGGACAACAGCAGCATTGTCACACCAGAAATGCACCACCGAATTAGCCCACATTTCGCCCCATAGCATCAAAGCCCCCAGAATGGGGAAAAATTCCAGGTATGTGAGATCCCGCAGGCGACCTGTGCCTGCCCATGCCGGTGGCCACCCACCACAGGCCCACTTCCCATTGAAGTACATCCCATAACCCAGGGATCCTGAGGCATCAGACTGGATCTGGAAATTGGGGGACGCCAGGAGGTGAGACCTCCAAAATGAGACCCCATTAAACTCCCTCAGGAATTGCAACCAGACGAACATGTCTGCCCTGATACCCCGGGTGAGCCTGACTCTGTGGTGGGGCCTGGATAACCCTGCCATGGCGTCGCATAAGCGCCGGGCAAAAGCCCTGCCCGGTGCGACCACCCTGCAAGCAAAATTAAGGTGCCCATGTAGCACCTGAAGTTCTCTCAGTGATGCCTTACGCTTGGCCAGCAATTCCGAGATAAGGGCCACGATCCTGGACACCTTATCACCCGGCAACCTAGAAGCCTGCACTACTGTGTCAATCTCAACCCCCAGGAATACTAGCTTGGTCGATGGGCCCTCGGTCTTTTCGGACGCTAAAGGGACACCAAGTTCCTCCATTAGCGTCTGAAATGTGTTGAGGAGACGTGCGCACGTGTCCCAGCCCCGTTTACCCCCGAATAAAAAGTCATCCAGGTAATGGGCTACAGACCGGGACCCTGACCTGCGGGCGAAAGCCCACTCTAGGAAGGTACTAAAACGCTCGAAAGCCGAGCATGATATGGAGCAGCCAAAAGGCATGGCCTTATCAAAATAATATTCCCCCTTAAATTTAAAACCCAGCAACTCAAAGTCGCCCGGGTGCACTGGCAAGAGGCGAAAAGCTGACTTAATGTCACACTTGGCCAGCAGGGCACCCGGGCCACACGAGCGCACCATGCGCAATGCATGGTCAAACGATGTATACCTGACTGAACAAAGGTCATCAGGGATAGCATCATTGACCGATCGGCCGGCTGGGTAGGACAAATGATGAATAAGGCGAAACCCACCTAGGGACTTTTTGGGGACCAAACCCAGTGGCGAGACCTTAAGATTGGGAAACGGGGGTACGGGGAAAGGTCCAGCGACCCTGCCCGCGACTAACTCCTTTTGAATGCTGGCCGCAGCCACCTCCTCCCTTCCTCTAAGGGATAAAAGGTTGGGAGCATCCTGAGGGGACCTATCACCCACAAAAGGGATACGAAATCCCTGCTTAAAACCTTGAAGAATATACTCCCTGTCCTCCCCCTTCGGGTACGATGCGAGCCAGCGCTCCAGCATGTCCACCTTAATTGGGGAGGGGGCCTTTTGGAGAACTAGCTCCATCCGTGGCAGCCTTGCCAGCCCACTGTCCACCCTTCCCTCTGCCTCGCGCCCCCCCAGGCTTGGGGCAAGCAGAGGCTGCGTGGGGGCCAGAGCATGTGGGACACTCATGCTTATACCTGCAGTTCTTTCGATTGCAGGAACCAATTGACGAGAAAGTCCAGCACAGCAGGCGGGCTGGAACCCCCTGCCCCGCCACCTGGCGGGTAACCTGCGCTGGAGCCGCTCGCTGGACCGCATGTCCGCAATGGTATCTATCCCCCGGGGCAGGGCGTGTGGGTGTCATATACAAAAGCCAAAGCCTCTGGCACGGCTCATCCCATCTCATCTCGGGGTGAAGGGGAATCCTCATACGGAATTCCTCGTCATATGCTAGCCATGAGGGGCCCGGGAAATCGACCATCGCCCTATATATGTTGTCCAAATATTGGACCATGGGAATAGCTAAATCCGGCCGCGCCCTCAAATATACCGCCATGTATATTAAATAAGCGGGGAGCCAGTTGGCCCAGGCACGCGGCGGCTTACGGCGGCGTGCCTGCTCCTTGTCCTTCTCATCCTGACCCTCCCTTTCCTCCTTGGTGGGCTCTCTGTTCAGGAGTGAGAAGATATCTACGTACTCCCCTCGCCATATCTTTTCCCTAGTAGCCTGTGCCAGGTGATCACCCAATGGCAAGGAATACCCTGCCGTCGGCAAGGCCGAAAAAGGGACAGCCGGCCTGGTAAAAGGGGCCTGAACTAATCCAGCCACCCCCAGAACATTCCCTGTAGTGTAAGGACCAATGCCCACCCCAGTGCCCAAGGTGGCAGTCGTCGTCGCCGGGTGGGTCGCCGACAGCGTGGCCCCCGCACCACCCGCGCGAGGCCAAGGCCATTGAAAGGCTCCCCCTAGATTGGGAATGTGTGTGGATGTACTCGCTTGCACCGTATACTCACACGCTGCACCCCCGTGGGCCGCCCCCACCGGGGGTTCCGGCCCACTGGGGGCGTCGGAGCTCACGACCGACGTAGAGCTCATCACCGGGGCTTGACCCGCACCTGGTTGCTGGCTGGGGAGCTGCGAGGCAGTGGCCGAAACCGCGCCACACGCCTGCAGCAGCTCGACCCTCCCCGCCGGCTGTTGTCCTCCAGCCGACAGCGTCTCGAAAGGAACCCCGAAAGGGGCGCCCGCCTGACTGGCCCGCGCCAACGACGCCTCCAGGGCCGCAATGCGGGCCAGCAAGGTGTCCACGTTGACCATGGGCAAAGGGCCGGCCGGCCCGCCTGGCCCAGGCATGGGTACAGGTCCCTGTACCCCGGGACCCACATATGGCCATTGGCCAGCACCGAAGCCCGGCAGGGTTGGTGGAGAAACCTGCCAAGGCAGGGGGCCGCACCACCCCCCAAGGCTAGAGGGCCCCGGGAGAGGCTGCAGCCCAAGAGGAGTAGGCCCGACAGAGTGGGCAGGAGCAGGAGCGGTGTCCACCGCTCGTGGGCCGCGGGCCGGAACCCCTTCCGCGCCCGCACTCTGATCGCCCACCCCGGGCCAAGGGGCAATAGACCCCATTCCGCCGGCCCCGGCCGGGGCTGGCAAAGGTGGCTGCTGAGGAGGCGGCACCGCGGTCCTCCGACCTGGGTTGCGCCTCCTAACAACGCGAGCTGAACTCGAAGCTGCCTTCTTCTTCGAAGGCATCTCCACCGGAGCAAAAAGGGAAGCCGGAAAGGCAGAACCGCTACCAAAAGGCTTCCCGGTAAGCTAACGAGCGACGGAGACGCAGGGGAAAAAACTTCTCCGCTCCGTCGCTGAGGTAAAATGGCAGCTTGGCTGCCTCGTGGCCACCCCTTTTATAAGGGAGCTGGCCACGCCCCTAACTACCCGGATTCTCTGTCCTGTGGGGGGGGGGTCCCGCAAAGGGCGCGGCGGCCATTTTGGCGCCGCGCTTGCATTTTGAGTGTACTGAAGTAACCCCACCATGCAATGAGTTGTTAATGTGGACTGTGTCTTTAACTAGCCGGTGGAAAAGACTTCTAGTTTCTCGCCTCTGGGACACCTGATGTATATTAAGCTGCTTGTTATTCGGGTCTGTTAGTCAGTGTGCTTTTTTTGTTGGTCAGTGCGTTTGTTCCAGCTATACTCTCCTACTATTCTACTGTTTTTCTCTCTTTCTCTTTTTATTACCTTACAAGTAAAGAATGTTTGTCTACGATGAAACTAATTGTAGAAAACTCTTTTATCAAGCAAAGCAACTGTTTACTAATCTATCTAAAGCAACTGTAAGTAAATAACTATTTTCTTATATATCAAAACAAATGTGGAGAGTTTAATTGCTGGGCTACAGTGGGGTGTATAAGATTTGGAGAACTTGCAAACTCAAACTACAAGCTAAACAATTTGCAAAACTGCCCCATCTACTGCTGTGCATAAAAAAAACATGTTTCAAGAGCATGTTTCATGTAACTGAACAATCCTTACAGAATGAGCATATGATAATTTAGAACTGCTCTAAGCAGGCATAAATAGACATTTAAACAATACCTAAATATAAATAAGTGAATTATGTGTAGGTTTGATTAAAGACAGCAAAATAAGGAACAGAGATGTTTTTCACCAGTTGTTAAGTAAAAGAAGCCCACCGATTACGCTCAATTCTGCACTGGCATAGATGACGCCATGTCTGTTTTCAGCCACACACTGATACATGCCGGTATCGGACAGGTTCACATTGGTTATGCTGAGTGTGCCATGGTCTATACGAATTCTTTCCTGTAAAATGGTAAAACATAAATGCAAATAAATAAAGGAAGCTTGGCACAAAATGTAGATGATTCTGCAAGGATGCAATTATTTCAATGTAGCAAGTCTAGAACTAAATCAATGTTGAAAGGGGGCAAATCTATAAACAAGTTATACAGTTAAATTTATCCATGAACTAAATGTATATTGTTTAAATGCTAAATGAGAAAAATACAATAGTTAGTCAAAACCATTTAAATAGGAGGGTTCCCCCCTCGTTCTCATTGACTGAACATCTGAACCATTTAGATTAACAACCCCTTCAAGAAGGTAAAACTGAATCTTAAACTGCTTCTGTCTTACAGTGGATTATGGCCAAACACAGCCAGACAAGTTCTTCAGAATGTCTGGAACGGCAAAACTATTAGCCTTCAGCTTCCTTGAAGGTTAATGGGAAAAGTAATCGCATTCGGTGGTGTAAAGCAATTGTTCACCCCACCAGAATAAAACACCCTAAAGATTTAAATGGTAATCATTTAATGATCCTTCCTTTACTCTAATGTGATTTAAGTTCAAGACCATCTGCTAGTGACTAGCACAAAGCAAGTAGAATTAGCAGGTGCAACAAATGGTTTCCACAATCATTTGTCAGTTCAAGGAAACCGAATTCATGTCATTAGCTGTTAGAAGTACTGTACAACAATGTGTTTCCCTTCTCAACAACCATTTGGCTATATGCAAACAACCAAGCATATAAATAATGTAATGCAAAAATGCAATTCTCTTTTTCCTTGGTTGCAGGGCTCCAATGTAATGTTTGCACAGTCTTTACTGGAGCTTTATCAAATTTAAGCAACAATACTCATTTTTATCAAAGTGCAGGTAAAAAATGCTGGCTCCTCTGGTCATGGTGAACATTTTCTTTAGTTTTTGTCTATATAACTGAGACAAACAAGGCTTGAAAGGATCCCCTCTTGTGAAACTGAAATAGTCCTCACTTCCCATAGATCATTAATCTTTAGGTAGTTCTTTCTGCCACAGCTAATGAGGTCAAATCCTTTACTGATGGCCTGCAGAGGTCTGCAGCAGTGGAAAGTCCAGAGGGCTTGTTTAGATCCATGCAAACATAAATTAAAAATTGGGGGTTCAAAAACTGAATAAAGGGGAGGAATTTTGCAGCTTGAATAATTTACTCCTTTCACGGTTCATGCACAACTTGTGCTTTTGCTATAAGCCCGACTTTCTTTTCCTGTAAACTTGTAGTTAGTGAAAAATATGCAGCCACTTTATGTTCCTTTCTTCTCATTGCAAATATCCTCTGGAAATGAGTCCCACAGCTTCTAAGTTCTACTTGATTCAGGGAAATGCTTGTCAAAGGCAAAAAAGTAGCACTTAAATGCATAGTTTTCATTGAAGGTTGGTAGGGAATTAGGCGCCTGAGGGTAATTTCTGCTTTTGAAAAGTATGGCTTGAAGTGTCATTGTTTTAACTACAAGGAAAGCTCAAGGTGATTCTGTCGCATTCACTCAGCAGGGAAGGAAGTCTGCTACGGGACAGATGGAATTTTAAGGCCACATGGTTCCATCAATCTCTTTTTCAACAACATCAAACCACACAGATATAAAAAGGTCATTACATCACAGCAAATCCTTTCAAGTCAGTCCCCAAACTCAAAGCCAAAACATAAAGCCAAAACATTCCTCATACCTGGGGGATAAGCAGTTCTCCATCCTTCAGCCAGCTGTAAGAAGGCTTTGGTCTCCCATTTGCCTTACACTCCCAGTAGATGCTTTCTTCGATAGCCACATGAGCATCACTTATTTTTTGAATCCAGTTGGGAGGAGCTGCAGTGAATGACATCAACAATCTTCTAAGTAAAGATTTCTTTTCTGTCAACCATTAACTTTCAAATGCCTTTACCTCCAGTAAATAAACTTTTCAGAATGGAAGAGACTCAGTTATAGTCTTCAAACATATGAAGAACAGTAAAAGGGACCTCCTTCCTTTTTCTTGTTATTTAGATGAGCAGTAACAATATTCTGTTTGAAGACGGTGCCACTGTGCTAAGTATATTTATTTGCTGCAATGTAGTTAACTGGACATATCAGCCAAATTCCAGTTCCTAATCCAATACCTAAATGGCAAGTAAACACTTGTGTAAATCCCATTGATTCTGTGAGTTCTTTGTAGCTGAGATTAGTTATTGGGTTAGATTGGATTAGACTACTCAACTCTTGCTCTACTCCAAGGGAATCCTGAAACTGAGGGGATTCAAACATTATTTTTTAATTTCTTCAACAAGGAACCCTTGTGGGACAGTGGTTTAACTGTACAGTACAGCCAAAACGGCTGACATTGCAGGCGCACCCCCCAAAAAAGGACTCAGACACCGGTATAAGTGGATAACGGCATTGGGCCACATTTATTGATTCATGCCCTAGTCTGAATTATAAATTTAAATTGGTACTCAGCCAATTATAATTCTTAAGGCAAGCAGGCCGCAGTAACACTGGTAAGGTTCCTCCCAAAATTGCCAATGGCAATTGGCTACAATGTATCCATTTGTATCAATTTGTTTGTTTACAACAAACAAATTGTTGACCATAGTCAATAAACTATCTACTGACCCCACCCTCTGACGTGTATCCGTAAAATCACGGGGTGATGCATGCTGAAGAGCTCCTGCCATCACCCCATTGCCTGGTTCGTCGTTGACCGGACAACGTTAACCAACTTGTACCTATCTAGTGTTGGCCAGTCAATTGCGAACCTGCCGGATACCTGTGGGTCATAAATATTTACCTTACCAGTGCTACCCGCCCATGTGACCAAAGTCAATAGCAAAGCCCCTATATCAAACCATAGCAACAGTGTGGGATGGGCAAAAAAGCCAGAACCAGGAAGCCAATTGTAGGTTCCAGCCAAAAATTCCCACCCGGCCTCGAAGTGACCAAAATATCACACTGTTCACTAGGGAGGGGGTGGAGGGAAAAACTTCTCCTCTCCGTCGCTTTTACAAAATGGCAGCTCGGCTGCCTCGTGGCCACCCCTTTTATAGAGGGGTGGCCACGCCCCCTAACTACCCGGATGTCTGAGTCCGGGTGGGGGGGGGCGCAAAGAGCACGGCGGCCATTTTGGCACCGCGCTTTCATTCTAAATATAATCTGAAAGAATTCCAGTTTGACTCAGCCTTCCATCCTTAAAAGGTCAGTAAAATGAGTACCTACCATGCTGAGGGCCAGGGCCATAGACAGAGGGGGATAGGGGGGCAAAAACACTCCTGAACTAACAGCCTACCCCCCCCCCCCCAACCCACCCAGGGATGCCAATGTTATATATGTGAGTATGACGTTGTTGCCCCTCCTGAAAAAATTTCACCCCATCTGACCCCCCCAGGCTTGTATAGCCTGCCAGAGGGATCCTGTGTATTTCTGCATTTCTGTTGTTGTTTTTTACCTGGGGGGGAGGGAAGTTCGGGGTAGCTTTTTAATGTTTGAATGTTTTAGGTTTGTTCTGGGTTTTTTATATACTGTTTTAGTGGGACCTGACTGTTTTTAGCTTTTGCTGTTTTTAACTGTTGTTACCCGCCCTGAGTGGTGTTTCCCACCAGGAGGGTGGGATATAAATTTATAAACAAATAAAAACCCTGGCCCTGCTGAGGGCAAAAATGCTAATTACACACTAATTACACTGTGAACTGCCAAAAGAATGTTCTAAGTGCTATGGAATGTTATATAAGTGTAATCACTATTGCTACTCAACAAACTTGAGTTTTTGGAGAAGCCCTGGTGGTTGACATGGTAAGCCAATAAAAGTCGCCAATGTATATTTGCTCACTGTTTCCATCGATAATGGCAGATTTCTTGAATGTATGACTTCCTACAACAGAGCAAAAAACAAGACGTCCATATGCTGACCTAAATCCTCTTGTCTAGTATAAAATAAATGGTGTAACTTTGGGAGGCAAAGTTAAGAAATCACCATATATTTTATCTGTTGTGAATTGTGGTTTATTTTGCAACTTGAGATCTTAACTTAGGACAACTTACCTTCAAAGGTTATACCAATTGCATAGCTATGGAAGAAAACTTTGGCTATTAAATCTTACAATCTAAGATTCCTTCCCCAAACTGTTACAGAGGTTTACAATCTAAGTCCAATTATGCCTAGGACATCAGGATCTTAAGTTATCAAATCTCACCCTCTTAGTTAGGTTCTTGTGTTGATCGTGTGGGGTATATTTGCCACAAATGTAGCAAAAATCATCCGGTTTATTAACACAGTTGTGCCTACTCATCTTTAGCTCAAAACAGACTCACTTTGGCCTAGCTGTATTATCCATTAAGATGGTTTTGCACTAGAGACAAGCCCTTGGAACATCCCACATTATATACCTATTTCTGACATCAGCTCAGTGACTTGCCCAAACATGCCCAGCTGCTGCTGGAACATGCATGCCACCAGGAGATGTGATTCAGCTGAGGTGGCAGCAGGCAAAGTGGTAACTGCAACTGTTACAATGTTCCCATGTAAAAATATACTGTATTACCCAATTACCGAACATTTGAACAGCTATTGCACACCTTAAAATCCGTACATGATAGGCAAATTCTTAGATTTGGAATCAGCACACTCGATATCATGTAAATCACATGTGTTGATCCCAGTAGCAATATCGTTGTTGTGCAGTGTTATGTAGACTTTTTGGCCTTGCAAACCTATTATGTCAGCCTACTGAAAACCAGTGCAGCGTAGAGGACAGAGTATTAGACTAGTACTTGAGAGATATGGATACAAATCCCTACTCAGCCATGGAAGGTCATTGGGTGTGTGTGCACAAAAGTGAACCACTTATTGAACATCTCACAGTCTTTGAGCACTGTATTAGGGTTGCCAAAAGTCAGAAGCAACTTCATAACACAGAATGGCATATAACAGCAGCAACTGAATGGAAGTATACAGGCACAACAGTCCCAGAGCCAAACTCAGCAAAACAATGATTGCAGTTCTATGCTCATCTCTTGCAAATGAATCCTAATGGACATAGTGGTTGGAATCCATATTACCCTATGTGATTGCTTAAGGGCATCTGTAAATGTAATGTGACCTGCAGTTTTGGCAGGTCGTCATGGTCCTGTTCTTCTGGTCAGATGTGGACTGCAATATTGACTGTGTGCCAGGTCAGGGAAAGAATACCCCAGGAAACAGAAAAAGCATACAGTAATAGCATTTTGGCCATTATGACTCACTTGGTGGTTGGGTGGGAGAAAACACATAGCAGCCAGGAACAGCTGAGACAGTTGTATATTTACAATCATGGGGGGTGGGGTGGGGTGGATATATAGCCATCTAAATTAGACTCAGGACTGCAGTGGCTCAAGTGCTTAAAACACTGAACTTGAAGCCTAGAAGTTCAGAATTCGATACCCAAGTACTGCATGACAGAATAAGCTCCCGTCTGTCCCAGCTTCTGCCAACTTAGCAGTTAGAAAGCAAGAAATTGCAAGTAGATAAATAGGGGCCACTTCGGTGGGAAGGTAAACAGTGTTCTGTGCACTCCGGTATCTAGTCATTCCTGCCACATGTCCACAGAAATGTCTGCAGACACAGACAGTGCTGGCTCATTGGCTAAAAACAAAAATGAACACTAACCCTAGAGTTGGATATGACTGGCTTTCAAGCAAGGGAGACCTTTACCTTTACCTAGGCTAGAATCGCCTCCTATTCATTTATTCTGCAACTAGCTAAGGAGCAAAACCTTCCTCCTTCAGAAATGTTCTTACCAGGGCTGTAGTCAGAGGGGGGTGGGTGAGCTAACAGCCCCCCCCCCCCGCAAACCCACTCCGAGATGCCAATGTTATATAGCTTTACCTATAAGAAGATGTATGAACTGTGCATGTCCGGCATGCACGTCCACACCCGCCCAACCATCCCAAACCAAGTCGCCATCACTTACCTTAACACCCTGTGAGCACCGCAGCAAGGGTCTGCCAGCCGTGAGTGGGGCAACCACCCCATGAACACAAACACAAAAAACCAACTACAAGTCCCAGCGTCGTCTGCACTGTGACCCCTCAGCCAATCAGGCTGAGGAATGCGAGCGTAGAGGAGTCCGGGAAAGCTGGCACATGCACTAAAAAAAACCACCAACACGCCAGCTAACATAGCGGGAAGAAGAGGGGGAGAGCATATCTTCTCCCCACATGCCTGCCGCTTCACTATGGGAGACGAAAGCAGAGAATGGCGCTCCGTTCTCGGCCTTCATCTCATAGTGAGCAGCCATCGCTTTTCACCGGGGGCAGGGGGCAAAGGCACTGGTGCCTTCATTCCCCCCCCACCGAGGGAAGCAAACAACTTCACCAGGAAGCAGAGGCAGCGAATGGCGCTCCATTCGCTGCCTTCGCCTCCTGGAAAGAAGCCATCACTTTCGGGGGGGGCAAAGGCACTGCTGCCTTCATCCCCCCCCCCCACCAAGGGAAGCAAACAACTTCCCTGGGAAGCAAAGGCAGCGAATGGGGGTTCGTTCGCTACCTTCGCCTCCCATAGGGAAGCGAGCCCCTTCCACATTCAGCCCTTGCCTGTCCGAGAAGGGGCTTGCTTTCTTTGACAGACAAGGGCCAAATGCAGGCCAGAGCAACACTCCCCCCGCTTCTCTCTCTCTCTCTCTCTCTCTGTCTCTGACACACACACACACACACCAGACACTCCTGCCTTGCCGGGCAGTTATTAACTGTGTGTTGGTCATTGAGGTGTTTTTTTGGGGGGTGCGTATGCACACACACGCCCCAAAACCACCCCAACCACCCACTCATAGAAAATAACTGCCCAGTAGGGCCGGGCAATTATTTTCTGTGAGTGGGTGGTTGGGGTGGTTTTGGGGTGTGTGCACCCCCCAAAAAAAACAACAACAACCCACCTCAACGGCCAACACACAGATAATAACTGCCCGGCAAGGCAGGAGTGTCCAGTGTGTGTGTGTGAGAGAGAGAGGGAGAGGGAGAGAAGGGGGGAGTGTTGCTCCGGCCTGCATTTGGCCCTTGTCTGTGTGACAATGTTGCCCCTCCTGAAAAATCCCACCCACCCCAAATTTAGAATCCTGGCTATGACCCTGGTTCTTACTAGGTTGAAACGGCTTCCCTTATTCTCATTTAAAAGTAAGTGGCTGATTTTATGTTCTATCTTTCTTATTCAATCACCGAGTATTTGTCCCTAGGTGTGGAAGACTTAAGGTAAAAATTCTTCTTTATTATGTCCTTTGGCCCCGGGGGATTGGAGGACTGGCGGATTGGCAGAAGAAAATACAAATAAGACTCTGCCACTTTCCCCTCAGTAATGTTCCACCTCTCCTTCAGAGCAGACAGACATAGGGCTGTAATCCATCTTCTCAACATAGCAATTTTCTTAAAGCAACCCTTTCCCCATTGCTTTCTTTCTGTGGTACTTCCGTTTCTCAACTCTTCTAAGCTGTGAAAAAACAACTTTAGCAATGTGTGAATGTTACATTTTTGCAATCTTCTCTTGTGCCCTGTAGTTATTCATATTTTATGGGTATAACAAAATAAGATGTTTCTCCACAAATTTGAGATGGAAATGCATTGGCATAATCCGGTCAGATTTAAGACTGCTTCTGACATTTAACAACCTGTTTACTGTGCACCAATAAAACAAAACAAATAAAAATAAAATAAAGTAAATCAATGGTTCACAGCAATATCCTCTCAAAGGATCCTTTTTAATAAATTCCCAAAGATGCTTTTCATGGACTGGCATTGGCATCATTGTTTGCAAATAACAGGCACAATTGCCGGTTAATGGTCTGAAGGGATTTCATGCTCCCATGAGGGAGAAATCACACAATAGCCAATCTAAGAGTCCCACATAAGAGTTTTGAGTAAAATAAATAATGACACGGAAACAACAGACCCATTAGTCCACACCTTTAAAGACTATGTTTATATTATACCAGCAGAGGTCTCCGTGAGCCTGGAAATTTTACAATAGACTAACTCCTATAATCAGATTTTTAAAAGTTCTGATTTCTTCCACAAAGGAAAACCACTTTAAAAATTCCCTTGGGGGCTTAGATGAGATCAGAGGGAAGTTTGCAAGGGTAGAATTAGGCAGGAAAAGCTTGATAAACAAGACGTGTCAGTCTGAATACCAACATGATGCTGCAACTTTCAGATCCATCTGTACTATCAGTGTTCTATAGCGATAAAACAAGGTTGAAAATGCAAGGATATATTTGAAAAGCTCTGCTTGGACGGATTAATCATATCAGGAGTAATTTTAATGATAGCCAAATATCTAATTCCATGTATACTGCACTGATCCTGCCATACCTTGAACGAACAAAAATAAAAATATCTGATGGACTTTTGATTGGAACCTGAAAATATGTCAAACTTAATGAAAGCCTATATAAATTGACTCCTACATAAACCTTAATTTCTTTCCACAAGGCTTGACCAAAGTTATTGCATCATAGATGATGACAAGTAGCTAAAGAACAACTAGAATGACAAACATGAAGAGGCTTTAGAAAAACCTAATGTGACAAAATTGCAAAAATAAAAATAGTGTCACATATTGTGCCTGTTCCACATTATGGAGAGAAAAAACCAGAAGAGAAGGAGAAAGAAAAACTGTAGTACAGTATTTATATCTTATTTACATTCATATCCCATTGTATCTCTATACAGTCACTCTGGGTGGTAAAGAAAGTGAGCCATGGATTCATATTTCTGACAAAAGACATTTGTTAAAGCTCATGTTCCAAACTCAAGGACACTCTCCAGCAATTGATAAGGGTCCTACTTTGGAGGAAAGGCACTAACTCTACTCAAACTGATGTCCTTGGATGTGAAAGAAATCTTGCATCCTCAGTATCAATGACATTCCATGCAGATTGTGACAATGCCTATGCTCTCCACTCACATATTTATGACTGTTCAAGTTTAAAATCAGAGGAGATTTTCAACTATACAACACAATGAAAAGTTAGGTGATCTTTAAAGTGTCACATTATTTGTTGTTTCCAGAAGAAAATGTGACATACTCTTATACTATTCTTATTGTACAAATAAAGAATGTTTACTTTTTTGGGGGAAATGCATTGTATTGAAACAACTGCAGAACAATATGGTTTGCACACAATTGTGCTCTTTAAGCTGGGATCCACCTTAAACAAATTCATGCCAATGATGTTTTTCCTGCTTCAGGAAAAAAATGCATTCTCGGATACGAGTTGCAGTTGATGACGACGTGGTCTCTAGGAAACAGAGGGGCTTTATATAAATCATAGACAAATATTTTCTAAGACTATACACAACTAGCACGTAACTATGGCAGTTGCGTATAGTCTTGGGTAATATTTGTCTATCCAAGGACAGGCCGTGGAATGACTATGGCGTGGGTTTCATTCTGAAATAGTAGCTTGAAATCCTCCACTGCTTGGACCACGAAGCAACTGGTGTAAGAAGACTACTCTGAAGCTGTGGAAATTTGAGTTACTGGTAAATCATAGGGTTTTTCTTTTGACAAAGAACATTTAAAATATATTTGGAGATAAAAGAAAGCTGTAGGAACAGCCCAGATAATGGTATATTTAAGGTAAGTTTCAATATTTCTTCATATCAGAGTGTTGCAAAGTAGCGTGAAGCTCTTCTGGACTAGAAGGATTGTCCGGCTTTACACTGTTGCCCAGTGTACTTGCAAAGCTTTCAGTGGAATGCAACTGTAGGCGTCATGTCTGTTGTATCTCAAAGTTACTGTTCAACATGGGGTTATTGTGACTGGGAGAAATGGCTTCACACCTGTCATTACCCAAGTCTTGAACTTGGACCGTTTCTACATTTCTCTTTATCCCGCACTGTCTGCTGTTTTGCTGCAATTTGCAGCAGGTACAATTATGGTATCAAAATCTATTAACCCTTAAAGTGCCCCATCCTGCCCTTTTTACTTTAACTCCCTGGGTTTTTGACTTAGCAGTAGAATGGTTTTCTTTTTGTTACCATTTTAATTGGCCCAATTTGAATGTTTAAGCTGCTGAACAATAGAGCAGTGGGTGTGGTTCATATCTGTCAAGTTATGGACATGAAAATAAGGAAAAAATTAGGCCACACCCTTCTGTCCCAGGCCACACACCCTCCTTCCCAAAATCTAGGTACATCCAAAAACCTAGAAGATGAGGAGCCACAGAGGAATGTTGAGTTCTCCTGGTGGAGGAAGAACTACCCCCCATAGGCACAACTGCTTCCCCTCACAGGAAAAAAGGCAGCCAGCAAGCCAGGCTTACTGCAATAATTCTATTCTATATTCCCCCCTATTCTCCCACCTATTCGACTGCATTTCATATTATGGTAATTTTTCATGGAACTGTTTTTCACATTTTAATCAGTTAATTGTCTCCTGTCTTATTTTATTTATTTATTTATTTATTTATTTATTTATTTATTTATTTATTTATTTATGGTTCAAATTTCTATGCCACCCAATCAGGTGAACCCGACTCAGGGCGGCTCACAACAAAAGTAAAACATACATATTAAAAACAATTAAAACCCCAACATACCCACCCACCTATTAAAACTAACCACATTAAAACTGCCCGCATTAAAAAGATGGGGGCTTCATTTTATAAGCCAGCAGGCAGGGGCCACTCTTCCATCTGAGCCCCACACCTACCCCGCCAACCAGGTTTTTAACTCTCTTTTGAAAGGCAGCAGCTCCATCTGCTCCCGCAACTCTACTGGCAGAAGGTTCCACAAGGCTGGTGTGGACACAGAAAAGGCCCTCCTTCATGTGCCAGAGAGGCGAGCTCCTCTGGCAGATGGAACAATTAGTTTTGTGCCTCAATTTCATTTTTTAAAACTCTGTATTTAAGATTAAACCACGGAAGTATGCTGTTTATATTGTATGCAAATATACTTGAAGCCATCTCTCCTGGGAAAGACGGTGTTAAAGGGAAGTCAATGAGCCAATCGCCTTCAAGTACATTTGCATACAGGATAAACAGGATACTTCCACGGTTTTCTCCTACACACAGAGTTTAAAAAAAAATTGAGGCACAAAACACTAAGACAGGAGACAATTAACTGATTAAAATGTGAAAAACAGTTCCATGAAAAATCACCATAATATGAAATGCAGTCGAATAGGGGGGAGGAATAGGGGGGTAGAATAGAATTATTGCACTAAACCTGGCTTGCTGGCTGCCCTTTTCCCTGTGAGGGGAAGCAGTTGTGCTTATGGGGTGGTTCTTCCTCTACCAGGGGGAGCCCAATATTCCTCTTCTCTGGTATGAGCTGCACACCTCATAAATAAAGATATAACACAATAATATATGGGAGGTTTATATGCCCCTGAATTCTTTTAAAAATATGGGAAATTACAAAAAAATAGGATAGTGGGATTAGGGGCTCTAAATTATGGGGTTTTCCCTGGCAAAATGGGATACTTGACAGGTAGGGTGTAGTTAGAGTGGTGGGCATTGTCATGTGACATTGCTTGTGGTCACAATATGTTTGAATTTTTTAAATTTCCTAAGCTATTTAATGCAATTCTGCTCCAATTCTAACATCTGCAAGGGAGCCAGAGCAGGAAGAGTGAGAGGCAAGTCAAGAGGAAACAGAGGCAGAGAACCAGATAGAAAGGAAGGGGAAGAGGAGGAGAAAGAGATTATTGAGCACAGCAATAGCTGAATGGGAACTCTTTGATTAGAGCTAGTTTGTACCAATTTAAAGAGGAGGAGCTTTTTTCATGACACAGAACACTCCCCCCCCCAAAAAAAAGTGTAGCTTAATTTAGCCCACAGACTCCATTTGGTTGGCTTTATTGCTGTAGCACAAAGACCATGACAAACTACATAATAAAAACAACAAAGGGGCAGAAAAAAGTGGTATATAAATTAAACTTCAAAACTTCAAACTTCAAAACAATGTTAGAGAATTTGAGGTGAAATTCTGTTCAAGTTTCAAATATAATGTACTGTACACATTTACAATGCCTAAGCATTGAACGTGACTAATAATCAAGATACCTAAGCATCAGTGATGAAGGACCCCAAGTAACACAACTAAACTAATTGCTATCTTGGTTAGCAACAGAAGGTGTAGACTTTGTTATTATGAATGTGGGAACAAATATTGCCATTCAGGATGTGACAAATTTGAGGCTTGCACTCCATGTGTTTATCTTGACAAGATCCTCCAGGGAATTGTTCCAGAAAGGTCCCCACTCATCTTTCATGCCCTGGTACAAATAAATCCTTTACTGATGTTAGGAGTAGATCCCCCACCCATAAAATCACCTTGCAGAGTTCAAAACAGAATGCACAGTTAATAGCTGTTGATTGTTTTATAAGCTAAGGTCACTGTTGGCATTAATGCCAATTCCAATTTAACCAGAGCTGTAGGAGCTGAAGGTGGATTTCTCAAAAGCAGCTGGGCAAATTTATTGTGGATGACGTCTAATGGTTATAAATTTCAAGCACCCAAATTGCTGTTCTATACAGTATCTAAGGGAGTAATTTTGTTTTACAAATTTCACCAGTGGGAGGAATCAAACTCTAGACTTGAGCCATATAATCTGAGTATGTCAAACATGACTTTTTTTTACATTTCTGCTTTGCAAGCTCAATCGATGTTTAGGAGCCGAACTGCTAAAATACCACTCCTAGGTATTTGAAGTAAGATAGTTTTCTAATATCATCTCATTTATTATCCTAGGTATTTGAAGTAAGATACTTTTCTAATATCATCTCATTTATTATCCATTTATGGGTTTTTATTTACTTGTAATTAGAGATGTAAAATTCCTGGGAATTTTGAAAGGTGGGAAAAAACCCAGGATTAATTTTTTTGAGGGGGGGGGGCTGGAAAACTTGGGAAAATACTATTTCTTCGTAATTTCTGCAAGTTACATTCAGATTTTTTTATTTTATATGTGTATAGACAGTACAAGAAATGCATATTTTGTAAAGATTAATATGTAATAAAATGAGTTTTTCATATGTAAGAAACTAAAAAAATACTTTTAGCAGCCATGAAACGTTCATGGAACATCATTCACACACAAATTCTGCAAGAGAAAATATTTGGTTGTGCAGCACATGGTTTAAATTTGCTATTTCCTGACATAATAAAGTTAAAGGCAATTAAAGATCTTCAGTCAGATGCCAAGAAAATTATCAAATTTGGTAAAAAACATCACATCATTCAACAAACATTCATGAACATTCAAAAGCAGAAAAGTAAAGGGTCTCAGAAGAATTCTGCGAGAACACTGAAACTGCCATCTGTAACCAGATGGGGAGGAATAACGATAATGCTGAGAAGTCTCCTGGATGGAAAGGAAGCTCTTCAAGCCACTTTTATTCAAGATGGTTTAGCACTCGATAAACAAATAAGAAAGATTGTTTTGGCAAGCTATGAGAAACCTGGGGAATATAGTGAAAAGCAGAGACATCACCATGAAAACAAAAATTCGCATAGTCAAAGCAATGGTATTCCCGATGGTAATGTATGGGTGTGAGAGCTGGACCATTAGGAAAGCTGAGTGCAGAAGAATAGATGCCTTTGAAATGTGGTGTTGGAGGAGAGTCCTGAGAGTCCCTTGTACAGCAAAGAGAACAAATAGAAGAAGAAATATTAGAAGAAATCAACCCTGACTGTTCATTGGAGGGACAAATAGTGAAGATGAAGCTAAAGTACTTTGGACATCAAATGAGAAGGGGGGACTCACTTGAGAAGGCCTTGATGTTGGGAAAGGTGGAGGGCAAGAGAAGAAGGGGTGTCCAAAGATGAGATGGCTAGATGGTATTGTGGATGCAATGGACACAGAGCTGGGCGGGCTAAGGAGGATGGTGGAGGACAGAGGTGCCTAGAGGAAAATGGTCACACTATGGCTCAAAATCATTTAATGAATACAAGAGTCAATAAATTAGTGGCTATCCATTCCCACTTGCTTCTGGAGGAAAAGAAAAGTGGTAAGCGTTCAAAAGAATACAGTAGTGTTGTTACAACTGAAGCTGAAGAAAGTGCAAGTTTTGACTCATCTGATGAGTGTGGAAGTAATTAAAATTGTAGACATTTTTGGGAACGTAAAGTAAATGTAAAAAACCTCATTACTTTGTTATCCTCTACTTACTCACTGAATTTTGTTAGTAAAATAAATATTTTTACTTCATTAATGGGATATGTAAACCTCATTTTATAAGGTAAGCCGAGAATGATTTTGGGAACTACTATCTGAAATACAATTCAAAGGAATAAAAAAAGATGACATTTTTGGAAAAATCTATTGTTTTTTGAAATGCATTTATTTTTCCCTGTACACTCGACATGCTTTACTTGTGCAAACTGCCCTCCTTTCAAAATTTCCGGAAGGTTTACATCTCTAGTGAGTGACTTATGCAGGCTTATGGTGCTCAGTGCCAAGTGGAATTGTATGCTCTCAGCCTGCTAAAGGCTTATCTTTCAAAATAACTCACACCCATGAACTGTAGAAACATTGATTGCGTTTTCCCCCAATTTTCCTGTCCCCCCCAGTCAATTTTCCCTTCCCAATTTTCCCAAGGAAAACCCCCAATTTTCCTGGGTTTTTTCTCCACCTTTACATCTCTACTTGTAATATACTTAATTTATTTAATCTGATAATTACTTCACTCTCTTTCATCACTACTACCTGCAATGAAGATATAACATGTACTCAGATTTACTCATAAATGAATGAATGAATGAGTAACTACTGATAACACTTATCAGTCCTATTTAATCCTATTATATTGCACTGTACTGTGTTGCCTTTTATTATGTAATTTTTCTTGGTCTTTGTGCTAGAGCAATAAAAATTAATTGTCCTGAACTGAATAAAAAGTCTGAGTTTAAAAAACTAAGGAGGACAGGAACACAGTCAGTTGTCGCACCCACTTTTTTGATTAGAAAACAAAAATCTGCAAAAGGACTTGTGTTGCACAAGAAAAACTTGTATCTTGTGCATCACGGAAGGTCTTCCATACAAAATACAGATTCTTTGTGCAAAACACTTAACCAATTTTTTTTCACAAAAAAAGAAGCCAAAATGAGTAAATTACACAAAATGTCTCATAATTTCTGCCACTAAATTTTGAATTTTTTCATTCTCACTAGCAAGAACAAAATAAGGAAAAATTCACGTTCTTATCACACACATGGAGGGAGAGAGGGAGGGGAGAGAGAGAGCGTTCAGAATATGCTATGGCCACTACTCAAGGAGACAAACAAGCACCAGGGGATATAACTGATATCAGGTGTGGGAAGCTTTTCATCCTCCAGATGTTTAGGTCAACAATTTTCATCAGTCCCACAGATCACAGACATAGGCAGGGGACAGTGGATACTGTTGTCCAAAACATAAGGCTGACGATATTTCTCCTCTCCTTCACATGGTTACACAAATTCCTGTACTACAGTTAGTTAATGTAATTCTATGTGAGAGAGAAGGAAGCATGTCAATCCCACTGTTATCTCTCATCTCTTTTTTCAGCTTTAGGTTTTTTTTTTTCATTCCATTTCATTTCATATTTGTACCCTGCTTTCCTTAGCCCAATGGGTGACCCAAAGCGGCAAATTACAACAGGGCATAAAAATACAATATATCAAAATACATACAATAAATATAATGGGGAAGGAAAAAAAGTTACAATTACAGATATAAATACAATTTCAGGCTTAAATCAAAACAAAGTCTGGGCGAAGCACGGAATACACTCCCTGAGCAAATGAGTGGCTACAGGGGAAAAACAAAGTCCTCGGGCGTGGCGGCAACAGCGGTGGGTGCACCTAGCTCCAATCTCCGGAGCGATGGTGTGGCTCCGGAGAGAGCCCAAGAGCCTCCGGTGTGGCAGCAGCGGCTTTTCTCCGCTCCAGACGGGTGTGCCTCGGGGGGAGGCGGCTGAATATATGTTAGAATTTCCTTTCCCACATAGCTATGAAAGCCACAGGAACCCTGTCCTTGTTTCAATGTAATCTCCTAATTACCTACAACACATGGAGGACAATGTTAAGGAAGATGGTGCCATCATTTGGTGCATTGCAGATACATTAGTCTTCCTCATGAAGCTATGAGAGAAAAGAAAGCAGCGAGGAGTGGGTGGAGCACTCAATCTCACAATATCTGACTAGGCCTCATGTGCTCCTCAGTTCACACCAACATGTGTTCATTCATTCACCATCTGCATAATGAAGTAAGGAATTTGTAAATCAAGCAAAACTTGCAAATTATTTTAAAAAATGTACATGCCATGTAAACACATTTCGAAGGCGTTGGTGTAAACTGAGAAGGAAATAATTCAGAGGTTCTTTTCTACTTATCAACACTCTTGTAAAGCATGATATTTTCATACTGGTTTCCAAAAAATAATAGATCTGTAATGTTTTGTGTATGTATGTGAAAAAAATGTGTTTGATACAGAGCAGAAATCTGGGTCAAATCATCTCAAAGACAGCCTGAAAAAGCTTTGGGAATTGAGATTTCAGACTGAATAGGGCTACAACCTGTCGCTGTAAATTGTGTGTGTGTGTGTGTGGGGGTTTCCTCAGTTGGCAAAAATATGACATTACACAACTGAGCTAGGAAAGATCTCCTAAACTGTCACTCCTAAATTAATCTATTCTATTGCACTGAACATGGAATGTTTTGATGCTACTAATGTCGAACAGTGCTTTTTTAAGAAAAAAGCACAAAGGGAGAACAAAAGTCAGCACCACAGAAAAAAATAATAAATATATAAATTTATTTCAGCAACTTTGAATTGAATAATATAGTTGACAAAGAGGAGATTGTGTGGTTTATCTGTGGCAAACAGGCAAATTTGAATTTCATCTTCCTTTTCTTTCCTCGCTATTCACAGAGTGAGATAACTTAATTTTAACAGAGTTAGAGGCATATTTTAATCTTCAGGGATGCATTATGATAGAACATCTCACTGAGAAACGCTGCAAGTAAGTGACAAGTTTGATTTTCCATATCAAATATTTCAGAGTGTTCCTTTCTTTGAATATGAACTTTTGACCTGTAAGAGCAACAAGAAAAAGCAATGCCAGCATTATAGAATCCCTTCTGCCAAGCCCGTTATATGCCCTACATATTCTGAAAGATACCAATATCGTATAATATATTGAATGAGATAATATATATCAGGACAAACTGCTTTCATAGTGGTAGATTTAGAAACACTATTTTGATGAAATTTGGCAATTATCATCAATGCATTAAAAAAACCAACTGTTTCAAATTGAAAAGGCTGAACAAAACTATGGATTATCATGGATAAAATAGATTAGAAGGACATTCGTTACAGGCAAGCTTCACTTTAAAAACCAATATGCAGGGATATAGTCATAAATTCAATGCCACTGGAAATTTTCCTGCCTGTTTAGTCAGTGTTAGTCAATGGTTTAAGTCAGGGGTCGGCAACCTTTTTAGATCAGGGGCTGGGTCACGCTCCCTAAGACAGTTGAAGGGGCTGGAGTGATGCTTTCCCTGCTGTAAATGCTGCTGTAAATGTATCCAAAATAAAGGAACGGTGAACCACTGATGTGTATTCTCTATTTGGAAAACTCTGGAAAGGGTCACCATAAGTCAGAGTTGACTTGATGGAACATGAGTATTATTAAGTAAGTCAATCAAGGTGAACCTGGTTTTTGCCTATGTGAAGTGGTCTAAGGCAGGGGTCCCCAACCTTTGGTTTTTGGACTTCAATTCCCAGAAGCCTAAGTCAGTACATTGGCTGATCAGTGCTTTGGGGAATTGACTTAGGCTTCTGAGAATTGAAGTCCCAAAACCAAAGGTTGGGAAACACTGATAAGGCACCAGAGTCAAACACGACAGAAGAAAGAATAAGCAAGGTTTCTATTACAGAAACACGATTAAAATTAGGAAGATGACAAAGATGGGGAAGCAAACAGCTAGAAGGAAAATATGACAAAGAAGGTTATGAAGTGATTATTTGGAGACTGGAGAAAAATAGAAGTAACATGTGCTAAATACATTTTGTAAGGGCAATATTACAATGTTGTGAATCTGGGCCTGTCTATACTGGCCATTTTAGACTGGTGTGGTCCAGTCTACAGAGGGTTGTTAGAGGTTGTGGAATGAATCAAATGATGCTTTTGACAATTAAACACTTCCCTTCATTCTCTGCATAGGGGCATGGAAAGTGACTTTTTTGGCCTGTCATTTCATCTCTATTGCACTGCATCACTAAGGTACCTATTTCCTTTTCCTTTTTCTGAGTATCACTGATCAAAACTGTAACTGTGGACAGTTTCTTGTTTGGCTCTAAACAGAACGGGATATATACAGTACAGTATATATATTTTTACTGTCACCTAAGTGATGCAGCACAACAATCAAATAATAGACGAAAAATAATTTCGTTTTTCACAGAGAAGCAGGGGAAGTATTATTCCCTTTCTGATATCCTGAAGTGCCTTGTAAGCTGTACCACCAGAAATTTACACTGGAAGCAGCATTGATCATACTATTGGAATAAATTTGAAAACATTTGATTCCCAAAAGGTCAAATCCCCTAAAGTAAGGATTCACAGACTATGGCCCATGGGCCAGATCTGGCCCATGGCACCAAATAATCCAGCCCCTGACCTCGCTCCAGCCACTGCCAACAGAATTGGCTGCAGACTCATTTATGGCTGCATAAATGTGTTTACTACAGCCATAAATGAGTCCATTGCCATCATAAACATGTTTATGACAGCTATGGATGCATTTTACTGGACCAGTCCGGCCCACTCAGCTGTCTGAGGGGGCGTGGTCTGGCCCATGGCTGAAAAACACTGAGAACCCCTTCCCTAAAGCATGGAGGGGGAGACTAGAGAGGGAGGGGGAACACTTGGTGCATTCTTATTAACTTTCATATCACATAGTAAAAGGAATAAAACATGAATCAGACCATCCCAAACCTGGAGCATTTTCTGCCCTATCTGCCAGCGTAGTTATATCCTAAGTCTGGCCATAATAGCAAATAAAAATAAAATAAAATCAACAAGAAAACAAATTATAAGTAGAAAAATAAGAATGGATAGTTTCAGTCAATGGCTGAAATTCAGAAGTAAGACGCAATTAGAGTAGGTCCATTAAATCAACTGGACTTGTAGAGGAGCTGATTCACCAAGTTCCACTGATTTAATGGGCCTACTGTAGTTGCAGCTTACTATTGGCTTTCAGCCAATTCTGCAAAAAGTGCAAAAACAGTAAAAATCAGATTGCAGGATCAGCTAGTATGCCAAGAAAGTTAAATAAAAGTGGCAGTAAAATGTGGATGGATGGAAACTAACAAGCAGAAAAATATCTGCAGCAAATATCAACAAATAACACCCACCCACAATAGGTACAGAGCATACTTCACTTTACATCCACATGATCAGATCCTGCACTAGAGCAAATAGAAAGCTAAGTACTGTAGAATAAAAACATAACAGCAACCAGGCATGATGTAAAGACACACAGAAGACAAAGGCAATTTTTTGTCCTATTTTCATTCTGTTGACACTAATTTAAGTTTTATGGCATGAGGGCAATAGGATGCAATACCAGTATCCTGGGTGCAAGAAGAGTTGAATAAATTATCAGTGTAACAAAGATAACAGGAACCAGGACCCTGGTAAATAATGTGAGTACCACAAGCTTCCTTCAGGTGGGTTCCACTTTTCACCGTGCCACTGTGGCTGATGTCCTCAGACTGGGCCTGGTTACCACCCTGTTGTGTATTGAGGCACTTTTGCAAGTAGCCCAGGGAGCGCTCTTGCAACAGGAAAATGGCGATTTCCCGCCAACCTAATCAGAAGCCTTAAGTGGAGTGAAATCCCCTGTAAAAGGGTGCACTAGTTACGCTAATCCAAGCCCCATCATTGGTTACAGTTTTGGATCCTGCTCTCCATTGGTTACTTTTATATATTCCCTGTACTGATTGGTTTGTTACATTTGTCCAGCGGGTTGCTACCTTGTATTCAATAGCCTCTGCTGGGAAGACACTATATAAGCCCCACGATCAAGCAAGGGTGGGGCTGGACAGGATCTATACTTCCTACACCATGCAGGTAGCCTGGGTAGCACTAAGCCTTGGTCCCTCCGTTATGCTACAATTCTCGGTAGCTAGTTATTGGCCATTGCTGGGTACATGTCCAGAGGGACTGACTCCGTAGGATTGTATAGCCATCTCGGGATCCGGAACACCTTGTAAGCAAATCCCTACTGGCTGTTATAATAAAGCCTGTTGCTGTTTGTTCATCATTGTCTTGGACTCGTGCTTATAAGGGCCGGATCTAACACACCCAGAGTACTCTTTCATCCTATTGTCTACACACACTTGGGTCTCCTGGACTCCTTTAACCTTCACCACAGTTTGAGGAATAACTTTTTTTTAAAACCTTCGGTTAAAATTTAAAACTTTAGCTAACAATGTCACCACTGGTTCCTAAAACAGAAACCTTTCAAAACAGTCGTCCCAAACTTTCTGGGATGTGAGGACATCATTAGAGTATACTGTGCCAAAAGAGGGTCACATCTTAAATCAAAACATAACAAAATTATTAACACACTGATTTAGATCAAAAGTAAATATTCAGAGGTTAATGAAGAAATGACAACTTGAATGCAATCTATTTTGCTTGCTGTCATTTGAGGCAAAATCCAGTCCCCATTTCCTGTTTGTTTGTTTGCTAGTTTGCGTCCCCCCCCCCGACCATTTACCAGGCATTGCAGAGACTTTAATTCCGTTTTTTAAATTATTTTATTCTTCTGATTGTAACTACACAATACAACTATAAGTTAAAGACAAGATTTTTCTATTTTAAAAGCTATTAGAATAAAAGCTTTTTTTACCACAACAAAATGTGGCAAATAATTAAAGAGATGGGAATACCAGAACACCTTATATGCCTCATGAGAAATCTGTATATGAGTCAAGAAGGAACAGTTAGGACAGAATACAGAATGACGGAATGGTTTGGAATAGGAAAAGGAGTAAGACAAGGCTGCATCTTGTCACCCTGCTTATTCAACTTATATACAGAGCGCATAATGTGCAACATATGGCTGAATGAATCAAAAGTTGGAATTAAAATCACTGGGAGAAACATTAACAATTTGAGATATGCAGATGATATTGCCCTAATGGCAGAAAGTGAAGAAGATCTAAAGAAGCTTCTGCTTAAGTTGAAGGAGGAGAGTGCAAAAGCTGGCTTGAGACTCAACATCAAGAAAACCAAGCTAATGGCAACAGGCCTTATCAGTCCCTGGAAAATAGATGGGGAAGAAGTAGAAGCAGTGACAGATTTTACTTTCTTAGGATCCAAGGTCACTGCAGATTGAGATTGCAGCCATGAAATAAAAAGGTGACTAATTCTTGGGAGACAAGCAATGAGAAACCTGGGGAACACAGTTAAAAGTAGAGACATCACCATGCAAACCAAAATCCGCATAGTCAAAGTAATGGTATTCCCGGTGGTAATGTATGGTTGTGAGAGCTGGACCATTAGGAAAGCTGAGCGCAGAAGAATAGATGCCTTTTGAAATGTGGTGTTGGAGGAGTTTTGAGAGTGCCCTGGACAGTGAGGAGAACAAATAAGTCGATCCTAGAAGAAATCAACCTAGACTGCTCATTAGAAGGTCAAATAGTAAAGATGAAGCTAAAGTACTTTGGACATCAAATGAGAAGATAGGATTCACTTGAGAAAGCCTTGATGCTGGAAAAGGTGGAAGGCAAAAGAAGAAGGGGGTGGCCAAAAATGAGATGGCTAGATGGTATTGTAGTCACAAGAGGCATAGAGCTGGCCAGGTTGAGGAGGATGGTGGAGGACAGAGGTGCCTGGAGGACAATGGTCCATGGGGTCGCAAATGGTTGAAATCGACTGTGCGACTGAAGAACAAAAGAATAAATCACTAAAGTCATTCTAGGTAAAGGTAAAGGTCATCCTTACTCAAAAGCCAGTCATAGCCTACTCTATGGTACGGTGCTCATCTCCAATTGCAGCCAAAGAGCCACCACTATCTGCTTCTGCAGATGTTTCTGTGGTCACTTGACAGGCATAACTAGACAGTGGAGTGCACAGAATGCTGTTACCTTCCCACCGAAGTGGTACCTATGTATCTATTTGCAATTTCTTGCTTTTGAATTGCTAGGTTGGCAGGAGCTGGGATAGAGTCCACTGTGCAAAACTTGGGTCTTGTACTGCTGAGATCTGAGTGTTCAGCATCTTAACCACTAAGCCACTGCAGTCCCATTAGGGTGATATTACTATAATGCTAATATGTGGAAGGTGTAGTGCTGAGATTGGCTTAATCTTTTATATTTCTCTATCCTATTGTTCTCAGGTTTTCATTTTATACACAGCTTACTAAAAAGGCATAATCAAAATTCTCTCACACAAACAATTATAAATAAATATAATGCCTTGGAAGAGCAATATCATCTTATGTTTGTGATAGCACAAGTGTTTTTTAATCTCATGGAGTTTACAAATTAGCTTGCTGTGCTATGTGACTGGAACTACATTTAAGATTCCTTTGAAATCTGTTTCTCAGCCAGAAAAGCTCTATTTACTGTTTTGGAAAGAGTTAATTTGAATGCATGAACAGGGAGTGAGGTTGTAGCCCTGCCTCCCAGCCTATTACAGACTCCACAGAGAGAGAAGAGTCATCAAATGAAGAAAATGTCTTCTATATGTGAAGTCTTTCCATACAATTTGAGGTTATGAAAAATTAGAGTTCGTTGCATGAAAAGGCTCCAAATATTGTGGAACTTCTCTTCTTCAAGAATAAAATGAAGACATCTGTGTGATCCATATACAAAACAAATGCAGGAGGAAGACATTATTTTTATTGGACCACAGGGTGTTGCAACGGTGTTGCAGGGGCCAACGGAGAGGGCCACCCGGTCCGGGAATGGCCCGTGGAGGTTCGGAGTGACTGGCCGCAAGGAAGGCACCTAAGTCGTGTGGCATATATATTGCCCTGCCTCGATAGTTCCATGCTAAAGGCGCGCGGAACTTCGTCACAGAAGGCTAATGCATACGTGGCATTTCTGGTGGGTCAAGATAACACCTGTCTCCGGACATTGTCTTGTGATTAATGGACAAACCCACAATTATCTAAGATCTGGGTTGGCGAAACCCCATTGTTCTCGCCCTATCTCAGAAGACCATGTAAACTGTCTCCGGGACTAACTTCCTTTGCCGCTGACTCAGTGTGCTTACTCAACCTTATCTTGGGTCAGAAGGGGAAGAGTGAGTTCAACCTTGGAGTCAGCAACTTTTTACCTTTTGTCCTATTTCCTCCGCAATTCCTCAGCTGAGGCTCTTATTAATCTAGCCCACACCCAATTTTCCTTCCATCAGAGCCTGTGTTGATTCTCGGGCCGTGTGCGTTAGCGAGCGAACACATCGGGAAGGGTAATGGCCAATCTAGGAACACGGGCATACCACAACAGGGGTGTGGGGAGACATTGCATGAGCTTTCATGGTTCAATATCACTTCTTCAGGCATGCATCAAATTATTGTGGACAGGGCTGGAAAATTATCAATGGCTGCACGCCTAAAAAAATGATCTTGAATCATGAAAGCTCATGCAATGTTTGATTTTTTTCCCCACTGATCCAATAAAGGTATTGCCTTCCTCCTGCATTCTTCAAGATTGTCTTTCTGGGGGAGGGGAGGGGCAGGGCTAGAACTCTTTCCCTCTCCCACATTCAAATTAACCTTTTTTTTTTTTTTGTGAATGCCTCCTTTGGGCTAAAAGCTTGCCTGTATTATGTCTCCTCAATACAAACGTGCTTTCAGCTGTAATAATAATAATAATAATAATAATAATAATAATAATAATAATAATAATAATAATAATAATAATAATAATAATAATAATAATAATAATAATAATAATAATAATAATAATAATAATAATAATAATAATTTTGTGTCAGAAATTATTCTGGGTTGAGAGGATTTTTGCGGAAGAAACTCTGCTCAGGGGATGTCCAAATGAGGCTCCTTTCATGTTCCCAAGAGCTGGGACAGAGATGGGCACTAAATCTGTCATGCAGTACCCGGGTCTCAAGCTGCTGACTTGCCAGCCTTCCAGCTAACAAGGCGAGCTTCTTAACCACTGAGCCACCCCTGTAGCTCTAATGATGGGCTTTACCTGCAAAACCTGTTTTTGCCCTCGCCGTCTAATACTTAGTTCTGAAGTGAAGACCTGACGTCTCTTCTCACAGACAGGTTGTTGTAGGAAAATGCCTTGGAAGTGGGCATGAAGTAGTTATATGCTTTTAAGTGTCTGGCTTCTCCATTGTTATACCATCTTTGCTACTTCAATTGGTGGCCTCGAACAGCTAAATGCATTTAAAGTATTGTCTTGTCTTTCTCTGCCATTTAGATTCTAATCCATGCCTTCATGCAGCTTCAGCTTCAGGTTCTGCTCACTGCACCTTGACATAGGGCATAAAAGTCCTCTCATCATCATCATCATCATCATTATTATCATTATTATCATTATTATTATTATTATTATTATTATTATTATTATTATTATTATTATTATTATTATTATTATTATTATTATTATTATTATTATTATTATTATTATTATTATTATTATTATTATTATTACTGCAATTGGATAACATCAAGCATGGGCAAGTGAAAAATGTGGTCAGTAAAGAATACACTCAAAGGATCAGAAAATTTCTGAAAAGCAAACTGAATGGAGGCAATACCATCAAAGCCATTAACATCTGGGCCATACCTGTTATCAAGTATACTGCTGGCATTATAAATTGGACTCAGGCTGAGCTAGATAGTTTGGATAGGAAAACAAGAAAACTTATGACCATCCATTATGCATTACACCCACGCAGTGATGTGGATAGGCTGTACTTACCTAGAAAATCAGGAGGTAGAGGTCTCTTGCAAGTGAAACAGACAGTTGAAGAAGAGAAGCATGCACTAGCAGATTACATAAAAAACAGTGTAGAGCCAGCTTTAATGAAGGTCAAGAACAAGGAGTTGCTTAAAGTGAAGCAAACAAAGAGTCAATATAGGAAAACAACAATGCAAACACGGGCTGACAGCTGGTACAACAAGGCATTACAAGGGAAGTTCCTTGAAAAGTTCGAAGGAAAAGTAGATGAGGAAAAGACCTGGTCATGGCATACTAACGGAACACTGAAAAAAGAGACAGAAGCCTGATCCTGGCAGCTCAAGAACAAGCCATCAGAAAAAATGCAATTAAGGCTAGAATAGACAAATCAGGTGATGACCCCAAATGCAGACTCTGTAGAGAAGCGGATGAAACTATAGACCATATACTGAGCTGCTGCAAGAAAATTGCTCAGACAGCTTATAAACAGCGTCATAATACAGTTGCTCAAATGATTCATTGGAATTTGTGTCACAAATACCATTTGCCTGTAGCAAAGAACTGGTGGGATCATAAGCCCGAAAAGGTGATTGAGAATGAACATGCAAAAGTACTCTGGGATTTTAAAATACAGACTGACAGGGGTTTGGAGCATAATATCCCAGATATTACGATTGTGGAGGGGGGGGGGGAGTATGGATCATCGACATTGCCATACCTGGTGACAGCAGAACCAGCGAGAAACAGCTTGAAAAAATTACTTGATATCAGGATCTGAAAATTGAACTGCAGAGACTCTGGCAAAAACCGATACAGGTGGTCCCAGTGGTAATTGGCACACTGGGTGCTGTGCCTAAAGACCTAGGCAGGCACTTAGAAACAATTGGAGTTGACAAAATCACCATTAGTCAGCTGCAGAAGGCCACCCTGCTTGGATCTGCTCGCATAATTTGCCGATACATCACTTAGTCCTAAACGCTTGGGAAGTGTTCGACTAGTGATTTTGACACAAAATCCAGCATTGTTATCTTGTTGGCTGTGTGTTTGAGGATAATAATAATAATAATAACTAGCATATTTTGCCTGGCGGTGCTGGGCTGTTTTAAATTGTGTTGGATAGTAAAGGGTTTCATTTTTTTCTTGTACAAATGGTGCTGGGCTGTTTTAAATGGTGTTGAAAGGTTTTGTGATTTTGTGGCTTTGAGGTGCTGCGTCCGCCTGTGGCGGACTTGCGCTCCCAGTGTATGTTTTATTTTTATTTTTTGTGCGCCAGCTTCCTCAGTGTCGGGCTCTTTAAATTGGTTTTTGAAGGTTTTTGTTTATGCAAATTTTATTTTATTTTTTTTATTTTAAATTATTGTTTTTTTATTTAAAATTTGATTTTGGTTTATGCAAATTTTATTTTAATTTATTTAATTTAAATTATATTTTTAATTTAAAATTTAATTTTGTTTTTTTAAATCGTTATTTTTACACATTTTTTATTTTTTGTTTTGGTGTTTTGGTTTTTTGAGTGAAAAGTGATTTCTGGTTTTTTTGGTGTTTTTTTTTTTGAGATTAGTGTGAATATTTTTGAATGTTTTGCTAACTTATTTGATTTGTTTGGGAATTAATCTTTTTATTTTAAATGTTATTGAATGTTTTTTCTCTTGTGGCCTCTGGGTGGGGGTGGTGAGCTTTGCTTCCTCTCTACAATTCTTCTCTTCTGTCCTCTGGTTGTTGCTTCCAGTAAGTGTTTCCTTTCTTTGCTCATTTGAGTTCTGGTCATCATGAAGTCAAGATGTCTCGTGGTAGGCTCTCTGGGGTTTTTTTTGGGGGGGGGGTTTGAGGTTTTTTTTTGGGGGGGGGTGTCTGTGTGTTTTTTCTTGTTTGTTTTTGGCTGTTTTGTGTTTGCTTTTTCTGTTTTTGTGCTTACTTTTTTAGGGGGGTGCCTTTTGTTTTCACGGGCCATGCTGGGTGGCCCGTGGGAATGAAGCGCAGTGGTGGCGGGGGTGCCTTTTGTTTCCATGGGCCATGCTGGGTGGCCCATGGGAACGAAGCACAGCAGCGGCGTTTTTTTTATTCTTTTACTTTTTGCGTGCCGGCTGCCTCAGCGTTCTGCGCGCTCATGGTGCACAGGATGCTGGGGCTTGTAGTTTTGGCTGCGCGTGTTTGGTTACTGCAGCGGTTTTTTCCCTGCGGGTTTTTTGATTGGCCACGGCGCGTTTCCGACGTTCCTTTTGCTGCACCGCTCAGCCTGATTGGCTATGGTGCGGTGCGCTGCAAGGAACGTTGCGAATTGAAGTTCCCTTTTTTTGTTTGCGTCCGGGGGGGCCTCCTGCCCCCGGGCTGAAAATTTCAACCCGACAGTTACCTGCAAACCCCATTCGGGCGAGTGCACGAAGGCTCGGATGGGGCTATTGGGGCCTGGTGCAACATCCTTTGTCACATTCCAATGGTTAGCGCACCATTTTATAGGTATAGATAATAATAATAATAATTTCGTGTCTGAAATTATTCTGGGTTGAAAGGATTTTTGCTGGAGAAACTCCACTCATGGGACACCCGAATGAGGCTCCTTTCATGACCGCAGGATCTTTCCCCACCCAAGTGATCCCTATTTATCTATGGGCATTCAAACCATCATGCAGTACCCGGTTCTCGAACTGCTGACATGCCATTCTTCCAGCTAACAAGGCAAGCTTCTTAACCACTGAACCACCACAGCCCCATGTCCTCTCATGCCATAGTTGAAGATGCTGTTTGTTGCTGTTGTTATTAGCTGTCAAATTGCCTCCAGATTATGATGACCCTATGAATGAGCAACCTCTAAAATATTCTGTCCACAATAGCCCTGCTCAGCTATTGTAACCCCGCTGTTTTCCCAAGTAAATGAATCCATATTGCTTTGGGTCTTCCTTTTTTCTCAGTGCATTCAAACGTTCCCAGCATTATTGTTTCCCCCTCAGAGAATCTTGCTTTCTCATGATGTGCTCAAAATAGGACAGTCTCAGCATCATCATTTTTGCCTCCAGAGATAGTTTAGGTTTGATTTTCACTAGGACCCACCTGTTCATCTTTCTGGCAATTCAGGGTGTTCACAGAACTATCTTCCAGCACCATGTTTCAAACAAATAATTTCTGTCAGCATTTTTTACTGTCCAACTTTCATACCCATACATGGTGATTGGAAATACAATAGCATGGAAGATCGTGGTTTTGGTCTCCAGTAACACATCCTTACACTTGATGGTCTTTTCTTATTCTTTCATTGCTGCACATCTGAGTCTCAGGTTTCTTCAGATTTGTTGCCTGCAGTCTCAATTTGGATTGGTGAATCAAAATATTAAAAAAAATCTTTCACTATTTCAATTTCTTCATTGTCTACATTAAAGCTGTGTAGTTCTTCTGTAGTTGTGCTTTTATCTTCTTACTGTTCAAATGCAATTCTGCTTCGCCACTTTTGATAAAGTCGCTTCAATTCATTTCTCCATTCTGCCAGTAAAATGGTATAATCTCATATTTTAGATTACTGTTGTTTTCCCCCACCAATTTTCACTCCTTTGTCTGAATCTACTCTGGTTTTTCATATGGTATATTCTGCGTACAGACTGGACAGATAACATACACTCTTGACTGACACCTTTGCCTATAGAAAACCATTTTGTCTCCCCATATTGTGTCCTAGTCATAAAGTCTTGTCCACAATACAGGTCATGCAATCAGGAGAATCAAATGCTGAGGGACACCATTTCTCTCAGAAAAACCTCATAATCCACACAGTCAAAGGCTTTGATGTACTCTAGAAAGCACAAACTGATCTTCTAAAAACATTGGTGCTCATAGTTTTGCTTAAATACAATACTTGTATGTATTGAATTACATTGAACTGCACTCTCATTTTGGTACATTTTCTGGCTCATTAGCTAAGACTGTATACATTTTATGATAGCAATAGCAATTACACTTATATACTACACCAAAGCACTTAGTGCACTCTCTGGACAGTCCACAAGGTAATTAGCATTTTGCCCCAACATGCTGGGTACTCATTTTTAACTGGCTTTGGAAGGATGGAAGGCTGAGTCAACTTTGATCCATGTCAGGATCAACCTCACACATTTTGGCTGTAGTACAGCAGTTTAACAACTATGACACAATGATAATTCTGGCCAAACAAGTTTGTTTGCACAGCAGACTTCTACTGAATGGGTTTTGACTTGTTTTTGGAAGCACTGGGATATTTAAAGTCTCTGATCTTCATGGCAGGAACATAAGTTAGACGTTGCAAATTATCTAGCTATTTAATATATTACTGATAACTAATTTTTAACCCACCCCCCTCAAATCACAGAGATGTAAAAAAAGTTACAAAAAGTGTAAATCATTCTCAAGGAAAGCAGAATTCACTTTCAGAACACTGGTGCAATTTGAAGAGTGATAATACATTTGCAATTTGAGGATATGAATTTTGGACATTTCTGTTGGAAAAAGTAAAGCAAAAGCAAAACAATCACACTTATTTGCTCTCATAGCACTTAGTGCACTCACGGTGTGGTTCACAAGTTAATTAGCATTTTGTCTCCAACATGCTGGGTACCCAATTTACTGACCTCATAACCTTTTGGTTGCAGAGCAGCAGCTTAACCACTGCACCACCAGGGCTCCTTCATAAATACTTCACAAGCACTTCATAAATAGCCTGCATATGTAGGCCATATCATACCTAAATTGGCTCCAAAAATGTTTTAGAAAAAAATCATATCAGATAACAGAAAAGATCTGATATGACTTTCAGGTGGGTGTTGATGGTCCTGGGCATACTCATCGTAAACTCAGAATTCCCAAATCTAAAGACCCTTGAGAGCACAACCATCTGTTTACCATATGGTTCATTTCCTTGAAATTGCAAGATTTACTGTGTGCATCGTTGTGGGTGAGAATCTACTGGCGATCTGAATTCTTGCATATAGCATTGTAAAGGTATAATCAAGCGTTCAGAATGGCAGCAGTTGATTAGTCACTTTATTTTAGTTGCACCAGAAGATGGTATTTAGGTTGGCATTGGTGAACACATTCCAGTGAAAAAACAGGGACAAGATTCTGGAAATTACCTTTTATTGCAAAGTTCTAAATCCACCTACTGTCTTACCAAGAAAGAGATTTGCACACTTTGGCACAGCCGCGTGACACATGCACTTTGGAGGAGGCAATCCACTTCAATATGCAGAACAAGATCCTCCCGTTTTGACCAGAGAGGATGCAGAAACTACTCTGCAGATCGCCTCCTGTGCAATGGTTGCTACACCACTGTGCACAGACAGATCATTCCCTCTATCTCAAGAGAAGACGAGGACCACACTTTGAAGTATCTTCACTTCAGGCAATGCAAACACTCTTACATGCAATTGTGTGGCATCTAAAGGAGAGTAGAAACTGTTTATGAAATTGTTTTGGCAGTGGCACAATTTGAAGGTAGATTTACAACTGGAGCCCATCACCAGTATAACAGAAGAGCCTCTCTTTTTTGGGGGGGGGGGAGAAGTGATCAAGCATAATTTCCATATATTCTGTGTTAAGGGGCATTGATTAAAATCACCTACTTAAAAACAGCAACCACAACAACAAGGACTCTGCTAATGAAGTGAACAAACAGATGTCCTTAAATCAGACAAGAGTAATGAGAGGACATGCAGTTCTCTTCCAAATGAAGGTGAAAAATAGACAAATTATTTCATAACTACTTTTTACATCTTTCCAGACCAATCTTCTTCTTCCAAAATATATTTTCATTTCCCTCTCTCTTCACAGCCTCAATCAATATGACTGTCTCACAGGTTTTTATTTTATATACACTTACTGAGCAGTCCTATTTGAAATACAAATTTGCTGAGAAAAATCAACACAAACCTTGCAACAAAGCATTTATTACACTTGGGCCTCAGCTACAATGTAACACAGGTGAATAAATAATATAGGTACCATAAAATGTTAGCTGTCCTCTGGCCACATTCCTCCCTCTGACATTTTCAGCCACACACTCATACAGGCCCGAGTCTTCCTGCTGAAAGTTTGGGATTTCAAGAATGCTGCTTGATTTGTGTCTCCGAGCTTTCTTGGGAATTTGTTTTCCGTCTGTTCTCCTCCAGCTGATTGCTGGGACTGGGCTGTTTATTAATAACAAAAGGAAAAAGATGGATGCTGAGGGCCATGTTCTCTTAATTAGGCTTCCAATATAAGTGAACTCCAACTGGAAATGCGGTCCAATTGCACTTCGAGTGTGCAATTCTTTTTCATTTAAAAAGAAATATATGGCAAATATTGTATTGGAATTTGACACTGGTGTAATGCAAGCAATTTGCAACTGTCTCAAGCCATCACATTCTTGTAGATATCATTCATTGTATGTTGAGTCATAAAACCTGGTATGCACCAGATCGCGTGCATTGATTTCTTAATTTGAGGCAATTTGCCTCCCAAAATTATGCTGAATGAATTATACTTATGGATAGAACTAATGGGATTTTGATTTATGCAAACTTTTTCACCATTATATATCCACAAGTACTTAAAAGTTTTAATTTTAAGAATTAGAAATTAGATTGATATAGTGCATAGCTTCTCAACCTTGGCCCCCAGATGTTCTTGGACTTCAAATCCCAGAAGCCCTGATCGGCAGGTGTGCTGACTTGGGCTTCAGGTAAATGAAGTCCAAGGACATCTGGGGCCAAAGTTTGAGAAACCCTGGTTTAGAGCATTTCTGCTAATGGAATTGTTACTGTCAATTTATCCATGAAAATAAACCAGTCTTTTGCATCCACCAAAAATTGTCTCTGGAGACCATGGAAGACCCTCTAGAGCAGTGGTTCCCAATGTGGGGCTTGCACCCCACAGAGGGACTTCATTTCCCAGAAGTCTAACTCAGTATATTGGCTGATCAGTGCTTTTGGGAATTGACTTAGGCTTCTAGGAAGTGAAGTGCAAAAACCAAAGGTTGGGAAACACTGCTCTAGAGCCAATTTTGGACTCATGTATGGGGGAGTTACATCATGCTAGCATATTCAGGATGATGCTACAAGCACCAGGAGATGTGTTGGGCCCACACTGAAAGAAGCTCAACCCCCTTCCTACAGTGTTAGATGAACACTGAGAACACTGACTGGAAGTAGAATAATGCTTTTACCACTGAAATATCAAAAGCGTGTAATTTTATAGTCCCGCTCTACTTCACAAGCACCTTTAAAACACTGGAACAATTTTGTTGTAGATGTATGTAGTTTACTGTAAGCTTCTAGGGAAGCTGGATGTCCCTAGAAGCTTACAGGAAGCATTCAAAGGTAATCACCTCACCTGTTGTTTATTTATATTTCTGTTGCTAGTCTGAGACTAACATACTACACCAGTTTATCAGAATTGTCTGTGGTATTCCAAAGCAATAACTGGTGCCTCCTTTATGTTAAATTAATCCCAAAACCAATTTTATTGATTTCAATCATGTCCTCATCTCCTCTTTCTACTCTGAAATGGCACCAGTAACTTTACTTACTAAGCACAGATTACAGCAATGAGACCGGGTGTGTCTGAAGTAACAATGTACATGAGTATCTGTATAGCACTGCAAAGTGAACAGGTCCCCAAAGCATGGCAATTCTTTCCCCCTTTTCTTTTTCCTGTTAAGACCTAAGTCTTTATTAGATGACAAAAAGCAGCAGAAGAATTAATGATTATTTTGCAGAACAGAAAATCCACCATTTGATGAACTGTATACCTTCTGCAAACTGATTCCAAGTAAAAGGGAAAAACTTACTTTCCTAGTGCAAAACACTCCAGCTTCACCGTTGATCCTTTTGCAGTTGGAACGGTTTCTGGGAACTGAACTTCAATTTTTGGCTCATATTCACCCATCACTCCTGCAAATATATAATAGATGCTAAATTGGCTTCGGTTATTATTATTAATTCTTTTTTGCATTGCATTTCCTCAAATATTCCTAAAATAACCGGGAGCTGTTTTACATATTGTTAGGTGCCCAATTAATCTGTTCATTTCAAGCAGGACCATGTCTCTAACAGGCACACTCCATGGGCCGCCTTCTACCAATTACTGCCAGAGGAAAATTTGTTTTGCAGCTCTCAGCCATCTGCCTGAAATTACATCTCATCATGGCTCCTTGCCTTTTCCATTTCTATGTATTTTTCTTGTGAAAAGGAAAGTGCTAATAAAGTATAATCAACGTCTTTTGGATAAAGCAATATAGATCAAACAACTGTTGCAAAAACTGTTGATAAAGCACTGCAGGCTAATCAGAGCTTCACTGAACCTACGGGCAGAATATCTTTTCTATACTGTGTGCCCAGTCTCTCTGAAATTTACTGTCTATCATCCTGTATATGGGGCTTTTTAAAGTACTAAAATGGCAGTTTTATATTTAAAACTTCATTTGAAAAGCCATTATATTTATAGGAAACCAACATATTACTTACAGCAATCATAGTTAAGCACATAAACGTGATGTTAGTTCATGGAACAGGAATGGAGAATATATCATCTCAAAACTTTGAAAGGCACATGCCCTGAATCAATCACTAGCTTTTTAAAGATAAAGGTCATCTTTGCTCAAAAGCCAGTCATATCTGACTTTAGGTTTTGGTAGGACTGCTGTGGCTCAAGTGGCTAAAACGCTGACTGGGAGGAGGAAGGTCAGCAGTTCGATTCCCGAGTACTGCAGGACGGAATGAGCTCCTATCTTTATCCCAGCTCCTGCCAACCTAGCAGTTCGAAAGCCAGAAATTGCAAGTAGATAAATAGGGACTACTTCAGTGGCAAGGTAACAGTGTTCATGTGCTCCGGTGTCTAGTCATGCCTACCACATGACCACGGAAATGTCTGCAGAAGCAGACAGCGCTGGCTCTTTCACTTTGAAACAGAGATGAGCACTGAACCCTAGAGTCGGGTACGACTGGCTTTCGAGCAAGGGAAATCTTTACCTACCTTTACTACTCATCTCCATTTATAGCCAAAGAGCCAGTGCTGTCTGTTTCTGCAGACATTTCCATGGACATGTGGCAGGCATGCCTAGACACCAGAATGCACAGAATGCTGTTTATGTTCCCACTGACGTGGCAACTATTTATCTACTTGCAATTTCTCGCTTTCAAACTGCTAGGTTGGCAGGAGCTGGGACAGAGACGGAAGCTCACTCCACCGTGCAGCAATCGGGTCTCAAACTGCTGACCTGCCAACCTTCCAGTTATCAAGTTCAGCCTCTTAACCACTAAGCCACCGCAGTCCATGAGCTGTTTATATGGGTCAAATTCAAAGTTATACCTACAAAAATATAGGCCACCTTGAGTCCCAGCGCACAGTTTACATGATATTCTATTGCACTGCCGCTGTGCTCTGTTTCTGCCTGTCAGCTTCCTTACAGTCCGTTGTGATCAGCTGAAATTTCATCAAGGGGACTAATGACAAGAGACAACCACCCTGATGACTGGGAGTCGCTTTCCAGCCTTTGAAATGAAACACTTAGGTTTGCAAAGATAAGAGAACACCAGCTAAGGGGGACAGATGTTTGGAGTTCAAATATACTGTATGTATTAAAAGAGTTTAAAGATGTATATTAACTGCCAGATGCCTTGGGTCCCATTTTGCAGGAGAATGTTTTAGTACAAATCTATCAAACAAATAAATAAGATGACTACAGAGCACAGTTAATTCAGTTGGTCCAAGCAGAAAGTCCATGGGGCCTGGGACAGCATTGCAAAGTCCTTGTAAGAGTTCAGCCTGGAGTAAGAGACTGAGATTTAGCTCAAGTTTCTTCTATTCTCAGCATGGATGGAAAGGTAACAACCTCCATGTCCAGAGTGAACATACATAGGAAATCAAAGGAGAGATGCTGTCAACAAGTTGTTCTGTGGAGTGAAAAGTAATAACAGTACTTCAGCTGAACAGATTACCAGTTGTAAGCAAGCTGTTTTTCAAGCCATGGTTTCTCACTGCCATTGTTACCCTTTCTTTGAACAATGATTACTCGAGGCACCTATGGGCAATTTGAAGTCTAGGCTGAATGTATACTTAAGACAGATGATAGAAAGCAAGCCTAAAAACAAAGACAGTCTTTACCATGGGAAGACAAGGGGAAAAAAGGCCATTTTAAAGATTTTATACTACATAGATTGCCTTTTATTTTGTTCTTGTCAGAATGAAATAAATACTGTCTCTATAGAGGAGTCACAAATGGTCTAATATTGATCCAGAGAACTGTCTATACAAAACAAAACAAAATCTACTCTTACCATGGCTTGACTGTCCCTGTTTTTGATATATATTTAGTTCCCTGTGGAGAAAATGCTACTTGGTATTGAAATTGTTTGACCAAGGGGTTAAGGAGCACTTTCTGACTGCCACACACAATAGAAAGAAACAGCCCAATTTAAGTCAATGGGGGAAAATGGAATACTGCTTCCCGAAATCTCTGAAGTGACATATGAAGTCTTACATCTGAGCAGTTTTGAGAGGGGAGTTAGGGCACTAAATTAAAAGAAAAAATAGAACACCTAGAGATAGGACACAATTATTTACTGTTGACAGAAGTCAAAGGGGAAAGGGAAGGGTAAAAAGGGACAGGCATTTATTCTGAATTACTTGGGAGTAAGTCACGTTCAATATAGTTGGACTTATTTCTGCCCAGTTATATATAGGTTGGTTGAGTAAGTGATGCAAAATATTGGCAAGTTTAAAAAGTTTTCAGTATTCTATGTACTGCAGTTGTTCCTCATGACAATTTTGACGTATCCCAAATTCCTGCAAACTCTCACACTGACACAAAATGGTTCAAATTAAAAATTAAAGATGTTGCATCTTCTCTTTTGTATATCTCAGAGAGAAATTTGTCACATTGCATGTGTGTTTGGATTTTCTGAATCATATGCACAGGTCCAAAATGGTAACCACAAAACAGGAAGGTTGATCACGATGAGTACTGCATCATGTAGCTAAGGCTGGTGTGTGCATGATGTTGCCCTTTCCTTCAGTGCTGCAATCTCCACATTTCCCAAGATACAATTTAGGACTGGAGGGAAGCTGCTACTGGTGCCAATAGATACTTCCTGTTCCCTGCCTATTTGCAGGAAGGTGAGAGATTTTATTTGGAATTTGAGGAAAGAGTTATTTCCACCTCATCATGATCTGCCCTGATGTAAAAAATCCATATGGAAGCAAGTGAGCATGTCATGAAATGTGTAGTCTGATCCTTACTTTCTGGTGGACAAAGCAGCTATCTGCGTGTAACCAGATAAATGCAAAATAACGGCCATTTGAATAAAGTAACTAAAGTACATGTATTGTTCAGGGAAGATACTGGTACTGGAGGAGAAATAGTTTTCTCCCACTCCTTGGCTGCCATGTCTTGTCAATAAATTTTTGTATCTATTTGTTATTAATCTTTCTTCCTATAAGAGGGAAATAGTTCTTTGTAGCATGCCTTGCATTAAAATGACAAATTGCACATTTCAGTAGATTCCACGTTAAAAGGGAGAAAAACATTATGAAATCTCTTTGTCTTACACTTATTCATGTAATGGCAATGTTAAACATTGATGAATTTGCCTCTTAGTCTACTAATTTAATGATGAAATGCTCTAATGAAAATAATCGGTCATGCATATTGAGAGATGTACTGGACATGCCAAACGCAGTTTTTAAAAAGAGACTCCAGATGCGGCTGCTACCACGTGGCAACAGCCACACTTTGCAATCTGAATACTTTGTGTTACTGTTTTTTGCTTTTCTGGAAAGTGAGTTTAGTCAGTTTGGTCCTGAAACACAGAGTGTTATTAACAACTAAGTGTGAACATGAAAGTTATTAGCGATGGAGGGCTCAAAACCAAAAAGTAGAAAAAGAAAGTTCAGGCTGTTTTATGATAATGTCAAAAGACAACTTTAACACATTTCCAAAAACTAATCACTCAGCCGCAGAAAAAACATGACTGTTTTTATGCTGAAAGGAACGCTGCTGGAAACCCCACCCCCCAACTCGATTAAGTGCTCCAGTGTATCTGTGATAAAACAGTAGGGCACACTTAACATTTTTCTTAAAGATGTGAGTTGGTGCAATACATAAAACAGAGAAAGACACACTCTCTTTAACTTATCAAGTAAGCTTGTGTTGCCATGCCCATTTCACAGATTACACACTAGAAAGCTATGTGAAATTTCCAAACCCTTTCCTTAGGTTACAAAACTAAGGAAGAAAAGCTATATAGCACCAAAAGCTCTACGAACATTGTATGTGCATGTTTTCCAAAACATGTATATTGTCTTTTGAAATAATAAAAAAGGGACAGGTGGGAGTTAGCAAAGATTGTCCCTGGAAACCAAAGTCAAAATCATCCATACTATGTTTTTAAAAAAGCAGTGAAGAAAGCAAAGGGAGAAATCAACTGTTGGAATGTGCTGTTGGAAGAAAGCCTTACACAGCCAGAAAGGCAGAAGAGTGGATGCTCAATCAAATCAAGCTTGAGAAAAGGAGCTATCCTACCATGCACATATAATGAAATACATAAAGTATCTGACCAGAAAAAACAATGTTGTTGCTATGTGCCATCAAGTTGTCTCCCACTTATGGCAAAGACAATCTTGTTGGGGAAAGTGGGCAGGGGAAGTAGGAAAAGAGGAAGACATAACATGTAATTAGTTGACTCCATAAAAAACAACAGCTATTGATCTGCACGATCTGAGCAGAACCTACTAGAAAATACAATATTGCTAGGAAGAGGGAGGACATAGGGAGAATGATCAACCTAACACGAGTTGCTGTTGGTTTGCAAGTTCTGAGTGGAGCTGTTAATGATAGGACATTTTGGGGGTCATTAACTCATATAGTCCCCATACATCAGAAGTGGCTAGATGATACATAGCATATGTGGTGGGTTTTTCCTTAATTTCCAAATAATTGTATAGTGACAAAACAGATGGAAAAGGTACCAAATTGCTCATATCATCTAATACAACCATCCCCAGCCACTGAGTGAAAAGCAATAATTTCATAACCTAAGAGTCAGCTTCTGACTATTTCTTCTTTAGACTTTGAAAAATATCTTTTACAACATTTTTACAACCAAAAACAAATCCCCTTTTAATGCCTATTTGATTGTCTACTTCTTCTGTGTCTAGGCCAGAGAGGCGAAACTGCCAAAATGAAGGCACCATTTGGTGAGTTCATTTTGCAGTTTCCTTTCGCCTGACCGAGTGCGAGAAATATTAAGCGGGAACACAAGGTTGACGTTACCAGAGTACGCCTGATTGTGGTTCAGAAATGCCACAATCTTCGAGGAGGCTCTTTCTGTGTACCCTGATTAAATATTGACTGGCAGGGTCAAAAGATCAGATTGCCCAAGGGCTCACAGAACCTGCAACAATATAACAATACTACAGAACATTCAGTTCTGGTAAGCCTTTTGCCCCTTTAAGAGGCATTTTGAAAGAATAATATTTAAACTCCTTTAGCCTGGATTCCGTCTAAATAAAAATAAGCAGATAGAGCCAACTGTTCTGCACAGGGGTAAAATAGTTTTACTTTATTAAAAAGAAATCATAACTCAACAATCTTTCACCCCAACAGCCCCAAATTTGCACAGAGATAGAGCTGACTGGCTGCAAAATTTGCACCAAGTTTGGTGTTGTCCAGTTTTAAAATTACAAACTTTTTGTATGGGATTTCCCCATTTTTAGAACTGCCTTTTAAAAATTTTGGTTTACTGTGCTGCACGACAACATAGTTGCTCCCCTGTGCAGGTATAATTAGTCTCCCAAATGGTTAGATGATACACTTGAGCTCCTTGAAGAGTCATGAGTCCTATATAAATGCTATATATTATAGTTGCTAATCACAGTGAAAATAGTTTTCTCAGTGACAGCAGATTTCCAGAAAAACTATTTCTATGTAGTACTGTACTGTAATTTTTTCTAATGAAGATAAATTCCAAATATTCTTGAACAATAAGCAACACCGTATCATATTAAATGAAGTAAAAAATGATTGCTTATTTTTTATATTTACCAGATACAGTACAGGGTTGAATATGTGCTCCAATTCATACTCATAACAATTTTGTAAAGGAACCTAGACAAAGACATTTTTCAAGGGTATCAAGGGGAGTACTTGGAATTAATTTTCCATTTCTAGGTCAAAACTTTAATCATTATGCCAAATATACCTTTATAACTTATAAACTAAATTTTTATTAATGAGATGTAAAATCATTATTTACAATTACCTCCTTTTTTCAGAATGCAGGACATATGCTACAGTAACAGAAGATCATATTTCTAGACATTGGTAATCTCTAAATTTGATTACTGTAATGCTTTCTATGTGGGACTACCCTTAAAATTGGCATAAAAATTTCAACATGTGCAGAATGCATCTACCAGTCTGAATATAGGGACACATATTTAGGAAATAACTGAAAACCTGGCTGGCAGGCAGGTGTGGGGCACCGATGGAGGGGTGACTCCCACCTGCTGGCTTATATAATTAAGATTTCTCTCTCTCTTTTAATGGATGGGGTCAATGGGTAAATTATTTAGAATTTTTAATGGTTTTTTTGAGGGCTTTTAGTTAGTTTGATGTTGCTTTTAATTGTTGTTAGCTGCACAGAGTCGTTGCCGAGTTGGGCAGCAATAGAAATTCGAAGAACGAACAAACGAATGAACGAACGAATGAACGAACGAACGAACGAACGAACGAACGAACGAACGAACGAACGAACGAACGAACGAACAAACAAACAAACAAACAAACAAACAAACAAACAAACAAACAAATAAATAAATAAATAAATAAATAAATAAATAAATAAATAAATAATCATATATCCTCAGTTCTGGTTGACCTGCATTGGCTGTATTCTGTGTTAGATCCAAAATGCTTATACTGATGTAAAAATCCCTTCATAGTTTGGGACCTTGATGCCTGACTGAGCAATACCTCCCCAATCTTCACAGACCATGATGTAAAACAGGGGTTCCCAAAATTTTCGCACTGTGGGCGGGTCACATGATTGAGCAGGCTGGTCACATGATTCCTCCCACCATAACATGCATCCACAGCTGTCGTAAACACATTCACGACAGCCGCAGGTGCATTTATGGCAGTGTTTGCGCATGCACGGGCATGTTTTACTTCAGCTTCTGGTTGTGGCAAGGGTGGCACAGGCTTGATGATTTGGCACAGCGGGCCATAGTTTGGTCACCCCTGATGTAGAAGGTAGCCACATAGAGGCAAGGAGAAGTGAGAACCTAATATACACACTTTTGATTTCAGCTTGCTGTTTCCATTTCTTACAAAGAAGTTAAAGCTGAGAATAAAACAAACAAAAATATCATACCATCGTTTCTCAGAATTAAAGGCGTAGGTGGTCCGAGTACTCTGGTGTTGGTTATAGTGTTTGTCACCACACATGTGTAATTTCCCACATCAGATTTCTCCACTTTAGCTATGTACAAATTTCCAGTCTCTTGAGAAACAAAGCGGCGATTATCCTGATGCACAAAAGATGGATATTCATTGAAGATCCAGGCATAGGTTAATTCTGAAAATGAGTAAGTACATAAATAAATAAGTAAACAATAGCAATAGCAATATTTATTTTAACAATAAGATGATCATTAATACAGCTGTTTGAATTGTTTGGAACTATTTCTACTTTCTTACTGTATCACATAGAAAAATGATGTATTGATATTTATATTCCATTTTGATATATGAATTTGCAAAGCATCCCAGAAATTAGATTAAAAAACATAAAATAGTGATTAAAAAGAATATGTGTAACATAAATCTGCCCATGCCTGTAAATGCATGAAATAGGGTTTTTAAACAGCTGCTACTTATGACATTTAGCACAAAGGTTTTCCAGAGCATCTAATATTTTTTTTTAAAAAACCCCACCATAAATCTGATCTGTGACAGGAGCTGGAAACAAGACATTCTGAGGTGCAGGGGAAATGAGTTGCCATGAGTCATGCATATAACTTTTGATTCTATCTAACCCCCTATCAGTGGAAGTAGGACAGAAAATTACATGACAAAGCAGAAAGAAGCATAACATTTATTCATGCAATAGGAACTTAAAAACCACATTTAAGATTTTAATACACAGAGATTCTGCAGATTTATTTCAAGATCACAGTTGCACCGCAGATGGTGAGTTGAAAATATCCCATTCTCTGCCATAACCAGAAACCAGATAGGCATCTGATAGAGAAATAAATTTCATACTTTCCAACTCTTTTATCATGTTATGTGGCTTATATTGTTTGTTAGTAGTGACTTGTAAGAGAAAATGGTAGCTCCAGTAGATTAATTTGACGTATCTATTCCAGTGGGCAGAAGAATTTGAGATTTAGACACACAACCATCCCAAGCCCTATTTAGGCATTTAGTATTTTATTTTATACTTAGATTTCTATCCCGCTTCACTCAACACACAGTGACTCGAAGCGGCCTACAACATGAATAAATAATACAATTCATAATATAATATAATGCAATTCAAAAATAAAGTTATAATAAAGAGAAAAATACAAAATTATCACAGATAAACACACAATCCTCACCACCCAATGTCCAGAACAGAACCACCTGACTCAAATGTCCATTACAGAGCCAGAAAAAACTGACTGTGGTGAGAAGATAGTCTTCGGCCCACAAGTCTAGTGGTTCAAACGGCGGTGGCTTTTGAGGGACCCACTGAGGGGGAAAACACACCTCAGCTGAGCTCCCACCTCCCGGGCCAGGGAGGGAGCCGACGGTGGTATTCTAAGGGATTAGAATATTCTAAAGTATTCTAAGCCTGTCCCCAACCTCTAGCATGCAAGCAGACAGAGAGCTCAATCAGAAGAGGAGAAGAGTCTCTATTCATGGAGTTATCTCAACATGACCAGGTTTATGATGGCACAGAGGACAGAGAGAGAGACAGCTCTTGTCTTTCAGTTAAACTCTCCACATGAGAAAACATTGATAGAGGCAAGCTCAGCTAGCCTGCTGCCTTTGCTCATGGTTCAACATGAAGTTTACCCCCTCCATGGATAAATACTATCTGTCTTCATTGAATATAGCCCCAGTGACAGCCATCCATTTTTAAGTAACAGTGAAAAACTGAACTAACCACAGCAGAATAGAATGTGGCTGCCCGCCCAGGTGGTGACGGGTGTGGGCGTTATGTTTTTTGCAGGCCAAAGGACTGAAGATTTCTCCCAACCTGGACAGTGGAATGAGCAAAATGAGAGCAAAATGCTCTGGGAGCTGCACTGGTTAACAATTTGCCTCCGGGTGCAATTCAAGGTGCTGGTGATGACCTTTAAAGCCCTACATGGTAGTGGACCAGGATACCTCAGAGACTGTGTTGTCCCAAGAATGTCTGCCCATCCGACTAGAGCAGACCGGAGGGGCTCTCTAACTGTACCATCGGCTAGAGGAGCTCGCCTCTCTAGCACACGGAGGAGGGCCTTCTCCGTGTCTGCTCTGACCCTATGGAACTTCCTGCTGACAAAGTTACGGTTTCAGACAGAATTGCTGCCCTTTAGGAAAGAACTCAAAACCTGGCTGGCTGGGCAGTTGTGGGGTACTCCTGGGGAGGTGGCACCTGCCCTCTAGCTCATTTGAACTTCCCTCTCTGCAGATGGGGTGGGTGGATTTTTAATGGGTTTTAATGTGTTTTAACAGGGGTTTTAAGATTTTTTTTAGCATGTATGTTTTATGTTTTATAATTGGTTGTGAGCCGCCCAGAGTCACCCCAAGCGAGCAGGTGGCAATACAAATTTAAAGAAATAAAGAAATAAATTAAATAGTTTATTATGTCCACACTGCTCAAATAATATCTCTCTCAAGTGCATGACCCTTAGTACCTGCAACTTAATAGGGTGGTTTTATTTGTCTTTACCTTTTTTATCTGCTGTTTTTAGCCTTTTGTTATTTGTGATTGTGTATTTAGTGTGTCTTTTTTTTTACCACTATGTGAGCCGCCCTGAGTCAGGTTTCCTAAGTGGGCAGAAGATAAGTACGAAAATTAAATTAAATTAAACTTCACTGGTTGACATGGAAAGCTCTTAAAATGACAAGTTAGGTTGAATGTCCAACTTGTTTTACCAAGGACCAATGTGAGGCTGCATTCCTTTTCTGAGAGAATATCACAACAAGAGAAGAGCAAATCTGGCTCTGAAAATGAGGTCCTTTATTTGCCTACAGTGGGTGAAAGGTATAACTAGAGGTGATTTGAGGTTATTCACAGATGCAAATAATTTGAAGGCTTACTGTCAGGATTTGCAGTAGATCTTCCAAAGACCTGCAGGGCAGGAGCCACCCCCAGCCTGGAACCAGCTGCTCTAAATCCTGCAGGACTGTACCCTCACTCTGCTGCAACAGCTAAGCTGCCACCTGAGTGCCCTGGGGAAGGTTCTGGACCAACATAGGCTCCGCCTAGAGATCCTGGGTGGCTTAGCTATACAAGAACTGGCTCTTTCTCCCAAAAGCTGCAGTTGCTTGGCCCCTGGATCACTTGCTTTGTTCCTAGTTCCTGCTGTTGAAGATAACTGCCTTGCTCCTGTGTCCTGCTCCAGAAGATCTCCTGCCTTGTTCCTGCTCCTGAACACTCCTTGTTGTGTTTCCTTTTTTGGAATAGTAGCCGTGTTAGTCTGTGTTCGGGCATATTAGGAAACAAATCCCCCCAAAAAACAACAACACTGCAGCACTTTAAAGACTGCTATATCAACAATTTGATACCACCCTAATGGCAGAAAGTGAGGAAGACCTAAAGAAGCTCCTGATCAGGTTGAAAGAAGAGAGTGCAAAAGCTGGCCTGAGACTCAATATCAAGAAAACCAAGATAATGGCAACAGGCCCTACCAGTCCCTGGAAAATAGATGGGGAAGAACTAGAAGCAGTAACAGATTTTATTTTCTTAGGATCTAAGATCACTGCAGTTAGTGACTGCAGCCACGAAATAAAAAAGCGACTGATTCTTGGGAGACAAGCTGTGAGAAACCTGGGGAACACAGTGAAAAGTAGAGACATCACCTTGCAAACCAAAATCCGCATAGTCAAACTAATGGTATTCCCGGTGGTAATGTATGGTTGTGAGAACTGGACCATAAGGAAGGCTGATCGCAGAAGAATAGACACCTTTGCAATGTGGTGTTAGAGGAGAATTTTGAGAGTCCCCTGGACAGCGAAGAGAACAAATAGGTCAATTTTAGAAGAAATCAACCCTGACTGCTGTTTGGAATGGCAAATAGTAAGGATGAGGCTGAAGTACTTTGGACATCAAATGAGGATTCACTTGAGAAAGCTTTGATGCTGGGAAAGGTAGAGGGCAAAAGAAGAAAGGGGAGGACAAAGATGAGATGGCTAGATAGTACTGTTTCCCGCCTGGAACTTTTGCGCCTGCGCAGTTTCCTAGCTGCATGGTCATGCACACACACACACAATTTCTCCTTCTGGCGCGCCACGATTTAAAACAAGAACCAGGAAAAACATTTTTTTTAACACAGCTAGCCTGAACTAGTTCGGATGCCAAAACATGCTCATCGCACCCTATCACCCAAAACACACCCACCACCCCCCTGCCGCCCAAAACAAGTTCACCACCCCTCAACATCCTCCAACCGCCCGCGGGGGCGGTACCGCCCCCGTTGAGAACCATTGTTGTAAAGCAAAGCAATCACAATAGAATTGATCCAGGAGAATACAGATGGGAAAAATCTGAAGGTAAAATTACAGATGTGTGTGCAAGTGTTAGCATTAAGTGTATGAGGTAACCCATTGTAAAAAGTTGAAGCTTGTCTTAAAACCAGGGCAAACTAAGGCCAAAGGCCCCAAAGCAATCATAATCAACAAATATATGATTACTTGGAGAAAAGTGAACTGAAAAGCAAATGAGTGTGAATTTGAGTCCCTTCTCAGCAATTATTTCTTGTTTCACTGATCTCTAATTTTCCTGCATTCAGGTTGGCTTCTTTCCATTCACCTCTAAAAATTAAGTTCTGTATCGATAGATGGCAAGTTGAAACCAAAAGTCCACTGCACCACTATTTGTTATATTCCCAGAGACTAAATTTGTTCTGTAGTAAATAATGTGATCATAGTATCTCATCAGAGGACACTTTAGGCCTGGAACCTTTGTAGCCTCTCCAGACTGTTCTGTAGTCTTCCAGCTCAGCCAGAGCCATATTTCCACAGAAATCATGGATCTCTCATTTTGCTCATTCCACTGTCCAGGTTGGGAGAAATCTTCAGTCCTTTGGCCTGCAAAAAACATTTAATCATGCTGTTTATGAAATGCCAAAGATTTCCTGCATGCTGTTCCATAGGCAGGCATGCCATTCCACAGATGGAAATCCAGCCCATAGGCCATGTAGCTGTAGGCCAATTAAATCCACATGTCCACAGGCCTTCTGCCCAGTTTGCCTCTGTAGGGCAAAACCTGGTTAACAGGCCCGTATGTCAGCTGGAAGAGTATAAGCTTCAGGGAGTTGCATTCCTCCTCCCTGACAAAACGAAAGCTCAGTTTCAAGTATCAGATGTGAAGATTTCTTATAGAAGTAGTCATTCCCAAGGAGAGAGGTTGAGTAGCCTGTTAAGAGATCACCAAAGCCCTTGAAACTTCAGACTTCCATCACAAGAAATAGATAAGGAGTCCTCTTTTGTTATACTCAGGCACAATTTGCACAAAATGTCAAAAAACACAGAAACTAGTGTCTTTCCCCTATTTATCTAATGCAGGCAAGCACAGAAAGATTGAGCAAAACAAGTACTATAATCAATCTACTTTTTAAAATCCATGGACCAAGGCTGCACCTATTGTAGTTTGCACAAGTTACCTAACTTACACAAATACACAAAAACTATTTGTATATACCTTCATACTCTCATCAATATAAGATGATATCTCATCATTATGTAAGTAAAGGAAGCTGTGGTTTCTCACAGTCCTCAACAAAAAAAGGAGAGGCCAGTTTTTACATTTCTCCTTTCACCATTTGTTGTAAAACCAGTGGGCTACTTAAAGCATTGCACAGTGCTAAATAAAAGGGGCAGTTTTCTGAACACAGTATTCTGCTGTAGTGCTCTTGAGTTCTTTCTATTTGATATCAATTTATCTCCTTTTTTGGTTGTGAAGAGATGGTGTAGTGCTAAACTAGCATATCAGTGGAGCAATAAATTAAACTAGCACTAAATAAGTATTTTTTAATAAACAGATTTTGGGACACCTCTGGAGAAATATCATGGGGGTGGGCATTCCCAGTATCTAAAATTGTAGTTCCCAATGTGGGACCCACACCTCAGAGGGGGCAATTTGATTTTTAAGTGGGGCAATTTGAGAATGGGTTTAGACCAAGTTAATGGCCTTTTAGGCGTTTACTTTTTGAATAATAAGAATTATATGTTATGGAGGAGGGGCATCAGGATTTTAGAGATGCTTAGGTGGGGTATGGCCAAAAAAAGGTTGGTAACCACTGGTCTAAAACATCACACCCAGTTTAGTAAGTCAGGAATACCACCTAAAGTCATGCCTAGCAACCTTTTGGAGAACAAAACAACTGATCACAAAGGGGAAAATCTTTTCAAATTGCTCTGACTTGCAAAAGGAAGAGCCCAGTGGCAAAGAGTTGGGAGCAAAAAGGACCAGCCTGATTTGGACTGGCTTTTGTGTCATGTGATCAGTTAAAACACATGAATTAATCCATTTTATACTTGCAACAAATCCCTCAGTATTTGGCAATGTAGTTGTAGTCTAACATTTGGCCTGGGGATCCATGATTGGCTCTCCTGTTTTGTCCTGGGAACCAAAGACCATTGGGAAGCTGTACCCTTCATCCTTCAGGCTCATACCTGTCAACCGCGGCTCCGGAAAATACAGGACCTGCGCAGAACGGTTGTGCGCAGGTTGCCTTCTACGTGACCTGCGCAGAACAGTTCTGTGCAGATCGCTTTCTACGCATGCGTAGAAGGCTTTTACGCTTGCATAGAACCCTTCTACGCTTGCGTAGAAGGCTTCTACGATCCCCTTCTGCGCAGATTGCCTTCTACGCATATGTAGAAGGGTTCTACGCAAGTGTAGAAGGGTTCTACGCAAGCGTAAAAGCCTTCTATGCATGCGTAGAAGGCGGTCTGTGCAGAAGGGATGCGCAGTACCTCTTCCCCCCCCCGCTGCCAATTCCGGGGTTTTGGCAGCTGCGGGCAGGAAATGGCACAAATTGGCGCTGAAAATCGGGAAATCCCGGCCAATCCAGGAAGGTTGACAGGTATGTTCAGGCTGAGTATTACAGAAAGATTGTGAGGAGACCAACATAGTTGCATACATCAGCCACAGAGAGGAAGGAGTTGCCAGGAGATTTTGTCGGCCTTTTCTGTCAATGAGAACACGTTCAAAATGTTGTTAATTGGGAACTATTGCTAAATGTTGCTTAGTTCCCCATCTCCTTCTTAATGCTTTTTTTCTTTGGTTTTTCAGTGGTTTTACATTGTAAGCTTGAGTTCAAGTAAAACAGGCTACTATTGGTAAGCCATTCTAGGAGCCTGAACAATGGGGTAAAAATTATGTAATGAAATATGCAAAATCCATATTGTGTTAGCATTAAAATCCAAATCCTCTTCTTAGACAATCTCCTTATCCACTCCTGATATTGAAAAAAAAGGGGATAAATGTTCCACACTCATTGTAATATATGTAAACAAGACACTACAATTAAATTAGTATGTTATCAGAGTACACCTATGTTTCCATGCAGAGTTGTATAATTTCACTGCCTCATGCCACGTGTGCAATAGTGTGGAAATGATATCTAAAATCTAAAATAGCGCTATAACCTCTTGTCAATAATGTCCATGTGGTGAGGCAAAGTGCAGAGATAATGTCAAGGACAGGCTGTGGTCAGTTAACAAGGAACAGGTGCAAGTAATCACCATGGCTCAGCTCTGCTATGATTGACAGTTAATAAGATACATTGTAACCTTAAGTGTTTTTGCAGGCTGTAGATAATAGAGGTAAGGTTGCTTGCATGGCATCTCACAGAAGCACAGAGCAGAGCAGAGCTGAACAGTGCTGGATGTAATGCTAATTTACTTTGTAAATGTTGTTAATATAGGAGTTTGGTTTAAACTAAATCTGGTGTATAGTCTTCTTTCTTGGACTTATTGCAACTCAGACTGCTACAACACTCACTCAAAACTAACACCTCTGTGCGTGCAATTATTGGAAAAACAGAAAATCTGTAATGCCAGGAAAGAGATTTGTAGTAGAAGGGATACATCTGCAGATGCATACAGTGTGGGCTCTTTGGTTGTAAATGGGGATGAGCACTATTCGCTAGAGTCACATATGACTGACTTTCAAGCAAGGGTGACCTTTACTTAATCTCAGGAATTAATTACTGTTATCTGTATATGCAGTTGCCCTTGAAGGTGGTATAGAAGCTGCAGCAGGTGCAAAAAGTAGCAGCACGGCTGATGTCGGGAAGAATCCTACATAGCTTAAGATCCGAGTACCTCTTGGAATAATTTCTCCAGCTAAATACTTCCCTCTTAGGCCTTGGAGCTGAATGTTACCACCAAAAAGAAGGCTCAAAAAACCTCTACAAGAAGCTGGGCCTTCTTGGTCGTGGCCCTATTAACCTGTAATTCATTACAAGCTGAGGCTCTCCAGGCCCCCTCATTGTTAACATTCCACAAATGGCAAAGGAGGAACTCTTTAGCATGACCTTTAGAAATATCTTGCCTTTTGGATATTTTTTTCCCTCCATGACTCTTAAATCTTTGCTAAACACAGTATGCTGTTGGTTTTTTGTTTTTGTTTTTTGTTTTATTGGCTCGTCATGGCATGATCTAGTATCTTATTTTATGGGTGTTTTCTCCCGCCTCCTCTGTATTTGTGTTTATATTATGTCTATAATCCATGCAGAGCAGCTCATGCTAGATGAGATGGTCTTCCGTAACAAAATCTTGAATGTTTTCTACTCTAAGTGGCTAACAAGGCAGAGAGCAGATCTGTAGATAGATAAATGCAACTATCTTGACCATCTCTCTTCCATCAGCTAGAGCTTTCTACCTGGCAAGCAAAGATGGACGGATGGCTAGCCTACCTGCCCTTATTGTAAGCTTGGTGCTGATGGAGAAGTCTTCTTTCTAGCCTGTTTGAGTTGCTTCATTTATTCCAGGTACTTCAGGGTCTCTATTTTGGTCAGCTGAAGTTAGGCTGTTCTGGCCATCTCTGAAAATGGAGTTCCTAGTGTGATTTTCAGGGACAGATTGCCCAAAATGGCTAGCTAACATGTCCTCTGCCAGAGTGCTCATTTTAGAATTGAATCTTTGATGGGGGGAACAACTGGGTTAGTATTCAAAGGCTCTGTACCTATTACTGAACCTCCAAAGAACTTCCTGCCTGTTGGTCTCTCTCACTTGAGAACAAGGCCACACCTTTTCACATCTCCTATGTACACCTATATCTTCACTTGTTCTTATAGGCTCATAGCAGCATTTCAAAGATGGTATCCTTCTCTTGACTGTGGCTATTATTATTAGAACATTCTCTCATGCTATTAGATTAACCTTTGTTCTATTTAAGGTACATACTATCATCTAATTTTTTTTTAAAGTGGAATGCAGGACCTTCATATACCATACAGCACCAGAATAAATGTTTGCTATATTTGTGTATTTGTAGCTATTTTTACCAACTGAATGTTCTATGCCAGTGATGGCGAACCTTGGCACTCGAGCTGTTCTTGAACTTCAATTCCCAGAAGCCCTGGTGAGCAGGAATATTGGGCTTCTGGTAATGGAAGTCCAAGAACACCTAGAGTGACAAGGTTCACCATCACATTTCTAGGCAGTGCATCCTATCAGAATAAACAAAAGACTAATTCTGGAATGGCTTAACATGTGGCTGTTCAAGGATAAACTTCCTCAGGACATGTATTTTTTCTCTCACTTCCCACTGCCAAACAATATTCTTGTACAGTTATGGCTTGATACACCCTGGAGGTTAAGGGAAAGACATGCACAATAACTAAAGCAGTCATCAACTGCACCATGACTAATTAGATAATATATCCAGAGTTCTAGTATACCTTGGAAAGTATCCAAGAAAGGACAAGTGGGACAACATTTGCAAGTAAACGGTAGCACTCTGGTCAATTTACTATAAGCTCATTGTATTAATAAAAGCCAGTACTCTCAACAACCAAAAATACTCAGGGAATTAGAACAGCAGGATGTTGCCATGTTATCAGAGTAGTGCTAATTACTTGGGGGGGGGGGGAGAAGGATATTCTTACTTCAATATTCTCTAATGAATCACTGTAACTGACCTCCACAATTGTGCTGAGGCTTAAGAATACACAAGTCCTAGTCCCCACAAACAGATTTGCTGCCCAACCACGATCCATTTCTCAAGGACTTGACTGGGTTTCTTTTGTTCAACATTTCCTTGTTTACTAACAAAGGATGAAGGCATGTAGATTGTTGGGCTTTTATAATGACAAAACCCTCACTGGGCTGGAGACCATCTTCACAGATGTTTTTAGAAGATATGATAATTGTGTTTATGTAGGCCTACCTAATCATTGTATTTACACATGGGCATCTAATTACAAGTAACCCCATGCTGATGTCAAGAGGATGCTCTTATCAAACAAGGTAACACTTCTCAGCAGGCTCAATTTTTTCCCTGCAAGTAATTAGTATTCATTTTTGTCTTAATTTACACTTGCCAAACAATTAACTTGTTTCCACATAAATGTAGGTAAATAGCAGGCAGCAGGCCCTACTTTAGCTTGTATGGGAAGTTTCTTTTTTCTTTTCTTTCCCCCCTGAAGCTTTCTGTTATACTTGACAGACTCTACTAGGCAGATTCTGGCAGAATTAAACCCCAAAGCACCTTCACAACAATGAATTCAATGTGCCTCTTCAGATTCACAAAAAGCTTGTGAAGGAACTTGCTTGAAATCTGTGACTACGTGGGAGGGGACTAGTCACAGAAGTTTTTTCAGTGGAAATAAAATGACTTCACAACTAGCTTTATCTACACCATTCTGCTTTTAAGACACCTGTTCTATTCTTTAGAATATCTGAAAGGGGCACAGCCTGCTTTAGAAATGCCAAGATAGGAACATCTGGTAAGCAAAACTCAGGAGAGCAAAATACAAAATCAGGGAAGTGAGGCCATGGAATCAGCAGATGCTGAGGGTTATCAGCAAAAGTCCCATGGCTGTTCAACCTGAACCCACCAGATATTCTTAAATTCTGGAAGACAGAATTGTCACATGCCCCAGTAACCCTAAAGCATCATACTATTCTCAAGGATGGTCAAGAATGCTATTTTACTATATGTAATTGTAACACACTCTGCAATTTCACTGCATTTGTGCATGTACTGTCCATCTTGATCCTTAAGCGTCAACTGCAGTGAAGTGAATGACTGGGATTTCGAAGGGTGCACACATGCACGCTCTAGATCAATGTTAAAAGTCCCAAGAAGTGTGGGCCCTCTTTGGTACTTCTCACACTTTTATTAGCCATTGTCAAGTATTCTTTCCATTACTTGAATTACAATCTGTTTACATGTTTTTTTGGAACTGCAACATTTTGTGTTAGAAAAAAGCCCTGATAAGGTGAGAGAACAGGTTGAATGATTCTGGTAGACCTCCTAACCCAGACATGAGGTCTACATGATCTGGTGTCTATGAAATATACGTATGCTATATTTACTCTCTTGTAATTTCCTACTGAGCAGATAACTGTCCAGATTATGACTTTCTACTTAGAACTGATAACTTCAGTTCTTTCTCTTTCACTCTGTGTAATGTCTCTCTGCCCCTTAATGGAACTGATACTAGGTACTACAATTAACTTCACAGCCACACCAAGATATCTGTCTACAAAAAGTCAATACACCCAAAGCTAAATAACACTAAATTAATGGCAAAACTGACAATGAATATTCTAGCTCACCATAACTAAGTAAATATAACAATAACTAGATTACTTTACAGATAGGTACAACCCACAGCAGTATTTCCCAACCTTTGGTTTTGGATTTCAATTCACAACGTACTGATTTAGGCTTATGGGAATTGAAGTCCCCCTGTGGGTTCTGTGCCCCACATTGGGAACAACTGATTTCCAGTCTCTTAGCCATAGCCCTGCCCCACATAATAATGATTTTACATGCCAAAGTTAGAAGAAAATGTTGTATGGCTGTTTTATTTCAAGAATGATAAAATGGTATAAAATTTCAGAAGCAACACCTTTAGACAGAAATATGTTTAACTGTTATATACCACCCAGAGTCGGAAAATATCCCAGATTGGCAGAATGGATGGATAATAAATAAATAAATATGTGTAAGATTCACTAAATCCATTATTTCTGTTGCTTTAGGGCAGAGGTGGACAACCTTTTCACATCATGGGCCTGACCATGCCCTTGGAAGCAGAAGTGGGCACATCTATAGCTGTCATAAATGTGCCCACTTCTGCATTTACAACAGCCATGGGTGCACTTGTGCCTGTGTGGTTGCAGGTAAACATGCCTACTTCCACTTCCAGGTGTGGTGGAGGCGAAGACAGCCCTGATGGAATGGCCAGGTTCGGCCTGCAGGCTGTAGGTTGGGAACCCCTGCTTTAGGGAATCTTGTCACAAGATGACAGTTCAATGATGAATTTTCAAGTCAAATGATATTCCATTTGTGCAGCGAGAGAGTGACACAAGGACCCCTTTCTTCCTCATAGAGGTCTCTACAATTTGTACAAAATATCTCTATCAAAAACACATGTTCTTTCTCTTTAATAAATGAAATGCATACTGTATATACTCAAGTATAAGCCGAGTTGTTTAGCCCCAAAAATGAGCCTCCAAAAGGGGACTCAGCTTATACTTGGGTCAATAACCACAAGGGTCCCAGAACCATGGCGGATTGAGATGTGCCAACAATTTAATTAATTTTACCATATTTTCATGTATTTTGATTATAGAAACTCACTAGCAGCTGCTGCATTTCCCACCCTTGGCTTATACTCAGGTCAATCTATTTTCCTTGGTTTTTAATTAAGTACCTTGGCTTATATTTGGGTTGGCTTATACTCGAGTATATATGGTACATGCAGCAAGGATTGTTTTGAAAGAAGCAAAAATCTATCCAATACTTCTAAATTCTGGAAAGTCTAAGCAATAGTGATTGTAATTACACAGAATTTGCATTTATTCATACCATACCTGTCAAGTTTCAGGAAATTTCTGTAAACACCCCCCCCCCGTATTTTACACCCTTTCCCGCCATCACCCCATATTGGTTAGACTGCAATTATACTGGAGTTAGACTAGAGGCCAGCACAGCTGTCCAGTTTCCTGTTTTGGCCAGGAAATTTCCCTTATTTGACAAAAATTTCCCGAAACTTGACAGGTATGATTCATACTATTGTATAATGTGTAACTGATATAATTCCCGTCAGTGTGAAAACTCTTTGAGAATGATGAAAAGAACCAATACTTTTGTGGGAAAGATTTAAAATCTGATATGCTTGGTGATTAGTGATGGAGGCAGGAGGGGGATGATTTCCAGAATTTTAAAGAGTTTGGCAGGCAGACTATCAACAGAAGAGGCTTAAGAGATCACTGTAATACTCTTGCTGACTAGTTGGACCTGTGTCTGTGCATCTTAAAACAGGCAAATACTGTACAATTAGTATTGTGGGAAAGGAATCTAGCCCCTTGTAGAGACCAGTAGTAACTAATCTGTAGAGAGAAAAGTATGTTTATATTCATTCTGCTTGCACCACTCACAGTATATAAATTCAGAACACTGTCTTTTACCACCTTCAAACAGATAATATATAATCTACAGTAATAATGATGATATGCAGAGTTTTGGGGGGAAAGTGTAGGCACTAGAAAGAATTAATGTTCCATGTGCACCTTCTTATGCAACTACTTTAATGTATTTTTAATTTTTTAGTTTATAATAACAAAATTACAAACAGACATCACCTTGCAAACAAAAATTTGCTTAGTAAAAGCAATTGTATTTCCAGGGGTAACGTATGGTTGAGAGAGCTGGGCCATAAGGAAAGCTGAGCGCAGAAGAATAGATGCCTTTGAAATGTGGTGTTGGAGGAGAGTTTTGAGAGTACCCTGGAAAGCGAGGAGAACAAATAGGTCGATCCTAGAAGAAATCAACCCTGACTTCTCCTTAGAAGGTCAAATAGTAAAGATGAAGCTAAAGTACTTTGGACATCAAATGAGAAGAGAGGATTCACTTGATAAAGCCTTGATGCTGGGAAGGGTGGAGGGCAAAAGAAGAAGGGGGCAGCTAAAAATGAGATGGCTAGATGGTATTGTAGACGCAGTGGGCACAGAGTTGGGTGGGTTGAGGAGGATGGTGGAGGACAGAGATGCTGGCGAGCAAAGGTCCATGGGCTTGCAAAGGTTCGGAATCGACTGTGCGACTGAACAACAACAACAAACAGAAAGCAACATATACAGTACATAACATTAATATGTATGTGCCCCCTCCAGTCATAGAAATTATAAACATTATCATATGATTACTTCCTATATTCTTACATTGTTATAGTTCACCTCCAAAAAGGTAATATTTCTTGTTCTGGTTTTCTGCTTTAACACATTTTCTTTTTTAAAATAAAGATGTCCTAACAGAGTTTTTAAACAACTCTTTTGTCTGTCTGAAAATAACAATGTATTGAGTAAAATGAATCTAAATGTAATAAAGAGAAATAACCAAGTAACTGATTTTACTTAATTTTAAAATGTGATGAACATTCTTGAACAACTAAACTGTTTTGATTTTTTTTAACTTTGAAATTACTGTATTACAATGAAAAGCCATTATTATTCTCCTTAATACAGGTATGTCTATAGTACCAAAAATATGTGCATATATGTTATTCGGTGTATCAATAGGAATGCGGAAAAGTACAAGATACTGTAAATGTGCAAGACTGAAGGCAGAAATATCATAATGCAAAATCCTCATTTAGATTTCCTTAGAGTTGCCTAAGTATAATTTGTGTCAAATTTGTGTCAAAACTGATGAATTCCTCTTGATAAGTTTTCATAAGTTTCATTTGATAAATTTTTATAAGTTCTCATTTGATAAGTGTGTCAGGCTGGACATCCCGCTATGGTAATGGAATAGAACCAGGAGTTCTCAACCTTTTAAAGCCAGGGGCTGGGGGTCAGCTTTGGGGGCCGTATGGTCATTCTGCCCTTTCTCCACCACATGGCACTTCCAAGTGTGGTGGAGGCAGTGGTGGGCCACATGAAATGGTGTTGCGAGCCACAGGTTGAGAACAGTGGTGGGCTGAAAAAAAATACTACCACACTATGGGTGTGGTATGGTGGGCGCGGTCAGGGGGAAAGCCCTGCATTGCACCTGAATTAGGACTACTTTATTTCAAAACTTGGATGGGCAGGGGATTTCTCCTACTGGTTCTGGTGAACTTGTGTGAACCTGCTGATGCCCACCACTGGTTGAGAATCCCTGGAATAGATCATACAGACAGCAACTCAATGTTTAGTGTCAGGTAGCAGTTAACTAACCTGTCTCCATAAAGGGGCCAATGGCTACGGGTAGATGAGCCCCTTTAGGTGAGGTGATGGTCCCCTCAGTGGAGGAAATACCACTGGAAATCATCATATTGGGCCCAACAGAAAAATGAGCGGAGGAGGAACTCTGATTCCCAATGGTCATGGAGGTGGAAGAGGCCATGCCAAATTGACTGGCTGTGAACATGTGCCTTGATAATATCCTCATGGCTCTGGCAGTCCATTGCAGTCTCGGTGTTAAATCCTGCACTTCTCATTTCATATGTGCTGCAGGAGATTGTCCTTTATCATAGTGTGTGGGTCACTTCGTGGCAGGCTGGGATTCATCTTAAACAAATTCACAACAATGACATTTTTCCTGTTTCAGAAAAAAAATGCATCCTTGGACCTGACTCGACTACGGCATAGTAATTGTTCTGGAAGTGACAGGCAGTTCCTGTCCCATAGGCAATTTGTAACAACTGAGTAAACAGACACTTAAAATATAGCATGAAATAGCTTGTGGTGAGTCTGGTAAGCAAGTGAAACAAGATCAGGATTTATATCAACAAGGTGTCTGCCAGTACCAAGGATGTACATACAGCAGTGGGGCAATTTATGGCTTCTCTGATAGGGAGTTGAAGATAGGCTGTCAAGTTTTCTCCAAAAGCTCTGGGAATTGTAATCTAGTACAGTATATATTTATTATAGTACACAGAGAGGGTACTTATTGGAACCAGCTTTCTCATACATGAAACAGTATTTGTATGTCTACACATATACTTTTTCCTTGCTACCTATACAGTTTTTACCATATAGTCACTACCTCTCATTAACCTCTCCAGTGAATATGCAGATGGTGTATATACATATTATTAAACTTCCCTTCCAATACTTAAGAGCCCCACCTCTGCATATAGAATTACAGTAATCCTGGAGAAAGGATTATGCTACAGCATATGCTTTCATGGGAAGCATCCCTGGGTCTATTCCGAGACTCCCTAGTTAAAGAGAAGCTTATTGTTGTTGTTATATCCCTTTAAGTTGTTTTATAGGTACCCTAATGGAGTTTTCAAAGTAAGTGGGATATATAAGGGGAGGTTTTATCATTCCAGACCCCCAGTGAGCTTCCATGGCTGAGCAGGGATTTGAACCCAAGTTTCTTGAATTCTAGTTCATCACTCAATCCACTACACCACACTGGGTATTAAGAAGCTGCCACTGTATGTTTTTAGGGAGGAAAAATGGGGAAAGGGATTGTATGCTCCTTTGAGTAACTTGGATAAAAGTTTGGCTATAAAGGAAGGTAGGTACTGTAGGTAGGAAGGTTGGTTGCATGAATGGAAGTTGCTTCCCTTCATTATATAGAAATGGTGCTCACATTAAGCATTTTTCTATGCACAGAAATCACTTTCCATTCACATAACTCTTTTTGTGTACAGAAGAATCCTGAATTATAACCTCTCAGGACTGGAAATGTGTTGAGTATATTAGAGCAATGTAAATTATGTCTATAACCAACCAATAAGAATAGACTTCTAGTTTCCCACCTCTAGGGTCACCTGGCATGATTAAGTTGTTTGTTGTTTGGGTCTAATTATTCAGTGTGTGTTGTTTCAGTTATTATTCTGCTGTTCTTGCTCTCTTTCTCTCTCCCTCCTATTTTTGCCTTATGAGCAAAGCATGTTTGTCTAAGATAAAACAAATTGTAAATAACTTTTTATCAAGCAAACCAACTGTTTACTTAATCTTTCTAAAGCAACTGTAAGTAAAGAACTATTTTCTTATATTTCTAAACAAGTGTAGAGAGTTTAATTGCTGAGGTAGAGTGTGGCGTGTAATGCTTGGAGAACTTGCAAACTATAAAACTAGTTGTAAAGCTGCCCCGCCTATGGCTGTGTATAAAAAAACATAAAATATTCACACACCTACCAGATACATCAAGAATTCTTATATAAGCATTCTGCTGACTAAAGGATGTTGGTTTGCTTATTAATTTCTCTTTGGATACTTCTTGACATGATTAGGGAGCTCAACACTACCAAGCATTTCTTAGATGGGAAGAAAGAAGACGCATTTGAGTGTTTTCAAAGAGTTAAATACTTTTTTCACAAGGTCACAAGATATCAAACTTGGCTCTGAAGCGCAGTGAAGCAAAAATGACACAAAATATTCCCCAAGCACTCTAAATAATAGTGAAAGATCCCAGTAGTTGAATCCGGAAAATAGAGATGATGACAGGTGTGTAAGAGTTAAAAATGATATGCAGTGTAAAGACACAACTTCTTCTGAACCTACAGAATAGGAATTTGACATGGAAACTTTGCTTCTGACAGTCTTTAACAATAATATAATTCAATTATGTATGCCTGAGATATTCAAAGCAAAAATGGTCACAAAGTACTTAAGAAACTAAGTTATTAGCAGTGGCTTAGTGGAGCCAGAGCTTCAATAATTTTGTTTCATAGGAGCTTTTAATATTCAGCATACATCATTGTGTGCGGGAAATGTAGTTACAGTATGCAAGCTTTTCAATTTCACTGAATTTTTCCATGGGCTAGATGTTAGCATCTCCCATCACTTTTCTGCTTTTTTGTCAGTTTGATTGTAGCCTCATGTTTATTTTAGTCCAGCCAAGGTCATTATTTGCTGAGAAACTGAGATAAAAGTATACCTATAAGGCAGGCATTGTAACACATTATTGGCTGTAGGTTTTGAACGTGTCAGTCACACACTACAGCACATATTATTTTCTTCTCTAGATAAAAAGTCACCTGTAAAAAGTGTGCCAAATCTGTGGCTTTTTTCCACTGAAGAATTTTTGGTCACAGAGAATGTAATAACATTGGGACAGAAAATGCCCCATTCTCTTTCTCAACGAACGGGGTGTCAAGAGGTGGAAGTTACTTACTCATGTTGACAACAGGTTGGCCCTCTTAGGGGAAGGCAAGTGGCATAATTGGTGGGTTCAGAAAGACACATATTTAGCACAATCAAAAAACATTTTATGAACCCTCCTGGAGTCAGTAAATACCCCTGAACTTACTTAATGCAATCTTAGTAGTTGAAGATTATAGCACTTCATATTGTCATCTCCCTGAAATGTCATATCTTCTACAGTCATAATGTATGTGGAGACTTTTTACTATTGATAATCAATAGTATTGATAATCAATAGTATTGATAATCAATAGGAACAAAGTAGAATTTCACTGCTAAAGGAACACTGTGACAAAACTATCCCTGTAGGTAAACGAATGGAAAAACCATGATGGATGACTCTCAATCATAGGTAAGAAGCAAAAATAAATGATGGTAGAAATAGACATTCCATATTGTATATAGTATATTGTGTATATAGGCTAGTATGGGATTCCACATTGTTGGAACCACCACTGAGAAGGCCCAGATCCTTGTAACAGTATTTCAGAAACTGAAGCCCTAATGCACTGTAGAGGAACCTATGGCACACATGCCAAAGGTGGCACACCAGAAGCCTTTCTGTGGACACACATGACATCACAGGTAAGCTCTGACCCACACCACCCCATGCCACCAATGGCAGTGCCACTTCCCCAGCCACCCAGCTCCCTCTGCCAATGGGGAGGTGAGAGGGGAAGCAACCAGACATCCCCTCCCTAGGAGATGGAGAGTGCACACGCTCCTTCTCAGACTGGTGTACAGTATATGGGATGTCTCCTCACCTCACTTTGGTGCCTCCTGGGAGAGATTTCAGCCTCCCCATTGGCGGAGGGAGACAGTTGGCTGGGGAAGTGGTGCTGCACTTGGCTTTTTCCTCCTCCTCTTCCCCAGCGAATGTCAGATCTGCTGCAGAAATGCGGGGGAGCTTGCAAGGGAAGGGAAGGGAGGGGTGGTGGCCAGCCGGTGAAAGCTTCCCCGCAATGTAGCTGCCTTGGAGGAAGAGGTGCCAGTGAGCAAAAGGACAGGACAGAGAGGCTGGTAAAAAGCACCCATTCTTTGTGGCTCAAGTTTGTGCCCCCTCGTCTTGTGCTCATGGGCATAATAATTGATGGTGGTGGATGGATTTACTCCCTATTGTGGCATTAAGTCAGGGGGGAGCGTGTGTTTCCCTGGGTGCAAGCGGTGTGTATATGGCGTTCTCTCTCTCAAAGGGGGAGGAGAAGGCGATGAAAGGTGGTTGCCAGGCTTTAGAAATGATGAGACTGGGATTCCCAGGAGAAAGTGACTACCAGCTGGCTGATGATGCTTCTTGCAATGAGGGGGTGGAAGCTTTAGGAACTGGGAAAGTCTAGGCTAAACTTTGTTTTGGAAGATGCAGGAAAGCAGTATTGCAAATTGGGGTTCATAATAGAATGGATTGCTCATGTGTGTGGAGGAGAAAGCATTTTATCCACCTACTCCATTGCAGTGAATCAATGCAGCTGCATTCTTTTCTTTTTTTTAATAAAACAGGCTGTGTTAATTATTTCAGAGAGTAAACGAAATAAAAAGCCAAAAAATGTTGTAGCACTTTAAAGACTAACTGCTTTATTTTAATGTTAGTTTTTGTGGATCAAGTCCACTTCGTCAGACATAAGGAGGAGACTTCATGGCCTCTGGACCGAAAGTCTTTTGGTGGTGCAGTCGTTAAACTGTACTGCAGCCAAAATGTTGTGAGTTTGATTCTGCCAGCCAAAGCCCCCAACATTCTGGGTCCTCATTTTACTGGTCTTGGAAAGCTGAGTCAAACTTGGTGTCATGAAATCCATATAGGGAAGTTACTTTTTATTTAAGTTGCTTTGTATTCTCTTAGATAACATTGTAGTTCACATGTAATCTCTTTGATCTGAGTAGAAAGAGAGCAATTGCGACACCATTTGCAGCACAATGGCTAAGCACACTCCACACGTTAGCACGTGAATAGATAACGGACGTGCCAATTAGCCAGGCCAAGGATCTTGGATGACACTCAAAGAGAGGGACATTTCTCGGAGATGGAACATCGAGACACCTGCAACTCCTAATTAATGGAGGATAGTAAAAACAATTGTCTTTTTGGAACATTTTCCCACATTCCAAAGGGGTGGATGAGCGATCCAAAAGATATAAAAGATGCGTCAATTTGTCGATCAAAGGAGCACTTTCTGATGCCAGTGAAAGCTCTTCTCAATTTATTCTAAAAAGGCTTGAACCCAAGAAGCCATCCCTGGGGGCTTCAAGCCCGCTCTTTAGAGATGCTTTTGAAGTTAGCTTTTGTAGTCTTTTGTGATTTTCTAGACTGTGTTACTTAGTGTAGCCGAGGTGCTATTTTACAATATCTACCTTGCCTATTTTGGGCAATTTGCCATGCTACTATAAAATGCTGCCAAACTAAGAAGTTCTGAGTGGCGTGTTTTACTCCATGAAGAAAAGAGAGTCACTGGAGAAGAGATAACACCGAAAGAAACAGTCAACAAAAACTTATTCTCCCAAGCCATCATCCAGAGAGGATGCGACAGAAGGGAGCCTGGGTAATTCTTCAATTTTCAGGCCTAGAAGCTTATCACTTCCGCCCGGTTTCTTTGAAGGTAAACTTTCTCAGAGTCAGTCTCTTCTCTGTTGAGATATGTTTGGTTGCGTGGGAAGTGGCACAATTCGAGACTTTTTCTAATATGCCCCTATAAATAGATAAACACCTGCGCCACAGCAGGATCTCCATTTCCCCCACACATGAGCCAGTTTTAAAACTGGACAGAGGTGCAAGCCACAGGCAAGCTGCCTGGCCACCGAAAAACCTCTAAGTGCAATCACAATGAAAGGGAACAAGGGGGCTCAATGGCTAGAAGGGCACCAGGGCTGCGGGGGTCCCCTGACATGGTGGCCTAGCATCATGATATGAAACAACACCTGTTTTTTGGACTACTGTGAATTTGAAGGCACACCATTCTTTGCATGAGACGCAGCAGGCCTTCTCTAGCCCAACGAAGTCAGAGGAAAAGGGAACGGATGGGAAGTTGCGCTTCGGCTTGCCAACCCAGAGGGCAGACATCGGAAAGAGGTGACACTGAATGTGATTCTCAGCCTCCATCCAGACGTTCACCTATCCAGGCCGTGGTCTGTCTCATCCCATCACTTTGCCAGAACAGCACCAAGCTGTTCACGCACCATCGCGGGGAGCAGAGGGAACATCATTGTGTGGTAAGTGTACCACTTCATCTTCCCCTGGTCTCCAGGCAACTGTGAGAGCAATCACAGCCCAAATCATGCCCACTACTCTTTGTAAAAGCTTCACCAAAGAAGGGGGCAACCCAGCATGAGGTTTGGGTAGGAGATGCTATTTTTTTTTGAACCGATGCCATTCCAAGCACGTAGACATCACCAATTGGGTAGGGTGAAACCTAGGTCTCAAGCCATGAAGGACCTTATAAGGTAAAGGTCACCCTTGCTCAAAAGCCAGTCTAGGGTACGATGCTCATTTCCATTTACAGCCAAATAACGAGCACTGTCTGCATCGGCAGGTGTTTCCATGGTCACATGACAGGCATGCTTACACATGGAATGCTGTTTCCTTCCCACAGAAGCAGAACCTATTTATCTACTATTTGAAATTTCTTGCTTTTAAACTGCTGGGGCAGAGAAGGGAGCTTACACCGTTGTGCACCACTCGTGTCTCAAACTGCTGACCTGCTGACCTTCTGGCCCTCAAGTTCAGCATCTTAATGACTAAGCCACCAAAGTCCCTCACAAGTTAGCACTAATACCTTAAATTGGTCATGAAAGCTTACAGGTAATGCAAACAAGCCAGGATCAGGAAGATATGCTCAAACATTCAACTCCCTGCCACTAACCCAGCTGCCACATTCTATACCTGCTGCAGCTTCCATACTGTTTACAAGGGTAGAGATCACTGAGTATTGGATTCTTAAATTTGTCAAGGCATAAACCAGTATTATCAGGGACCTCAGATCAAAGAATGGGCACAGCTAGACGATCTGCCTAAGAGGGAAAATAGCATTGGTCACAGCAGATATCTGTTTCTTGACAGAGACAACCGGGTCCAAGGTAATGTCCAGATCCTGATCCTGCATGCGGAGTGTGACCCCATCAAGATTGGGTCAATTTCCTCCCAACTTGTCAGCAGGCCTGTCCAAGAGCAGGATCTCTGCCTTGCCTGGATTCAGCTTCAGTTTGCAATCTCTCATCCAGTCCATTATCACAGCCACACATCAGTCTGAAGTCCACATTCTAAGGATGTAAAAGAGGGGGATAGTTGTGTGTCTTCAGCATATTGATGGCAATGCATCTTAATTCTCCAGCTGACCTCCCACAATGGCTTAATTATGCCTGCAAAAAGCAAATTACCTAACTTATGATGTCATCTTACTGGCAGTTAATGACCCTCTTGTGATTTTTATGCAAGTGCTAACCAACCAGGCTGACGAGAACATGGAAATTCCTGCAGGGACTCATTTGAAGCCAAGAAGCCACAGCGAGTTATATCTTTTCCCTTCTGCGGTTGTAAGAGAATTTCAGCCTTCAAGTCTGAACTCTCACTAGCTGCTCAAATGACTAAATGATAGATATATTATGAGAAGACAAGAATCACTGGGGGTGGGGGAGCAATACTGTAAATGTTGGGGAAATTGTAAGCTGTAAAGAGGAAGACCAAACCTGAGGTAGACTGACTCAGTAAAGAAAGCAATAGACAAAATTTACAAGAGGCAAGTAGTGTTGTTAACAACAGGACATTTTGAAGGCCACTAATTTATAGAGTTGCCACAAACTGGTAGTTACTTGGTGGAACATAACAGCTTATTAACCAAGAAGTCCTCATTTTGTTACAAAATATCAGAGGGAGCTACCCCTTATGAATGTGGACCAAGAACCACTACTGCTATTTATCCATACAACAAATTATACACTTACCGTAAATATTAAAATTTATTTATTTATTTATTTATTTATTTATTTATTTATTGTTTAGACTTTTATAAAACTTTCCTGCCCATAAAGGGAACTCGAAGTGGTTTACAACAAAATTATATTAGCAGTTCTTTGATTCATATATCACCATGTAAATATATCAAATGGTTTTCCTTGAATAACAAATTTTGCCCAATAATTTGTTTTCAACAAAAATAACAGAGATAGTAAGGCATCTGACAATCTTCCTGGTTCATTAGTACATGCCCCCAAATTGTAGCAGAGCCTTCCCTGTTCACCTCTCCCCCTTCCTGGTATTCTGTGTGATCCTAAATTGGGATGACAATTTCAGCCACATGCATGTAATTGAAAGTTACAATGTCTTTAGCTCCCCCAACCCTTTAGCTCCCCCAACCCTTTAAAAACATATATAGTGACATAAATTATGGTTGATAATTTTAGGGCAGAAAATCTCTTTCCACATCCTTCTAAAATATACACTAAACTTTGCTTCCACTTACAAGCATATTTGTTTGGCCAAAAACTGATAAAGTTGGGTTTCACTTACCAGTGATAACTTTCGTTCTTTGAGTATATAGTTTGTGAATTACACTCATGGGGGGTTATGCGCCTATGCAGAACGTCCATCGGAGGCTTTAAAGCTCATTGGTTAAAAGTTTTGGTGGTAGGACCGCCCACTGCACCGCCCACCCTTAGGCGCCATTTCACCATTTTACCTCAGTTCCATACTTAATCCAAGCACAGGATAAACCAAATGATCTCATCCACGCCGCTCAAGAGGGGAGGCAGGGTGGGTAGTGTGAATTCACAAACTATATACTCGAAGAACGAAAGTTATTACTGGTAAGTGAAACCCAACTTTCTCCTTCGTATAGTTTGTGAATTCCCACTCATGGGAGATTAGCAAACTCACACTTACTTGGTCGGTGGGCAGTCGGATGAGATAATCCATGAAGAAGCACGTCAGTCCAGTGGGATGGACCCTCAAGGGTGAGGTGTCTGGAGCCCTCTGGCAAGGACAACACGACCAAGTATGGCGTCCGTAGTGGCTCTGGTGTCCATCCTGTAGTGTTGGACAAACGTAGAGGGTCTGGACCAAGTGGCAGCCTTATAAATGTCCTCAAGCTGAGTGCCCTCCCAAAAAGCAGTGGATGTGGCAACTGCCCTGGTGGAATGCGCCCTGGCGTGTGGCGGAGGGGGCATCGAGGCAGACTCGTAGGCCAGGTAGATAGTCGATGTGATCCACTTGGAGAACCTCTGAGCAGAGATGGGTTCACCCTTGGACCTTCCCCCCTAGGCAACAAACAGGCATTGTGTTTTCCTGAGCCCGCGTGTTCTATTGGTGTAAAACAATAAAGCTCGTTTCACATCTAACGTGTGCCATGACCTATCTTGGGCATTGCTGGGGTTCTGGAAGAAGGTCGGCAAGGAAATCATCTGTGCCAAATTGAATTTGGAGACTACCTTCGGTAGAAAGGTGATGGCGGTGTGGAGTACCACGCGGTCGTTGTAGAACTTTAGAAAAGGTGCATCTGCATGCAGAGCAACCAGTTCTCCAGCTCGTCTGGCCGAGGTGATAGCTACCAGAAAGGCAGTCTTCCAAGTCAGGAGACGGATGTCCATGGTAGTCAGTGGTTCAAATGGGGCCCTAGTGAGGGCGTTCAACACTGTAGACAATGACCATTGGGCGGTTGGAGGCTTGACTGGGGGAAAAGCGTTCTGTAGTCCTTTAAGGAAACAATTCACCGAATGGTCCCGGAAAGCACCAGATGCAGGTGATCTAGCTGGGGAGTGGGCGACCACTGCTGCCAGGTGGACCCGTATGGAGGTAATGCTGAGGCCTGACTCTGCCAAATGAAGGAGGTATGCCATGACCTGTTGTATGTTGACTTCGAGTAGAGGTACTCGTTGAGTGTCCAGAAAAGCCCGAAACCGTCTGTACTTGGAAGAGTAGGATTTTCTGGTAGACGGGCGCCTTGCTAACTCCAAGATCCTGGACAATCTAGGATTATCCTCCACGCGGTGAGATGGAGGCTGGGCAGGTCCGAGTGGTGGAGTTGTCCGTGTTCCATCTGGAGGAGCATCGGAGAGTCTGGCAGAATGCAAGACTCCGAAGACATGTGTAGCAGAAGAGGATACCAGGGTTGACATGGCCATGCTGGGGCAATGAGAATCGCATTCGCATGTTGCTGGTACATCCTGGTGAGGACCTTCTGGACCAGAGGAAAGGGAGGAAAAGCATATATGAAGTCCTGATCCCACCATTTCATGAAGGCATCGCCCTCGGAGTTGAGTCCGATGCCTGCCCTGGAACAGTATCTGAGGCACTTGCGGTTGGTTTCCAATGCAAAAAGGTCAATGCTTGGTGTCCTCCATGCCCTGCAGAGGGTGTGGAAGACGCTGTTGTCCAACTCCCATTCGTGAGTGGTCGAGGTGAGACGGCTGAGATGGTCGGCTAGGATATTCAGCGTGCCCTGAATATGTACTCCCACTGGGAAGATGTGTCTCTCCAGGCACCACTCGCAGAGTTGAACTGCCAAATAAAGCAACTTGGGAGATTTTGTCCCTCCCTGCTTGTTCAGGTACGCCACTGCTGTGGTGTTGTCTGACGCCACTTGGACGGCTTTCCCACAGAGGAGCATCTTGAAGGACCGCATGGCCTTCCATATGGCCAGTAGTTCCAGATAGTTGATGTGGTGTGCCAGTTCTGGAGGAGACCACAGATCGTTGACCTTCAGGGTCCTGCAGGCGGCTCCCCAACTTCGGTCAGAAGTTCAGGGTCCTGCAGGCGGCTCCTCAACTTCGGTCAGAAGTTGAACAGAAGGCTGTGGGGAGTAAATGTTCTTCCCCATAGCCACATTGAGAGGTGTGGTCCACCACACCAGCTGGTCCACCAGTTCCGGAGATGGTATTAGTCTCTTGGACTGGCTGTCCCTGAGAGGGTTGAACTCGTGAAGAAGCCACGATTGTAGCGATCAGAACTTCAGTTTGGCATGAGGGATCGCTGCCGTGGTTGAAGCCATGAGACCCAGTAGTCTTTGAGCTTTTCGTGCCCTGATGTACGGTTTGGTCCTGAAGTCATGCACCATTCGCACAATGTTCTGCAAGCATTTTTGTGGGGCAAAAGCCCTGACTTCATGGGAGTTGAGTACCGCTCCAATGTACTCCACCCGCTGCGAAGGTTCCAACTTCAATTTGGTGAAGTTGATTCTGAGGCCAAGACTCCTCATGAGATGAACAGTGAACTCCATGTTCCGAATGGAGGACGATCTGGTGGGAGAGACTATCAATCAGTCATCGATGTACGGGAAGATCCTGATCCCTTGCTGGCGGAGAAAGGTGGCTACCGGAGCCATGCATTTGGTGAACACTCTCGGTGCTGTTGCCAGACCGAACGGTAGACAGCGGTACTGGTACACAGAGTCCCCTATGCAGAAGCGAAGGAACCGTCTGTGTTCCTCGAGAATGCTGATGTGAAAGTAGGCGTCCTTGAGGTCTAGTACTGTGAACCAGTTGCCCTTGTTGATGAGGGGAAGGACGGTTTGTAGGGTCACCATCCGGACCTTTCTGGTGTGGATGCATTTGTTGAGGCGGCGTAAGTCCAAAATTGGTCGAAGTCCTCCGTCTTTCTTCTGGACCATGAAGTACCTCGAGTAGAAACCGTTGTGCCAATTGGTGGGTGGCACCAACTCGATGGCTCCCTTGGACAGAAGAGTTGATATCTCCTCCTGCAGATGGGAAGACGAAGTGGTGAAATGGTGTTTTCCTACCCGGGGCATTTGGTCGAACTCGATGGCGTAACCAGCAGACAAGATCTTCAAGACCCACCAGTTGTTCGTGACGCTGGACCACACCTGGAGGAAGTTCCAGAGGGGGAGGTACGGTAGATGGAGTGAGAGAGCCTTGGCCTGCGCGTCCTCAAACCCTGGACTTGGTCTTGGGGTCGTTTCGTTTGCCCTGCCTGTATGGCTGGTAATGCTGCTTATGTTGACGTTTCTGTTTGTAGTAGGTGTTCCTAGGCTGGTCACCTGAACCCCCTTGCTGCTGCGGATTCCCTCGGTACCGTTGGGTGAAGGGCTGGAATCTCGGTTTTGTGGCTTGAGACAGTGTGGTGAGTCCCAGGAACCTGGCAGTGGAGCTGGTCTGTTGAAGTTCGTTGAGGACTTTGTCAGTGTCCTGACCAAACAGACCCTGACTATTGAAGGGGAACTCCTCGATGAGTTTCTTCATGGAATCATCAAGTGAGGTCCCCCGGAGCCAAGCGTGGTGTCTGAGCAGGATGGCAGAGGACATATCTTTTGCGGTGCAATCATTGATATGCCTCGCCGTGCTTATCTGCTGCTCTGACAGAAAGTCGAAGAATTCGAGGGTCCTAGCAACCCTGAAGGGCTGGCCAGCCGCCACCCCCTTGGGGGGGGGTACTGGTGGCCCAGACAGACAACGGATACTAATTCCCTAGTGGAAGGAGTCTCAAGGGGAAATCCTGGCCAGAAACCAAGACCGCCCAAGAAAATTTTTATAGAAGGTAGTCTCTTCCGAAGAATCGACGGTAAAAATGATTTTTGCGAGCTCTCCGTAAACGTTCCTGCTGCTAAGGCGGAAAGAAGAGAACTGAGGTAAAATGGCGAAATGGCGCCTAAGGGTGGGTGGCGCAGTGGGTGGTCCTACTGCCAAAACTTTTAGCCAATGAGCTTTAAAGCCTCCGATGGATGTTCTGCGCAGGCGCATAACTCTCCATGAGTGGGGATTCACAAACTATACGAAGGAGAACACAATGAATGCATCACATTACCTGATGCAAGCCTTTTCACATAACAGTGATGATCTGGGCATATGCAACTGTAACATGAGATCATCCCTAAATGCTAAATGTCATTTTAATCCCAGCCAAAGCAAACTAACTGATATTAATGTGAACTGTTAACAAATACAAGTCCCATTGATATCTATTGTCATGGTTTCCACATGCGACCTTGTCTTAATTTTAAAATGACATTTGATCCATGTAGTGTTAAAATACATTTTGTAATTTTCTTAGGTTTAGAAATGCCAGCTTTCTTTTAGAAGCACATTGAAATGCCAGGCTGACAGCCTGACATGACAAATGATGCCTAGATAAGATTAGGAACTCTCTCCTGAGGGGAGGAGGGAGAAATGAGTGTCCAGCCTTGGACTTATTCCAGACACCTGCAATCCCATGATGGGACAGACTGACGCCAGGGAGAGACGTCTCCACTCCTGTCAGTCAAACTAATTACCCCAGACACCTGCAAACTGAGTCATACCAGGAATGCAAAGGTGGGATCTCAATGTCACATTGCACGTACCAGTCGTTTCCTTTCTCAAGGGAATGCAGGTGCACTCCCATGAGATCACCATGAGGTCACCACATTCCTAAGCTCCTTTTTATTATAAAAAGAGCCCAGTTTGAGCACTAAGCACGCACACTTTGGAGACAGGGAAAACTCTGTCTCCTCCACATAATAATTATGATTGCAGCGGGAGCCCTTGTCTGTGGGCATCCCGAAATGGCTCTTCGGGGGTAAAAGCCATGAGGGACTATGGTGCCCCAAACCATTAAGATTGAACCTGCTAGGGAAAGCTAGTAAGATTTTGTTTTCTTTTATGTTTTATTCACTATGTTTTTATGTAAATATAGAGTAAGAGATATCTGTATCTAGTATTTGTGTTTCCAACAATAAAACTACAAAAATCCAGTAGTTTGTGTGACTGCCTTTGTAAAAGAAGCAGAGAAGGAAACAAGCAGAGCTGAAGAAGTCTTTGACAACCCTCATTGCATTTCCAGAAGAAGGAGGTGAGAGGGGAAGACTCTGTAAGGGAGGGACAGAGTAGCAGAGAGAGAGAAAGTAGCACTTAGAAGTCTAGCTTCTGCCAAGGAAATAATATATTACCTGCCATAAGTAGAAGGCTACTCTGACCCTGTCCCCCAGCGAATCGGGCTAGGGGGAAGCGTGCTCATAGAGGCAAGCAGGTCGCAGGATCTAAGGTCCGCCCTGCCGGGTGTTCCCCCCCAAAATTCTGGGAGCCCAACGGAGCCTTTGTGAGGCATGTTCTGCCCCCTACGTCCCTGATATCTATTAGTCTGTTTTAGTTGGTACTGAATTTGGATTTAGCCCTGAATGTTCTATAAATAAAAACTTTCCCTTCATCTGTTTGTATTTTGATATAAATTAAAGCTTTGTCTGTATTCTTTGAGAACCAGTGAAGTGTTATGGATGAGACTCTGCACGGAACTGAATGTTTATATTGTATCCTGTTGTTTACAACAATACAGCATCATATTTCCCATCTAACTTAAGCTTTCTATTTGAAGGAAAGTAAATTTGAATTTTGAAGTACAACTCTAATTTGTGACTTGGGATGTGCTATTCAACTTTTTTGGATTCCAACTTCCAGAATTCTTAGGATATAATTCTGTTGTGTTCAAGCCAAAATATCAACATCTACAGACATCTGCATTTTGTTCACCTGGACCAGAGTCTATCTTGCAGGCTGCACTGATGTCTCGGGCCTGCACCTTCTATTGTTAATGTACCAAAAAAGAGAACCATTTATACAGCCTAAAGTGCAGCAAAACAACAACTTCTAGAAAGCAGTTTTTTTAATGTACATTAGCAACAGAAAGTATAGGCCCAATACAGTTATGTAGCTTCTGAAATAAGCAATGTCTGTAAGTGTGAGACTGTGGGTGGAAGTGTGAAACTGTGGCTGGAACTCCCAGAATTCTGCCTGGAGAACTATTGAGAAGTTCAGCAAGTTGGAGTAAAACAACAACAATGAAACAAATGGCACTTCCCTAACTGTTTCACACATAGAATAACTGGGGAAAAACAATGAAGAAAGCTCTTACCTAAGCTAGCAGTTGTGTTAGAAGATTTGCTACAGGAATGTTCTTGAAGACTATTTTTTAAATTCTTAATATGAGCAGCGCACACACATGTACTGTACCTATGACGCTAATAGAATTTTATAGTATCTAGTAAAAGAATACATTTTCCATAAAGATAGTCCCAACAGTAACCACATTTAAAAGGGCTACACAATGATGATAGGAAAAGCTATTAAAACAGCATGATTAAATTTAGTATAAAGCTAGATGGAAGACTGAATATGTAAAATTAATATTATCAACAATATGGGAACATTAATAACTTTTATTAAAAATGAAATATTGCAAATGCAATTTTGGTTTTCACAAGGTCTCTTGGAGCAGGAAAAAAAAGGATGTATCATCATATTAATAGTATCCTTAATCTGTCAGTAGCCATCACCCAACATTTTTGTCTTCAAGAAGTGCAAAAGTTGATCCCCTCTCTTAAACATAAGAATGTGTAACTTCAATAAACTGTGTCTAGAGTCATGCTAGTGATTTACACTGTGTAAAAGAAAGCACATAAGATGCAGATGTAAATAGTTGCTCATTAACAAGGTGCTGTTCCTAACCTGGTGCTAACTGGGAGTTTCCATTCTGAACTGGAAGCTAGAGAGAGATAGGCCCAGCTCAACCTCAAAGTTCAAACACTTAAGGCATTCTTCCAGGTTTCTGTTTGTTAGGTAGAACTCCCAGAATCAAGAATAATTCTGTGCATGTCATTGGCCAGGTGACATCACAGTTCCTCAAAGCTCAAGATATGTAAAGATATTTGAAAAATTAAATGTCATGGGCAAGCCTTTCCAGCCAACACCATTCATTTTTCTAGGGTTAATTAACTTCTGGTCAATAATATTTGGGCATGGTTGAGATACATGGTGCTTCTGCTTAGCAAACTCAGCCTGAAGGGTGACTTCTCCACTCAAACCCAACATTATGTGCTTCCATGAATTAGTATAGAAGGGCAACAGGAAAGAGTCCTGGTAATATAACAAAACGGAGTCACTAACAGATCTAGAAGACATTGGGGGTGGGAATGAGTAATGTATATACAGACATTCTTTCAATTTATTATTAGTTTGTATTTAAGGAACATAATTAAAAGTAGAGACATAATTAAAAGTAGAGACATCACATTGCAAACAAAAGGCCACATAATCAAAGCAATGGTTTCCCGGTAGTAATGCATGGTTGTGAGAGCTGGACTATAAGGAAAGCTGAGCGCATAAGAATAGACACCTGTGGTGTTGGAGGAGAATTTTGAGAATACCTTGGACAGCATGGAGAACAAATAGGTCGATCTTAAAAGAAATCAACCCCAACTGCTCCTTGAAAGGTCAAATGTTGAGGATGAAGCTAAAGTACTTTGGACATCAAATGAAAAGAGAGGATTTACTTGAGAAGGCCTTGATGCTGGGAAAGGTTGAGGACAAAAGAAGAAGGAGGCAGTAGCAGAGAATGTGATGGCTAGATGGTATTGTTGATGCAATGGGCACAAAACTGTGTAGGTTGAGGAGGATGGTGGAGGATAGGGGTGCCTGGCGTGCGATGGTCCATGGAGTCGCAAAGGCTCAGACTCGACTATGCAACTGAACAACAACAAATCTAAGGTATGGAAACAGTATTTGTCTCCTTTTCTGTGAACAATATGAGGGTGCCATGTTGTATCACAGAGCAAAATCAAATCAATGAAGTTATTGTTTACCTTTAACTTCAAACAACTTGAAAAGGCTAAGAACGCAATTAAATCTTCAGCACTTTTTAGTCTATTTTTTGAGATTGTATTGTGATATAGATCGATACTAGTGATACACAGAATGTAACATTTCTTCCACCCAATTTGTAGCTCAGCACTGCTGTGGCTCAGATTTGTTCTAAACATTTGACTACAGTTACTAAAACTGTAGCTCCATGAGTGCAGATATATACTGTATTGCCACTGTGCTGTGCTATAGGCAGAGGACATAAGAAACATCTGCCCTGATTAATTGATGATTTCTGCACTAGAGGAAGCCTATCAACGTGTATATTACTGCTATCCACATTGCTAGCCTCATGACAGTTTGTGATAGAGCACTACAAAGTATGCAGTAGGCTATTAGGACAGTACCCTAAGGTGGCCAAAGGGAACAGGCTATGTTAGATTTATCTTGAAAAGTTCCAGCTGTAGAGCACAGAAGGGAGTCTCTTAGAACAGTGCTTACTGCATCTACTTGTGAATTTCCATAGTAATTTCCATGGAGACTTGCATAACAAACTATTTAGTGCTGGCATTTTTGCCGCATTTTTTGGGCACAGCACATCCTTTCCAGGTTCCCTTCCCAGTTAATCACCTCCCTTTCTTCTCTTGCGTGCCACTGTTCTTCACTTTTTTTTTGTACTACAATCTGTTTGGTAAGGCTATATATAGGAATGACAAGGGCCCCAAAGGACAGTGAAAAAATATCTGTTACCTTCCAGATCTTGCTGAAACAAACAAAATCCAACACAAATAAAAATATTTCTTCCCAAATAGTTGCACTGAAATTCTGTACCATATAAAAGCACATCTCTAGAAAAATCACAACACCCAGACCAAGTAATAGGCTTACTAAAAAATAATAATCACCCATCTTTAAACGTCGTTTCATATTTTCTCCACAGCTTTTAAAAATATTGATTAATATTTTATTATAGTTGACTGTAAACCATCCTAAGTCCCCTACAGGGAGAAAGGGATGATATAAATATATAAATTAAACAAATTATCTATAGCACTTTATTTTCCTTTATAGTATGCATACAATTGATCTCCTAATAATGAATACACACTTTGGACATCAAATGAGAAGAGAGGATTCACTTGAGAAAGCCTTGATGCTGGGAAAGGTTGAGGGCAAACAAAGAAGGGGGCAACAGAGGATGAGATGGCTAGATGGCATTGTTAGGGGCGCAAACGGTGAAGAGCTCAACTAGTGAAAAAACCGTTTGGAGAGATATCTTGGCTAAGAAAAGAGTACAACCGTCGTATTTTCATAAAAGTCTTTATAGGTGTAAATATAGCCAGGAACGTAATAACATAAAAAATTCCTCTATGGGTAGAAACAAAAACTATAGCTGATCGCTGGTAAATAGGAAAATGAGCCAAGATGAACAAAAATGAGCTGTACAAGCATGGAAGTGCACAGAAATAGCGATGTAGTTCTCTAAGTCGATACTAGTTATAGCGACTTTTCGAATAAGAAATATCTTCTTCAAGGAGATCAATGTGTAATGCTGATTTCTTAAACCCGCGTCCTGCCTCCGCTCAAATTATTAGGTGCATATATGCACCTAATAATTTGAGCGGAGGCAGGATGCGGGTTTAAGAAATCAGCATTACACATTGATCTCCTTGAAGAAGATATTTCTAATTCGAAAAGTCGCTATAACTAGTATCGACTTAGAGAACTACATCGCTATTTCTGTGCACTTCCATGCTTGTACAGCTCATTTTTGTTCATCTTGGCTCATTTTCCTATTTACCAGCGATCAGCTATAGTTTCTACCCATAGAGGAATTTTTTATGTTATTACGTTCCTGGCTATATTTACACCTATAAAGACTTTTATGAAAATACGACGGTTGTACTCTTTTCTTAGCCAAGATATCTCTCCAAACGGTTTTTTCACTAGATGGCATTGTTGACAGAATGGGCACAGAACTGGGTGGGTTGAGGATGGTGGGGGATAGGGGTGCCTGGTGTGCAATGGTCCATGGGGTTGCAAAGGGTCAGACTCGACTATGCAACTGAACAACAGCAGCAGCAGCAACAACAACAACATCAGGAAGGGATAGAGTCAAGTGGGGAAGTTGTGGCCTTCCTTCATGCTTTGGCCTCATGATGTGGCATCACAGGTTGAAACTGATCCAACACAACCAAACAAATTAGTGTGTTAGACATCTTTTTACAACCAGCTGTCCTAACAACAGCAGCAAGCCCATTGACCTGAGAACTGAAAAATGCCACAGGTTTTTCCCCACAAGCATTGATATCTGATACATAATGTTACTGTTTCTGAAACAAGGTGACTTAGCAGTGATCAGCATATCAAAGAAAGTTTTTATATCAGAGGACCAGATACAGGAATGGAACCCATTTTGGGCATAAATGTGTGTCCACAATGATATGTAACCAAACAAGTGTTAAGTTAAGCCAAAGTATATGGAGCCAATACAAATAAACAGGCCTAGACACAGTTTCCAATATGTCAAATTCCAATACATATTTGAAATGGCAAACATCAAACCAAACAGAATATTGACAATTTTGTCAGCAAACTGAACTAGAAGCTCATCATGGAAGGCATTAAATCAGGGGTTCCCAACCTATGGCCCATCCCATCTTGCCCATCACTACCTCTGCCGCACTTGGAAGTGGAAATGGGTGCATTTACATCATCCGTAAAACACACCTGCACATGCGCTAACATGCCCACAGCTGGTGTAAATGCGGAAGTGGGTGCATTTATGTCTGCTGTAAATGTGCCTGCTTCTGCTTCCGGGGTTTGTGATCTGGGGGCATGGTCAGGCCCATGACGGAAAAAGGTTGGCCACCCCTGCATCTGAGTCTCCAAGTAAAGAGATTCTAAAGTGTGGTGAAAGCAGTTTGAAGAATATGCTTTGGCAGCACACCAATATGCTAGTTTCCAGGGCAGAATTATAATATGCATTCAAACCACTTCCACCATGTTGTAGAACATCTGTCTGTCTTCCACCTTAATTTATGGGTGGAGATATGTGGGATTCCACAGCATATTCATCAGCCCCAATAGCTTCACTAGAGATGATGCTTTACAAATTATACCTGTATGAGAAAAGGGATGAAGGACTTGATCTGCACTATATTTTAGATGTTTCGGGTGACTGGACTCTGGGAATGTCTCAGTTGGTTTCCTGCCCAATAAATGGAAACCTTTCTGCTGAGGTCAGTGTTCTTCAGAGAACATCTTGGCCACTTTATAGGCAGCCTTGATAGCTACTTTTTACCTGCAGGCTGTACTTTCTGGACTCCCGAGAGCTTCCAGCTTCTTACTCTCCTGTGAATATTACAGTGGGAGCGCGCAACAAGTTAAATTATTCATTATGTATAAAATTTGTTGTGATCTTGGTTAGCTCATTTCTTTCTTCACAAATCATAGAAGAGCTGGTCTTGGAGTATAGAAACTTAAAAGAGAAAACAAAACAGAACTCTTGCTCTCAAAAATATATTTAATAATTTATCAGAACAAACGAGATTTGCTGAACTATTTGCTTTGCCTTTTTGTGCTTTACCAAACACAGCACGGGATGTAAGGGAAGTGTGTGGGAGTTGTTTCTGATTCTTTCCTTCTTTTTTGAGACTATGTGAATGTGCACTGCAAATACTGTAGTTGTGAAAAGTAAATTGTCAGAAAAATAACTTCAGATGCTAACCACAGTGACATCTGCAGAAATATTTTTAGAAATCAAGTTTCTCATTATGTAGAAACAAAGATTAATCACAAGTACTCTAAACATTCTTCAGCTTTGTAGGAGCCACTTATCCAAGAACATTTGTGTGTGGCTTTAAAATAGAAGAGTCATGAGGAGAGCATCTGATTGCATTCATCTCTTCCATATGTATCAGACCACTGTGTCTGTAGTTTCCATTTTGTGGGTATGAAAATCCTCTGTATTTCTCAGAAATAGAACTTCCATTATCTATTTTTAAAATATTTTTAAAAATTATTCTCTGGAATATATGAAAAATATATGAAAAACTAATCATATATACTTATTCTTTAGTCTTTGTCTCGAGTTTCATTTTCATAAATGTGCATGAGCTATAGGGCTAGCCCTATCACTAGGTGTTCTCAAGCAGTTGTCTAAAGCAGCTGAGCATTTGAGGTGGTAAACATGTCCTGCTCCTCTCACTATGTGCTGCCCCAACACAGTCCACCCTGTTTTAGGGAGCTGCCACTAAAGGTTGTTTTTCAAGTGTATATGCTATCTTTAGTGACAGCTCTCTAAAACAGGGTGGGCAATCCTATCCAATACAATGTTTTGAGTGCCTGGCTCTGACGAGGGAAGAAAGAAAAGGCTTCCTGAAAAGGACATGGTTCTTTATACATCAGGGGTGCCCAAACTTTTCAGGATGTGGGCCAGTCATGTGGTCCAGGGAGCCTACAACATAAATAACAGCTTCTCATGGGAATTATTATTATTATTATTATTATTATTATTATTATTATTATTATTATTATTATTATTATTATTATTATTATTATTATTATTATTATTATTATTATTATTATTATTATTATTATTTATTATTATTATTATTATTTACAGCATTTGTATACTGCTTTCCTCACCCACGGGTGACCCATAGCAGTTCACAATCAGGTAAAAACATCAGATAAAACATCAAGTAAAGCCCCTCTCTAAAAATCAAATTAAAACCACATAAAACCACATAAATTGTCTAAAAGCATCCATACCCTCCCCCGACCCACTTTAAAAAGCCAGCCATGCCCCACACCCACTGGCATAGCAATGTTTTTAGCGCTTTTTGGAAGAGGAACAGCTCTGTCTGAAGGCGCAATTCAGGTGGCAGGAGGTTCCAGAGGGCCGGGGCAGACACCGAACAGTATAAACAACCCTGCTTTATCCAACTGCAGTTTAATTTACTGTACACTGGATAGGGATCCACAACAAATCCAGCCTCAACACAGCATTGCTTTTTTATTTAGCACATTATTATCTTATCAAGTTCACATACTCTGGCAGTCTTACTGCAGCAAAATAGCATCTGTATACAGTATATTAAGGTTGTAATTGTAATTTATATTTCCGTAATTTAAATCCCATCTCAACAATCCTTTTAAACATTTGCACCAAAGTTTTCAGCTTCTTCTTCATCTTTATTCGAATGATGGTTATGTTTGCTGGCTTTTCATGATTGATGTTATTGACCCACATTTCATTGTATGGCCCCTAGCTGCTTGTGCTACCTCCTGCCTCATTGTAAGAGTCATACTATTTATTCCAGGATTTTTCCTCTTCAAAATAAAACACTTTGAAATTATCTCTTTGAACATGCCCTAGAGGAGCCTGACATGCAGTGGTCCATGGGGTCGCAAAGAGTTGGACTCGACTGTGCGACTGAACAACAACAACAACATTTTATTCTCCAGTCTTCACCTCCACCTGTCTACCTTGGGTGACCCTGCTAGAACTCTGTACCCAGAATGGGATCTAGTCTCTTGATTTAGTTCCTTGACACCCTCAAACCCCTTCGGTACAGTTGAGACATGTGTCCAACAAGGTATATATTTCTAGTATCTTTCTGTCCACAGTATCTCTTTTGTTAAAAAGATACATATTCATCTAGTCTAGTGTTTCACAACCTTTGGTTTTCAGACTTCAATTTCCAGAAGCATACGTCAATTCTCTAAAGCACTGATCAGCCAACATACTGACTTAGGTTTCTGGAAATTGAAGTTCCCCTGTGGGGCATGAGACCCATGTTGGGAACCACTGATCTAGTCAGAGATATGCACCAGAATTTTTAAACATCTTGGAAAACATGCATCTCTTACATACTAGAAGCACTCCTTATTACCAAGAATCTGCAGTGGCTTAAGTGGCTAAGACGCTGACTGGAAGGCGGGAGGTCAGCAATTTGATTCCCGAGTACTGCAGGATGGAATGAGCTCTTGTCTTTGTCCCAGCTCCTGTCAACCTAGCAGTTCGAAAGCAAGAAATTGCAAGTAGATAAATAGGGAACATTTCAGTGGGAAGGTAAACAGCATTCTGTGCGCTCCGGTGTCTAGTCATGCCTGCCACATGACCACAGAAACGTCTGCAGAAGCAGACAGCGCTGGCTCTTCGGCTTTGAAACAGAGATGAGCACTGATCCCTAGAGTCAGATACGACTAGCTTTCGAGCAAGGGAAACCTTCACCTGCTATTGGGGGTTTCTTTTTACAGGATAGATTGGGCTCCTTGTGACATCTTGGCATCAGTCAGAGGGAGATTCTCAGTGTGTGTGTGTGTGGGGGGGGGGGCAGAGGATTTACCATGAGAACTATCAATTAAGTTATCTGGAGTATGGGGTTGAATAAGGATAAACGAGAAGTCTCCTGTCTCATTTTTCTTGTGAACGCCAGATGAGCACCAAAATAAGAATTTCTGTATGTAATTCTAATCTCCAAAGGTCTCCTCTAACTTTAATATATCAGACAGTCTGTTGCTCAAAGATCTGTATAAGTGGATTCTGCGATTTATGATAAACCACACATAGCCCAAAGTAGCCCAGGATATTTGTTAAGAAGCTTATTGTACAATGCTGCTTAACCTGGAGCAAAATTAGTATTCCCATAGATTGCAGTGACCTGAGTTACAAATCATATTACTGCATCCTCATCCCAGACAAAAACATTCTGGTATCAATGACTCTATGTCCATTCCACAGATATTATTTCTATTTTAATGGAGCCACTATTATTGTTTTTGCACCATGGTGCCCTGTGTATTGAAACCAGCAGTCTTCTCTATATCTCTATGCCTCCTATATCTTTAAAACGGTTAAAGATTTGACAGCTGTTCAATAATTGTCCCAGCTTATCTCTTAGAAACAGGTTCCCTTCCCAGTCAATTGCCAGCTATCATAGTTGCTATAGCAACTGTAAACATTAATGATTACTCCAACCTGCTATTGGGAATTTCCACACATTCTTTACTTAAATTGCCTTGGGGGAGAAAAAACAGCAGCAGCTACTATCTATGGCAGAGGGGAAGATAATTGCAAGGCTGGAATCCCACAGCTTGTGTATTTATGGCCGTCAAACCATAACCTGTCTCAGAAATGTCAGAAGAAAGCAGGTAAATGAGTTCACTGTGAGTTATGTATGCATTCTTGCGCATGCCAGCTATGGGAAACAAAAGGCAGTCACCTGCCACTCCAATTAAGAAACTTGAATCTAAATTAAGGATCACTATCTTGGATGCGGGTACAGCTAAAACTCTATTCTATGAACCAAGAAGACCTCTGCTCAAATCTTGTTCTTTCCAGGACTCACTCACTGGCTGTAAGAAAGCCACATGTAACTGTATCACACACCTCAGGTGCTCCAAGCAAAGGGAATTATAACAATGGCCATACGGAAGCAGTTATTGTGAGGGTTGCAAGAAGTTAATTTAGGTCAGCCTATTTCAAAGAGACCAGCATAGCTTTCTTTAAGATGGCAGCATTGTTGATTAAATTACCCAGTTATGTATGCTCCCTATTTAATTGGATGGTTGGTGCCCAAGGCAGCAGCAGTAGTCCAGGCAAATAGGCTGTTAGAAAGAGCAGGTAATAAGGTTGCCTGGGGCTATGAAATATGATACAGGCAAAGCAATAGGATCCCACCCGCCACTTGCTCTAAGTGTAATAGCAAGTTGTGTGTAGCTACCAACACTAATTTCTTCCCATACTTTAAAAAAAACCTTCCAAATCTTTTAGTTAACATATACATTGGCATACTGCTATGGTAGCGCACAAACCAGTTTAAGACCACTTTAGTCTATGGTCCTAAACTCACTGTTCTGGAAGCAAATTCCATTCACTTCAATGGGAGCAACTTCCAAGCAGCCTTCCTCCTTACTCAGGATTTGCAGCCTGCCTTCATGCTTAAGGTAATTACAGTGATACCTCATACAACGTCCAAACTTGGTTCCACAAGTTTGGACTTTATATGGATTTGGACTTTGTATGAGGCATGCAAAATCCTAGCCATGATGCCTCATACAACGTCCAAATCCTTGCCACGATGCCTCGTACTTCGTCGTTTCCATAGAGATACATTGTACTGTAACAGCACAGACTTCAGGGCAAAGTCAAGGAAACAGACAGGAAACTGACAGAACTTTAAGAAATCATTGTCTAAAGGCTAAAAACATTACAAAAACTTGTCAAACAACCCTGATTGTCCAAGAACCTGAAGAATGCTGCAAAAATCCAAGGAATGTTTCTAAAAATTCTGATGAAAAAAATCAAATTTTTTCCCAAAATCGCGCTCAAAACCACTCCGAAACACTCTTCACCTCATGCAAAACCCACAAGAGCAATGCACACATGTGTCCTGCCTTTTATACTGCCCAAGCACAATGCAACCTGGCAAAAACCCCAATGCCTCATACAAAGTCACACAACTTTGTATGAGGCAACTTTTTTCAAGGAATTAGGCAATGTTGTATGAATCCGATGTTGTATGAAGCGGACTTTGTATGAGGTATTACTGTATAGCATTCCATTATATACTGTAGCTTGCTTAGAAACAGAAATCTTACAAAACTGACTTCCGGCCTTTGGAAACAGGAAGTTTTTAGAGGCAAGCAGTTATTGTGTTGCTGTATATTATTATATGCTGTTTTTGTAGATTGAATTTTGTATATTGTGTTACTGTATATTTACTGTGTATATTGTTTAACTATCATGTGAGCCACCCTGAGTTGGGTTCCCTGATTGGGCAGCATACAAGTGCGAAAATTAAATTAGATTAAATTAAAAATTACTGATACAATCAAAAAGAAAGGACAGGTACCAGGGATTGGAATTAGAAGAGGCCACATGTTTCCTATTCAAAAGTGGAATCTAAGAGTCATCTAAGGTGAGGGGATAGTTGTAAGCGCTTCCAAAGTATGTCCAGCCAGCCATAATGTTCTCCTAGTTTTATCAAGTTCAATCCTAAAACATAAATGACTTGTTCTCTGCAACAGGTACATTTTGACTCTTACCACACTGGTAGGAAGATCTACTTTCCTGGTGAAGGTGTGTCTGCCCACACAGTGACTATACTCTGAATATAAATCAATTAAAGCGACAAGTAAATGAGCTCACAAGAGGCACCTGAAAAGGATGCACATCATCTGTGCAACATCTCACAGAAGGCAAAAAACAATACAAATCCCAAAGTTTTGTAAGGACTTTTCGCAGGCATTAGTGATATAAAGTTGATTCTTCAAGTATGTATCTTCTAACTTGACACTTCTTTAATAAAATTCTTCCCCTTCAGCTCAGTGATATGTTTTTTTGTCCTCAAAGTTTTCTGCTAGCAATCGGCAAAACAATGATGCAATGGTGTTTAGGCTGTCCTTGCTCAAAAGCCAATCACATCCAACTCTAGCGTTTGGTGTTCATCACTGTTTATAGCCAAGGGAAGCGTGGCACCAATATGGCCGCCGCGCTCTTTGCGGGCCCCTACCCCCGGACACAGACATCCGGGGCTTTAGGGGGCATGGCCATCCCTACATAAAAGGGGTGGCCACGAGGCGGCTCGCTGCCATTTTGAGAGCGACGGAGCGAAGAAGTTTGCTCCACCGCTCTTTTTTCCTTGAGGGGTTTGCGCACCAGTGCCTTTTGATAGCGACGGAGCAGGGAAGCCTGCTCCGGCGCTCTTTTGCTCGATTCCGATTCCGACGGAGCGGGGGAATTCGCTCCGCCAGTCTGTTTTGTGTTCCGCTTCGGGACACCAACTTTGGGTGGCTATGGCCCGCAAGAAGAAGAGTGCGGTGGCCACATGCGAGGGGATGGGCTCGCCCGACCCCCCCCCTGTCCTTCCTGGCGTTTCCTCAGGCCGGAGTGCCAAGAGGGATTGGCGCCGGGTTTTTTCCCCCACTGGCACCAATGAGGGCAGTCAGGCTCCTGCCCCCCGCCCAGTCAGAGGACTCGTGCAGGGGCTGCGCGGGCCGGCTCCCCAGGGGTTTCAGCCCCCATGGACTTCGGGTCCCCCAGCCTGGGCCCAGGATCATCACTGGGGCCCAGCATGGGGCAGGGTGGCCCAATGTGGCCCGGCGCGAGATCGTGCCCTGCCCTTGCCCCTGCACCCCATGGGCCAGATTATCTGGCCTGGCCCTACTGCGGCCGGGGGCTGGCACGCGGCCTCGCCCAGCCACCCACGGTTGGCCTCGGGCTTGGGCACGGCTCACTGCCCATTGCCGGACAGGGACTGCCCGGGGGGCTGCCTGTCCCATCTGGCCCTCATTATTTCAGTGGGCCAGACATGGTTGATTCTTCACTTCTGGCACGCATTGCAACCCTAGAAGCCTCTATGGGGATTGCTCCACCACCTCAGGACCCTGGGGCAGGGCCACATCTGGCCACTGGCCCTTTGCCTGTTGAGGCTTCACAGCAGGCCCTCAGCCAGGTAGAGCTGCTCGAGGCCATCAGGCCCATGCCTCGTGGTGCTCCGCAGCTCCCTGTACGGCCGCTCCGGCAGGGCCTTCCGCCAATGCCCGGCGCTACCTGGCCTGGACCTCCAACGGCGCAGAGCTCGACTTCCATTGTGAGCTCCAACACCCACCAGAGGCCGGAACCCCCGGTGGGTGCGGCCCAGGGGGGTGCAACATGTGAGTATGGTGGTCAAATTAGCACACCATTCACACTACCACATGCTACCATGGAGGTGCAGTGGCCCTGGACTCAGCTGGCTACTCCAGTGTTGCGGCCTACTGCCCCACCCCCTCTTGCCACTTGGGGCCCTCCCTATTCACAGGGTTTGCCGGGGATGACTGCCCCATCCGTACCAGCTCAATTTCCTATTGGGCCATATGGCCCGTTCTCCACTCCCCCACTTTGCTCCGTGCTGACTCCGGCCATGCCATCAGCCGGCTACTCGCTTCCCCTGGGTGACCACTTGTCTCAAGCCACCAGGGAGAAAATATGGTGGGGGGAGTATGTCGACATCTTCACCCTCCTTAACCGGGAACCAACCAAGGAGGAAAGGGAGGGGCAAGATGACAGGGACAAGGAATTGTCCCGTCGTCGCAAGCCCCCTTGTACGTGGGCTAACTGGCTGCCAGCCTACTTGATCTATATGGCTGTTTATCTCAGGGCTCATCCTGATTTGGCTATTCCAATGGTGCAGTATTTGGACAACATTTACCGTGCTGTCGTGGATTTCCCTGGCCCATCATGGTTAGCCTATGACGAGGAATTCAGAATGAGAGCCGCCCTTCACCCTGAGATGAATTGGGATGAACTCTGCCAGCTGTTGTGGCTCCTTTATATGACCCCTACATGGCCAGCACCAGGTGACTGGTACCACTGCGGCCATGCAGTCCAGCGGCCCGCCACTACACAGGCTCCCTGCCAGCCAGCGGGGCAGAGGGTTCCGGCCTGCCTGCTGTGTTGGAGTTACTCCTCTAATGGAGTGTCCACCAGGCAGCAATGCAAATTCAAGCATAAGTGCCCTTCCTGTGCCAGACCGCACACTGCTTCCGCATTCCCACGGGCCCGCAGGTCACGTGGCAGGGGGAGGGGATACCAGGGGCCGGCTAGAGTGGCATCCGACGCCGCTACGCATCCAAAAGGCCCCCTCCCCAATTAACCTCAGGATGCTAGAGAGGTGGTTGCGCGTCTATCCTAGGAAGGATGACGTGGTCTATCTGTTAGAGGGTTTTACATATGGCTTCCGCATCCCATTCAGGGGTGTTCGCACACCCCAGGATTCCCCAAATTTACAGTCCCTCAGGGGTAAGGAGGGCATTGCTGTGGAAAAGATAGCCAAAGAAGTGAGGGAGCGTAGGGTTGCTGGCCCATTTGACAGCCCTCCATACTCAAATTTAAAAGTCTCCCCTCTCGGCTTAGTGCCTAAAAAATCCTCAGGTGAATTTCGCTTGATTCACCATCTCTCCTACCCTGCGGGCTCCTCGGTTAATGACGCTATACCGGATGACCTTTGCTCGGTCCAGTATACGTCCTTTGACCAAGCCTTGCAAATGTTCTGCTCATGCAGTTGCGGGGCGCTACTGGCGAAATGTGATATTAAATCAGCATTCCGATTGTTGCCAGTGCACCCTGATGACTTTGAGCTTTTAGTGTTTTTTTTTCCAGGGCGAGTTTTATGTGGACAAAGCTATGCCCTTCGGCTGCTCCATTTCGTGCTCGGCCTTTGAACGCTTTAGCACCTTTCTTCATTGGGCTTTCATTCAAAGGTCAGGATCTTGGGCCATGGCACACTATCTCGATGATTTTTTGTTCGGGGGTGAACACGACTCGGGCACATGTGGACAGCTGCTTGCCGCATTTCAGGGGCTTATGGCAGAACTTGGTGTTCCCCTTGCCCCTGAAAAGACTGAAGGCCCAGCCACCACCCTCACCTTCCTAGGCATAGACATTGACACTGTCGCACAAATGTCCAGGTTGCCAACAGAAAAGGTGACCCGGATCTCAGATGCGATTTTGGCTATGCTAGCCAAACGTAAGGTGTCTCTCCGCAAGTTGCAGGTGCTCCACGGGCACCTCAACTTTGCCTGTAGGGTGGTAACCCCGGGTAGGGCTTTTGCCAGGCGTATTTATGATGCTATGGTGGGTCTCTCCAAAAAGCACCACAGGGTCCGACTTACGAGGGGTTTGCGGGCCGACCTATCGGTCTGGCTCACGTTCCTGCAGGGCTTCAATAGGATTTCCTTTTGGCGGGCCAAGCAAATTGCCACCCCCCACTTTCAAGTACTGTCGGATGCCTCGGGTTCCCTTGGCTATGGGATTTATTTTAATGGTAGGTGGGCCTATGGGAGGTGGCCTCAGGAATGGCAAGGTACTGAGGGCCTATGCGATCTCACATTCCTTGAGTTTTTTCTGATTTTGGGTGCACTTATGCTCTGGGGGGACATGTGGGCTAATTCTGTAGTTCACTTTTGGTGCGACAATGCTGCTGTGGTGCATATTGTCAACGCCCAAACATCTAGGTCCCCCAGGGTTATGGCCTTGGTTAGACAGTTTGTCCTCAGGTCCCTGCGCCTTAATGTGCTCTTCAGGGCTAGACATCTGCCAGGCATTAACAATGATATTGCCGATGCTTTATCCCGCCTGCAGATCTCCCGGTTCCGTGCCTTGGCACCAGACGCGGACTAACTTCCCTCTCCACTTCCAAGCGACATGTGGACCTTTGGCGAGAAGTGAACTGGGCGATCGGCATGTCTTTGGCCCCCACACGCGTAAGGCGTATCGGCACATGTTCCTTCAATTTAGGGCTTTCTGTAGGGAGGTGCAACTGCCTGACACGTGGCTGATCCTGGTTGAACATGTTTTGTGGTATATGGTGCACCTTCATGGTCAAGGTTTAGCCCCATGCACCATTGCCACCAGGCTTTCTGCTTTGGCATTTATGGCTAAGGCATGAGGTTATGCTGATCACATGGGTGACTTCCGAATACGCCATGTCTTGGAGGGGTGGACACATGAACATGGCCACTGCCCGGACACACGTCAGCCTGTTTCCCCTTTTCTACTGGCAAGCTTTGCCAGAGGTTGGCCTAGACTTTGCTATGATTGGTACGAAGAGTCTCTTTTCCATGCAGCTACCACCGTGGCTTTCTTTGGGGCTCTTAGAATCAGTGAGCTGGTCCCACTTTCCAAAGGGGACATGTCCCGTAGGGCACTGGAACTGGAGGATGTTTCTCTCAACCAGGAATGGGCTCAGTTGAGGATTCGCTCCTCAAAGGCCGATCAGCAAGGGAAGGGTAGTAGCGTGATACTTCTACGATGTACATTTGCTGATATCTGTCCAGTTGGTGCTCTACATGCATTTGTGGCAACGCGTGGTTCATGCCCTGGCCTGTTGTTTTGCCACCAGGATGGGTCCCCACTTACCAAATTCCAATTCTGGAGGGTTACCGGGATGTCACTTTGCAGTTTGGGGTCCCTGGGGCTCGTTACGGTACCCACTCATTTCGGATAGGCGCCGCATCAACGGCGGCTACATTCGGGTACTCAGAGGCCGACATACGTTGGATGGGCAGGTGGGGATCTGCGCATTTCTCTCTGTATGTTTGTCCTCTCACCGCATGAGTGCCTTCCCTGCCCTCACTTTCTTTTCTTTTCTTGCAGACCCTGTGTGTTTACGCACAACGGTGGCAGTCTGGCTGGTGGGCCACAGTTATGTGCACTGGGCGGCGCAGTATGCGGCTTCGTCGGAGTGGGGACCCCATCTCAGGCTACGTGCAACCGCGCGTATGCAGTGGTATGGTGTGCGTGGCATGAGGTGGTGGGAACTGTTACCATTCCTGATGTCCATTAGGAACGCTGGACCTTCAGATATTTTAATTATGCACCTCGGAGGCAACGATCTTGCTCGGATCACTGGCCTTGCATTAAAGACATCCGTGCGCAGTGACCTGGCAGTTCTCCATCACTTATGGCCATACACGCGGTTGCTATGGTTAGACATCATACCGAGACACCACTATAGGGGAGGACTTGATCCTCGTGGTTTGGACTGTGCCCGGCAGTCAGTGAACAGGGCTGTCACTCGGTTCCTTACTGAGAATGGTTCGGGAACAGCCATTTGTCATCCAGGGATAGGGCTACAGGACTATAGCCTGTATTGTGGAGATGGGGTTTACCTGTCAGCAAGAGGTTTGGACCTCTTTTTGGATGATGTGCAAGCGGGCCTGGTGACTGAATTGACGGTCAGGGGGGGTGGTGAGGCATCATGGACGCGTCCCCGTGTGGTGGGTAGCACTGGTAAGGTAAACTTGATGACCCATAGGTATCCGGCAGGTTCGCAATTGATTGGCCAACATGAAGATAGGTACAGGGGAAACAGGCTTGGCCGGTCAATGGTGAACCATGAACGGGGTGATGCTAGGAGCTAGACAGCCTGCATCACCTTGAGATTTTACCGGATACACATCAGAGGGTGGGGTCAACAGATAGCATGTTGACTTCCATCAACAATATGTTTGTGTCAATAAACAAATTGATACAAATTGATACATGATAGCCAATTGTCATTGGCAATTCTGGGTGGGACCTTACCAGTGCTACTGCGGCCTGCTTGCCTTAAATATTTTCAATTGGATGAAAACCAATTGAAAGTTATAATTTGCACTAGGGCATTATTCAATAAAAGTGGCCCAATGTTTTAAATCCAATACCGGTGTCTGTGTCTTTATTTGGGGGGGGGGTGTGCCTGCAAAGAACCAGTGCTGTCTGCACTTGCAGACATTTCTGTTGACATGTGACAAACATGACTATACACTGGAGTGCACGGAACGCTGTTTATCTTCCCAACCATAGTGGTACCTATTTATCTACTTGCAATGTCTTGCTTTCGAACTCCTAGGATGGCAGGAGTTGGTACAGAGATGGGAGCTCACTCTGTTGTGCAGCACTTGGGTCTCAAACTGCTGACCTGCCGACCTTTCAGTCATTAATTTCAGCGTCTTAACCATTAAGCCACCACAGTCCCTGAAGTGGTGTTGACTCATTCCTAAAAAAATGAAATTGCTGGTTAGGCAGCTCAGTAGATTGAATCCTCGGGCTGAGGAGCTAGGTCTTAGAAATTCAGTTTTGCTATTCTGTACAACCTTTGGATAGCTGCATTGTCCCTTAGTGTCACCTAAAGTGGGGGACCAGTAAACTACTTCTGATAAATTCATACCTGGGAGATCGGAATAATTAAGAATCAACTGGATACGGGCCTGTAGAGACAACGAGAGGAAAACAAATCTATATGGACAATTGAGATTGAATTGGTTTCAGATAGGGATGGTAAACAAGTGGAATAGTAACTATATGAAAGAAGTTGGACTAGAAAGAGGGAGGACTGAATTTGAAGAATTAATTTTAAAAATAAGAAAGGGACAAACAGGAATAAAGGGGCTGGTGAGTAAAATATATATAATGATAAATAAGGAAGGTAATCCACAGGAGGAATTGAAAGCAAGTTGGGAACAGGATTTAAAGATGAAGATAGAGGACCAGAATTGGACAAATAAATGGAAGAAAAGAATTATGAGAACTTTGTCTGTCAGAGTCAAAGAACACAATTATAAAATGTTGCGGAGATGGTATTTGACACCAATGAGATTACATCAGATAGATAATAAGAAAGACAAAATGTGTTGGCAGTGTAAGAATGCACTGGGTACATATGAACACATGTGGTGGAGTTGCAACGTGGTAAAGGATTTCTGGGGGGGAATTGAAAATGAGATAAACGAAATTAGGGGGGGGGAGTTGTGACCAAATACTATCTCGCTGACAGATGTGGAAGGTACAAATTTAAGCAAAGATAAAAAAGAGTTACTAGAAATAATGTTGACAACAGGTAGATTGTGTATCGCTAGTAAATGGAAAAATGATGTGAATATGGAAATTGACGAATGGTATAAGGAAATGTGGGATCTAGCACTGAATGACAAATTAACATATGAGATAAATGTTAAAAAGGGTATTGTGAAAGAGAATAGATTTTGGAATATTTGGCAAGCATTTGTGGATTACTCTTTGAAAGGCGATGAAAAGAATAGACCTGTACCCGATCAAATGAGTTTTTGGAAAGGAAAATAGAGTGACACTCTGGTTTTTCCAGGGCAGTGTATAAAGCACTGGGTGTTTAATTCTTATTTCTTTTATTATTATTATTATTATTATTATTATTATTATTATTATTATTATTATTATTATTATTATTATTATTATTATTATTATTATTATTATTATTATTATTATTGAAATTTGCCAGTATTTTTTTTTGTTATAGTATTCATGACTTAGAAGTTTGACTTAACAGATATATTAAACTGTGTAGATTTTGAAGTGAAATTAGACTAGGTTTAAGTAATAATAAGAATAAATATTAAAAACTATTTGGACTTTTGATAATGGTATGAAAGATACAAGAAATAAGTCATAATCAACTGGCATTTTCCAGAGATGTTTATTCTTGTCTTTTTTTCTTTTATCATTATTTAGTTTTGGTATTGTATAGGTATGAAATTAGTTATAAATTGTCTATATTTGTTCAGTTTTTTTATGTATGACTAGCAAAGGTTGCCCAGCGTTGCCGGGCTGTTTTAAATGATGTTGGAAAGTTTTTGTTGTTGTTGTTGTTGTTGTTGTTGTTGTTGTTGTTGTTGTTGTTGTTGTTGTTGTTGTTAATGTTTGTAAAGAAGAGGTTAATCTATATTTGAAAATTTTAAATTTTTTATTTATACATTTTTTTTGATGGCCTGTTTTAAACTGTGATGAGTTTTGTTTGGTGTTTTGGTTTTGTGGATGAAAAAAAGAATAAAGGATAATATATTTTTTCAAAAAACTCTTGGGGCCTTTTGTGTGGGGCTATTGTGTCTTTTTGATATTTTTTTTTGTTATGGTGGGCAGCAAGTGCTGCTGGTAGGGGTTATCTTGTATTTTGACTGTGTTTTCTCTCGTGGCCTCTGGGTGGAGCTTCTTCCAGCAAGTAGTCTCTTTCTTTATTCATTTCTTTTCCAGTCGTTGTGCTATGAGGTCGTGTGGTGGTGAGTTAGCTGTTTTTCTTTATTTGGGGTGGTGGTGGTGGTTGGATTTTGTGGTGTTTGGCTGGGGGCTGGGTGTGTTTGCAAATGTTTGTTGTTGTTTACTTTTTTGGTGTTATTTTTGTTTGTTTTGTGTATTTTTGAATGTTTTTGATTGTTTGTTTTTGTGTTTTTTGGTTTCCTGGGGGGGGATCCCCTCTGAGACAGACTCCTTTGGTCCCCCCACCCTCTGAACCCCAGGGGAGCCAGTAGAGAGGAGGATTTCCCCCCCCAACTCCGTTTTTAAAGAGAAGTAACCACTTGGTTTCTTCTCTTTAACATGGGGCGTGTGTGTGTGTGTGGGGGGAGGGAATCCCCTCTGCCTGGTCCCCTGGGGTGAGGAGGGTGGGGGAGACAGACTCCTTTTGTCTCCCCCACCCTGTCAACCCCAGGGGAGCAGTAGAGAGGGGGATTTCCCCCCCAACTCCGTTTTTAAAGAGAAGAAACCACTTCTCTTTAACATGGGGCATGTGTGTATGTGGGGGAGGGAATCCCCTCTCTGCCGGGTCCCCTGGGGTGAGGAGGGTGGGGGAGACAGACTCCTTTTGTCCCCCCCCACCCTCTCAACCCCAGGGGAGCCAGTAGAGAGGGGGAGCACAACACCCCCCACCCACCCAGTGATATTAAAGGGGAAACTCCGATTAGGAGCTTCAGGCGCCGTTGGGGAGGGGGGCTTTGTTCCCCGCGGCTTGGCAGACTTGCTCTCCCGGTGTTTTTGTTTTTGCTTTATTTCTTGGGTGCTGGCTTCCTCAGCGTTCTGCGCGCTCATGGCGCGCAGGACACTGGGGCTTGTAGTTATGGGTTGGTGCTTTGTGTTTGTGCTGCGTTTTTTAAAATGCTTTTCTTTTGATTGGCTGCGGCGCGTTTCCGAATGCTGCGCCGTGCGAGAGCCTCTCAGCCTGATTGGGTCTGGCGCGGCGCAAGGAATGTTGGGAAGTGGAGTTGTTTCCCTTTCTTCGCATTTGTGGGGCTGTTGCCCCACTGCCGGTTTTCTCAATCCTTCGTTGACCTGCGTACCCAGATCGGCTGTGTGCACGAATGGTGAGTGCAGGCAAGTAGGGCGAGGCATAGCAACCTATAGCCAGTTCCAATGGTTAACCCTTGGATTTATAGGTTAAGATTGTCATTTTTTTATTATGTTGTAATATTGTTTAAAAAAATCAATAACTTTTTTAAAAAAAGAATCAACTTGGCTAATAATAATAATAGTAATAATCATCATCATCATGTCAAACGATTTGCTTTACTACAAATGCATAACTATGTCATTAGTGGAAATGAAGTCAAGATTAAGGGAAAGAACTACTTGTAAACGATGATGTGATCATGCCAGCTGTAGATGCTTCTGCATATGCTTTAGAACAGCCTGGAGAAGTCTGGATTAGGTTGATTATGAAATATCCTTTAGTTCAGGAGTGCCCAAACCTTTTGGGCCGTGGGCCAGTCACGTGGTTCAGGGGGCTGGTCACTGTGGCTTGGGGGCCAGATCCAGCCCCGACACCAATTAATCTGGCCCATGAAACCCTCGTCACTCCCAGAAGTGTCGAGGGAATTGTGGGCTGGATGAATTGGTGTCAGGGGCTGGATCTGGCCCCCGAGCCATAGTTTGGGCAACCCTGCTTTAGAGGATCAGTGGTTATCCTAGTGTCCGAAGAAATTTTAAGATTGCACTGATGAATACAAAATTTTGTCTGCTTAGTCCTTTGAAAATACATTTATGTATATTGGACACATTACATTAATATAACCACTGCCTCATTAATGAAGGCCAATATGCTGTCAAGACAATATAATTTATTTTATTCAATAGTAAATTTGCAATAGGATTCAGCCTGTCTATCTATAGCTTTATATCTAAGTTAATTTTCTTTACACTTTTTTTGTTTAACAAAAACATTGTCGTTGGCAAAATTCTAACCTCAAGATGATAAGTAGATCAGGAAAAACCAACAAGTTCATCAACAAAATTCATTGTATTTCAAAGACAACCATATGTTCAGCACTAATCAGTCCACTTAGGACCATAACATTCATATAATCAATATTTTGCTGTATTAAAAGTTGCTTATCCCTCTTAATACTACCATTGTGTCTGTGAAAGAGCTTTATTTGTCTCCTTATTCTTCTTCAATTGATTTTCATTCCCACAATCACACATGTTCCGTATAAGCCTGTCACTATTTATTGTACTCTATGTATCTGAGAAAACAGATGTCAATCATCTTAAAACAGGAGACACAAGAGAAAGCACTGGGCGTCCCATGGGCAACAGTGTGCTGTTGGCTAATCCTTCCTATGCAAATGATACAATGGTTCTGTTTAGGACCACAAATGACAATTATTTTTATTAATATAGATGACATCTCTTCATTCAAGGAAGAACTCTTAGCTTCACTTTGCTGCAAACAGAAATGTGATATTCTTTGTGTCCAATATGAACCAGCACTGGGGGTAAAATACCGCCCCACCCGTGTGCTGGCTTTGCCTGCTTCCCCTGGGGAGAGATGGACCTGCTCTCACAGGCCTTGCCTACATGGTGTGATAGGGAGGAGCCAGGAAGCCTTTATAACAGGGGTGCCCAAACTATGGCCCAATTCATCCGGCTCACAACACCCTCGACACTTCTGAGAGTGATGAGGGCTTCGTGGGCCAGATGAATTGGTGTCAGGGCTAGATCTGGGCCCCGGGCCATAATGACCAGTCCCCTGAAATACGTGATTGGCCCATGGCCCAAAAAGTTTGGCCACCCGTGTTTTATTGGTGGTGACTCCTTCCTGCCTCCCCCTCTTTAACTGCTCGGCTTAGGAGAAACAAATCCCACCCTTCCACCCTCAGTTACAGTGTGATATTCAGCCGCTTCTGGGCTAGATGGGAATTCTTGCATGGCCTTTGTTTGGCTCTTGGAGTCGTGTTTTTTTTTTACCATCTCATACTGTTGCTGCAGGTCGAGTTTTTGCTGGAGTCACTTTGGCAGATAGTGTGGGTGATTTTAATCAGAATGGCCAGTTTAGTTATTGAGTTGGGGTCTCAGTTAATTTGGAACCTCGGACAGCACTATCACTTGGGGTGCCTCATGGCAGTTGGATTAGCCACAGTCCTGGAACAGCTGGTTAGGAAGCTTTGCCAGCTTCCTGGTTGCATAGCTTGGTCCCACTGTTGGGCACAGTGCTGGTCTGCCTTCAGAGCTTTTCTGCTGTCCCTATTATTTGGGATCTAATTTCTCTGGTATTGACCTGAGTTATCTTGCACCTGCACTACTTAGTCCCCAGTGCAATCGTTTGCAACAATTTGTTTGCCACAAATAATAATAATATTTTTGATACTTTATTGCGATGTTGTTATGATGATATTGATATGTTGTATTTTTTGTGATATTTTTGTGATATTTTTATACTGTAACTTGTAAATTGTACTTTGTAAACCGCATTGAGTTTCCCATTGGGCAGAGAACTGAGGTATATAAATTTAATAAATAATAAAATAACTTATTTTGGATTAATAAAGTGGTCCGTGTTTGAACCCATGACATGTATCCATCTCTTCACTCGGGGGTGGCAGGCAAAGCTCACAGAGTTACTGGTCAGTATCGTCCAAAAGCTCCTCAGATGTCTAAATCCTGAGATGCCTCACAAACAATACAGAAATGCCACTTTTGTAAGTCCTCTCAATATTTATTTATTTAGCGTATGGCACTTGTACACATTGATTCAACATATAACAAAAAGAAAAAATATAAACAACTGTATAAAAAACTAAACATTAATTTATAAATAAGTCATCTTGATAGACCAGAGATGGCGAACTTTGCCACTTCGGGTATTCTTGAACTTCATTTCCACAAGCCCTGATCAGCAGGAGTGCTGACATTGGCTTCTGTAATTGAAGTCCAAGAACACCTGCAATAGACAATACAGAAGAGGAAAGCGGAGAAATCTTAATAGTTGAACTGGCTGTGTATATAGTACTATATCTTTCATCTATAAACCATCTAAATAGCATTCTGCTTTAAGAAGGCATCTAATTATGGAAAATAATGGTCTCCAGTCTGCCAGCTCAGATCCAGGAAGAGCTTTATGACAAGAACAAAAATTCTTGAGGATACGCAAGAGCAAAACTAAATTAGAAGATGGAGGAAGGAGCTCACTGGACAAGGAGCAACATTAACGGAGGATATCGTTGGAGAGATCAACGTCCCTTATATCACTTGGAGGACCCTAAATAGGATGAGGGTTGGAATTCCTAAATGCAAGAGCAACATGCTCAAGTAGGAGGAGCTGCTGGCAGACAACAACGCACTGTGTGAATGTGGAGAGATACAAAATTTGGCTCATTTACTGGGCTGCCAATTACTGCGAGAAACATGCATCAATGAGGACTTAATTTTGGCCAATGACAAAGCCAAGGAAGTGGCTTCATTTTGGCAGTCCAGGGTTTGATCGGGACATGAAAGAATAACAATAATGGAAAACCAAAACACACATTTTCTAGTTGGAGCTATGAATACATTTTGGGCTATGAATACAATGAAGAAAAATTTAAAAACATTTCAGTGTGAGGAAATATCTCTAGAACCAAGGCCATCTATGGTATGAAATTTTATTTTGCTATGTATATGTGTAATACTAGAACAGTGAAGAAAGCTGAAAGTGTTCTACATGCACTCTACATGGGGCTGCCCTTGACGACCATTCAGAGGCTTCAGCTGTTCCAGAAAGCGGCTGCCCGGGTGGTGATTGGGTGTGGGCGTTATGCACGTGCCTTGCCACTGCTCCGGGAGCTGCACTGGCTCCCAGTATGCCTCTGAGTGCAATTCAAGGTGCTGGTTTTGACCTTTAAAGCCATTCATGGCATTGGTCCGGGATGCCTAAGAGACCGCATCTCCCCAAGGAATTCAGCCCGTCCTACTAGGGCAGACAGGAGGGGCTCAGTGGTGGTACCATCCAAAAAAGAAGTCCATCTCACCAGGATGAGGAGGAGAGCCTTCTCCGTGTCTGCCCCAGCCCTGTGGAACCTCCTACCACCAGAACTCCATTTCCAGTCGGATCTGCTATCCTTCAGGAAAATGTTAAAGACCTGGCTATGCCAGCGGGTGTGGGGCATGCTTGATTCCACCGTGCAAGCCTGCTGGCTCGTATAGTCTGTCTGAGGGACCCTGTGTATTTTTATTTTATTTTTTTGCTGTATTTTATTACGAGGGTGGGAGGGTGAGGGTAGTCTTTTTAATGTTTAACTGTTTAAGTTTCTGGGTTTTTAACATTGTTTTTAGCGGGGGTTGATTGTTTTTAGCTAATGCTGTTTTAATTGTGTTATTGTTTTGTATTGTATTGCATGTTGTTAGCCGCCCTGAATGGTGTCTCCACCAGGAAGGCGGGATATAAATCCATAAAATAAATAAATAAATAAAGCAAAAAGAAATGATACACACCACAAGATTCATGTAAAAGAGTGAAAGAAATCATACAGAAGAGATTTAGAAACACCATCAGAAGCCTAAGTCCCTCTTGTGTTTTGTTTTTATAACTATTACTAGCAAGGGTTGCCCGGTGTTGCCGGGCTTTTCCCCCCGTGTGTTTTAATAAAAAATGAACCAATTTTATTTTTGCAATAGTTTTAAATTGTGTTGGAAGGTTAAATTGTGTTAATGTTTTTTAAAAATTGCTTAGTCTGTAATTTTAAATTTTTAAATGTTTATTTATGTAAAAATTTTTTGGCTTGGCTGTTATTAACTGGGATCTGCTTTTTTGTTTTTTTTTAGGATTAATAAAAGAAGAAAGTATGATATAATTTTTTCAAATTGTTTTATGTAAGTGAATAATGTTTTAGTTTTTTGAATTTTTTTAATTAGTTGTACCATAGGTCATAATTTTCATAATGTAAAAGTAAATGTTTTTTACATTCAATGTTTTTAAAATGTGTTTAGATGTTTTGAGTTTAAATTTGAGTTATAACTCAGCACAGGATTTTTAAAAGTTTCTATTGTATTTTATTGACATATGTTTTAGTGTAATTTTTTTACTTGTTTTTATTGGTGTGACCTTTTGTGTAAAATTGTGAATTTGTGTTATGCTGTTGTGTGTTTTTGAATTGTTTTTACTATTGTGGCCAGCAGGTGGTGCTGGTAGGGGTTATTATATTTTGACTTTTTTTCTCTCCTGGCCTCTGGGTGGAGCTTCTTCTGGTAAGTAGTCTCTTTCTTTATTCATTTGTTTTTCAGTCCTGGTGGAGGTAGCACATCTTTTGGTAAGTTTGCTTGTTTTCTTTGTTTTGTGTGTGTGTGTGTGTGTGTGTGTGTGGGTGGGTGGGTGGGTGGGGGGGTTGGAATTTGTATTTTTTGTCTGTTTGTTTTGTTTTTGATTGTGTCTTTGTTTACTTCGTATTGTTTTTGGTGTTTTTGTTTTTGTGTATTTTTGGATGTGTTTGACTGTTTTTAGTAATTTTTTAAAAAAATATTTATTTATTTGGTGGTGGGGAAGGGACGTGGTCATTGGGGGTTAGGAAGGGTGGGCTAGGTGGTGGGGAGAGGGGCATGGTCGTTGGGGGTTAGGAAGGGTGGGCTAGGTGGTGGGGAGAGGGGCATGTCGTTGGGGGTTAGGAAGGGTGGGCTAGGGGTGTGTGTGGTTGTTGGGGTTAGGAAGGGTGGGCTGGGTGGTGGGGAGGGGGGCTTTAGTCTGTTATGGTGCTTTGATTGTGTGAAGTCGTGAAAGTAGATCGGGTTTCCCCTTTAATATCAGTGGGTGGGGGTTGTGACCCCCCTCTCCGCTGGCTACCCTAGGGTTGGGAGATTTGTGGGGAGAAAAGGGGTATATTGCCCCAACACTTCTGGAACCTAAAGATCAGGCAGAGTGCATCGATCCCACCCCTCCCCCTCCTTAAAACCACTCCGTTTTTAAATAGAATAAAAGACGGAGTTGTTTTAAGGAGGGGGAGGGGTGGGATCTATCCACTCTGCCTGATCTTTTGGTTCCAGAAGTGTTGGGGCAATATACCCCTTTTCTCCCCACATACCTCCCAACCTTAGGGTAGCCAGCGGAGAGGGGGATTGCACCCCCCCACCCACTGATGTTAAAGGGGAAACTCCAGTCGGGACCTTCAGGCACTGTTGGTGAGGGAAAGAAAGCCAGCTGGTGTTTGCTTGGCTGTGAGGCAGTGAGTTGTTTTCGTTGGGGGTTAGGAAGGGTGGGCTAGGTTGTGGGGAGGGGGCATGGTTGTTGGGGTTAGGAAGGGTGGGCTTGGTGGTGGGGAGGGGGTCATGGTCATTGGGGGTTAGGAAGGGTGGGCTAGGTGGTGGGGAGGGGGGCTGTAGTGTGTTATGGTGCTTTGTTTGTGTGGAGTCGTGAAAGTAGATCGGGTTTCCCCTTTAATATCAGTGGGTGGGGGTTGCGATCCCCCTCTCCGCTGGCTACCCTAGGGTTGGGAGATTTGTGGGGAGAAAAGGGGTATATTGCCCCAACACTTCTGGAACCAAAAGATCAGGCAGACTGGATGGAATCCCCACCCCCCCCTCCTTAAAAGAAGTCCGTTTTTAAAGAGAAGAAAAGACGGAGTTGTTTTAAGGAGGGGGGGGTGGGGGATCGATCCACTCTGCCTGTTCCTGTGGGTCCAGAAGAGTTGGGGCAATATATCCCTTTTGTCCCCACAAACCTCCCAACCCTAGGGTAGCCAGCGGAGAGGGGGATCGCAACCCCCACCCACTGATATTAAAGGGGAAACTCCAGTCGGGACCTTCAGGCGCCGTGGGTGAGGGAAAGAAAGCCGGCTGGTGTTTGCTTGGCTGTGAGTTGTTTTTTTTTTTCATTTTTCGGGCGCCGGTTTCCTCAGCGCTCTGCCCGCTCATGGCACGCAGGACGCTGGGGCTTGTAGTTATGGGTTGCTGTTTTATGTTTGTGCTGCGTTTTTTTAAAATGCTTTTCTTTTGATTGGCTGCGGCGCGTTTCCGAACGCTGCGCCGTGCGAGAGCCTCTCAGCCTGATTGGCTCTGGCGCGGCGCGGCGCAAGGAATGTTGGGAAGTGAAGTTGTTTCCCTTTCTTCGCGTTTGTGGGGCTGTTGCCCCACTGCCAGTTTTTTCAATCCTTCGTTGACCTGCGTACCCAGATCGGCCGTGTGCACGAAGGGTGAGTGCAGGCAAGTAGGGCGAGGCATAGCAACCTATAGCCAGTTCCAATGGTTCGACCGGCGGCCAACCGGAGGGAGACAGGGAACACCTGAGGGCTGCCCGACGCCCTCAAAAGCCGCTCCCCACCACCGCCGAGACCAGCGCGGTTCAACCGCCGGCCGGCCGGAGGGAGACAAGGAACACCTGAGGGCTGCCCGATGCCCTCAAAAGCCTCTCCCTGCCATCACCGAGACCAGTGCGGTTCGACCGCCGGCCGGCCGGAGGGAAACGGGGAACACCTGAGGGCTGCCCAACGCCCTCAAAAGCCACTCCCTGCCACAGCCGAGACCAGCATGGTTCGACCGGCGGCCAACTGGAGGGAGACGGGGAACACCTGAGGGCAGCCCGATGCCCTCAAAAGCCGCTCCCCGCCACCGCCGAGACCAGCGCAGTTCAACCAGCGGCCAGCCGGAGGGAGGCGAGGAACACCTGAGGGCTGCCCGATGCCCTCAAAAGCCTCCCCCCGTCACCACCGAGACCACTGCGGTTTGACTGCCGGCCGGCCGGAGGGAGACGGGGAACACCTGAGGGCTGCCCGACACCCTCAAAAGCCGCTCCCTGCCACCGCCTAGACCAGCGCGATTCAATCCGCCAGCCGGCCGGAGGAAATCCTGCCTTCACTTTGCAGCTGGAGGCCTGGACATCGCAGTTGGTCGATCCCAGGTGCTCTGCGCTCCCTGTCTCTCCCCGGGAGCCCACGCCACTGGCTCCGCTGGGGAGAGACAGGTGGGAGCCATTGCTGCCAACAACGCAGCTGCCCTCACAGACGTTGAACCATGGGGAGCCTTTGTGGCTGCTGGGTGGTTGAGGTTGATTTTTTGTGTAATTTCTCACTGTGACATTGCTTAATTCTTTATATTTTGTATTGTATTTTTGCATATTCTAATGTTTTAATTGTATTAATTGTCCATTGCCTTTTGTATTTTATTGTATATTTTGCTCTGTTTATTGTATTTATATATGTTGTAAGCCGCTTTGAGTGGCACCTGTGCCAGGAAAACGGGATAGAAATAAAACTTAATAATAATAATAACCCTTGGATTTATAGGTTAAGATAGCTCAATTTAACTGTTATTTCCTTTTTCTTTCTTCTTTCTCAAGTGCCATATCCATTTTTTAATATTGGCTATCATCATAGCGATTGTCCTGAGAATATACTTTAATGCAGTGGCCTTCCATTTGCTTTCTGCACCACAGCATGACATCAGAACCTCTGATCCAGCTCCGTGAATAACTTTCTGGTCCTGAGCCTTTTTGGCACGCAAAATCCTCATCAGCCCCAAGCCATTATTGATGAAGCTGCTGCCCTTTATCAAGATGGATTCACGTGGGATTTAATCTATTTGGGGACCATCACCTGTGGACTTCGCCACCAAGGCCATAGTCCTCAGGGTTGTCAGGTTAGTTAATTGCTGCCTGATGATGGGCGTTGAGTTGCTGGCAGTGTGGGCTACTCTATTACCACAGCAAGATAACCTCACTTTTAAGTAATCAACAAAAATTAAGCTTTTGGATCATTTGAAGAAAAAAATAGTTGAATTCTAGATCAAATAGATCTTGAGCTCTCATCTGGAGATAAAATGACTATACTGAGGCTCCTGTATGCAATTTGCACTGTCTGAAGTGGGCTATTAAGGATGTGACTATTAAAGGTTCTTGTCATGACAAGGCATAGGATTGCTGTTAATTTGGATGCCACTTGTTGAACCATAACAGCAAAATTTTCTTACTATTGACAGGAGGAAAATAAAATACACCAGCCGCAGGTCTGTCATAGTTTTCAGACTTCCTGGCTTTATGCTGAAGGGTCTTTGGACTGGGTGGCTCTGAGCCAAAATTCTTCTGAAACATCATGCTCTTCCATCGCCTTAGAATTACATGCTATACACATTTCTGCTTTGGCACCAGACAGGCTTCAAACAGCAAGCTTTTCTTTCCACCTGTTTTCTTGCAGCATTTCTGAATCTGGAGGAGTGATTTTTTTAGCTATCATGTTTGTCATCCACTGAGACAACAAGTCTCCATGATTTTGTCTCTCCTTACTGCCTGTGTGAAATAAGCATGGCCAGCATAGAGATGGTAAAATAGTACATAATCTACTGACAGAATGTGGCCTATGGGATTTATGGTGCTATGAAGCATGGAATGCCTTCTCTGCTGTTATTTGCTTGAAAGATCATACAGATGGTAAATAAGACATTTTTTATTCCAGAAACAACAATTATAAGTAGAAACACAGATTCTGCAAAATGTGGAAATATGGGCCTTACTTAGCATTTTATCTGCATGGTCCAAAGTCTCCCTCAGGAAAGCAACAAAATTAATGACAGATTCCATACACTTTCAGTATTCCTAGGGTCTGTGTAGAGTGGGAATACTATTAACATTGTTTCCGGAATACAGTTTGAGTAGCAGATGCCAGATGTCTTTTCCCTGACTGTCTCCATTATGCCTGCCCAACTTGCATCTGAAGGCAAAACAATAGGTGTTTGTTGGGAAACCTGCACTTTTCAAAAATTAAATCAGTTATTAATGGGGAAAGTCTCTGGATAGCTAATGCACATGTGCCAGATTTTCAAACTTTTGAATACATCCCTAGGGAAATCCACAGTGACAGATGTGTTCAAGATAGAATAACAAGTGGGCCCGAGCAGTCAGATGGCGATCATTAGCTGGTATGACAAGTCACAGCTCTTAAGCGATTAAGACAGAACAGTGGGAAAAAATCATACATACATTATATGTGGTGCAGTTGGCATGCCATATATATATATATATATATATATATATATATATATATATATATATATATATATATATATATATATATATATATATATATATATATATATATATATATATATATATATATATATATATATATATATATATATATATATATATATATATGAGTGCTCTGTGCAAAAGTATAGGAACAATTTTAGGGAAGAATGTGGGCAGAATTACTTAAGCACCTCAGTTGCATTAATCTAGTGCCACAAATTCCAAGCTGTTCTGATGGAAAGAAGAATGAGTAGGCAAATGCTATGAAAGAATGCAAACAGTTCTACATTTCTGACTTCCAAAAACCAATACTATTCCAGTAATACCATAATTTCCAGAAATAGACATTTCTTTCTCATATATATATACTTTTCATTCCCAATAAAATATTATTCCTTTATTTTAATCTTTCCCCCATTGAAGTCATCCACAACCAGCACACGATTACCATTCATTTACACGCAAGTAGACCGAAGTTCATGCAATCAAATTGCGAGAGAGCTTTGGCTCATTGAGGCAAAAGGGAAATTATCTGTTTCAGGTCAGCCGCCCTCTCGGCTTTTCCCCTGGAGTTAACTCTGAAAGGAAGGGTGGATTTTAACCCCCCCCCCCTGAAAACTTGTCACCCAGCAGAGAAAAGCGGCAGACAGGAAGACTTTTTAAAAAAGTAGCTCCTAAGGATTTCTCAGCCCTGGAGACTTAGTTTAAATTGTGATTTTTGGGTTTGAGAGTTCCATTTGAATGGAACTGGCACAATTGATTATTAGACACCTGATTAATTAATTATTTTATTTAAATTTGATTTTTAACATAATCTGTTTTATATCTTGAAGCAGGATGTCCTCAGCATAACCTCAGTTTATTCTGGGCCATCCAGGAAGGCTGAATTTCACAGGAATCAATAAAATCCCCCAACCATATGGGTTTCCCATTCACACCGAGGTGACCAACAGTTTCCAAGCTTTCACATTCAGCCCTTTGATCTAAAGTTGTTTATTTCTGCTTTAGTTGTGTACTTGTACTGTTCTTTAGTTGTTTCCTTGATATTTCAGTTGTTTCTTTGATGTGTATATGTCCCTTGTTCCCAAACATGTCACACCTCAATCTCTTGCTGTATGTCGCCCATATAGATCTGAGGCCAGGTAATTCTGCATATACCTTCCTTTGGATTGTAAATTGAGGCTAGATGATGCTGGGCCATATAACTTCTGTTTGGACATTTCCATTGATGTAGTTGGTCGCTGGAATCCTTGCCTCAGATATGGACGACCCCTGGTTTGCCAAGTGATATTTTCTGCACATCCTTTGATTACCCTCCATTGCCCCAAGCTATGAGGTTCCCCATATGGTTCCCACCTTTGAAACCCAGATCTGATCTCTTTGATCCCTTTGATCACATCCAGACCCTATCTCCTTGATTCGCACCCAAGATCGCATCCCTTGAAACCCCCTTCCTTGACACCTATCTGCTTTGAAGTGCCCTCTTGCTTGTATCTCCTTTGAAATATACCTGTATAACATATGTATTGGCCATGTACTTCCTTTAAATTGCTGTAATTAAGTAATTCCCTTTGTTTCTTTCATACCTTCTTTGAACCTTAAATTGTTCACACACTGTAACCTTTATTATGTAAAATCAGGTAGAACTGTAGAGATAGAATAGTATAAAGGCTGGCTTCGAAGTTGCCTGAGTAGCGATCCTGACTACACCTAGGAAAGCTCACGTAGTTCTTTGATTTAGTTTAGACAGCTTTTTCTCTACAGAAGGCCACTGCAGATTAAACGCTTGTCAAATAAAATTATTTTTTATATTGCCTTAATCAAAGTCTACGTTATTTCTTTATTACTGTTAAGGGTAAGTGCTCCACCAGTCTACGAACTAATTTAAAATATACTGGAAATTGTACAAACAGTTTTCAGGTAACACCAGAATGAAAAAGTTGAAAAATCCAAATGCAATAAGACTCCATAATCTAACATGATTCAAGGTGTATATGAAACATATCCAGTTCTTTCCTCTATATTCTCATTAACCAGAAGAAGTACACAACTTTATGCTGAAAGTAATGAAGAAATCAGAATTGTGAAAGATTTTCCATAGGTTGTCCAGATTGTGGTAACTCCAGCAACTATGTATAGATGTGAAAACTGATCAGTGAAGAAAATTGGTGGGAGAAAATTGGTTCATTGAAAATCCAATGTTATAGGAGAGGTTTATAGATGTACTGTACAGTAATGGACTTCCAGAAAGACATACAAGTGGGTGATACATTAAATGAAACCTGAAAGCTCCATAAGAACAAAACTGGCTAACTGAGGCTGTCATATGTAGAGTAGACTGCAACAAGACACAACTCAGTGGAAAAGGTGGATAACATTGTACGCATTAGGATAAGTAAAAGGCAAAATATGAGAAGGATTAATGCAATAACAGAAACCAAAGCTTTGAGTTTGCAGAGTTGATCAGAACTGTTAATGATAGGACATTTTGAAAGTCACTGACAAATAGGGTCTTGATGGAAAGGGCTTGACAGCACATAACAACAAAATCTTATTTACATTCAAAAAGAGCATGGGTTTACCAGGTCACAGTATGCATTGTAAACATTATATTGTGTAAATCAATGAACTGCTTTGATGTCTCTTGTATTTGAGTACATTCCCCACCAGAGCTTTAGAATGACCAATATTTATGTTATCTCTTGGATGGCTTGACTAGCAAAGTAGCTTTAGAGGCCAGGAAGGCATGCCCATTTGTCTGAAATTTTCATTGTTTGTCCAGTGACTTGTTGGCAGTTCCTCCTGGTGTTTTTGTAGTGAACTGGTATGTCAGGAATGCCACCCAAATAGCTTTATAGTGAGTGACCAGCGTGTCATTAAGTAGAATGCTACCATTTTACCCATTTAGCCTTTTCCATAACAAAACCTGTATGAAAAATATTAATATAAATTTAGGAGACAGGATGCCAGAGTGGTACCAAAAGATGCACAAGTAAAAGCTATTTAGCTCACTCCTAACGCTAGATGTAGGCAACCCTGAGATGTGTGAAATGTATCACACTGTAAGTGTTCCAGTTCCCTGCTTTATAAAGAAGTAGCGCACATATAAATGATGCCTGGATGCCTACTCATTGAGTTGTTCTCCCAACTCAAAGAACATACTATTATTATTATTTTAGTACAAATAGGGTTTCAACCTAGCTTCTGTTGTAACCTTGTAGTCCTCTTGCTCTCACACTTTATTCATTCTGGTAACCTTAAGAACCTTCTTTATAGTATTTTTAAGGGCGAATTTTCTTAGCCATGCAGGGGCATTTTCAATGAAGTGGCATTGTACACCAAATAAATTCATATCTGTCTGAGTCTTTCAGAATTAGCAGGTGCTAACTTGCAACAGCTTGAAGCAATGAACTCTGGTCACAGACATGATAGTTTTAAAGAAATTATACTACAATATCAGTACAATGGAAAAGGAAGGGGACACAACCAGATTTAGCTGGCTCCGCCTATCTTGAATTTTGCTTCTCCTTCGACTAACCATCCGGCGGCCCCTGTGTGCATCAGCAGCTGCTGATTCTTAAAATAAAACTATGTATTCAAATCTGGAGCGGTGAAGATTGTAATGCTCATTTAAACTGTGCAGACCATCATTTATATTTCATGTAGTGCCAGAGCCAATTTTGAATTATTAAGAACATAAGGTAGAAAGCCTAGCAAAATGACAAAAGGAATATGATTAAATATAAGAGTCTATAGGTTTTACATTTAACTATTCTAAGTTTACCAATTAAAATTAAGAGGCATGTTTTTGCTATTTTTCAGATTAGTTCAGAATAAGTCTTGGCCATTGGTGAAATTTCCAGCTAAACTCATTATTATTAACAAGGTTTATGTCCCTAGCAGTTTGAAAGCAAGAAATTGCAAGTAGATAAATAGGTATCACTTTGGTGGCAAGGTAAACAGCATTCTGTACACTCTGGTGTCTAGGCATGCCTGCCACATGTCAACAGAAATGTCTATAAACAGAGATGAGAACTGAACCCTAGAGTCCGATACGACTGGCTTTCGAGCAAGGGGGACCTTTACCTATGTCCCTTATTTCCAAAGTTTGGTCACTCCTCCTCGTCGACTGCAACTCATATCTGAGAATGCATTTTTTTTCTAGAAGCAGGAAAAATGTCACTGACATGAATTTGTTTAAGGTGGATCCCAGAGATATTGCTCAGTAATACTCTGTATGTGGTGCTTGATTATAGGATATACTTTTTAGGCTTTCAAGTTTCTAGAAGGCACAATTCGGTGTTCTGAAGGTATCTGAAACTTATGTTTCATGAATAAAGTTATCCCATCTGCAGATGTTTTCTGTAATCAAATATTTTCTTTTTCTGTCCCTCAGCTACCACAAGTTCTCAGCAGTGAACGAATTACCCAGGACTTATAGAAAGTTCATGACAGGAGCTGGAAATATTTATTTATTTATTTATTTAAATATGCAATTGCTGATAACAGAAATTCAACAGAATTTCCATCAGGATCTTCTTTTTAAAAAATCACTTTTATTCTTTCCCTGGAGCCTGTAGTGAATATGCTTTTCTCCTTGTACTGATGGTATAGAGAAAGAGTACAAAGTAATATCATTTATAAGAAAGTCATATTTCCCATGATTATAGTTTGTTTAATCAGAGTAAGTTCTGAAGCTGCATTGTTATGCTAATCAAAACTCTGTTCAATCTGGATTTTCATTTTGTCTATTATAAATAACTCTACAGCACTTTAGTTTCTGTGAAAGAGTACTTTTAGCCCTGTAGAGTAGGATAAGCTCAAAAACATTCTAATTTGTCAATTCCTTGTGGACTGTGCTATCAATATATGTATTTTCACTATTAATCAATCAATCAGTTTAATTTATATCCCACCTTTCTCAGCAAAAGGCCAACTTAATAACAGAGAGACACCTTTAAACTTTTTTTGTCAACAGGATTAGCATGGTGAGTTTATGGATAAAGTCAGCCTTCAAACCAGAATACAGAGTAAAATACCTTCAGTATTGTTAGGTATTGGGGTCTGGGTGTGAATCCTGCAGAGCTAAGCAGTTAGCTTGTGGCAGCAGCGGTGCTGCCCGTGTAGTGTTTTCACTCTCACCCAGATAGTAACATGCAGAGTTATGATGAAAACAAAATAGCTTTTACTTCAGCAAGTTAGTTCATAAGGTAAACACAAATCAGTAGATTCCTCTCTATGAAAGTAAAGTAAGGTAAACAGTTTGTAAGTCTTTGTAAGCAGTACTTTCAAGGTCAGAGTCCCAGGCTTATGCAGGGCTGGGCTCTGTGTTTTCTCAGAGTCAAAGTACTCACAGCAAACTCTAACCTTCTCCCGGGCTGGCTGTAAGCTATGCAAATCCTTGTTGTCCTGGCTTGAGGAAATATCAGAGCCTCCAGGCTCAGTCTTTGCTTGGCGTAGCTTCTGGAAACTGGACTTACTTTGTCCATGCAGTTGGATTCCAATCCTCTGGAGAGTTTCAGACTCTCATTTCGCCAACTGAGAATTCAGCAAAGGCAGTAGCAGAACCTCAGAAACTGAAGCATTCTGGCAGAAGCAGTTTGCCATACAAGCAGTTTGGCTAGCAAGTAGTGTCGCATAAAAGCCAATGTGGCTAACAAGAGCCTTTGGCTAGAAGCCTAGATTTATACTTGACAATTTTCTCAGTCACCCACTCAGTGGTTACATCTGGGTGCTGTGCTGAAGGATCTCTTAAAGATACAGTTTCATGCATCTTACACAATACATTCATATATGCAGGAGACCACAACCCTATCAAGTATCATTAAATGCATTTGCTTAAAAGTAAAAGAGAGAGAAGTCCAGGAATAGTTGACTATGTCCCAAATACCAGCAAATCATAAGTTTTACCAAATTTTAAAGACCCTGAGAATAATTCATGAAAGCAGGCTTGAAGGAAAGACAACTATGGGACCCCTAGACAAACTAGAGGTTGGTCTTATTAGCCTGCTATCCCTATGAAGTTAAATACAGTGATACCTCATACAACATCCAAACTTGGTTCCACAAGTTTGGACTTTATACGGATTTGGACTTTGTATGAGGCATGCAAAATCCTAGCCGCGATGCCTCATACAACGTCCAAATCCTTGCCGCGATGCCTCATACAACGTTGTTTCCATAGAGATACATTGTACTGTAACAGCACAGACTTCAGGGCAAAGTCAAGGAAACAGACAGGAAACTGACAGAACTTTAAAAAATCATTGTCTAAAGGCTAAATACATTACAAAAACATGTCAAACAACCCTGATTGTCCAAGAACCTGAAGAATGCTGCAAAAATCCCAGAAATGCTTCTAAAAATTCTGACAAAAAATCCAAAAAAATCCAAAATCGTGCTCAAAACCACTCCTAAACACTCTTCACCTCATGCAAAACCCACAAGAGCAATGCACATATGTGTCCTGCCTTTTATACTGCCCAGGCACAATGCAACCTGGGAAAACCCCAATGCCCCATACAAAGATGCACGACTTTGTATGAGGCAACTTTTTTCAAGGAATTAGGCGATGTTGTATGAATCCGATGTTGTATGAAGCGGACTTTGTATGAGGTATTACTGTAAAATCTATTTCACAGCCTCCCATTACCCTATGAGGTTTGCTCAGTTCTCACAAAGTAAATTTCAAACCAATCAAGCAAAAGCCTTGAAAGATTTAGGTATAAGAATTTAGGTAAAAGGATCTCTCCAACACACAGGAGACTAGATTTGAGGCAGTTCCCCAAAAGTGATAAAGTTGTTCAACCTCTCCATTTTCAGAAAATACATTTATTCTACTTTTCCTAGATTTAACGGGATATGTTGGTTTTGATAGTACAGTATTATAATATTTGTAATATTTATCTCTGTCTGGCCAGGTTATCCTGCTATGATAAGTAGACCTTACTGGCAGTGACTCAACACCAATTGTCAGTAGGTGGTTAACTAACCTGACAAGCCTGAGGACTAATGGCCTTGGGTTGCAAAGTCCACAGGAAAGGGTGATGGACCCAAGTGGATTAAATCCCATTTGATGGAGGGCAGCAGCTTCATCTATACTAGCCTGATGAGGATTTTGCATGCCCAAAAGGCTCAGAACCAGAAAGTGACTAACATCATTAAAAAGAGATGAGCAACACTGTATAGTTAGACCACTCAATGCCCCCACACCCTGACAAGGCTCTTACCTAGTGGGTGAATTAAGATTGCTGGGAGAAATATCAGCAACCGGAGATACGCAGATGACACTACCCTAATGGCATAAAGCAAAGAAGATCTAAAGAGCTTCTTGATGAGGGTGGAAGAGGAGAGTGCAATAGCTGGCCGGAAACTCAACATAAAAAAATCCAAGATAATGGCATCCAGCCATATCACTCCCTGGCAAATAGGAGGGGAAGAAATGGAAACAGTGACAGGCTTTACTTTCTTGGGATCTAAGATCACTGCATATGGTGACTGTGGCCATGAAATAAGAAGATGCTTACTCCTTGGAAGGCAAGCTATGGCAAACCTAACCAGCATAAATAAAAGTAGAGACATCACTCTGCCAACAAATATCTGCATAGTTAAAACAATGGTCTTCCCATGATATAACACATGGCAGAAAACATGTGATTACATAGTTAGCACCAGCTCTTTGTTGAACAAGTCTGGGGTATATTAATCCACCTTGCCAGATGTGAAATCTGAAACTATCATCTTTGAACAAATTCATGAGCACGCACTTTGAAATATGTTTTAAGCAAGAAACCTGGTTATGAAGTTTGAAATTTTGATTTTTAAAAATATTTACATTTATTTATGTCTTGCAATTCCCCAGCTCTGACCTGGCACAGACTTGTGCAGGGTCAAAGGTTTATGTTTGTAACTATTTAATATAATCACCCATCCTTGTTTTTGCAAAGTGAATGTTGTTCTCACTAATCTTAAACTCTCATCTTTCTCACAGTCTCTCTTCCAAAACCTAATCTGTGATCGATCTATTTGCTGTACCCACACCCCAATAACGACACGGACACAGAATTTAGGATTAAAATAATGGGCCACATTTATTTAAATTCAAGCAAGGCCTACCTTAACAATGGTTAAGGATAAGACGGGCCGCAATAGGACTGGTAAGGGGCAAATCCAATTATAATCCTGATTAACTGGCTATCATGACTTGTTACTGTGGTACATAAGAACATAAGAACATAAGAACAGCCTTGCTGGAACAGGCCACAGCCCATCCAGTCCAGCATTCTGTCTCACACAGTGGCTCACCATTTCCTTCAGGGTATTCCCAAGCAGATGCCTTCACCTGCTTAGGATTCCCTGGAAATGATATTGAGAGATATCCTGCCTATCTCTCCAACCCGCAGGTTGTCCTTAAGTATCCATAATTATAGCCATTGATACTCTTGTCCTCCATGAACTTGTCTAATCCTTTCTTAAAGCTGTCAAGACTGACAGCTGTCACCACAACGTGAGGGCCTCTGCCAACAACCGGCTTCAGCGGAAACGTGTTGTTGACCTACTCTGGGTGTTACCAATCTAAGTAAGTTGGCTGGCCATACAAGTTTGGTTAACCTTGTCCTCCCTATGGCCAACCAACTGGATTTGCCCTGTTAATTAGTAATGCAGTTGCCCCTCACCAGTTCTATCTGCCACACGGGGAGGAGTTCACCAACTCACCGCCCCACCATGACCACAAACGGCCAACAGGCCCATCTGTATGGAGGACAAAAAGAGGTCCATGCCCCTGTCCGACAAATGAACACCATCAGCGCGATACAGACAGTGGTCTTGTATGCGTATGAGAGGGTGTGGAACCACTGCCCCCAAAGCATTGGCATATACGTAATGGGCCATGGCCCTGTTAACCAATCTGCGGGCCTGGTCAACTCCCCGTGGATCAATTCCACCTCGGTAAAACATGCACAGTATCATTTCAGACCAAACAATCCGCACCTGTGGCCAGGACTGACCCAACAGGGCGAGGTCTCTGCGTATGGCACATGCCAGCTCCAAACCCATGACCTGAGCCAAGTCATTGCCACCCAGGTGTATGACGAGGACATTGGGGGGGGGAGGGGGGGCTCTGGTCACCCATAGACCTGAGAAGGGGAATCAATGAATGCCAATGCATGCCGCAGAAGCCAAACCAACGTAGCAGCGCCAATGCGCCGATGCCCAGGTGTGGCCCCCAAGAGGTGGACACAGCATAGCGGACGGCCCAGTACACGTAGATGTGCCCAATGATCCAAACCCATGCAGGCATTCCGAGGCACGCCGTAGCTGAAAGAAAGGAAAAGAAAAATGCATGAGCAAAGCGCTACTGTGACAATGGCCACACATATGAATGGAAACGACTGGACCCCCACATCCCCATAGAGCGTATAGCTTCCTCGGGGTAACCACATGCCGCCATGGTGGATGCGGCACCGATGCGGAAAGAGTGGGTCCCAAAACACCCCCCCTTAAGCCCAACCTATCCAGTGCTGCGCCCGTAACTCTCCAAAATTGAAACCTAGTCAACAGGAGAGCATCAGCATGGAAGAAAAGGGGGCCCTGTGCAGAACCACATGCGAGCAAGAAGGCCTGAAGTGCTCTGACCGGGCAAATCACGGGGTTACTGCACTTGTACAACATAAGTGTGTTGCCCTTGCCAAGCTGGTCCGTTTAGGAAAAAAGAATGGATAACCACAGCCATTCGTGGGTAACAGACACATCAGCCAGTTCCAATGCCCTGCGCGAGGCATCCCGACGGGACACAACCACGAGCTCACTGACTCAGAGGGCACCGAAGAATACCACCGAGGCAGCGGCATGAAACAGACGGGCCTCATATTGATCCCTGCACACTGCCGGCCAAACTCCGGCAAGCTGCAGGAGCATGTCTGGGGAAATAGGGTGCCGGGCATCAGGGCGGGGACCGCGTTCTCGAGACCACCCCTCCAAAACCTGACGGACCCTGAAATCTGACATGGCATCCGAAAGGCCATTGACTTTTGCATAAAAGGCCAGCGCAGAAAGACGGCCCGCAATGGTCCTAGGCGCCAACCCCTTGCTGTGAAGGTGTACCATGAATTGTAACAGGTGATCTACAGGTACAGGCGAGGAATTAGGTAGGAACACCCCGTGGCAAAATGCCTCAAAGGCCCTATGCGTAAGTATGTACGCTTTGTGGGTGCTGCTAGCCAGGGACAGAGCAATGGCCCGGTTCACCTCTCCATGCCAAACCTCCACATCATGGCCGGGAGTGTCAAGGGCAGGTCGTCAGCATCCGGCGCCAGAGTCCAGAACCGATCGATCTGTAGGCGAGACAAGGCATCAGCAATATCATTCTTGACACCTGGGACATGTCTGGCCTTAAACAGTATGTTGCGGCGCAATGCACACAACACAAAGTGACGGACCATGGCCATAACCCTAGGGGAGCGAGATGTCTGGGAATTGAGGATGTGGACAACAGCCGCATTGTCGCACCAAAAATGGACAACTGAGTTCGCCCAGGCCTCACCCCACAGTAAGAGAGCTCCCCACAGTAAGAGAGCTCCCAAAATCAGAAAGAACTCTAAGAAGGTAAGATCCCGGAGTAAATCAGTGCCCTGCCATGCCTCCGGCCACCTGCCATAAGATCAGTGGCTGTCAAAATACATCCCGTAGCCAAGCGCTCCGGATGCATCCGACTGAACCTGGAAAATGGGTGCCGCTAAGCGCTCCGTACGCCAAAAAGAAACCCCGTTAAAATCTGAAAGGAACCTCAACCACACCTGCAGGTCATCCCGGTTGCCCCTGGTCAAACGAACCCTGTGGTGCTTCCTGGACAACCCAACCATGGCGTCGCACAGGCGCCTGGCGAAAGCCCGACTGGGGGTGATGACCTGGCACGCAAAGTTGTGATACCCATGAAGCACCTGAAGGTCGTGGAGGGATGCCTTACGCTTGGCCAGTAAGGAGCGGATAGCCTCTGAGATGCAGGTGATTTTATCGGTGGGCAACCTAGATGTCTGGGCTACAGTATCTAATTCAATTCCCAAGAAGACCAGATTGGTGGCAGGGCCCTCAGTCTTCTCCAGAGCTAACGGCACCCCAAATTCGGCCATGAGTCCCTGAAATGCAGCCAACAGGCGCGTGCACTAACCCGAACCTGCAGGGGCCCCAAACAAAAAATCGTCCAGGTAGTGTGACACTGAACAAACCCCAGAGCGGTGAACAAAGGCCCAGTGCAAGAATGAACTGAAACGCTCGAAAAGCCGAACAAGAGACAGAACACCCAAAGGGCATGGCCTTGTCGACAAAATACTGCCCCTGGAAGCGAAAACCCAGCAACTCAAAATCATCTGGGTGAACGGGCAAGAGGTGGAAAGCCGATTTGATGTCACATTTGGCCATCAGACCCCCATGGCCGCAAGCCCGGACCATGCTGAGCGCCTGGTCAAATGAAGTATACCGGACTGAGCAAAGCTCGTCCAGTATAGAATCGTTCACAGATTTACCAGCTGGATATGATAGATGGTGAATAAGGCAAAATTCACCCTGCACCTTCTTAGGGACTAAACCTAGGGGCGACACTTTCAAGTTGGGGAAAGGGGGGGTATCAAAGGGGCCAGCAACATGGCCCTCCTGAACCTCCTTGAATATCTTTTGCTGAGCAACCTGCTCCATACCCCACAGGGAAACCAAATTAGGAGCATCCTGGGGCGTGCGCACAAAATGAATATGAAACCCTTCTTAGAAACCGGCCCAAATGTACTCGGTGTCCACCCGTTTTGGGTAGACGCATAGCCATCGCCCTAAAATGTCCAACTTAATTGGGGAGGAGGCCTTTAGGAGCTGACGGGTCAGCGTTAGCTCTGTTGGTGCCCTGCTGTCCCCTGCCCCTACCATGGGATCCCCCAGACCTGGTACAGGCAGAGGCCGGATGGGGTCCGGAACAGGTAGGGCATGCATGCCTAAACCTGCACTGCCTGCGAGAGCATCCAGCCGGTGATGAGTAGTTCTAGCACAACAAGGGGGGGTGGAACCCCCTGTCCCGCCGGCTGGCGGGGTGATTGTGTGGATCCGGGCCCCTGGACGGCATGCCCTGAATGGAACCGGTCGCCTATGGCCGGTCGAGACGGGGTCATGTAGTATAACCACAAGAGCTGGTTGGGCTCATCCCAGCGCATCTCCGGGTGAAGCGCAGCCCGCATACGAAACTCCTCATCGTACGCCAGCCACGCCTCACCCGGGTAGTCCACATACGCTCCATAGATGATATCAAGGTATTGGAAGAGGGGAATAGCCAGATCCGGACGAGCCCCAAGAGATACCACCACATAAATGAGGTAGGCAAGCAACCAGTTGGCCCAGGTGCATGATGGTTTGCGCCGCCGGGCCAACTCCTTATCATGGTCATCCTGCTTCTCCTTCTTGTCCCGAGTAGGTTCCCTGTTCAGGAGGCTGAACAGTTCAACATACTCCCTGCGCCAAATCTTATCTCTAGTGGCGGGAAGTAAGTGATCACGCAATGGGAGGATGGCCCCCACGGTTGGCAAGACAGACGAGGGCACGGTATGGTACCCCGTGTTGACCTGTGGACCATAAGGCCAAACCGGGTAAGGCAACTGTGGATTAGCCTGAGGGCCGGCCATCGGCAGCGGGGGGTAAGGAGCCCTCCAACCCCCCGCCTGGTGCTGCCCTGCCATGATAGGCGGCAGGTGGGACACTAGGGGTGCCTAATTCTGCCCAGCTGGCCACGGCCAGGTAGTGGGCGCGGGCTGAGCTATAGTCTGCATGTGTGCGGGTCTAACTTCACAGCCATACTCACCAGACGCTACCCCTCCCGCCACCCCCACCGGGGGTTCCGGCCGGGCAGAGGTGTCAGAGCTCAGGAAGGAACTAGAGCTCGACCCTTCCATAGGACCCTGCTCAATACGCCCCTCAGACGCTGCAGCGGCCGGGGCAGGCACCCCAGTAGAAATGGCTGGAGGACGACCCCCAGGTGCATTCAGCAGAGACACTTCAAGCCGCGCTAGCCTGGAGACAAGGTAGGCAGGCAGCGAGTGGCCCTGAGGCAAAGCAGACTGGGTGGCAGGCGAAGAGGCTTCCACCCATGGTGGTAGGCCTGCTGCCCGTTCCAAGGCCACAAAACGGGCATCAAAGGATCTGTGGGCCAGAGGCTCAGGCAGGGGCTGAAGCCCAGTGGCCACCGGTAGCGCACCAGCCATGCGGCCAGAGTCCCCCTCCAAGGATGAGCATGAAGCAGCCCTGTGAGCCCTACATCTTGGAGGGGGTGCCAGCGGAGGTGCCTGTGCGGGCCCCGCCATGGGCCTAGGCGCGGATGCACGTGCCCGGCACGTCGCGAGCGGAATGCCGCATCCAGCCATCTTCTTTGGCACCATGTGCGCTGAGGCAGGCAACGGGGGTGGCGCAGTCAGCGCAGCTAAAGCTGGCATATGGCGAAGGTGGTGCACAGCCCTGGCCCACTCCTGGGCAGGAGCCACCGCCAACCAAGAGAAAGGGGGGGCCTCGCCAAGCGAGCAGAAACGGTGGGGCACCGCAAAGGCAGACTGGCTCCGTCCCGTCCCCAGGCGGGAGCCAGCGCAAAAAGGCTCAGCAAAGCGAGCTGAAAAGAAAGAGGCTCACCGAAGCGAGAAAGGACTGGTGTGAGCCCGTTCCCGGGCTGGCGATAGTCGAGGGCTTTGGTCGGGCAGGGAGCGCGGAAAAGCTCCGGGGCCCAACCAAATCAAGAAGGGAGTGGGCCGTTGGCTCGGCCACACCTTATAAAGGGGAAGGCCAGCCACACCCCAACTCCCAGCTGCGCCCATGCCTCAGGGGCGGGGCCAGCAAAGCGCGCGTCGGCCATTCTTATCACAGAGGTCTTATCAAATAGCATACAAGTTGAGCAAAAACAACTTTACTTGCTGTTGAAATCACACCACTGACAGAAAGGGATGACTACATACTAATTGTTCATATGAAATAATAAGAGCTAAAGAGTTTTATTCAGTGGTTTTCCTTCCTGAATGGTACTTATCTCACAGTCCCTAGGTTATATGGGAAAGGAGGGGAAATGAAGCATCACTCTCATGTTTCTAGTTCATAACTTTGAATAAATTTACACTTAATATTTCCTCCTGCAACACTTAAACAAGAGCATCAACAAGAGCCCCACAAGGCAGCTCAATTTACACTGCACAGCTTTTAACTTCAAAAATAGAAAGACATTTTCCTACAGCAAGAAAACCACAAGAGGTGGAAGTTGTCAGCTTTCCTTTTTTCTGATGCTGAGCATTCTGTTCATGACAACAGCAGACATGCTCAACTTTCTCCCTACCTTGTAATGACTTTTCAAGCACAGCGGAGGTACAGACCTATGGATCTAGAATGTGTGACACATCTTAATGATTAGCATATTTATTGCAGCCTAAGCTTTCCTGGAAAAGAGTAGGGATGAAGAGGATGACCATTTCTGCCCACAAAATATTTTATTCTCCTTGATTAAGGCTTTTAACCTTGGTGAGAGATCTTAAAGCCTCAGAGATTCATTGTCTGGGGGGAGAGAGAGAGAGAGAGAGAGAGAAAGAACTTTCTCCCTTAACAGTTCTGTAATTTGCAGAAAACATCTCTAGTAACCTTTCCATTTGCAAAGCAAAGAGTGCACGTGTGTGTATGTGTGTACATACACACTCACTCACACACATGGTGAAAAATAGAAGGACTGATGACTATAATGAGAAAGTAGCAAATGGTCTTGGTTTGGGTACTTTATGCAGTTCACAGTTTTGCATGGAATTTCCCCTTTTTTGGGCAACATTCTTTCCAATATGAAGCTTGAATCAAGAATCTCTCTCTCTCTTTCTGCTCTTCTTGCTCTGGCTCAATAGCTTTTCTCTCCTTTTCTTTATTTGCCTCTTCCCATCTTTCGCCTGTCTTTGTGATCTCTCTCTCTCTCTCTCCCTTTGATGTTTTGGTAGAAATGCAAAGCAGCCAGCATACAGGGCCAAACAACTTTATTAGGCAGTCAGAACATGGAGAACAGTGGTGCAGCACCGCTCAATATATACACTCAGAAATGGATACATTTGGGTGGGAAATGACAGGAAGGGAGTGGGGTGACTGGGAGGTCAATGGACCGGAGTGAAGACTGTACAGACTACATAGTTTAGGCAGGAACGCAGTCCCGCGATATTTCAAGACCAAGGAGACAAAATGGAGGATCGTACTGATCCCAATTACATTACAAAACATTACAGCAATAAATGTATTCAAACACAACACTCCCTCTCTACACCCTTCATCTCTCTCTCTCTCGCTCTGTGTGTGTGTGTGGTTTCATTCTGATTTGGCATTCCAGTATGTCAATCAATGACAGGGTTCATCTCTATTGGAATGCCGAAGCGGAATGATTTGACTCGACTTTGATTTCATTCAAATCTAGTGTCACATTTTTAATCAGAATCAGTGTTCACACAGAGATTGTGGATTGTTTCAGGGGTTCACCATTTGTACTGGATTCCAACCCACAGCCCTACATCTTTCCTTTGGTCTCACCTCTGCCTGTCTTTTCTTCATCTGTACCCACCTCTGATAATATTTTTTAGGGTTCTTTGTCTTGCTGATTTTGTGTGTGGAGAAAAAACAATCAAAACTACAAAAGGGAACCTCCTTCGAGATCTTATTAATACCAGCCTAAGAATGTTACAATATGTCCACAGAAAGGAAAATAGTTGGGCTTTGAAATGTGTACACACACACACACACACACACACACACACACACACACACACACACACACACACACACACACACACACTAGTGTGATTCTCTCTCCTACCCACTATTTGTTGAGTTATTAACCCAGCAATAACATGCAGGGCTAGTCCAGTGCTAAACTTTCTCTCCATGTATCTTCTGTGGAAAGTTCAGACCCATTTTCCCTCATTCTTCTTTGGGCACCCACAGAGAGAAAAGTAAAGGCTTTGAAATGCACAGAAACAATCCTTGGGCTTTCTCCCAAGCCCTACCCTCCTTGGATTTCTATCTCCAATGTTAGCACATTTTCTCTTGATAAAGAGGAAAATCTGGGTTGGGGGGGGGGCTCCTCCTAATTGCTCAGATATTGACACAGCAATAAGGTAAAATGCTGTTCTAGCACTAATCTCAAAAGAAAGACACCCCCCCCCCGCCCCACCTCCAAGCCCGAGCTGCAGTCGTTCCTAGGGCTGCTCAACTTTTACCACTCCTTCCTCCCCAGGAAGGCAGCCGTAGCTGAACCGCTACACAAACTGCTTAAAAAAGATCAGACATGGAAGTGGGGCGAGGACCAAGAAAGGGCATTTAGCGAACTAAAAAGTCTCCTAGCGTCTGATGCCATACTGACACATTTCAACCCCAAACGCCCGGTAGTCCTGACCTGTGATGCATCCCCGGTGGGGGTGGGGGCGGTGCTGTGTTTCGGTGTAGGCGCCCCCGTGCATTGCAGGAATTACGCCAGCACGGGCCCAGCCTGGGTTCCGGGCGTAGTTGTAGAGCAGACCGGCCCCGTGGCGTACCGCGTGGAAACCAGCACAGGGCTCCTGTGGAGGCGGCACGTGGACCAGCTCCGACGCAGGGTCTCCGATGAGCAGGGCACTGATCAGGCAGGAAATAAGTCAGCGTTAGGGTTCTCCCCCACCCGTTCAGCCCAAGGGGGAGGAAAGGGGGACCGTGGGCCCCCACCAAGGGGGGAGGAGGATATCCTCGTAGATACCCTGGGGGATCTTTCCGGGGAGGAGGAACCCGACCCCATACATATCTCGCGGAAAGTCCCCACAAATGCGGGTACCCCTACCAAATTAGATTTTGATTTCCAGAACCGGGGGGGGGGTTTGGAGTGGTCCCCCACCCGTCCAAGCGAGAAGAGGGGTTTTTTGTTAGCCCCGACGGCCCCCGGTCTCCCCACAATGGAGTTTTTCCCTTCCCCTAAGACCGGCAGACAGCGGCAAGCCACTAACGAGTCTCCCTCTCCCATTTCAGGACAAGGGACCAGGGAACAAAGAAGCAATAACGCCCCCGGGGGGGGCAGCCTTCCTCACGGCCCACACGCACACGCAACAAGCCATCTTGGCTGAGAGACTTCGTCTCATCCTAGGGGGGAGGGATGTTGTGTTCTGTAAAGCAGTGCCTTTAACAATGTACCTTTACCATGTGTTATCAATGTAACCTTTCTGTGTGCAACATTATAACCATCACCTGTATCAATGTATGCTTAATAAGGGGACGCGAGCTAGTGACCACCAGAGGGCAGTAGCGAGCGTCCAGCTCTAATGGATCATAGCCACCTGGATCAGCAGCGCGGGAAGATTCCCCGCGACCTCCTCACCTGGTCAAGAAGGGTGTGACCTCCTACGACGTCACGCAGGCAGCAACCAATAGTCTGTCAACGAGCCACATTCAAATGTATAGCCAGCTGTATATATTGAGCCACCCATCCGCCATTACCTCATGTTCCTCCGGATCATCATGCAATAAACCTGTGTTAAGCCAACCCTTCGGCTGTTGTGTTGTCTTTGGTCCCTTACACTAAAGACACAGGGAGAGGGGTAGAGAACAAGGGAGTGTGTTCTTCTAGTCCTGCCTATCTCATTGAATCACCACCTGAAGAGACACCCCAATCTTCACAAAAAAAGGATGACACCTAATTGGATGGAAAAAAGCTTGAGTGAAGTGTTTGGGCATGAAAAAAAGCTCTCCAGCACAAGTTAAACAGCTTTCTTGGGAGTAGGGATGCCATACGTAACGGAAAACCGTGAATTTCACGGTTTGAACCTGTCCTGCCCAGTTCCATAAACAACATTGAAAATTCACGGGTTTCAAAAAGAAAAAAAATCACGCCTTTTTCTTGCAAGCTTAGAGCTGCACCTCTATTGAAGAACCAGCAGGTGGCATCTGTAGCCTATGGAACAGCTTATGAGTCAAAATACCTCAGCTAGTTAAAGCATAGCGGCAAACGCTCTTTTGAAAGGAAAGGTCCTCAACTTGGATGGGGCGGATAAAAAGGATTTCCTGGTTCACAGGAAGGGGTTGGTGTCATGCGAAGCTCCATGCTTCACTTAAGAAACTTGAGATCTTGGAAGATTTCGTGTTTTTGGCTTCCTTGGTGGCCAAGAAAGAAAGAGGGGGGAAAGTGTGCCTTTTTCTTGCAGCTTGGCTGAAGAGGAAAGAGATCGAGTAAACTTTTATGCAAATAGAAAGTTAGTAAATAGGGACCACTTTGGTGGGAAGGTAAGCAGCGTTCTGTGCACTCCGGTGACTAGTCATGCCTGCCACATGACCACAGAAACGTCTGCAGAAGCCCTGGCTCTTTGGCTTTGAAACAGAGATGAGCACTGAACCCTAGAGTCAGACCTTTGCTTCTGTCCCGGTTTTATTGGGGGTAATTATGGCATCCCTACTTGGGAGCAAAACGTTACTCTGTGTGTGGTTCATCTGTCTGATATCTTTCTCTCTCCCCTGCTCTCCTTTTCTCTCTCTGTGCCTGTCCACCCATTGTTGTTTCTCCCCTTTCCCTCTCTCATCCTTTGTGGCTTCTTTCTCTTTCTCTCTTTCTATATTTGCTTCCTTTCTTTGTGGCTTCTCAAAAAAATGTAGCAAAATTGTTGGCAGGAGGAATGGTCTTTAAATTGTTGGCAGGGGGAATGGTCTTTAAATGGTCTTTAAATCTGTAATCAAATCTTTAAAAGTATTTGTATAAGCTTCTTCAAATCTGGCACAGAGTAGGCTCATACTGTCTGTGTTCACTTTGCCAAATAGAGGCCTGATTGGAGAACCTGCCCCAAAGTTATATTTATGTTTGGACTACTCGCTCCTCTCAGAAACAGATTACAGAATGTTTTTTTCTGACTAGTCACACCACAGTGTGCTTTATCAGCAATGCAGCCTGTACCATTTGTCAAAACTCGACTGTTGAATACAGGGTGTACAGAGATGATGTTAAGTCCACTGATCTATTTACAGAGCTGAATACAATCACCTGGAACATGGCACTGCTGTGGGAAGTCTCCGAGATAAGGGAGCCAGAGCTGGGGGGGGGGGGAGTGTGCTGTGTTTAGGCAAACAGTGCACGTTAATTCACTATGCCTGAATGTCGCATAGGCACACAAAAACACCACTATTTCTGGATTTCATCATCTAAACTACCTGGCAATTTTCTGGTACACTGTACTTATCTAAGAGGCCTGCATAAAATATATAAATGCTTGCTCAGTTGTTCCGAAAAGCAAATGCTGACTGTTTGCTGTTAGATTTATAATAAAGGTGCATTTCTTAAGAATCTCTTGGGTGATTTATTTTAGAAACCTAATTTCCCTATTCAGATGTGATTATGTGAGCAGAAAATAAGATATCAGCATATTCTCACTTGAAGCAGGATAATACTGTTATGATTACAAAACAGTCCATTTGGGAGAGGAAAAGGCAAAACCAAGACGTTTTCAGTGAATGTTGAAAAAATATATCAAAATGTCAGATGATTAATATTCTGGCCACCTAGCAAGCCTCAGTGGCTAAATGTATTCAAATTCATCAAAGAAAAGGCAGGTGAATGGCTCTTTAGAGCTACTAAATAATTGGAAAAGAGAAAATATCTGCTTAGCAGACTGAGGGGCTATTCAACAATTATGTGATCCATTCTTTGGGGAAAATTGACACCCCCCCCATGTAATCCGACCATAATTTTAGCTTCAACCCCCGACCCCTCTTTGAAATTATGTAATCCAGAGCTTTTGTATCAAAACTCTAATTTTTAGAGCTTTTCACCATTGGTGCCTAATGCACAACAGCTCCAAATGGATTACATAATCTTTGACCTGACCCCGCCCCCCCCTGTAATTTTCCCATAATTCAGATGGCAGACCCCCTCCCCCTTCAAGGATCACATAATTATTGAGTGGCTACTAAGAAGAAATACAAGATTTTAATAAGTTACAGAGAAGTCTCATTTCAAGTGGAGGATTTGGATCATATGTTTTGCATCTCAGACACTATAGAAGATATAAAGTCCCATTTTTAGTAAACTACACTTATATGGAGAGGAAAGAGAACAATTGAAAGAGTACCTGTCTCTAACAGGTATATAAGCGTGAAAAACAAACAAATAAATAAATAAAACGAAGCACCAAAAATATTTATCTAGGACACCTGAGCATAAATGCAGCTACTAGACACAACTAAAGCAAATCCATTGAGTCAATGAGGCGTGCCTATCTGTTGAAAGACTAAGGACCCATTGCTTGCATGCGTCTTCTGCAGCTGGGACCAACCATTGGATTACATCTTGAAATCCAGAATTAGACATAGATACTAGGACTGTGTATCTCTAGATTTTTTTTAAAAAATGATTAGTTAAGTTTAATTAACAAAATCCACCTGTTGTGTATTCAGAGTCCATTGGCATTCTGGCCCATTTGTTCCACAATGTAGATGGGCCCCCTAATTCACTCATGAGTCTAAACTTTGAAATGTGAAATCAAGTAAATGAAACTTTGAAACAATGAAAGTGAAAGTTGCCCCACTGATTTTGATGACATGTTGCTCCCCACAGAGGTATTATTCCTACAGGTATGTTTACTATCGGGAACAACCTTAGGCAAATACCTACAGTATTTCTAGAGATATGCATCAACAAAATTCTAACAAAAAAGACTAGCCGTTGAGCAAAATGAGTTTATATAACAACAACAAGTCAGATACATGTGCCTTCTTTTTGAATCAATGTATGAGTAGTAGCTAGCTTCACAATGGATCCTAACAGTAGTCATACTAAAACACTGGCTGAATCAAGAACAGTGTCATATCATCTATGGCACTTTATGACAATTTTAATTTTAATTTAATTGTCAAATTTATATACTGCCCACTCGGCCAAGGCCGACTCAGGGCGGTTCACAATCACAATTTAAAAACATGTTAAAAACAGTAAAAACTACCCACCCCCTACAACAAGGGGTGCAGGATCCAAAGGCACCATCTGGAGGAGTTCTTCTACACCAGCTACCCAATGGAGGTTACCCTTCCACCTGCACCCCACACTTGGCCCGCCAGCCAGGTTTTAAGTTCTTTTCTGAAAGGCAGCAATTCCATACGGAGATGTAGCTCTGTTGGCAGGAGGTTCCAGAGGGCCGGCGCAGACACGGAGAAGGCTCTCCTCCTTGTGCCAGAGAGGTGAGCCCCTCTGGCTGATGGAATGATTAGAGAGTCCCTCCGGTCCGCTCTGGTTGGACGGACAGACGTCCTCAGGGTGATGTGGTCTCTTAGGTATCCTGGCCCACTACCAGGATACCTTAATTGTTTAAGGAAAGTGCATGTATGCCATAGGTCTGTCAACAAACAAATTTTAGCTTCTGAGAGGTCATGTGGTCATGAAACAAAATTCTTCTGAATAACATGAACAAGGTCAAGATTCTTATGAATCTCAGTATACTTTCAGATTCAGTTAGTATGCTTTTTTAGTTACTTTATTCCATTTTTATACATATTAAAAATGTGAGAGGTGGAAATACAGTAAAACAGAACATTTGATACATGAATATGTGTGCAGAAATGACACTTTAACTATTAAATGGAAGTTTGAACAGTCATGTCTTTAACCATGTCTTGAATGTACATGACTAGATAGATGTAAAGGCCATTTTAGGCCATTTATGTGCCATTGTGAGTATAGATAGTAAACCCATGAAAATATGTTTTTGCTCTTACAGTCTGTTTGTCAGAACAAACTGAACAACAGATTTATCATGTTTGTATAAAAAAGTTCCATCAAATACTGAAAGAAGTCTGTCTGATAAAGCATGTGCTTAAATACCATGTATTTTGTTTTTTGATTTCTCAATGAAATATAAAAAACAGGTTTAATATGCAAGTCTGATTGCAAAGGATATGCATCTTTGAAAAAAATCATATTATCAAACCTTACATTCATTTTTATCACACAACAATAATTATATAACAATAATGCAAGCGCGGCGCCAAAATGGCCGCCGCGCTCTTTGCGGGGGCCCCCCCACGGGACGAAGGCATCCGGGTAGTTAGGGGCGTGGCCAGCTCCCTTATAAAAGGGGTGGCCACGAGGCAGCCAAGCTGCCATTTTGCGAAGCGACGGAGCGGAGAAGTTTTTCCCTCTTACTCCGTCGCTTTTACCTTGATTGGGAAGCCTTTTGGCTGCTGACCTTTCTCTTTTCGGCTTCCCTTAGGTTCGACTGAGATGCCTTCGAAGAAGAAGGCGGCCGCGAGCGCGGCTCGTGCGGTCCGGAGGCGCAATCCGGGTCGGAGGACCGCGGCTGCGCCTCCCCAGCAGCCGCCTTTGCCAGCACCCACCGGGACCGGTGGGATGGGGTCTATTCCCCCCTGGCCAGAGGCTGGGGACCCGAGCAGGGGTCCAGCATGGGCTGCGGCCCGCGGCCCGCAAGCGGCGGACGCCGCTCCTGGTGCCCACTCTACTGGGCCTTCCTCTATAGGGGCGCAGCTCACTCCGGGGCCTTCCAGCCTTGGGGGGTGGTGTGGTCCCCTTCCTTGGCAGGTGCCTGCATTGGCCCTACCGGGCTTGGGTGTGGGGTCATGGCCATATTCGGACCCCAGGGTGCAAGGACTTGTACCCACGCCCATAGCAGGCGGGCCGGCTGGCCCTTGGCCCCACGTCAGTGTAGAGGCCTTACTGGCCCGCGTGGCGGCCCTCGAGGCTTCCCTGGCTCGGGCCAGCCACGCTGGGGCTCCCTTTGGGGTTCATTTTGACGCGTCGTCTGCCGGGCAGCGGCAGACGACGGGACGGGTCGAGCAGCTTGAGGTGCGTGGCGCGACTTTGGCCACTGCCTCGCAGCTCCCCAACCAGCAAGCCAGTGCGGGTCAGGCCCCGGTGATGAGCTCTACGGCGGTCGTGAGCTCCGACGCCCCCAGTGGGCCGGAACCCCCAGTGGGGGCGGCCCGCGGGGGTGCAGCATGTGAGTATGCGGTACAAACTAGTGCACCTACACATGTGGCCACGTTGGGGGGGGGCTTTCCAATGGCCTTGGCCTCGCGTGGGTGGTGCGGCGGTACAGCCGCCGACGCACCACCAGGCGACGTCAACCACCACCCAGGGCCCCGGGGTGGGGAGCGTTTCCTACCCTGTGGGGAATGTTTTGGGGGTGGCAGGGCTAGTCCAAGCCCCTTTCCAGATGCCCGCAGTTTCTGCGGTGCCTGTCTCGGCCTTACCGACAGCGGGCTATTCCTTGCCACTGGGTGACCACTTGGCACAGGCCACCAAAGAGAAAATATGGCAGGGGGGAGTATGTAGATATCTTCTCACTCCTAAACAGGGAGCCCACCAAGGAAGAGAGGAAGGGGCAGGATGAGAAGGATAAGGAACAGGCACGTCGTTGCAAGCCACCACGAACGTGGGCCAACTGGCTGCCGGCTTACCTCATCTACATGGCGGTGTACCTGAGGGCCCGGCCTGATTTGGCAATTCTGATGGTCCAGTATTTGGACAACATCTATCGGGCGATGGTTGACTTTCCGGGCCCGTCGTGGTTGGCTTATGACGAGGAATTCCGTATGCGAATTCCCCTGCACCCTGAGATGAGGTGGGATGAGCCATGCCAGAGGCTTTGGCTTCTGTACATGACGCCCACGCGCCCCGCGCCAGGGGAAAGATACCACTGTGGACATGCGGTCCAGTGAGCGGCTCCAGCACAGGTTCCCCGCCAGGTGGCGGGGCAGGGGGTTCCAGCCCGCCTGCTGTGCTGGACTTTCTCGTCTAATGGTTCCTGCAATAAGAAGAATTGCAAGTACAAACATGAGTGTCCCACCTGTGCGGGCCCCCATGCAGCCTCTGCCTGTCCCAGGCCTGGAGGGACGCGGGGCAGAGGGAGGGGCGGACAGTGGGCTGGCAAGACTGCCGCAGATGGAGCTGGTTCACCGAAAGGCTCCCTCCCCAATTAATGTGGACATGTTGGAGCGTTGGCTCGCATTGTACCCGAAGGGGGAGGATGCAGATTATCTCCTTCAGGGCTTTAGGCAGGGGTTCCGTATTCCTTTCATGGGTGATAGGTCCCCCCAGGATGCCCCCAACCTTTTGTCCCTTAGGGGGAGGGAGGAGGTGGCTGCCGCTAGCATTAATAAGGAGGTCTATGCGGGCAGGGTCGCCGGCCCTTTCCCTGCACCCCCGTTCACTAACCTTAAGGTATCGCCCCTGGGTTTGGTTCCCAAGAAGTCTCCAGGCGAGTTTCGCCTTATCCATCACTTGTCCTACCCAGCCGGCCGATCGGTCAACGATGCTATCCCTGATGACCTTTGCTCAGTCAGGTATACATCATTTGACCACGCGCTGCGCATGGTGCGCTCGTGTGGCCCGGGTGCGCTGCTGGCTAAGTGCGACATTAAGTCGGCCTTTCGCCTCTTGCCGGTGCACCCGGACGACTTTGAATTGCTGGGTTTCAAATTTCGGGGCAAATATTACTTTGATAAGGCCATGCCTTTTGGCTGTTCCATATCATGCTCGGCTTTCGAGCGTTTCAGTACCTTCCTAGAGTGGGCTTTCGTCCGCAGGTCAGGGTCCCGGTATGTAGCCCATTACCTGGATGACTTTTTATTCGGGGGTGAACGGGGCCTGGACACGTGTACACGTCTCCTCAAAACATTTCAGATGCTAATGGAGGAACTCGGTGTCCCTTTACCGCCCGAAAAGACCGAGGGCCCATCTACACAGCTAGTCTTCCTGGGGGTGTAGATTGACACGATAGCGCAGGCGTCTAGGTTACCGCGGGATAAGGTGTCAAGGATAGTGGCCCTTATCTCGGACTTGTTGGCCAAGCGCAAGGCATCACTGAGAGAACTGCAGGTGCTGCATGGTCACCTTAATTTCGCCTGCAGAGTGGTCGCACCGGGCAGGGCTTTTGCCCGGCGCTTGTGCGACGCCATGGCAGGATTATCCAGGCCTCACCATAGGGTTAGGCTTACCCGGGGTATCAGGGCAGACATGCTTGTCTGGTTACAGTTCCTGAGAGAGTTCAATGGGGTCTCATTTTGGAGGCGTGACCTCTTGGCTTCACCTCAATTTCAGATTCAGTCTGATGCCTCGGGATCCCTTGGTTATGGGATGTACTTCAATGGGAAGTGGGCCTATGGTGGGTGGCCACCGGCCTGGGCAGGCATGGGTCGCCTGCGTGATCTCACATATCTGGAGTTTTTCCCTATCCTGGGTGCTTTGATGCTATGGGGCCAGGAGTGGTCCAACTCGGTCGTGCATTTCTGGTGTGACAATGCGGCTGTGGTCCACATTGTCAATGCACAGACTTCCAAATCGCCCAGGGTTATGGACCTAGTGCGCCAATTTGTGTTGCGCAGCCTGCGCCTCAACGTACTGTTCAGGGCCAGGCATGTCCCAGGGGTTAATAATGATATTGCTGACGCTTTGTCCCACCTACAGATCTCCCGGTTCCGTGCCTTGGCCCCGGATGCGGAGGAATTTCCCTCGCCACTCCCGGAGGAGATATGGACCATTGGCAAGGAGAGGTGAACCGGGCAATTGGCCTCTCGCTAGCGCCACGCACCCGTAAGGCGTATCACCACACAATTAATTCTTTCAGGGCATTCTGTACCCAATTTCAACTTCCAGGAACCTGGCCGATCCCGGTAACCCATGTTCTGCGGTTCATGGTTTACCTGCATTCTCAGGGCCTTGCACCTCGCACCATAGCATCTAAGCTTTCAGCGTTGGCTTTTATGGCCAAGGTGGGGGGTCATGTGGACAGCACCTCTGACTTCCGTGTGAGACATGTTTTGGAGGGGTGGGTGCGCGAGCGCGGGTATTGCCCGGACGACCGCCACCCGATTTCCCCAGGGGTCCTTACCCAGTTGGCCCGGGGCTGGCCTTGCCTCTGTTTTGATGCATATGAGGCAGCTCTGTTCCATGCAGCCACAACGGTGGCATTTTTTGGAGCGCTCCGCATCAGCGAGCTTGTGATGCTGTCTAAGGCGGATGCAAGTCGTAGGGCACTGGAACTCGAGGATGTCTGTGTTGCCAAAGACTGGGCTCAGTTGAGGATACGTTCCTCTAAGACCGATCAGCATGGCGTAGGCAGTGGTGTGCGACTGCTACGGTGTTCTTTGGCAGACATCTGTCCGGTTGGTGCCCTACAGGAATTCCTGGCACTGCGTGGCACGCACCATGGCCCGTTTTTCTGTCACCAAGATGGGTCTCCCCTTACTAAATTTCATTTTTGGAAGGTGACGGGCAAAGCGCTGGCCAGTGTGGGCCTCCCAGGCGCCCACTATGGCACTCATTCATTCCGTATAGGGGCGGCCTCAACCGCAGCTGCTTTTGGGTACTCAGGGGCTGACATACGTAGCATGGGACGGTGGGGTTCGCAATGTTTTCAGTTTTATGTGCGCCCACTCCCGCCGTGAGTACCAACCCAGTCACCTTACCTACTTTCCCTCATTTTTCTTTACAGACCCGGGGTGTCGTATTACACTGGTGACAGTATGGCTGGTGGGCCATAGCTACGTGCACAGGGCAGCGCGTTACGCTGCGGCGACAGAGTGGGGACCCCGACTGGGACTGGGTGCATACGCAAGTCTCACATGGCATGGTAAGCCCGGGATGTTATGGCGGGAGCTGCTGCCTTTCCTTTTTTCAGGCCAGAATGCTGACCCGCCTGACATTCTGATCATACACCTGGGGGGCAATGATTTGGGCCAGGTCACCGGCTTGTCGCTGAAGCATGCGATTTGCGAGGACCTCGCCTACCTGCATTACGTCTGGCCCGCTACAACCCTTGTTTGGTCGGACATGGTCCCGCGCCATTCCTACAGAGGGGGCGTTGACCTCCTGGCCCTTGACCGTGCTAGACGCATGGTAAATAGGGCAGTGGTGCGTTTCCTTGTCGACAGGGCTTGGGGGAGGGTCAGTCGTCACCCCGCTATTAGCCTCCAAAGTTATGATTTGTATGCAGGGGATGGGGTCCATCTGTCGCGAGGAGGTATGGACCTCCTGTTGGGTGATTGGCGAGCAGGCCTGTTGACCGAGCTGACGGTCTGGGGGGGGGGGGGCGTCGAGCCTTCTTTGAAGCCCCTCCGTGTGGCGGGTAGCACTGGTAAGGTAAACATTATGACCCACAGGTATCCGGCAAGTTCGCAATTGACTGGACAACACTAGACAGGCATAAGTTGGTTAAACGTTGTCCGGTCAACGACGAACTAGGCGACGGGGTGATGGCTATAGCTAGACAGCATGCATCACCCCGTGATTTTACGGATACGCGTCAGAGGGTGGGGTCATTAGTTAGATATTGACTACGGTCAACAATTTGTTTGTGGTCAACAAACAAATTGATACAAATGGATACATTGTAGCAATTGCCGTTGGCAATTTTGGGTGGTACCTTACCAGTGTTACTTTGGCCTGCTTGCCTTAAGAATTATGATTGGTCAATTACCAATAGAAATTTATAATTCGGACTAGGGCATGAATCAATAAATGTGGCCCAATGCCGTTATCCACTTTTATCAGTGTCTGAGTCCTTTATTGGGGGGTGCGCCTGCAATGCAAGCGCGGCGCCAAAATGGCCACCACGCTCTTTGCGGGGGCCCCCCCCCATGGGACGAAGGCATCCGGGTAGTTAGGGGCGTGGCCAGCTCCCTTATAAAAGGGGTGGCCACGAGGCAGCCGAGCTGCCATTTTGCGAAGCGACGGAGCGGAGAAGTTTTTCCCCTCCACCCCCTCCCTAGTTAACAGTGTGATGTTTTGGTCACTTCGGGGCCGGGTGGGAATTTTTGGCTGGGACCCATATTGGCTTCCGGGTCCTGGTTTTTTCGCCCATCCCACACTGTTGCTATGGTTTGACATAGGGGTTTTGTCTGTTGCTGCTGTTGACTTTGGTCACATGGGCGGGTAGCACTGGTAAGGTAAACATTATGACCCACAGGTATCCGGCAAGTTCGCAATTGACTGGACAACACTAGACAGGCATAAGTTGGTTAAACGTTGTCCGGTCAACGACGAACTAGGCGACGGGGTGATGGCTATAGCTAGACAGCATGCATCACCCCGTGATTTTACGGATACGCGTCAGAGGGTGGGATCATTAGTTAGATATTGACTACGGTCAACAATTTCTTTGTGGTCAACAAACAAATTGATACAAATGGATACATTGTAGCAATTGCCGTTGGCAATTTTGGGTGGTACCTTACCAGTGTTACTTCGGCCTGCTTGCCTTAAGAATTATGATTGGTCAATTACCAATAGAAATTTATAATTCGGACTAGGGCATGAATCAATAAATGTGGCCCAATGCCGTTATCCACTTTTATCAGTGTCTGAGTCCTTTATTGGGGGGTGCGCCTGCAATACTGTACAGTATTAAACTTACAAAATGAGTTTTTGGAAATGACAGATTTGTAACAAAACTGTGGTCTTCAGTGCTTTGTATATATCACGGGGTGGTATTATTATTTTGTTACAGTATTAGGTATTTTGGTTATTTTTTGATGAATGAATTCAAAATGAAATTAGTTTAAAATGATGAATAAGAAAGTCTTATTTTTATTATGTGTTGTCTTATATACTATGTGAAATGTATTGTGTTTTGAGGTTTTGTCTTGTGATATTTTTTGTATTGTTGTTGTTTCCTTTTGTATTTTTTCTTTTTGAAAATATTAATTAAATTGAAATGAAAAAAAAAAACCTTACACACCAGAAGAAAGAGACCAATACAAAGTACAAGCCAAGAAAACCAAATATTTGCATTCAGGTAAAAGCTAGATTTATCATGATTCTGTGTATCAGCATGATGCAATGTAAGGACTATACAGTACACAGTTATCCACAGTTATTCATCAGTCCAAAAGGATTTGCATGCCATTTGTTATTACACAAACCCGGTTTCCAAAATATAAGGAAGTTAAGGCTCCAAGCAGTTGGCATTTATTTCACTTACCTCCAGAATGTGGTGGCGGTCCACAAAGCAACACCATTCCTTGTCCTTGTCGGACTGACACAGTACTTCTTGTTCTAGTTTTGAAATTTTCAAGATCTGTTAGGAGAAGATGAAGAAGTATATATTATTCTAAATGAAAGATAGAATATTGATCAATTAGACTGAATGTACACAGGAGAGAGAAATAGCTTTACCATGAGGTTGTTGTGGGAGAAGAGGCCACAATGGCATCAACTAAGACTTCTTCCAATGATACATGCACAGTTCATTCAAATTTTCCTTGTGTCCTGTTTTTCATGCCACTGATACATTTAATTTAAATAATAATAATGACTGCATGCTGTCAAGTCAACTCTGACTTATAATGGCCCTTCTCAGGATTTCCTAAGTAGAGAGAACTCATAAGTAGCTTACCATTCCATTCTTCTGAGAAGTCCCTTGAGACTGTGTAGTTGCCCGATACTACGTAGGCTGGCTTTTGTCTCAGGGGTCACCATTGGGAATCGATCTCACAACCTCTGGCTCTGCAGCCAGATATCAAAATCACCAAACTATCCAGCCAACACCTTTTTTTAAAAAAAAAATGCAGCTCAATTTGCCTGCATCTTTCTCAAAGTGTGGCATACAGAAGAGGATAAAGTAAAGGTAAAGGTTTCCCTTGCTCGAAAGCCAGTCATATCTGACTCTAGGGTGTAGTACTCATCTCTGTTTCAAAGCCGAAGAGCCAGCGCTGTCTGCTTCTGCAGACGATTCTGTGGTCATGTGGCAGGCATGACTAGACACCGGAGCACACGGAACGCTGTTACCTTCCCACTGAAGTGGTCCTTATTTATCTACTTGCAATTTCCTGCTTTCGAACTGCTAGGTTGGCAGGAGACAGAAGAGGATGCTGTGTGTCAGATGAGTTCTGAATAGTGCTGAAGAAATTACTATCCATTTGAATTGACTTGTAAACCAATTCTGTTATTTCAACTATAATTTGCTTTTATATGAACCAGTCCATCAAGGAAGAGTGGCAAACAGTGTGGTCACCAATCTCTCTTGATGGAGTTTTCACTACACACCTTTCCCATCAACACCAGGTATTTAAAAGGAAAAGGGGAAATGCAATGTTAGAACTTTTAGGAACTAAAGGTGAAAAAAATTGGGAAACCCTTTCTGACATACATGCTAATGTACACATAAGAGTCTATTTGACCATTGGCTGCAGGGTTAATTTACTAAACACTGTTTCATAGACTTAAAACTCCACATTTCATTTCTCAAACATCCACTTTGTGTGCTCTTTCACTTAGTCTTCTTGTATGTTTAATAACTCTCATTTCTTGACTATCACTAAAGAACGCATCTCAGAAAAAGGTGTAGAACTTCAATATTAAATGGTTGTTTGTGTGTTTTTGAACATTTGTATGTATACTTCAGAACTGGAAGACGTGCTCGCAGAAACTCAAATGCTAACACTGTCAAGTAAACATTCAGCTAGGCACCTCACATCAGTATTTAAATGCACAAAAGCCTTGGGTAGTATTAACTATTAGGTAACTTTGCAACTTATGCATTACCATCACAAAAATAGCCCAAAGAAGTCACAGAGATGACAGTATTCCTTATTAGTTGCACAAGGGTCTAAGGGGCTGAGATAGCTAAAATTCCTTATGTGCTACATTTATTATCTCAGTAGGAGTTTGTGAGGACAGCTCTGTGAAAGGAACTGCAACATGGCAAATGTTATTTGCACTAACATCAGCATAGTGGAACATTCCTTTTGTCCTCTGCCTTGTACACTACATTTAAACTTATTAATTGTCAAGGTTGCCAGGGCTGACCCAGTCAATAGCACTAGTTCAATGAATAGCAGCTTCAACTACCAAGGGAATTTGGTGCAATAACCTCAACCAAGCTAAGTCGCCTCAGTGGCCTCTTATCTTCTACAGTTTGCTGCTTCATACTCCCAATTTTAAATATAAACCTGTCTCTCAACATTGTTGCTCAGCACAGGAGAAAACAAAGAAAATGCAAACAAACACTTTGAGCAGATGGAAAGTAATTAAACTGTGATAAAATTGGAAACTTAAGTTTTTGATTTTTATCCCTCTTCACCTTTTCTTTCATATTGAAAAGTAAAAAATGTTGTTAGCCGTGTTAATTTATCAAAGCTTTACCTCTATATGCCCTGTTGCTTTTTCTTTTACAGTATTTCATTTTTCCCTAGTGAGGGAACAGAGTCTTGCAACACTACATGGTCTGATACAATATAGTCTTATACACACCTATTGGACTCAACAGTAGTCATATAGAATTAGGCTCAAACGATCCATTCTGTAATTTATAGTGTTTTGTTTTTCCTAGTGCTGCAACCCCTACTAAGTCACCATTCACACATACATATATCTTTTTTCAAATGCGTATGTGCTATATTTCTGTAAGGTCTACAGCACTTCGTGATAAATACATAACAAACAGATCACGTCTACTGATATTTTTAATGCAATTTCATATTTTCCTCCATGTGTATCTTTAATAGCAAGGTAGTACTCTGAACAGTTTTATGTTTTCCATTACTCCAGCTCAGAGGGTTACCATTTCACCAGCACAAATCCTCCAGCTGAAGAATGGAGGACAAGGTGTGTACAACAATGACAATCAATTTGTATGGCACCTGGTCAAGAAAATGATAATAGCTTCATGTAGCTTCAAATGACTGGGAATTATAGTACAATCCAGATAGTGCTGCAATGTCAGAAGGGTTATATAAGCCAAACAAGACATTCCCAAACTTTTAATGATAGTTAGAAGGTTGGGCAACATGATGTCTTCACCAAGTTACTGTCTAACATATGGCTTTTTGAGATGCTAGTTCTCCTTTTACCTGATGAGACTGTTTGAGTGATTCTTGGGCTGATGCAGCCACTTTTATGCTACTAAAAAAAGTAGGCTTATTTGATGTAGTATTTGATTTTCACACACTATGCAGGGGAAGGAGGGGAGCATCAAAAGAATGGCACCTCTCCCAATCATACTGTGCTGAATCTCATGGCAATGTCATGCCTGAACACATTTGCAATGACAAAGGAACAGTGGGATAAAATGGCATCCAAGCAACTAAATTCTGTTTCCCCTTATGCTCCCAAAACAGCTCTAGCATGTTTCAGCAGGACTTGTTTCTCCCCAGGCCAGGGTACATCTGAGTGGACTAGCGCAGTTTAATGCCCACTGAATATGTCAAATGGACAGTACAGAATTGACAGCTTCAGGGACTGTTTCGATGATCCCGCATTCAGGCATGTTGGAGAGAACTGATGTAAAACCACCCCAAATCTACTCTATATACCAAAGGGATGTGGACACAGGGCAGTTCCTATATTATGTCAGTGCAAGACTGTATTTCACAAACAGCTCAGCATTATTAATAAAGCATCAACATTTGCCTTTTTGGGCCCATGAAGATGTTTCCACCTTTTATCCTTGGAATATAAATGCTTGCTGGGATGGTCTTTCCAACCACTCTGGCACACGTGTCTACCGAATGGCCTTCAATGTTCAATTAACTATTGGCTGTCTCTTTATTTGTCAGAAGAAGACATCCCCCTCACACTTTTCACAGTCTGGCTTCAAACCTTCCCATCTAAAGTTCTGTTTCACAAAACATGAGGGAGCAACTGCATTTTGTTTCCAACACACGCTGCTTCAAATTCAACACAGGGTGGGTAGGAGAACCTCAGGGACCACAGAGAGGTCTGGGGTGGCCAACAAACAGATTTAAATCCCCCAGTGGACAGGATGTCACAGCTGAGCACCTCTGGTCTGCATAGGAAACTGCTCCCATCTGTTAGCTATTCCCACTGGCCAATTCAATGTGGCAACATCTGGGATCAAGGAACTCTGCTTCAATGGTGCCTGTCATTCCTTCTAGCTCTGAAGCCACTACTGCAGACAAAATGTGGTCCCCAGAGGTGAGTTTGAGACCAGCATTTCCCTAAAGCATCTCTAATGAGCCTGTTAAAGAGATGAGCACTTTCTCACACATGTATTCATTTTCATTAATGTTGCCCCACATCAGGCACCATACACATATCACTTTATTTTTGAATGACAGCTTTTCTGCATCTTTGTTTTTGTTAATGCATTTTGCAGTATGATTGTTAAAAAAACTATTTTCATATGTTTGCATGTGTTCAAACACCATTGCACCACCCTCACAAACTAGAGAGACATAAGAGAACAGGAAAATTAAGGAGGGAAATTCTTGCATATATATGTATTCATGCTGTCTGTCTTCTACAGCAGTGTTCCCCAACCTTTGGGTTTTTGACTTCAACTCCCAGAAGCCTAAGCCAATTCCCAAAAGCACTGATCAGCCAATGTACTGACTTAAGCTTCTGGGAATTGAAGTCAAAAAGCCAAAGGTTGGGGAACACTATTCTACAGCATATTGTTTAGAATGGCACTTTCATGATGGTGGTTCCCAAGTGGCCTCATTGCCTCAGTAGGGAAAGAGGTTGGAACTGCAAGTGATGTTTGCTTCACCAAATTACCTGTGTTGAAGTGTGGGGGAGAGAAAGTCTTTATAGGCTGTTTTCCCCCCGAACACTGACCTCCACTTTTGTTGATATTATTTGCTCACTTGCCCTTTGGGTCCAGAGTGAATTCTCAGTTGGGTCCTTTGCATCATGCAATTCAAGCATCTAGGTCAGTGATGGCTAACCTTGGCACTCTAGCTGTTCTGGAACTTCATTTCCCAGAAGCCCTGATCAGCAGGAGTGCTGACTGGGATCTAGGTAAAGGGCTTGTTCTAAGTCATGTAACTAACTTTGGATCCTACAACTGAGGTGAGAAACAGGCATAGGTAGACCTCCTGAGGTCTTAGATAGCCAAGGTGAGGCTGTAAAGTACAGCAAGGTCTTGGGGCTGAGAGGGGTCTTCTGAGATACTACAAAGAGGAGCCCAGGAAGTGTGGCTGCTCCTTGTCCTTGGATACACACTACTTAGAAGCCCCACTGCAGGTTAAGGTACCTAAATATTTAATATAGCTGTGGTCCTTTCATGCTTATCTCTTGTGCCTCACCTCTTTACTTCTAATTTGGGACTAGGTGGGTGGGAATGGTATGTCAAATAAGAAGAATGACTTTTTGAGATGGAGGACAAAGCATGGCTAAGAGAGAAGGAGTGTGTGTCAAGAACTTTCCATGAGTAGGAAACACCTGATGTCTGGAACAATAATTTTGTCTCCCCTGATAACACTTGTATTCTTTTCAGCCTACATTATTATTTTTTCAGTCTATGATAAACTGTCACAAAAATTCATTTGGGGTAGACAAACTATGAATGAATGACTTGCTATCTGACTTAACTGACTGAATAAATAATAAGAAACAATGATAAATTGTATCAGGAAGGGAATTTTGAGCAGGAGGGTGGGATGAGCAAAAGAGGAGGCAGGTGACAGGAGGAATCATAGGCCAAGGACAGAATTAGTAAAGAGCACTGAGTGAAGCTTAGAATGGAATAGGGAAAAGCATAGGATGGAATACAGGTAACATATAAATTGGAGCTGGACTATTCAAGCTTTTAAAAGTAAGGAGCAAAAGTTGAAATGAGATAACACAAGATAATAGATGCAAGCAGAATCAGCAGCGAAGAACAGCGATATAATCAAAACATCCTGGATTAGGTGGATTATATTGGCAGCAGAAATTCTGAACAGCCACAGAAAGGCAGAGAGGAAAAATGAAATACCTAGGAAAGGGGACAGAGTGAGAGAGTGTGTGTGTAAAGTGAAGAGTAAAGTGTATGAATCTGGAAAAGAGCTCAGGTGGTGAAAACAAAGAAATAATAAGGAAAGAGATGAGATCCAGAAGAAATTGGGAAAGGAATTCCATTTAATAAGACCATAGAAGAATAGCAACAACCTAGATAAAAAAATGAAGAAACAGCATGATAAACAAGTTTAAAACAAAAAGAAAAAGGAGAATAGATAGTAACAGGGATACTGTGACACTTTGTTTTGTGCATACAGGTTTAAGGATGCTAGGCTAATAGACGCAGCTGCTGCTGATGCACAGTCAGCAGTATAAAGAATCTCTGCAGAACGAAGGGAGGGGCAACAAACTGAAACTGTATAAACAAAAGACTGAAAAAACAAATGCATTTATAGAAAGATAAATGACAAACATTAACCCGGATAGGACAAAGGAAAGAATAGTCAAGAGCACTATCAGGATGTTAGTGTAAAAAAAAAACAACAGAAAGAAAAAAAACAACAGAGTGGAATCAGAAATTGACATGAAATGAAAGCAGAGCCAAGTGACAAGAGAGAAATTGAAACAGCAATTGAAAGAAAGTGAAGAAGGAACTGATCAGCAGTATTAGAATCAGAGAACATCGCAGCAGAATCCTCTTTCCTTTGAAGCAGAAAAAAGAGAAATGCATTAAGATTATTTTTGGAATACATTCTTTCTGCAGAAGATAAAAGTTGTCTTGTTAAAATGATAAATATTTTAAAAACCCTCAAATGCACAGTTATTTGAAACACAAAACAATCCATTAATACTTTATAGTGCACAAACAGAGTTCTGATCAGCCAGCAGAATTCCTTTCTTTCTTTCACTGCCCTACCAGTGCAAATTGTGATGTGAGGGTATGTGAAGTGTGTGCATAAAGAATGGGAGGTTGCAGGAGCAGGGGAAGAATCTCTTGTACCCCTGGTGGCTGGTTGAAGGATATCACTAGATACAACACAATGCCTAAAATCCTGTTGCTTAATGTAGGAGTTTGCGTAAGATTCGGGGGGGGGGGGCTTTTGTAAATTAAACTGATTGACATGGCCTACTATAGTTGTGACTTACTTAAATGTAGTAAGTAGCAACTGGAATAAGCCCAATGGAATCAATGAACTTCACGGAGGAATTGACTCACCAAATCCTCAATTATTCCATGGGTCTTTGTTGCATCTTATTTTGCTAAGCAACAGGATTTTAGCTAATGAGTGTATGGATTAAAAAAAGAAATTGATAGGAAGAAAGGCACTTTACAGAGTGAGCAACACTTCACAAACATTAACTTTATAATTCTTCAACTTTTGGATATTTACTGTGAAGTATTCTGTGCTTACCGGAGCAATGTATACTGTATAAATAAGACAGAAATAGACAGGCTGATGATGCTTGAAATTATTGTAAAATACTTTTACCCTGATTCACAGATGAATTTTGAAAAGATTGCAAATGACTGCTGGATTTCATTCTAGATTTTTCTGATGCCAGTTGTGATGAGCACAGGCTTCTGATTTCCCCCCTGGAGGAATCTAGGGTTCTATAGAACACTGAGAGAATGATGAGACCCCTTTTCAGAGAGGGGAAAGCAGCATAGTCTCTCATTGCATTCTCATTGACAATAGTGACCTTAAGATTTCTAAAGCCAGCACTGCTTTTGGAAGGAATCAGTCCTTCTGTGGAATTGTTGTGATATTTTTCTTTAAGCTGAATATATGTATAAACAGCTATTATTTCAACTTTATGGAGTAGGGACTTGGATTGTCTACCAATGTTATGCAAGAAATCTCAGTCATTTTCACTTTACTCTTTCACCAGGCACCTGCTTTGAGTAGGAATTTTCAATTTGGCATGGTCAATACTAAAACCCTTCACTGTTTTCTTCAGTGTACCTTTGAATTGTTAAATAGCAAGGTCTTTAATACTGACTGTATCAAAAAAAACCTCTGACTCAAAACTGAAGTTCCCGGTGGAATGCTGTTAAACAGAGCTAAAGTACTGTATTTGAAATAAAAAGAATCAATAATGCACAAAGGAAAAGTGAGAAAGTAACAATGTAACTTTTTGGCAGCCCAGGAAGTCCAGGATCTTCAAAGTTACTTAACTACCGGTATTACTGTTACTCTGATTAATGAGAGAAACATGGTTACTCTGTGAGTTGGGTTCCTGACTGTGGAGTAAACAGTTGGGACTTTGATTGCCCCTGGAAAAAGAGTCAAGCCTTGGGCAAACGGCACAATCCAAAGGTACCTGCAGAAGATGGGATTGGTAAACAACTTCTAAGTAATCGCTATCTAGAAAACCATGAAAAGGATTACCATAAGTAGGAATTGACTTGATGACACATTATTATGATTATCACACACGTAGACCAAATAGAATGGGTATGAGATTAAAGTACAGTATAGACAAAATGTGATACTGAGAGCTAATCTTCTTTTTGAACCACCAAAGAAATTAGGGACTACATCTCCAGTAATGTCAAAAGTCAACAGAACATGTGGCACACTTATCCTGTGCTGCACATACTATAAAGATGAATTAAAGGAGGGGTGTGAATTAAACAGGTAGGTCCCTTCTTGGGCACAACTGAAATGGCCATTAGTACAGTATGATAGATGCCTTTATCAGCTTCTATTTGAGCAGTCATCTGTCATAACACACAAAAGCCAAAAATGGAGAGGAAACCACCACAATATTTATCTGGCAGTTAATTGTGGCCCTAAATGAAACAGAGAGATTGGCCACAGGATGCCTAAAACCAACCCCCATACAAAAACTGCTTTACTTAGCTGGCATCCCTCCACCAAAATTTTGTTGAAAGAGTGGGTCAAAGCAAGATCCTCAGAAACACACCTGCTATTTGATCACCAACCACCAAAGCAAGAGACTAAAATCAAGGCACAGTTTCCTCACAACTTCTGCGCCGCGCCCCCCCCCCAAGCAACCAGCACCCACAGAACACCCTATTGGAAGGCAAGCAAGGAGCTACCAGACAACTGGGCAGAACCACACGATTCTCTACCACCCAGCCAAGAACAACCATGGCCTGTGTGGAAATCTTTAAACAGACTGTGTGCTGGGGTAGGAAGATCAAGAACTAATCTGAGAAAGTGGGGTTTCCCTATAGATGACAGCCTGTATGAATGCAAAGAAGTACAAACTATCTCCCATATGATACAATGCACATGATGCCCCTCAACGTGCACTGACGAGGACCTTATGTTGGCAAGAGGAAATGCTGATGTGGCCCGCTGTTGGGTGGATGTCATCTAGCCCTTTTAATTCCTTTTTGTTTTAGATATGTTAATTTTAGCTTTGTATGTTATTATATGCTGGTGGTGCCTCTGACACGAATAAAGAAAGATTGGGGGGGGTGTCCAGTACCTCAGACACTGCCAGCAAAATGCTGAATTTTTGTTTCACTAAAATAAAACACTATTGTTAACTGTCTCTTCATGGTGTGCAGATTTTCTTGAAGATAACACAAAAATTTAGATCAGGAGTGCACAAACTATGGCCGACGGACTGGATCTGGCCCACAGAGCCAAATCATCTGGCCCATGCACTCATGTTCATGACAGCCATGGGTGCATTTATGGCAGCATTATGTGCATACATGGGCATCTTTTACTTCCGTTTCCGGTGGGATGAACCACATGACAGGTCCGCTCGACTACATGACTGGCCCATGGTCCAAAAAGTTTGGGCACCCCTGATTTAGATAATAACCTGTCCACTTCCTGACTGGTCTTTTTACCCTCACATATAATTTTGATTTGGAAAAGCAAGGAGAACATATGTGACTATACATTTACTATAGTTTAAGATTGTACTGCTGGAAATAGTTCTGAAGGCACTATTTTATGGTTTAAAACTGGCTAACTGATTTCACTTAAAAATACACTACAACCACACAATCAACAATCCCAGGTGAAAATCAATACGTTGTTACTGAACTTGTACTTTGATGGATTAATGTCACATCATGATAAAACAATCCTTTTAAAATGTTTTACAGATTTTTACCATGTAAGTTTGGTTGCTGTATTCTGTGATACAGACTGTGGTACAGTTGTGCTAACAGAACTATTGATTCGTTCCACTGACTTAATGTTACCTCAGGTAAGTTATTTAGCTTCACTGTGTCAAAGTTTGCTGATTTGAAATGATGAGTGTAATGATGCTTGAACTATCTTTGGCTCTGAAGAGGCCTGGTTAATTAATTTATGCTAAGAGCCCCGACACTCGATGATGAAAGATACTATATAAGTGTAAAGTGTTCCATGCATATGAACCAAAATCCTCTTCTTGGTATGAACTTTGTTTGGTCCCTAAGTCCTCCACTAACTCTTTTAAAGTCACCTTCATTATCTAGTCAACTCAAAATTCTTAACTCATGCAGTAGCAACCTCTGAGATAGTTGTCAGACTAAAATAGATTGGTCCTGAAAAACTTTGTAAGTCATCCAAGGCAAGAGGAATTGCCAGCTTTTTTTTGGCACTGGATCAGGATATCTCCCGCTTTCTGTGACTGGTAACCTTTAGTGCAAGATGTTCTGTAACTGACTACTGGAATATCAGAAGCATCACAACAGAATTGAAAATTGGAAAAATAAAAGATTCGAGCCCTGAGAAACTACACGTCTTGGCAGTGTGTTGAGTAGGAATGTTTTATCCTGGAGCATATGGCCTTTGATAACCATAATTAACCATACTTAGTGTTAATTAGCAACTCCCCCCACATATATTTTAACATTACTAAGAAATGTAACCATCAATATTTACAGTCTAAGAACAATTAATTATATGTCAAACTGTTATTCGATTGCTTTCTTCTCAACTATGGCTCACAAATGAAAGCAAACTTGCTTTGCAAGTCAAAATATCCTGGAAAGAGCATATGAGGAAATAATGGGCCAATAAACCTTCATAGTTCTGAGAGTACTTTATTTGTCGCAAATCCCTCCAAAGCCTTGCAAATGAGCATATACTGTTGAGGTGTATTTTTATAGTGGCCTTTTAAAAACTATTTTTTAAAAACTTTTGCTGAAAATGTGAAATTCACCAAAACCCTTATTTATTCCTACTGGAAATAAGGTATAGCAGAACTAATTCAACTCTCTGCCAGGGAATTCAGCAATCAGTGACCTCTTATTCTACTCAGTAAGGAAAACAGCAGAACCTTTTAATAGAAAGCTCTTATTTCCTGGCATGCTTGGGTCTATTGAAGTCCAAGAACTTTCTTCACTGACTGGTCACCACACTGTTTCACTAAGCTCAGTGACAACCACAGTTCCTGATTGAGATCCTTCAGGCCCTATTCAGGACCAAAATAATGTCACAATCTTTTCAGGACTGTGCCAGATAATTAAAAATAATAATTAAATACAAACTATATTAGTAAAGGTAAAGGTCACCCTTGCTCGAAAGTCAGTGGTATCTGACTCTAGGGTTCGGTGCCTTAAACATCAAATTGTGGCTCTATTGCTACTTTTTACCAACTTCTTCAGATTGCATAGTTGTGTCCCTACTTGAACAGACATTTCCTTACAACCCTGGGTTATTCATTTGTAATCTCAGGTAATGACTACTGTGGGAGTGCCCTTGCACCTGATATGGAAACTCCAACAGGTCCAGAATGCAGCTGCCAGCCTGCTAACAGGAACAAAGAAATGCTAACATGTTTCCACAGCTTGACAGGTTTGCACTGGTTTCCTGTCTTCTTCCATATCAAGCACAAGGTGTTATCTCTAACATTGAAGGTTCTACACGGTTTGGGACCTTCCTATCTGTTGGAGGATCTATCCCATAGGACATCTACCAGCATCACCTGTTCATCTCAACCAGTGTCACTCCAGACACCAAATCTGAGGTTGGCAAAAAATTTGGTGATGAGGAAAAGAGCCTTCTCGGTTGTTGCGCCCACTCTCTGGAATGCTTTACCGGTGGAGTTAGGTCAAGTCCCTTTGTTGGACATTTGTAAGAAACAATTCAAAACTGTACTCTTTAAAGAAGTTTTTAATAACATTCTTCCAGTGGCTAATTAGTAACTGTTTATCTTTGGATTCTGCATTCCTCGGACACTGTCAATTGTTATTGTTTTATTCATGACGTTAGATTTGAACTGCATATGTACTGTTTTTAACTGTTGTACACCACCCAAAGTGGGAAAATATCCCAGATGGGCTGTATAAAAATCTAATAAATAAATATACCTGCTGTGCTGACTAAACACAATCCACTGGTGAAGGAACTGGCAACCCAACCCAATAAATTTGCCAAGAGAACCCCAAGGTCAGTATCAAAAGGCTAAATGATATGACACTGGAAGATGAGCCCCTCAGGTCAGAAGGTGTCCAATCTGGAGGAGACACTTGAGAGTCCCCTGGACTGCAAGGAGATCAAATCAATCCATCCTCAAGGAAATCAACCTTGACTGCTCCTTGGAAGGACAAATACTGAACCTGAAGCTCAAGTACTTTGGTCACCAATTGAATAGAGAGGACCCTCTGGAGAAGGTTCTGATGCTGGGAAAGATGAAGGCAAAAGGAGAAGGGGGCGGCAGAAGATGATATGGCTAGATGGCATCATTGATAAAATGGGTGTAGACTTGGGTGGGCTACGTAGGATGACAGATGACAGAGGAGCCTGGTGTTCGGTTGTGATCGCAAAGGGTTGGACTCAACTGTGAGACAGAACATGAACAAAACATCTCCTATGTCTCAGACCCCCTGCTAACTTCATTAGGACCAAAACATTAATGCTTGAATTACTTCATGTTTAGTATATGAGTGTTAAAGTCAATCTCTTTTACTATTCTTTTAATATCCTTAAACAGGAAATTGTGTATTGTTCTATAACCTGAGAGGAAATGTTGAGATCAATCAATTCTTTACACATTGTTAAATCCAAATTTATAAAAGCAAATATGATTAATATTCTGGCTTACAGCAAAAACATTAGACACTATTACATTGCTATTTCAGAATCCAAATCTCTCTCTTGAGGCACAAGTGGTTTATAATTGGTATGACGTGCAAAGGAACTATAACCCAGAAATAACTATGTGTTATAGACATTGACTTTTTACCAATTTGAAAACTCTGTCATGAAAAAATGTTTGCTCTCATACAGTACAAGTGGTAGAGTCATAAAAAGGGAAGCAACCCACTTCCATATACAAAGGTATCACCGAGAGCTTCAGAGGTATATTTTAATGCCTCTTATTGAACTGAATATTGCATATTCTTTGAGGAAAAATCCACTTTCTCTCCTGCATGTGCAAATGCCTACTCTCTCCTTCTTTCATGTGTGCCTTTGTGGTGTCACTATTTCTCTCCTACAAATGCGTGTATACCTCCATTCACTTTTCTGTGGTACCTCAAACCCGCACATGCTCACATGCTCCTACCATCTGATATACCTGCCCTTCAGCTACTTACCAAGTGTGTGTTCTCTTGCTTGCTCTTGCTCACTTTCATATGTGCAAACATATATATCCACGCTCTATCATACACAACTCTTCTCTTATGCATCCACTGTTTCTCACTTTTGCTCTCTTGTGCATGTCTGCCCTCATACCTGGACCTGGTGTGGAGGAGAGACTCTCACCTGCCAGGTTGACCAGGAAGGGAGGGAGTGGGGAGAGACATCTGCAGCACCTGGGGTTACTTCGGCGGCCCCAAAGGATGCTTCCCCACTGCCGGCGACGCTAGAGCCCTGGACCCAGCATGGAGTCCTGGACTCAAAGCTGGACCCTTTGAGTCCAGGATGCGTAGAAGGTTTCTGCACAGAAGGGGATGTGTAGAAGTCTTCTACGCATGCGTAGAAGGGACCTGCGCAGAACGGTTCTGCACAGGTCCCGTATTGTCTGGAGCTGCGCTTGACAGGTATGGTCATGGGCTCTGTCATGGTGGTTGAGACTTGGGACCCCACCATGATCGTTGAGCCATTGTCATAGAGCCTTGGGTTTGGCATGGATGGTGGATGTTTAAGGGTATTTTTACTGTATTTCATTGTATAATTTGTAGCTATTTTGCAGGAAAAAACTGATCTCTTTTTATGTGTAATTATACTATATAATATTATGTACTGCATTGTATTTTATGTTTTGAACTGTTTTATTATGTTTTATTAGTTTTCTTGTCGGAGCAGTGGCAGAGTGATCTGAGATTACAGGATTTAGTCATCTCACCTGTGCCATGGTCAGATCACTATCTGGTGACTCTTGACTTTCTGGGGCGACACTTCATTGTAGGGAGGCAGGGCCTATTAAAATGGCCCGCCCTCGGCGACTAATGGATCCAGATGGATTCCAGAGGGAACTGGGGGATGTTCCTCTGGATCGGCTACACGATTCACCCGAGGCACTTGTCGACCTGTGGAACAGGATGGCAACAGCAACCTTGGATGAAATCGCGCCACAGCGGCCTCTCCGCACCCATGGGGTTAGGTCATCCCTGTGGTTCACGGATGAACTGCGGGAACTCAAATGGGCAAAGAGACACCTAGAGCGCCGCTGGGTGAAGACCCAGGATGACTCCGATTGGACACTAGCTAGAGCTGCTATTAGGGCCTACCTAGTGGCGATGGGGGTGGTGAGGCAGCAATACTTCACCACCCTTATTGCCTCCGCTGATAATCGCCCAGCCGCCCTGTTCCGGGTAACCAGGTCCCTCCTCGGTAGGGAGAGATCGGTGCCCGGTTGGCAGGGTTCGGCTGAGAACTTTGCTGACCATTTGGTGGAGAAAATCGATCGCATTCATTCAGGGCTGAATCCTGGCGTGGATGGGGAGGGTCGGGGGGGGCACTGGAGCACAGTCTTGCTGTATGATCTGGGATCGGTTTGATCCTGTTGTCCCTGATGAAGTGGACAGGCTCCTTGCAGCTGTGCGTGCCACTACATGTCCTTTGGACCCCTGTCCCACCTGGTTGGTGAAAGCCTCCAAGGTGGTGACAGGTGGCTGGGTCGGGGCGATAATAAATGCATCATTACGGGAGGGGGTATTTCCTGCACCACTAAAACATGCTTTGGTGCGCCCCCTCCTGAAAAAAATAGCCCTTGACCCAGCTGTCCTTAACAACTACAGGCCGGTTTCCAACCTGCCCTTTCTGGGTAAGGTTTTGGAGAAGGCGGTGGTGCGCCAGCTACAGAGTGTCCTGGAGGAAGCAGATTATCTAGTCCCCTTTCAATCAGGATTCAGGCCCAGGTATGGTATGGAGACAGCATTGATCGCACTGATGGATGATCTCTGGCGGGAGCGGGATGGGGGTTATCCATCTGTCCTTGCTCTTCTTGACCTCTCAGTGGCCTTTGATACTGTCGACCAAGGTATCCTTCTGGAACGGCTCAAAGGACTGGGGATCCAGGGCACCGTGTTGTCCTGGTTTTCCTCTTTTCTGGAGGGTCGTACCCAGTCGGTGTGGTTAGAGAGTGAGAGTTCCAGCCCTAGGCTCCTCAAGTATGGGGTGCCTCAGGGCTCGGTGCTCTCTCCTCTCCTATTTAACATCTACATGAAGCCACTGGGTGAGATCATTCGTCCCCACGGGGTGCGGTACCATCAGTACGCGGATTACACTCAGTTGTACATCTCGGCCCGTGGGGACCCCAGTGATGCTGTTGAAATCCTATCCGGATGTCTGGAGGCCATTGGGGTCTGGATGGGGGCCAATGGGCTTTGGCTGAATCCCAGCAAGACAGAGTGGCTGTGGATAAGGGGCCCCATGTTATCCAGGGAGTTACCATCTTTGGTACTGGATGGGGCTGTTTTGCGCCAGACAGACCCAGTGCGCAACTTGGGGGTCCTTCTGGACTCGCGGCTGCTGCTAGAAGAACAGGTAGCGGCTGTGGCCAGGAGGGCTTTTGCCCAACTTTGGGTGATTCGCCAGTTGTGCACGCTCCTGGACCGGGGCTCCTTGCTTATGGTCACCCATGTTCTGGTCACTTCCCGACTAGATTATTGTAATGCGCTCTACATGGGGCTGCCCTTGACAACCATTCAGAGGCTACAGCTGGTCCAGAATGCGGCAGCCCAGGTGGTGATGGGATGTGGGCGATATGCCCATGCCTCACCGCTACTTTGGGAGCTGCACTGGTTACCAGTTTGTCTCCGGGTGCAATTCAAGGTGCTGGTTTTGACCTTTAAAGCCCTATATGGCAGTGGGCCAGGATACCTTAGAGACCACATCATCCCAAGAGTGTCTTCCCGTCCAACCAGAGCGGACCGGAGGGGCTCTCTAATAGTGCCATCAACTAGGGGTGCACATCTGTCCAGCACCCGAAGGAGGGCCTTCTCCGTGTCCGCACTAACTCTCTGGAACCTCCTGCCAACAGATCTAAGACTTGAAAGAGAATTGCTGCCCTTCAGGAAAGGATTGAAGACCTGGCTGGCAGGGCAGGTGTGGGGCCCGAATGGGAACACGGTCCCCGCCTGCTGGCTTATGTAAAGAATTAAGAACTCTCTCTTCTTCTTTTTATAGTGGGTGGGATAGGTGGGTGGGATATGGGTCTTTTAAAGTGGGTGGGAATGGGTCTTTTAAAGTGTTTTTATGTGTTTTTAGAACTTGTTGTAATGCCGCCCTGAGTCGGGTTCTGCCTGAGTGGGCGGCATATATAAATATGACTATTAAATTAAATTAAATTAAATTAAATTAAATTAAATTAAACTGTATATTGTTTATTATTGCTTATTTATTGTTAATTTTCTTTGTTATGTTTGCAAGCCTCTCTGAGTGGTGCGTGCACTTGAAGAGCGGGATATAAATAAACTGATGATGATGATGATGATGATGATACTTCTTGCCAACTCTTTCTCTGCTGCTGATTTCCTCCCTCCTCAATTCACTTCTTCCTATCACACTTGCTACAGAATAAAGGCAGAGGCTGTAGCAGTATAAGAGGAACCACCCATGTGAGCCTTCCTCCTCTTCTCCTACTGTTCATCCTCCAAGTAGTTGGTAACAGGCAGAAGGTAGACACTCCTCCCCATGGTCCTCAAAAGTAAATTAACTTTGTTCCATTTTGTTACTGGAGATTTTGTTCCAAAAACGACTCATTAGAGAAACAATTTAGTTCCTAGCTCTCAGTAATAGTTATGCATTCTCTCACAAACATATGCTGAAGTAATTTATGTACCTTGGTTCTGTATTAAATGATAATAACATGCTGTCAAGTTGATTTTGACTTCTGGCAAACTTGCCCATGTTCTTCCCTAGTAGAAAATGCTCATAAGTGGTTTACTATTATTTTCTGGGAGCATTTTGGGTCTCCGCAGCCTGCCTACAGCCATATAAGCTGGCTCTTTTCACAAGAGGTACAATGGGGGACTGAATTCCCAACCACTAGCTCCACAGCCAAATACAGTAATACCTCATACAAAGTCCACTTCGTACAACATCGAATTCATACAACATCGCCTAATTCCTTGAAAAAAAATTGCCTCATACAAAGTCGCTGTGACTTTTTATGAGGCATTGGGGTTTTCCCCTAGGATGGTTTGTCCCCTAAAATCAGGGTTGTTTGACATGTTTTTGTAATGTATTTAGCCTTTAGACAATAATTTCTTAAAGTTCTGTCAGTTTCCTGTCTGTTTCCTTGACTTTGCCCTGAAGTCTGTGCTGTTACAGTACAATGTATCTCTACAGAAACAACGTTGTACGAGGCATCGCGGCAAGGATTTGGACATTGTATGAGGCATCGCAGCTAGGATTTTGCATGCCTCATACAAAGTCCAAATCCGTATAAAGTCCAAACTTGTGGAACCAAGTTTGGACGTTGTATGAGGTATCATTGTAGCTACTGTAAACCACTGAGCTATCCAGCCAGCTTGACCAACACCTCTATTTAAAATGTGAAAAATATCAGTTGCATGCTCTTATCACAACTGAATGTTAACAAAAAATATTTAAGATTGATACATTTTCAGACTGTTTCTATGCATTTGGGAGGAAAAGTTAATCTTGCTTAAAAGCCAACCTGTTGATGGATATTGAAATGCCTGTTTCTCTTATTCTGTACTATATAAAAATGAATTATTTGCATGCTACATGGAATGCATATTTTTACAATGATTCAGTAAATCAAGAATGCAAGCGCGGCGCCAAAATGGCCGCCACGCTCTTTGCGGGGGCCCCCCCACAGGACGAAGGCATCCGGGTAGTTAGGGGCGTGGCCAGCTCCCTTATAAAAGGGGTGGCCACGAGGCAGCCGAGCTGCCATTTTGCGAAGCGACGGAGCGGAGAAGTTTTTCCCTCTTACTCCGTCGCTTTTACCTTGATTGGGAAGCCTTTGGCTGCTTACCTTTCTCTTTTCGGCTTCCCTTAGGTTCGACTGAGATGCCTTCGAAGAAGAAGGCGGCCGCGAGCGCGGCTCGTGCGGTTCGGAGGCGCAATCCGGGTCGGAGGACCGCGGCTGCGCCTCCCCAGCAGCCGCCTTTGCCGGCACCCACCGGGACCGGTGGGATGGGGTCTATTCCCCCCTGGCCGGTGGCTGGGGACCCGAGCAGGGGTCCAGCATGGGCTGCGGCCCGCGGCCCGCAAGCGGCGGACGCCGCTCCTGGTGCCCATTCTACTGGGCCTTCCTCTATAGGGGCGCAGCTCACTCCGGGGCCTTCCAGCCTTGGGGGGTGGTGTGGTCCCCTTCCTTGGCAGGTGCCTACATCGGCCCTACGGGGCCTGTGTGTGGGGTCATGGCCATATTCGGGCCCCGGGGTGCAAGGACCTGTACCCACGCCCATAGCAGGCGGGCCGACTGGCCCTTGGCCCCACGTCAGTGTGGAGGCCTTACTGGCCCGCGTGGCGGCCCTTGAGGCTTCCCTTGCTCGGGCCAGCCACGCTGGGGCTCCCTTTGGGGTTCATTTTGACGCGTCGTCTGCTGGGCAGCGGCAGGCGACGGGACGGGTCGAGCAGCTTGAGGCGCGTGGCGCGACTTTGGCCACTGCCTCGCAGCTCCCCAACCAGCAAGCCAGTGCGGGTCAGGCCCCGGCAACGAGCTCTACGGCGGTCGTGAGCTCCGACGCCCCCAGTGGGCCGGAACCCCCGGTGGGGGCGGCCCGCGGGGGTGCAGCATGTGAGTATGCGGTACAAACTAGTGCACCTACACATGTGGCCACGTTGGGGGGGGGCTTTCCAATGGCCTTGGCCTCGCGCGGGTGGTGCGGCGGTACAGCCGCCGACGCACCACCATGCGACGTCAATCACCACCCAGGGCCCCGGGGTGGGGAGCGTTTCCTACCCTGTGGGGAATGTTTTGGGGGTGGCTGGGCTAGTCCAAGCCCCTTTCCAGATGCCCGCAGTTTCTGCGGTGCCTGTCTCGGCCTTACCGACAGCGGGCTATTCCTTGCCACTGGGTGACCACTTGGCACAGGCCACCAAAGAGAAAATATGGCGGGGGGAGTATGTAGATATCTTCTCACTCCTAAACAGGGAGCCCACCAAGGAAGAGAGGGAGGGGCAGGATGAGAAGGATAAGGAACAGGCACGTCGTCGCAAGCCACCACGAACGTGGGCCAACTGGCTGCCGGCTTACCTCATCTACATGGCGGTGTACCTGAGGGCCCGGCCGGATTTGGCAATTCCGATGGTCCAGTATTTGGACAACATCTATCGGGCGATGGTTGACTTTCCGGGCCCGTCGTGGTTGGCTTATGACGAGGAATTCCGTATGTGAATTCCCCTGCACCCTGAGATGAGGTGGGATGAGCCATGCCAGAGGCTTTGGCTTCTGTACATGACGCCCACGCGCCCCGCGCCAGGGGAAAGATACCATTGTGGACATGCGGTCCAGCGAGCGGCTCCAGCACAGGTTCCCCGACAGGTGGCGGGGCAGGGGGTTCCAGCACGCCTGCTGTGCTGGACTTTCTCATCTAATGGTTCCTGCAATAAGAAGAATTGCAAGTACAGACATGAGTGTCCCACCTGTGCGGGCCCCCATGCAGCCTCTGCCTGTCCCAGGCCTGGAGGGACGCGGGGCAGAGGGAGGGGCGGACAGTGGGCTGGCAAGACTGCCGCAGATGGAGCTGGTTCACCGAAAGGCTCCCTCCCCAATTAATGTGGACATGTTGGAGCGTTGGCTCGCATTGTACCCGAAGGGGGATGATGCAGATTATCTCCTTCAGGGCTTTAGGCAGGGGTTCCGTATTCCTTTCATGGGTGATAGGTCCCCTCAGGATGCCCCCAACCTTTTGTCCCTTAGGGGGAGGGAGGAGGTGGCTGCCGCCAGCATTAATAAGGAGGTCAATGCGGGCAGGGTCGCTGGCCCTTTCCCTGCACCCCCGTTCACTAACCTTAAGGTATCGCCCCTGGGCTTGGTTCCCAAGAAGTCTCCAGGCGAGTTTCGCCTTATCCATCACTTGTCCTACCCAGCCGGCCGATCGGTCAACGTTGCTATCCCTGATGACCTTTGCTCAGTCAGGTATACATCTTTTGACCACGCGCTGCGCATGGTGCGCTCATGTGGCCCGGGTGCGCTGCTGGCTAAGTGCGACATTAAGTCGGCTTTTCGCCTCTTGCCGGTGCACCCGGGCGACTTTGAATTGCTGGGTTTCAAATTTCGGGGCAAATATTACTTTGATAAGGCCATGCCTTTTGGCTGTTCCATATCATGGTCGGCTTTCGAGCGTTTCAGTACCTTCCTAGAGTGGGCTTTCGTCCGCAGGTTAGGGTCCCGGTCTGTAGCCCATTACCTGGATGACTTTTTATTTGGGGGTGAACGGGGCTGGGACACGTGTACACGTCTCCTCAACACATTTCAGACGCTAATGGAGGAACTCGGTGTCCCTTTAGCGCCCGAAAAGACCGAGGGCCCATCTACACAGCTAGTCTTCCTGGGGGTGGAGATTGACACGATAGCGCAGGCGTCTAGGTTGCCGCGGGATAAGGTGTCAAGGATAGTGGCCCTTATCTCGGACTTGTTGGCCAAGCGCAAGGCATCACTGAGAGAACTGCAGGTGCTGCATGGTCACCTTAATTTCGCCTGCAGAGTGGTCGCACCGGGCAGGGCTTTTGCCCGGCGCTTGTGCGACGCTATGGCAGGATTATCCAGGCCTCACCATAGGGTTAGGCTTACCCGGGGTATCAGGGCAGACATGCTTGTCTGGTTACAGTTCCTGAGGGAGTTCAATGGGGTCTCATTTTGGAGGCATGACCTCCTGGCTTCCCCTCAATTTCAGATTCAGTCTGATGCCTCGGGATCCCTCGGTTATGGGATGTACTTCAATGGGAAGTGGGCCTATGGTGGGTGGCCACCGGCCTGGGCAGGCACGGGTCGCCTGCGTGATCTCACATATCTGGAGTTTTTCCCTATCCTGGGTGCTTTGATGCTATGGGGCCAGGAGTGGTCCAACTCGGTCGTGCATTTCTGGTGTGACAATGCGGCTGTGGTCCACATTGTCAATGCACAGACTTCCAAATCGCCCAGGGTTATGGACCTAGTGCACCAATTTGTGTTGCGCAGCCTGCGCCTCAACGTACTGTTCAGGGCCAGGCATGTCCCAGGGGTTAATAATGATATTGCTGACGCTTTGTCCCGCCTACAGATCTCCCGGTTCCGTGCCTTGACCCCGGATGCGGAGGAATTTCCCTCGCCACTCCCAGAGGAGATATGGACCATTGGCAAGGAGAGGTGAACCGGGCGATTGGCCTGTCGCTAGCGCCACGCACCCGTAAGGCGTATCACCACGCAATTAACTCTTTCAGGGCATTCTGTACCCAATTTCAACTGCCAGGAACCTGGCCGATCCCGGTAACCCATGTTCTGCGGTTCATGGTTTACCTGCATTCTCAGGGACTTGCACCTTGCACCATAGCATCTAAGCTGTCAGCGTTGGCTTTTATGGCCAAGGTGGGGGGTCATGTGGACAGCACCTCTGACTTCCATGTGAGACATGTTTCGGAGGGGTGGGTGCGCGAGCGCGGGCGTTGCCCGGACGACCACCACCCGATTTCCCCAGGGGTCCTTACCCAGTTGGCCCGGGGCTGGCCTTGCCTCTGTTTTGATACATATAAGGCAGCCCTGTTCCATGCAGCCACAATGGTGGCATTTTTTGGAGCGCTCCGCATCAGCGAGCTTGTGATGCTGTCTAAGGCGGATGCAAGTCGTAGGGCACTGGAACTCGAGGATGTCTGTGTTGCCAAAGACTGGGCTCAGTTGAGGATACGCTCCTCTAAGACCGATCAGCATGGCGTAGGCAGTGGTGTGCGACTGCTACGGTGTTCTTTGGCAGACATCTGTCCGGTTGGTGCCCTACAGGAATTCCTGGCACTGCGTGGCACGCACCATGGCCCGTTTTTCTGTCACCAAGATGGGTCTCCCCTTACTAAATTTCAATTTTGGAAGGTGACGGGCAAAGCGCTGGCCAGTGTGGGCCTCCCAGGCGCCCGCTATGGCACTCATTCATTCCGTATAGGGGCGGCCTCAACCGCAGCTGCTTTTGGGTACTCCGGGGCTGACATACGTAGCATGGGACGGTGGGGTTCGCAATGTTTTCAGTTTTATGTGCGCCCACTCCCGCCGTGAGTACCAACCCAGTCACCTTACCTTCTTTTCCTCATTTTTCTTTACAGACCCGGGGTGTCGTATTACACCGGTGACAGTATGGCTGGTGGGCCATAGCTACGTGCACAGGGCAGCGCGTTACGCTGCGGCGACAGAGTGGGGACCCCGACTGGGACTGGGTGCATACGCAAGTCTCACATGGCATGGTAAGCCTGGGATGTTATGGCGGGAGCTGCTGCCTTTCCTTTTTTCAGGCCAGAATGCTGACCCGCCTGACATTCTGATCATACACCTGGGGGGCAATGATTTGGGCCAGGTCACTGGCTTGTCGCTGAAGCATGCGATTTGCGAAGACCTCGCCTACCTGCATTACGTCTGGCCCGCCACAACCCTTGTTTGGTCGGACATGGTTCCGCGCCATTCCTACAGAGGGGGTGTTGACCTCCTGGCCCTTGACCGTGCTAGACGCATGGTGAATAGGGCAGTGGCGCGTTTCCTTGTCGACAGGGCTTGGGGGAGGGTCAGTCGTCACCCCGCTATTAGCCTCCAAAGTTATGACTTGTATGCAGGGGATGGGGTCCATCTGTCGCGAGGAGGTATGGACCTCCTGTTGGGTGATTGGCAAGCAGGCCTGTTGACCGAGCTGACGGTCTGGGGGGGGCGTCGAGCCTTCTTTGAAGCCCCTCCGTGTGGCGGGTAGCACTGGTAAGGTAAACATTATGACCCACAGGTATCCGGCAAGTTCGCAATTGACTGGACAACACTAGACAGGCATAAGTTGGTTAAACGTTGTCTGGTCAACGACGAACTAGGCGACGGGGTGATGGCTATAGCTAGACAGCATGCATCATCCCGTGATTTTACGGATACGCGTCAGAGGGTGGGGTCATTAGTTAGATATTGACTACGGTCAACAATTTGTTTGTGGTCAACAAACAAATTGATACAAATGGATACATTGTAGCAATTGCTGTTGGCAATTTTGGGTGGTACCTTACCAGTGTTACTTCGGCCTGCTTGCCTTAAGAATTATGATTGGTCAATTACCAATAGAAATTTATAATTCGGACTAGGGCATGAATCAATAAATGTGGCCCAATGCCGTTATCCACTTTCATTGGTGTCTGAGTCCTTTATTGGGGGGTGCGCCTGCAATGCAAGCGCGGCGCCAAAATGGCCGCTGCGCTCTTTGCGGGGGCCCCCCCACAGGACGAAGGCATCCGGGTAGTTTAGGGCGTGGCCAGCTCCCTTATAAAAGGGGTGGCCACGTGGCAGCCGAGCTGCCATTTTGCGAAGCGATGGAGCGGAGAAGTTTTTCCCCTCCACCCCCTCCCTAGTTAACAGTGTGATATTTTGGTCGCTTCGGGGCCGGGTGTGAATTTTTGGCTGGGACCCATATTGGCTTCCGGGTCCTGGTTTTTTCGCCCATCCCACACTGTTGCTATGGTTTGACATAGGGGTTTTTCTGTTGCTGCTGTTGACTTTGGTCACATGGGCGGGTAGCACTGGTAAGGTAAACATTATGACCCACAGGTATCCGGCAAGTTCGCAATTAACTGGACAACACTAGACAGGCATAAGTTGGTTAAACGTTGTCCGGTCAACGACGAACTAGGCGACGGGGTGATGGCTATAGCTAGACAGCATGCATCACCCCGTGATTTTACGGATACGCGTCAGAGGGTGGGGTCATTAGTTAGATATTGACTACGGTCAACAATTTGTTTGTGGTCAACAAACAAATTGATACAAATGGATACATTGTAGCAATTGCCATTGGCAATTTTGGGTGGTACCTTACCAGTGTTACTTCGGCCTGCTTGCCTTAAGAATTATGATTGGTCAATTACCAATAGAAATTTATAATTCGGACTAGGGCATGAATCAATAAATGTGGCCCAATGCCGTTATCCACTTTCATTGGTGTCTGAGTCCTTTATTGGGGGGTGCGCCTGCAAAGAAAATCCTGGAAAATGTGGCCTGGAGGTTGCATAAGACCCAAGGCATTTGTCTATGATCCCTACTGGTTCCCTGGTTGCACAACCAAAACTGCTGAAATTGTAAGTTCGATCCTGACCAGGAACAAGACTGACTCAACCTTTCATCCTTTCAAGGTCAGTAAAATGAGTATCCAGCATGATGGGAGAAAAATGCTAATTACCTTGTAAGCCATCGAGAAAGTACACTAAGTATAATTGCTAATTGCTGTTCATGGAAGAATGATCACCCTCAGCATTCAGCTTTATGCAGATGCATTTCCAATATCCAATATCTGTTTGTTGTCGCTTATCTATTTAAGCACAAATCAACCGAACTCCAAAAGGTTCTATCCTTTGCCTTCTGTTTCCATCTCTGGCTGAACAGCTTTACCATCCCGTCATTTTCGGGGTCTGCTTGTGTGGTTCCTTGATATCCAGTCTGTTAGCCAACAGGTATATCTGTTTTTCTTTAGGTGGGTGATATGGCCTGCCCATCTTCTTTCCTCCACATATAGTTCATCGACCACACCATGCAGTCTGCTTCTTTGGCGTAATCCCAAAGAATCCCAATTCTTTGGAGTAATTGGCCAATGTGTTTGAGAGAGACAAAGGAAAAAGTCAGGCGCACTCGCCTAGCTTGGCTGGGATCAACTGCCATCACACTGTTCCAGTTCCAGTAGCTACCTGCAACATAAATAGTTCTAGAGATACCTATGAGAGGGAAATTATGCAATATGTTGAAGAGTCAATGAAACAGTGAGTCTGGAAATAGAAAGGCAGACAGGACCAATCACTGTCTGAATAAAAAACAGGTTATGTGAGGACCAAGCAGCCACAGCAACATAAAAGCCTTTTCTTTTTGAAGCACATGACAAAATTTGTATTCTGATATTTCTAATACCCTCAGACACTGTCTCTATAGAATACATGGTTGAATGTTTCAAAGCAGGGCTTTATGCAATGGCTTTTGCACAGATACATAAAGATTAAGTTCTTCTTCTATGTCCTTGGCTTTGGTGTTATGTCTGTCAGGATGCTGCTTAGGTGGCTCAAAATAAAAAGCTTCTTTGATGCTGTAGAGTTAATGGTGGTTTAGTGGAGGGCCTAATGAATAATTTCTAAAGCCACAGATTTTGAGAAACAGTTAACATGTCTCTGGGTGAATGCTTTCGAGTTTACCCTTTTGAACACAGCTTTCACTGAGATTTCAACATAATTGCTTTCTGAATAAAAGTAACAAGAAATAAGCATGTTTTTGAACCAGAGGTTTTTTTTAAAAAAAATGTAGAAAAAACTTCTTTTGTGTAGTGTTAAAGTGCAAGGTTAGGGCAGTATGCTTGGCAAAGTCATCAGCCTGATTCAATAAGGGCCTAGCCAACATGGATAGAAAGGGCCGTCTGGCCCAACTCCACCCAATTTGTTCAGGAGAACAGAAACCAGTCTGAGAAGGAGAGATTCATGCTCATGTATGAACTCTACATCCAAAGAAGAACCCCTAGAGTCCTAGGCCAGGGGTGCCCAAACTTTTCGGGCCTTAGGCTGGTCAGGTGGTTCAGGGGATCGGTCACATGGTTCAGTGGGCCGGTCATGTGGTTCCTCCCACTGGAAATGGAAGTAAAACACATCTTGCAATCTGTTGTGCAACAGGATGAGATAGATTTTAAGCTGCCATTTTCTCTGCTTAAACCAGCAGTGCCCAAACTATGGAACATGGACTGCGTCGCCACAAGGAATTCAGCCCGTCCTACAAGGGCAGACAGAAGGGGCTCACTGGTGGTCCCATCAGTGAAAGAAGTACATCTTATTGGGACCAGGAAGAGAGCCTTTTCTGTGTCTGCCCCAGCCCTGTGGAACCTCCTGCCATCTGAGCTGTGTCTCCAGACAGAACTACTTCCCTTTAGAAAGATGCTGAAGACATGGCTACGTCAGCAAGTTTGGGGCATGAGACTCCACTAGTCAAGCTGATTTAGCCTATATGAGGGACTGTCCCCCAGCTTGGTTATTCTGTTTTAACGTGGGTAAGGGTGGGTGGGGGGTGTTTTTTTAAATGATGATTTGTTTGTTGTTGTGTTTTAATGCTGGTTTTAGCTGGGGTTGCTGGGTCTTGTTTTTAGCTGTTGTTAAACTGTTTTATATTGTAATTTTTACTTATTGTATTTTCTCCCTCTTCCCTTTCCCTTTTTGTTGTTAGCCGGCCTGAGTGGTGTACCCACCAGGAGGGCGGGATATAAATGCGCAAAATAAATAAATAAATAAATAAATAAATAAATAAATAAATAAATAAATAAATAAACATGGCCAGATATGGCCCCAACCCCAATTCATCCGGCTCACACTGCCCTCGTTGCTCCTGAAAGCAGAATTATAGGCATGTTTTACTTTCACTTTCAGGAGCGACGAGGGTGGCATGGCTGGATGGATTGGCATCAGGGCCAGATCCGGCCCACAGGCCATATTTTGAGCACCCCTGCCCTAGACAATCCAGAATTTGATGAAGCTAAACAAGATAATGACTGATTATCCATTATGTGTTTTTAAGGGATATCTGGGGCAGAAATAGGAAGATAAGGGGTACTCGTTTCATCTTAGTCTTGCTTGTTTTATTGATTCCTTATCTATCATCTGATATTTTTAGCTATGGATTCTTTACACCCCACTCCTGTCAAAAGGAAAAGCTGACATTTAATGAACTGGAAACCTAACTAAAGCTTATATCACAATCCATTTGTTCTTATTTTGTAATGTGCTAAAAGAATCTTTGCTGATTGCACTGCCACAGACTAAGATGAATACCACTTGAGCAATGAGCTAAATCCAGATGTACATCCAACTGAAATCAATAGGACTTAACTAAGTAATCATTAACTTTTAACACTGCTTGTAAGAGAACATACTGTATATGCAACTTACTCACTTTGGATGCAACCGGCTCTCTCATAAATCTCACTGCATTGCAGAGGTTCTACAGATTTTCTTATCGCCACTGACAAGTATATCATCTGACAAGTATATCAACATTCTTACAGCTGCATACATTTGTATAAAACACAGGCAGGTTGCCAGATTTTCTGGGAACCAGCTTAGAAAGAAGCAGAGACGAAGACTTGGGTATACTGTAAAAGCACAAATTCTGTTTGAAATGGTACATTTTTACAATTGTCTTTCTACCTTTCAGATAGTGCTCAACTGAGACAGGTCTGGGTCAAAATCTAAGTGAGATAGAGCTAGCGCTTGTCTTCAGTAAGTAGTTGCAAGTACAGTTCCTCTATTTATCTTCACAGCTACTCTTCTTATTACTGCTACTACACTTATTTCAAAGAAACAAATTCTAGAGCAGTGCCATATGAAACTTTGGAGTGGGAGAGAAAAGCTGCATCTAAGAGATGGAAATGACAGAAATCTAACGTCAAGAAAAGAAAGGGGTTATAGAGCAGGAGTGGCCAACCTATGGCTCGCCGCTGCCCTCACCGCTACTGGAAGCAGCCATAAAATGCACCTGCACATGTGTAAACTTGCCCATGCTACTGTAAATGCTGCCATAAATGCACCTGTGGCTGTCATAAACTTGTTTATGACAGCCATAAACGTGTTTTATGGCAGCATTTACGGCGTGAGGAGCCATATATTATATTATATTAGTTTTATTTATATCCCGCTTCCCTCAGCCCGAAGGCGACTCGAAGCGGCAAACAACAGTAACCATAACAATACAATAAGTATACAATATACAAAATAAATAAATACACAATGGTACAAAAATAAAACATTACAATATAATCAATGCAATATCAATAACAGGAGCAAAACAGCAAAAAGTATAATATAATATACAAAAATACAATACACTCCATATTACAAGCACCAAAAGGACAAAAATACAATATAGCAGAATTCTGAGCGGCAGCCAGCAACAAATAAAAGTCCTTATGGCTGCAGGGTGCTCCGCACCTTGGCAACGACCTCAGCAGCAGCAAAGTCCTTACAGCTGTGATGTGCTGACGCTGGAGCTTCCCCTCCCTCCACCAGGCCGGAGAAAGGAGCTCCACACCTCGACATCAGCAAGGTCTCGGGAGACAGTGAAGTCCTCCCCCGGCTGCTCATTTTGAGACCCTGGCAAGGGGGGGGGTGACCAAACCAATCAGCTGTCCAAGGGATGTGGCATGAAGGGAACATGGACATGGCCCACGGCACAAAAAGGTTGGGAACTCCTGTTATATAGGGTGAAAACATTATTGGAAAGGAAAGGAAAAGAACTGAGAGAGAAGGAGGAGACTGTGACTAAGAACTATGTAGAGCGGAAACAACGAATATAATTGTGGATAAAGTAGTGCAGTGATAGAACAAGAGGATGACAGAAAAAGCAACTAAGCAGATGACCAAGTCTAATAGAAAGCAGCATATGTAGGAGGAGAGACAGGGTGATTTCCATCTTCTTCAGTCACTATGGTGTCACTCATTAGGCTCAATTTACCATACATGTCTGTACTCACCACCAGTCTAATTTTTGATTCCAAAACCTAAACTAGATTTCAGAGTAAAATCTGAATTCTTTAATAATATAAGAACAACCAAAAGGTCATAAAATGGAAATAATATGAAGAGGACAATAAGGTTTCAGAGGTGGGATTGAAATGCCCTGGTGGTGTGCCAGGTAGTGGGCCAGGATACTTGAGAGACCACGTTACCCAAGGTTTTTGACCCGTCCTACGAGAGCAGACCATAGGGGCTCCCTAGTGGTCCCATCAGCCAGGGAGGCACATCTCATTGGGATCATTCTCGGTATCTGTGGGCATCTTTTCTACCTCCCAGACAGGTGGGGCTGGGAGAGAAGCGATGGCGCCCACAGTTGAAACAACTTCCATCCCCACGCTGGTGGTGTGAGTGCTGGGGAGAGCGGGATGTTTTATAAATGCTTTTATATAGTTTTACAGTCTTTAGTTTTAATTATTACTGGGTATAGGTTTTAACTGACGTTGTGAGCCGCCCTGGGTTGCTTAGGCGTAACAGGCGGTTGTATAAATCAAATAAATAAATAAATAAATAAATCCCACTTCTGTTTAACAACCTCAAAGGAAAAGGTTCTGCTGCTGTTACTGTCAAGACATTATCCTAATGTCTAGGTCAGTATTACCCAACCTTTGGTTTTTGCACTTCAATTCCCAGATGCCTAAGTCAATTCTCCAAAGCACTGATCAGCCAATGTACTTACTTAGGCTTCTGGGAATTGAAGTCCCCCGGTGGTGTGTGGGTCTTATGTTGGGAACCCCTGGTCTAGGTAAAATCTTCTCTCTTGTAATTTGAATTCATTATTTCATGTCCTACCCTCCACGATGATAGAAAAAAAGTTTGCTCCTTCTTTCATGTGTAAACTGTTCATAAATTTGAGATGGCTATCATAATACTTCTCATTTTTCTCTTTTCAAGGCTAAATATATACAGCTTCTTCAATTATTCCTTAGAAGGCTTGGTTTCCAGACTTTTCCCCATCCTGGTTCCCTTCCTCTGGATAAATTACACTCTGCTGAAATTCTCCTTAAGCTGTGGTGCACACAGTATTCTGGATGAGATCTGCCCAATCAGAATAGAGTAGTACTAATACTTCTTTTGACCTGAACAATGTACAGTAAAACCTTGGATAATGCTAAAACTTGGTTCCACAAGTCTTAGCGTTATCTGATTTTTAACATTATCTGATGCATGCATCAGATAACATTAAAATCCTATGGGATGAATCACATAATGTTAAAATTCCATAGAGATACATTGTAACCAGCACAGGCTTTAGCGAACATTATCTAATGCATCCCATAGATGATAACATTATGCAATGCATTCCCCCCCCCCAGATTGCTTAACGTTATGTGATTTTAGAGTTATCTGATGCAAACGTTATCCAAGGTATTACTGTACTTCTGTTAATGCACTCAAGTATAGCATTTGCTTCATTCTACACACACCTCATCCATGCAACACATTGTTGACTCATGTTTAATTTGTGGTCTACTAAAAAACATCCTTCACACAAGGAGTACTAGCAAATCAGTTGTCATCCATCTTCTATGATGTGCAGTTTGTTTTACTGTACCTGCTTAAATGTAAACCTTTATATTTTTCCTTCTTAAAATCATTTTGATTCCTGTGAGTGCTACCAGTTTGGTATCATCTGCAAGTTTCATGAACAATTGCTTCATACTCTCATCTAGATTCTACTAAGTTTGTACTCTTTCTTAATGATTTCTTATTCATGCTCCTCAAAAACATATACAGCTACCTTGGTTTCTTGAGATATCTTCCACATAGTTCTGAAAAATATTACAATGTTGCTATTTGGTTAGACTGCTCTAGATCAGTCATTCCCAACCTTCTGGGACATTGGTGGGAAGCTGTCTATAACTATCTGGTTCCATTGTAAAGGACTTTCAAAAGGCTCAAGTAGAGATCTCTCTGGCTCCTTTGCCTAAAGATATGACAGAATGGAAGAACTGTAATGAGAATTGAGACTTGGACCAATGTCCTACTGTCTACTAAAAAGAAAGTGCCACTGGTTTATCATTATCATTACACTGGTTATACAAGTATTACTGTTTCACAAGTGAAAGTTCAATATACTTCCTTATACAACCATGACACTTGCACAAGTCGGATGGTTCCACATTGCCACACTGGCAAGACTATCTCCTCAGCAGAACTTGAATAGGATACTCAATACATACTAAATCTTGAGATGACACACTGCCCCAACCGCTAAATCATAACATTAAAAACTTTGAGAACTTACTGAAATAATGAAAGAATGTCAATCAAATTCAATAAACACAGCTATTAATGTTTAATTGGTACCTGCATTTAAAAATGAATACAATTCACAGAATACCTAATTAGCCATTAATCACGTGAAGCTTTGGCCAAACCAACTGGGGAGATAATCATAATTCACTTTGTATGACAGCAGACCAAGTCAAGCCCTTAAGCAAAAGCTGTTGATGTCAATTCTGAAGTACTGCTACTGATGGTGGCTTGCCATCCACCTACAAAATGATTGCTGAGTACAGAAATGATAAATTTCATTTCTTGAGTGGAATATCTTTTGAGTAATGAAAGATAAGTGTGCTGTAAGGTTTGGAAAAATCTTTATTTTATTTTCTTCTCTCTCTTAATCTCTTTTTATCTCCTTTTCTTTTGATAGGATGAAATTCAATTATTGGAAAGGCCTAGTGACTGGAAGTATATTTTTGGTAAATATATTTATGCCAACACAACATACATTGATTTCTCAAACCAGAATGTACCGTTGAATGTGTGGTTATTCATCAGCATTCATACTTCTCCAGAATTCTGTGATGCATACTAACAATTTAAAAATGCATTCAAAATGTGTAAATGCAGGGAAAATACACACAAAAGTGTGAGCATTGGTGAAAATAACATAACAAAATTAGTTGTATTATAGGGAAATTCTGGGAAATTGTATATTATAAATTTTTACAAAAGCTTAATTAGTATTATACGGAAAAGTACACAATATTTATCATTTGTTGTTGTTGTTCAGCTGCATAGACTAGTCCAGCCCTTCATGATCCCATGGACCACACCATGCCAGGTTCCTCTATCATCTGCTACCCTCCAGAATCCACCCAGATCCACGCCTACTGCATCAATGATACTGTCTAACCACCTTATCCTCTGCTGCCCCCTTCTCCTTTTGCATTATATTTCTTAGCATCAGGGTCTTCTCCAGTGAGTACTTTCTTCTCCTTTGGTGGCCAAAGTATTTGAGCTTCAGCTTCAGTATCTGTCCTTCCAAGGAGCTGTCAGAGTTGATTTCCTATAGGATTGACTGATTTGATCTCCTTGAAGGACAGGAGACTTTCAAGAGTTTTCTCCAGCACCACAGTTTGAAGATGTCTATTCTTTTGTGCTCAGCCTTCCTTATGGTCCAGCTCTCACAGCCATACATTGCTACTGGGAAGACCATCACTTTGACTATGAGGACTTTTGTTGTCTCTGCTTTTTATTATGCCAAGAAAGTGGATAGGATGAAGAGGTGCAGTTGAGTTTCCTCGATGTTCTCCTGTCTTAACATCCCTTGACTTAAACCTATGGAGGACCTTAAAATATGAGGTGTACCATAGAAAACTGGCTACAATGGCGATACTTCACGAATGAATTGAAATGGCAAAAGCACAGGGATACAAGTGGACACTTTGGTAAACGATGCAGAAGCCAAACATGACTTGTATTCATCTTTTGTTATTGGTATATGTTAGAATCATAGACTCACTGAGTTGGAAGGGGCCTTGGTATATTTCTTCTTCTCTTTAAAAATACAGTAAACATTGCAAGGACTATGTTGACCTCCAGTGTTCTCTCATCGCAAACTCAGCCTTGTATAATGCCCACTGGAATTTATTTATTTATTGTATTGTATTTATATATCATTCTACGGGCCAAAGTTACTTAGAGCGGTTAACATACATCAGAGGTTTCACCCTTACTGTGCCATGGACAGGACATGTGGTTTTTCCCTGCCGCAAACACTGCCATAAACCATGGTGGGCACGTTTACGGCTGTCGTAAATGTGTCCACTTCCACTTACGGAATCACCACCACAGGTTAGAGGGAATGGCACTTTTTTCTTAAGGGGTTGGGGGGGATGGGTGGGTGCTGTTGTTTTTTAAATTTGTATGTTTTTTTAAGTATGATGTAAGCCGGCTTGGGTCATCCATGGATGAGGAAGGTGGGGTAGAAATTTTGTAAAATAAAATAAAAATAAATTAAAAATGGCATCAGGGGCTGGGGCCGGGCCACAGGCCATAAGTTGCAAACCCCTGACATACATAGTTAAAAATAGCAAAAGAAAATGTGAACATAGACAATAATTAATAAAATAGACTAATTAAAAACACTAAAACAAATACAGATAGCCCAAATAAAACTACATGAGTCAAACAGGGAGAGAGGAAGGATGTTGTTGAACACCTCCCTGTTCACTTTGGTCAGGCAATGCAAAATGGAAGGGCATTTCAAGTTGATGGGGCCATTGCCAAGAAACCTTGACTTCTTGTGAGAGGGAGCCTTAGCTGAATTTAGTCACTGGACATGCTCCACTGGGTACTGATTCCCAAGCCATGAAGGGCCTTTATGTTAATACTAAAACTTTAAATTAGAAGCCTACAAGACAACAATGCAGGTGAGTCAGGATCTGGGAGACATGACTTTCTACTCCTAGTTACCATCCCAGTTGACATATTCTGCATGTGCTGCAGTTTCTATACTGTCTCCAAAAGTAGCCCCACAAAGAGCATTGCAGAAATCAATTTTTGACATTACAAAGTATGAACTATCATCAGAGACCTCATATCAAGGAATATGTGCAGCTGGGAGATCTGCCTAAGATGGAGAAAGATAGACTTGGCAATGAGAGAGATCTGTTTCTCTAGGTAATATTCCTAATTGACTCTGATTTGGACTGATTTAGACTAATTTGACATGCCTAGTGGGTGAAGTAAATTTGTTGCTCAATTCTGAAGGGCACTGTGTTTGAATTACTCCTTCCCCGGCCACGAAGAAAGCTAGTTTCAAAGAAGGCCATTTGGGAGGGTGATATGCAAATACCGGGCTTCCTGTTTTTAGATTGTAAAAGGATGTAATCTGCTGCTTACGTCCCCATGGAACATCTAAGCATTTCTACCTGGCCTAAACAACATGCCATGAATTTTACTGCCTGATGATGTGATCTTTGAATCATGGAAGCTTGCAATGTGTGATTTTTAAAGTGATCCCATAAAGGATATCACCTTCCTCCAGCATTTGTTTGATTTTACTCACTTGTCACACAGCTGATTTTTGCTTACTGTTTCTCTATCAAGACAACTTGGTCCAGAATAATGTCCAGATTCCAAACAAGATTGGGTTGGTTTGTTCTCCAATGTTTTCATACAGATTTTTAAAAGATTGAGATCTAGTCCCTCTTTGCAGCTTTTATGGTGGCACTATACTTGCTAGATATCCAGTGGGGCTTTCTTCCATTCATTTTCTAGCCTTTTCATTTATTTACTTCATTGCCTGTAACTCATCAGAAAACCATGTTGAGACACAAGCTCTCCAATGGAGAGAGTGCTTAGGAGCAATTATGTCAATTTCCTGGATCACCAAGAGTGTACCTTAGCTTTAGCAGGAGAACCAATCAAATCAGCCAGAAAAACCATGACACAAATTTCCTATCACTTAGGGAAGTGGTGGCACTTAAAAGCATTAATCATGGTTTTGCTGTTACCTCCTTAATTTAGTTTTGGTTCCACAATAGGAATAGTTTACAATTCTTCAGACACTGTCAGAAGATATTTAACTTTAAACTCAAGTAGTACAACTCACTTGACAGTCTATTTCTTTCCAGTAGAGCCTTCAGACTTCTAATCTGGAATCTCACTGAATAAAATACCAAGTAAAATAAGTGCTCATTAATCACTATGATGCAAGTCCTCTCCATTGTATCTTAAATAGATACCTACTCCTTTACACTGATGGCTGAAAAAACCTCCCTGGCTTTCAATTATTACCATATCAAGTCTTAAAACAACTTATATTTCACTGCAACAAAAAAACAATTAGCAATGTCACATAAGATGATAAAAGCTGGTCCTTGTATCAATTTAGTTTTTATCTGTATTGATGAAGATAAATAATGAAGAGCATGTTATTAAATTTGTACTCAGTTTTAGAATTGATATAATGTAGTTTGTGAGGAAATGTTTAGGCAAGAATAAGGAGGATTATCTGACAGTTCAGGCAATAATCAGGGAGGTTATTTGACATTTTATTAATTAGAAAAGCACCTTATTCATATGTTTTCAATGTACCCTGTAAAGCACCTTATTCATATGTTTTCAATGTACCCTGATTGGTTCTACACAGGTTTCCCATGTTAACTAGAGTCCGGCTAAATGTATCACTGTAATTGCCATTTTGCTTGTATATAAGTGCTACCTCGTCCCTGTTTTCCCCAGTCTTAAATACTGGGCTTAAAAACTAAGCTGTAATAAATGACTTGTTGGTTAACCCCCGATCTGCAGTTGTGTTGCTGATTAATACTCGGACTCCACAAGTTTTCAAACCTGATTCTGAGTTGAGAGTACAACACATGCAAGGGGGTACTACAAGTTATCTTGTTGCATGGGCCTTGAAACTACACTTACACAAGAAACCATTACACAAGCAGAATGATCTAAGAAGATTTTACTACATATTTTTTATCCTTTCCTTCTAAATTCTCCATTTTTTCCTCACAGCTATTCTGGGAGTTCATGGCTACCATGGAGCAGTGGTTACACACCTAACTTAGTTTTCCTGTCGGGGTTGTGACAGAGTGATCTGAAACTACAGTGACTAGACATAATAAACCTAATATAGAAATAAACACAACAACAACAACAACAACAACAACAACAACAACAACAACAACAACAACAACAACAACAACAACAACAGGGGGCTCTGGAGGAAGCGGATTATCTAGACCACTTTCAATCAGGATTCAGGCCCGGACATGGAAAAGAGACAGCATTGGTCGCGCTGGCGGATGATCTCAGGTGAGAGTGGGATGGCGGTCATCTAACCATCCTTGCTCTCCTTGATCTCTCAGTGGCCGATACCGTTGGCCATGGTATTCTTCTGGAATGGATCAAAGGATTGGGGATCCAGGGCACAGTGTTGTCCTGGTTTTCCTTATTTCTGGACGGCCCTACCCAGTCGGTGTGGTTGGAGAGGGAGAAATCCAGTCCTAGGCCCCTTAAATATGGGGTGCCACAGGGCTTGGTGCTCTCTCCTCTCCTATTTAACATCTACATGAAGCCGCTGGGAGAGAGCATTCATTTCCACGGGGCGTGGTACCATCAGTATCGGATGACACCCAGGTGTACATCTCGGCCCATGGGGACCCCAGTGATGTGGTCAAAGTCCTGTCTGAATGCCTGGAGACCATTGGGGTCTGGATGGGGGCCAACGGGTGTGGCTATGGGTTGGGGGTCCAGTTTTATCCATAGAGTTACCACCTCTGGTCTTGGATGGGGCAGTTCTGCTCCAGACAGACCCGGTGAGCAACTTGGGCGTCCTCTTTGACTCACAGCTGCAGCTGGAAGAGCAGGTGGCGGCCATGGCCAGGAGGGCTTTTGCTCAACTTAGAGTAATCCGCCAGTTGTGCCCTCTCCTGGACCGGGACTCCTTACTCATGGTCACTCATGCTCTGGTCACCTCCAGACTAGATTACTGCAATGCATTCTACATGGGGCTGCCCTTGACAACCATTCAGAGGCTACAGCTGGTGCAGAATGCAGCTGCCCAGATGGTGATGGGGTGTGGGCATTATGCCCATGCCTCCCCACTACTCCGGGTGCTGCACTGGTTGCCAGTTTGCCTCCAGGTGCAATTCAAGGTGCTGGTTTTGACCTTTAAAGCCCTATATGGCAGTGGGCCAGGTTACCTGAGAGACCGCATTGTCCCAAGAGTGTCTGCCCATCCAACCAGAGTGGACCGGAGGGGCTCCTTAGTTGTGCCTTCAGCTAGAGGGGCTCGCCTCTCTGGCACATGAAGAAGGGCCTTCTCCGTTTCCACTCTAGCCCTCTGGAACCTCCTGCCAACAGAATTGATGCTACAGACAGAATTGCTGCCTTTCAGGAAAGGTTTAAAAACCTGGCTGGCAGGGCAGGTGTGGGGCCCTAATGGGAATATGGCCCCAGCCTGTTGGCTCATCTCCAGCTAGAATCCATTTGGTGCCCTCCTTCTGCGTTTCTGTATTCCTCCCTTCCCTTTTAGTTTTTAGTTTTAAATGGGGTGGGAGTAGGAGGGTGGATAGATGGGTGGATGATGGGGTTTTTAACCTGTTTTTATAGTTTTTTAATTGTTGTACGCTGCCCTGAGTTGGGTTTTTATCTGAGTGGGCGGCATAAAATTGAATTAAATAAAAATAAATAAATAAATAAATAACACCTATGCCAAGGTCAGATTGCTAACTGGTGACCCTGGACTTCCAGGGGGTGGTCTTCACCGTGAGGAGGCTGGGCCTGTTAAACTGGCCCACCCCTGGCAACTGATGGACCTGGAGGGGTTCCAGAGGAAACTGGTTTTTTTTTCCTGATGGATGGTCTGCATGATTTGGCTGAGGCATTGGTCACCTTCTGGAATGGGGGCAGCAGCTGCCTTGAACAATATCATGCCTCTCCACGGACATGGACTTCTCCATGGTTCACAGAGGAGTTGAGGGAGTTCAGATGGACAAAGAGATGCCTAGAGCATTGCTGGAGAAAGACACGAAGTGATTTCAACCAAACACTTGCTAGAGCCGCTATTCGGGCCTACCTTGTGGTGATGGAGGCGCTCAAGCGTCAGTACTTCACTGCCCTTATTGCCTCTGCAGATAACTGTCCAGAGGCACTTTTCTGGGTGACTAGGTCCCTCCTTGGTAGAGAGGGGCATGAGCCTGTGTGGCAGGGGCGTGCTGACGATTTTGCTGATTATCTGACAGGAAAAATAGCTCAGATTCACTTGCAGTTTGACTCCAGAGTTAATACTGAGATGCAGAAGTTTACTGGAGCATAGTCTAGCCATGTTACCTGGGATCGGTTCAATCCGGTTGTCCCTGAGGAAGTAGACAGGTTCCTTGGATCTGTTCATGCTACTGCCTGTGTGTTAGACCCCTGCCCCTCCTAGTTGGTTAAGGCAGCCGGGGGGGGGGGTTTGACAAGAGGTTGAGTTGGAACAGTGATTAATGCCACTCTTGGGGAGGATGCATTCCCTGCGTCTTTAAAAGATGTGCTGGTGTGCACCGTCCTTAAGAAGCCATCGCTCGACCCAACAATACCGGCTAACTTTTGTCCAGTATCCAACCTCCCCTTTTGAGGGAAGGTTGTGGAGAAGGCAGTAGCGTGGCAGTTCCAGGGTGTCCTGGATGAAGTGGATTATCTGGACCCTCTTCAGTCAGGATTCAGGCGCAGATATGCTACCAAGACTGCATTGGTCGTGCTTCCATCTTCATGGATGACCTCTGGTGGGAGTTGGTTGGAGGTAATCCATCCATCCTTGCTCTTCTTGACCTCTCAACGGCATTCGATACCGTCGACCACGGTATCCTTCTAGGTTGGCTGCAAGGATTGGGGATACAGGGCATGGTGTGGTCCTGGTTTTCCTCCTTCCTGAGGGGCTGAACCCAGGTGGTGTGGTTGGGGCCCCTCACATGTGGGGTGCTGCAGGGCTTGGTACTGTTGTCCCTCCTGTTCAACATCTATAAGAAGCCACTGGGTGAGATCATCCGTTCCCACGGGGTGAAGTATCATCAGTATGCAGATGATACTCAATTATATATCTCAGCCCATGGTCATCCAAGTGATGCGGTCAAAGTCCTATCCAGGTGCCTGGAGGCCCTGAGGGTCTGGATGGGGGACAATGGCCTACAACTGAATCCCGGCAAGTCTGAGTTGCTGTGGATAAGGGGCCCTGTGTTGTCTAAGGAATTATCAGCTTTGGTACTGGATGGGGCTTCTCTGGAAGTGCATAATCTGGGAGTCCTCCTGGACTCATGACTCCTGCTTGAGCAACAGGTGGCAGCCGTGGCCAGAAGGGCTTTTGCTCAAGTCCAAGTGATGCACCAGTTATGCCCATTCCTGGGGTGTAACTCCTTGCTCACGGTCACTCATGCACTGGTCACCTCCTGGTTAGACTATTGTAACATGTTCTACATGGGGCTGCCCTTGATGACCATTTGGAGGCTGCAGCTGGTGCAGAATGCAGCAGCCCACATGGTGATGAGGTCGCTATGACCATGCCTCACCCTTGCTGCGGGAGCTGCTTTGGCTACCGGTGTGCTTCTGGGTGCAATTCAAGGTGCTGGTCATTACCTGTAAAGACCTACATGGTAGTGGGCCAGGTTACCTATGAGACCGCATCACCCCAAAGACATCAGCCCATCCCACTGGAGTGGACTAGAGGGGATCTCTAAGGGTTCCAACTGCTAGAGAGGTGCACCTCTCTACCACTAGATGGAGGGCCTTTTTGGCAGCTTCCCCAGCCTTTTGGAAACTCCTGCCGACTGACCTCCACCTGCAATCAGATCTCTCAGCATTTAGGAAGGGCATGAAGACTTTATTTGTTATTTATTTATTATTTCAAATTTATATTGCTGCCCACTTGCCGAGGTGACTCAGGGTGCCTTACAAATAATACATTACATTACAATACAATATGTTGATGGGGGCTCCGGGGGAAGGGCGGTGATATCTTCAACCTGCCCTTCAACCTGCCCTGGCTTCTTCTTTCCTGGCCATTGGTGTGGGTTCAGGGGGAGGGGCAGTGAAGGCCCAGCAAGTGTGGGGTGCCATGATGGGAGCTGCCCCCCCCCCACTGGCTTATATAGATTGCTTCAAGTAATTTTAAATTGTATTCTATTTTATCTGACTGTGAGCCGCCCTGAGTCGCTGTGGCAAGCGGGCAGAGATATTAATCTAAATAAATAAATAAATAAATAAATAAACTGACTCTGTCAGCTTCACAGCTGAGTGGGGCATTGAATCCCAGTCCTCCAGTTCTAGGCGAGCACTGATCACTGCATCATGCTGGCATCATTAGCTGTGAGGTCTTCAAAGTACATAATAATAACAAAAGCTAAGAACAAAATCTGGTTTAGCAAAACCAAAATGAAATATCCCATTCCTGGGTAAAATCTAAGTTATTAAGCTTCTTAATCCCTCTCTATCATTAACCTGTTCCTAAGTGTAATATCCTACCTAGCACTTTGAACTGGAAAACAAAAACGCGATTTTTCTAAAAGTCACTTCTCAGACTGTGAGCTGAGAAATTCAAAGTATTGCTGCTGGAAAATAACCTGTCACGGTTCCAGATTTTCTTCTAAGTGTAGCAGCTCGCCTATCTGCTGATAATTTCCAAGGAACAGCCCTTTCGAGGCCGTATCTCACTTCAGATGTCCATCCTCTGGCTTCTCAGGAATGTGCTCCTTTCAACTTCAAAGGCTTCAGCAGCTACTCCAAAAGTCCTCTCTAACTCTTTCTGACTGTCCTGTTTACAGGGTTTTACAAGGTGATTTGCACCTGTTTTCTCATGGTCAAGTGATGTCCTTGAGATTAGATTATTATCTAGGGATTACCCTGCCCCCACTCTCAAGGTCACGGCTGCTCTTCTCCCACTCATGGGTGGGTGAATCCTTGGGGTCAAAGTGTGTGAACCTGTGTGAGGTTCTCTGGGTAAATTCTTCTACTAATAATAAACTGAGCCACTAGGGGCTCTGTTTAAACTTGGCATGAAGCCCTCTTTTTCAGGAATTCTAAACAATAACATCTCGCAACAGATTTGTTGCTTCACAGCGTAGCTCAACAGACTAAGTAAATCACATTGGCACTTTCATGTACCTGATTAAATGATAAAAACATTCAGATTCTCACCATACCTGTCAAGCACAGCTCTGGAGATTACAAGACCTGCGCTGAACATTTCTGCGCAGGTCCATTCTACCCATGCATAAAAGCCTTCTACGCATGCATAGAAGCGACCTGCGCAGAAACGTTCTGCGCAGGTCGCTTCTATGCATGCGTAGAAGGCTTTTATGTGTGCGTAGAAGGCTTCTACGCATCCCCTTCTGCACAAAAGCCTTCTACACATGCGTAGAAGGGTTCTATGCATGCATAGAAGGGTTCTACGCATGCATAGAAGGGTTCTACGCATGCATAGAAGGGTTCTACGCATGCATAGAAAGGGCCTGCACAGAAGGGATGCACAGTAACTTCTTCCCCCCACTGCCAAATTACGGGGTAGCGGCAGCTCCAGGTGGGAAATGGATAAAATCAGCGCAGAATTACGGGGTAATCCTGGCCAATACAGGGAACTTGACAGGTATGATTCTCACTACACACATGACAATAGATATATTAGTAGAGAGAGAGAGAGAAAATATTAGAAGATTTTTTTAAAAAAAGAAATATCTTAACCCATTACCAGAACTCATGTTTTCCTTCAACTCTTTAAACAAATCCCCCAAAATATAGCAAAAGACAAAAGTAATTGAAACCAGGTGAAGAACCATCAGATTCTAAAAGCTACAGGCCAATCTCCCTACTGTGCCACTTAAACAAACTATTTCAACAAATGATATTAGATTGTTTATTTAACCCTAAAGCTGAACCTCTTCTAATTCTGAAATAGGCAGATTTTACACCTAGCATGAGCTGTATAGCTCAAATCTTATCTCTATCCCAGCATGGTTTAGAAACACATAAAATAAGTGGAGCATCATTTGCCAATGTCATATACAATAAAATATTCTTTGATGAATTTAAAGGGAAGCATGGTTGAAAGAAGATTCAAAGGACCCCTGCTGGTTAACGTCTTGGCACCATTACTTTTTAACATTTACATAAATGATTAACTGAAGTTCTCATATGCCATATGTTTAATCTCTGTTGATGACCTTGCTTTGCTAGTCCAGGGGAAAACCTTGAGCCCATGAAGTATCAACTAACCTCTCTATTAGAAGATCTTTCCCTATATTAAAAAACAACAACTAGTTAAAACCAAACCTTTTAAAACACAGGTCTTCACTTTATACTTAAAGAAGAGAGAACGTGAGAGGAGGCTCCAAATTAAATGGGAAGTGAAGATTTTGGAACACTGTCCTACCCCAAAGGATGTGGTCATCACTCTGGATTGGATTCCGACCTCCAAAAAACAGTGGCTATACAGAAACTTGCTGCCAGAAATAATATACTTAGGAACCTGGCTGGTTCAGACTGCGGAGCACATGCACAAATGTTAGGAACAATAGTTTGTCCCTGTACTATTCCTTAGCAGAATATGCTAGTGCTATATGATTTGACACTTAAGCACATGTCAAACAAGTTGATGTAGCTCTTAATGAACCATGCAGCATTATTACTGGCTACTTAAAACCTATTCCCACTGAAAAGGCCTATTATTTGGCTAGCTTCACACCCCCATAAGTATGTCAAGAGGTTCTAGAAAATAATTAATAATAAAGTAATGCAGCACCAAAAACATCCACTTCATGAACACCAACACCTAGCTGACCATTAAAATAGAGGAATAGTTTTCTGCACACTTCTTAAGCTCTATATATTAAACCAGCAGAAGCTAGGCTAAACCTATGGAGAGCAAAAACAACACATCTTGCTTGATGAGTGACTGCCAAAGAGTGTCTCCCATCAGGATAAGACACTTAATAGACTTCAAAGTGAAGTAAGAAGATCAAAGAATAACCAAGTAAAGTAGGTCGATCTTGGAAGAAATCAACCCTGACTGCTCTTTGGAAGGTCAAATAGTGGAGATGAAGCTACAGTACTTTGGACATCAAATGAGAAGAGAGGATTCATTTGAGAAAGGTTTTATTTAGTTATTTATTTATTACTCGCATTTCTACTGCCGCCCCCTCACCAATGCTGGGAAAGATTGAGGGCAAAAGAAGACGGGGCGGCAGAAAATGAGGTGGCTAGAAGGAATTGTTGATGCAATGGGCACAGAGTTGTGTGGGTTGAAGAGGATGGTAGAGGAAAGGGGTACCTGGCATGCAACGGTCCATGGGGTTGCAGGGGGTGGGAATCGACTGTGCAACTAATCAACAACAGAAGTAAACAGTCAAGATAACACTATTGAAATACAGTAGTTGGCTTCTGGTAAAAAATAGTTTAATTATTTTAACACTTAAGCTTGTTTTCATTTTCACCTATATTTTATATACAGTATGTCCATAATATGTGCTATACACTGATACAAAGAAAAAATAAGTGTGTTTTTCAACATATTGGATGCCTATTGCAGTTCAGAGCTTAGAGTATTAAGTCAAATTAACAGAAAATTACATATCCACAGTTTAACGTGTCTAGAAGGGGGAAGAAATAGGAAAGTGATTTTCCATTGTTAACAGCATTACTTATTTCAAAACCACAGCTTCCCTATGATTGCCCTGTGATAATCCCACTTTTATCTCTGCATGATGTATAGCAAAGGAAGGGATGGCAGCATTCAGGTACTGGTAGAGTAGCTACTTCAGGGACAATAATTTGAAACTATCTTCATATTAAGAACACAATGCTCCCTTGCGTGTGTTGCTTTTTTCACTTGATTGTAAAGTAATTGTGGGCGATATAAATGGGAAAACATATCCTGAGTATCAATAAGATTTCCTGTCAGAAGACCATTTACAAACTCTAAACCAAGATTTTACGTCATCATTTTTTCTTGTTTCATAAGCTTTTATCTTGTTTAGGGGACACTCCGGGCCATCCAACACCTCTATGATTGGCAAAACCCCTTTTGCTAATTTATTTTTTACACCTTGCAAAAACATATATAACTCTTTCAGTGTTTTATTTTTAATTATCGGTTTCTTTTCCTGGTTTGATATGAAAAGGTTTCCTCTGAATTTTTTATATTCTACTTGATCCATTTCTTTAGGTTCCTCATTATCTTGAATTAGTTTATTTACTGTTATTCTTAGTTGAAAAGTTTGATAATAGTTTTTTATGTTTGGTATTCCCAAACCTCCATCCACCTGTTTCTGATGTCTTAGTGTTTTGGATATCCTTGATCTTTTACCAGCATTACAAAAAGTATCTAGCATTAGTTGCCATTCCTTTAACTGTTTGTCCTTTATTTTAATTGGCAAGCTACATAGTATAAAGTTTAATTTTGACATAATTTTCATTTTCCCCAAACTAACTCTTGCAAACCCTAATGGCAGACAGTGAGGAAGACCTAAAGCAGCTGCTGCTTAGGTTGAAAGAAAAGAGTGCAAAGAGACTCAATATCAAGAAAACCAAGATAATGGCAACAGGCCCTCTCAGTTCCTGGAAAATAGATGGGGAAGAAATAGAAGTAGTGACAGATTTTACTTTCTTAGGATCAAAGATCACTGTAGATGGTGATTGCAGCCATGAAATAAAAAGGCGACTGATGCTTGGGAGGCAAGCTATGACAAACGTGGGGAACATAGTGAAAAGTAGAGATATCACCTTGCAAACAAAAATTCAATAGTCAAAACAATTGTATTTCCGGTGATAATGTATGGTTGTGAGAGCTAGACCATTAGGAAAGCTGAGCACAGAAGAATAGATGCCTTTGAAATGTGGTGTTGGAGGAGAGTTTTGAGAGTACCCTGGACAGTGAGGAGAACAAATAAGTCGATCCTAAAAGAAATCAACCCTGACTGCTCATTAGAAGGTCAAATAGTAAAGATGAAGGTAAATTACTTTGGACATCAAATGAGAAGAGAGGATTCACTTGAGAAAACCTTGATGCTGGAAAAGGTGGAGGGCAAAAGAAGAAGGGGGCAGCCAAAAATGAAATTCATTCATTCATTTATTCAATTTATATCCCGCCCTACTTAGCCAGGGCCAACTCAGGGCGGCTTACAACAAGTAAATTAAATACAATATAACAAGAGAAAACAATATAAACACACAAAACACAATAGTATACAATTACAAATCAACAACTGCAGAATTAAATATACAATCAATGCAAAAAGACTAGTCTATAAACAACAGCATCCTAAAATATACCACAAAAATTCCAACTAACAAAGTAGCACAGCACAGAATCAATATGCATTACAATGGCTAGATGGCTAGATGGTATCGTAGATGCAATGGGCACAGACCTGGGAAGGCTGAGGAAGATGGTAGAGGACAGAGGTGCCTGTAGGGCAAAGGTCCATAGGCTCGCAAAGGGTCGGAATCGGCTGTGCAACTGAACAACAACAACAAAATGAACAAAAATACTTTTTGTAAAAAACACCCACAAAGAGCAATTACCGTAAGTACATTCAATTTAGCAGAAAATATTTGTTCTTCAAAAGGATTTATAAGAGCTCCAGGGAGCAGAATTAAATAGACTTGAAGCAGGATGAAGAGATCTAACTACATCATATAGGCAGCACTGGGAGCTGTGGAAACTTTATTCTCCACAGAAGAGTTGCTGAGAGAGAAAGAGGAAATTTCTGTGTCTCACCATAAGTAAAATGATATAAACATTACCTTGCATTGGAAGAAAAAGAACCCTTCTGTTGAGTCATTTCTGTTCTTTCCAGACATATATCACAACCAACAATAGACTTCAGAGCAGATTAAAATTACATTAAAATAGAATAAATATAAGAAATAATTATAACACCATGCCTTTACATTAACTCTGACATAGGGTGAACCTTCCAGCGTTCTCTAAGTGCAACATACACTTTCAGATTTAAAGAACCTCCAGTTGCTGGGGTTATACAAATTGCATACCATGTGAACCACCAGCTATAAATGTCCTGGAAGATTTTGATTGGCCCCTTTCTATACTAAGCAAGAAGATTTCAGTCAGCATCTCTTTTATTGTAAAACACATGAAGTTAGCTTTTTTTGCTCCTACCTGTTGGAGCCACACAAAATAGGCTTGATTCATCTCCCTTGTGGCAAACTTTCAACTATTAGAAATTAGCTGTCATATCACTCAACCATTTCTCACAGACCTGATTTCCAGATATTTTACCTTCTTAGTCACCTTCTGGACATGCCCAATCTTGCTGATATCCTTTTCAAACTCTGTTGTCCAGAACTGGATATAATATTCCTAGTAAGTATTGACCAAAAAAGAATAGAGTGATACTGATAATTCCCTTGATCTGAATGCTACAACTTCTGTTGATGCAACATAACACTGCAATTGCTTTATTCCCCACCACATCCATCACACTGCTAACTCATGTTGAGCTTGTGGTCTATGAAGTTCCCTAGATTCAAGTTTACTTATGTCAAGCAACATTTGTACATTTCACTGTGCCTCTAAGAACTAGCTTTGCTTGTTTTGATCTAGCTCTCTACTTTGTGAAGGTTATTTTGACTCCTGATGTTGTCTTCTGTTGAATTAGCTTTACCACTCATTTGGCTATCATCTGCAAATTTGATTAGGACCTTCTTTGTGCATTCTCTCAAGCAAAGGTTGGTGATGTTTGACAGAATCAAAAGATGGCTGAAATGCTTGAAGACCAGAGGTTCCATTCCAGCCAGCATATGAAAAAGGAAGCAGCTGGAGAGATGGATTAGATGAGTTGGCAGTCTCCTGACCTTGTAATACAGCAATGACAAGTGATAACAAACATTTTGTGCTGAGAAATCTGCCAGCTCCCAAAGAAATCATTCTAGCTAAGCACAGCATCTACTTTGGGTCACTGAAAGGCATAAAGCATTCTGAGAAAAAGGCCTTCACAGTGTTTATTTAGGATTCCCCCCCCCCCCAAAATAATATATATCTAATTTTCATCTTCTCTTTATGAAACATGCTCTCTCTCTTACACACACATTCTCTCTCTCTGTCACGAGCACACACGCACGCACGCACGCACGCACGCACACACACACACACACACACACACCATCAAATCACAATGTAAAGAAGTACTGTTTTGAGTACAGCATATTGGACTATGAATTACTACTCAGCTTTAGTTATATTTCAATTAATGAGTACATAAAACAACAGATTCAAAGGCTAAACATTTATGTTTGAACAAATAAAGTGCAGCTCTTCACAGTTTTTGCTAATCTATGTATCTGAACCTTAAACACTCAGCATCTGCCTCCTATACACTTTTGTGGCTTTCGTTTTAACAAGATATAAAATAACTAAAAGCAAAATCTGTTATGAATTCTAGAAAGTAAATTAAAGTTATCAATTCGCAACAAGGCTAAGAAAACTAGAGATATAACAATAATCCCAGCACAGACACCACTGCTCTTCCCACTGAATTGTGGGGTTCAAGTTGTTTTATTATCTTAAAAAGAGGGAAAGCTTTTTAGCTTTCATGTGTGTATGTGGGTGAATTCTTGTGTCTACTTTACCCTATCAATACCACAAGCCACCAAGTACACTACAGGATAGTCTAACACCGCTCACAGCTCTATTTTGGTGCAAACTAACCATCCCACACGGGCTACCGATGGCGATTATTAGGAGCATTCAGAATTGTACCAAAAACAAAACAAAACACCACCATGTAGCCCATTGTTTCCCAACTTTTGGTTTTTGTACTTCAATTCCCAGAAGCCTAAGTCAATCCTCCAAAGCAGTGATCAGTGAATGTACTGATTTAGGCTTCTGAGAATTGAAGTCTCCCTGTGGAACATGGGCCTCATGTTGGGAACCAACTGCTGTAGCCCTAGTTCTGTGCCAGAAAGGATCAGGTCTGCTTTAAAAACAGGCAAGATGGAGTGCTCTAAGTCAAAGCACATGTAGATGCATTAACTTTGGTTTGAACCAAACTGTACAAAAAGCAACCCAAATATTAGCAATAGCAATAACACTTATATATCATCAACATACTGGGTACTCGTTTTTTTTACTGAGCTTGGAATGATGGAAGGCTAAGTCAACCTTGAGCCCTGCCAGGTTTGAACATCAGCAGTTTTTGTTGCAGTACAGCAGTTTAACCATTGTACTACCAGGACTCATAATAGTGCACTCTATGCCCATGTGAACAGCCCGTCTGTAGATTTTTTTAAAATTACATATATTTACTATTGTTTTACAACATTTCTTTCACTAAACATGTACCCATTTATACTGTAATCAATTTTACAGTGTTTTGCCCCATTGTTATTGCATTTTTGCTCTGTCATAGTCTTTATTATTTCTGTTATTTTATTTACTATTATTATTATTATTATTATTATTATTATTATTATTATTATTATTATTATTATTATTATTATTATTATTATTATTATTATTATTATTATTATTATTATTATTATTATTATTATTATTATTATTATTATTATTATTATTAACATCTATGACTTTTTATTAGATAAATGTTCTAAATTAATAATACAGAATCCTTTGTCTTGAATGCTTGACTGGGCGCTGGCTTACAGGAGGCATGTACCGATCCTTTAGGCTGCGATAATTTCCTTTATCCGCACACTCCCAGTGCAGCCTAAGGTCACCTCACTGTACCGCTTCCCAATCGGCTTCAAAGAACTCCACCTGTTGCTTACAGGGAGTATGCGGTGGTTTAATATGTTGGTAGCATGTGGGGGCATAGAACAAAGCACTAGGATATTGCCTGATAAATTGACATCCACTCCATTGATGTTACTCACAAAGAGTTTTATTTTTCTTTAGTATCTGTAAAAGAACAAAAACAGGAACAAAACAAAGTACATAGCAAACATAGTTAGTATAGTCTACTTAGATCTGAGCGGTTCAGATCATAAGTGTTTAGAGTCCAGCTCAAGGAGACATTTCTGCCTTCAACCTGAGAGGATCGAATAACTGAGGGAAAGGGCTCTGCTTTTATACACAAAAAGGAGCAGATTTCCCTCCCACCTTTGCATTCTTAGGATGACTCAATCTGCAGGTGTTTCAGAGTCATGGGGTTTTGATTGACAGGGGGGAGGCATCTTCTCCCTCATGGGGTAGTCAGATGTCTTTGTCATCACTCTGCCACCTGACCTATTTGTCATCCTCCCTCGTGGGGTCTGCAGGTGTACATTCCTTTGAGGGAATGCAGCTGTGTTGATTCCATCAGAAAGGAATGTGTTTACAGCTCTATCTGCAGGTGCAGTATTGTTCATCAGAAAGGAATGTAGGAATGTGTTTACAAGTAGCTTCAGTAGCTAAGTGATAAGGTAACTCAAGGTTCATGACATCCTTAATTTAATTTAATTTAATATTCAAATTTCTGTGTCCTTGCATGTTCGTTTTCCAAATGCATTATTTCATTCTCTTTCTGTCACTTTCTCTTTTTTATTTTCTATTATCATCTCCTTTATACAATCCGCTCTAAAAGTTGCCTTCACTGCATCCCATAATATATTCAAGTCTACTTCTCCTGTATCATTAATTCACCTATTCTCAACCCATTTTTGCCTCAATCTATCTTATTTTATCATTCTTTATCAAATTTATATCAAATTCCAGGCTCTTCGCTGACTAAAATCCAATTTAATCTGCATCTCTAACATGACCATAGCATGGTCAGATTCTTTGAAAATACCTCCTGATGTGTCCTCTAAATTATTCACAAAATTATTCGATACCATTATATAATCAATCCTTGAATAAGTTTTATGAACTTGCAAATAGAAAGTATATAATCGCTCTGTGCCCTTCAACAATCTCCATGAATCTTTCATATTTAAAGATATTATCCACTTATCTAAAACTGATGTCCTCTCTTCCACTTCTTAATACATTGGAGGTAACAATATCCAATCTTATCAAATTAAAGTCCCCAGCTATGATCATGTTTTTACTACTCTGTATAATATGCTTCACAAGGTTTCTTGTGATTGATTTGGGGCATACAAGTTTACCAATGTGTACCACACCTGTCAAGTTTTGGGCATGAAAATAAGGGAAAATTGCCCTTCTCCCCAAAATCTAGGCACATCCAAGAGCCTAGAAGATGAGGAGCCACAGAGGAATGTTGAGTTCTCCTGGTGGAGGAAAAACCACCCCATAGACAAAACTGCTTCCTCTCTCAGGGAAAAGGGCAGCCAGCAAGCCAGGCTTACTTCAACAATTCTATTCTATATCCCCCCCCCCATTCTCCCTTCTATTCGACTGCATTTCATATTATGGTGCTTTTTAATGGAACTGTTTTTCACATTTTAATCAGTTAATTGTCTCCTGTCTTAGCATTTTGTGCCTCAATTTCATTTTTTAAAACTCTGTATTTAAGAGAAAACCATGGAAGTATGCTGTTTATATTGTATGCAAAAAACGTGGTGGTGGGATTAGGGGATCTAAATTATGGGGTTTTCCCGGGCAAAATGAGATACTTGACAGGTATGATGTGTACTCCTTCCCCATATTTTGCCCTTCAAAATCAAATATCTTCCATCTTCATCCTTAACACACTTATCTAATGAAAATCCCATTCTTCTAGAAATAAAAATGGCCACTCCTTTTGCTTTAGATGTTCCAAATGACTTTTCATATATGTCTGTCCATCCTAAATACAAATTATTCCTCTGACCCAATTTCTGATGTGTTTCTTGAAGGGATATAATGTCTGGCTTTTCTTTTTTCATGCATTTTCCACCCTTCTTCTTTTTATTTGAGAGTCGGTGCCCTTCACATTCCATGTTACAATTTTTATCATTTTTGTCATTGTTTCAACAAGTTTCAATAAGCTATCACTTATGTAGTGAAAATCCCTTTACCACACCACCCTAGCCCTGGCAAAAACCCACTAACATATTTTAGCATACACACCCGGCATTCCGAAGAAAGGGCGCCTCCAAGTGTTGGAGATTAGGGGGGTCATGAACTTTGGAACTGACAGGCTCTCCCCTTGTGTAAAGACGGGGGGGGGGGAGAAAGAAAAAGAAGGGGGAGTGAGAAAAGACCACACTCCAGATTTCCTGTGGCAATATAAACCCATTACAATTACATTATTTATTTATTAGATGTCAGAGATATACATTTTATTTTTTTGTGGGGGTTGCCAATTGTATTTTATCCCTTTCTTCATGAGAAATTTCGTAATAGGTTTTATTTTTTGTCTCCAGAATCTTTACTCTTTTGGGATATTATGATAAGCCACCAATGTATTACCTTCCCAATTCCGTATCCCATTACTTATTTTTCTTATATAACCCATAACATCAAGCTTTGTCTCCAGATTAGAAAATTTTAATATAATAGTATAAGTCTATTTGTTTGCTGGTACCTTTTTTGTCCTATTCAGTATATTCCCATGATATCCTCACTTTCAATCCCCCTTTCTAATTTCATCTCTTTCAACCATTTTATTATCCGTGGTCTTAAATTACCCAGGTTTTTTTTCTGGGAAATTTTTTATAATTATATTCTTTTGTCTCAAGGAATTCTCCAAGTTATATAATATTTCTTCTTGTGATTCAATTTTTATTTTCCTTTCTTTATCATTTTCCTTAATAGTTTTTATATGTTTCTCCATTGTTTTTACTCCGCTCTCCCGCTCTCCCCAGCGCTGCCCAGCGCTCACACCACCAGTGTGGGGATGGAAGTTGCTTCAGCTGTGGGCGCCATCACTTTTCTCCCAGCCCCACCTGTCTGGGAGGTAGAAAAGATGCCCGCAGCAATGGAGGACTGCCCTGCTCTCTCCAGTGCTCACACCACCAGCGTGGGGATGGAAGTTGCTTCAGCTGTGGGCGCCACCACTTCTCTCCCAGCCCCACCTGTCTGGGAGGTAGAAAAGATGCCTGCAGCCATGGAGGACTGCCCTACTCTCCCCAGCGCTCACACCACCAGCGTGAGGATGGAAGTTGCTTCAGCTGTGGGCGCCGTCGCTTCTTTCCCAGCCCCACCTGTCTGGGAGGTAGAAAACACACCCGTAGCTGGGGCAGTATGAACCGCGGCCCCAAAAGCAGTGCCGAAGTTGACACATGTCTCGCCTTTGCTGGGTCCCGGGTTCCATTGTGGCTTCTTTAGGGACATTGACCCCGGCTCTGTTGTGGACGCTGAGCTTGGGGTCTGTAATGGACAATTGAGCCCCGGCTCTATTGTGGACGTTGAGCCTTGGGCTCCGTCATGGATGGTGAGCCCTGTTGTGTGTGTGTTTGATTTTTTCCCCTCCTGGTGCTGTGTATGATGGATTTGATGCTTTAAAATTTATACATTTGTAATTTGTATATTTTGTATCTTATTTTTATGTTACCTTGTTATATTCTGTACTTATTGCTTTACTCCATTGTATTTCTATATAATTATACTGTATCTTTATTTGAAATGCTGTTAGCCGCCCTGAGTCGGCCTGTGCCGAGTAGGGCGGGATATAAATTATTATTATTATTATTATTATTATTATTATTATTATTATTATTATTATTATTATTATTATTATTATTATTATTATTATTATTATTATTATTATTATTATTATTATTATTACTATCTTAATCTCATCCTTCATTATTTTAATTTTAGTCTCTACTAATTCAAACTTAAAATCCATAGCCTAAAAAAAATTTGCTAACATGTCCCTTAACTCCTATTGTCCATTCATTATATCATGTTTTTTCTGTTTTCTTAATCCCTCACTCTGTTGAAGGTAATTTTCTAATCTATCCATCCTTTGTTCTATTTTTGTGAGTGTGTCCATCATTTCTTTTTTCTTTTTTAAAATAATTTTTATTTATTTTTTAAAAAGGAAAAGTAATACATCAAGAAAAAAGACATCGATACATAATAAAAAATAACCCAGAAATACAAATTACAAGTAAAAATTAAAAGTAAAATCACATACTTAAAAATACAGTAATAATAGATAGTGTATATTCATTTTACCTTATTTAAACCCTCTTGTTTAGACATATACTATTTTAATGTGAAAAATACACTATCTTAAAAAAGAAAAACAAATCTAAACATAAGATAATACCCCAGTGCTATGTACATTGCCTTGGGAGTTGCAGAGCTGCCCAGCATCATATATTATAACCAAAAACTCATGTGACTTGGGGCTGGTCTGCTACCTTTACCTTCAGACAGTGTATAAACCAGAAATGGTTTCCAGATGATTCCAAATTTGTTTTTATCCGTCATACCTCTTTTTATTTTCAATTCCATGTTAACTTATCATTAAGTGCAAGATGCCACATTTATCTATACCATTCCTCTATATCCACTATAGAATCATTCTTCCAATTTCTAGCAATACATTATCTTGCAGTTGTCAATATTATTGTTAATAGTTCTATATTGTGTTCTTCCATATTCATATTGTCAAACTCCATCAATAAGGCGGTACCTGACTCCAGATTAAAGTTACTACCCATTTTTTGTGATATTTCATTTTCTATTTTAAGCCAAAAAGCTTTAACCACATCACAACTCCACCACATATGTTCATAAGTCCCCACAACAGTCTTACATCTCCAACACATTTTCGTTTTAGTACAATCCATCTGATTTAACCTAACTGGTGTCAGGTACCACCTCCACAATATTTTATAATTATGCTCCATAACTCTCACAGACACAGATCTCATAATTCTTCTTTCCCATTTATACCTCCATCTTTCCTCCGAAATTATAATATTAAAATCTTTTCCCCATTTTTTCTTAATGTTTCCTGTGATCCGTCATCACCATTTAACATTTTATACAATTTACTAACAAGGCCCTTAATTCCTACCTCTCCATTTCTCATTTTAAATACCAACTCTTCAAAATCTGTCCTTTCTCTTATTAAGCTGGTCTCCAAAAAATATTTATTATTCCATTTATTCAATAAAATGACTTGAAACCAGTTCAAATTCAATTGTTCATAAATTCTCAATCTTTTTTCTTTATTTCTACATATCTGAATCGAATATTTTAGCAGGAATACATCATTTTTCAGAAACACATCCCTCACCTTCCTATCCAACTTCAACGGAAAATTCCTCAAATCTTCCATTTCTGTAATTGGGGACACATCTGGTGCTAACTTCCTTTTCAATTTCTTCCATAAATTCAATGTTGTTTTTATCAATCTATTTTTAAATTCCATTTTTGTTAATATTTTGTCCAGAAAAATTGCTTTGCCAACCTGCTACACTTCCTTCATCTCCATTTCCTCCTATATCGTCTCTTCTTTCATTAACATTTTCACCACATTTTTTAATTGAAATGCCTTATAATAAGTATCTACCGTATTTTCCGGCATATAAGACGACTGGTCGTATAAGACGACCCCCAACTTTTCCAGTTAAAATATAGAGTTTGGAATATACTTGCTGTATAAGACTACCTCTCTTCCAATGCACACCAAATAAAAATTAACCCACACTCAACCCAAAGACGCGCAGCCCTTCGAGTCGAATGGGCAGGTTCTGGTGGAGAGCCAATCCATGCTCACGTTCTCCTCCTTGAGGTACAGGAAGATGTGTGCAGCTTGCTTCCCCTTGCTTCATACTCCCCGCACACAGCAGGAACTCGGCCGCGGCACCCCCCACCATATGTGCCGGACATATGAAGCAAGGGGAAACAAGCTGCAGTTAAGTACCTGTCCTATAAGACGACCCCCGACTTTGGCACAGATTTTTCGGGGTTAAAAAGTAGTCTTATACGCCAGAAAATACAGTATATTTGGTATTCCCAATCCACCCTCTTTCTGTGCTAAATACCACAGCTTTTTGATATTTTTAATGACTATTCTAATGGTGTGTCCATCATTTCTAATTGTAGTTTTGCATCCTTCACAGTTTGAGATTTTTCTTTACTACTCTGAGATTTTACTTTATTACCCTGAGATCTTTATTTATCGCAATCACTTTGAATGTCTTCCTCCATTCTCATCAAACTTTTATAATTACGATCAGAAGATTTTCCCCTTGGTTCCCTCCTCCAAACTGCCTTAGGATCTTTTGGGTGTCAACAACTCATTCACCTCACTGCACTAACTATTAATTCCAAATTATTCAAATTAAATAAAACACATTTTATACCTCCTTTTTAGTGTCATCTTCTTAACTATTAAACAGTGAACTCTTATCCTAACCTTTTCTACAATGCTTTGCAACCCTAAAGAATCTTTCTTTAAAAGATAAAACCACTTCAACAAAAACTTGACAACATCAGCAAAAGCAACATTACTGGGAGTAAGCATCAAACTTGTTCCCCTTTCATCATTTTCATCTCTTTAGTACTTCCAGTAGTCTAGATATATCTCCAAAACTCTCTAAAATCACTCTCCTTTAATACTAGTGTATAGTTCACTAATGAATGATAGGATAAAAAGAAAAAAAGCCTTCTAAGGTCATGCTCCTGTCAACACCCACATAACTAAAGGAGACCCCACTCAATATTCAGTTCCAAATACCTTTGTCGGATGTCTCTTCATCCCCTCATCCCAGACCAAGTCCCTTCACTGAGTCCAGTTTCAAGTCCTTTCCCGCGATCAACTCCCACACTGCTGGTCTCCAAGCCCAGCTTAACAAGGTTCCAGGCTCCGGGCTCAAGGCCCATCTGGTTTCCAAGCCCAGCTTAACAAGCCTCCAGACTCAGAACTCAAGCCTTTGTCCCCGTTTCTACCATGGCTCCAAGCTCAGTCCCACCCTGTCTCTGGACTCAGCTCTCTTGCATGTCATCCCAGACTTGGCATCCTGAGGTTTGATTGGCATCTTGGCATCTTGGTACCAGTCCAGCGTCTCGGGCTTTGCCCGGTGCCTCTGCGTACTCAGCATCTCGGTGCTCGCCACTCATATCTCCGGGACCATCCCGCCTCTCTCGTTCTCTTGCTTGATCCGCTGCTCAATCCACCACCACCACTGCCGTCCTCGCCCAGCAGCCCAGCTCCAGCTCTCTCAAACCTTGATTCAGGCCTCAACTCTGCACTCGAGTCTCGGGTACTCGCCCAGGCAAATCAACTCTTTCCACCTTTGTTTCCCTTTCTCTGTCTTCAGGGAGGGGGGATATCTCTTCTATCCTCTTCTTTTCTATTTCTCCTTAAACCACCTCTAACCTCCAGAGCTCGCTCGCACACGTCCACTCACGCTGCCATCCCACCAGAAGTCCTGCATTGAGATCAATTTCTTTTCAACATGCTATTGAAACATAACAAAGAGCTTTGAGTACTCATCTGATTTTTTGGATTTCCTTTTAAATATTGCCTTTCCCTGAATTTTCTCACTAGCTTTCTAGTTTTAAATGCCTTTAGCTGCAGAATGAAACTTTGCCTGTCCATTTATATCATGCTGGTGATTGTGTATGGTCCCTGATGCCACACACTGATAGCAACGCAAGTCTGTCTTGGCATTATGCTATTAACAAAGTTTTGGACTCCTACTATTCCCTGTGCAGCAGATTTTTCTGAACTCTATACATTCTCACATACTCTTAACAAGTCCTTTGCTGTTCACATTTCACCTGTACCATCTGTTCTATCATGAGCTTTACCTTTCCTCACACATAATCTTCGAGATACTTGTGTGATGAGACATGAATAATGAATAAATGCTAAATGAATGCCTCTCAGACAGCTTTCTGGGGGAAATTGTAAAGTGAAAAAAAAGCTCCTAAAACCTTACGTTTCTTATAATTTTCAGTAGGCATCCCCCCCCCCCGATTTTGCATGGATTTATCTTTGGAGTAGTTTACAACTACACCACGATATCAGGGGGAAAAACACCACTATATTGAATAGCTGTATCATATTTCCCATTCTGATGAGGGCTCAAGTACCTAATTAAACTAGGAAATGATGCCTAAACATCTGGGAAATTATTCATATGAAGCTTACATCAGCACATTGCTGATAAATATTTTCTTGAGTCAGCTTAATGTTACTCTCTGGCATGGTCCTACATCAGGTGAACACTGCCTTCTGCCTCTGCTTGTCGGATCAATGATGGGTACAGAACAACATACCCACTGGAACCCCAGGCTGAATTTCAATAGAAATGCTTAATTATGGCCACAATCTTGCTGCCTATGAAAAGCAAATGGTATAACTTGCAGCATGTTTATGCAGAGAATGAAGAACCCGACTTGGATTTTTGGGTGGAAATGTACCTACTTGCTTGGCTTGAGCTGGAAAATGTAAGTGGGGAATAAGTTAATTGCCTGCAAGAATATCCTGAAAGGTACACTGTTTATCTTTTGTAGGTGTAACTAATCAACAGGATTTTGACTGCTTTCCCAGGAAGTAAACTAAGTTACTATAAGTTTTGAACACAAAAACTGTATAATTCTTTTCCCCTAGAAAAATACAGAGAATGCATCAACAAAGCTATTAATACAAAATGGGGTCGGGAGGGGAGTGAATCAAAATTTTGGCAACATGCTCTTTTTTCCTGGCCTATGTCCATTGGTTAAACTAGCTCCTTTTGATTGCATTTTCAGTCATAGCCAGAGAAAAGTAATTAAAACAGTTTACTTTAGACAGTGGCAATTCTTGTTCCTATTTGCTACAGTGTAACTATTTAATGCCCATAACTACTTCCTCTCTCTCTACTTTCTTGGCAATCCTGCCTCCATCCATTTGATTTCCTCTTCCTTCTCTTGTTTGCTTTCTTCCAGTCTTGTCCATTCTTGTTCTTTGCTTTCTACTAAGTCATAGGGTCCAGAGCTTCCCCCACAAATTGGAACCCAAACTGGATACAAACCAAAATATGAAAAAAGGGTTTAAAATAGTCCTGCCTCCCACACCAGAATCCATACTATCACACACAAGCTTGTGGGTGCTTGTGGGTAAGGAAAAGGAAAAGAGGGTTCCTGTTGGGTTCCTGTAATACTCAAGCAGAGTCGGGACAGTGCTCACATGTGAAGAGAGGTTAACTAAAATGGGGTAGAAGACATCTCTACAATGAAGTGAGTTGGAGGTAGAAGCCGTTTTTGCAAATTTAATGTCTCTTTGTGGAATAAAAGAGGGTGAAAAAACAGAAGAGACATGTGTATCAGACTTGACAGATATGGTTGATATGTTCCAGGTTTTCACTTGAATAATGCCAAACCCTGTCAAGTAAATTGATCCAGATCCTTAGGTAAGTCATGTAAAGTTTGGACCAAATTCAGATCCATTACCACTGAAGCACTGGAGTTACCAACCTTTACTATCAGAAACCCAAGTACAGTATCAGGAAAGAGAGAGGGGGGAGGTTCCCACAACAAGGAAAAGACAACAATCTTTATTTATTTTTTTGGATCAGCCCACCATCTTTCAGCAGCATACCATTCCCCACACAATATCCACCAAAGGGAGTCTTAGCAGAGGACTATAAAAGGCTCTCTACTCTTGCTTCAGGCTAGAGCATGAAATACATTACAGCAGGATCTACTCACCAATTTTTGTTACCTGTAGGAATGTATCTGGTTTCTGTCTTGCCTGTCTTCCTAAACATATTGTAAACAAAAGCCTCCTTGCTTACTGAGAGACAACGCTTGATTGTGGGCATGCGTAGAATAGTGAAAAAGATTTCTCCCTTCTTTCTCCTTTTTTGGGCTCTGACATTCTTATTGGCTCTGTGCCTTAAGTTTTGTTTCTGTAAGTTTCGTTTCTGATATACTCTGCTTGAATAAAGAGAAGCGATTAGTATCCTTTGTTCAGCCAAAGACTGCAGTCGTGTTTTCTGTCTCTCTCTGTTCTTTCCTTACTCTGAGCCTAATGAAGCTGGACTTCGTGGACTCTTAAGTTTCTATCTTAAAAGATCTGATGATATAAACTGCTGCTTCATGAGACTGATTGAGAAGAGATCTTTACATGAATCAGAATTCCTACAACTGGTGCCCCGTCGCGAGGCCATTGAATGAAAGTCAAAGGAATGCTTTGAAGAGATCTGCTTCAGCAATTAGCACCTAATTATCACCTCATCGACCGGGAAGGTCATAAATCGAGCGCTCGAAATTCATCCAAAGTCAACTTTGGGTCCCACACTAGGTGAGTGACAAAAGAAAAAGAAAAATATTATTTTTTTAATCATGGGGTGCGTGCTTACTTCGCAAATGCAGGAACTTTGTAAAGATATCTCAGATCTTTTGAATAACAATGGGCGAAAGGCTGATGAGAAGGAGATACAAAAGCTAGTCAAAGCTATAGGGAAAATCAGTCCTTGGGTTAAATATGATGAATGCTTGGACTTAAAACAGTGGAAACAGATTGGGAGAGAAATGCAGAAGCATAATGGAATTTCTGTATCAGTGCTATTTACATGGGAGGAAGTCAGAGACTGCCTTCAAAGACTCACTCCAAAGAATATTCTGTTGTCTCAGGGGCTTGCTGGCCCCCTCCCAAAGCTTTTGCCCCCAGACAAGAGAGGGGCTATGGCAACTGCCCCTCCATCATATGTGCGACAACAGCATAAGCCCCCTGATGGAGGTGGAAATGGAGATGGGACATTATATCCTGCCTTGCAGCAATCAAGCACTTTTAGCTCTACCAAAACACAGTTCTCTGCTGCTTTAACTGCAGCTGTGCTGGACGTGCAATCTACTGAAATATACCCAGTGATAAGGGGGGCTCCGGCTGTGGGCAATGCACCGGCAGTCCCAGATAGATATGAAACCCTCCATTACAAATATCTGAAGGAACTAAAAGTCAGCATACGTGACTATGGGGCTAATGCACCTTTTACAAAAGCTCTGTTGGAAGCCATTGCTTCTCAAAAATTGCTACCAGTTGATTGGAATCAGATGATCAAAGCACTCCTGCCCCCTGCAGAAGCCATGCTCTGCTTGCAAGAGTGGAGGGATATGGCTTGGGAGGTAAATCACACACGCCCTGCACTCACAATGGATATGTTATGTGGGGAGGGAAATTTTGCCAATCCCACACAGCAGTTGGCACTCACTGATGCCCAGTTGGGAGATATTGCACAGATAGTCATGCGTGCCTGGAGTAAGATTCCTTCCAAAGGGGATAGCTCCGTTGCTGGGTTTGCAGCAATTAGGCAGGGCCCTAAAGAGGATTACACTGAGTTCATTAACAGACTCATGACTGCCCTCAGCCACCAGGTGGAAAATGTTCCGGCACGGGAAATGCTCATGAAACAACTGGCTTTTGAAAATGCCAATGAGGATTGTAAGGGGGCTCTGACAGCTGTTTATGCTCGACCAGGCACATCGATAGCAGACATGATGAAAGTTTGTCAAAATGTGGGGACTCACAGTTACAAGGCTCAACTTCTGGCAGCTGCAGTTCAATTGCCCACAACTCAGGCTCAAAACAAACGTTGTTTTGGCTGTGGAAAAGAAGGACATTTTAAAGCACAATGTCGCTTCTCTCAAAAGCAGGCAGCACGCCCTTCAAGGAAGTGTCCCATTTGCCAGAAGGGGTACTATTGGGCCAATCAGTGCCGCTCAAATCCTAATGCCAACCCCTCAGCTGCTCAGCACAAAGACTCTGACTTTTCTCCACAGCAGCAGGGAAATGGGAGTGCGGGCCAGGCTCGGGCCCAGGCAAAATAATAGGGCTACCAGAGGTCAGTGAGGAAGCAATAGCGGAGGTTTTGGAAGAAAATATGGAACTTGCCCAAGAAATGATTTCACGATATAGAAAAAACCATCCTTTAAAAGAAGGGCTTTTATTGAGGTTATCCAAGGACTGTACTTTTACTATGCCAGGGTGTGTGGAGGCTCTTCCCACACTGGTTGATGATGTTATTCCCCAGGGCATGGTGGGCATTGTTCTTCCTTGCCCAGACACCTTACCCGCTTCTGTACACATTGCAGCAGGGTCAGTTACATTGGGTCACCAAGAAATTGTCATCCCTGCATCAGCCACGCAACATCTCACCCTGCCTAAGGGACAACCTGTAGGACGCCTTCATCTGCTCCCACTAGGGACCACTGCAACTCCATCCCAGGAGGGGACTGTAACAGCAGCTATGGTGGTGATACAAATCACCGAGGATAGACCGACCCGCTCGCTGATTATGGGTGGACGTTCAGTGTCTGGATTGGTCGATACAGGAGCCGATATTTCAGTGGTGGCAAAAAAAATTGGCCAACTGGATGGGCCGTCCGCCCCTGTAGGGAAGTTTATGGGGTGGGCGGGTACGAGCCAGCACAGCAGAGTGTTCATCCAATCGTCTTTGAGACCTCAGGGGGAACAAAAGTTTCTCTTCACCCCCTGATTATGGATATTCCTATTACTCTGTGGGGCCGGGATCTCCTGGCTAAAACAGGGTGTACCTTGCAGACAAATTTTTGATACGGGCCTCCCCTGCAGCGCCGTTGCATGCACTTCCACTACAATGGAAAAACACCCCGCCAGTGTGGACGGATCAATGGCCGCTCTCAAGAGAAAAGCTCCAGGCGGCGGAGGCCCTTGTACAGGAGCAATTAAATCTGGGACATATTCAAACAATCACTAGTCCTTGGAACTCTCCAATTTTTGTGGTGAAAAAGAAGTCTGGAAAATGGCGATTGTTGCATAATTTGAGAAAAGTTAATGAGCACATCTTGCCAATGGGACCTCTACAATCTGGACTTCCTAATCCGAACATGATTCCTGAAGATCATCAACTCATGGTCATAGATTTGAAGGACTGTTTTTATACAATCTTGCTAGCGCCACAAGACAGAGAAAAATTTGCATTTACATTGCCAGTATACAATAATGAACATCCTACTCAACGGTTTGAATGGTGTGTCTTGCCTATGGGTATGGCCAACTCGCCGACTCTATGCCAACATTTTGTGAACAAGGCTTTGGAACCTTTCAGTTGCTGTCACACTCTCCAGTCGAATTGCATTTCAGGACCGAGGAGTGTCTTCCTAAGCCATTGGTCGTTTATCGGCAGCAGCCGGATCCTGAGTGGAAGGGTCCTGTACCTCTAATCACCTGGGGACGAGGATACGCAGCGGTTTCTACGACCTCAGGACCTGTGTGGATTCCTGCTCGAGCGATCCGACCATGGAGAGAGAAGAAGGTTACTCAGCTCCAGGATGGTGGTTCACCAGTAGACTAAATTTGCTGACATTTGTTCTTTTCCTTCTTACTGTGCTTCCAGCTGTGAGAACAATACCTCATGGGGGCAACCCCAACTTTTGGCTTCGTCATGCTAACTATATGTTTGAGGTTCATGGTAAGAATGCAACGTTATACTATGAGCATCCACTGGCAATGTCTCAAATGGCCTTTCTTCCGGCATTGTTCAACATGCCTGAGTTGGTTATTGGACATTTGCAACATGTTGATAGGTCTACGCTCTTCTCTAATCCTCCAGAACAATTTAACAACACCCGCTGGCGAAGCATGACATTCAAGAAATACACTAAAGGACTTTGTTTCTGCTGTCATAGTTCTGGAGTCTGGAATAGTAAATGGAAGTACTGGACTCAAGCAAAAAGGGTTTTGCAGAATGTAGGCAATTATACGGGTTGTGATGATTATTTTTGGTTATGGGGTAGTTATAACAGTTCTTATAAGCTTAATTATACCTTGTTTAACACTACTATTGAAGATATATATGATGTGTTTCCTATGTTTACTCCTGATTATTCTGCTATAGATAGTGGTTCAATTTGCAATGGATGGCAAATCAAGGATCCTAACATGTGGTTCTTTTTTAATGGAGTTGCCACGAATTTCCATCCAGGACAATATCAATGTGCAGCATTGGGTTATTTTACCTTACCCGTACAAGTGCAAATGCCGCTTCAGGCAGATGCACGGCGCCGGAGAGCTACTGCCGGCCCGATGGGTTCTGGTTGCAATGATGAAGTGATAATCGATGTTCAGCTTTCTGATGGTAGCTCCTGGGGAAGAGCTATAGGGAGTGCTATCACTGGAGCACTCACCTTGGGATCATACCCAGGTGTCATTTCCCAGGAGAATAGAAGGTCCATTTTGGGACTCACCTGTAGGCTGGAGAAATCAATCAATGCCACAGGGAGGGTCATACGGGATCTTCAAATGGAAATCACTGAGCTTCATCAAGACCAAATGCAGGACAGACTGGCCATAGATTACCTGTTAGCAAAATCCGGAGGATTTTGTAAACTGGTCGGGAACCAGGGATGTCGGGTAAAATTCCAGGATCTGAATAATACTATTGAGAAAGAACTTCAGAATTTACAGGAGAGCATTACTAACAATGTACGCACTGATGTTAATCTCTTTGATTGGGTGACTTCTTGGTTGCCTGATTTATCTGTCCTTAGACAAGTTTTCTTTTATGGGTTCATTATTATTATCTGCCTTATATCTTTGTGTTTTTGCATTAATTGTATTCCTAACCTTATTTCTATGTGTAACGCATGTCCACTGCGTAGAAGGGAGACATCGAGTTTTGCATGACGGCAATTGTACTCAATGAGGTATCATCCTCCGGAACAAGGTACCAGGAGTCAGGAGGGGTACGATGTCCAGGAGGACAGTGATGATGTATATGGAGGAGTAGTTATGGAGTATGATGACATGCAGGGGTATGATTAGCCGTCCCTCTCTCAAATTTAAATGAAACGGAGGACATGTAGGAATGTATCTGGTTTCTGTCTTGCCTGTCTTCCTAAACATATTGTAAACAAAAGCCTCCTTGCTTACTGAGAGACAACGCTTGATTGTGGGCATGCGTAGAATAGTGAAAAAGATTTCTCCCTTCTTTCTCCTTTTTTGGGCTCTGACATTCTTATTGGCTCTGTGCCTTAAGTTTTGTTTCTGTTAAGTTTCGTTTCTGATATACTCTGCTTGAATAAAGAGAAGCGATTAGTATCCTTTGTTCAGCCAAAGACTGCAGTCGTGTTTTTTGTCTCTCTCTGTTCTTTCCTTACTCTGAGCCTAATGAAGCTGGACTTCGTGGACTCTTATGTTTCTATCTTAAAAGATCTGATGATATAAACTGCTGCTTCATGAGACTGATTGAGAAGAGATCTTTACATGAATCAGAATTCCTACAGTTACCTAAGAAGTTGCATTATCAGGCAATCACACACAAAGAAAGTCTTCTCCTGCTGATAGTCTTAGACTTATTTCATACTTCTAATTCCTTACCACATATTGCCATTACTCAGTAGTAAATGTTTTATATATATGGGAAAGATCCTATGTCTGTATCCTGGCAACCACATAAATCCCCATTTATCTCCTTCTTGCACTTGAGGGAAAGAACTGCAAGGTTACTTTCCTTCCCCACAAGAGGGTAAAATATTTTGGTGCATGGCTGGATGAAAAAAGAACGGGAAAGGGTTTTTCTTTTGGATGCAAATTCAGCAAAATTGAACCAAAGAATACCATAATATGTACATAACACAATGCAAATGATTCCTAAAGTGATGCTGGCTTCTACTTTGTTACATTGACTTTCAAAAATCAGGAGGACTAAAAGCATCCTCTGTGTCTTTTTAAATAATGAGACATCCATTCTGTGACTTATTTGTGTGTGTCCTTTGCTTCTCAAAGAGAAAGAACATTAGTCTTATGCATTGATGCTTTGTGCAAAGGATAGCGATATGACAGAAAACAAAATAGAAGCTCTCTCACTTTTCACAGAAGTGACATATCCCAGTTTGAGATGGCAGGAGTGCCGGAAATTTCTCCAGGCCTGGAAAAAGAGCGCAAGAGACCGCAGACAAGTGAGATAGACCAGTAGTCTAATTCTATGCAGGGCAGCTTCCGTGAGAACTGGACAGCCCTTTCATGTTTTGGGGGCATCTTCTAAGGATTGCTTACTGTATTAGAATTCAAACGAAAAGCTCCATTTTGATTAATGTTGGTAGGTTTAACAGCCATGTTTAGTTTCATTTGATCTGAACAATTCTATCATTAAACATGTTTCTACTGGCTGTTTTTCTTCATTTTATCATGACTGGAAGGCACTTTGCACTTCGGTGGAAAGGCAGGATCAAAATATCTTAACTATTGTTAAACAACTGTTGTTTGATTGTACGGATGGGTCACCTGACTTAATTTTGATAGCTGTTGTTATCGTTATCATCATAGTCAAAATATGCTGTATATTACTGGTTTCTCATTTACCTTGCAACCTCTGCCTAGGCAACTTAATATACCTGAGTCTGGATGACCTTTTCTATCAGTGGATCCTCCTGGTCATGAAAGACTTGAGGGACTATGAGAGGGCTTCCTTGCTGAAACAGTTTGGTCTTCCCAAGCTCTGGTTTATTTCTGTAATCACGACTATCCTTGGTCCTGTGTCCTGGTTTGCTTCTCAGCCCTGCTTTATCACTTGCCCTTCATTTCTACTTTTACTGCTTTAGTGAAGCTGTGGTATTTTTCAGCATATCAGGAGAAGACAACAGTCAGCGGAAATGAAAACAGTGCAAAGAAAGGCCAAAGGCAGTAGAAAGTAAGGAAGTACAAAAATAAGTAGGATTGCCTTGCTTTGCATTAATTCATAGAGTCACCATAAGGTGGAAGTGACTTTATCATCGACAAAACATTGTGACTTTGTTCCATGGATCCTTTTTCTTATCTTTCACCTAAGACTGCTGAACATGGCTCAACATTTACAGAATTATTATTGCCAAGCAAATGAATGAAATGGTTAACAGTTTTCCATCTTGCTTGGTGGGTTTGGGAGCTTTGCTGTAGAAAAGGAGGGTTCATGCATTGGCCAAATGTGTCTCAAAGTTTTCTATTAATTCAGCAGAAGCAAAAACCACCATCATCATCACCACCACAAACAACAACAACAATAACACCCCACACACACATTTTTCACAGCAATGTAAGTGATTATGCCTTTGTTAAGTGTGACAATTGGTCTTGCTATTCCGCAGAGGTCAACAACCCAGCTTTCCAGGATCTTAGCAGAGCCTTTCCCCACTAATAGCTACATGGACTATCTTAACTAAATATGTTTGAAAATCAAAACGAGGACTGTAATTCATTCAAAGAATCCCAAGTACAGCTCCTAATTATACAGTGCTTGGGTATATTTTCCTTAAGGTAATGAATGTGGGAAATAAAATACATGCTATATCGGACGGAAGATGTCACATTTTACTTTCTTTCCTAAGGGTGTAAGGGACATAATCACAGTCTTCTAATTAGCCTGTGCACACAGGAGTATAATAACAAGCTGCCCTTTGCGCAGAATTCATAATGGAGCTGTAGCTCATTGCCTACAGAGATCTTAAAAATGGGATGGATACAAATAGATATATTTCTTGGGTATATCTGACAAATAGAATCTGTGAAAGAGAAAGATGCTTGCTTAGCAATCATGTCACAAAGGTTCAAATCACTCAATATTTCCCTCCACTGACACACATGGGGAACAGTCTCTCTGATGGCACCCAAGTTGGAGTATCTTCCAGAGAGATGCATGATGAGAACTGACTTTGCTTTCTTTTTGTTTCCAAATCAAACTGCTCCTTTTTACATCATCAAAATCAAACTGTCCCTTTTTACATCATCATTACCACTCGCATTAGGCTGTTGGCTAGCTAAATAGATTTAATGCTTAGGTTCTTCTTGTATTCTGAATCCATTTTACACCATGTAGGTTTCTTTGCAAACAATTTTTATAAGAATTAATGAATTCAGAGAATCCCTACAATGTTACAAATCAGCTTTGCAGATCAAGCAGAATGTTGAAGTTATACTTCTCTCACAGTACACAGAATTTTTTTTTTTACACTAAAGCACACCACATGCATATAATCGCTCTGGTGACCTGTCTAGTGGGCAATCCATTCCTCAATACACTATATAAATCGGCCTTCACTTTGAAACCTTGTATTATACTGTACTTCAATCAGAAAAAAATGTATCAGCAGTAGAAATATTCCTTAATGCAAATTAATCTATATACCTAAAACCAAGGTGTTGTCGCAATTAGGACTGCAGTGCCATGACACCTTGCCCCCCACCCCAGAAATGCACTCCCCACCTACCTAGGATGCTTTGCCGGGCCGGCATAGGGTACCAGCAATGTTCCTTGGGGTCCTTCACCCCAAAAGGCAGACACAAAAGCCTCCCCCCAATGGCAGCATGTGATGGCTGGGGAGGTGGCACTATGTGTGCACATAACTCACAGGCGCAGAAATCAGCCTGGAGTTGCAGCCAGCACTGCTGCAAGGAACTCCGGCCAATTCGTCAGGAGGACGCAGCCTTGCCTGACTGCCCGCCCCGTCCCATTTTGCCTATCATTCAGGCAAGCGGCAACCGTGGCTTGACTCCCCCACCTTCCCCAACAACCAATGTCACCATTGCTCCCCCGTTGCAAGACGCAAACAGGCGGGTGGCTTCATCTGCCCCCCCCATTGCTGGCCGCACATGGAGAGGCAGCCACCAACTGGAGGGGGAGGGGGAATAACCAGTCAGCCCCCCCTCTGGCATCTGTATGGATGTGTTGTGTCATGAGTGTTGGGTCTGGGTGGGGTGTGCAGGTATGTGTGTGTGGTGTGTGTCTGGGTGTGTGTGTTGTATTGTGGGGCATGTGTGTTTATATTGTGTGGTGGTGCTGTGTGTGGGTGGGTGTTGTATTGTGTGTGCAGTGTGTGGCATTGGTGAGAATGGGTTGTGTGTAGGTTGCATGTGTCCTTTGTGTGTGTTGTGAGTGTGCATTGCATGTGGGGGTGTATTGTGTGGGTGTGTCATGTGTGGATGTGTATTGCCCGGGTCACTCCGTTCCCCAGGTTGGGTCCCCCACCCGGGCAACGCCGGGTTCCCCTGCTAGTTAAATTATAAAATTGCAGTAATCAGAAGCACTTGGTCCATAAGTAGGACTTTCTTCTGTAGCTAAACTTGAATCTATGTTTATCTTTTGCCTGCACAACTAGTTTAGGACTAATTTTTTAAATCCGACGTTATTTCAATCCAATAAATCTCCATGCAGGATTTTTTTTTCATACATGTTCTCCCTTACTTATTTTAGCATGTGAAACATATAAATTACTGGTATATGTATAAAAAGGGTTTCATTATAAATATATAGACTAAACAGATCTTTTAAGAGCGAACCAACATTGCATACAGTGCCTAGAATGTCTCCAGGCAAGGCTTTCATTGTGCACTCATATCTGCCTCTTTCATGGAAGTTTACGGAAATGCCATACATTATCATCTTTGGTTTTTATATCTCTCTAACTATATATTTCTAATTGTTTCTTCCCTATTTTGTCTATTTAACAACCAAACAAAACCCAAACCCAACAAAAAAGGTAAAAAATTGGAAAAGGCAGAAGAGTTGTCTAATTACTCTCAGCTTTGAGTAATATAATCTCCCCACAAGTACACCTGGTCTAACATCACCATGACTGCAAGAATATCCATCCCTCTCCAAAACTCTCCATTTGATCCCCCACCACCACCATCAAACAACTCCTGATTTAGACAAAAGCATGTGAATGTAAGTATGTAAGTACACAGATCAGCTGATTTGGATTTCAGCATTAACCATTTCATATAGGTTAACCCATACCTACCATATTAAAGTCCTGCCAGTGTTGGAAGACAGAATTTCAATGCTTGAAAAACATTCCCATTTCAAAAGGAGAGGGTGAGTTTTATTTATGACAACTGCTACTTCCACAAAAGAAAAGCTTGTGCAAGTCTGAAGTTCAGTGCTACATTGCCAGGAATTTCTATCAGTGGAAGTTTGATAAGATACTGACCTGTTTCTACATTTACAAATGTGGGACCATTTCCGAAAGCACAGATTAGGAGGTTGAAGCCACCTAATAAATTAATAATAAACATAGATACATGGACCTCTTGTGCTTATCATGTTTCCTGATCAATGAACTCCAAAATTAACAATTTATGTGATAGAAAATATAATTTATAGTGTCCTGTCCCTGAATCAGTTACTTTGCTTCTGTATCCCACTCCTTCTAAAACTGGAAAATGTCCAGTGGTTTTTTTCTAAGAATCAATCCATCAAACTATGGCAGCTCAATAATACTGCTATGAACAACTGTCATTTTACAGCAGCAACATCCATCAATCAACAGAAGGAACCAGTGTCAATCATTCAGGATAATAAAGTTGTTTCAAAAAATCATTACATAGGATCAATATTAGCTGCATATCATATACATTTCCCTAATATGTCCTGAGTGTATAATACTTTGCCTGTGTGCCAGGATATCTTTTTTTTTTTTTAGATTTATGGATGAGATATGAAAATCTTATTCCTTAGAGCAAAATGCTTTGTTAGCATTTATTATTTTGTTCCTGTGGATTGATATTACCTCTTCTTGATGGCATCAAACCTGACAGTAACATTTTAAACTATGGTATTAATTCTTTATAATGAAAATTTTAACTACAGTAAAACCTCAGTTTATGAATGCCTAGGCTAATGTTTGCCATGGTTTATGACAGCAAATCCATAGGAAATAACATCCCGGTTTACAGTTTTTCCCCAGTTTACGAATGGGAATTAGATCACTAGTGCCATATTAAGCTCTAAAATGGTGGCCCTGCACCATTTTAGACTCTAAAATGGCTTCCATCCCCCACCGCCAGAAGTCGCGATTCATCACTTGCTGCTGCTGCAGTGTCGGCATTTTTTTGCCACTGTTTCCACAGTGTCCACCACTTATACTAGCAGCGGGAGACTATGGGGGACCATATCCGCACACTTCCGGTCTTCATTCGAGCTCCCTGCGCAGCGCTACAGCCAGGAACGTGCTCCTGAGTGCCCGGCACGTAACCAGGCAGTTCCAGAAAGGCGTGAGTTCCCGGCTGTAGTTCCATGCAGGGAGCTCAGACGAAGACAGGAACTGAGCAGATATGGTCCCCACACTCTCCTGCTGCTGGTAGTGGTGGAGACTGGGCTCCCCCGGTGGCTGGACAAACTGCTCAGGCAGAAGCAGCGGCATAGAAAAGGTAGGGAGATCATTTCATCCCATTTGTGTCCCTTTCCCCCTGCCCCTCAATCGATCGATCTCCACCGTTGGTGGCTGCTGTATTAAATATGCCTAAACACCAACCTTGCTGATCATACACACTTGCATTCTCATCAAAATTGTCTCATTGCTGGTACAAACTGTGAAATAGAGTTAGTCTGCTTTACCAAAGTCTGGCCTACCTTAATGTAACTCTCCTTTCCTAAAAGCTATTCCTAAATATAACTTCAGTTTTACATTGGCATGAAACAGTTTCTTCTAGAAATAATGTTGGTGAACTACATATGATTTCATACAATTTTAACAACTTAAAAGCACTATCATCTGATAAAAATCCCAAGGCACAGTAATACGTACTATTGTAGAGCTCCAGACAGCCCCTGCTATAGTAATTCTACAAGGTTTTAATTTCCTTATATTATAGAATATCTTCTTTTGAAAATGAAGAAGACATCCAGAGCAAAACAGATGACAACTTCAATTTCAAAAGATGATTTTCTTTTTTAAAAAATATATAAAGATTAGGAATTTTGCTTAGCTCAAGATCAATTGAACTATGAAGCCTCACTATGAGCTGGATTAAGGCCCTGAAAGATCTTCCATTTTGAAATGGTGCTGACTAGTTAACTCATGACATTCAGCTTGTCCTGTAAAGCAACCAAAAGAAGAGAAGGGTTCATGATCTAATAACCTGTAGGACAACAAATAAATTTAATAAATGAGAGGAGGCGAAGATTGCATGGTACTTTACAAGACAAATTATTTTCTTTGCTATCCAGTTCTGTGTTAATCTATACCTATAAAATGGTGCGTTAACTGTTGGAATGTGACAAAGGATGTTGCACCAGGCCCTACTAGCCCGTAATGGGCCTCCGTTCACTCGCCCGAACCCGGTTCACAGGTAACTGTCGGGTTGAAATTTTCGACCTGGGGGCAGGAGCCCCCCAGTCACAAAAAAAGGGAACTTCAATTCCCAGCGTTCCTTGTGCTGTGCCGCAGCCAGTTCGAAAATGCGCCACGGCCAATAAAAAAAGCCGCAGGAAACAAACCGCTAAAGTATGCAAACACGCGCAGGCAAAACTACAAGCCCCAGTGTCCTGTCCGCCATTAGCGTACAGAACGCTGAGGCGGCCGAAGCACGAAAAATAAAACTTAAAAAAAATGCCCGGTGCCATTCTTCCCCACGGGCCAGCAAGCATGGCCTGTGGGGAAAAAAATAACCCCCCACCGTCGCTGCCCTTCCGTTCGAAGGGCCAGCCAGCGCACAAAAAATAAAAGACACCCCCCCACCCCGCAACTTCCCTTCTTCCCCACGGGCCAGCCAGCATGGCCCGTGGGGGAAAAAAAGAAACCCCCCCCCACCGCCGCTGCCCTTCCGTTAGAAGGGCCAGCCGGCACACAAAAAATAAAAGAAACACCCCCCCACACACACACACAACTTTCCTTCTTCCCCACGGGCCAGCCAGCATGGCCCGTGGGGAAAAAAAAGAAAGCCTCCCGCCGCCGCTGACCTTCCGTTAGAAGGGCCAGCCGGCACACAAAAAATAAAAGAAACCCCCCCCCCCGCAACTTCCCTTCTTCCCCATGGGCCATCCAGCATGGCCCATGGGGAAAAAAGGAAATCCCCCACCGTCCGATGCCCTTCCTTCCCACGCGCTAGCCAGCATGGCCCACAGGAAAGAAAGCCACCCCCCACTGCAAAAAATAAACACAAACCAAAAACATTCAAAACCACACAAAAATCCAAAAAAGAATCACAAAAACAATCAAAAAGAAACAAGAAAAAACACACAGACACCCCTACCCAAAAAAAATCCCACCCCCCCAAAAAAAACCCAAGAGAATTTACCAAAAGACGTTTTCCATCTATGAGGACCGGAACTCAAATGAGAAAAGGAAGAGAAAACTTACCGGAAGTGACACCCAGAGGACAAAAGAGAACAATTGTAGAGAGGCAACAATTGAAGAGAGACAGAAAAGCTCACCACCCCCACCCAGAGGCCAAAAGACAAAAAACATTCAAAAATATTAAAATTAATAAGATTAATTCCAAAATTAATCAAATAAGTTATAAAAACATTCAAAAATAAACACACTAATCTCAAAAATTACCAAAAAACAGAAATCACTTTTCACTCCAAAAAACCAAAACAAAAAAATAAAAATGTGGGAAAATAAACATTTTAAAAACCATAATTAAATTTTAAACTAAATAATATTAAATTAAATTAAATTAAATTAAATTAAAATAAAATTTGCATAAACATAAAACAAAAACGTACAAAAACCAATTAAAAGAGCCTGGCACTGAGGAAGCCAGCATGCAAAAAAACAAAAAAACTAACAAAAAAACCACTGGGAGTGCAAGTCCGCCGCAGGCGGACGCAGTGCCTTGAAGCCACAAAATCACAAAACCTTACAACACCATTTAAAACAGCCCAGCACCATTGGTTCAAGAAAAAAAAAACCCTTTACTATCCAAAACAATTTTAAAAAGCCCAGCACTGCCGGGCAAAATATGCTAGTAATTCATAGATCTAAAATCTATCTTTCTGAATAGGGAGAACAACATATCAAAGTAATTCTCCTTTTCTAAGCTTAGCTTCTTGTTGATTTTGGCTCTCATCCTATATAAAGTTAGGCTGCTCAAATCTCACGACTAAAAATGTACTTTAAGCAGCCATGCTGTATGCAGGATGTGTTGTTGTTGTTCAGTCACACAGTCGATTCCAACCCTTTGCAACCCCATGGACAATGGGGTTGCCATCAGGCACCTCTGGCAGTCTTCATTTTTGAAATAGGTTTTTATGTTTCTAATTTGAGAAATGAAACTACATTTCTCAAAAGGGGAAATTAAGTTTGAAGCAAAAAAAAGTATGGTTGAAGTATCTGCTTTCAAAACACAGCCACACCGAGGTATCTTTGTTGAAGCATGCCTCGTCCCTTCCCAGTCAGCCTGGCTGGAGAAGGGCAGAAACACCTGTGAGATGGAGGCAGGCAACTTTAAAAGAACTTTGCCTCTGCTGCCTCTGAGGCCACCGGACGCTTGCCTTGTTCTGGAGGGAGTGGTAGCATCTGCACCATCTCCTCACAGCAACGAGGGGACCTGTTTTGTGCTCACTAACACCTGACGTTGGGGCACAGAGAACAGAGCTTTTTTCCCAGTCTGTTGAGAGCGTGGAACTTTGGGCTCTGTGGGAACTGTAAGGACACAACCTTTATGGGATTGTGATAATTGTGCTGAATTTTTTGATTATTTGTATATTGAATTTTGTAATGCATATTGATTCTGTGCTGTGCTACTTTGTTAGTTGGAATTTTTGTGGTATATTTTAGGACACTGTTGTTTATAGACTAGTCTTTTTGCATTGATTGTATATTTAATTCTGCAGATTTTGATTTGTAATTGTATACTATTGTGTTTTGTGTGTTTATATTGTTTTCTCTTGTTATATTGTATTTAATTTACTTGTAAGCCACCCTGAGTTGGCCCTGGCTAAGTAGGGCGGGATATAAATCAAATGAATGAATGAATGAATGAATGAATGAACTTTAACATCCAGCCCAAGAAAATCTTACAGTGCATATTCACTAACTGGTCCATTCTCCCTTATGGTACATCAGAGAATGCTGTAGAGCTTGAACTAAACACAAGCTTTGATAGTTTTGGGGAAAAAGAAAGAAAAAAGAAAGTTGAGCATCAGATCTCTGGCATAGTCTTCTCGACAACTACTGTGGCTCATATATTGTTAGGCAATCATGCAGCACACACATCCACTTGTGGAATCACACACAAGTTATGCTGCATAACATTGTTATACAACCAGCTGCATAACAGAACTATACCAAAGGTTGCAGAAGAGGGAAGTGTATTTCAGAGAGAAGAGCCACTTGTACAGTGTGTAGCAGCAGTCCTACAACTCTGTCTTGGATGAGGCTCTGCCATGATCCTCAAAAGTGCAACATCTTGTGAAGTGGTACATATGATAATGATAGTCCATGTTCTGTATATTGTTATTTGAAGTCCCAACACTAAAAGTCTCACATTGTTTAATGGCTAGATGGAAGGCTTTGCCTTGTTTCCTTTTTATAGTTTTAACAGGCTTGAGCTGATCTCTTGTGTAGAGGTTAGAAGGGTGCTTGATTACGCCTTTGTTCTGAAAATGTGGTTTGGATTGCTTTGTTGCAGAGGATGGTTTAACTTCAAATGCAACTTTTTGTTTTAAGTTAGAAGTGGTTTTCTCTCACTCTCTTTGGGGAATTTTTCTGCCTTTAGAAGCCCATGAACACAGAGACATCAATGCCGGTGAAGAAAAAGGTCTTTCTTTATAAATAACTTTTTTAAAAGGCCACCACATAAATAAACAAAACAAGCAGCCAGGAAGCAAGCAACAGGAAACCTTTGATTCATTGTACAAAGCAGACCACCTTTCATCAAAAATGTTCTAGTTGGATCATCAAAGGAAACTATACCTCCTCAAAAAGGAGTAGAGGACATTGCCATTTAAGGCCGACTCTTGAAGAGACATGTCCTGGAGTCTTCAATTTCTGTATTCTTAGGATGCTGCTATCAATGATGAAGGTTCCTTAGAAATCATGTGCCAGGATCAGACATGTCCTCCTAAAAGGTAGTCTACTAATGGAGTGAGGAAGGGTTAGATGTACAACCTCAGTTCTTAACCTCAGTTTTCATGCCAAAACTCTGCCTTGTTGTTTGAGTACAAAACACAAGCAGCAACTTCATATGGACTGAAAGGTAAAAATGGCATCATTGGTAAATAATAGTAGTAATAAATAAAGTTTGCATAAAAAGGGGGACACCTCCATTTCTATATGAGAAACAAAATCTAATAAACCATAATTTTACAGCACCTAGAGTACTATATTCCACAGTGGTGAAAAAATAAAGAAATTGATTTAATTTAATTTTTCAATTTATTCACCACCCACTCAGGCAAGCCTGACTCAGGGCGGCTTACATAGTCTAAAATCCACACTCAATGAAAACAGTTTAAAAAACCCGCCCACATTAAAAGACCCACCCACCCCGAGAAGAAGAGGAGAGAGGGTGCATTTTATGGCAAAAGCCAGGGGAAGGAGCCACATTACCCCATCAGCTAGGGTTTAAGACCTTTTCTGAAGGGCAGCAACTCCATCTGCAACCGTAGCTCTACCAGTAGGAGGTTCCAAAGGGCCGGTGCAGACATGGAGAAGGCCCTTTTTCTTGTGCCAGAGAGACAGCCCCCCCCCCGGGCTGATGGTACAATTAGGGAGCCCCTCCAGTCCGCTCTGTTTGGACAGACAGAGGTTCTTAGGGCGATGCGGTCTCTTAGGTATCCTGGCCCACTACCATGTAGGGCTTTAAAGGTCATAACCAGCACCTTGAATTGCACTCGGAGGCAAACTGGTAATCAGTGTAGCTCCCAAAGCAGTGGCGAGGCATGAGCATAATGTCCACACCCCACATTCTGAACCAGCTTCAGCCTTCTGAATGGTCATCAATGGCAGCCCCATGTAGAGTGCATTGCAATAATCTAGTCTGGAGGTGTCCAGAGCATGTGTGACCATGAGCAAAGAGTACCCGGTCCAGGAGTGGGCACAACTGGCAAATTACACGAAGTTGTGCAAAAGCCCTCCTGGCCACGACCACCACCTGCTCTTCAAGCAGCAGTCGAGAGTCCAGGAGGACCCCCCAAGTTACACACTGGGTCTGTCTGGGGCAAAATAGCACAGGAAGGATACCACCCCAAAAAAGAGACACAAGGTCCAAAAGGGAGACACTGGGCAACTCAGAACAGTAGATTTAGTTGAGTTTAATCCAATACAGTCAGAACGTCCTCAGGTGTCAAAAACAAAATTAGGTTAATTCACCAACAGAAAATCCTTTAGGCAACCACTTGTAATGTCTTAAGGATAACAGTCAATCCCACTGAGGCAAATAGTTCCAAACCACAAAGAGATGCATAAGGTATAGAGAATAAAGTTATTTGGTCATTCCACAAGGTAAGTACTTTAAAGTGTAAAAATTCATTCCAAGAAATTCATAATCCAAAGAACAAGATATCCTTTTTCTCGCCCAGTAAGAATCATGACCTAGAGGCTTTTGAACACATTTACCTTATAGATTATGTAATCTATCTCTTCTGATGAAGATTATGTTCGAAATATCCGTTTACCGGAAGGATATCTTGTTCTGTGGATTTTGTTTTTGACACCTGATGATGTTCCGACTGTATTGGATTAAACTCAACTAAATCTACTGTTCCAAGTTGCCCAGTGTCTCCCTTTTGGACCTTGTGTCTCTTTTTTGGGGTGGTTTCCTTCCATCATTAGTCTCTTGTAGGGCAAAATAGCACCATCCAAAACCAAAGATGGTAGCACCCCTGATGACACTGGGCCCCCAACCCATAGCCACTCAGTCTTGCCAGGATTCTAGCCCTTTGTACCCCATCCAGACCCTAAAAGCCTCCAGACATCTGGATAGGACTTTGACAGCACTGCTGGGACCACCATGGGCTGAGATGTACAGCTGAGTGTCATCCACATACTGTGGTACCGCACCCCGTGGGAACGGATGATCTCGCCCAGCAACTTCATGTAGATGTTAACTAGGAGAGGAGAGAGCACCGACCCATGCGGCACCCTATACTATAGGGGCCTAGGGCTGGACCTCTCACTCTCCAACCACACCGACTGGGTCCGGCCCTTCAGAAATGAAGGAAACCAGGATAACACAGTGCCCTGGATCTCCAATCCTTCAAACCACCCCAGATTAAGGATACTGTGGTGGATGGTATCAAAGGCAGCTGAGAGGTCGAGAAGAGCTTGGACAGATGAATGACAACCGTCCCGCTCCTGCCAGAGATCATCTATCAGCCCGACCAATGCCGTCTCTGTAACATATCCGGGCCTGAATCCTGACTGAAAGGGGTTCAGATAATCCACTTCATCCAGTACCCCCTGTAACTGATGCGCCACTGCCTTTTCCAATACCTTACCCAAAAAGGGGCGGTTGGAAACTGGCCTGTAGTTGGCTAGGACTGCTGGGTCAAGGGATGGCTTCTTTAGGAGGGGGTGCACCAAAGCATGTTTTAGAGGTGCAGGAAAAAAACCCTCCCACAATGAAGCATTTATTATTGCCTCAACCCAGCCACCTGTCACCACCTTGGAGACTTTCACCAGCCAGGTGGGACAGAGATTCAGAGGGCATGTGGTGGCGCGAACAGCTGCAGGGAGGCTGTCACCTTCATCAGGGACAACTGGCTCAAACCGATCCCAGACAACATGGCAAGACTGCAGTCCGATCCCCTCCTGACCCTCCCCATCCACGCCAGGATTAAACCCCAAACGAATGTGAGCGATTTTCTCCATTAGATAATCAGCGAAAACCTTAGCCGATCCCTGCCAACTGGGCACTGACCCTCTTGCCAAGAAGAGACCTGGTTACCCGGAACAGGGTGGCCAGGCAATTATCCATGGAGGCAATAAGGGTGGTGAAGTATTGCCACCTCACCACCCCCATCACCACCAGGTAGGCCCTAATAGCGGCTCCAGCTAGTGTCCAGTCAGAATCGCTCTGGGTCTTCACACAGCGATGCTCTCGGCGTCTTTTAGCCTACTGAAGCTCCCGTAGTTCTTCAGTATATCATGGGGAAGATCATACCCCATGGGCTCGGAGAGGCCATAGTGGTGCAATTTCATCCAAGGCTGCCGCCATCATTTTTTGCCACAGGTCGACGAGCGCTTCATATGAATTGTGTAGTCGATCCAGAGGAAAACACCCCAGTTCCCTCTGTAATCCATCAGGATCCATCAGTTGCTGGGGGCAGGCAAATTTAATGGGCCCAGCCTCCCTACGATGTAACGCTGCCCCCAGTACACCTTTTATTTGGGGAAATCAAACCAGCATCCAACATAATATAGCATAGCCATACTTTCATCTGAATAAAAGAAAGACAATTTAATTATTGAGCAACTGAATATTTCAGGATACTATGTGGAGTTTAAAACAGTGGATCATTATTACAGCAGATAAAGAAATTGCTTTTTCCACAAAGTATCATCAGTCCACTGTTTATTAGTGTGGTGGAGTCTATTTCTTACTGTTAAAATTTTTATTCTATTTAAAAGATGACTAATAGGTCAGGAAACAATGAGAAAATTTGAAATGTTAATGATGTATAACATGGTAAGGATTTGGGGGCACATATTTAGCACTTTCATCAAAATTAGTTTGTAACCTAAATACATATTTCAGGAATAAATTGCTGACCTGCTCTAACCTTTTCAAGAGCTTAAACAGCTACTCCAGAGTTTAATCTGCAGGGAATAAATTGCACAAAGAATAATTTAGTCCTTAACTAAAAGAAAGAAAGAGAAAGAGTATCTCTTAATAATGACCTTGCATTCAAAATTAACCCTTTAGTCTCTTATCTACAAAACGGATAGCTGCAGTCTGGCAGAGGATTTAAATGAGGAATGAAATAGAGAATAAAATAGAAGAATTTAGTTATTCTTTTGTTTTTTGCCCCCAATTCTAAACCTACTTACTTCAGAGAAAGCAGCAGTTTGTGCAATGGGAAACCATGTCAACACCATTAGCCCTACACTTGCCCATGCCATCACCGGCTACATGTGTGGCCCTGGGTGTCCATTCTGAACTCCATTTTTGTCTACATCACTGCTGGAGGAGCAGAAGTTAAATTATAGTTAAGTGGCATTGTGAAAGTGGCAGAATATTTTTTTTTAAAAAAAGGTTATTAATGATAAGCAACTTCTTTCTAAGTGCTAGGACAGATGTATTTTGAGAATTCTTCATACAAATGTAGATATTTACTAATTTTCTGCTTCCTGAAAGGAAATTCTGGATAAGACAGAGCTCATCTATGCTTTAGAATTAATTGGGAGCAGGAGCAGGGTCTTTGCAGTTGAATTATTTTCACATGGTCTTTGTGACTGGGTGCGCGGGACATGCAGTCCAGTGCAATATATTGCTCCAGGGGACAACACAAAATTTAAAATCACTGCATTTGGAAGCAATTATGATTTTTAAAATATTGAGGTGGCAAGAAGAAGAAGAGCATGCTTAGCTGTGTTTTGTAGCTCCCAGTCTTTGAATTGCTTTGCACCTTCAAAAAACCAATCCAATCCCAGGAATATATCAATGTCTTGTTATTGTTCTTCAGTCACACAGTTGAGCCCGACCCTTTGCAATCTCATGGACCACTGCATGCCAGGCACACCTATCCTCCACCATCCTCTGCAGCCTGTTCAGCTCTTCTACACCCATTGTGTCAACAATGCTATCTAGCCACCTCATCCTCTGCCTTCCCCTTCTCCTTTTGCCTTCGATGTCAATGTCTAGAAGAGCCCTAAATCTACCAATGATATTTCCAAATTAAGAAACTCAGAGGACAATCCACCCCCCAAACGAATAGGTCCAAAGCAAACATGGAAAAGAATAGACAATATAAACTCAGAACATAATCTATTTTCTTTGTCTCCTTCTATTTAAAAACAAAATATGAGTAATGTGTGTGTGCAAATCTGACATTTAGTTGGCATAAAAGGTAAGAATATGTTGGTTGTAAGAGCCACCATTTGCCACTTCATTAGTAAAAAACCAAGTTTTACTTATTAAACCAACCTTCTTAATTAAAAACCAGTCAAGCCAAATTTATGCTTGCTCAACTATCAAATTTATAGTCCAGATGTGTTTTTGGGATACAAAGACACACTCATTAATTAATTACAACACAGATTTCATTGTACTGTGCCCAGAAATTGGGGTTAGTTTAAAACTTTATTTCTACCATAGATATTGATTTTGCAAATGGTGAGATACTGGCTAGTGCATACACAGTACTGTACTTCAAATCTTACATTAGGATATTATAGTTTGAAATGTTTGGCCATCTTTTGTATTCCTAACTGATTTTTCTCTTTGCATATGTTTTAGATAAGTTAGTACCAATGATCATTAACTCACTTCCTGCCTCAAAAATAATACTGTGATATTTCAGCGCTCTGAGTAAAAACTACTTTTAACCAGTACTAACTTTTAAAACATACTCCCAAATGGGTTAATTATCCAATTCAAATGATTCCATTGAGCTGTATAAATGAAGAACAATAACTAAAAGGAGGTAAGTCGCTCATCAATTCATGTCAATTGCAATTTATCTAATATTCCCATTTATCTAACATGATATTGTGCTCCATTTCACAAGCAAAGGCAAATAAGAACAAATGAGGTAAGAGTCTTCAGGAAATATTAACACAGTCCTAATACTCTAATATTGTCCATATTTAACTGGCCTTTAAGTTCAAATAATAAAACTAGTACAGTAATGCCAAATGCTTTACCTGTATAGCAGATTCTCAACATGCGACCCATGGCCCAGATGCTACCCACGGCACCATTTCATGTGGCTTCTACCACACCAGGAAGTACCATGTGGTGGAAGAAGGACAAAATGACCATCCAGCCCTCAACACTGTCTGAGGGAGCATGATATGGCCCCCAGCTTAAAAAGGTTGAGAATTCCTGTTTTATAGTCCATATCAGATTCCACATTACAGCCATTATTATTCTCCCCCAAGGCTATGCCCATATGAAGAGTTTTCAAGTATGAAGATATGTCAAACATTTAGCTATTTTTAAAATAGCATTTCACTTTACATATTTAGCCTGCCATTCTTTTTCACTCCTAAAAAAAAGATTACAGGTTTTTCCATTTTTGAGAATAACAGAATTGTCAAAACTTCCAAAAGCAGGGAAAAGAATTCATTCTATAAATAGCAATACATTTTAAATGAAATAAAGTGCAAGATTCTTGAAACCCACCAATTGGTATTTAAAAAACAAAATCTGTTAAATTAAACAAACCAGGATCTGCAACATTAGATCATGTCTACTTACATGCAAACTGTAGTTTAGCTTCTCGGCTAACAATTGTTCCAAACGAATTTGTTGCTATGCACTGGTATGTTCCAGCATCTTGACTTTTATTGGGATTATTGATCAACAAGCTGCCTTCAACCACACTGTAGCGGTAATCCATACCAATGTCAACAATGGTTCCATTTAACTTCCACCTATAGCACAAAAGTGTCACAAGGTGAATTTTACTAATGTTATAGGAGTATAATATTATAAATATATAACATATTAAAAAGAGAACAAAGTGTTACTTTCTGCTTCTAAGCAAACGTAAAATTACAACATCAGGTATAAGACAAAAATAAAATCTGACACAGATTGTGATAAGTGTACTTTCCCCATCAGCCACAAGTAAGGCATAAGCATAACACTCTTCTACTGAGGGTGACAGGGGTGGCCATGCCCCCTCAGACCATGCCCTCAGACAGATGTGCAGGCTGGAGGTGTGGTTCCTCCCACTGCTTCTGCCACTTCTAGCAGTGGTGGTGGTAATGGGTGCAATCGCGGCACATTTTCTGCTGTTTTTGCCACTTCCTGTGGCAGTGGGAGCAAGGGTGGCGCATTTTCACATTTTCAGCTGTTTTCGCCATGTTTTCAGTGTTTCTGGTGCATTTTTGCCATGTTTCTGGTGCTTCTGGTGACAGTGGCTGGTGGGGTCCTCACCATGGGCTGTATTAATTGGCACCATGGGCTGGGGCCGGCCTGCGGGCCATATGTTGGGAAGCCCTGCTCTTTGTGAATAACTATTTTAAAATACTATCCAGCTCTAGGAATGAATATTGCATTTTAGTTCCACACACTAAGGCAGGTTTTTTAAAAATAAAAAATCAGGAGCTCATAGATTAAATCATATCATTCAGAATTACATTGGCAAAATAAAGGAAGAGATAAAAACAAAAAACAAAAACAAAATATTGTAGCACTTTAAAAGCTAAAGATTTTATGGACAAAGATTCCTCTTCTTTAGACCTAAGAATGCTAATAAATGTCCTGCATACATGCTGGTTGGCTTCCTGACTGCAGAGCCTGGGAGTCTGGTTCCCCATTGTGTCTCCTGGGAGAAGAGTCAGCATGTATAACCTTGAGTAAACTGCACAGTCCCAGCCCCTCTCCCGCCCCCGCCCCCAGAAGAAGTGAATGATACACCACTTCTGAGTACTGTCTATCTGGAAAACCCTGACACGGGTCACTATATGTCAAAATTGATTTGATATCTGCAGTTATTATTACAGTTATACATAACCCCACAATTAGGAAAGGATACAGATAACAGATATAGAGTCAATGATGATATATCATCATTGGTTAACTCAAGAATGGGATTATCCAGCTGTTAATTACTTCAGTTACGAATATTTTACCTTTATTCTATTCTATTCTATTCTGCCAGCAAACTGAGATAGACTAACATGTCTACTTCTTTGGAAATTACTGTACATTCAGATTTATATATTTATTAAATAAAACATTTTGACTGAATCTCATACTACTGCTTATAGCAAACATGGCAAAACAAAGAGACTTGTTAATCAAAATTGATCTCTGTGCAGGACTAATACTGGATTTAGCCCTTCTAAACCACTTTTTAATATTATGGAGATTAGTGTGATATAAAAATGACTAATTGGATTTATACAGGAAGCAGAGGGAAGAAAAACAAGCACAACATGCTGAGAGATGTGCTTAGAATGCTGAGAATAATAACTACACATGTTCAAGTCAATTCTACTTATGGCAGCTCTTTTCAGGGTTCTCCAGGTAGAAACATGCAGAAGTGGTTTATCACTCCCTTCTTCTGGGGATGCCCAGGGACTATGCAATTTGCCCATACCTGGCTCTTCCTCTGGGAGACACAATAGGGAATTTAACTCCCAACATCTAGTGATGCAGCCAGTTACCTAAACCATCAAGCACAGAGAATACATACAAATTGAGTTTACAGTGAAAAGCCACCTCAGAATATTTAGATTTAATTCTCTTCCTTCCTGTTTTTTGTTTTGTTTGGGAAACTCACATAAAACAGACACTTCACTGAATTTTCCTTTAGATGAAAACACAAGTTTCCTTGAAGTGTATGAATAACTTAAACTACAATGCCAATTAATGAGTATTATGGGTAGCTTAAATTACAATATGAATTGCTGAATTCTATGGAATACAAATAATATTACTTTATTTTAAAGCACTGTTGAGGACTGTATGAAACAAACCTTATAGTTGGTTTAGGATTTCCCTTAGCTTCGCAATTCAGTTTGACTTTTTTTTCTTCAGAATCCAGTGCAAAAACAAAACTGCTTGGCTCCTGGATGAAGACTGGTCCATGCAGTGTGTTATCATCTGTGGAATATAACATAATGACAGTTAAGTATATATATTCCTTGTGTATTTCATAGTAGTTGCTTCTCCAGAAAATGTTCAGAAGAGAGTACCAGAATGATAAGGTTGGATCATCTTCCGTACTTGAAAAGGCTAAAGAGTTCCACATTTCTAGCTTAGAGGAAAAGATTTGAAAGGGAATGCAACTGATGTTAATAAAATTATGTACAGTCTAGAAAAAATGATAATAACACATATTTCTCTCTCTCTCTCTGAACACTGTACTTTAGGTTCACACAGTTAATTTGGATGCTTAACATTTTTAGGAAAAACAAAAGAAAGTATTACTTCAAACAATACCTGAAATAGATTTAAGTAAATGATTGCTGTAAAATGTTTTGATAGCCATTTGCTTGCAAGAATTTTTAAAAGATAAGCCAAATTAATGAAATATATGTCTATAAATTGATAGCAATCATTTTAATCAACATGATCGCTCTGAGTTCAACAACAGTATATTTCTTAATAATTGTTTCTGTATACGAGCAGCCGCACAGAACTGTTATTGTCATGTTATCTTGTTTCCAGCTTATGGTCTCCAGGCTACTAGTGTTCTATAGGGGTATCCATGGAGGACTGCAATGACTGAAAGTGATTTTACTTGAAATTGTAATTATATACCCATGTTATTGTAATTATATACCCATGTACACTCTCCAGACTGACTATATATAGTCGTAGCGCATAGTAGTTTGTTAGGAAAAAACCTGCATTTTAAATATTTCTTGATATTTAAATGATAATAGTCCTTTCTTCTTTTTTCGTGCCCTATTCAAACCATAGCCTGCTAAAAAGAAGCCATTTTCTTGACTTTGTGGTTGGCACAACTTAAGTCCTCATCTATGCATGTTTCTGGCAGTAATATGCAGACCAGTAAATGAGCTGGATTCTGTATCTCTTCACAAGAATAGCCTCAGGCTGCTTACTTGGCAATCCAGAAAACTCAAGTTCAAAAAGGCAATTTAGTAATTACATATTAAGAAGAACAAACAGAACAGCTCTTTATTTGTATAACATTTACATATATTCTTACACAACTGGAATACAGGACTCAGTTAAATGTTAAAAGTTAAACACCTGCTTGAACTATGAGTCTTCAACTATAAGCAGAAATATAAAATGGACATGGCCAACCTAACCTCCTGAAGGAGAACATTTCACAATCTGGGAGCTGGCACAGACACATAAGACAACCAGTTTGTTTGCAACCAAATAAACAATAAGACAACCAGTTTGAATAAAAACCTCAAATGCTAGTGATCTTTTCAAATTACGATGCACAGGCTGCCTATAAGTGATTTTCCTTATTTTTCATCATGATTTTCACACACCCAGACCCGACCTGTCTGAAATCCTGTTGCTCATTTATCAAAAAGCATAACTTTTGGAAGCAAATTGACATGAACTTAACATAGAAGTTATCTGTTGTATGCTACACCACATGTTCCCCTGTGCAAAGATAATGTCTATGGTGGCATCTTAACTAGTGGCAATTACCTTGAAAAATTATGGCTTTTGCATAGCTTGTGATAGGAATTCAGCAATGATTGTGCAACCAGTTTTGCAAAGGGGTATGTGATAATCACCTTTGAAAAATATACAAAACTACACGCAGAGCTGCCATTCCCAATACTGAATGGGATACCACCCCAAGTGTCTTAGCTGAAGATTCATTTCATAAATGCTAAAGAAAAAAAAGTAATACTAACTTGACATATTTGTTAATATGAAGAAATGGAAGAGACAATACTAAACATACAAACAAACATACAGACAAACAAGTTATTGATAGTTTTTTTCAATGGCAACAATGACTTTCATCTAGCTGGAACAAATTTGCCCTACTTAGATTAACTCTCTTCTAGAAAAAATAACTTTTACTCCAATTTACAGGAAAGTAGAAAGGAAATACAGTGATACAGTAATACCTCATACAACGTCCGCTTCATACAACATCGGATCCATACAATGTCGCCCAATTCTTGGGAAAAAGATGCCTCATACACCGTTGCCGGACGTTGTATGAGGCATTAGGGTTTTTATATTAGAAAGAAGCTGCAAGACCCACTGGATGCTTCCCTTGGTTGTGGCAGGTCTTCTTGTTGTGAGCGGGGAGGTGGGAGCGAGACTGGTCTCAGCTGTAACATGCCCGGCGTGGCCCATAAGAAGACCTGCCACACCGGAACCGCAACACCCACCGGACCCTTCCCTTGGTTGTGAGCGGGGAGGTGGGAGCAAGACTGGTCTCAGCTGTGAAGTACCCGGTGTGACCCATAAGAAGACCTGCCGCATCAGTCTCGCTCCCACCTCCCCGCTCACAACCAAGGGAAGCGTCCGGTTGGTGTTACATCTCCGACGGCTCCGACGTGGCAGGTCTTCTTATGGGCCACGCCGGGCACCTTACAGGTTAGACCAGTCTTGCTCCTGCCTCCCCGCTCACAACAAGAAGACCTGTCACACCGGAGCCGCAAAACCCACTGGACCCTTCCCTTGGTTGTGAGTGGGGAGGCGGGAGCAAGACTGGTCTCAGTTGTGAGGCGGTCGGCGTGGCCCATGAAAAGACCTGCTGCACCGGAGCTGCCAGACGCTTCCCCTGGTGAGAGCGGGGAGGTGGGAGAGAGACTGGCCTTCTTATGGGCCACGCCGGCCACCTTACAGCCTGAGGCCAGCCTCTCGCTCCCGCCTCCCCACTCTCACCTATGGGAATGATGTTATACAAAGCATCGGTGGCAATAATTTGGACGTTGTATGAGGCATCACGGATAGGAATTTGCATGCCTCATACAAAGTCGGAATTCATACAACGTCCTAACTTGTGGAACCAAGTTTGGATGTTGTATGAGGTATTACTGTACCTCATACAATGTCCAAACTTGGTTCCACAAGTTTGGACTTTATACGGATTTGGACTTTGTATGAGGCATGCAAAATCCTAGCCGTGATACCTCATACAACATCCAAATCCTTGCCGCGATGCCTTGTACAACATCGTTTCCATAGAGATACATTGTACTGTAACAGCACAGACTTCAGGGCAAAATCAAGGAAACAGAGAGGAAACTGACAGAATTTTAAGAAATCATTGTCTAAAGGCTAAATATATTAGAAAAACATGTCAAACAACCCTGATTGTCCAAGAACCTATAGTACGCTGCAAAAATCCTAGGAATGCTTCTAAAAATTCTGATGAAAAAATTCAAAAAAATCCAAAATCACGCTCAAAACCACTCCTAAACACTCTTCGCCTCGTGCAAAACCCACAAGAGCAATGCACACATGTGTCCTGCCTTTTATACTGGCCAGGCACAATGCAACCTGGGGGAAACCCCAATGCCTCATACAAAGTTGCACGACTTTGTATGAGGCAACTTTTTTCAAGGAATTAGGCGATGTATGAATCCGATGTTGTATGAAGCGGACTTTGTATGAGGTATTATTGTTCTATTGTTTTCATATGAAACATTTTATTAAAAAAACATTTACTATATACATTATATACTTCATTACTATTTTTACAAAATAATTTGAGTGATTACATTATAGAAATTAGTGTTAAAAGCCCTGTGTAAGAACAGAGAGGCAGGGGAAATAAACTTTTACTATGGAGGTCACAGGAGTGAACATGCAAATTCCACAGTACCTTTACATAAAGATAAAGTACAGTATCATATAACTATCAAGGGCTAATAAAGTAATAAGCAATAATGAGAAAGCATGCTGAGATTTTTGAGATCTTCCTAAAATCAGTTCTTTTTTAATAGAAATGTCCGCAAAGCTACTGTTTCCCAGATGTGACAGTGGATGGATAAAATAATGATTAAAAAATGGAAGAAGGCTTGCTATGGTGAAATGACAAAATTGAGTTAAAATAACCATTATTGACCTATCACTGGGGAACAATATAAATGCATCAATACTTTCCCTGTTGGTATGACCTTCAGAAAGCCACTTCAGCAAAGAAAGAATTCCTGCACAAGAAAAACTCCAACAATCACACTTCATGTTCTCTATTGGTACTTATTTACTTGGTACTACAGGATTTCTATAAGGAAATAAATCTTGCAGTCCAATTTTACACATGGTTACCCAGGAGGAACCCACTGTGTTCAACAGAACTTTCCCTTATAAAAATAAAAAACTTACAGAGCAATTCTCCATAACCTTGAAACATCAGCCAAAGAGGACTGGGATGATATGGAAGCATCCATTAATGCAGAGCTGTTATGGACAGGCATCTGAAATCTCCAATGGACATATCTATGGAGCTCTCCGTACTGACACTGATGGTAGCAAGAGGGATGGTTACTTTGGTAAGATTTATCCAGTTTATCCTGGACTGGGTGAACTTAGGAGAGTCAGTTATAGTGATTACTATAAAATCTTTTTTGACACCAGTACTTTTAACATTCCAGTCTATGCAGACTTGGCAATGCTTCCAAGGAGTCAAAAAATCCACAATCCCACCTTGCAAGACAGGTCTGCCACGATACCCACAAAAATTCCAAAACTCCCAGTAGTTGGTCAAGGCAAGAACTCGTTGTTGTCGTTGTCCACAACTTGATCCCAGTATATGTTTTTTTCCTGCCCCAGGGCAGCCTGGTCTTGGAGGCCAGCTGGTTCTGGGCCACCTTCATCCTCCAAGGCAATCAGGAAAAATGCCACTGTCATGAATTTGTTTAAAGTAGATCCCAGCTTTCCAGGAAGTGACCCACACGCTATGATCTCATAGCCATCTCCTGTGGCACATATGGAATGAGACGTGCAGGATTTAACACTGGAACTGCAATGGACTGCCACAGCCTTCAGGATATAAACAAGGTGCACCTTCACAGCCAGTCCATCTGGCATGGCCTCTTCCACCTCCATGACAGTTGGGAGAGTTCATCTGCTCATTTTGCCTTTTGGTGTAGTAATCTACTGGTCAATATGATGGTTTCAAGTGGCATTTTTTCCACTGAGGGGACTATCACCCCACCTAAAGGGGCTCATCTGCCCTAGCCATTGACCCGTTTAGTGAGTCATGTTGTTTACTGCCACCCAACATTTGGTGTTGAGTCTCTGGCGGTACAGCCTACTCCAATACCGTAGTGGGATGTCTGGCCAGACATCACAAGGCAAGAACTAGATTTGATACTACAAACCCCTGAGCCAAAAGTTCAGGCAGTTGGATTATGGGAGTTCTATATTTTATTAAAGATGGTAAAAATATTTTTAAAGGCAAATATTGATTCGATTTGATTGATTTGATTTATTGGACTTGTATGCCGCCCACTCAGATACGCAATGTCTAAAAAGATTTCAAATTGTTTAAAGGAACAATTGGAACAAAATGCAATTTGAGACAATGCTAAGGCAATCAAAAGAACTCACTAAAATGAACCAAACAAAACTAATCTACCTAATACATATTAGCAAACAGTCAGCAAATGTCTGAAGTATACATAGAGTGCGTCCTTCCAGGCATGGCACAGCAGGACAACAACTGAGCATAGCATCTTCTAAGAGGTAAGTTAAACCAACGAACATAATGTCAGGAAGACTTTCAGAAGCCTGTCTATTAAATGAGTTACTTGATTTCTGAGCCATTTCTGTTATGTACTGCTGTTTAGTTTTTATTTTATCATTTAAGTTATTATTTTGAGTTTGATATCCCCTGCTGCAATCTTGGATGTTTGGATGTTTGTTTCTTTTAATTTTGCTTTATGCATTTTATTGTTATATATACAGTAGTTGTCTGCTAAATGCAGGCATTTTAATAATGGTATTTGTAAAGGTCACCCTTGCTTGAAAGCCAGTCATATCTGACTCTAGGTTTTAGTGCTCATCTCTGCTTACAGCGCTGTTTGCATCTGCAAATGTTACCACTGACACATGGCAGGCATGCCTAGACACTGGAGTGCACAGAACACTGTTTACCTTCCCATCGAAGTGGTACCTATTAATTTACTTGAACTTTCTTGCTTTCAAACTGCTAGGTTGGCAGGAGATGGGATAGAGACAGGAGCTATCTATTAGGTAGTACTCAGGACTTGAACTGCTGACCTGCAGGCTTCAAGTGTAGTGTCTTAGCCACTTGAGCCACCACATCCCTGTCAATAATGGTATTAAATGAATAAAATAACTTTAGGTACTGAAAATTATATTTTTGTTATAGACCAGAGATCTACAATTTATTATGGACCAGGATGAACTATGAGGAAATTAAAATTGTGTCACGCAGAGCAAACTTTCTCAAACTACCAAAGAGTGTGTCTACTGACATAACAGTGCTAATCTGTGAAAATAATTAACCCATCCAAAATACTAGAAGCAATATCAAGATTTCTTTTCTTTTTTAATAGATTTTTTATTAAGATTTTTAACTAGATAGATAGATAGATACTAGATTTTTCAGATGTACATAAGGAAAAAAATACATTAAAAAAGAAAACAGTATAACATATAAATGATTGATGTACAAAGAAAAATAAAAAATAGAAGAAAAAGAGATAAATTACTTGTAACATTAATATATCTAAGTTAAATCACGATAAAAAGTAACTTCAAATTATAAACCCACTTATATTAAGATCTTAAACAAATATCACATTTAAATTGATTCCAACTCACCCTACCCTAAGATCTCTTTCTCAACTTAAATCATTAAAAAAACCAATCAATAATAATCACCCAGTGTTATAATACATTGCCAAAGAGGGATGCAGCCTGTCTCGTCACAAATCAATATTTCCAAAATTTCATTTGTTCCGGTACCGGCTTAGGTCCTCCATTTTTTTGAATCAGTATTCCACATATGGTTTCCAAATTTTCCAAAATTTATTTTCTTTAACTATTCCTTTCTTTTCATTTAATTCCCACGTTAATTTGTCATTCAGGGCTAGCTGCCAATTTTCCTTAAACCAGTCTTCCAAATTCAATTTCATCAGATCCTTCCATTTTCTTGCTATACACTGTCTTCCTGTAGACATAAAAATTGCAAACAATTTTTGTTCCTCCATATGTAATTTTAAGCCTTCTAAATCTGTAAGCATGGCAGCACCTATTTCAACCCTAATCCTATTTCCCAATGTACCAACTATCTCTTTCTCAATCTCTTTCCAGAAATCTCTAATCTCTTTACAGTTCCACCACTTATGATTATAAGTTCCAACACTTTTATTACATCTCCAACACATATTTTTTGTCCTATCAATCTGGTTCAATCTCACCGGAGTCAAATATCATCTCTATAACATTTTGTAGTTATGTTCCTTAACTCTAGTCAACAATGTCCTCATTATCCTTCATTTCCAGAGAGATTGCCATTTTAATTCTGATATTTTTATATTTAAATCCTCTTCCCAAATTTTTCCTCAATATTTCTTGTTGGTTGCAGTCTTTATTTAAAATCTTATAATTTTTTTGCCACTAACCCCTTTAACCCTATATCTCCTTGTCTTATTTTAAATAATAATTTTTCAAAATCTGTCCTAGCCCGTTCCAAACTTAGTCCATTTAAATATTTTTATACCATTTATTTGCCCTTAACACTTGTAATCAATTTAATCTCATTTGTTCATATAGTACAATTTTTTCCTCCTCATCATTACATATTCGAATCCAAGATTTCTGTGCCATATATCACATTACTAGTAAAACAAAGAGTTTTAGTTTTTAAAACCTAAAGTGGTTTCAGTTTTATGCAAATTAATTTGTGTTAAACATGTAGATGGCTAGGAAGAGATGGCAATTGGGTCACAGTGTCCATATTAAAATGCGGACAACAACCATCTTTTATATATTTGTCTTCTAAACAGAGAAATTCTTTCTTTTAGGAAGACAAAAAGAAACTATTAAAATTATTACTTGGTTTGAGGAAAATAAATTACATATGCTAAAGAAAATGAGAAATTCAGAAAGCAGCTGTCAGCATAGAAAGAGAACAAAAGGAGGGAAGGGGAGTAATGACAACAATACTCAATTAGCATTATTTAACTGGTTATCCTTCTCCCCGCCCTTTCTCCAACCCATTTAATTGCTATCACTGTGTAGCTGAGATAACCAAGTTTATAATTTGTTTAGCCGGCAGCCCATACAAGCATTTGGGGGGTTAAACTCTCAGATGGTGTGAATCAGCCCTAAACACAATAGCCTTTTACAAACTGCACACATGTTGGCCATCTGGAGCAAATAATTCAAAATACTGAACTATAAATGAATGGCATGAAATTATTCTCTCGGTTCCTCATAGAAAGAGGATGAGAAGAACTGTAATTGTGTGGCTTTTACAGGCTATCTGCTTTTAAATTGAAGTTGGCATATCATGATGTCAAACATAAACAAAAACAATGAAGAAAAAATAATTATGAAGCTGACCACAAAATGGTAGAATACATACAGTCCTGTGTATTTGTTTCTGCTAGGGAAAAATGAAATCTAATGTTCACGTAAAAGTCTAATGTATGTAGCATTGTATTAAAATCTTCACCAAAAGCCTCTTTTCTTTTCACTTTCCATTCATTACAGACATTCTTAAAAGGTCATTTCATAAAATTACTCACGATCAATAACTTCAAATAACAAGTAATAATGGCTGTTTAAGGAGATTAGAAGAATGAGGCACAAACTATGACACAATATTTATGTGTTTTCAGCCCACAGTTTTAGCAGCAACATATCATGGATATCATGGGGTGATCATGTGACTAATGTGGGGGTAGCCCAGGTCACTGATTGGTCAGCTACCTTTCCTGATTGGGTCGTTTAGCTCGCACACGAGCAGAAAACCAACCAGCCTTTACAGGAGAGGAAATTGGTATGGGCTAATAGTGCATTAGCAGAAGTGACTCCATGTCTCCTTGGCTGGGAGCACTGATTGGATATAGGTTAAGTGTCACCCAAATATCGCAGTGACTAGTAAACAGCACACTAGGAGACACCAAACCACAGACCAAACAACTAGAGCAAAGATGCCTGATGTTTACAAGAACTCCAGATAGGCAAGAACAGTCAGTTTCACTGTTCCTGTTGATTAGCATACTCATGGCTAACCTAGGCACGCAGTAACTTCTTAGACTGGCAAATGTACTTAGCCAATAATATGCTAGGAAAACAAGCCTTCTGTCACGGGGTCTCACACAGGCTGTGCGTGTGAGATCTAGGAATAGAATAAATACAGACCACCCGAGGATTTGGGACTGGCTTTTTCCACCATACACTCGCCTCTCCTCGCCTTCCTTGAATTCAGTACCTTTACTCCCATGGATCATTACGACATCTGGTGACCCCGACATGATTACTCGAGAGTAACAGAGCAGTTCTGATTGGAAAGTATCTCCAATCGGGACTTAATACCATCACAAGGAAGGCAAAGTAATTGCAAGCCTGGCAGACTCCACGCATGGGAACAGACGCGTTCCAATGCCAGGGAGAGCCATGATCCAGAAGCAACTAAGGCAGAGCAACAGACCCGTGGCCAGCCAGCGCCACGATCCCGATTCACCAACCAAACCTGAGGGACATCTCCTGTGCATCACCTGCCCTGTCTACCACTACCTTGACTCATCACTTTGATGCATCAATACGTGAGTTGTTTAAGACATCCAGAGATTTTCCCCAAACCAGGTAGTGGGGGGGGGGCAGCCTTTGGGGAGGCAAATGTCAGGCAAGAGGCTCTTGTGAGAGCGCTAGGAGTCCTGGCCAGGTAATGTCACATTACAGTAAGCAGAAAGCGTCTGACGGATCTGGTGAGGCATCAGGGGGAACACAATCTGTTCCGCCTAGAAAGCAGGCACGATCAATTTAGAGGTTTGGAATCAAGTAGGGAACCTTAAGCCTTAAGCAACAAACCTCAAGCACCCACTGACATCATGGGGGCTTGGAGCAAGCATACACAGAGGAGCGTAGTTAGGTCAGTCCAGATAGGGACCAGGTAACAGCCCCAGTGGGTCTCTATCTGACAATCAAACACCAGCATGGGGAGAATTCGGAAGCGCAGGCGCCTCCGGAGCAGTTAGAAGTCCTCCAATGGAGGAGTGAGGAAGATCAATGAAAGAGTAGAGAAAGACAGAGAAGGATAAGACATTCTGAGTAAAGGTAGAGTAGAGACGAAAGGACAGAATAAGCAAGTGAAAGAGATTCTAAGGAACAGAACAGCAACAGACAGCAGAGGAGGGGTTAAACCCAGAGGCATTTGCTCACAGTAGCTGCAGACGCACTTGAGCCACTGGCAATGCAGGAGTCCAGCCACCTGAGAAAAGCCTAGGAGTGTGGCAGCAAGAAATAGTCTCCTCATGAGTAGGATGGAGCATTGCAAGACCTGGGAGGGGATTGTACCCAGGAAGGAATGTTTATCCAAGTATTGGATGTGTGTGTGAGATGCGTGTATGAAGCATGTGGATGACTGAACGGTGCACCGGAATGGATGATTTTGAGAAAATTTCCTTGCTATGATATGTGCTTGCATTATTATTGTTGTACTTTAATGCCAAATATTGTATGCTAGATAATTAAACCTGTTTATGGGCTAGACATATCACCTTCATTGATAGGAAAAGCTTTCCCCAGCCTTGGTCCGTCCAAGAGGGAAGGGCTGGAGAAAGTGTGAAACATTTCCTTGCCTGGCAGCACGCTTAGTAAGTTTAGTACCCAGGGCATGGGAGGTAGGTGTGATGGTAAAGAGAAGGTAGACTAAGAGAGGGAGAGTGAAAGGGACAATGAGGAAGAAAGTGTAAGCGAGGCTAGAAGCAGGAGCAAGGAGAGAGGTAGAAGTGGAGGTCGGAGCAAGGGCATAGATAAGTCGAAGCGAGGGCAGAGGTAAGTTGATAGGAAGGAAGAGAACCAGGGGTGTCAGTAGAAGCGAAAGAAGTGAAGGACTTGGGTAAGGAAATACAAGTGAGGAAAATTGGTGTCATGGAATCCTGTGCTGGAGCATCCAGGACGGCAGTCTCCCACGAAGTCGCGAATCGGGGGAGATTGCCTTTCTGAGCTTTTTTTCCCCCAGCCAGAGAGTTCTGCATGAAAATAAATTCTGTACTTATCTTCATGAAGATGGGGGCCCCCACGTCTTAAAAATGTCCTCAAACTGCATGTATCGTTACTGGTTATGTCCTGTCTAGCATTGTCTTAAATGTGTTGAGAATGTTTGCAAACTGAGATTTTCAGCAGGCAGTCTCAGGCTGAGGCCAACCCTGGCACTTTTGGTGAAATGTTATTTTGCTCTAGGTAAAATGCCTTAACTCTTTGCTTTTTTCCTAAACTGAACCTTTTTTCCTAAACTGAACACTAATGTATAAGTGCTGAGCCAGATGGATAAATAACAAGAACTGTTTAAGATCATTAAGCAAAGAAAGTTCCAATAACTTGGCCATATCATAAGGAACAACGTAAAGTATAGAATACTCCAACTTGGTCTGGAAGGAAAGATCCCTGGGAAGAGAGGCCCTGGACATAGACAGATTTCATGGCTGAAGAACTTGAGAGTATGGTGTGGCATGTCTTTGGGAGAACTGTTCCAAAGAGTTAAGAACAGGAAGACTATTGCCATGATGATAGCCAATATCTGAAATGACTACGGTACCTGAAGAAGAAAAAGATAACATGGAGAAGAGGGCCATCGGGATACTTCTGTGTTGTGGGAAAGACATAGTTGTATAAACTGCCCCAGCATGTGAGGAAGGCTTGCCTGTATGTCTCATTTTGAGTGGCATAACCTAATGGTTCATCAGAAAAAAGCTTTCTCAGTGATGGCACAAGTGCTATACTATCATATGTCCTTTTTCATGTGTACATTCGTATATGCACATATGACCCTCACAGCACAGTGATCCCACCCACCCACCCCGGCCGGAAAAGAAGAAGGGACAGCTGCAGAGGGTGGATGGCCAGAGAACCATGCCACCACCGCAAGACCTCCGCCAAGACCTCCGGCCTTTTTTCCACTGGCCGCAGGAGAAGAAGGGACAGCTGCAGAGGGTGGCCAGCCAGACAACCACACCACTGCTGCTGCGAGACCTCTGCAAAGACCTCCAGACTTTTTTCCCCACTGGCCGGAGGAGAAGAAGGGGTCTTTATTGTTATCCACTGTATTTGATGGCATTTTAATATGTATATTTCTTGTTTGATGTATTATTATTATTGTTGTTGTTGTATTTGTATGCCACCCACTCGGCCGGTGCGACTCAGGGCGGCTTATATACACCATAAAACATCTCATGTTACAATATAAAATATCAATACAGTATCGCTAGGCATCAAACGTTGCTAGGAAAAACACTCATTTAAAAGTCCACGACATTCACCCAATGTGTTTTAAATGCTATGTTTACTTTGTTATGATATATGTATATTCTGTTTTAGATGCTATGTTGTTTCTGTGAGCCGCCTGGAGTTGTGTTGTCGAGTGGATGGCATACAAATTTGAATACTACTACTACTACTACTACTACTACTACTACTACTACTTCAATTTTGGCAAGGGGGTTGTCAATAGCACATCCAGTAACAAACAAAAATTTGATAAAATGGCAAAATTAGTTTTTACTGGTAAAAAAACACTACAAGAAACAACACAGCTTCCTTTTTAGAGATCGAGCAGCTGCCTATCCTTAACAAGCAGTATGTCTGACTGCCTACTGTATATCAGGCAGCAAAGTAGTTTAGACAGAAAAGTGGGGGAGAGAAACTCTGGCTCCAGGAATGGGATGTAGACAAAGAAAAGGGGATCATTTAAATGGAGCACAAGAAACAAGCTCAATAATGTTCATTAAACATTACAAAACATGGCTCCCAAGAGGCAAAAAAAGATATACAGACTAAAAGAGGAGTTCAGCTTTAACTTGCGAATCTATTTTAGATTATTTTTAATTTGCTAATCTATTTGGGATGAAGATGGTTCAGAGCTGAACTGTATTTTAAGCAAAACACTACATTAGCCAGTTTAAAGGTAAAGTTCGTTGTTGCCTGGCTAACTGACATGAGGGATTTCTTTATATCTGGTGTTTCCAATCTTCACACACTGCATAATCAGGAAACTGCTTTGACTCAGGGAGCGTTGGTAAAAAATGTAGGAAATTCTCCAGGACTGGGATGAGCTGATTCATAGTTTGTTTCTGTTGACAATATGATACAAAAGGCAATGTGAATCAGCCTGGAATACCCTCATCCACTGTATTTTTTGCTTCCACTGCTGGGGTTCCACTTTATTTATTTTTTACATCACATCCAAGTTCAAGTGGTGTGATTGATTGAACCAATGATCCCCTCCCCCCAAAAAAAACCCCCACCTCTTACTCTCCACTGTTCCATTCCAGTCACAATATGTTATGTCTTGCTTTTTTTTTTTACTTAGCTGCTGTACTAAGGCACCAAATGGGGAGAGGGGGAGAGACATAGAGAATTTTTAAAAAGGAAATTGTTACTCTGCCTTTGTTTATAACTTATCTGTGGTTCTTTTGTAGCTGCATCTCCTGAAGGGTTACAAGAGGGTTACATTAACACCCTGCAACTGATTTCCTCCATGCTTGGCCAACAAACCAGGGCAAACCTTAACTCACAAAAGGTAATTGGAATTTTTCTCACTGTGTATTTACACTTCTGTTTTCGATCTGAAGCCTCAGAAACCCCATCCTGCAAAGTAAATGTGAGATATACTTTGAACTGAAGCCCAACATGTCAATAGGGTTAGACCAGTGGTTCCCAACGTGAGAGACGTGCCCCACAGGGGGAATTCAATTCCCAGAACCCTAAGTCAGTGCATTGGCTGATCAGTGATTTGGGAAATTGACTTAGGCTTCTGCGAATTGATGTCCAAAACCCAAAAGTTTGGAAACACTGAGTTAGACTAAAGAAATACTCCAGTTGTGCACATGGGTCCATGAACAATGATTTCATAAGCCAGGCACTGCCATCAGGATCCCTTTGCTGTACAGGTCTCTTGTCCACCCACCTTTTAAAATAGAAATCTATACCTATAAAATGGTGCGTTAACCGTTGGAATGTGACAAAGGATGTTGCACCAGGCCCCACTAGCCCCGTCCGAGCCTCCGTTCACTCGCCCGAACGGGGTTCACAGGTAACTGTCGGGTTGAAATTTTCGACCCGGGGGCAGGAGCCCCCCAGTCACAAACAAAAAAAGGGAACTTCAATTCCCAAAGTTCCTTTCACCGCGCCGCGCCAGAGCCAATCAGGCTGAACGGCGCAGCAAAAGGAACGTTCGGAAATGCGCCGCAGCCAATAAAAAAAGCCACAAAAGAAAAACTGCCGCAGAGAGCAAACACGCGCAGCCAAAACTACAAGCCCCAGCGTCCTGCGTGCCATTAGCATGCAGAACGCTGAGGCGGCCGGCGCGCGAAAAATAAAAGCAACCCCCCCCAAATGCCCTTCTACCCAACGGGCCAGCCAGTATGGCCCGCGGGGAAAAAAATGAAACCCCCCACCGCCGCTGCCCTTCCTTCCCACGGGCCAGCCAGTATGGCCCGTGGAAAAGAAAGCACCACCACCCCGCAAATGCCCTTCCTTCCCACGGGCCAGCCAGCATGGCCCGTGGGAAAGAAAGCCTCCCCGCAATTGCCCTTCCTTCTCACGGGCCAGCCAGCATGGCCCGCGAGAAAGAAAGCCACCCCCCACTGAAAAAAACACAAACCAAAAACATTCAAACACACAAAAAGCCAAAAATAACACACAAGCACAGCCAAAAATAAACAAGAAAAAACACAAGACACCCCCCAAAAAACCCCACCCCACCCCACTCCCCCAAAAACCCCCCAGAGAACTTACAAAAAGACGTCTTCCTTCTATGAGAACCGGAACTCAAATGAGAAAGAGGAAACTTACCGGAAGCGACACCCAGAGGACAGAAGAGAACAATTGTAAAGAGAGGCAAAAAAGCTCACCCCCCCCCACCCAGAGGCCAAAAGAGCAAAAACATTCAAAAATATTAAAAATAATAAGATTAATTCCAAATTAAATCAAATCAGTTATAAAAACATTCAAAAATAAACACACTAATCTCAAAAATTACCAAAAAAGAAAACACTTTTCACTCCAAAAAAACAAAAAAATGAGTTAAAATAAACATTTTTTAAAAAATAAATAAATTTTAAACTGAATAATATTAAATTAAATTAAATAAATTAAATTTTTTTTAAAAAATAAATAAACATAAAAAACACGTTCAAAAACCAAATTAAGGAGCCCAGCACTGAGGAAGCCAGCACGCAAAACAACAACAACAACAACAAAACCCAAAAAGAACAAAAAAAACCCCCACTGGGAGCGCAAGTCCACTGCAGGCGGACGAAGCGCCTCGAAGCCACAAAATCAAAAAACCTTACACCACCATTAAAAAAAGCCCATCACCATTAGTTCAAGAAGAAAAAAACGAAACCCTTTAGTATCCAACACAATTTTAAAAAGCCCGGTAGAATATATAATATGCTAGGTCAGATGATGCTAAGCAGAATACAGAATAACCAGTATGTATAGCGATAGCAATTAGATGTATATACTATCCCATAGTACTTATTGCACTCTCTGGGTGGTTCATAAGTTAATTAACATTTTGCCCCCAACATGTTGGGTACTCATTTTACCAACTTCAGGATTGAACTCACAACCTTCTGGCTGCAGTACAGCAGTTTAACCACTAGGCCACCAGGGTCTGAATCCCACTATTTATTTATGGCAATACAATCACAGTAGTGTGAATCACAGTGGTAGTTTCCCACCAGCTAACATATCATCATTTTCATTCCTCATCATAGACCAGTGGCTGCCGAGCAGCCTAATGGGATCACTTCCTCTCTCCTCTAGCACAGAGCTCGCCCCACCCCTCTGCCTAGTAGCCCCATGGGAGCGCTTCCTCTCTCCACCAGCACAGAGTTGGCTCTGCCCAGCAGCCCCATGGGAGCGTTTCCTCCCTCTCCAATTGCCATGTTGGTACTTTGAAGTAAATAAGTGGGTTTTGAGTTGCATTTTGGGCACTCAGTCTCTAAAAGGTTCACCATCACAGTCATAGACACTGCACTTATGCTAGTATAATTAACCAACAGGATTCTGTCCATCATTGTTAACCTCAGTAATTCATGTCACTGCTTAACTTAGAAACAATACAATGAAAAGCAGGAACTAGAAGACTTTCCAAAAATTATTCCTCACTGTAGATCTGGATAATACTGGTTTCATGGACTTTTTTTTTAAAACTTTCTTGGGGGAGAAAGTTGGCTATGGGACTGCCGTCATGAGTACCTATATTTCCAGTTTTGGTAGTTCATCACTGCCTCTAAATGCTCTGGAATGCAATTGTGCAAATTCTATACCCAACCTGAGGGTAAGACATTTTTGCATCAACAGGCAAGTAGCCTCATGTTTTATTCAGATTTTTTAAAAAAAATCTGCAGGAGAAACCATAATATATTAACACTGCAGCTTTTAATAAAGGCAAGCAGGTGAACCATTTCTGCCATAACTCTTCGTTAGAAGCACTGACTGATAGTGTTAGTAAAATGAAACTTTGTTTACTTTAATTGAAAGTTATGGCCAATTTGAGGGAAGACTTAATTGAATATTTCTCACTGTGGGGAAAAGCTAATAACTAAACTGAAGAATATTTTTGGATTATATCCAGAGCAAACGATTTTTAAAAGATGTCTTTGTTTTCTACTCTGGGACTTAATTTTAGCTATCTTTTATAGCACAAATGGAAAGGCATTCCAAGTGAGTTTTGGTGTTCCTGTAACATTAAAATGCCCCTTGGGAAGAACAGCTCCCTCCTTCTAGGAAACTAAGATAGCCAAACAGCTAGGGCAGCTGAAGGGCATCACTGATTAAAAACACACAGGACACTCTCAGACTAGTTAACAATAAAGGTATTATATCTCCCAAATTGATCAAGTGCCCTATGCTTAGTTCCACAGGAATAATCCCTACTATGGGGTACACAGAAAGAGCCCCCTCAAAGATTGTGGTATTTTTTAAACACAATCTGGCATATCCTGATTGTAACAGCAACCTTATATTACTGGCTAATCTTTCTCACAGTGGATCAGGCAAAAGGAACTGCAGAATGAACTCATCAAAAGGTGCCTTCATTTTGGCAGTTTCACGTCTGACCTAGACACAGAAGAAGAATCCCCACTGAAATCGCTGGGAGCATCATTTCCAAAGGCCTAGTCCAACAATTCCTTATCAACATCTCAAAATTTATAGAGCCAACCCTAGCAGTAGTCAAAGAAAATATAAATTATTAAAGGGAAGAAATGTTTGAAATTCTAAAGAATATCCAAAATATTACAAGAATTTAGAGGAAAGAGTCAAATGAGTTGAAAAACAATTGTTAAAATATACCTCATAAAGTAAGCGTAGCTTATCTGTGTCTAGCTAGTGTGAGGGTGGATGCTACTTGTTAATAATTGGTAAGCATCCTTAAAGGAGATCGTATAATTTGGCCTAATCTGGTTCATGGACATTCCACATCCACTTCAGACAAGTAACAGGGTGGCTCCTTCCTAGAATTCTGCTTCCAAAGTTCAAGATGTCACTAGATTTCCCAATAAGGAGGGCTAGCAGCATGTGAGGAAATTCCAGTATAATCACCAATCATATAGGACCTGTATAGAAAGCGGTGGGAAGGCCAGAGAACAAAGGAAAAGTACAGACAAGTAGCAAACAATTACAGCGATTAATTACTTGAGATGGTCTGCAGTGGCTCAGTGGTTAAGAAGCTTTCCATGTTAGCTGGAAGGCTGGCAAGTTGGCAGTTCAAGACCAGGCTACTGCATGACGGATTGAGCACCCATCTCTGTCCCAGCTCTTGGGGACATGAAAGGAGCCCTATTTGGGCATTCCCTGAGTGGAAATTCTTCTACAAAAATCTTTTCAACCCAGAATAATTTCTAACATGAAATTAATATTATTATTTGAGGAAGTGCAGAGAATGCTTATTGGATTTGTGAATGACACAAAAGTGGGTGGAATATCTAATACCTTGAAAGACAAACTCAAAATTCAAAAAGATCTCAAAGGGTTCAATCATTGGGCTATGAACAACAGAATGAAATATAATTAAAAAGATCCTCACCTGAGGGGAAATACAAATACACAACAACAAGTTCGGCAAGCTAAATATGAGTCAACAGTGTGATATGGTTACAAACATGTCCAATGCTATTTTAGGCTACATTAACAGAAGCATTGTCTTCAAATACTATAAAGTATTAGTCCACTCTGTTCAGCACTAGTACTGAGTACTGTGTCCAGTTCTGGATACCACGCTTTAAGAAGGATGCCAACAAACTAGAACAAGTTCAGAGGAGGGCAACAGGGATAATCAGGAAATTGGAAAATGAACCCTAAGGGGGGAAGGGGTGAAAGAACTGGGCATGTTAAGCTTTGAGAAAAGAAGACTGAGGGGAGATAAGATACTGAAGGAGGGAGATATGATAATGCTTTTCAAATACATAAAGAGGAGGAGCAGAATCTGTTATCAGTCATCCCAGAGTGCAGGACATGTAATAATGAGCTATAGAAATCCAGATTTCAGTTGAATATCAGAAAAAAACTTCATAACAGATAAGAGTAGCATGAAAATGGAACCAGTTACCTCTTGATGTGGTGAGTGTTCCAACACTGGAGGCATTCCACAGAAAACCATCTACTAGATATAATTTGATTTGGACCCCTGCATTGAGCAGGGGGTTGGACTCAATGCCCTTATATGTCCCTTTCAACTTCATTATTCTGGGATTCAATTATCAACAGAGATGATACCAAGGACACTCCTCTACCCAAACCAGTGAACCTTTGAACTGGGAAAGTCACAGACATGGTGAAAACTCTTTAAGATACCTCTGATCATTCTTTAGCTAGATATGCTTTGCATGCTTATGCAGCCTCCTCTTTTGGGGAAGGCACATGGTGGATAAAAATGCCTTGCTTCAGGTACTACAAAAATTAAATCTTCATTTATTATATCGGAATAACCAAAAATACTTAATTCAGTGTACGGAAATCAAAATTCATAAAGTTGACTTATTCATTGCAGGCGCACCCCCCCCCCCCCAAGAAAGACTCAGACACCGGTATATGGATAAAGGCATTGGGCCACTTTTATTGAATAATGCCCTAGTCCGAATTATAACTTTCAATTGGTGTATTCATCCAATTGTAATTCTTAAGGCAAGCAGGACGCAGTAACACTGGTAAGGTTCCTCCCAAAATGCAAATGATAATTGGCTACATTGTAACTATTTGTTTCAATGTGTTTGTTGACACAAACAAATTGTTGACCGGAGTCAATAAACTATCTACTGACCCCACCCTATGACGTGTATCCGTTAAATCACAAGGTGATGCATGCTGTTAAGCTCCTGCCATCACCCCTTGCCTGGTTCGTCGTTGACCGGCCAAAGCTATTACCCCTGTACCTGTCTAAGTGTTGACCAGTCAATTGCGAACCTGCCGGATACCTATGGGTCATAAAACTTTACCTTACCAGTGCTACCCGCCAAAGTGACCAAAGTCAAATAACCCCTTTGCTCAAACACTAGCAACAGTGTGGGATGGGCAAAAAAGCCAGAACCAAAGGGCCAATTGTAGGTTTGGGCCAAAAATTCCCACCCGGCCCCGAAGCGACCAAAAATCACACTGTTCACTAGGGAGGGGTTGGAGGGAAAAACTTCTCCTCTCCGTAGCAATTCTAAAATGGCAGCTTGGCTGCCTCGTGGCCACCCCTTTTATAGAGGGGTGGCCACGCCCCCTAACTCACCCAGATGTCTGAGTCCAGGTGGGGTGGGGGCCGCAAAGAGCGCGGCAGCCATTTTGGCGCCGCACTTTCATTGCAGGCGCACCCCCCAAAGAAAGACTCAGACACCGGTATATGGATAAAGGCATTGGACCACTTTTATTAAATAATGCCCTAGTCCGAATTATAACTTTCAATTGGTGTATTCATCCAATTGTAATTCTTAAGGCAAGCAGGTCGCAGTAACACTGGTAAGGTTCCTCCCAAAATGCCAATGATAATTGGCTACATTGTAACTATTTGTGTCAATGTGTTTGTTGACACAAACAAATTGTTGACCGGAGTCAATAAACTATCTACTGACCCCACCCTATGACGTGTATCCGTTAAATCACAAGGTGATGCATGCTGTTAAGCTCCTGCCATCACCCCTTGCCTGGTTCGTCGTTGACCGGCCAAAGCTATTACCCCTGTACCTGTCTAAGTGTTGGCCAGTCAATTGCGAACCTGCCGGATACCTATGGGTCATAAATCTTTACCTTACCAGTGCTACCCGCCACACGGGGAGGCGTCTATGATGACTCACCGCCCCCCCCAGACCGTCAGCTCGGTCACCAGGCCTGCTCGCAAATCTTCCAGAAAGAGGTTCATACCTCTAGCCGACAGGTGGACCCCATCCCCTGCATAGAGATCATAATTTTGCAAACTAATCGTGGGGTGCCGGATACCAGTCCCCAAACCCTTGTCTGTCAAGAACCGGGCAACTGCCCTGTTCACCGAGCGGCGAGCACGGTCAAGGGCACGGAGGTCAATACCTCCCCTGTAATTATGTCACTGCACGATGTCCGACCATAGCAGCCGCGTGGACGGCCACATATAATGCAAATAGGCTAGGTCACTGCAGACCGTGAATTTTAAGGAAAGGCCAGTGACCTGGGCAAGGTCATTGCCCCCGAGGTGCAGTACAAGGACATCAGGCGGTTCAGCATCCCTGATGGAAAACAGGAATGGCAACAGTTCCCGCCATCTCATTCCATGCTTATCGTACCAACGCATACGTGCAGTTGCACGTAGTCCAAGCTGGGGTCCCCACTCTGTCGCCGCAGCATACTGCACTGCCCAGTGCATGTAACTGTGGCCCACCAGCCATACTGCCACCGGTGTGCGGGGACACACAGGGTCTGTAAAAGAAGAAAAGAGAATAATGACTTAACTGGTACTCATACCTGAAGTGGGCAAACGTACAATGCAAAACGCATGGATCCCCATCTTCCCATCCGGTGTATATCAGCCTCAGAGTACCCAAATGCAGCCGCAGTTGATGCAGCGCCTATCCTAAATGAATGGGTGCCGTAACGAGCCCTGGGGAGGCCAACACTGGTTAGTGCCATACCGGTCACCTTCCAAAATTGGAATTTAGTCAGGGGAGACCCATCCTGGTGGCAGAAAAACGGGCCAGGGTGCACGCCACGCACTGCCAAAAACTCATGTAGGGCACCAACCGGACAGATGTCTTCAATGGAACATCGTAGCAGTCTAACTCCACTGCCTACGCCGTGCTGATCAACCTTTGAGGACCATATCCTCAACTGAGCCCACTCCTTAGTGACATAGAAATCGTCGAGTTCCAGTGCCCTACGAGTCGCATCCGCCTTAGAGAGTGGTACCAAAGAAGGCCAGCATGGTAGCCGCGTGAAAAAGAGCCACCTCATACCTATCATAACACAAGTTATGCCGGCCTCGTGCAAGTGGGTCAGGACCTCAGGTGAAATCGGGTGACGAGTGTCTGGGCAGCGGCCACGTTCCCGTGTCCACCCCTCCAAAACATGACGTATGCGGAAATCATTCACGCAGTCAGCGAAGCCCCTCACTTCGGCCATAAATGCCAGTGCCGACAGCCTGGATGCTATAGTACGAGGAGCCAAACCCTGACTGTGAAGATAAACCATAAATTGTAAAACTTGTTCAACTGGTATGGGCCACACTTCGGGCAACTGTACTTGTGCACAAAAAGTTCTAAATTGAACAAAAACATGTTGATACGCCTTACGCGTGCGAGGTGCCAATGACATGCCAATCACCTCTCCTCGCCAAACGTCCAAATCTCGGCCGGGAGTGGCGAGGGGAATTCCTCTGCTTCCGGAGCCAAGGCACGGAACCGGGGGATCTGCAGGCGGGATAAAGCATCAGCAATATCATTATTAATGCCTGGTACATGTCTGGCCTTAAACAGCACATTTAGGCGTAAGCTCCTTAACACGAATTGGCGAACCAAAGCCATAACCCTAGGAGATTTAGACGTCTGAGCGTTGACAATGTGCACCACTGCCGCATTGTCACACCAAAAATGGACCACTGAGTTGGCCCACTCCTCACCCCATAGCATCAAAGCCCCCAGGATGGGAAGGAACTCTAGGAAGGTAAGATCGCGGAGGCGATCCGTGCCAAGCCATGCGTGACGCCATCGGCCGTAAGCCCACCTCCCCTCAAAATAAATCCCATATCCCAGGGAGCCGGAGGCATCCAATTGTACTTGAAATCTAGGGCAGACCATAAGGTCCGATCTCCAGGAGACCCCGTTAAAATCCCGTAGGAATGCGCGCCAAACAGAAAGATCAGCCCGTATGCCCCTGGTCAGTCGGACCCTGTGGTGGCATTTTAACAGCCTAGCCATGGCGTCAAATAGGCGCCGGGCAAATGCTCTGCCGGGTGTCACCACCCTGCAGGCAAAGTTAAGATGACCATGAAGTACATGCAGCTCACGAAGGGACACTTTACGTTTGGCCATTAATGCCAAAATCATCGCGGAGATCCGGGTGACCTTATCCATGGGTAACCTGGATGCCTGTGTGACCGTGTCAATTTCAATTCCTAGAAAAGTGAGCTTAGTAGCTGGGCCCTCGGTCTTTTCAGGCACTAAGGGGACACCCAGTTCCCGCATTAGCATCTGAAATGTAGTGAGGAGACGCGTGCACGTGTCTGAGCCCCGTTCACCCCAGAACAAAAAGTCATCGAGGTAATGGGCTACAGACCGAGACCCGGACCTGCAAACAAAGGCCCATTGTGCTAAAACGTTCGAAAAGTGCTAAAACGTTCGAATGCCGAACATGAAATAGAGCAGCCAAAAGGCATGGCCTTATCTACATAGAACTTCCTTTGGAATCTAAAACCCAATAGCTCAAAGTCTCCTGGGTGCACTGGCAGCAATCGGAATACCGATTTAATGTCACATTTTGCCAGGAGGGCACCAGGACCACATGAGTGCACCATCCGTAGGGCCTGGTCAAAGGACGTGTACCTGACCAAACAAACGTCATCAGGAATAGCATCATTGACCAAAGAACCCGCCAGGTACGATAGATGGTGGATTAAACAAAATTCACCCGGGGTCTTTTTAGGTACTAACCCCAGAGGGGAGACCTTCAGGTTAGGGAAAGGCGGTTCAGAAAAGGGGCCAGCTACCCTCCTAGCCTTCACTTCTTTAGCAATACTCAGGGCAGCTACCTCCTCCTTGCCTTTCAAGGAAATTAAATTGGGGGCATCTTGGGGTCCCCGAACCCCCTTGAATGGAATACGAAAGCCCCACTGGAAACCCTCCAGAAGGTACCTCGCATCCTCCCTTCTTGGATGTTGTGAGCCATCGCTCCAGCATATACACATTAACTGAGGAGTGGGCCTTTTGAATGGCTAGCTCTGTCAGTGGAAGCCCTGACCGCCCCCTGTCCACCTCTACCTCTGCCCCGTGGCCCACCAGCCCGCGGGCACACAGAGGCGGTGTGGGGGCCAGCGCAAGAGGGACACTCATGTTTGAAACGACACTGTCGCTTATTGCACACACCATTAGCTGAGAAGCTCCAACACAGCAAGCGGGCTGGAACCCCCTGCCCCGCCGGCTGGCGGGGAGCCTGTGTTGGAGCAGCTCGCTGCACAGCATGGCCACAATGGTACCTATCCCCAGGCGCCGGACGCGTGGGGGTCATGTACAAGAGCCACAATTTCTGGCAGGGCTCATCCCACCTCATCTCGGGGTGTAGGGCCACCCTCATTCTAAATTCCTCATCGTAAGCCATCCACGACGGGCCAGGGAAATCAACCATCGCCCTGTAAATATTGTCCAAGTATTGGATCATTGGAATGGCCAGATCGGGCTGGGCCCTCAGGTATACCGCCATATATATAAGATATGCTGGCAACCAGTTGGCCCATGTGCTTACGACGATGGGACAGCTCTTTGTCTCTGTTGTCCTGTCCCTCTCTCTCTTCCTTAGTGGGCTCACGGTTCAATAGGGAGAATATATCCACGTACTCCCCTCGCCAAATCTTATCACTCGTGACCTGTGACAAATGATCACCCAGGGGCAAGGAATAACCAGCCATCGGCAAAGCCATCGTCGGCACATTCTGTATAGAGGGTATACGCAGCGGGACCTGAACAGCCCCTGCGATGCTCGACACAGCCCCAGGGGCCGACACCCCCGCCCTTAACGAGGGACCATTTTGGAACCATGGGTTACTGGGATAAGATGATAACTGCTGCCCTCTCGCATCTACTTGACGCGGCCAGGGCCACTGAACCCCCCCCCCCCAGTGTAAGTGGACTGTGGTGGTGGTGCACTAAATTGAACCTGATACTCACTAGTCGCGCCCCCACTGGGGGTTCCGGCCCACGGTGGGCGTCAGAGCTCGCGACCGGAATCGAGCTCTGGGACCACCCCTGACTGCTCCCAGCCTGTACATCATTTCGAACGGGGAGCTGCGAGGCACCAGCTGGGGCCGGCCGGACCGTCTCAAGCAGCTCGACCCGGTTGGCCGCCCGCTGAAGCATTGCGGCCGGTAAGTTAGCCGGGGCCGACGAAGGGGCCCCTGTTGAAGAAGGAGTAGTGCCCCCCTCGGAAGGAGGCTGGGCAATGCCCAAGGATGCTTCCAGCACTGCTATCCGTGCTAACAGAGCATCCACTGCCTCAGAGCCCCCAGTATAAAGTGGGCCGGGTGGGCCAAACGGCCCACTAGGCAGTTGAGGAAAAGGCAACCCAAAAGGGGAGCCAGGGCCAGAATAGGGCCATGCCCAGAACTCAGGCCCATGGGGGGCCGGAGGAGCAGTGGGGCGGACACCCGCACCAGGCCCCCCCGGGCCACCCTGTCCCGGGCCCTGCAAAGGCGCACCAAGGGCCGAAGCCCCAGAGGGGCCAGCCTGCACCTGACCAGCTACCAAGCTGGGACCCGGCTGCCAAGTGGCAGCCTGACCAGCCCCACTGGTACCAGTGGGCAAGGATGTAACATTGCCCTGCCGTGGGGGCGCAGCCCTGGTCCTCCGAACCAAAGGCTGGCCCCCATCTGATGCAGGGCCGGAAAAAGTTCTTCCCCTCGGCCGTGGCTTCAGTGCCGGGGTCTTTCGCTTGGGAGCCATGTCTCCCTAGGAGAAGAAAAGTCGCTGCAGGATCCCTATCCAGGGATCGAGCTCCTAGCGTGTAAGTACCGTGGTAGCCAAGAAGCAATACTAAAAGGCTCCGGGTACTTTAATTCTCCTTTCCCAGCCGAGAAACTAACGCACAAACCTCTGCAAGGCTCTATAGCCGAAGACTAAAGAGAGAACGCGACGGAGAAAACTTCTCCTCTCTGTCGCTCTTCTAAAATGGCAGCTCGGCTGCCTCGTGGCCACCCCTTTTATAGAGTGGTGGCCACGCCCCCTAACTCACCCGGATGTCTGAGTCTGGTGGGGGGGGCACAAAGAGCGCGGCAGCCATTTTGGCACCACGCTTTCATACTTCATAACTTTCATACTTTCATAGAAAGGCTGAGCGAAGAAAAATAGATGCCTTTGAGATGTGGTGCTGCAGGAGAGTTTTGAGAGTCCCCTGGACAGCGAGGAGAACAAATAGGTCAATATTAGAAGAGATTAGCCCTGAGTGCTCCTTAGAAGGACAAATAACAAAGATGAAGTTGAAGTATTTTGGACATCAAATGAGAAGAGAGGATTCACTTGAGAAGGCCTTGATGCTGGGGAAGGTGGAAGGCAGAAGAAGAAGGGGACGGCCAAAGATGAGATGGCTAGATGGTATTGTAGACACAATGGGCACGGGGCTGTGTGGACTAAGGAGGATGGTGGAGGACAGAGGTGCCTGGAGAGCGATGGTCCATAGGGTTGCAAAGAGTCGGAATCGACTGTGCGACTGAACAACAACTTCAAAACAAAATAATCTTCAAGAGACACAACCACACTGACACCGTTCCTGTAATTTCCCACCTGGGAGACCCATTGTATCCAGGAATAATTCATCGCTTGAGCCTCTGTCAAAATACTTAGATCACTTTCTTAACCCGTTCACACGCAAGATTGCTTCATTCGTGAGGGATTCCACACATTTTATTAATTCTTTGGAGGGATTTTCTGTTCCGGAAGGGGGGTGTTTATTGACTTGTGATGTGTCTTCTCTTTATACTAATGTACCTCTTGACGAAGCCAGATCGATCATAGCCAACACACTTGACTCACGTGAGTCTCTGCATTCTCCTACTCACTTTATACTTGATTTACTTGATAATGTTTTTGAGCATAATTTTTTCAGATTTGGTGATCATTTTATTTACAAATCAGCAGTGTGGCTATGGGCTGTTCTCTTGCTCCATCCACCGCTAATTTATACATGATTAAGTTCAAACAAGATTTCATTATGAACCCAGCTTCAAACCCATTCTTTGGTCACATGCTCACATATACAAGATACATAGATGATTTGTTTTTTTCTTTTTTATAATTCTGACTGTATTTTACAATTTGTGTCTTGGCTTAATAGTGCAAATGTTAACTTGAAGTTTTCTCACAGTTTTAGCACTCACATGGTTTCATTTTTGGATCTCTCAGTTTACATTCAACATCATAAACTAAATATGAAATTGTTTAAAAAGAGCACAGATCGCAACACCTACCTCCATTTTTCCTCCTTCCACCCATATCATTTAAAGGGTAACATTCCCTTCAGTTTGCTGACTAGAACTAGGACTTTGGAACAAGATTTTCTGCATTCTCCTAGAGCAGTCCAGCATGATGTGAGAAATAGGGGGTTATCCCAAAGATATTCTTAAACGATTGTTTGAAAAAGCATGTACTATTCCTAGATCACAAATGTTAGCTCAAAAAACACCGTCTTCTCAGGGTTCCCCACTCAATTGGTCTATCGAGTTTTCTCCCCGGGCAATGGATATTAAAAAGATTATCCATAAGTATTGGAATTTGGTACAGAATATCCCAGGGTGTGAGAACAAACCCAGGATAGCATTTCAGAAAACTAGCTCACTGAGTAACATTCTTACCTATACTGATGTTCTGCCGCATCCTGATATCTCCAGTATTATCACAGGACATTTTAAATGTGGGAGTTGTTCCGTGTGCAGGTTCTCTATAGAGACTAAGGAGGTGACTATTCCGGATTGCTCTGTACGACATGTCTTGAATTTTTTTTAGTAATTGTAACTCTGTAAATACCGTCTACATGATTTCTTGTCCTTGTGGTAAGAATTACATTGGCCAATCCTCTAGATCTCTGAAAACATGGATACGTGAGCACCGTTCCCACGTATGCACACAGTCTCCTAATGCTTCTCTTGTGTCACATTTTACGCAACATCATCAAACTGAAGATCACATTCAATTTGTAGTTCTAGATGTAATTTAACCGAAACCCTTTACAAGAATAGACACAAAGAAGAGATTGTTGCAACAGGAAGCATATTTTATTCACAGGTTTAATTCCATGGAACCGCACGGATTCAACTCTGAAAATGGCATGTCATACTTTTTGTAACAGGACTGTTGGTAACTTTCAGTTAGTGCTTTGTCAATGTTCTCTCTCTTTAAGACCTGATTTTGGACGTTCTTGCTGTGTTCTATTGGTACCACCTGACTCCCTTTTAGCTACAGTTAAATATCACTGCTTGTATGACCATAATTATTGTCTATGGCACTAAAAGAATTCACTTTAGAGGCTGTTTCAACACGTATCACAAGGTATTTATAAGTATTGTTTATTTACAAAATGGTAAATTGTGAGTTTTGTACCTGCTTTGTTTATGTATCTTAAGGGATTCGAACTCTATGTTGCAGTATTAAGAATTGTTATAATTATTACTATGTTACCGCTGTAATTGATAATTACTTTCTGTATCCTCCTATCATTTAGATTATACACACCTTTGATGAAGTACCAAAATACCGATTTTACCGGAACAGTGTCGGTGTGGTTGTGTCTTTTGAAGATTATTGTGTTTTGAAGTTATGAAGTATGAATAACTCAACTTTATGAATTTTGATTTCCGTACACTGAATTAAGTATTTTTGGTTATTCCGATATAATAAATGAAGATTTAATTTTTGTATTGCCTCCAACGGGACACTTTATTACATTGATTATACCGTTTGGCCCATCGTTTCTTGCTTCAGGTACTGTCATCAAACATGCACCTGCAGGTAGGGTATGGGTCAGAAACATGCCACATGAGCACAGAAACATCTGCAGATGCAGACAACGCTGGTTCTTTGGCTATAAAAAGGATGAGCACTGAACCCTAGAGTTGGATACAACTGGTTTTCGAGCAAGGGCAACCTTTACCTTTTATGCTTACTAATACTGCTACATTTTGATTTAAGAAATATTTATTTATTTATTTCAATTTTTAAACCCGACTCAGGGCTTTCCAATATAATTGCATGGTACCGCTCAGAACCTACCTCGACCCGGATATTTTCCATGCCTTTCTTGGCACACACCAACTACCAGTTGAATTAATCATTAGAAAGACTGCAGGCATGACTAGACACCAGAGTGCACAGAAAGCTGTTAACTTCCAACCAAAGCGGCACCTAATTATCTACTTGCAATTTCTTGTTTTCCAACTGCTAGTTTGAAAGGACCTGGGACAGAGACATGAGCTCACTCGGTTGTGCAGCACTCAAATCTCATTTATTAGAATGCACAGTAGTAAAAACTGAATAAAATATTACTGTACAAGACAGATACACATTCACCAAATATCATTCACCAACCTCTGTGTGTGTGTGTGTGTGTGTGTGTGTGTGTGTGTGTGTGTGTGTGTGAGAGAGAGAGAGAGAGAGAGAGAGAGAGAGAGAGAGAGAGAGAGGGCAGGGAGAATGCAAGCGCGGCGCCAAAATGGCCGCCGCGCCCTTTGCGGGCCCCCCCCCACAGGACAGAGAATCCGGGTAGTTAGGGGCGTGGCCAGCTCCCTTATAAAAGGGGTGGCCACGAGGCAGCCGAGCTGCCATTTTACCTCAGCGACGGAGCGGAGAAGTTTTTTCCCCCGTCGCTCTGTCGGACCCCTGTGGCTCAGGGGATTAAGATCCTGAACTCGCTGCCTGGAGGGTCGGAGTTTGATTCCTGAGCACTGCAAATGCTCTCGTGCTCCGGCTTTCCAGTCAGTGGGTGCTGAGCCCTGGATAGGGATCGTGTTGCTCTATACTCCTTGAATGGCTGGTGAGTGTAAAAATAAAGCGACGGTGAGGAGGAGTTTTTTCCGTCGCTTTATTCCCTTCTGCCTCTTTGCAAGAGGCTTGAGTTGCCAGCCTTTGTTCGAGGCTTCCTTTCGGCTTTCCAGCCTATTGCCTTCAGAGCGCGGGGGAGCAGAGAAGTTTGCTCCGTCGCTCACTGATTTTTCCAACTTAGGGGTGCCCAAACTTTAAGTAGGACTGCAGTGTATCCAGTCCTACAGAAGCTGACTGGGTTGTTTAAGGTCAGTGTTTCAATTTCTGCGCATGCAGGACAGGATGAGCTCCCGTGCCGTGCCGTTTTCAACCCCAGGCCGGCCCTGCGGGGGATGCGGCCCTTGGCCCACGGCGGCCCGCCAGGGGCCGGGACAATTGGGGGGAGGGCCTGGTGCTGCCTCACAGCATGTTTTTGCCAATTAGGGGCTGGAATTTTGGGGCATGGCTTATTCGGGCACAGGCTCTGAATTCGGGGCCTCTGGCACACTTCCTGTCGGGCCGTCCGGCCCGCCTGGCCCACCTACTGGGGGTTTACTGTGGCTGGGGGTGCCTGGTTGGCACGTTTGGCTGTACTGGAGGCATCCTTAGCAATCCAGTGGGTGGGGGGTCCTTTTCCGATCTACCGGGCCCTCCTGTCCGCCGGCTACTTCCACCGCTGTCACTCTGTAACAGGCGGCCGGCTGGGTCGGGCTTATGGAGACAGTCCAGCCTGTGCCTGCCGCTGCCTCGTAGCTCCCTGTTTGTCCGGTACAGCGATTGGAATGCGTTGGAGGTCGTCCTAGAGCTCGATTTCGGTCGCGAGCTCCGACGCCCACGGTGTGCCGGAACCCCCAGTGGGGGCGGCTCACGGGGGTGCAACTAGTGAGTATGGGGTCAAGTTGAATACGCCCACATCTCAGTCCACTTTCAGCGGGGTGGTTCAGTGCTCTTCGCCTTGCCAATTAGAGGCTAGTGGGGCATCACTTGTCATTCTATCCCAGTGCCCTTGGTTGCATTATGGCACGACCCTGGGGGTGGGGATTTCTGCCCCGGGGCAGTATGTGGCACTGCATGGGCTATCCAGGTCCCGCTGCGCATGCCTGGTCTACATTTTGTACCGACAACGGCCTTCCCGATGATTGGCTAGCCACCACGCACGTCGTGGTTGGCTTATGGAAAATAAGAATTCCGTACAAGAGTGCCCCTACACCCGGAGATGAAGTGGGATGAGCCCTGTCAGAAGCTGTGGCTTCTGTACATGACCCACGCGCACTGCGCCTAGGGAGATGTATCATTGTGGAATTGCGGTCCAGCGAGCTGCTCCAGCGCAGGCACCCCGCCAAGTGGCGGGGCAGGGGGTTACAGCCCGCCTGCTGTGCTGGACCTTCTCGGACAATGGCTCCTGCAATGGGAAGAATTGCAAATACAGACAGGAGTGTCCCGCCTGTGTTGGCCCCCACGCGGCCTCTGCCTGTCCCAGGCCTAGAGGGATGCGGGGCAGAGGGTGGGGCAGACAGGGGGCTGGCAAGACTGCCGCAGATGGATCTAGTCCACCGAAGGGCTCCCTCCCCAATTAAGGTGGACGTGTTGGAGAGTTGGCTCACATTGTACCCGAAGGGAGAGGATGCGGGTTATCTCCTTCAGGGTTCTAGGCAGGGGTTCCGGATCCCTTTCATGGGTAATAGGTCCCCTCAGGATGCCCCCAGTCTTTTATCCCTTAGGGGGAGGGAGGAGGTGGCTGCTGCCAGCTTTCACAAGAGGGTCTATGCGGGCAGGGTCGTTGGACCTGTCCCTGCACCCCCGTCCTGGGGAGCATATTATTTCAATGATGCCATGCCTTTTGGCTAGTCCATGGGGGCTCGGTATTCGAGCGTTTCACCACTTTCCTAGAGTGGGCTTTTGTCCGCAGGTCAGGGTCCCGGTCTGTAGCCCATTCCCTGGATGGTTTTATTCGGGGCTGAACGGGGCTGGGACACGTAGACACGTCTCCTCAACACATTTCAGACGCTAATGGAGGAACTTGGTGTCCCTTTAGCGCCCGAAAAGACCGAGGGCCCATCTCCACAGCTAGTATTCCTGGGGTGGAGAGTTACACGGTAGCGCAGGATTCTAGGTTGCAGCGGGATAAGGTGTCAAGGCTAGTGGCCCTTGTCTTGGTCTTGCTGGCCGAGCACGTGGCATCACTGAGGGAACTTCTGGTGCTACATGGTCACCCCAGCTTTGCTGGCAGGGTCGTCGCACCGGGCAGGGCATTTGCTCTGCGCTGGTGCGACGCCATGGCGGGATTATCCAGGCCCCACCACAGGCTCAGATTTACCCGGGGTATCGGGGCAGACGTGCTTGTCTGGCCATAGGTCCAGAGGTAGTTCAACGGGGTGTCATTTTGGGGTCTGATCTCCTGGCTCCCCCTTGCTTTCAGATGCAGTCCGATACCTTAGGATTCCTGGGTTTATGGATGTACTTCAATTGGAAGTGGGCCTATGGTGGGTGGCCACCATCCTGGGCAGGCAAGGGTCGCCTGCAGGGTCTCACGTATCTGGAATGTTTACCTACCCTGGGTGCTTTGATGCTATGGGGCAAGGAGTGGGCCAACTCGGTTGTGCAATTTTGGCATGGCAACGCGGCTGTTGTCCGCATCGTCACTCCACAGATTTCCAAATCGCCCGGGGTCATGGAGCTAGTGCGCTGGTTTGTGTTATGCAACCTGCGCCTCAACGTTCCCTTCAGGGCCAGGCATGTCCCAAGGGTTGATAATGATATTACTGCTGCTTTGTCCTACCTGCAGATCTCCCGGTTCCATGCCTCGGCCCCCGGATGCGGAGGAATTTCCCTCGCCACTCCCGGACGAGAGATGGAATGTGGGCAAGTAGAGGTGAACCGGGCGATTAGCCTGTCAATAGCGCCATGCATAGTAAGGCGTATCACCACGCATTTAGTTCCTTCAGAGTATTATGTACCCGATTTCGATTGCCAGGAACCTGGCCGAGCCCAGTAACCCATGTTCTGCGGTTCATGGTTTACCTGTATGCCCAGGGCCTTGCACCACGCACCATAGCATCTCAGCTGTCGGGTTGGCTTTATGGCCAAAGTGGGAGGTTGTGTGACAGCACCAATGACTTCCGGGTGAGACATGTTTGGAGGGGTGGGTGTGCGTGCGCGGGCGTTTCCCGGGCGACCGCCACCCCATTTACCCAGGGGTTTTTTACCCAAGTGGCCCGGGGCTGGCCTGGCCTCTGTTTTGATAGATGAGGCAGCCCATTTCATGCGGCTACTACGGTGGCCTTTTTGGAGGCGCTCCGCATCAGCGAGCTTGAGATGCTGAATAAGGCGGATGCAAGATTTTACCAGGGTTTTACCCAATTGGCCCGGGGCTGGCCTGGCCTCAGTTTTGATAAATGAGGCAGCCCACTTCATGCGGCTACAACGGTGGCCTTTTTGGAGCCCTCCGCATCGGCGAGCTTGAGATGCTGAGTAAGGCGGATGCAAGATTTCCACAGGGTTTTCACCCAATTGGCCCGGGGCTGGCCTGGCCTCTGTTTTGGAAATGAGGCAGCCCACTTCATGCGGCTACAACGGTGGCCTTTTTGGAGCGCTCCGCGTCAGCGAACTCGTGATGCTGTCTAAGGCGGATGCAAGTGGTAGGGCACTGGAACTCGAAGATGTCTACGTAGCCAAAGACTGGGCCCAGTTGAGGATACGCTCCTCTAAAACATCAGCATGGCGTAGGCAGTGGTGTAAGACTGCTACGTTGTTCTTTGGCAGACATCTGTCCGGTTGGTGCCCTACAGGAATTCCTGGCACTGCGTGGCATGCACCACGGCCCGTTTTTCTGTCACCAAGATGGGTCTCCCCTTACTAAATTTCAGTTTTGGAAGGTGACAGCCAGAGCCCTCACCAGGGTGGGCCTACCAGGTGCCCGTTATGGCACACATTCGTTCCGGATTGGTGCAGCCTCTACAGCAGCTGCTTTTGGGTACTCTGGGGCTGACATACGCAGCATGGGGAGGTGGGGCTCGCAATGTTTTCAGTTTTATGTGCGCCCACTCCCGCCATGAGTACCAATCCAGTCACCTTACCGCCTTTTTTCTCAATTTTCTTACAGACCCTGGGTGTCGTATTACACCGGTGACAGTATGGCTGGTGGGCCACAGCTATGTGCACAGGGCAGCGCGTTACGCTGCGGCGACAGAGTGGGGACCCCGATTGGGACTGGGTGACCACGCCAGTCTCGCATGGCATGGTAAGCCTGGGATGTTATGGCGGGAGCTGCGGCCTTTCCTTTTTTCTGGCCTGGGTGCTGACCCGCCTGACATTCTAATCATCCACCTGGGGGGCAATGATTTGGGCCAGGTCACCGGCTTATCGCTCAAGCATGCGATTTGCGAGGACCTCGCTTACTTGCATTATGTCTGGCCTGCCACAACCCTGGTTTGGTCGGACATTGTCCCGCGCCATTCTTACAGAGGGGGCGTTAACCTCCTGGCTCTTGACCGAGCTAGGCGCGCGGTCAATAAGGCAGTGGCGCGGTTTCTTGCCACCAGGGCTTGGGGACGGGTTAGTCATCACCCCGATATTAGTCTACAAAATTATGACTTGTACGCAGGGGATGGGGTCCATCTGTCGCGAGGAGGTATGGACCTTCTGTTGGGTGATTGGCGAGCAGGCCTGTTGACCGAGCTGACGGTCTGGGGGGGGGCGTCAGGTCTTCTTTGAAGCCCCTCCGTGTGGCGGGTAGCACTGGTAAGGTAAACAGTATGACCCACAAGTATCCGGCAGGTTCGCAATTGACTGGACAACACTAGACAGGAATAAATTAGTTAAACGTTGTCCGGTCAACGACGAACCAGGCGATGGGGTGATGACGATTGCTAACCAGCATGCATCACCCCTGTGATTTCACAGATACGCGTCAGAGGGTGGGGTCATAAGTTAGTTATTGACTACGGTCAACAATTTGTTTGTTGTCAACAAACAAATTGATACAAATTGATACATTGTAACCAATTGCCGTTGGCAATTTTGGGGTGGTACCTTACCAGTGTTACTTCGGCCTGCTTGCCTTAGGAATTATGATTGGTCGTTTTACCAATGCAAATTTATAATTCGGACTAGGGCATTGAATCAATAAATGTGGCCCTATGCTGTTATCCACTTTCAATGTTGTCTGTGTCCGTTATTGGGGGGGTGCGCCTGCAATGCAAGCGCGGCGCCAAAATGGCCGCCGCGCCCTTTGCGGGCCCCCCCCCACAGGACAGAGAATCCGGGTAGTTAGGGGCGTGGCCAGCTCCCTTATAAAAGGGGTGGCCACGAGGCAGCCGAGCTGCCATTTTACCTCAGCGACGGAGCGGAGAAGTTTTTTCCCCTCCACCCCCTCCCTAGTTAACAGTGTGATATTATGGTCGCTTCGGGGCCGGGTGGGAATTTTTGGTTGGGACCCATATTGGCTCCGGGTCCTGGCTTTTTTGCCCATCCCACACTGTTGCTATGGTTTGATATAGGGGGCTTTCTGTGTTCCTACTGTTGACTTTGGTCACATTGGCGGGTAGCACTGGTAAGGTAAACAGTATGACCCACAAGTATCCGGCAGGTTCGCAATTGACTGGACAACACTAGACAGGAATAAATTAGTTAAACGTTGTCCGGTCAACGACGAACCAGGCGATGGGGTGATGACGATTGCTAACCAGCATGCATCACCCCTGTGATTTCACGGATACGCGTCAGAGGGTGGGGTCATAAGTTAGTTATTGACTACGGTCAACAATTTGTTTGTTGTCAACAAACAAATTGATACAAATTGATACATTGTAACCAATTGCCGTTGGCAATTTTGGGGTGGTACCTTACCAGTGTTACTTCGGCCTGCTTGCCTTAGGAATTATGATTGGTCGTTTTACCAATGCAAATTTATAATTCGGACTAGGGCATTGAATCAATAAATGTGGCCCTATGCTGTTATCCACTTTCAATGTTGTCTGTGTCCGTTATTGGGGGGGTGCGCCTGCAAAATCACAAGGGCAAATATAATTTGCATTATCTAGGATTATAAAAAAGGGAAAAGAGGTGTGAGCAAATGATAGCTATCTGGACAATGGGCTGTGGTGTTTTGCAAGAAAAGTTTAAGTTCACCTTCCAAGAGTTCTCACTTCTAATTACAACCGCAGATGGCCACATCATGCATATTTTGTTTTCCAGATGAATTACATGCATACACCACCAGAAGTAATCATCAAATTTCTGCCCTTTTATTTGAGGAAGAGTTCAGGCAGGGGATTCAAAGCACAAATATCTGTGAATAAGCAGATAAGTCACAGGCAATACTGTAGGTAAACTGATATTTCTGCTGGCTAGAAGTTGTAAATGGCTTGTCTGGTATTTTTCTCTAAGTGAATGCCCTGTAAACTAATATAACTGACAGCAGTGAATGGGGAAAATAATTGCATTGTATTGTGTTGCTTAATGTGGTTCTTAGAATACTTAGTTCTTGTCGTACCTGCATTCCCTTGCTGCCATCCAGATTAAATATACTGCAGAAAATGTTACAGAATAAAGTGTATTGCTTTTTGCCAGCACAGGGGGATTTACATTATACTTCTTGTTCTAGTTAACAATTATGTATCCTAACAGACACAGGGAGGTTGTGAGCCTGAGTGTTTAGCCTGGTTCCTGAAGGTACATGGCCTTCCCTTCTTCTTGTGTGACCAGGATGGAGTTCCAAATGAATGAGTATTTTCTGTCTTGGAAGCTTCATACATGATTTGAGACACAACAGCAACAACAAACGACTATCAAAATTGGGTGATTCATCCATCCAGGTCTAGGTCTTTAGGTATTTGACTATTAAAAGTCTAAGTCTGAAGTTTTTTTTTGTAATGTCATCAAAACCTGAGTCCAGTAGCCTGTCCCAACTACACTAGAGTGTGCCCAATGAATCAGTCACGTTTACATAAATGTGAGTTCAGAATTCAACAGTTGATTCAAGAGGTTTTTTCTAGTTGAGACTAGCAACAGGTGTTATGATTCAGTCAGTGCTGAATCAGGGTTGTTTCCTCATTTTTCAATGTAAAAGATTCCTCATCTTTAATATATCATACATATGGCAGGCATGTATCATCTTGTTCTTTTGATGCTGTGAATAAATATACTGGTTGAATTTAGACAGGGCGTATTAAATATAAATATAGAACCTTTCTCTAAAGTAGTACTTATATCTTTTTATATACTTAGCATTGCAGTTGGTAAAAAATATTAATTGTAAATTATTTAACTGATGTAAGATTAATGATAATAAAACACTGGAAAATTAAATATGTCTTTCAAAAGTCGTCTTTAACAAAATTTGGAATATATTTATTAATGACAAGTTGACATGTGATAATAAAATAAGTCATGGGCCCAGTGTTCTTCAACATTTTCATAAAATACTTGGATGAGGAAGTGCTGGGAATACTTATCAAATTGCACATGGCACAAAACAGGGTGGAAAAGCTAATACCTTTGAAGACAGGAACAGAACTCAAAAAGGTCTTGATAGGATTGAACACTGAAACCAAAATAATCAAATTTAACAGGGATACATGCAAAGTTTTACATTGGGGGGGGAACAGATGCATAGATGCAAAATGAGGGATACTTGGCTCAATAATATTACAAATCAGCAATGGCGGTGGCAGCAGTGATCACGCTTTGTCATGGCTGCTCCAAGCAGCCTCTGGCTCAGTCCCATCCCCTCTGCTGCCTTTGTCAAAGCCGATCGCTGTGTCAGGGAAATTTTTGGAGCCTCCTCTATTTCAAAATCTGCGGCGCTAGGAGAACCCCCTGGTGCGCCCGGGATAACATCACCACAGTATGCCACGTTTACCCTTCCAGCACAACAGATTTTGAAACAGAGGCTTCGGAAATTTCCCTGATGCGGCAATCGGCTTTAGCAAAAGCTGCAGAGGGGATGGGACTGAGCCAGAGGCTGTTTGGAGCAGCTAGGACAAAGCGTGATCACTGCCGCCACCACTGCTGATGTCAAAACTGTCAGCAGCAGGAGCAGCCCACCTCCGACCCCTGCAGCTGTGTGTCGGGGGTGGGACTGGCCCATGGAAAAAAGTTTGGGCACCACTGTTCTATAGGAAAAAGAGTACGACAAGGCTATATATTGTCCCCCTGCTTATTTAACTTATATGCAGAGTACATCATGCATAATGCAGGGCTAGGTGAAGCACAAGCAGGAATTAAGATTGCTGGGAAAAATATCAACAACTCAACATATGCAGATGATACTACCCTAATGGCAGAAAGTGAAGAATACTTAAAGAGCCTCTTGCTGAGGGTGAAAGAGGAGAGTGCAAAAGCTGGCCTGAAACTCTACATAACCCCCCCCCCCCAAGATCATGGCATCCGGCCCCATCACTCCCTGGCAAATAGAAGGGGAAGAAATGGAAGCAGTCACAGACTTTCCCTTCTTGGGATCTAAGATCACTGCAGATGGTGACTGCAGCCATGAAATCATAAGATCCTTACTCTTTGGGAAAGAAGCTATGGCAAACCTCGGCAGCATAATAAAAAGTAGAGACATATTCCTGCCAACAAATGTCCACATAGTTAAAGCAATGGTCTTCCCAGTAGTAATGAATGGCTGCGAGAGCTGGACCATAAGGAAGGCTGAGTGCAGAAGAATAGACACTTTTGAATTGGGGTGCTGGAGGAGACGATTAAGAGTCTCCTGGACTACAAGGAGATCAAATCAGTCATTGGAAGGACAAATACTGAAGCTGAAGCTCAAGAACTTTGACCACCAAATGAGAAGAAAGGACTTACTTGAGAAGGCCCTGATGCTTGGAAAGATCGAAGTCAAAGAGAAGGGGGTGGCAGAGGATGAGGTGGCTAGATGGCCTTGTTGATGCAGTGGACGTAGATCTGGGTGGGCCTCAGAGGATGGCAGATGACATAAGAGCCTGACATACAGTGGTCCATGGGGTCGCAAAGGGTCAGACTCGACTGTGTGACTGAACAACAACAACTATGAGTTTCTGAGTTTCCATACAAATTTTTCTAGACTGCCGACATTGTGAATTGTGAGGGAAAACACAGATAGCCTGAATATTCATGCTTCTCCAAGTTTTGTGGTGCAGTTCTTCTATGAAAATAGAGATACAAAATGTGTCTTTCAGCAACATATGCACACCTACACATGTATTTTAGTGAAAATAGCATGAAAATGCACAATGTCAGAAGTCACCCTCACCCAAAAAAAAATCTGTTTGGCAAAACTGCAGAAAAACAATCAGGAGTTAGATAACATGAAAATATTTTAGCTTTTTTTGTTTATGCAGAAATGTGGCATTGAGACAAGAAAAACAAGAAACAGAAGGAAGTGATACTCTTTGCAGGCGCACCCCCCCAATAACGGACACAGACAACATTGAAAGTGGATAACAGCAAAGGGCCACATTTATTGATTCAATGCCCTAGTCCGAATTATAAATTTGTATTGGTAAAACGACCAATCATAATTCCTAAGGCAAGCAGGCCGAAGTAACACTGGTAAGGTACCACCCCAAAATTGCCAACGGCAATTGGTTACAATGTATCAATTTGTATCAATTTGTTTGTTAACAACAAACAAATTGTTGACCGTAGTCAATAACTAACTCATGACCCCACCCTCTGACGCGTATCCGTGAAATCACAGGGGTGATGCATGCTGGTTAGCAATCATCATCACCCCATCGCCTGGTTCGTCGTTGACCGGACAACGTTTAACTAATTTATTCCTGTCTAGTGTTGTCCAGTCAATTGCGAACCTGCCGGATACTTGTGGGTCATACTGTTTACCTTACCAGTGCTACCCGCCCATGTGACCAAAGTCAAGTAGGAACGAAGAAAGACCCCTATATCAAACCATAGCAACAGTGTGGGATGGGCAAAAAAGCCAGGACCCGAAGCCAATATGGGTCCCAACCAAAAATTCCCACCCGGCCCCGAAGCGACCATAATCACACTGTTAACTAGGGAGGGGGTGGAGGGGAAAAAACTTCTCCGCTCCGTCGCTGAGGCAAAATGGCAGCTCGGCTGCCTCGTGGCCACCCCTTTTATAAGGGAGCTGGCCACGCCCCTAACTACCCGGATTCTCTGTCCTGTGGGGGGGGGGCCCGCAAAGGGCGCGGCGGCCATTTTGGCGCCGCGCTTGCATTGCAGGCGCACCCCCCCAATAACGGACACAGACAACATTGAAAGTGGATAACAGCAAAGGGCCACATTTATTGATTCAATGCCCTAGTCCGAATTATAAATTTGTATTGGTAAAACGACCAATCATAATTCCTAAGGCAAGCAGGCCGAAGTAACACTGGTAAGGTACCACCCCAAAATTGCCAACGGCAATTGGTTACAATGTATCAATTTGTATCAATTTGTTTGTTAACAACAAACAAATTGTTGACCGTAGTCAATAACTAACTCATGACCCCACCCTCTGACGCGTATCCGTGAAATCACAGGGGTGATGCATGCTGGTTAGCAATCATCATCACCCCATCGCCTGGTTCGTCGTTGACCGGACAACGTTTAACTAATTTATTCCTGTCTAGTGTTGTCCAGTCAATTGCGAACCTGCCGGATACTTGTGGGTCATACTGTTTACCTTACCAGTGCTACCCGCCACACGGAGGGGCTTCACAGAAGACCTGACGCCCCCCCACAGACCGTCAGCTCGGTCAACAGGCCTGCTCGCCAGTCACCCAACAGGAGGTCCATACCTCCTCGCGACAGATGGACCCCATCCCCTGCATACAAGTCATAATTTGTAGACTAATATCGGGGCGATGACTAACCCGTCCCCAAGCCCTGGTGGTAAGAAACCGCGCCACTGCCTTATTGACCGCGCGCCTAGCTCGGTCAAGAGCCAGGAGGTTAACGCCCCCTCTGTAAGAGTGGCGCGGAACAATGTCCGACCAAACCAGGGCTGTGGCAGGCCAGACATAATGCAAGTAGGCGAGTACCTCGCAAATCGCATGCTTGAGCGATAAGCCGGTGACCTGGCCCCAATCATTGCCCCCCAGGTGGATGATTAGAATGTCAGGCGGGTCAGCCCCCAGGCCAGAAAAAAGGAAAGGCCGCAGCTCCTGCCATAACATCCCAGGCTTACCATGCCATGCGAGACTGGCGTGGTCACCCAGTCCCAGTCGGGGTCCACTCTGTCGCCGCAGCGTAACGCGCTGCCCTGAGCACATAGCTGTGGCCCACCAGCCATACTGTCACCGGTGTAATACGACACCCAGGGTCTGTAAGAAAATTGAGAAAAAGGGGAGGTAAGGTGACTGGATTGGTACTCATGGCGGGAGTGGGCGCACGTAAAACTGAAAACATTGTGAGCCCCACCTCCCCATGCTGCGTATGTCAGCCCCAGAGTACCCAAAAGCAGCTGCTGTAGAGGCTGCACCCATACGGAACGAATGTGTGCCATAACGGGCACCTGGTAGGCCCACCCTGGTGAGGGCTCCGGCTGTCACCTTCCAAAACTGAAATTTAGTAAGGGGAGACCCATCTTGGTGACAGAAAAACGGGCCGTGGTGCATGCCACGCAGTGCCAGGTATTCCTGTAGGGCACCAACCGGACAGATGTCTGCCAAAGAACACCGTAGCAGTCTTACTCCACTGCCTACGCCATGCTGATCTGTTTTAGAGGAGCGAATCCTCAACTGGGCCCAGTCTTTGGCAACATAGACATCTCCGCGTTCCAGTGCCCTACCACTTGCATCCGCCTTAGACAGCATCACGAGTTCGCTGACGCGGAGCGCTCCAAAAAATGCCACCGTTGTGGCTGCATGAAAATGGGCTGCCTCATAATGATCAAAACAGAGGCCTGGCCAGCCCCGGGCCAACTGGGTAAGAACCCCTGGGGAAATAGGGTGCCAGTCGTCCGGGCAACGCCCGCGCTCGCGCACCCACCCCTCCAAAACGTGTCTCACACGGAAGTCAGAGGTGGTATCCACATGACCCCCTACTTTGGCCATAAAAGCCAACGCCGAGAGCTTGGATGCTATGGTGCGAGGTGCAAGGCCCTGTGCATGCAGGTGAACCATGAACCGCAGAACATGGTCCACCGGGATAGGCCAGGGCTCTGGCAAGTGAAATTGAGTAGTAAAAGCCCTATACGAAGTGAATGCTTGTTGATACGCCTTACGCGTGCGTGGCGCTAGTGACAGGCCAATCGCCCGGTTCACCTCTCCTTGCCAATAGTCCACATCTCGTCCGGGAGTGGCGAGGGAAATTCCTCCGCATCCGGGGCCAAGGCGCGGAACCGGGAGATCTGCAGGCGGGACAAAGCGGCAGCAATATCGTTATTAACCCCTGGGACATGCCTGGCCCTGAACAAGACGTTGAGGCACAGGCAGCGCAGCACAAAATGGCGCACTAGATCCATGACTCTGGGCGATTTAGAAGTCTGTGCATTGACAATGTGTACAACGGCAGCATTGTCGCACCAGAAATGCACCACCGAATTAGCCCACTGTTCGCCCCATAGCATCAAAGCCCCCAGAATGGGAAAAAATCCCAGGTATGTGAGATCCCGCAGGCGACCTGTGCCTGCCCATGCCGGTGGCCACCCACCATAGGCCCACTTCCCATTGAAGTACATCCCATAACCCAGGGATCCTGAGGCATCAGACTGGATCTGGAAATTGGGGGATGCCAGGAGGTCAGACCTCCAAAATGAGACCCCATTAAACTCCCTCAGGAATTGCAACCAGACGAACATGTCTGCCCTGATACCCCGGGTACGCCTGACTCTGTGGTGGGGCCTGGATAACCCTGCCATGGTGTCGCATAAGCGCCGGGCGAAAGCCCTGCCCGGTGCGACCACCCTGCAAGCAAAATTGAGGTGCCCATGTAGCACCTGCAGTTCCCTCAGGGATGCCTTACGCTTGGCCAGCAATTCCGAGATAAGGGTCACTATCCTGGACACCTTATCACCCGGTAACCTAGAAGCCTGCACTACTGAATCAATCTCAACCCCCAGGAATACTAGTTCGGTCAACGGGCCCTCGGTCTTTTCGGGCGCTAAAGGGACACCAAGTTCCTGCATTAGCGTCTGAAATGTAGTGAGGAGACGTGCACACGTGTCCCAGCCCCGTTCACTCCCGAATAAAAAGTCATCCAGGTAATGGGCTACAGACCGGGACCCTGACCTGCGGACGAAAGCCCACTCCAGTAAGGTACTAAAACGCTCGAAAGCCGAGCATGAAATGGAGCAGCCAAAAGGCGTGGCCTTATCAAAATCATACTCCCCTTTAAATTTAAAACCCAGCAATTCAAAGTCGCCCGGGTGCACCGGCAAGAGGCGAAAAGCTGACTTAATGTCGCACTTGGCCAGCAAGGCACCCGGGCCACACGAGCGCACCATGCGCAGCGCATGGTCGAACGATGTACACCTGACCGAACAAAGGTCATCAGGTATCGCATCGTTGACCGATCGGCCGGCTGGGTAGGACAAATGATGAATAAGGCGAAACTCACCTAGGGACTTTTCGGTAACCAAACCCAATGGCGAAACCTTAAGGTTGGGAAAAGGGGGTACGGGGAAAGGTCCAGCGACCCTGCCCGCGTCTAATTCCTTTTTAATGCTGGCCGCGGCCACCTCCTCCCTTCCTCTGAGGGATAAAAGGTTGGGAGCATCCTGAGGGGAACTATCACCCATAAAAGGGATACGAAATCCCTGCTTAAAACCTTGAATGAGATACTCTATGTCTTCTCCCCTTGGGTACGATGCGAGCCAGCGCTCCAGCATGTCCACCTTAATTGGGGAGGGGGCCTTTCGGAGAACTAGTTCCATCCGTGGCAGGCTTGCCAGCCCACTGTCCACTCCTCCCTCTGCCTCGCGCCCCCCCAGGCTTGGGACAAGCAGAGGCTGCATGGGGACCAGAACATGTGGGACACTCATGCTTATACCTGCAGTTCTCCGGCTGCAGTAACCATTGGACGAGAAAGTCCAGCACAGCAGGCGGGCTGGAACCCCCTGCCCCGCCGGTTGGCGGGTAACCTGCGCTGGAGCTGCTCGCTGGACCGCATGTCCACAATGGTATCTATCCCCCGGGGCAGGATGTGTGGGTGTCATATACAAGAGCCACAGTCTCTGGCACGGCTCATCCCATCTCATCTCGGGGTGGAGGGGAATCCTCATACGGAATTCCTCATCATATGCTAGCCATGAGGGGCCCGGGAAATCTACCATCGCCCTATATATGTTGTCCAAATATTGGACCATGGGAATAGCTAGATCCGGCCGCGCCCTCAAACATACCGCCATGTATATTAAATAAGCGGGGAGCCAGTTGGCCCAGGTACGCGGCGGCTTACGGCGGCGTGCCTGCTCCTTGCCCTTCTCATCCTAACCCTCCCTTTCTTCCTTGGTGGGCTCTCTGTTCAGGAGTGAGAAGATATCTACGTACTCCCCTCGCCATATCTTTTCTCTGGTAGCCTGTGCCAAGTGATCACCCAGTGGCAAGGAATACCCTGCCGTCGGCAAAGCCGAAAAGGGGATAGCTGGCCTAGCAAAAGGGGCCTGAGTTAACCCTGCCACCCCAAGTACGTTCCCAGCAGTGTAAGAACCGAGGCCCACCCCAGTGGGCATGGTGGCAGTAGTTATCGCCGGGTGGGTCGCCAGCGGCGTAGCCCCTGCACCACCCGCGCGAGGCCAAGGCCACTGAAAGGTCCCCCCTATATTGGGAATGTGTGTGGATGTACTCGTTTGCACCATATACTCACATGCTGCACCCCCGCGGGCCGCCCCCACCGGGGGTTCTGGCCCACTGGGGGCGTCGGAGCTCACGACCGATGTAGAGCTCATCACCGGGGCTTGACCCGCACCAGGTTGCTGGCTGGGGAGCTGCGAGGCAGTGGCCGGAGCCGCGCCACCCGCCTGCAGCAGCTCAACCCTCGCCGCCGGCCGTTGTCCTGCTGCCGATAGCGCCTCAAAAGGTACCCCAAAAGGGGCGCCTGCCTGACTGGCCCGGGCCAAAGATGCCTCCAAGGCCGCCATACGGGCCAGTAAGGTGTCTACATTGACCACGGGCAAAGAGCCGGCCGGCCCGCCAGACCCTTGCATGGGGGCAGGTCCCTGCACCCCATGACCCATATATGGCCATTGGCCAGGACCGAAGCCCGGTAGGGCTGGTGAGGAAACCTGCCAAGGCAGGGCGCCGGGCAACCCCCCAAGGCTAGAGGGCCCCGGGAGAGGGCAGGAGGAGGAGCGGTGTCCACCGCTCGCGGGCCGCGGGCCGGAGCGCCCTCCGCGCCCGCACTCTGATCGGGCCAAGGGGCGATAGACCCCAAGCCAACAGCCCCGGCCGGGGATGGCAAAGGTGGCCGTTGAGGAGGCGGCACCACGGTCCTCCGACCTGGGTTGCGCCTCCTAACAGCCCGAGCTGAATTCGCAGCAGCCTTCTTTTTGGAAGGCATCTCAAGCAAAAAAGGGAAGCTAGCTAGGCAAAATCGACCCAAAAGGCTTCCCGGTATACCAACGAGCGACGGAGGCACAGGGAAAAAACTTCTCCGCTCTGTCGCTGAGGCAAAATGGCAGCTCGGCTGCCTCGTGGCCACCCCTTTTATAAGGGAGCTGGCCACGCCCCTAACTACCCGGATTCTCTGTCCTGTGGGGGGGGCCCGCAAAGGGCGCGGCGGCCATTTTGGCGCCGCGCTTGCATTGTAATGATTTCTGTGTATTCTAGCAAATCAGTTTTAAAGGATAATGGGAAACAATATAAAAACAAAACACAACTATAAGGAGAATACACAGCTGTTGTGTGTTCTGTTAGGCATTGCAACTTTAGTGTTATTTCTACTTCTGTGTTTCCCTGAAAGATTAGAATAGCATGACCATTTTAAGTAATTCTACTGACATTTCATCTGATCTACTTGTCAAAACAGAAGGGGGCTCCTGTGCTTCACCTCACAATTAAAGAAGCAGACAGCATTGATTTATTGATTTGAGCCTTTTATTTATATTCTCACTACTTAGTCCCCAAATTTGCCTGCAGCTGTCAGTGGCCAGTCTTTGTAAAATGATTCTTGTCTGTGGTAACTGCAAGCCAAATGAAAACGTTGCAGGACATAATATGTACATCAATATTGCATATTGCTGCCATATTAACAACAATCAACCATTACAAACACTTGAGTGTTCCTTTAACGTGGGAATGTTTCTGCATGTATGAGTTTACCTAGACACAGCTTTTTAAAGCTGGATATCATGGTGTGCTCCTACAAGAATTGTTGCCTTGCCATGGCAAGGAGGCTTATGTGGTTCAATGAGACTATGGGCTATGCCATGTAGGGGCCACCCAAGACAGACAGGCCATAGCAGAGAATTCAGACTAGACATGATTCACTGGAGAACAAACTGGCAACCCACTCCAGTATCCTTGCCAAGAAAATTCCTTGGACAACATGCAAAAGCTTAAAGCAGGGATTCTCAACCTGCAACCTGTGGGCTGGATGTGGCCCACATCACCATTTCATGTGGCCCCCACCAACTCCAACACACCAGGAAGTGCCATGTGGTGGAGGAAGGGGAAAATGGCCATCTGGCCCCCGAAGTTGTCTGATCCAGCACCCGGCTTTAAAAGGTTGTGAACTCCTGATTTAAAGGTACTGTATACTTATGGAAAATGAGCCCTTCATGTTAGAAGGTATCCAATGTGCTACTGTGGAAAAGCAGAGGGAAAGTACAAGTAGCCCCAGAAAGAGTGAAGCTGCTGGGCAAAAAGCCAAAAGAATGCTAAGCTGTGGATGTGTCTGACAGTGAAAGGAAAGTTCAATGCTGTAAAGAACAGTATTGCATAGGAACACAGAATGTAAGATCTATAAATCAAGGTAAACTGGACATGGTCAAACATGAGATGGAAAGACTGAATATCGAAATCTTGGGAATCAGTTAAATGAAATGGATGGGAATGGGCAAATTTTGGAACTGACCTTATCATCCCAGGGGACTGAAATGCCAAAGTAGGAAGCCAAAGGGTAACTGTAATAACAGGAAAGCTTGGACTGGTGAGAACAAAATGAAGCAGGGTAAAGGCTAATAGAGTTTTCTCAAGAGAATGCACTGATCATAGCAAACACCTTCTTCCAACAACCTAAGAGATGACTCTATACATGGATATCACTGGATGGCCAACACCAAAATCAGATTGATTATGTACTCTGCAGTCAAAGATGGAGAAACTTTATACAGTCAGTAAAAACAAGTTCTGTAGCTGCCTGTGGTTCATATCATGAACTACTGATTGCCAAATTCTGGCTTAGAATAAAGAAAGTAGGGAAGACCATTAGCTCATTCAACATTTTTTTTTAAAAAAAAACAACCACAAGATCATGGCATCTGGCAATATTACTCCCTGGCAAATAGAAGGGGAAGAAATGGAAGCAGTCACAGACTTTACCTTCTTGGTATCTAAGATCACCACAGATGGTGACTGCAGCCATGAAATCATAAGATCCTTACTCTTTGGGAAGGAAGATATGGCAAACCTCGGCAGCATAATAAAAAATAGAGACATCTAACTGCCAACAAATGTCCACATAGTTAAAGCAATGGTCTTCCCAAGGTAATGAATGGCTGCGAGAGCTGGACCATAAGGAAGGCTGAGTGCAGAAGAATAGATGCCTTTGAATTGTGGTGCTGGAGGAGACTCTTGAGAGTCTCCTGGACTGCAAGGAGATCAAGTCAGTCATTGGAAGGATGAATACTGAATCTGAAGCTCAAGAACTTTGACCACCAAATGAGAAGAGAGGACTCACTTCAGAAGGCCCTGATGCTTGGAAAGAACAAAGGCAAAAGGAGGAGGGAGCTGCAGAAGATGAGATGGTTAAACAGTATCATTGACATGGTGGGCATGGATCTGAGCAAACTCTGGAGGACAGGGTGGTCTATAGGGTTGTGACACATCAGACTCGACTGTGTGACAGAAAAATGACAAATCATGATGTGATCTTCAGCTATTGTTATAATGAAATGATCAAACAAAGTTCTTGTGCATGTTTTCAGCATAATCTCTGAGGGACAAGGGAATCCCACGTGATGTGTGAACATGAGATAATGGAGACCACTCATTAGTAACGTGTGAAATGGCTTCCTGTAAGGGGAGAGACTGTTTCTTCAACTGCTGTGCTTCCAACTTGACAAGAAGTATGTCAATATTTTGGGCAAGTCATTGATTTCACTCAATGAGCCACTGGGTAATTAAGAAAAAGGCTATTTAGTTTTCCTGGGAAGCTGCTTACAAGACATGAATAGCGGAGCTTTACTCACCATGTTAACTGAAAAAAGTTCCTCACCAAAGTTACAAACTATGAGATGCAACAATATGCAAGATAAGAAAAATTCTAAGATTTTATCCTGTGTCCTCAACCCAGTTTTTAAGACAAATAATGTTACAATTTATAGTTTTATTGTGCAAAGTCGTTTTAGTTTTTTAAAACAGTTATTGTTTTAAGCATTGCTCATGCAACATACATTGCAATAATTCAGAGAAATTGACCCAATTCCACTCATTTCTGTTCATGGGAATAGTATTTTTTTTCTGGAGGAAAAAATATTTTAAGAGTTGCTCTCTAATCCTTCTGGATATAGATAAAATAAATAGGGCAGAGAGAAAGCAAGAAAACTTTCTGTATATACATCAGTTACAATGACCTATTTCTCATTGTTTGAGAAATATTAAAAGAGAGAAAGAGAGAGAATAACCTCTCTACACTACCATACTTCCTAGACAAGCTGTAAAGCAAAGTGGTGCAACCTTTAATGCACACAGTTGAGGATATCTTTACTTCGATGAAATCTGCCAACCTGTTAACCAAACTGAGTAATTATTAACTGCTCTGTTTCATTGATCCTAAGTGGAAGAAATGACTCAAGGGCAGTATATTGTATTTTCATCAGACATGTCCAGCTAAGAGTTACGATCTTGATCCGAAGAACATGGTTTACTAGGCATTCATTCATTCAATCTTTGCATTTATATCCTAGTTTTCCTCCAAAGTGCTCAAGGTGGTGCACATAGCCTACCTACTTCTCTCTTTATTCTTACAATCATGTAGGGGTTTCCCAGGCCTATGAGGGGGGGGGGTGGTATTTGAGTTTCCAGAGTCCTAGTTTCTCATCTCACTGTAAGCATTACACTATACTGGCAAAAAACTGAGAACAAGTATTGCATTCATGCACTCTCTCTTTGCCACTCTACTTCCCTCATACGCAGATTTTTTTAAAAGTAGTTCTGGGTTATGAATTCACAGCTTTCCACAATGACCAGACTAGAGAACTGCTCCAAATATTTTTCAAAAAACAACCAAATCTATCCTTCCATCAGTTTTGTTGATTTTTTTCCTCTTTGGGGGCTTTTTTGTGTGTGAAAATTTTGTGAAAGTGGTTTACAATGGAAAAATTGTATTCTGTGCAATAAATAAATAATCATTCTGCAGCATATTTTGTGCAAAATACGAGGTCTAGACAAAACAGAAAAATGTTTCTTAATGTTGGTGGTGGTCTTTTCATTTTCATATAATGGTGAAAAATTATTGCCATGATGCCCCCCTCTCCGCCCCAGTCAAGAGACTCTTTCTTATCAAAGGTTTCTTGTCATTACCACAGCAGTTTGGTGTCATCTAATTTCTGTGGGCTCACAACTTACTCAATGCTGCTTCAAGTGGTGAGGACATAAACCGGGGTGTCCAAACTTTTTTCACTAGGGGCCTGACCATGCCTCCTCAGTCAGCTGAGCAAGCCGGGCACATGGTTCCTCCTGGTGGCAGCGGTGCCGTGTGAATTTGTATCACTTTTCCAGGCATTTTTTTGCCTCCTCTACCACTTCCCATGGAGGAGGGAGCAAGGGCGGAACATTTTTGCCATATTTTTGAATTTTTTTCGCTGTGTTTTTATGGCATCTCAACGCAAAAATGCAGTCATTTTTGCACTTCTGGGGGCATCATGGCATTTCTGGTGTCAGCAGCAATCCACCCTGCAGGCCGTAGTTTGGGCATCCCAGACATAAACAGGGGAACAATGTGATTAAGATTTAAAAGTCTCAATACTGATTAAACAATACTGCACACAAAAAGCAAAAATGTTCAGTGATTTCTTGTGACTTATAAAACAATCAGAAGTATTTTGCTTCTCTTAAATATTACCACATGCTTAACTGTGCAAATCTATCTCTCCCTCCCAGAGGTCAGCTGTACTGAATTCCGCAGCCTTTATCCCCAACTACACAAGTTGCTTACAACCTTAATAGGATTTTACATATACAAATTGACTAGCAAATTTTACAAATAATTCTGAAGAAATGCAGCTCACACATTTTCCCCCTTCTCCCAGAGTTCTGAAAAATATTCATTGCTCAAAAACACATTATAGGACTAACATCCCATTCATTTTCATACCTAACTCTAAATTATAGTGTTGACTTAAGAAAACTCTCCACAGGCTTCGTATAATCTAACTCATTTTTTAAAGGCACCTAGCTTTCCATTTCTTGCTCCTAAATTAGTTTAGTTTAGGAGCTTTTTCTCTTTAGTTTATAAACATCTACACCAGGGGTTCCCAACCTTTTCAAGCTAGGGGCCAGGTCATGCTCTCTCTGTCAGCTTTGAGGGCTGGACAATCATTTTGCCCTGCCTGTATGCTGGGGGTGGCCATTTTGTCCCAACAGCTTCAGAGGGGATGGTTAATTTGTGTCTTGCATGCCCTTGGAGGGGTGGGGGGCACATGAAATGGCACCACCGGCTGGATCTTGCCCATGGGCCTTAGGTTGGGACCCCCTGATCTACAGTGTTAATTTGCATACTACTGCATGTTTTCATTTGCTAGCTGTTAAATAAAACAAAGGACAGCATCTACAATGCTGTAAAATGTAATACAGTGGCACCTCGGTTAACAAATGGCTCAGTTAACATAAAAATCACATAACAAAAGGAAACCCATTGAAAATAGTGGCTTGGTTTATTGATTTTTTTTTTGCATTGATTAATTGGTTTTCAATGCATTCCTGTGGGAAACCATGTTTCAGTTAATATATTTTGGTTTTCAATGCATTCCTATGGGAAATTGCATTCAATATATTCTTATAGGAAACTAGCATAGTTTGCCCAGCGGTGCCGGGCTATTTTAAATTGTGTTGGAAGTTTTTTTTTTGTGTTAATGTTTGTACAAAAGATGTTAGTGTATAATTGAAGGTTTTAAAATGTTTATTTATACACAATTTGTTTTTTCCTGGCTGTTATAAATTGTGATTGTGATTTGGTGGTTTGTTTTTGTGGATTAAAAAAAGAACAAAGGATGATGTAACGTTTTCAATTTTTTTAATTTAACCAAATAATGTTTTAGTATGTGATTTTTTTAAATAGTTGTACTGTAGGTAATAACTTTAGGAATGTGAAAGTAGATGTTTTTTACATTCAATGTTTTTAAACTGTGTTTTGATGTTTTTGGTTTCTATTTGAGTTTAAACTCAACACATGATTTTAGAAATCTTTTTATTTATTTATTTTACATATGTTTGTCATTTGTGTAAAAGTGTGATGTATTGTTATGGTTTTGATATGTTTTTAACTTTTGTGGCCTTTTGTTTGGGGCTATTGTGTATTTTTGACTTGTTTTTACTTTTCTGCTCTGCAGGTGGGGCTGCTAGTGGTTCTCTTTTACTTTGACTGTTTTTTCTCTCTTGACCTCTGGGTGGAGCTTCTTCCGGTACGTAGTTTCTTGGTTTCTGCATTTGTGTTCCAGTCGTTGTGGAGGAAGGAGGTGCTGGTGAGTTGTATGATTTTCTTTATTTTGGGGTTTTTCTTTGTTTTGCTTTTGTGGTGGTGGGCTGGGCGGTGTTTGTATTTGTTCTTTTTTGTTTTGGTTTATTTTTTGGTTTGTTTATTTCTGGTTTTGTTTACTTTTTCTGGTTTGTTTGTGTAATTTGTGGTTTTTTTGTTTTGTTGTTAGGTGTTTTGTAAGTGGTTTTGTGTGTTTGTGGATGTTTTTGTTGGTGTTTTTTGTTTTAATTAATGGTTTAATTGTTTATTTATTTTTTATTATTTTTGAATAATTTTGGTGTGTTTTTTTGTTACTGTTTTTAGCTCCAGCGGCGCTTCAGGAGGCGTTGTTGGTGGGGCCTTTCCTTCCCATGGCCTGGCCTCGCTGGCTGGGCCACAGGAACCCCAGCGTTGGGGGTCTTTTCTTCCCACGGCGTGGCCTCGCTGGCCAGGTCACGGGAACCCCAGCAGCGCTTCAGACGGCGTTGGGGAGGGAGGCTTTCCTTCCCGCGACCTGGCCTCACTGGCCGGGCTGCAGGAACCCCAGCGGTGCTTCAGGCGGCATTGGGGAGGGGGACTTTCCTTCCCATGGTGTGGCCTCGCTGACCGGGTTGCGGGAACCCCAGCGGAACTTCAGGCAGCGTTGGGGAGGGGGGCTTTCCTTACCATGGCCTGGCCTCACTGGCCGGGCCGCGGGAACCCCAGCAGCGCTTAGTATTTTTATTTTTCACGCGCCGGCTTCCTCAGTGTTCTGCGCACTCATGGCACGCAGGACACTGGGGCTTGTAGTTTTGCATTTGTGGTTTCTGTTTGTGCAGCGTTTTTTTCCTGTGGCTTGTTTTTGATTGGCCATGGCGCATTTCCCAATGTTCTTTTTGCTCGTGCCTCTCAGCCTCATTGGCTGTGGCGCGGCGCAGCGCAAGGAACATTGGGAATTGAGGTTCTTTTCCTTTGTTCGAGTTTGTGGGTCTCCTGCCTCACTGGCACATTTCTAAAATCTTTGTTGACCTCCGGACCCATTTCGGGCAAGTGCACAAATGCTGGGTACGGGCTAGTATGGCTGGGTGTAGGATCCTTTGTCAAGTTCCAACGGTTAATGCTCAGATTTATAGGTTAAGATTTGGTTAAAGTAATTTTCTCTGTAAGAAATATCCCAGACAACACATTAACTACATTAACCGAGGTTCCACTGTATTTCTATGGCATGCAATAAATTTTAGGAATCATCAACAATGTAAAACTGTTCACCCAAACCCACTGTGTGGACAAATCCCACCCTTTGTCAGTCTCCCAGTCACTTTTACGTTAAGCAATACCCTCCTTAGAATTCCCTAAACACAGAGTTTTGGTTCTAACACACATTGATTAAAAACCCTGTTGTATGGGTTATGCCTGTAGAAACCAAGATACTTTTTTTTTGGTAATCAAAGTTATGTTCCTGTCCAACTCATGAATCTTCATTGTATGGGAGCTATTAAACTGAAGCAGAAAAACTGGAAACCTGGCACTAATAGCTTTCTTTAGTCTTTCAAGCTCAAATCCAATTGTAGAGGATGTCATGCCTGGGATCGACAAATATGCCTCACTGCTTTTTGGAACTGTACTGAATGGCTGAACAACACATAGCTCTGTTCATTTTGTTGTCCTCAAAACTGTGGGAGCTTCCTTCTCCTCTACCATTTGTTACTCATGCAAAAGGTGAATGAAGCTCCTAGAAGTCCCGAGGAAGTGTGATTCCTTTTTGAAACAAAACATATATTTTAGTAAAACAAAATATATGCTTTTTTTGAAAGAAAAAGATATTTTATTCAGGTTTCAGTACAACTGGTTTCAGCAAGAAAAGCCAGAAAAGAATCTCTGGACAGAAAATGGCCCCAGACTTGCCAGAGTAGCACAGCCTATTGTATTGACATATGAGGGCTCTGAACCTTATTGTATTCCTAGAAGAATACTCCTTTGGGTTTACTCAAGTTTATTTGTTGCTGACATCAATAGGGAGCAGGACTGGTTCAACAGTGAGAAAGGTTCTATAGAATGCAACCCTTATAGACCAATATGATTTTTTCAAAAAATGCCTTTTAGCATCCAGATCTTTAATTCGTTATAATAATTAGAATAATTGTGTTAATTTCTCAAAACAGACTCTTTGCTCAGCAAAGTTGTTGGAGTTCCATTCCATCTCCCTTCTAGACCAATATGATTTTTTCAAAAAATGCCTTTTAGCATCCAGACCTTTAATTCGTTATAATAATTAGAATAATTGTGTTAATTTCTCAAAACAGACTCTTTGCTCAGCAAAGTTGTTGGAATTCCATTCCATCTCCCTTCTAGACCAATATGATTTTTTCAAAAAATGCCTTTTAGCCTCCAGACCTTTAATTCGTTATAATAATTAGAATAATTGTGTTGATTTCTCAAACCAGACTCTTTGCTCAGCAAAGTTGTTGGAGTTCCATTCCATCTCTCTGTGTTGAAACAGAACAGAAGGAAAAAGAAGCATTTTCTCTCCTGTGCCTCTACTACCAGTTTCCTAGTTCCTTCTGTATCCTCCCCCATTTTTAAAATGTCAGTGATGAAACAACTTTCTTCTTATTTCCTCCTCTCCTTGGGGCATCTTCTGTAGTTAACTGTCAAAGTACCATTTAGGAAAATTCTGGTTTCCTTTCTGATGGTCCCGGAGTACCTTATGAGAGCATCTCCTATCCCTAGGAAAAATGAGTTAATTCCACCAATACCATATTTGGGCTTTTTAGCAATTCCTGTTCCATGCAAACTGGTCACAAAACTCACTTTTCCTTTTTAGACAAAACCTTTCAACAGTATTAATCAAAATGGAGACAGGACCCAATATAGTCAATTACTTTTCCACCCTTCTACAATCATTGTTCACCCTCAGCTTGGCACATAGAAGGAAGACTGGTTACAGAAAGTGCTAATACAGAATCCGTGGTCTATAAGCAACAAATGGGTCCCACTAATGGGACTGTGGTGGCTCAAGTGGTTAAGACACTGAACTTAAAGACTGAAAGGTCAGAGTTCTATTTCCGAGTGCATGACGGAGTGAGTTCCAGTCTCTGTCCCAGCTCCTGCCAACCTAGTAGTTTGAAGGCAAGAAATTGCAAGTAGATAAATAGGGACCAGTTTGGTGGGAAGGTAAACAGTGTTCCATGTTGAGGCATGCCTGCCACATGACCATGGAAATGTCTGCAGAAGCAGACAGCGCTGCTCTTCGGCTTTGAAACAGAGATGAGCACTGAACCCTAGAGTCGGATATGAATGGCTTTCAAGCAAGGGCAACCTTTATCTTTAATATCCATTTCTGAATCCAATTTGCAATTTCTAATTTCAGTTTGCACATCATTACCTCTACCTTTCGTTGTATTTACAATTAAACTGCATATCAAATTTTGAAGGCTGTTATTCTCAAATTAATTCCCAAGTCAGAACACCTATCTAGCTAACTATCAAAGTTATCAATGTGTGATGCAAGCCTGCATCAATTAGTATTTACAGCACTAAGAAACAGAAAGGTGATGGTGTTTGGCTGAACAGAAAGAGCTTCCTGCATCAGCACAACCCTTGGGCCTTAAAGATAAACACAAAATAATTGTACCTCAGGAGATGAAATGTAGCTACTTGTTCCCAGAGGGTACACTTGTTTTGATATTATGGCAAGGGACGTTATGTTGGGAAATGATGAAATGATACACATGCCGGTAAATAAAACTCATCACAAATAGAGACCACATTGAGAAGAAGAATATATCAACTGATCTTATCTCAGGAGCTGGCATATTTCTTTTCCAAAATAAGAGGAACCTATTGTTTAAAAAATAGCATTGCCCTTTTGATTAATACTATAAGCAGTACATGTTTTATTCTACACATAAGTGAATATGGCCTTGACACAAAAAAGTCACTTATCATATACAGTACTTGGAAATAAATCAGCAGGTCTCTCAACTCTGAGAAGTTATGGACTTGAATTTCAATAGTGATAAATGTTGTCCTTTAATGGAAGCAAGTAGGCTCAAGTGGCTAAAATGCTGACTGGGAGATGGAAGGTCAGCAGTTCGATTCCTGAGTACTGCAGGACAGAATGAGCTCCCGTCTTTGTCCCAGCTCCTGCCAACCTAGCAGTTCAAAAGCAAGAAATTGCATGTAGATAAATAGGGACCACTTCGGTGGGAAGGTAACAGTGTTCTGTGCTCTTTGGTGTCTAGTCATGCCTGCCACATGACCACGGAAATGTCTGCAGAAGCAGACAGTGTTGGCTCTTCGGCTTTGAAACAGAGATGAGCACTGATCCCTAGAGTTGGATACGACTGGCTTTCGAGCAAGGGAAACCTTTACCTTTACTAGGATTAGCAAATAGGGAAGCATTAACATAGAATAAAGCTGAGAGATCTTAATACACTGGTGATTTTTGTCTGGATGTTAATGTCTAAAGACAATTCAACAACAGAAAAAGAGAAAGACAGTGTTGATGCCTCCTGCCTTCCTTTTAAATTATAAATCATTGAAGGTGGGAAAATAACTACTGTAGGAAGAAAAAATAAGACTCCTTCCTTCCCTTCTTGCAGATAATCAACATTTGTCTCTTGCTTCAGCATTTTTATGACAACTAAAGTAATGAGTTTCTAAATATTAATAGTTTAAGGTTATGTTGAATTTAGCAATACAGGTTCTGTGACTGTAAAGCTGCCATTATTTGGGATGGAAGGCACGTAGCTGAAATGGCATGGACCCTCAGATGAATACAGGTGCAGTGGCTCCTGGCATAAATCAGCCGAAGGATAGATATCATACTAAAGTATATTGATTGAAACTATTTTTAGGTTGGTAAATCCCTTTATGTATTTATTTTGTAAAATTTAAGAGACAAGTGAGGAGTGAGACTGGACATGGAGGACACTAAACCACATCAACGAAGGAGGGTGTGTATATTTTATTACTTTTCAGGGTCTTTCACTGACATTTGCTGAGGGTAAAATTGTAACATGGAGTTATATTGATGACAAACCTCCCAATCTCTCATCCCCTTGAAAATGGAACAAAACCCAAGGTTGTAGAATGCAGTGGAATGTAATTAAACCATATGATGTAGCATAGATTTTGGAGGATATGAGATTGGGATATTCATATTTAGTATAGTTGTACCTCAGACTGAGTGTCCTGGAACATTTCTAGCTAGGATTATTAAAGTTACAGCAAGCAAATTGTTAAGTGCTTCATAGTCTTCGGTATTTCATTGTCGAATGGAAGGTTCCCAATGGTCAGTAGCCAGGTTTACCAACCAAATATTTTTTTTGGGTGGGTGGGTGGGAGCAAATCACAATAAGCAGAACAGATGAATAGTCAAAATCTTCACTGAGGGTGAATTCTGTTTTTGGTAAGGTGATTCATCTGTTACCTTCCCACCAACACAGCAGTGGGCAGGACCTGGATAGCTCAGTGGTATCTAGCAACAGAACCAGAGTTTGACTCCCTACATTGACTCCATGACAGGGGCTAGTCTCCATGATACATAGGATTCCTCCAGCACTGCATTTCTATAATTATGAGTGTGTGTCTGGACAGTACAAAAAATGAGAAAAAGAAAGTAAATATGTACTGTATTTTCTGGCGTATAAGACTACTTTTTAACCCCGAAAAATATGTGCCAAAGTCGGGGGCCGTCTTATAGGACAGGTACTTAACTGCAGCTTGTTTCCCCTTGCTTCATATGTCTGGCGCATATGGTGGGGGGTGCCGCGGCCGAGTCCCTGCTCTGTGCGGGGAGTACGAAGCAAGGGGAAGCAAGCTGCACACATCTTCCTGTACCCCAAGGAGGAGAACGTGAGCGTGGATTGGCTCTCCACCAGAACCTGCCCATTCGACTCGGAGGGCTGCGCGTCTTCGGGTTGAGTGAGGGTTAATTTATATTTGGTGTGCATTGGAAGAGAGGTAGTCTTATATGGCAAGTATATTCCAAACTCTATATATTTAACTGGAAAAGTTGGGGGTTGTCTTATACACCCAGTCGTCTTATACGCCGGAAAATATGGTAGTTCATAATGTAATCTAAATGCAGAATAAACTGAAGTTGGGAACAGGCTCATTCAGATAGAAGTTAGACTGATCTTTGGGGAAATGTGGAACACTGCAAATTCTGTGCATCATTCTACACTGTGTATACTGAAAACAAATACCAATTTCACAAAACATTCTCCAGTGCTTCTCTTTTTAGAGTGAAACAACTTCAGGTACATGTTGCCTCTGTCACCTCTGAGTAGCCAAGACAGTGAGGTGTGTGTGAATGCAAAATAAAACCAGAGTGAAATTTGTACTCTCAGAAAACCAGGAAAGGCTTCATTGGATTCCTGAAAGATAATAAAATAGGAACCAAATAAGTAATCCTTGGGAATGAACTATACTATATTCATACTACATTCAAAGAAAAGCATGCATTTCTGGTAAGTCTACTTCTACCACCTGCTGGAATGGCAACTAAAGATGGACCACAAATGATGACATAAAGTCCCAGACAGGAGTGTTAAAGGAAAGGGCAGTTATTTAATGTTTAAGACTCTTCAGTTTAACACAAACCTCTTGAACGATGTCCAAAAAACTAACCTGAATAGAATTAACAGGTGTTAATATAGGCTTTGCAGATTTTATCAACACATTTGTAGACTCTCAATGAACTGACATTTAAAAAGACAGGCTCAAGAAGAATGTACTACAGTAATGGCTTAGCAGCAACAATCTCAATGCTAGTATTGTAATTACTTGCCTCCAGTACATAAAACTATAAAAATAGTAAATATGAAGTTTCATTACATGAATTGGTCCCTGGTGTCCATAGCACACGATGCAGCAAACTGTTGAATCCCCACTAGCCTGTCAGCGTCTGCTTGAGAGACTGCCTGCAAAAAGGCAGGAGCTGAAAAGATTTGCAAACATCTTACAAGACCTAGGTTAGGAAAAGGACATTTGTAATTTTGTGAATGTGTGATCCTAAAGACATATAAAGCCCTACTACTAGCTGGTGCTTGTTTACAATGTAAGCTTTGCCTTGAGGGAACTATACACTTGATCCCTGCAAAGTGTCACACTACATTTGCATGCAACAGGAAGAAAATGTAAATACATCCTGAAATATCAAAGATATTAGGTTAAATAGAGGGAAATAGCTTTCACGCTTTCAAAAATTTTAAATATGATGTGCCACCACTAACCTAAGAAAGAGTCACTTTCGAATTCTCTGTAATTTCATTTCCAAGCACACAATTGCTCAAAACACTTGGTGTGTGACCCCCAAATTAGTATTTGAAAATGGCCTTTATTATTTTAAAATAATGTGCTATTTAGCAAGATCCCCTTCTCTTCTATTCTTACCATCAAAATTGTGTAGCAAACATATTATGGTTTGCATTATTACTTTTATTTGAGGGAAAGGATGACAGTCTTCAAATGACATTCAGATAACAATCAATTATAACTGGCAAAGTGGATACATTTCTCAAGTTGGGGCTCCGAACAATCCCAATTAGGAAAGGTCCATGAATGACGTGAAAATAAACATGAAGCTCCTATAATACTTTCTTCTACTGATGATAATGTCTCCTTTTTTATTACTAACTCCAGCCACTTTCAGTCTCTGTGATCTTAACAGCTGAGGACTATCCAGCTGTTACTGCAATACAATTCCCTAGAGCAGGGGTAGAAAACCTTTTTGCACTGTGGGCTGGACCATGCTCCCTCACACTTCCGGTGACAGCAGTGACAGGTGCATTTGCAATGTGTTTTCTGCTGTTTCTGCTGCGTCCTGCAGTGGCGGGTGTGAGGGCAGCGTGTTGTCGGCTTTTTTCAGCTGCTTCTGGCATATTTTCTGCATATTTCTGGTGTGTTTCCAGCGCTTCCAATGGTGGTGGGATCCTCACTGTGGGTCAGATTAATTGGCACCAGGGGCCGGATTGGGCCCATGGGCTGTAGATTGGGAACCCCTGCCCTGGAGCTTCCAATCAGCCTGAGCAAAGGTGAAGATGAAGTAAGCAGCAGATCATCAGTACCATGTGTGACACAAGCTCTCCATCCATGTTTTTAGGCTGTTTTCTCTTTTTGAAGACTTTTTATTGTTTGTATTATATTGTGTTTTGACATGACCATATCACGACCAGTACTAATGAGATGACAGTGAACACAGGAGATCAATTTTATCATGGTTGTTTGGCAGAATTAAATGCTTTGAGCATGAAGTTCTGCCACATGTAGATTGTGCTAATTGTGTAAGTACAGCTGTCATGCAAGTGATGATCTCTAAAAACAACAACCATGTGGTACTTTGCACAAGTGTAAACACACTGATGGGAATTTCTGTTCAGGAGAAGCTGAAAAGAATACAGGCCATAATTCCTGGAAGGATAAGAGGCTGGCTACATAATCAGGAGTGGGCAGCTATACTCAGTATTTTTGCAACAGTATTTATGTCTGGTTACACACAATTATGCAGTGGCTCAAGTGGCTAAGATGCTGACTGGAAGGCAGGAGGTCAGCAGTTCGATTCCCAAATACTGCAGGACGGAATGAGCTCCTGTCTTTGTCCCAGCTCCTGCCACCCTAGCAGTTCGAAAGCAAGAAATTGAAAGTAGATAAATAGGGACCACTTTGGTGGGAAGGTAAACAGCGTTGGCTCTTCGGCTTTGAAACAGAGACGAGCACTGAACCTTAGAGTCGGATACGACTGGCTTCTGAGCAAGGGAAACATTTACCTTTACTTACACACAATTAAAACTGTTGTTTATCTAGAGCAGGGGTTCTCAACCTTTTTAAACTGGGGGTCAGATCATGCCCCCTCAGACTATTAGTGAGCTGGACAGGTGTCCCCCCCCCACTGCTATCAGAGGTGGTGTCAGCGGTGGGGTGAACACCAATTTGGACCACCAACATGTCCCCCCACACTGCTAACGCCACTGCTTCCCTACTTTCTGGCCTGCCATGGGTGAAGGGAGGGTCCTGCCTGTCCTTTTCCATGCTCAGCCAGAACGGCACCCGGGAAAGACGTGGGTGGGCACGTGTGTCTGCTACTTCGGCTGCTGGTGCAATTGTCTTTGTCCCCTCAACATGTCTTGGTATCTCACTAATGCCACTCTGTAGCAGGGCGGACGCTGTAATCCTTCTTACAACATCCACCGTGCAATGGAGCCAAGCCAGGTGGAGGGGAAAAGGATGGTGGCGGCGGCGATGGCACCGATGGCAGTGGGAGTGAGGGCGTGGGCTGAATGGAATGGTGCTATTGGCCAAGTCCAGCCCGTGGGCCATAGATTGAGAACCACTAATCTAGAGATAGTCTCTTCCATGGTTTACAGTGCTGGACTCATATTGTGCTGATCTGATCATGAGCAAATGTACTGTTAGAAAACTAATTTACTTTACATATTCCCCATAGTTGCTTTCCTTCCTATGTACAGCTGTTTCCAGTCACAAAAGTGAAACCTCTTTATAACCAAAATAAATAGTAATCTTAAATTCAATGTACCTTGACAGCAAATAAGTTTGCTGTGCTTACTTTAGCATGTATTTATAAGTTCCATTACCAACTGGAGAGATTGATGTTATAAACCTATAATAAAAAGCCTTATGTTATGGATTTTTCTAATGTTTCTTATCAAACAACTTGAATTATCTTTGCTTGTGTCTTCAATTTAAAATAGGTTCTCAATAAGTGTTTCCAATCTTGAGGTCATTTTTGCATACTTTTTCTTTCAGAATATGATAATGTTTACACTCTTTCCAATTTCTAGAATTTAACAGCTGTGTTTGCAAATTAGTCAAGTGCTTTGCAGTATTAACCTATACTGCATACATCCTTAATCCACATGAAAAACAAATATAGTTCGTTTTCTTTTATATAATTTATTTTTATTACTAGGTTGCAAAGGCAAGCACGGCGCCAAAATGGCTGCCGTGCTCTTTGCGGGGGGCCCCCCAACCCCGGACTCAGACATCTGGGTAGTTAGGGGGCGTGGCCAACCCCTTTATAAAAGGGGTGGCCACGAGGCGGCGCCTCCGCCATTTTAGAGACGCGACGGAGTGGAGAAGTTTGCTCTGCCGCTTTCAGTGCTTTCGCTGCTCCTCCCGTTGCTCGGGTGGTTAAGACGCTGACTCGGAAGGTCAGCGGATAGATTCCCGAGTACAGCACGGCGGTTGGAGCTCCGTCGGAGAAGGGGTATCCTCTCCGCTGCTCATTTAGTCCCGGATTGGGACTCACGATTGGGTGGCCATGGCACCCAAAAGGAAAAATCCCACGGCCCCACACACGGGGGAGGGCTTGCCCTACCCCCACAGCCACCTCTCCTTGTGCCACCTCGGGTCGGAGGGCTCATTCTGGGGTGAGGAGAGGGGTTGGAAGGGCTTTAGTACCCACTGTCACCAATGAGGGTGGCCAGGCCTCTACCCCCCTACCCAGTCGGAGGACTCGTGTGGGTGTGGTGCTTGCCTGTCCACCGGGGGCCTCACCCCCCATGGACTCTGGGGCACCCTGCTTGACCATAGGCCCATTGGCTGGACACGCCACTGGACAAGGTGGTCTGACTTGGCACAGCGCGGGATCGCGCCCTGCCATGGCCCCTGCACCCCATGGGCCAGACTATTTGACTTGGCCATACTGCGGCAGGGGGCTGGCGCAAGGCCTTGCCCCTCCACCTGCTATGGGCCTGGGGCTGGGTCGTGGACCTCCGCCCCACGCCGGACAACGTTCACCCAGCGGGGCGTCCGGCCCATCCGGCCCACCTTATCCTGGTGGCTTGGATATGGTTGATCTCCTTCTGGCCCGCATAGCAGCCCTGGAGGTATCAATGGGGATCGCCCCACCACCTATGGACACAGGGTTTGGGCCATCTACTGCCGCTACCCACATGCCTCTCAGTGGGCCATGAGCCAGGTTGAGCTGCTGGAGGCCATCAGGCCCACGCATGGTGGTGCTCCGCAGCTCCCTGGGCGGCCGCCCCTACAGGGCATCCCGTTGGTGCCCGGGGTTATTTGGACTGGAGTGGCAGCGGCCCAGAGCTTGACCTCTGTTGCGAGCTCCGACGCCCACCAGAGGCCGGAACCCCTGGTGGGGGCGGCCTAGGGGGGTGCAACCAGTGAGTATAATAGTCAAGTTAGCACTCCATCCATGATAACACAACATACTAGCGGCGTACAGTGGCCCTGGCCTCACCAGGCTACTTCGGGTGGGCACTTACCTAATCAGTACCCTTTGGCCACCTGGGCGTAGGATAACCCCCCCAACTGTGCCAGCTCAATTTGGTGGGCAACAGGGCACATTATTGGCTCCCACACTCCGCTCTGTGCCGATTACGGCCATGCCGACAGCCGGCTACTACCTTCCCCTGGGTGATCACTTGTCTCAGGCCACCAGGGAAAAGATATGGCGGGGGGAGTATGTGGATATTTTCACTCTCCTTAACCGTGAACCTACTAAGGAGGAGAAGGAAGGGTAGGACGACAGGGACAAGGAATTGCCTGTCGTCGTAAGCCCCCACGCACCTGGGCCAATTGGTTACCGGCCTATTTAATATACATGGCAGTATATCTTAGGGCTCATCCTGATTTGGCCATTTGGATGGTCCTGTACCTGGACAATATTTACCGGGCTGTTGTCGATTTCCCTGGCCCGTCATGTTTAGCCTATGACAAGGAATTTAGGATGAGGGTGGCACTTCACCCAGAGATGTGGTAGGACGAGCCCTGCCAGCAACTTTGGCTCCTCAGGATGATGCGATCTACCTGCTTGAGGGTTTTACTTTTGGCTTCCGCATCCCGTTCAGGGGTGTCCGCGCACCTCAGGATGCCCCGAATTTGCTGTCTCTCAGGGTTAATGAGGACGTTGCTGCTGAGAAGATAGCCAAAGAGGTTAGAGAGGGTAGGGTTGCTGGGCCGTTTGATATGCCCCCATACCCAAATTTAAAAGTATCCCCTCTGGGCTTAGTGCCCAAAAAGTCCTCAGGTGAATTTCGTCTGATTCACCACCTTTCTTACCCTGCGGGTTCCTCAGTCAATGACGCTATACCGGATGACCTTTGCTCGGTCCGGTATACGTCCTTTGGCCAGGCCTTGCAGATGGTACGCTCATGTGGTCGGGGGGCGCTTTTGGCAAAGTGCGACATCAAATCAGCATTCCGATTGTTGCCGGTCCACCCGGATGACTTTCAGCTTTTAGGTTTTTGTTTTCGGGGCAAGTTTTATGTGGACAAAGCCATACCTTTTGGCTGCTCCATTTCCTGCTCGGCCTTTGAGCGTTTTAGCACCTTTCTTCATTGGGCTTTCGTTCGAAGGTCGGGATCCCGGTCCGTGGCACACTACCTCGACGATTTTTTGTGAACGCGACTCGGGCACGTGTGGATGCCTGCTTGCCATATTTCAGGAGCTCATGGGGGAACTTGGTGTTCCTTTGGCGCCCGAAAAGACGGAGGGCCCAGCCACCACTCTTATATTCCTTGGTATAGATATTGACACCGTTGCTCAGACCTCCAGGTTACCCATAGAAAAGGTGACTCGGATCTCAGATGCGATTTTGGCAATGCTTGCCAAGCGCAAGGTGTCTCTCCGGGAGTTGCAGGTCCTCCACGGTCACCTTAACTTTGCCTGCAGGGTGGTGGCGTCGGGTAGAGCCTTTGCCAGGCATCTTTGTGATGCTATGGTTGGTCTTTCCAAGAAGTATCACAGGGTCCAGCTGACTAGGGGTTTACAGGCTGACCTGTCGGTTTGGCTCACATTCCTACAGGGCTTTAATGGCATCTCTTTTTGGAGGGCTGAGCATATCAACCCCCAATTCCAGGTCCAGTCGGATGCCTCGGGTTCCCTGGGATATGGGATTTATTTTGAGAGTAGGTGGGCTTATGGGAAATGGCCCCAGGAATGGCAAGGCACGGATCGCTTACGTGATCTTACGTTCCTCGAGTTTTTTCCAATTTTAGGCGCACTTATGCTCTGGGGTGACATGTGGGCTAACTCCGTAGTTCACTTTTGATGTGACAATGCTGCCGTAGTGCATATTGTTAACACCCAAACATGCAAGTCTCCCAGAGTTATGGCCTTAGCGCGACAATTTGTCATTAGGTCCTTGCGCCTCAATGTGCTCTTTAGGGCCAGACATGTGCCAGGCATTGATAATGATATTGCTGATGCTTTATCCCGCCTGCAGATCTCCCGGTTCCGTGCCTTGGCTCCAGATGCAGAGGAACTTCCCTCTCCACTTCCAGCCAAGATGTGGACCTTTGGCGAGAAGTGAACCGGGCGATCGGCATGTCTCTGGCCCCGCGCACGCGTAAGGCGTATTAGCACATGCTCCTACAGTTTAGGGCTTTTTGTGTGGAGAGGCAGCTCCCTGTCACATGGCCGATCCCGGTTGACCATGTTTTGCAGTACATGGTACACATTCGCAGTCAGGGTCTGGCTGCACGCACCATTGCCACCAGGCTCTTGGCATTGGCGTTTATGGCTAAGGCACGGGGCTTTACTGATTGTACGGGTGACTTCCGTATTCGCCATGTATTGGAAGGCTGGACACGTGAACACGGCCGCCGCCCGGACAGGCGTCAGCCTGTTTTACCTTGTCTTCTGGCACACCTTGCCCGAGGCTGGCGTGGCCTGTGTCATGATAGGTATGAGGAGTCTCTTTTTCATGCAGCTACCACCGTAGCTTTCTTTGGAGCTCTGAGAATTAGCAAGGTGGTTCCACTTTCAAAAGGGGACATGTCCTGTAGAGCACTGGAACTGGAAGATGTGTCTCTCAACCAAGAATGGGCTCAGTTGAGGATTCGTTCCTCAAAGGCCGATCAGGAAGGGAAGGGTAGTAGTGTGATGCTTCTACGGTGCATGTTTGCTGACATCTGTCTGGTTGGTGCCCTACATGCGTTTTTGGCAGTGCGTGGTTCACGCCCTGGCCTGTTGTTCTGCCACGGGATGGGTCTCCCCTTACCAAATTTCAATTCCGGAGGGTTACTGGGACTGCACTTCACAGTGCGGGGGTCCCTGGGGCTCGTTATGGTACCCATTTGTTTAGGATAGGTGCTGCATCAACTGCTGCTGCATTTGGGTACTCGGAGGTTGATATATGTAGGATGGGCAGATGGTGATCGGCGCGCTTTTCTTTGTACATGCGTCCCCTCACTGCATGAGTGCCTCGTTATGCCCTCAATTCTCTCTCCTTCTTTTACAGACCCTATGTGTTTCTGCACACCGGTGGCAGTGTGGCTGGTGGGCCACAGCTACATGCACTGGGCAGCGTGGCATGCTGCCTCATCGGAGTGGGGACCCCATCTTGGGCTACGTGCATCCGCGCGTATGCAGTGGTATGGTGTGCGCGGCATGAGGTGGCGGGAACTGTTGCCATTCCTGATGTCCATTGGGGATGCCGGACCGCCAGATGTTTTGATTCTGCACCTCGGCGGCAATGATCTTGCACAGATCACTAGCCTTGCTTTTAAAATGTCAGTGTGCAGTGACCTGGTGTTTATTCATAATTTATGGCCGTACACATGGTTGCTATGGTCAGACATCGTGCCGAGACACCGTTATAGGGGAGGTATTGACCTCCATGGTCTGGACCATGCCCGGCGGTCAGTGAACAGGGCTATTGCCTGGTTCCTTATCGAGAATGGCTTGGGGACAGCCATTCGACACCCGGGGATAGGGCTACAGGATTTTGGCCCGTATTCTGGAGATGGGGTTCACCTGTCAGCTAGAGGTATGGACCTCTTTCTGGAGGATGTGCAAGCGGGCCTGGTGACTGAGCTGTTGGTAAGGGGGGCAGTGAGTCATCATGGACACCTCCCCGTGTGGCGGGTAGCACTGATAAGGTAAAATTTATGACCCACTAGCATATTTTGCCCGGCGGTGCCGGGCTTTTTAAAATTGTTTTGGATAGTAAAGGGTTTCGGTTTTTTTTTTTGAACCAATGGTGCTGGGCTGTTTTAAATGGCGTAAGGTTTTGTGATTTTGTGGCTTCAAGGCGCTGCGTCCGCCAGCGGCGGACTTGCGCTCCCAGTGGTTTTTTTTTTTGTTTGTTTGTTTTGCGTGCTGGCTTCCTCAGTTCTGGGCTCTTTTAATTGGTTTTTGAACGTTTTTGTTTTATGTTTATGCAAATTTTGTTTTAATTTTATTTATATTATTTAATATTTTTTAGCTTAAAATTTAATTATGGTTTTTAAAATGTTAATTTTTACGCATTTTTATTTTTTGTTTTGGTTTTTGGGAGTGAGAAGTGATTTCTGGTTTTTTGGTAATTTTTGAGATTTGTGTGTTTATTTTTGAATGTTTTTATAACTTATTTGATTAATTTTGGAATTAATCTTATTAATTTTAATATTTTTGAATGTTTTTTTTTCTTTTGGCCTCTGGGTGAGGGTGGTGAGCTTTTCTGTCTCTCTTCAATTGTTGCCTATCTACAATTGTTCTCTTCTGTCCTCTGGGTGTCGCTTCCGGTAAGTTTTCTCTTCCTTTTCTCATTTGAGATCCGGTCCTCATAGATGGAAGACGTCTTTTGGTAAGTTCTCTGGGGGGGGGGTTGGGAGGGGGTGGGATTTTTTGGGGAGGGGGTGTCTTTGTGTTTTTTCTTGTTTATTTTTGATTGTTTTTGTGATTGTTTTTTGGATTTTTGTTTGGTTTTGAATGTTTTTGGTTTGTGTTTATTTTTTCAGTGTGTGTGTGTGTGGGGGGGTGGCTTTCTTTCCTGCGGGCCATGCTGGCTGGCCCATGTAGAACAAGGGAAGTTGCGGGGGGGGTGTTTCTTGTTTTTTTTTGCGCGCTGGCTGGCCCTTCGAATGGAAGGGCAGCGGCGGCGGGGTTTTTTTCCCCCACGGGCCATGCTGGGTGGCCCATGGGGAAGAAGGGAAGTTGCGGGGGGGGTGTGCACCGGTTTGCCCTTCGAACGGAAGGGCAGCGGAGGCGGGGGGTGTTATTTTTTCCCCCACAGGCCATGCTGGCTGGCCCATGGGGAAGAATGGCAGCGGCAGCGGGCATTGTTTTTTTAAGTTTTATTTTTCACGCGCCAGCCGCCTCAGCGTTCTGTGCGCTAATGGCGCACAGGATGCTGGGGCTTGTAGTTTTGCCTGCGCGTGTTTGCATACTTTAGCGGTTTGTTTCCTGCAGCTTTTTTTGATTGGCCGCGGCACGTTTTTGAACGTTCCTTTTGCCACGCCGCTCAGCCTGATTGGCTCTGGCGCGGCGCGGCGCAACGAACGTTGGGAATTGAAGTTCCCTTTTTTTGTTTGCAACTGGGGGGCCCCTGCCCCCGGGTCGAAAATTTCAGCCCGACAGTTACCTGCGAACCGGGTTCGGGCGAGTGAACGGAGGACCATTACGGGCTAGTGGGGCCTGGTGCAACATCCTTTGTCACATTCCAACGGTTAACACACCATTTTATAGGTATAGATAGGTATCTGGCAGGTTCGCAATTGATTGGCCAACCCGTAGATAGGTACAGGGGAAACAGGCTTGGCCGGTCAAGGGCGAACCATGAACGGGGTGATGCTAGGAGCTTCACAGCCTGCATCACCTTGATAATTTAACGGATACACATCAGAGGGTGGGGTCAATAGATAGTATATTGACTTCGGTCAACAATTTGTTTCTGACAACAAATAAATTGATACAAATTGATACACAATTGTCATTGGCAATTTGGGTGGAACCTTACCAGTGCTACTGCCTTAAAGAATTACAATTGGATGATACACCAATTGAAAGTTATAATTCGGACTAGGGCATTATTTAATAAAAGTGGCCCAATGCCTTTAATCCAATACCGGTGTCTGAGTCTTTATTTGGGTGGGTGCGCCTGCAAAGCAATAATGTCCTTTATCTGAGTAACTGAACACAAAGAGTTCCCTGAAAGTATTTTCATGTTTCCTATCTGTCAGCAACTTTCTGCTTGTTGTATTTCATTTTAGGTACCATGACATTATTTGACTAAAACACAAACAAGGCATTCTTTATTAAGCAAAATGAGACATTGGCATGTGTGGTTCTTTCCCCCAACAATTGACATGCGAGATTTTAAAGGTACTGTATCACAGTTCGATCATAAATATGATAGAATGTCTGCAGAAAATATAGTATCCAGAAAAACCATTGTATATTTTGATGGTGTTTTTAAATTATGAAGTTTTATACTCAATGTTATTGTTATGTTTATCAAAGCAAGAAAGAGAAGATTACAAACAACCATTATAAACACTTTTCTATGCAATTAATGAAGATAACTGAATTGGAAAACAGTGGAATTTATTAAACATTACTGAAATAATTTTTCACTTTTTTGCAAATGGAGGAAAAATATAGTAGTAGTGATACATTTAAGCCATGTTCTGGATGAATTTGCATTTCTTAATATACGCTAGAGCAGGAGTTCTCAACCTTTTAAAGCCAGGCGCTGGGTCACACTCCCTCAGACAGCTTCAGGGGCCAGATGGCCATTCTGCCCTTCCTCTACCACATGGCACTTCTAGGTGTTGTGTAGGCAGTGTTATTGTAACTTTAGTTATTGCTGTCCCTGGTTCCAACCCCACCCCCACCCCCAACTACCTCCTCTTCCACCCAACTTCTTCTTTCAGAAGCAGCATACAGTTTTTGCTTTTTAAAGAGTTACTTATTTTCCCCTGCTTCTTTCCTTGACTATAGCTGTGGATGAACTTCATAGAGTGGAGATTCTCCTCGCTCTCCTGAGTTCTGTTCCAGTATCCTGTTTTAGAAAAGATGTTCTGTTCCTCCCCTTCCCCGCTTTCACTTTTCCCTGCATTTGTTACTGTGCTTCACACACTGGGATGCCTACTCTCTCCTCTCTGGCCTGATCTCAGAAAAAAATGAAGGGAAAAAGAACTCCATGTATAAAAAGCAAAACAAAAACAAAACAAATTCAGGAACAATGAACAAGAATAAACAAAAGAAAGGAAAGGAAACTGGGCATAAGAACTGCTGGAGGAAGTTGAGAAGAAGGGAGAAGATTGAATGGAGGAAAGAGAAGTGCCTGGGCATGATGATGATGGCATTTTGAGTAAAAGCATAATTATATCTTATCCAATAGTAGCTCCCCGGTGGCTCAGTGGGTAAAAGCACTGTGCTTGGAGACCAAAAAGATTGGGTTTGATTCCTTGAGAGCTGCATGATAGGGGATCTGAAAGGAGGCTCATTCAGGTGTCCACTGCAATAATACTTTCAACCCAAAGCAATCTCTGACACAAAAACACACACATCCAATCTGAGGCACATTTTCTATTCCTTAAAATACAGGTTATAAGAGACAGAAAAAAGTAGTAAACATACTTCTCACTAAGCTATGAACAAATAGGAAGAGCCAATAAAAGAGTCATTTCTGTTCTTTCCCTGCTATTATCATTACATTAAATCTCAATCTCGTTGTTCTGTGCAGGACAATGTCAATAAAGATTTATCTCTCTATCTCTCTATCTCTCTATCTCTCTCTCTCTCTCTCTATCTATCTATCTATCTATCTACATGAGAGTGCAACGATGCTAGTTTCTTGACAGAGTGAAACAATGTTCTACAAGGCAACTCTAAAAAAAACCCACAAAAATTGTAACTTTGAAACTGAGCTTGGGATCAGCACATATTTGCCACAGACATAGTAGTCAGTCTGTTCTTGGTCTATGCCAAATTTGTGAAAGTTTTGCTGTTGTTCAGTTGCACAGTCAAGTCCAACCCTTTACGATTCCATGGACCATCGTGCACCAGGCTTCTCTGTCTTCCATCGTCCTTCTCAGCCCACTCCGATCTACGCCCATTGTGTCAATAATGCCATCTAGCCACCTCATCCTCTGCCGCCCTCTTCTCCTTTTGCCTTTGATCTTTCATATCATCAGGACCTTCTCTAGTGAGTGCTCTCTTCTCATTTGATGGCCAAAGTACTTGAGCTTCATCTTCAGTATTTGTCCCTCCAATGAGCAGTCAGGGTTGGTTTCCATCAGGATTGACTGATCTGATCTCCATGCAGTCCAGGGGAATCTCATGAGTCTCAGCCAGCACCACAATTCTTCTGCACTATTCTTCTGCACTCAGCCTTCCTTATGGTCCAGCTTTCACAGCCATACATTACTACTGGGAATACCATTGCTTTGACTATGTGGACTTTTGTGGGCAGGGTGATATTTTTACCCTTTATTATTCTACCTAGGTTTCTAATTGCTTAGTTCCCAAGAAGTAAGTGTCCTTTCTATTTCATGGCTGCAGTTATCATCTGCAGTGATCTTAGAGCCAAGGAAATTAAAGTATGTTACTACTTCCATTTCTTCCCCTTCTATCGGCCAGGGAGTGATGGGGCCTGTTGCCATGATCTTTGTGGGTTTTTTATGTTGAGGCCAACTTTTTCACTCTCCTCTTTCACCCTCATCACCCTCCTCTTTCACTCTCCTCTTTCACCCTCATCAAGAGGCTCTTTAGGTCTTCTTCACTTTCCACCATTAGGGTACTGACATCTGTATATCTCAGGTTGTTGATGTTTCTCCCAGCAATCTTAAGTCCAGCTTGTTCTTTGTCTAGCCCTGCATTATGCATGATGTATTCTGAATAAAAGTTAGATAGACAGGGTGACAATATGCAGCCTTGTTGTACTCCTTTTCCTATTCTAAACCTATCAGTATTTCTGTATCCTGTCCTAACTGTTGCTTCTTGGCTCAGGTACAGATTTCTCAGAAGGCACAGGCATTTTGAGTCTTAAAAAAAAAACTGTTTTACACAAACACATAACCCCTTCCACTCTTGGGAAAAAAGCAAGTGACTTTGTCTGTCACTAGATTGTAAACAGATCAAATAATCTGAAAAGGCCAATCTTGCATATTTTGGAAGAGAATGGGCAATCTTGTGTGGTTTCTGTTATTTGGAAAGCCTCCACCTGGAGTCCCTGTAACTTCTAAAAAGGTGAAAACTGACTATTATTATGGAGAACTCAGTTATAAGCTGTCACATTTCTAAAGCATAGGTAATATTGTCACCAGTTCCGTAACCTGGCTGCATCCAAACTTTTTACACTTTCGCATAACCAAATTAACTTCTTAACTCATTCCCAGTGAAACAGGCATTAAAAAAGGAGTTTGTTTATTATGGTAAAGATATTTTAAAATATATTTTTAAAAATATAATGAACAAGTATTCAGAAGTTGGCTAACCTAATGTGAGAAATTATTTTTTATGGCTGGGAATGGTCTTTCAAAGAACATCTAAAATGCCTTATTAATAGCTCTAAAATGCATCTCATGTTAAGTTGTTTTTCCTTCCTACACCTCCCCCTTTCCAAGCAATACTGTCTTTTCTAATATATCATGTCAGATCTTGCAAACAAAAAGCCGTGGCTTTCTTTACTGAGTCACACCATCTCATATGAGGTTTCCCTCTTTTCTTAAACCCCCCCCCCCCGCAATATTAACTTTTCTGGTCAGGTCAGGATTTTATTTCATTATATGTGCATGGTAGCCTACTTTTTTTCTGTGTGCATTTTTAAATGAATGTGGATTTTGTTTAATAGCTTTCAAAATTAAAAAAAAAGATAGCAGGGGAATAGAAAGATACTCAGAAACAAGTTCTAATGTAATATCCTGAATGAATTAAAGGGGAAAGTAAGTGGAGTCCTTGATAATTTAAATGTTATTTTTACCACTAATGTGAATTCATCCTTGGCAAATTAAAACAAGAAGAATTAATTGGATATGCAAATGATATTATTCAGTATATAAATTTAATTATATCTCAATTCGCTTTAACAGCATGAAAAAAGAATAAATTGCTCTTTACAAATTATTTGTCTTAAAAAACTACCTGCAACACAATGGAACAACACAGTAAAGCCATTTTTAAAAGAGGTTGTTCTGTTAACATAATATGTACTCTTCAAAGATATGTCAAACAAGGCTTCTAAAGAGGAAGCCAGGTTAACATACTGATTTATAATGTTCCATTATTAAACTTTAAGTATGTAGCAAAGCAGAGACTTGTGTCAACAGTGACAATGATCTTTTCATCATGGAGGGTTGTGGTAAATGAAGAATACTTTTCAGTACAAGATATTTGAGGAATGAATTTTGTTTTGTTAGCAATCTGAAATGTTGACTAAACACAGGGAATGGAGGGGGGTGGGAGTCCAAAAATATTAAAAACACTTAACCATTGTGAGGAGGGGAAAGGTTTACAATTACGATTTCTGTGCCACATTTGTTTGTTTCCATGCTACTTGTCTTTTAAGAGAGCTGGTTTGATAAGTCAGTGAGTTGGGTATCTAACTGAAGAACCAGAGGTTTGAAGTTCAGTTTCCCACTGTGCATCCCAGAAAAGACAGGTTGTGTGGTCTTGGATAAGCTGCACAGTCCTAGGATCCCACCCTCTTGAAAAGAAGAACAGTAAACTACTTCTGAATAATATCTACCTAAAAAAACCTGTCTTACTGACAAAATTATTTCTTTCAGAGTAGATCCCTACCTTGACTAAGGCAGCTCACAAAATGACTTTTAAAGCCCAGATGCAGTTAAAAACACAATAAGCTATGATATTTTTTAAAAAAATTCAAGTTATAATATGACTTGATTATTTTACATAGGACATAACAACATAAGATAGGAACAGGGATTTCAAAACATATTATGAGAACCAAAGGAAGAAGGAAGTTCTTTTCAGTTATGTAAATTGCTGCTCTTGAAACTCTGTGATACACTTAGTGCTGGTCTTTAATTTTAACCTGATCTATGCACACTTCTTAGCCTTCACACTGCATTTCAAATTCTGGAGTGTCCTTCCAGTCAGAGGTCATAAAGATACAGTGCATCCTTTCCAAACATATCCTTCTACTTTGAATCTATGGGTGGAACCTTGTTAATAAGAATGGACCAGTTTTATCCCTTATCTCTGCATGGAAATGAATTGTAGAAGCAACACCAAAAGGTCAAAGTTATGTAACTAGTGCTCTTTTCTCTATTTGGCATACTATTTTGAATTTCGTTAATTAAATAAAGCGGAGAGGGATTATCACACCTGCCTTTGCAAGGAAATACAGTAGAACCCCATATAGTAATCACCCCATACAGCAATGAAATCGCATAGTGATGAAGCTTGGAGAGGGAAAAGCTATTCCACAGTGATCGTTCCTATGGGAAAAGCCATACAATGATTTTCCAATGGGAAAAACTGCTTAACACCAAACATCGTTGTATGTTTTTTTTTTCCCATAGGGAAGATCGTACAACGATAAAAACTTCATAGCGATCAGCTCAGTGGAATGGATTAAAATCGCTATACGGAGTTCTACTGTATCTTTAATTAACTACTAAGCTTTTCATGTAAATGGAGTCTAGTAGTTCTTGGACTGGTGCTTATGAAACAAAACATAAGCCTATCTATATCATTTTCTTTAATTCAGAGTTGTAGTTTATACTTGCCTGCAAAGATCTAGGACCTCAATTAGACAAGGGATACATCTGAAAACATATTTATTTATTCAGTTTCTATACCACCCAAATTAGGAAAAACCCATTACTCAGAGTAATGTACGTAAAAAATTTGAACCCCACCACCTACATCCAACAACAGTGTACACAAGGTCAAATAAAAGGACCTTATGACAACAACTAAGCATAAGGCAACTAAGTCTTTAGTTACTAGTTCACTACCTATGGATTTATGGTTTTAAAGCCTTATTTATAGAATTCCACTTTTACTAAGTTCCTAAATATTTGGCAGGAGAAGGTTTGGCTTACCTCCAATGAAAGATTATTCTATAGGGACAAGTTCATCACTGAGAAGGCCCAGTTCTCATTGATACTCTTATCACCTCGCCGGACATGGCCTACCTCAATATTAACCACTAGCGATTTATTCAATGAAAGAGGAAAACCCAGGGGGAAGGTGCTGATTCCTTATTAGACACTGAATCCTTATCTAGAAGTAATGCATCCTTAATAGAAAAATATCATCAAGTTTCTGCCAACATAAGCTTGTCTCTGAATCTGGCTAATTAGTTTGCATTTGTTTTCTAATTAGTCAAATGGGGAAACAACACCATCTTCATTGCATGTCTGATATGTCAAACATTGAAAACTTTGTGTGGCTGATAAGATGAGTAAATCTCTCATTCTCAGTAACCTTCCAAGTCTCATCATGCTAAGACTCTCCACTGAGACTTATTCTTACATAAGCACAATTCCCTGGCTTTCAGTGAAAATAAGACATCAGTGGGTTTTGCCTGCTGTTTTGCAGGAAGCTGCCAAATTCTGTGCAGGTAATTTCATTTTCAACTCAATCCCATACAGGAAAGATAATGTTCTGTGGCAAGAATAGCTGTTTCTAAAGATCAACTATCCTTTTAAGTTGAATCTTGCAAAGGAAAGTGCTATTCTGAGCAGGAGTTATAACAGTAGTGTCCAACCTGTGGCATGCAGAAGCCTTTCCCCTGGCATGCATGCCAACAAGAGGAATACCCCCCCTGCGCAGCCCAGCCTGCACCACTTCACCACCACCCCTCCTTCTCTGTCAAAGGAGAAGCAAGAGAGGAGGTTGAAATTCTGGCCGGGAGGCTGCAGCTGTGAGTTAAGGTGGGGAGAGGCCTGGACAGTAGTGGGGGGTGGGGAGGAAGGCCTGTCAGTGGGGTAGAGAGGACTGATGGGTGGTGGGGAGACCCATCATGGGTGGTGTTATGTATGTTAACTGTGTTTTCTGACAGGAGCAGAATGTATCTTTTCTCATGTATCTATTCTTTTGCAAATAAATGCATAAAAAATGTGCACACTCTGTTAGCCAATGGGCTTGTTGTAGGAGCAGAATGTATCTTTTCTTAACAAGCCAATGGAATGGTTCGGCAACTGAGGCTTTGTGATGGAGAAAAGCATGATAGAAGTTTAACAATCCTAGAAATGATTGCAATTTGGCTTTACATTTTGGCCTGGGTGAATTTCGCATGGCCCCCACCTTGGAGTCATGATACCCTGGGGTGTATTTCGGTACCCCAGGAACTCCACTTCCTGTGCCAAAAGCACACATTTGTCTCTTCTGAGACGTAGAATGGCCCTCTCGAAACTCGATCGAGCCTGGCTGCTAGTTCAACAGTGTCCTTAGCAGTGATCAGGACATCGTCAAAATATGGCAGGACACCGGGCATACCTTTTAAAATACGTTCTACAAGAGATTGAAATATTCCGAGGGCCGCATTCACCCCAAATTGTAGTCTAGTTACCTTAAATGCCCCCCTATGCGTTACTATGGTCTGGGCTATGGCAGCAGCAGGAGACATAGTCAATTGTTGGTAAGCCTGGGCAAGGTCAAGTTTTGCAAAGCAATTTCCTCCATGCAAGGAGGCAAGAAGGTGGCTTACCATGGGCACAGGATATGTGTTCAGGCGAATAGCCTTATTGATGGTACACTTGTAGTCAGCACATATCCTGACCTCCCCGTTACTTTTCAAAGCAGTCACTATTGGTGTCTCCCACTCTGCGGAGTCCACTGGCACTAGGATGCCCTGCCCCACCAGTTTGTCCAGCTCGGCTTCTATCTTCTCCTTTAAAACAAAGGGTACCTGGTGTGGCTTCATCCGGATGGGCCGGACGGTTGATTCAAGCTCAAAGTCCACAGGGGGTCCTTTGTATAACCCTAAACCCTTTTTGAACACCTCAGGATGTGCAGCACAAACATCCTGGATTGGGTCAGCATCTATTGCATGAATGCCAGAAAGCCGGATTCCCAGGGGCCTAAACCATTGGGTCCCAATAAGACAGTTAGTGCCCTGCTTAACTACAACCAATGGCAAGGAGGTGCAAATGTTTTTGAATTTGACCAAGAAATTTCCCACCCCCAGGACCGGACTCTGGCAACCTTGCACATCCCGGAGGGAAGTTTTAAAAGAATTGCGCTTGGGCCGAGAGGCAGGGGGAATTCTCAAAACCTCCTGCTGTGGGATTATGGAAAAGGTAGTACCTGAATCCACCTCCATCTTGAAGGGGACGTCCTGCAGGCTAAGGTCTGTGAAGAAACGCTCGCTGACGATGCCCACTTGGCACGGCTCAGGCTCTGGTGACACTTTGGCGGTGGACATTTTGTGGTGATGTCTCTTCTTGGACTCAGGTGCTGGAGTTCTTTGCTTTCGTTGATGGCTTACTTTATCAATGTGCCCTCGTCGCCCGCAGTTGTGGCATTCTGCGGTGTGGAAGGGGCACTTCCTGTGGTCATGCTGGGCTCTGCAGCCATCACACTTGCAAAGGTGCTGTCTGTGCTTTTGTCGGACCACTCGGACTTCTCCCTCTGCATCGCTGGACTCCGATGAAGAGGTGGAACCAGGTGATGCTGAGGAGTATGAAGATGAATTTTTCTGAGCTTGCACAGCTGAGTCGGTGGCACTGGTGGTGGAGTGGCAATGCCAGAAAAGCCTGATGGCAGACCGTGCGGCCTCACACGCTACCGTCTCTTCTAGGACAGCATTGACAGTTAGCGTCTTCCTGATCATGAGGCGACATTGAGCATCTTCATCCCTCATGCCGGCCAGCAGATGGTCCTGGAGTGTTTCTTTGATGCTGTCCCACTTGCACGGGGCGGCAGCAATGCACAGCTTGGCGGCGTAGTCTGCAATGGACTCCCCAGGTCACTGCTCCCTTCTGTGGAAGGCCACCCTGGCTGGGAAGATCGAGACCTCTGGCTGCAGGTGTTTCCTCAGTGCAGACATGATTTCTGTGGGCGGCACCACATCCACGTCCCTTGGGAGTACGAGGTGGGTTGCCAGCTCAAGCGTCTCAGAACCGCACTGAGAGAGGAAACAGGAGCGCTTCTGGTCTTCGTCGGTGATCTTCTGTGAGGCCATTGCATGGCGGAATCGGCGTTCATATGTTGCCCATTTCTCAGGATGTGCTGGGTCAAATGGGCCAATGTTGCTGCCATGTGGGAACACCATCCCACCTTCATCGCCAGTTTCGTGTTCAGGGAATGAAGAAGCAGACGAGTGAAGTAGTGAAATTCAGCTCTTTATCAGTGGGGTTTGAACACAGCTTGGATGGTGCAAAACTCGGACTTATATACACTATAAACAGTAACAATAATACAAGAAGCCCATTAGCTAACAGAGTGTGCACATTTTCAATCCACTTATTTGCATAAGAACAGATACATGAGAAAAGATACATTCTGCTCCTACAACAAGCCCATTGGCAAACAGAGTGTGCACATTTTCGATCCACTTATTTGCATAAGAATAGATACATGAGAAAAGATACATTCTGCTCCTGTCAGAAAACACAGTTAACATATATAACAGGTGGAGAGGACCATCAGGGGTTAGGGAGGCCCATCTGGGATAGCATGAGAGGCCTTCCAACACATTGGAAACCATGGCTCCAGAGTTCAACCAGCTGCCCATGCTTCCTGATCTAGAAGAAACTCGTGGGAAGAGATACTTAATACCTGGGTTTTACCTGAAGCATCAAATGTAAGGGAATGTAGGAAGTATCAAGAGGTAAGCGTGTATAGTGAAAGGCTGGAAATGACACAGGAATCTCTCTTTAGCCACAACATTGCTCCTCTGCATGCTCTCCATGATAATCCCCACCTCAGAAAACCTATTCACAAGCAAGTTACTTTCTATCAAATTGAGTGAGAGAAGATAAGAAGGATGTGTGCAGCATATCACTAATGAGTATCTTTTGTCCCTTGTTTTGCCCCTGCTTCATTTGCAGATTCTGGCTTCATCCTGACACTTCAGCAATGGTCGGACCACTCCATTAGATCCTTCCTTCCTTCTCTCTTTCATACTCTACATCCATGATGGTGAACCTTGGCACTCAAGATGTTCTTGGACTTCAATTCCCAGAAGCCCAAGCACCCTGTGAATCCACATGAATGGATTTACTGCGACTCATCTGGCCCATGCTACTCTTGTTGCTCCTAGAAGCGGAAGTAAAATGTGCCCCATACTGGCGTGTTTTACTTCCGCTTCCGGGAGCAACGAGGGCAGTGCGGGCTGGATGAATCGCAGTAAATCCATTCGTGTGGATTCACAGGGTGCTTGGGCTTCTGAGAATTGAAGTGCAAGAATATCTAGCGTGCCAAGGTTACCATCACGGCTCTACATCCTATTATGTATCATACAGTTCCTCTTCCTTCCACTTGCTTTTACACATGCAGGCTCAGCTTGGGAACCATCCATCTCCCTGATCCTTTCAGTGCTATTTACTGTGTTGTTCCCGACTAATTTTCTCCCACTCAAATATGATGCTTGAAATAAAGATATGCATTGTAGTGACTAAAGCATGATTATAGCACTGCTTATTAATGATTATGATGTCCCACTAGCTTACCTACCTAACAATCTATTAACACGTCCAGCTATATGAACTATATGGCATCTTTGCTGATGGCCAAACACTTAGGTGACTCGTTACTACAGCTGAAATAAGCTTAAGTAATTCAGAGATATGATTTCAGTAAACTTTTGTATCTCAGAAATCAGCCTTGAAAATGAAGCCATATTTAGCTTCTGAAGACCAATTAAAAAACTAAACAAGCTAATTTGCAAGCTACACATGATGGGGGAAAATATTTAAATCATAGTCTATCAGCAGTCAAGACATTGCTTTATCTAATGACAACCTGACTTTGGAATCACCACCTGATTGTTCTTTTCAGCTCATGCTGCAAAAGCTGAAAAATTATCACCAGGTTGTATGAATTTTGGAGCAGGGCGATTAATCTTTAATATTTCTAGATGTATCCTTAAAACATCCTCACTACATGCAAAAGCGAAATGTCAGTAAGGTAGCTAAGCACAAGTACAAAGGGAACTGGTAGATGATGCTGTCTACAAATGGTCAGTTAACATAATCCCTTAAGAGGGGGCTGGAAGACGAACATTCTTACTCCTTATTAAAAAAGGTTTTTTACATGTTTTCATAAGCCATCAGACCCACAAGAGATATGGCCTTTGCCTCAGCATGTAAGCACAGCAGACCTGTCAAAAGATCTACAAAGTGTCTTCCACAGCAACAACTTTAAACTTTCATCTGTTTCCCTAAGGAGAATTTTACTTTATCCGAATTAACTTGAATGAAGTTTCACTATAAATGTTGTTTATTATCAGTGGGAAAGGCAGCTTAGCATCAGCTGATATACATGGAGTTTGAAGTCAGCAGCTGTGTTTGATGTCACATTTTACTTGTTTTGTCTCAGTGGGCCACATGTCTGCTGACAGACTGCTGAAAAATTAATCACTCCAGACACTGCAGCATCATTTGAGGTGAAATCTAGCATAATCTCTAATATTGCTGATGCTTGAAATAAAGATATGCATTGTAGTGACTAAAGCATGATTATAGCACTGCTTATTAATGATTATGATGTCCCACTAGCTTACCTACCTAACAATCTATTAACACGTCCAGCTATATGAACTAAATATAAACAATTAACCCTGAGTCACATGAGCAGTCAGGTAGATTGTAGACTTAAGATTTTGTTTCTACTATTCCTGACTATTTCTCTTAATTTTCTAACATAGTAAGATGCTAGTTATAGACATGGGGTGCTTAGATTATTTCAAAAGGAAGAAATGTTCTTAAATGTTCCAGGTTGCTAAAGTTAAGTTCCCTGGTTTGCAAAGGTGCCTTAAAACATTTATTGTGGTTTTTCTTCAAAATAAAGGTAAAGATCTCCCATGCTTGAAAACCAGTCGCGTCTGACTCTTGGGTGTGGTACTCATCTCTTATTACAGCCAAAGAGCCAGGGCCGTCAAAATAGCAACATATTATTTTTCACTCACTCACTCACTCATATACCAAATCTATCTAATTTTAAAGGAAAAAGAATGGAATGCAATAGAATATAATTTTGACTAAAGGAGAAAATACTGATTTTCTTCATCTCCAGACTGATCCACATTACTCCAATGGTGTATCTTGAATAGCTAGCACATGGACTGTTACATGAATTATGGGCCAGTAGTGTGTAAGTGCTCGATCTGGTAACTGAGGGAATATGCTAAACCAGGGGATCTCAACCTTTTCCAGCCGTGGGCTGGACCATGCCCCCTCAGACAGCTGAGCAGGCCAGACTAGTGATTCCCCCCACTATAAATGCTGCCATAAAACACAACTGATGCTGTTGTAAACTCATTTACGATGGCCGCAGACTCATTTACAGCTGTTCTAAATGCATTTATGATGACAATAAATGAGTCCATGGCCGATTCTGGCGGCGGCGGCTGGAGCAAGGTTGGGGACTGGATTATTTGGCGCCACAGGCAATAGATAGAGAACCCTTGTGCTAGACTATTTTCCTCTTCAGACACGATTCACACTGGAGAGATTTGTCTGATAATGCACATTGCCAGAGATAGACAGTGAGAAGCAGCAAGAAAAGACAGTGTGTTGCTCTTTGTTTATATAGTATGTTTTAGTGACACTGATGGTGAGTATGCAAGCAATCCTCTCATCAACAGTTCAAGAGCCCTCAAGGCCTTTAATATTGGCAGCACTTCCAGATATTTGGGACATGAGATGAAAAAAATGTATTGCAAAGGACTCTGCTGCTTTAAAAGATTTTCTCCAGAGGTTGCAGATGAATCTGATGGTTTTTAAGGACTACTTCAGTTAACCCTCTGCAGATCTTACACTGATGGGTGATAGACTCTTCTTCAAGGTAAAAAATAAACATTTAGCATGTCTGTCAGCATGTGGCAGCTTGGCGTACAACGTACTTTGTGAAGAGGGACACTGGGGTAATAAAAAGAATGACAGTAAATGGCATATCCCCCTTCATTTTCTTTTAAACCAGAAAAGAGAATAGCTAAATGAAGGAAGCAGCAAGAAAAAGAAACAAAGATAAAAGAGAAGTAATTAGATGTGTGTGTGTGTGTGTGTGTGTGTGTGTGTGTGTGTGTGTGTGTGTGTGTGTGTGTGTGTGTGTGTGTGTGTGTTAGGAGAATCTATTTTGCTCTGAAATTCTCTAGCAATGCTACTCTCAGCACACAAAAGAGAATTGAGAACAAACTATTAGGAACCAGCTGGACATGTGCAGTGGAAAGGGGGAGAGGAATTCTGCTAAGCTAAAAGCTGAGCACAGAAGATCAGATGCCTTTGAAATGTGGTGTTGGAGGAGTTTTGAGGATACCCTGGACAGCGAGGAGAACAAATAGGTCGATCTTAGAGCATATCAACCCTGACTGCTTCTTAGTAGGTCAAATAGTAAAGATGAAGCTAAAGTACAGTGGTACCTCACATAGCGAATGCATCACATAGCGAAAAATTCACATAACGAAGTGTTCGTTATGCAAGGGCGATACCACACATAACAAAAAAAAAATCATTCGTTATGCGGGGTTTTTGGTAACCGGGGTATGCCCGCTCAATGGGAATCCTGGTTAATGAATTTCTTTTTAATTATGCAGGGTATCTCCCATAGGGAACCACACAATGAAAAAAACACATAGTAAAGAGCTCCGTGGAATGGAGTTTTTTCATTATGTGGGGTTCTACTGTACATTGGACATCAAATGAGAAGGGAGGATTCACCTGAGAAAGCCTTGATGCTGGGAATGGTGGAGGGCAAAAGAAGAAGGGGGCGGCCAAAAATGAGATGGCTAGATGGTATTGTAGATGCAATGGGCACAGAGCTGGGCAGGTTGAGGAGGATGGTGGAGGACAGAGGTGCCTGGCAGGTAATGGTCCATAGGGTCGCAAAGTGTCAGAATTGACTGTGCGACTGAATAAGAAAAGAAAAAAACCACTGGTATTTTCTGAGGAAGGTTTCAGCATAGCCATCAAAACCCACAAGTGTGATTCTCAAAGATTAAAAAAAAGAAAAAGTGAATACACAATCTTTTCAGTGCTGCGGTTAGATTCAAGGTCTGACATGTATGTTGAATGTATATTTTGCTCTCCTGCCGGCAGTAGGAAAGGAAGTATTCTCCGTTCTCTCCTGTAGATTGATCCAGTTTAATATTGTATCAACATGTGCAACATTTAACATTATTCAGGATGTATTTGTTATAGGTAACAATAGACAAATCTGTCAGTCTTGTTTTCTCTTAGATTTAAGTTTATCAGCTAGCCACATTAAGCAAGGACAGCTAATCTCATTATGAAGATAATTATGTGGTAAAGATTGGCTGTACCACTACTGAACAGGAGAATCCAATCAGAAAAAATGGGTTCATGACCCTAATTCAGCATTACTCAAGACTTCAATCCTGGACATCTAATACTCAGTCCTCAGCTTATATGGGCTTGTCTCTCAAATTTGCTTTCTCCCGTAGTTTTTTAACTCCAAATCTCAAGTTCTCTCCATTTAGTTGACAAAGTTTTCAAATTTATAACATTTCAAGCCTTAATCTAGCCCTTGTTGAATCAAACAAAATTCCCAGCTCTCCCTAGTTTTCAGTTGAAATATTTTTCATTGACTTTATTTGTTGCTTTCCTTTTCTGTTCTTCACTCCATACCAGGAAATTTGGTTGTCCATTCCACTTAAATCTCAAGAATTTAGACAACAAAGTAGCCCCCTCTGAATAATTTTGGGTACTCTGAAAAATGTTAACTACACAACATTTCTGTTAGAGCAGGGATTCTCAACCTGTGGCCCGTGGGCAGGATGTGGCCCATGACAGCATTTCATGTGGCCTTCCACTGCCAGGAAGTGTGGTGTGGTGGAAGAAGGGCAAAATGGCCATCCAGCCCCAGAAGCTATCTGAAGGAGCATGACCTGGCCACTGGCTTAAAAAGATTGAGAACTCCTGTCCAACAGTCTCTAATATCAACCAACCTGTCCTTGGTGGGCTTAAAAGAGGAGGCAATTTTTTATTTGGAATTAATGATTGTTTTTCATTCATTCATTTCATTTCATTTATTCGATTTATACCCCGCCCTACTCGACCAGGGCCGACTCAGGGTGGCTTACAACAGTTAAATCAAATACAATATACAAAATTACAAATGATACAATGTTACAATACAGCAGTGAAACAATAAAATGTGCAATAACATTTAAGTTCTAACATAACAAAATGGTTACACGATCCCTCAGCTACTAAACATAAGTAGGGGAAAGGGAAAGGGGAGGGGGAAAGGGGAGGGAAAAGGGGAAATACGACACAATACAGTTCATTATGCAATACAAGACAATAACAAAATATCAAGCATAAACATAATATAAACAATTAAATAAAAAAATAAACAAATACAGAACATAATAACAGTTTACAATGTTACAAGATATAATCAGGAAAAAATAATAATAATCCAAAGGGGGGGAGGGTCAGAGCCCAAGGCTCAACAACCTTGCACAGATGAGAACGTCATCATGCGGTGTCTTCGGCTCCCTTGGCCATGGGAGCCCTTTTAACCTCCACGCCCGGTGGCAGGGGGCGGGGAGGGACGGCTTCGCGCGGCGGCTGCGGCATCTTCGGCTCCCTCGGCCACGGGAGCCCTTTTAACCTCCCCGCCCGGTGGCAGGGGGCGGGGAGGGGTGGCTTCACGCAGCGGCTGCGCATCTTCGGCTCCCTCGGCCATGGGAGCCCTTTTAAACTCCCCGCCCGGTGGCAGGGGGCGGGGAGGGACGGCTTCGCGCAGCGGCTGCGGCGTCTTCGGCACCCTCGGCCATGGGAGCCCTTTTAACCTCCCCGCCCGGTGGCAGGGAGGGACGGCTTCGCACGGCGGCTGCGGCTCCCTCGGCCACAGGAGCCCTTTTAACCTCCCCGCCCGGTGGCAGGGGGCAGGGAGGGATGGCTTCGCACGGCGTCTTCGGCGTCTTTAGCTCCCTCGGCCACGGGAGCCTTTTTAACCTCCCCGCCCGGCAGCAGGGGGCAGGGAGGGACAGCTTTGCGCGGCAGCTGCAGCATCTTCGGCTCCCTCGGCCATGGGAGCCCTTTTAACCTCCCCGCCCGGTGGCAGGGGGCGGGGAGGGACGGCTTCGTGCGGCGGCTGCGGCGTCTTCGGCTCCCTCGGCCACGGGAGCCCTTTTAACCTCCCCGCCCGGTGGTAGGGGGTGGGGAGGGACGGCTTTGATGAGTGATTACCTAGATTGCATCAATGTTAATATGCCAATAATGTTCGGTTGAGGACAGGGGAAGTGTTTTTTTCTCTTTAAGCATATTGTTGATGTGATATATGTCACATACACAATAATACATTTTCCTTTGCTTTGAGGTTCTTCCCTTTCTGGTCTGTACATCCAGCACTGCTTGCCTACTGGTCCTTCTCATCAGCAAAATGCATTAATATTTTTAAAAATCCACATCTCCTGTCTTTGGGGAGCAGGGGAAGTGATTAATTTGCCAATATAACAATTACACTTATATACCACCCCATACTGCTTAGTGCACTGTCTGGGCAGTTCACATGTTAATTAGCATTTTGCCCACAACATGCTGGGGATTCATTTTACTGAACTCAGAAGGATGGAAGGTTGAGTCAACCTTGATCCCTGGTCAGGATCGAACTCACAACCTTTTGGCTGCAGTATAGCAGTTTAACCACTACACCACCAGAAAGTGGCTTACTTGATATTGATAGTCTCACTTTGAACAACCAAACCCACCAGAGCCATTTCTGTATGAACGGTGTGGCCTGATTTGATCATTCTAACCCAGCTTCACTGATCCAAAGCAACCCTGGCTAGATCCTGAGTGCTAATGGAGCTTCGCTCTTACTCTGGCTGCAGCTGGACAGCCAGCCCTTTTGTCTTCAGACCCCTTCCAGTTGCTTTTAAAGCCATTGTTCAAATAAAGTGAAATGCAGAAGCATCCAGCAAGATTTTTTTCCCTTAAGAATTCCTCCTATTCATGGACATAAACCTGTACTTACCCTGAATTTATATCTTGTACAATCTTCTCTTATTGTTACATTGAAGGTGCCTGAGTGACCAAGGTCACTGCAGACAGCTACACAGCACAGAGGCTCCATTTCTATGACAACCAGAGGGCAGAGAGGCAATATCCTGCCGGAGTGTTATTTCTTCTGTCACTTTCATGAGCATGACCTCTTTGTGCTGTTGTATCATTTTTAGTTATTAAAAGTTTAAACATAAATAGTTGTCCAGCCTCAAGCTGGTTAAGCACCATAAGCTGTCCCTCTGGCAAAGTGCTGAAACTTTAAAGGCACAGATACCAGTTTTGCTTTGTAACAGAGATTTTCTTTAAGTCTTCCACTTAATATGCACAGTTAAAAAAAGACTTATAAAAGCCAAGTTATCACAACATATTAATTAGTGTGTGGGAATGCCAGTCGTAATGTTAAGCTCTCTAGCTTGTACAGTGTAAGAAACCCAGATAATACTTTTGTTTAATGCAACCATATGATTTAAGAGCCTGTTCAAAATGTATTATGGGAAATGTAGTCCACCTCAAGATACAGTTTAGATGAGGGATGGGCAACCTATGGCCTGTGGGTCAGATTTGGCCCATGGTGCCAAATCATCCAGCCTGCACCACCGCCACTGGAAGCAGACTGCCGTAAACGCACACAGCTGTTGTAAAAACAACAACACATTTACGACATCCACAGATGCATTTAATGGCAGCATTTACAGCAGGGGGAACCACCAGTCTGGCCTGCCCAACTGTCTGAGGGAGCGTGACCCAGCCCCCAACTTAAAAAGGTTGGCAACTCCTGGTTTAGATTATGGTAGTTCTACAGATTTCCAGATGTGGCACATAACCCTTCTTTATAGTGTGATTTAGTACTTATTCAGACCATCTAAAGGGGTGTTAGCTGTTCTAAAGAAGCAACAGTGGTTCAAAAAGGAATGACATACATTTTCTCCCTCTAATTCTAAATCTTATTTAACAAGGGGAAGAGATCATCTTATGGATTAGTGGGGTTTTGTGCCCAGTGCCTGTGATTCAGTGTTGGTGCTTTTAAAAATGGTTCATCAGCTCAGTTTTGGAAAAAGCAGGAAATTATCCCATTATTACCACTCTGTATATACATACTGACTGAAATCCTGTTGTTTAGCATAGTAAATCACAATTAGAAAAGATCCATGTGAATACATGGAAAGTATGGAAGAGTAGACCCACCAAATCCTCAGTAGGACGTGCCTACTGTAGTGTGACTTACTACACTAAGCAACAGGATTTCAGCCAATGCTTCATTAAGAAAAGTAAAAATCAAGGAATTGTTATTTGTCACCAACAATCAGGTGGGTTTCCCAGTAGCCATTCGCAAGCTCTGGAACTCTCTACAAAGGGGAGTTCACTGGCACCTATTCTGTTCTTTTGCTGCCAAAAAGCAAATATTTTTACTCTGGTAGGCTTTTCATATTTAATTTGGGTTAGTGTTGAAGAAGTTTTTAAGAGGCTGTCATTTCCGTTTTTTAAATAAACAAACAAAAACAAAACCCTTTTTGATGTTTTAGCTGTATTTCTCCCCTCTTTTTTGAATTTTGCTATTGTTAACCTCCAGGAGAGCCATTTTTTGACTGAAGGTTGGATAGAAACACAACAAATACATTAAAAATGCTGAGCTATGGAATTTCACACTATTATTTAAAATTTCTACTTACATACCCATTACTCATGTAAGTACAACTGCATAAGCATAAAGAAATCTAAACTTATTTATCTTCAAACTTTCTAGTGACTCTTATTAAATGATGGGCATGCACTGGTACACACAGCATTTACATGTATCATAGTTGTGGTTAGGACATGGCACCTAAACAATTAGCTGCAATTAGCTGCTGAAAGCTGTGCAAATCTTACACAAACTGACCATTGGATTTTTTTCTTTCCTTTCATAGCTAATGGGATAGTTTAAAACAGAGTCAGAAAGAAAGCAATTGAAAGTAACAGAAACACTAAGAGTGTCTCTTTTTTGGAGCCTAGTTCTATTTGCTTTAATGTATAGGAAGAATAATTTGTTGTGAGCCAGTTCTTCTGCCACTTAAAATGAAATCAAAGAGAATCAGTTTTTTAATACAGCATTTACCTGAAACAAGTTTTAGATTTCAAGGGCCAGTTAAAGTTAAGCATCATATAAATACCTTTGAAATACATTTTCAAAGTGAAATGCATTTACATAGAATAGTTAATACATTTTCTGTTTCACTGCATAACAAAAACAAATACATTTCCATGCCAAAATTAAAAGAACTTCTTACTTGAATGGATTTAAATGACTGCAAGTTACAAATGAACTTACAAGAGATCATTTTAAAACCACTATGTAATTATGCTCAGATTGAGGCATAACTGTGAGGAATGGGATATCATTAAGTTAGAATAACAGCACATCTTCATCTGGACTGCCAGTATTAAGCCTATATGTACAGCATGCTTAAACAGAGGAAAATGCATATTTCATCCATCTTTTATTACAGGGCTAAATCCTACACTGAGTTCACCCACTGATATAAATGCAGGCTGTGTTGGTTTGGGCGACCAAGTCATTTGCATTTCAACAGGTCAGTAACATGGGAGTTTAGCCCACTCTGTAGTCCCCAACTAGAACAGCTCAGAGCATTCTGAAAAATGCTGACTACATGATTTCTGATAAAGCATTGCTAACCATCACTAATGCATCCCATCTGTCCCAGGATGGTCATGGGTAGTAAGCTACTGTTTATGTGGGATAACTAAGGATTGTTCCAGGTAAACACCTTTTCTAAAAGATGTTTAAAGCAAAATAGTTGTTGTGCTGACTAAACAGACAGAGGAGCTCAGAAATATTTTTGTTAGTAGTTTCTAAGCATGAAGGGCAGGGTCTACCAGGACTGCCGTATAGGGCCCGGAGCTGACAGGGGCCCTGCTGCAGCCGGCCATAACTGTGACATTACTGTGAAACATTACTGTGGGGCCCTGTTGTGTTCTAAAGCCTGTGCCTTTAAACAATGTACCTATCCATGTGTATCCAATGTAACCCATTCTATATGTAACATTGTAACCTCCAGCTGCATCACTGTAACCTTAATAGGACACGAGCTAGTGACCACTAGGTGGCAGTAGCGAGCGTCCAAGCTCATTGGTCCAAGACTCACCTAGAACTACAGCGCGGGAAGATTCCCGCCATTACCTTCACCTGGACAAGAAGGGCGTGACCCGCAATGACGTCATGCGGACAGTAGCCAATGGACTGTCGAGGAGCCACATTCAAATGTATAGCCACTGTATATATTGAGCTGTTCATCCGCCATTACCTCATGTTCCCTCTGACCAGCATGTAATAAAGTTGTGTTAAGCCAGCTCTTTGGCTGTCCTGGTGTCCTTGGTCCCATACACTAAATTGGCGACGAAGGTGGGATTATGGCTGCCCACGGGACCAAGACATACGCCGGTTTTGACATCAAGAAACCGCAAGATTGGGAACTCTTCGAAATGGACTTCCAAGGCGCGCTGGTGGAGTTCAAGGTGACGGACGAGGCGAAGAAAAGAGCCATCCTCACCAGAATGCTCGGGCACGACGGCAAGAGGGTATTGATTGACCTCATCGCACCCAAAAAGGCGGCTGAATTCAAGGCAAAGGAGCTCCTGACGGTGCTGCGAGACCATTTCCGGCCATCGGTAGCGATGTTTCCCGCTCGGAGCGCATTTTGGAGGCGAGTCCAAGCGCCCGGTGAGTCGGTCGCCGCTTTCGTAGCGGCTCTGCGTCTGGCTGCCGGCCCATGCAAATGGGAGAATTTGGAAGTCACCCTCAGGGACTGCGTGCTATGCGGCCTGAAGGACGCCGAGATTCAGCGCACGCTAATGAATCAGGAGCCGCCCCCCACGTTGCAGGAGGTCCTGAAAGCGGCACAGGCCGCAGAAGCCATGAAGGCCGGGGTGCAAGAGCTCCAGGACTGGCGGCCGAAGGCCAACAAAGCAGAGAGTTCGGTGCACGCAGCCCAGCGAATTTCGAAATCGTCTGCCGAAAGCAGCGACGACGAGGACATCCGGAGGGTCCGGAAGGAGGGCCGGCGTTGCGACGGCTGTGGGGCGGCTCACGACCGTGCCAGGTGCCCGTTCAGAAAGGCCGAGTGCCACAACTGCAGGCGACGCGGGCACATAGCCAAAGTCTGCAGACAACGGCGCAAGGACCGGAGGAGCTCGCCCGACCGCCCAGCGAGGGACCGGAGGAGCTCGCCTGACTGCCCAGCGAGGCCAGACCGCTCGACGAGACTAAAGGATGGCGCCCGGCCCACGAGGAAGCAGGACGGCGTGGGCCGCATCTCCGACGGCAGCGACGACGACGCCCCGGTTTTCAGCGTGTCCATGGGACACCCCCGTTACTTTGTTGAGGTACTGGTGCAAGGGGCTCCTGTTAGGATGGAGATTGACTCTGGCTCCTCTTACTCAATCATTTCCCAGAGGGAGTTTTTGAGAATTGCCCCCCGCGTACGGCCCAAGCTCAAAGCGTTGAGGTCCACGCTTCGGGACGTGCAAGGGAACAGTATCCCGGTGTTGGGGGTTGGGAATTTCCAGGTTCTGTACAAGCGGCACGCCGCGGAACTCCCCCTAGTCGTTCTTAAGGGGGGTAATTGCAGCCTCCTCGGGACTCAATGGTTTCAGCCTCTGGGTCTGTTCATTGGGGGGGTGCACGCCGTTGGGTCTGACCCGATACAGGAGGTGTGCGACGCGCACCCCGAAGTCTTCAAGAAGGGACTTGGGAAATTCAATGGACCCCCAGTAACGTTCGACCTGGACCCGGAGGTCCGCCCAATCAGACTCAAACCGCGCCGGGTGCCTTTTGCACTCAAGGACAAAATAGAGGCGGAACTGGACAAATTAGTGGGCCAGGGGATTCTTGTTCCTGTTGATTCCGCGGAGTGGGAAACTCCAATTGTCACAGCATTGAAGGCCAATGGGGAGGTTTGCATTTGCGCCGATTATAAGTGCACCATTAATAAGGCAATCCGCCCTAATGCGTACCCGGTGCCGGTGGTCAGCCATTTGCTAGCCAGGTTACATGGGGGAAAGTGTTTCGCTAAGCTCGACCTGGCACAGGCCTATCAGCAACTCATGGTAACCCCTGCCGCAGCTGCTGCACAGATCATAATCACGCATAAGGGGGCGTTCCAGGTGACGCGCCTCCAATTCGGCGTGAACTCGGCGCCTGGAATTTTCCAGTCGCTCGTGGAACGCCTCCTCAAAGGGCTGGACGGCGTTTTACCATATTTTGATGACGTATTGATAACGGGGGGGAGTGAGGTTGAGTTGGCTGAAAGGCTAAACAAGGTCCTGGCGGCGTTCGAACAGGCGGGGTTGAGGTTGCGAAAAGACAAATGCGTCTTCTTCGCGAAGGAGGTTGAGTTCTTAGGGTTCCGAGTAACACCCGAGGGGATCAAACCGTCCAAATCCAAGGTGGCCACCATCAAGAAAGCTCCTCGCCCCACATCCAAGCCCGAGTTGCAGTCGTTCCTAGGGCTCTTAAATTTCTACCACTCCTTCCTTCCACGGAAGGCTGCGGTGGCTGAGCCGCTTCACAAGTTGCTCAAGAAAGATGCGGCATGGAAGTGGGGCGATGACCAGGAGAGGGCATTCACGGAACTGAAACAACCCCTGGCGTCTGACGCCATTCTGACCCATTTCGACCCCAAACGGCCGGTGGTACTGATCTGTGATGCATCCCCGGTGGGGGTGGGGGCAGTGTTATGCCACGTGTTGGAAAACGGGAGGGAGGCCCCAATAGCGTTTTACTCCAGGTCCCTATCCCAAGCGGAGAGAAACTACGCCCAGACAGACAGGGAGGCACTGGCGATAGTTGCGGGGACCAAAAAATTTCACGATTTTCTGTATGGCCGCCCTTTCACCATCGTGACTGACCTCAAGCCCCTACTAGGCATTTTTACCGCAGATAAGCCCACGCCACAGATCCTGTCCCCGAGAATGCTTAGGTGGGCCATTTTTCTCAACGCCTACCAGCACGCGTTGGTGTACCGGCCCGGGAAAGAGATCAGCCATGCGGACGCCCTATCAAGGTCCCCCCTTCCCCTAATGCAGAGCCAAATGGGCGGAGAGGGGCGTGACCGCCAGGTGCTCATGATAGAGGTTTTGGATTCGCCCCCCATAGTGCCCGCCGACATTGCCACAGCGACAAGGAAGGACAAGACGTTGGCGGTGGTTTGCTCCTGGGTACAGAAAGGGTGGCCGGCGTCTTCCCCAGCAGAGGAATTCGCCCCATTTTTTAGGAAGAAGCTGGAACTGTCCCTAGAGAGGGGGTGCCTCTTGTGGGGGCAGCGGGTGGTGATCCCTACATCCCTTCGACCGTGGGTGCTTAAACTGCTGCACGTCAGCCACCCCGGAATTGTGCGCTCCAAAGCGCTGGCCCGGAGTTACTTCTGGTGGCCCCAGTTAGACGCCGACATCGAGCACATGGTCGGCACTTGCGAGAGCTGCCAATGCTCCAGACCGGAGGAGGCCCGCCTTCCCCACAGGGAATGGGACGCGGCTAAGGGGCCGTGGTCCCGGGTGCACATAGATTTCGCGGGCCAGTTCCGAGGAACCCTGTTTCTCCTTGTTGTGGATGCTTTCTCCAAGTGGTTGGAGGTCATCCCAGTCACGAGCACCTCCTCGGCCGCGACAATTAAGCATTTGCGGAGAATTTTTTCCACGTTCGGCATACCCGACACTCTAATTAGCGATAACGCTAGTTGCTTCACGTCCGCTGAGTTTAGGGCATTCACAGAGATTAACGCCATCCGGCACATCACCTCCGCCCCTTTCCATCCGGCCACCAATGGCCAAGTGGAGCGCCTCGTACGCACCACGAAGGACGCGCTGCGGCGCATGGGCCCCGGGGACCTCAACCTGCAAGTGTGTCAGTTTCTGCTAGGGTACAGGGTGACCCCGCTAGCGTCAGGCTACTCCCCTGCAGAGCTTTTAATGCACAGGAAACTGACCACCATACTCACTAGACTAGATCCCACGAGAGTTGAGGACAAGGGGAGGAACATAGGGTTAGAAGCCACCAAGAGTTTCGGCGTGGGTGCCCCGGTACATTGCAGGAACTACACCAGCGCGGGGCCAGCCTGGGTGCCGGGGGTGGTCGTGGAACAAACCGGTCCCGTTTCGTACCGCGTGGAGACCAACACAGGTCTACTTTGGCGGCGGCACGCGGACCAGCTCCGGAGCCGGGTCCCAGGAAATCAGGGCGCTGAAAAAACGGATACAAATTCAGCATTAGGGTTCTCCCCCACCCGTTTAGCCCAAGGGGGAGGAGAGGGGGGTCGAGAGTCCCCACCAAGGGGGGAGGAGAAGGAATTTGTCCGCATAGATATCCCGCGGGATCCCCCAACAGAGTTTAATTTTGAGTTACAGAACCGGGGGGGGGGTTCGGAGTGGTCCCCCACCCATCCAAGCGAGAAGAGGGGTTTTACGTTAGCCCCTGGTGCCCCTGGTTCGCCCACAATGGAATCTACCCTTTCCCCTAAAGCTGCAAAACCGCAGCAAGCCACTAACAAGTCTCCCTCTCCCATTACAGGACAAGGGTCCAGGGAACAAGGAAGCGGGAGCGGCCCCCGGGTGGGCCAACCCACATCGCGGCCCAAACGCGAGTGCAATAAACCATCTTGGTTAAGAGACTTCGTCTCATCCTAGGGGGGAGGGATGTTGTGTTCTAAAGCCTGTGCCTTTAAACAATGTACCTATCCATGTGTATCCAATGTAACCCATTCTATATGTAACATTGTAACCTCCAGCTGCATCACTGTAACCTTAATAGGACGCGAGCTAGTGACCACTAGGTGGCAGTAGCGAGCGTCCAAGCTCATTGGTCCAAGACTCACCTAGAACAACAGCGCGGGAAGATTCCCGCCACTACCTTCACCTGGACAAGAAGGGCGTGACCCGCAATGACGTCACGCGGACAGTAGCCAATGGACTGTCGAGGAGCCACATTCAAATGTATAGCCACTGTATATATTGAGCTGTTCATCCGCCATTACCTCATGTTCCCTCTGACCAGCATGTAATAAAGTTGTGTTAAGCCAGCTCTTCGGCTGTCCTGGTGTCCTTGGTCCCATACACTAAAGGCCCCCAATAGGATTGCTCAGTATGGGGCCCAGAAATTTCTGATGGCGGCCCTGATGAAGGGTGTAACAGCATGGAACTCTGATAAAACTGCCTGCACTATTACAAGTTCCTTTTGATAGGAAAATTACTTCCAGGGATTATTCATGTGTTCATTGGCATTCTTATTTATGACTACCTCTCAGTCAAAGCACAGCAAGTGAAAGCTCTTATTTTCTGTTTGTTTTCCATTAACGATTTCGAGAGAATCCAATGCTCGGTAACATTGTATTATATCTCCCTCTTTATCTCTCTCTAGCCAAAGTACTTAGTTTGACTTATTCTCTTTCTCTTCCCTTTTTTGTCTTCTTGCATGTTGTGCCTGACACCTATCACACTCTTCCTTCAGCATGCCAGATGTTCAACCACTCTTCTTTCAAAATTATTTTGGATATGTTACATAAGCTTACTCACCCTTCAGTCCCAGAACTGCTATTTGCTTTGCAAATGAAAAGATGAGTAACAATTTTCAAATGTCTATTTACCATGCTTCTTGGTCTACAAAAAGAATCATATATTGTTTACATCACAGTAACAGGATTCTGATATGAATCTTACAGTTCCATATACATGGCCATGCATATTGTGCGAGGCAGCTGATTTGCTCACCAAATCTTCTATGTGCAGTGGCTTTCACCAAATTTAAAGATTTTGCAAAAAGATTCTGTAAAATCCTCTTAAAACATCACATGGGTTCTTCATTTTCATGTTGATCAGACTCTGGACTGCCAAAATGATGCCATTTTCTTTGCTTTGTCGTCGCCCAAATGCAAGTCCTCATGTCTCTAGCAGCAATTGGCAGACTCACAAATGGGCCGGACTCTGTATCTATCCACATTCACACCATGTGTTGTTGTCCACCAGCAATCCCCACTTGAGCATGTTGGTCTTGCATTTAGCAACTCCAACCCTCAGCCTATTCAGGGTCCTCCAGGTGACATAGAGGAGATTGAGATCTTCAGCTCTATCCACCTTTAATGATGTTCCTTTCACAGTGAGCTCCTTCCTCCATCTTCTAATTTGGTTTTGCTCTTGTGTACTCTTAAGAATGTTTGTTCTTGCCATAAAGCTCTTCTTGGATCTGAGCAGGTGGACTTGAGGCTCGTATCTGTTCAGAGGGTGTCAAGGAACATTCTCTTGCTTAGTCCTCTCAGCATCTGCTGTTACTTCTCTCCTGATCTTAGGTGGAACAATACCAACAAGGGGGTATATCTTCTCAACTGGTTTAAGGCATCCTGTCACTGTCTGCATGGCTTCATTAACAGCAATGTCAACTTCTTTTGTGTGTGTGAATGCGTTCCATACTCTGCTGCAGAGATGCTCAAGGCTAAAGCTGATGTGTGCAGTGTGGATGGTTTAGTTCCCCATTTATAGTTTGTGAGTTTCCTGATCATGATGTTGTTCCTTTGGTGTTGAACAGTGCTGTAGTCGATTCCCTTGCCATGTAACACTCAATGTAACCCTTGTGGAAAGCACATACTTGAGTCTTGCTTGGATTAGGCTTCAAATGGTTGATGTTGTAATACTGATGTAATTCTTCAAGTGCTCCAGTAAGTTTTCCAGCTATCTCATCAAAGCTTGACCCTTGAACAGCCATTGCTGTGTCATCTGCATAGATTAACAATTTTTGTATTGTCAGGAACTGGCTGATCATTTATACATATATTACACAATGTTGGAGACAATACACTTCCTTGAGGCAGACCATTCTTCTTTACCCTCCAGCTGCTGTTCTTTCTTTTTTTTGTCATGGTTAGAATGGGGCATGAACATGCATTTTGAGTTTGTTATAGATATTTCCAAGTGTGGGAGGAGGTATGGTACATTCCAGAGCAAGAGTGATAGTCAAAACATGTTAGCCTTGTGGCTTGGAAGAAATGAAACTTAAAGTTTGATAGACATGTGATACTGTATAGTCATTGGCTGGATTCCATTAGAGGGATGGCAAGAGGGTGGAACACATGAGGAGATAAAACCCAGGGGGAAGGGGCAGAACTTTCTCTTGGTCTGACACTCAATACTGAGTAAGCCATGTAGGGGCTTTTAAGCTAAGATGGACCCCCAGACCTTCCCCCATTAGATAGGTTTTCATTGTTTTAATGTGATTTCTGAACTTTTGAAACTAAGAAATCTTTGCTTCCTAAAACTTTGTTTTGTAACTTACTTTGACTACAGTATACAGTAATTTTAAAAGACAAGATGATGACTGGAGTGTTTACTTAGCTATGTGCTACCTTATTTATAGCGTAGATTTAGATCAGGAGATGTGCATAGGCAAGCTTAAAATCCTGGATTCAGGTGCCATCCCACCTACGTGTAGACTGGGGTTCTACTCATGAGTAACAGAATTGTTAAAATTGTCACATAGAATCTCCAGTTCTGAAAGAAGCTGCCAATGATCCTAGTAAGCTTGTTAACTTTGGTAAGCTTATTTATTTTATGGAGCAGAATCCTATAGTTGACAGTATCGTATGCTGCAGTTAGGTCAATGAAAGCCAGTCCCGTAATTTGCTTTCTTTCGAAGCCATCCTCAATGTGCTGTGTAAGGTTTAGGATTTGACCACAACATTATCTGCCCAGCCTGAAGCCTGCTTGCTCCTTTATGATCTTTTCATCAATAAATTTGAAGATGTGATTATGAATCATCTGTTCCGATGCCTTATAAAGATGGCAAAGGAGTGACACTGGTCAGTAGCTTTCTGGATCATCTGGGTCTTTGCATGGTTTCAATAAAGCAACAACTCTAGCCTGTCTCCACAATTTAGGAACCTTAAGTTCATCTATGCAGTTGTTCATTAATTGCAGGCGCCATTCCAAAGTACAGGAACCAAACTGCTTTATCTGCTCTGTTCTTATGTCATCAATGCCTGATGTTTTATTTGGTTTCATGCTGTTTATAGCTTCCTCCAATTCAGATGCCACAAAACGGCTATTAATACACACACACACACACACACACACACACACACACACACACACACACACACACACACACACACACACACACACACACACACACACACACACACACCCTTGTTCCTCTTTTCGGATAGCTTTTCCCAGCACCTTTTTGCCTTGTGTTTTTCTATTCTTTAGCAACTGACTAGCTATTTGGTCTGTTGTTACTCCACTATAATTTTGCTGTGGCTGTGTTAAATCTCCACCTGTGATGGGATGGGTCACAAGTTATTCAATATGGAGCCTCTGGTTTTTACAATGTCTTAGAATGTAGCTTTGCTCTTTGCAAAGGCCTCATAATTCTTTTTGCTGTGCTTATCAAGCAGGTGCACTTAGTAGAAGCTTCTTAGAGCTTCAGGCCTATGTTTTGTCTTCTTCTCCAGGCCTGGAATGTTCGCTTACATCAACATCCCAAGCCTGGGAACACCAGACATTTGTTATGGGAATGTGGGTGTGTTTATACAATCCCTGGGCCCTAATTGGCTGTATGCTAATTAGGAGAACCAAGCTCATGTTCTTTCTTTTAGACACATGGGTTTTGGGATTCAAGTTGAGTGTGGGGTTTCTGAGAGTTACACCTCAGAAGAAGGGAAAGTGGGACTCTAGCACCGAGTCCTTACTCTAACCAAAGCTTAGTCATGATTACCTAGATTACTCAGGTTTTCCTTTTGGTTCTGAGGGAAAGCCTGAGTGTGGATTTTCCTAACTGTACTTTTTTGATTAGTGTTTTTTTCTGATGTATTTGTGTATCCTGAACTAATGAATGGACTGTTATTTCTATAATATGCTTCGAGAACAATAAACATTTTTAATTCATCAACGACGTCTGTTCATTGGAAGAGGGGGTAAAACAAGAGGTAAGCCATAAGCCACACACTACCACACATACCACATACTACTCTCCACAATACTTTCTGGGCTCTGTTAATACAGGTAATCCCTAGGTTGCTGCAGGTTTTTGCAGGACGACATTTAGGCCTCCTGTACTCGGAGTCTTGGGGAGTTCCACAGAGCTGGCTGGTCTTGGAAGCTCGGAAGGAACTGGAGGTCAGGTCAAAGCCTATCTGTCACACCACCTAAATTTTAAGGAGTTTCCAAGCTTGTCTACTGTTCTGCTTCATATTCCGATTCTTGCCTAATGTCGGACCAAGGGAACTGAAGAATGACAACACATTCTTTGTTTAGAGGAAAACAGGAAATGTAATGCAGTTCTAAAGAACATCAGTTAAAAGATCAATGTACATAATTTCTAAGCATTATAATGAGAAGATTTTATTGCTGCAATTCTTATGTATAGCAAATAAGATTTAATGGTTGTTCTTTTAAAGATAAAATAAAAAAATGCAAAGCCTTTCATATTGTAAAACAAAAGGGGAAAAGATGATACTTCTCAGTAGATTTCTTGACTTAAGACATTTTAGCTCTTTAATTAAGTTGGAAATCACAAAGTTCTACTTAGACACTGACTGCTAGCTTGTTAATTAGTTACTTCTTTCATTGATTAGCAACTTAAGCAGTACTCAGTTATAAATGGCTGTAATTCCTGTCTTGTTTCAGAGTGTAATTAATATGAAATAGACTGTTAAGAACTGGTATCTCTAAGTTATTTATGGTGCTAAATCCATATATTTTATTACTAATCAACAAGAACAGCACACATTAAAAAGAAAAACCACCAGCTAAAGTACTATGGTAATAATTCTTAAGCTTTTCTTTTATCATAATTTATAACTAAACTTTACAGGGCAGCTTTTGTTTAATTTTATTTACCATAATATTTGACAGCTCCCCGCCCCCCCAATACTATTTCTATTGAGTGAATTGGGAACTTGACAATGGAGACTAAATTAAATAACCAAGTTCCCCTCCAAGATAAAAGACTTGTACATGGTCATAAATCCACCTTAAATCCAGAGATCCCATGAAAAAACACTCCCTACAAAATGTTCCTAATGCAGAAGGATCCCCCCCCCCCACACACACAATTTTCCTCTTTGTTCCTAAATATGTGCTCCAGAATTCTGCAGTAGCATCAAAAATGGCAGAAGAGTCCCAAGAAGATTCTCCTCTTGGAAATTTTCTGCCATTTTTGATGCTACTGGAGAACAAATAAAAAGGGTAAAGGATGAATCATTAAAATTGCCTTCTTCATTCCTCACACAGCAAGAAGACAAAAGCTAGAAAGTTTATGTTTCTAAACATCAGTGTAGCACGTTTAGGGTTCAAAGTTTGGGTGCTCTTAAAAACACTGCAAAATCATTTATGGTACAATAAATGTTAGGAAGTAAGAGCACAATTTTGACTGGCCTTAATGGTCAAGGGCCAGCTGAGCCGATACCAAGCCACCTCAAGCTATGCTGAGCCCAAAGCCCATTCTGCCTAGTAACATGTTTAGGATTGCCCTCACCTTGGCAGAAGATTATGCTGGCATTGTGCATTAGTATTGGGACCATGTCCTCAAACCCAATTATCTTTGGGTTAATTTGGCTCCCCTCTCTCTCTTTCTTCTCATCTTCTTTGGCTTTTCTGCCAGCAGATTTTAACCAACATTACATTTTTGCCAGCAAACAGCTCTGCCAGGCTTAAATTTCTAACTTGTAGACATGACTGCAAGGTTGGCTTGTCAGATGTGAAACCTCTATTGTGGGTTTTTTTATTTTAAGTTCATGTCTTCTTTCATAATAAAGCAAACATCTAGGTCTTACTTGCCATGTCTCTTATAAGATATTCTTCATGTAAATCTACATCTGGCTCATTTACTTGCCTGCTAATTACTGCTAGAAACATGCACTGATAAGTATTTAAGTTTGGCCAATGACAAAGCCAAGAAAGTGACTTTATTTTGGTGGTTCAGGGTTTGACCAGGACATGAAAGAAGAAGAATGTAATTCTACAAGTTTCCTGTGTAACAGACTATGATGAATAATAACTTAAGGATCATCTTAGATCTAAGAATAGGTTGCATCTCTGTAATAATGAAAGGTGTTTCTTAAAGGTACACAACTTTTAAAAAGTCAAAAGTGAAAAAAATATAAAACATTTCTAAACACCTTAAATATGATTTAAAGAACACGCAGGGAAAAAAGTTAAATTTTAATGCTCACCAAGCCCTTCATTTGCTTTATTTAAAGAGAATTCCAGGGTGATGATATTGTTAATGCTTCTGGAAGCCAGTCCTCTGGTTGCTACATGATGCTGTTATCAGGGTAGCTGTCCTTAGAGCTGTGAAGTGCATCTTCTGACTGTCTCACATGCCCTGTTGTTGTGTCCCCTTTTATACTATCTCTTTGTATAGACTTTCTGCTTTCTAGCACAGACTCTGCTTTATAGATCTATGGCTCCTCCTCATCCCAGCATTCACAATTTACCTGCCATTTTTTTTCTGCCCACTGGGTGACATTGTTAGAAATAATCCCTTTATGGGGACTTTCTTCTCTTACGCTTTGTGATTTGTTATTTAATTAATTGCGCTATTTTTTGCTTTTCAAATTAAAATATGAAAAGCAAAAATCTGGCACTTTTGCCTGGCATTTCTGTATTCCTATTAATGCCTTTGCTTTGTAGCAATGTGAGATAGCTGTCTCCTAGACAATCACATCAGGCTGATGTTTGAAAACTGCTTTCATTTTTAAGGAACATTCCCCTTTAGTCTTGTAAATTGTTGGAGCACTCTGTACATATCCCAGAGAAACTCTGACAAGCAGGTCCCTGAGATCAGAAAGTAGTAGAGGGTTCTTCCAGTGGCACAAGAAACATATAATCTTAATGGCTACAGCAAACCTGAGTTAGAATTGAAATGAAAACCTTGCAATTTCAAAGGGATTTATATTCAGGTAAATGTACATTGTATTAACAGCCCAACTCTTATGCATTCCACTAAATAAGTTTTTCCCCCTACCTATTCTAAGAATGCTAAGCAAAATTATGTACTGGCATGCTAAGGAAGGAATCCAACCCTTATTTTTATGAGAACCTCAAAGTGACACTATGTTCTGAGCAAAGTTATATGAGAAAAGGTGCTACATGTATTACAGAACCTTCTATACGGAAGAGTCTGAGTAAAATGCCTCAGAAGAAACATCTTTTTAAAATTCCTCTTATTTTTACTCTAAATACTTAGTAGAATTGTTTTTGCAGTTCGTAGTTCAAATTTAATTTAATTTAAAGATTTACATCTGAAGTATTTTCTGTTTCAAGTGTTTTAAGCACTAAAAAAAGCTGCATAGTTTCCTTTGCCTGAAACGTGACAGAGATCAAACCCACACAAATTTTAAATGAGAACATTTTATTATCTTTGACTCCTTGAAAGTAAAAATGACAGTATACCTCTACTAAGTTTGGGCTAAAAGGTCCAAAAAAGTTCCTGTTACCAATATCATTGTTACTGCTAACTGAATGAATGTAAATGACAGCTGTAGGAAATTCTTCTGTATTTTGCTTCAAAGTCTAGTCACACTGAATCCCTTATTAACATCTTCTCTTAGTTTAAAACATGAAAGCAATTAAAGTGAGGTCACACATTCCAACTTTATTGCAGTAGCAAATATTGAGTACATTTTATTCATATTCCATCTCTAGTTTTAAATAGAGATGTGTCAACCAGCAGGATTAAAATGGGCTCCTTGAAAATTGAAAGACATAGTGATTAGAATTTTAAAAGACATTTGGAAATGCTTTAATTTTTAAACTTCATCTCTAGAGGAACCAATTTAATAAGAAATAAAAGGGAGGGAGCTCACAAAGTACTGCTTGATATACCTCACAACTATTTTAAAATATTTTTATTTTTACAATTTTATTTTATATAATATTTCTTCAGCACTTGCCAAGCACAAAAGCCTCTTTTCTCTGCAATAATACAAACCACACAAACATAAAATTTCTCACTCTCTCTCTAATGCACACACACACACACACAGAGTAGTGAGCACAGGTGAGTCAAGGAAAGTGGCACTATGAAATCTGAAGGAAAGTACAGTACAGTACTTTGTATTCTAGAGGTCTGAGGTTAATCCCCTGGCCTTTAAATTATGCTATAGCTGAGCAGATAATAAAAGATGAAATAGTTGGTGATGTAAACCACTCAGGAGAATTGCATCAGCATAGGCCATAGCAGACCAAAATCATCTAATCCGTGGTTCCCAACATGAGGCATACTCCCCATGGGGTGGTGGTGGTGGGGGTGGTGTATTTGATTTTTAAGGGGGATAATTTGAGAATGAGTTATTAACAGCAAATGGCTTTTTAGCCTTCCTTTCTGTGAATACGAGTTCACTTTTTGAATAGGATGATCAGAATAGGGTGCTCACCAACACCTGCTTGGTAGCTCGGTAGTTTAGGCATATGGCTGTAGAGCCAGAGGTTCAGAGTTCAACTCTCCATTGTGCCTCCTTGATAGGGGCTGAACTCGATGATCCATGGAGTCCCTTCCAGTTTTTCAGGTCTAAGATGATAGTTACCCTTTGTTGATTCTTCGGTTGAATATCTAAAGCCACTCAGAACTTGTTTTGTGCGGTCTTAAAAACTAATACTTCTGCTCCTCTCCACACTACCTTTGGTTGGTAATAAGATCTAAGGGAGATAGCCTGTGGTAAAGGTGCCAGCGCTCTGCTCCTTGATTCTTGTAAAAAATAATACTATGGTAATGGATTCTTCCTGCTCTTGTTGTGTTCCATACAACTGACACTGCAACACTGGGAAGATAAGATGGCTGTTAGCTACCATGTATAAATCAAGAGTCTACAGAACTTGAAGCCTTAGTAATTCAGTGCGTAGCGTGTAGATGGCACTTGCTTAGGGATATCTTCCTGGACCTTTGGTAATATTTTCTTGAGGTTTATTCTAAGATTTTGTTGAGGGGGAATTTCTCCACCTATATTCTTTCCCTTTTTATATTTTGCATTTCCCCCTTTTCTTACCTTTTTATTTTTCTTTTGTTTAGGTGTTTCTTTCTTTGATTCTTTACATGATTTAATACAAATATTCTTAAGCAGACTGTGGCACTAGGTTTCAAACTCTTTAGTTCCACCCTCTGACACTGCATTGCTTGCTGTGTAGCACTCTATGGAACTGTAGAGTTCATGGGGAACTGAATCAACTTCAAATTAGAACACACTACTGGCAGTTTCTTATTACAGGAATATACCTCCCTGTACCAATTTTCATGATAGATGTCCTCTGCCATTTGCCAGTTTTGAAGGATGTGGAAGCTAGGAGCCAATCCCTTCACCTCATTTTCAACCTACCTGCCAGAGTTCCTGCTATTACTCTTCTTCCTTCAGTGCCTGAGCTTAAATCTATCCATTTAGCAATTCACCCTGAACAATTTCCCATCTCACCTCCCTGAACTGAAACCAATCATAGACTATACATTATGCTCGCAGCTGTCATATTTCTCACTGTTGGTATGATGATTTTCCTTCCTTTGCTCCGCGGTTGCCCTGTTGTACTCTGTAACCTCTTTGTGACAGGACTTTGTTACATTCCAGTAGAGTGGAGTAACACTAACATCTCAGAATACTAGGCAGCGGAGAAACAAGGGTGCTAGAAAGGAAATGACAAATAAATAAAAATAATGCATTATAGTTTTTATAACCAATATTGCCCCATGACATAAAATAATACTGTACCTATTTTATTTTAAAATGCTGTATGGCTCTAACATGTATGAAAAATGAACATCCAGATCTAAATAAGAAATTGCAAAGCAAATAGTATGCTGAAAACCAGGATAGTTCAGGGATGTAATGACAAACATAAGTATAGATGGTTACAGCTGATCATTCACAGTAAATTAAATGGGAAAAGCAGTGAAGTAAGGAGAATAATGCATTGTCTGAATAAACTGGGAAACTGGTTTAGCTACAACATAATTGCTTTTTTAAAAGCTGCTGAAACTAAAAACCTCCAAAAGGGAAAGGAACAGCAAGAAAAACAATGTGACTTATGGGCTACCCAAGCATGTACAGGATCCTGTTGCTAGTGTAAAAGGCAAAAGAGTTATATGATCTGAAGAGAAACCGGAGTATGTTGCTAGGATATCAAACAAGTGTATCAAAGAAATGTCTGGCTGGACATACCACTACAATAATGGAGTAGACCATACAGCCAGCGACTCAATACAGAGTGTTGGGCGGTGGTAAATAAGCTGACTCCCTAAAGGTGCCAATGGCTACGGGCAGATGAGCCCCTTAGGTGGGATGATGGTCACCTCAGTGGAGGAAATGCCATTGGAAACCATCATATTTAGGCTCAACAGCAAAATGAGCGGAGGAGGAACCACATCAGCATTTTGATTCCCAACGCTCATGGAGGTGGAAGAGGCCATGCCAGATGGACTGGCTGTGAAGGTGCACCTTGTCCATATTCTCAAGGCTGTGGCAGTCCATTGCAGTCCCGGTGTTAAATCCTGCATATCTCATTTCATATGTGCCACAGGAGATGGCTCCGTGATCATAGTGTGTGGGTCACTTCATGGAAAGCTGGGATCCTCTTAAACAAATTCATGTCAATTGCATTTTTCCTGCTTCAGAAAAAAAATGCATTCTCGGATACGAGTTGCAGCTGACGAATCAAACAAGCTTGAGAGACTGAAGAATGGTAACATACCACAGGATAACATAAGGTGACCAGCATCAGTCTAAACTGGCCAGTTTGGGGGATCTGTGGTACGTGGTTAAAGGTTAAGAGGAGGGGAAAAATACTAGTCCATTATCCATACCATATGTGACTGCAATTTAGTGGCAAATTAGGCACTTCCCCTGATTGTCTGGGGAAGGACAGAAGTATAATGTAGATAATCCCTGCAACACAACAGAGATCTGAGGTAGTTTCGGGGCACCAGTTCTGATTAGACTCACAATGAGCTGTAGCTGCTGAGGTCCTGAAGAGCTCCATGTGGGAATTGTGGGGGAAGAGCTATTTATGGGAAGGAAAGCAATATAGAAGTCTAAACAATAAATAAATAAATAAATAAATAAAGAACTGGATCCTCACCCCAGAAGTTGCTTCAGCAATGAAGGCTCCTGGATTTGTTGTGGAGCTTTGTACTGGATCCCTTTTTGTTCTTGCTCCAGCCATAAAGTTACCCTGCTTCAGTTGCTTCCTTCCGTTGTTTGCTCTACCAAACTAGCCTTGCTCTCCTGCCTGCTTCTGACCTTGGACTTGAATTTGGACTTGGATAAAGTTTGTTTTTGACCTTTAGCTTGGTTGCCTGTGCTGCTATCTGGCTGTTTACATCCCAGATGCTGATATATACACACACTTCCACCTGACCATCTCCAGACAATCAGAAGAAGTATTTCATTTTCTGGTAGCATGCAGCTCATAAGAAGTATTTTTTCCCTTAAATTTGCTAGATTATCACCTGTTGCACTGCAACAATTATTTACTGAACCTAAGAAAAATATACTTTCCTAATCACCCCTAGACAATAAGGTAAAATGTTTAATTTGCATTGTCTTGCAGTAGCTGATGAGCATCTGCACAACAGCAGACATTTATACTAGAAATAGCTGGTTTGCTCTCTTTTATCCCATTCCCTGCATCTACATACACTGGGAAAGAGATAAAAAGGAGCACTGCAAAATGATAGAACCCCCTGATGGGGGCTGAAAAACTACGACTTCAGTGTGGTTACTGAAAGAATAGTAGACCAGCCTGTTACAAAAAATATCTAAAGATGGGTACAGATGCCATGTAGGTAGCTGATTATTTGCTATGTAGCCCAAATGTTTATATCAGATTAGCCTTAGATGTACCCTCCAACATATTTATCTGGCATCACAGACAACAGAACAGATGGCATCACTTCAAAGCAATAAACAGTACGAGTACTTTTTCCTTACATTTCTGCAGGTATCTTGGAAAGTGGCCTGTTAGTAAATAAAACACTTCAAATTGATAAGTAAGGAATTTTTGCTGATGAACATTCTATGATGTTTCTCAAAGAAAAGCAGACACACATAAAGCAAAGGAAACATTTTCAAAAGAACGTGCCTGTAAGATTTAGACACTACTTAGAAACGTATGGGATAAATAAAACAGCAAATATACTTTTTTCCTTTTCTGCAGACTGCTGAGATAGTGGCCTTAAGTTTATTTTGATATCTTTTGAATGCTTCCTAGATGGCCACCAGCTGTGTATTCACATGAGTCCCAGCAAAAGTCTATGGGGCCTGAACACAAAGATAAGACTTATTTAGTCAGCTCGGGTAGGATGTGTTTTGGGTTATGGGGAAACCAACATCATTCCAGTTCTGTCCCCAAAATCCAGAATAAGATATAGAGTAGTTGAGAATATCAACAATGAAATTTTAACTGGAGATCTCTCTTTTTTATCTTTTGTTTTGTTTCTTGTCTGATATGCTTGCAGAGTTACCACTTTAAAAACTACATCTGTTAATGGAGGAACTCTGGTAGATTGGATACTGGAAAAATCTTTGAGAAGTTGTTTTTTGAGCTGCTACAACTTTAAACCTGGCACAACCTTTGGTTTGCTGCTCAAAATTTAGTATTTTTTCAAACCTAAATACACATTATATAATTTAAATTAGTAGATCATCATATTCATATGATATACGGAGAAGTCACATACTCACTATCAATATTGCTTCTCTGAATGCAGATTGATATAAAGAAAGGTTCATATGAAGAGGAAAATGGCAACCTAAGGCAACAATAAACCCCTGTTCACAAAAGGCAGTGTAGGATTATAGTCCTACATTTATATTGTTTTAGTAATTTGCAGAGTGCATTCCATGTTTAGCTGCACCACTAAATCATGTCAGAGAGGAAGCCTTGCTATCTCAAGAATCAGTTTAATTGTACACTGAATAATTAGTAAGGAACAGAACAGTGTATATTGTCAACAAATGACTCAAGAATAAAAATGATGGCGAACAGAATGGTGTGAAGTGGCTGGCAACTGAATCTACAAACTTTCACAGAAGAGAAAGTTCAACACATCAACATAGTCTAGTAAGGCTTAGCAGACTTCAGGCTTCTGGGATCAACTTCGCTTCCACTACAACTCTGAGGCCAAATCCAACGCAACAGGCATAAACTGAGATCTTAAGAACTTTGTCCTGTGAATTTGCTTTGAGTATCAGAACTGAAGAAGAATCCACATCCGATTACCTACAACACTCATTTCATTTCTGCAACATAATTCATGGTCAAATGGGGAGTCATTTTGCCTTGGCTATTATTAAACAACTGAGATTCAGAAGATCTTGCTGGTTTAATGCCAATCATTTTGAAATCTACTACTAGAAGATCAAGATCTACCCTTTGTTCACCTCTGCTCTAGTCAGACATCTTTGTTACATGTAGGTCAAGAACAGCCTTATTTGCTGTTTTATCACTGGCATATGTAATTCAGTGCCCTTCTCAATTAATGGATAACATTACAGTGGCATTTAAAAATCAGAAAGAAAGGTTTTTGCTTTTTTTTATTAAAAAAATGACACTTTACCTGCAAGGCACAACATGAATGATTGCAGCACGAGCAGTTCCCATAGCAACCTCATTTTCTGCTTCTGAGGTCAAAGGAGGCCTGACTCCAATATGTAGTGATTAGAATGCTGCTTCTTTTAAGTGTTATCTGATGTTTAATCTGTAGAGATACAAAGGGAAATATGACAATGAGGTTTAGGATTACAGCTCCTTGCGCTCTTTGAGATTGTCTGCCTGTCTGAAGAATGTTCTAAAGAGATATACACCTGAAGGAAAACAAAACAAGGGAAAAGAAAATGAAACACCATAACTTTTAGGCTAGTGGGTAATGGAAAAGAAGCATGGTCCTTTTGAAATAAAGTCAGATTAAGAAGTGTGCTTGTGCATGGAAGGAGGAGAAGGCAGGGAAGGCAAAGCCATGCTTACATGTGGAACAGGGAATGTAAGTTTTGTGATGAGCAATCAAGACGGTCTTCTCAGTTAAGTCTTGGGCCTGCCCAGCCATCAATTTCACCCTTCCAACCTTACATGAGCCATATTAACCTCCTTTCAGCTCACTGATCCAGTAATTATTATTTAACCAACTGTACAAAACACTTTTAATACTGACCTCTGGTAAATGTTTACCATCTCTATCGTTATCCTTGGATAACTTTGAACTAGCTTTGAACCTCACAGCAAGCTGAATGGTAGGTAACAAGGGCAGCCTCCTGGTGCCTGTGGAGATGATAAATGCCGTTCCATAGACCAAGTCAGGGCTAGCCATTAGAGAATAACAAGATATCCCCTTTTGCCCACAGAGTTAGTGAAGAGTCTCCTCACAGCTCATGGCCATTCAAGCAACACAGAGAGCCTGAGATTAATTGCTCTACTGCAACTCAGATCAGCTCCATGACAGTGTGTTGTCTTCCTGTTAGACCTCGGGCGCAGCCAAGAAGGAGGGAGGGTCAGCAAACTGGCAAGCCACTTAAACTCTTTTAGCCATTTGACCAGAAGTAATTTATTTTTCAGCAAAGCATGACTCCATTCTGTACTCAAGGCATTTTTTAAAAATTAAAAAAACCAAAACAAGTTTTTGCTACTCAGGCTTCAGTTAGAAAGTGTCCCTTTATGAGACTTTCTTCAACCAAATGCAAATATCAATAATCCCATCTATATATTAAATAAGTAGTGCCTCTCCATGCCAATGAGCTTTAGGTGACATTGTGTGCATTTAGATGGAAGCTAAAGGTTTCCCTTGCTCGAAAGCCAGTCGTATCCGATTCTAGGGTTCAGTCAGTGCTCATCTCTGTTTCAAAGCTGAAGAGCCAGCATTGTCTGCTTCGGCAGACGTTTCTGTGGTCATGTGGCAGGCATGACTAGATACCGGAGTGCACGGAATGCTGTTACCTTCCCACTGAAGTGGTCCCTATTTATCTACTTGCAATTTCTTGCTTTTGAACTGCTAAGTTAGCAGGCGCTGAGAGAAAGACGGGAGCTCTTTCCATCCCGCAGTACTCAAGAATTGAACTGCTGACCTTCCACCTCCCAGTCAGCATCTTAGCCACTTGAGCCACTGCAGTCCTTGAAAGAAGGGTATAAAGACATGCCAATATCTTGAAGCATCCATGTCAAGCAGTGTTATATTTAAAATAAATACAGCCATCTAATCATAAGTTCTCATCATTTATTCATCTTTCTGATGTCTGGGACTTAAGGAGCTTTCATATGCATAAGACAAGCTGTACGTCTAATAGAAAGTGAAGTAGTATCATTAGAGGTCTCCGCCTGCTTTTATAAGTTAAAATTCTTCACATGCAAATAAAGTCAGGTTCAATGTGCTGCGAGGGCAAAGAATTTTTGCTTTCTGGTCTGCAGATGTTACTTTAGAAGAGCAAAGACTAATTGAATATAGTACAATATTCTGGCATGTATGGTGATTTGACTGTCTGCAGACAGATAAGCAGAAAATGCTGATCGGTGGAACTGAATGACATTTTAAACTGAATGATTACAACATTCATTATTAATTGGATGAGGAGCATGTCACAGACTCAGCCAAGCTATATGCAACGTTCAGCAGTATCTCCCTTGCAGCAATAAAAAAACAGCCCTAAAAATTATCAACAGCAGCACAATTTTAAAGCCAGATCCATTAATTCTGTAAATGCAGCTAATATAAAAAAAGAAAATTTCAGGTGTGCTGAAGGAGGGCAGCACTAAAGCACTACTGTGAGTCCAACAAAAATATTTCTGTAATTTTTAAGCTACTATTTCTATTGGGTGGGGAAGCTGTACTGAGGGATTTTCATTAAATCACAATGGAAGTGCTTAAACTCCCTATTTAATCTGTAATCCTTAAATTGTTCTAACTGTTATGCAGTCACTATAAACTTTTAAAACACTATGTACATTGACTGAGTGTATTCAAGTAATCTCAGCTCTATTTTGCCACTTATTTAGGACAACAAACAATCCAGTGCTATATTGGAATCAATACAGAGTTCAAGAGAAGGGAAAAAACTGCAATACAATGAAAAAGGAAAAGGGAAAAACATTCTCTGCATTAAAATGACAGGTGAAATTAAGCTGTCTCTTAATTGGAAAGCACTCTCCTCTTTCTTACATCATGTGATTTCAGACTCACAAGACTGTATTCTTTTCATGCATGTTTTATTCTAAAATGGTTTATGAATGTTGAAAATTATATAAACTTTCTTTGGTCAAAAGGCACACCTCTGTGCCTCATTTACAATTATTCATCAGCATAAATACATACTTTGAAACATGCAAAGCTAATTTTAATTCTTTCTGATATTCCCACACACAGAAAAAGCAGAATTTGTCACTCTGTTTAAGGGAACTGCAGTGGCTCAAGGGGTTAAGACACTGAACTCACTGACTGGAAGGTCGGAGTTCGATTCCCAGGTACTGAATGACGGACTGAGCTCCCGTCTTTGTCCCAGCTCTTGACAACCTAGCATGTAATGCTCCCAAAACACCTACCTTTTGTAACAGGGATCAGCCCTGTGACTGTCTGGAGGCCGAGGGTGGGGCCTCCGCCCCCCCAAATGGCCAAAATAGAAAAAAACTACAATTCCCAGCAACCATTGTGGCAACCGCCAGCAAATCTAAACAGCCACACAAATAAAAAAAATCAATGGCTGTCCGAACACACCAATGGCCCCATTGCTAGGAAGACAAAGACAAACCTAGCAGTTTGGAAGCAAGAAATTGCTAGTAGATAAATAGGGGCCATTTCAGTGGGAAGGTAAACAGTATTCCGTGCACTCCGGTGTTGAGGCATGCCTGCCACATGACAACGGAAATGTCTGCAGACACAGAGAGCACTGGCTCTTTGGCTATGAACAGAGATGAGCACTGACTTTCAACTGGCTTTCAAGCAAGGGCGATCTTTACCTTTACCTTAAAGGGCTTATCATGGCTGAAACCCTATTGCCCAAGTGGGGTTTTGTGAACCAATTTCTTTGTAAATTCCACTGATATAAATTTGCCTAATCCAATGATGACTTAGTCCACTGATAAATAGAATTTCAGTCAACATACAGTACTTCTTGGAAATGCTAAGAGAGACACTACTGTATATATTCTGCAGGCAGCTAAAATGTTTTTACAAAAAGATCCCACAAGAAAGAAATTCTGAAAATTTCCTAAACTGAATTTTTGGGAATAGTAGACATGTTAGTCTGTGGTTGAGGCATATCAGAAAAATAAATAAATATAAAATAAAAAACACTGCAGTGCTTTAAAGACTAACTGCTATATTTTTACTGTGAGCTTTTGTGGATCAAGTCCACTTCTTCAAACAAAGAAGTATAATTTCCAGGTATGGTTTATATACACCAGATGAAGAGGCAAAGAGGTTACAAGGTAGAGACAGCAGAAATCAAATACATCCATCTGTTGGACACCCATAACAGAGCCAAGGGGTTTTGGGACATTATCAGATTTGATACACAGATTGCTATATGCTGCTATATATAATATTTTATATACTACTAGCATGGGTACCCGGCTTTGCCTGGGGGCACTTTCCTGTGGGCAGCCAGAGGCAGTGTTGTGCATTGTCGGTGACCGTGGCCCCCCTCCTCTCACCCCCGGTGTTGTGGTGGTGCACGTAGTCATGCTTTCACCGGCAGCAGCCTGGATCACGTCCGGATGCCACACAACCATTGGATGTGATTGACTTTGCCATGGGCCATGATTGTTCCCAGCCGCCCCGCAAGCCCCAGTGGCGATGCAAGACTCCACGCCAGTTCGGGCCCAGTGTGTGTGTGTTTGTGCATACCTGGCTAGGCATGGTCCCTATGAGGCATTGCGGGGTCGCCACTGGCATGCCTCACCACTCTTTTCTCTATTGTTGTGGTGGCCCTCCATGCGCATTTGCGGCCGGGCCTCTATCGCTGCCTGTGGGGGCCCTGCAGCCTGGCTGTTTGGCATTTCTGCTTGCATCCCAGGCCCTTTGAGCTATGTGAGGATTTCCTTCCGGGGTAGTGGGCGGAGGGGCCTGACTGTGCTGCCTCCTTGCCCTGCTGTTGTGTCCCCACCATTGTTTTTTTTACCCCTCCCGGGCTGCCTCCTTGTGCCCTCCAGCCTCTGCCTTCTTTGTCGCCACAATTTTGGGCACATCCAAGTCGTGCTCGCCGCTGAGGCCTTGTTGTGCGCACATATGTTCATGCATGCGCAGTTTCACCTCCTGTGACAGTTTTTCCAATCCGGGCCCCCCCTCTGTGGCCCTTTTTGGGTGTAACCCCCAAAACTTGCTGCTGGACCCCTGCGCCGGACCTCTCCAGTGCTCAAGGTATGTGTGTGTGAAGTTTCAGCAGGATTGGTGCAGGAGTGTGGATTTCTATACTGGACATACAATACCTCATCTCTGATTTATATATAGACTAGCGAAGGTGCCCTGCCCTTGTCCGGAGGCTGGCATGACTGTGTGGGTGGTGGGGTGGTTCCTGGGACCTGTTTTGGGGGTGGCTTAAATGAGAAGAGAGGATTCACTTGAGAAAGCCTTGATGCTGGGAAAGGTTGAGGGCAAAAGAAGAAGGGGACGGCCAAAGATGGGATGGCTAGATGGTATTGTGGACACAATAGGCACAGGGCTGGATGGGCTGAGGAGGATGGTGGAGGACAGAGGTGCCTGGAGGAAAAGGGTCCACAGGGTCGCAAAGAGTCGGAATCGACTGTGCGACTGAACAACAAAAAGGGCTGGGTAGGTGCTGCCATGGGCCAGGTGGAGTTATCTGGGCTGTGGTCTTGGAAGGTTTCCCCCCTTCGGGGTGGTATGTCCCCAGGCGGGAAGCAGTCTGCCTGTCACCTTCCCTCTCCGCCTCGCTGTTTCATAACCGGCCTTGAAACAGTGAGGTGGAGAGTGAAGCTGACAGGCTGCTATCTGTCCTGGTTGGCGCATCCCCAGGTGGAAAGCAGCCTGCCTGTCACCTTTTCTCTCCACCTTGCTGTTTTGAAGCCAGCATCGAAACAGCGAGGCGGAGAGGGAAGTTGACAGGCTGTTATCCATCTCGGGTGGTGCGTCCCCAGGCAGGAAGCAGCCTGCCTGTCACCTTTCCTCTCCGCCTTGCTATTTCAAAGCCGGCATCGAAACAGTGAGGCGATGCTCTCAGCCAGGCGAAGGCATTCTTTGTCTTCCTAGCAATGGGGCCATTGGTGTGTTCGGACAGCCATTGGTTTTTTTATTTGTGTGGCTGTTCAGATTTGCTGGCAGTTGCCACAATGGTTGCTGGGAATTGTAGTTTTTTCTATTTTGGCCATTTTGGGGGGCGGAGGCCCCACCCTCGGCCTCTAGACCGTCACAGGGCTGATCCCTGTTACAAAAGGTAGGTGTTTTGGGAGCATTACGTGATAGGCTTCAGACATGTGGGAGCCTTTCCCGGACATGTACATCCACACCCCTTCCTTATAGGTTAAGATATGCTGCTATATATTTTATATTATACCACATTCACTAATTTTCCTGCAATATTCTCTTTTCCAAATGAGCACAACAGAATGTGCTCATATAAGTAAGAGGTTAAACTCATTAGCATATACTCTGTTTGGCAACTTCACACTTTTAGGATTGAAAAAGGGACATATAAAATTAATCTAAACAACAAACCATGGATCCACAAAAGCTCACAGTAAAAATATAGCAGTTAGCTTTAAAGTGCTGCAGTGCTTTTATTTTTTTGTTTTTATTTTTTGTTTCTGTTTTCTGATTTTCCTTAACTGGAAATCTACAATTTATGTGAAATTTCAATTTATGTGAAATTCATCTACTAAATTGAAGCCATTAGTTGATTTATATTCTATTTTCCCCACTAAACAAGACAAGAATACGTGTTGCTTAACTACAGCACTGCCTGAGTTGGAACGGTGTGGCCCTCCATGCACTATATATATAAAACGGCCTGGTGGTTGGGGACCACTACCCTAGAAGGAGGCATTTGGCCCAGCATGTATTGTGTTTTCTTGCTGCAAAAGTATAGTCACAATAGCAAGAGGCAGTTCCCCACCTCCAATCAGTCATTTCACACAGGAAAATTTAATTACTTTGGGCTTAAACAGTCCATAACATTAAACAATCTGTACTGGCCAATAGTATGCTCTGCATAATTTCTTAAAAGAAGGTCTGTATAGTTGCAATAATAATAATAATAATAATAATAATAATAATAATAATAATAATAATAATAATAATAATAATAATAATAATAATAATAATAATAATAATAATAATAATAATAATAATAATAATAATAAAGTTTAATTTTTATCCCGCTTTCCTGACACAAGTGCCACTCAAAGCGGCTTACAACATATATAAATACAATAAACAGAGCAAAATATACAATAAACTACAAAAGGCAATACACAATTAATACAATCAAAACATCAGAATATGCAAAAATACAATACAAAATATAAATAATTAAGCAATATCAAAATGAGAAATTACACAAAAAATCAACCTCAATCACCCAGCAGCCACAAAGGCACCCTATAGTTGAACGTCTGTGAGGCAGCTGCGTCGGCGGTGGCAATGGCTCCCACCTGTCTCTTCCCAACGGGGCCGGTGGCGTGGGCTCCCGGGGTGAGACAGGGAGCTGCTTGAGGCGGCGGGTGTCGTCGTCCTTTTCTGCTCTCCGGGTGGGCCGTCCCGGAGAGCGAGGGCAGCTGCGTCGGCGGTGGCAATGGCTCCCACCTGTCTCTCCCCAACGGGGCCGGTGGCGTGGGCTCCTGGGGCAAGACAGGGAGCTGCTCGAGGCGGCAAGCGTCGTCGTCCTTTTCTGCTCTCCAGGCGGGCCGTCCCAGAGAGCAAGGGCAGCTGTGTCGGCTGCGACAATGGCTCCCACCTGTCTCTCCCCAACGGGGCTGGTGGCGTGGGCTCCCAGGGCGAGACAGGAAGCTGCTTGAGGCGGCGGGCGTCATCGTCCTTTTCTGCTCTCTGGGCGGGCCGTCCCAGAGAGCGAGGGCAGCTGCGTCGGCGGCGGCAATGGCTCCCACCTGTTTCTCCCCAACGGGGCTGGTGGCATGGGCTCCCGGGGCGAGACAGGGAGCTGCTCGAGGCGGTGGCCGTCGTCGTCCTTTTCTGCTCTCCAGGCGGGCCGTCCCGGAGAGCGAGGGCAGCTGCATCGGCGGCGGCAATGGCTCCCACCTGTCTGTCCCCAACGTGGCGAGTGGCATGGGCGAGACAGGAAGCTGCTCGAGGCGGCGGCCGTTGTCGTCCTTTTCTGCTCACCGGGCAGGCCGTCCCGGAGAGCGAGGGCAGCTGTGTTGGCAAGCACTTGGAGATGAACAAGGACCTAAATGCTTCTGGAATCTAATGCTGCTCCTGCAGAAAAAGACGCTCTTATTTATGCCGATGCTTGTACAGTATAATTTTACTTTTGCTGATTCCATCCAGCTGTAGTAAATTGTTTTGAAAGGCACCTTTGTTTGTAATTGGATTCTGATTGAAAAAGTTGACTAAGGAAACCCTGGGCATGATAAGGTACTGGGAAATGTGGTATGGGTATAGCTCAAAAAGCAGCCACAGGTTACTCTTTCACAGGCTTACAACAAATGATTCAACCTATCTGCCACTTGGACAATTTATTAGTAAGGTAACAGTAAAGGTTTCCCTTGCTTGAAAGCCAGTCGTATCCAACTCTAGGGTTCAGTGCTCATCTCTGTTTCAAAGCTGAAGAGCCAGTGTTGTCTGCTTCTGTAAATACTGTACTGTAAATACAATTGCCAAAATTGGCTTGCAAATGAGATAAACTTTGAGATGCAAACTGCCCCAAATTGAGGAATCACTGTAGCTGTTAACAGTTGCAAGCTCAGCCACAAAAGTATGCAACTGATTATGTATACAGTGATTTCACAAGTTGTGTCAATTTGCCTCCAAGGTATGCAGTTTGAGCTACACTGGTATGACTAGAAAAGAGAATGTTGGGTCAAAGATGGTTTTAAACAGTTCAATACTGCAATGTTTTACATGGTTCCTTGCAAGTCATTCAGAGATGTACACAGTCTTCTCGAAGATTGTGGTATTTTTGAACCACAATGAGGCATATCCCAGGCAACAGCAAGCTTGTGCTGGCTAATCTTTCTCACTCTAGGTCAGTTGAAAGGAACTATGGGATTCACCAAAAGGTGACACCATTTTGTCAGTTTTACATCTGGCCTAGACATGGAAGGAGAATTTATATATAAGACTAGCAGAGGTTGCCTGGCGTTGCCGGGCTGTTTTAAATGGTGTTGGAAAGTTTTTGTTGTTGTTGTTAATGTTTGTAAAGAAGAGGTTAGTCTATAATTGAAATTTTAAAAATTTTTATTTATACAAATATTTTTGGTGGCCTGCTATAAACTGTGATGAGTTTTGTTTGGTGTTTTGGTTTTGTGGATGAAAAAAAGAAAAAAGGATGATATGCTCTTTATAAATCTATGGTGAGGCCCCATCTGGAATACTGTGTACAGTTCTGGTCGCCATACCTCCAGAAGGATATTATGGAGCTGGAAAAAGTGCAGAGGAGGGCAACCAGAATGATTAGGGGACTGGAACACCTTCCTTACCATCTGAGGCTGCAACGGTTGGGCCTCTTCACTCTTGAACGACGACGTCTAAGAGGTGACCTGATTGAAGTTTATAAAATCATGCACGGTGTGGACAAAGTAGATAAGGAAAAACTGTTTTCCCTATCGCATAACACTAGAACTAGGGGACACTCGATGAAACTTTTGGGTACTAGTTCTCAAACAAATAAGAGAAAGTACTTTTTCACCCAGAGGATTACTGGCCTATGGAACTCCCTGCCAGAAGAAGTGGTGACAGCTGTCAGTCTTGACAGCTTTAAGAAAGGATTAGACAAGTTCATGGAGGACAAGAGTATCAATGGCTATAATTATGGATACTTAAGGACAACCTCCGGGTTGGAGAGATAGGCAGGATATCTCTCAATATCATTTCCAGGGAATCCTAAGCAGGTGAAGGCATCTCTTTGGGAATAATGCCCTGAAGGAAATGGTGAGCCACTGTGTGAGACAGAATGCTGGACTAGATGGGCTGTGGCCTGTTCCAGCAAGGCTGTTCTTATGTTCTTATGTTCTTATGCTTTTCCCCCAAAAATTATTTAACTCAATAATTGTTAGTATGTATTTTTTAAAATTGTTGTACCGTAGGTAATAATTTAAAAAATGTGAAAGTACATGTTTTTCACAATAAATGTTTTTAAACTGTGTATTGATGTTTTTGTTTTTTATTTGAGTAAAAATTAAGCACAGGATTTTTGAGTAGTTTTTATTTTATTTTATTGACATCTGTTTTTGATTTGTGTAAAATTGTGATTTTGTGTTATTTGTTTTTACTTGTTTTTACTCTTGGGGCCTTTTGTGTGGGGCTGTTGTGTCTTTTTGAATTTTTTTTACTATTGTGGGCAGCAAGTGGTGCTGGTAGGGGTTATCTTGTATTTTGACTGTTTTTTTGACTGGCCTCTGGGTGGAGCTTCTTCCAGTAAGTAGTCTCTTTCTTTATTCATTTCTTTTCCAGTCGTTGTGGTGTGAGGTCGTGTGGTGGTGAGTTGGCTGTTTTTCTTTATTTGGGGTGGTGGTGGTGGTTGGATTTTGTTGTGTTTGGCTGGGTGCTGGGTGTGTTTGGAAATGTTTGTTTTTGTTTACTTTGTATTGTTTTTGAGGTTATTTTTGTTTGTTTTTGTGTATTTTTGAATGTTTTTGATTGTTTGTTTTTGTGTTTTTTGGTGTCCTATGGGAGGATCCCCTCTCTGCCGTCTCCCCTGGCTCTGGAAGGCTTGGGGGGGACAGACCCCTTTTGTCCCCCCAAACCTTGCAGACTCATGGGACCCAGGAGAGGGGATCGAATCCAGGCGACCCTCTGATAATAAAAGGGAAATCCCAATTGTGGTTTCCCCTTTAATATCAGTGGGGGGGGTTGTGATCACCCTCTCCGCTGGCTTTCTTGGGTTTGGGAGGGTTGGGTGGACAAAAGGGGTCTGTCTCCCCAACCCTTCCGGACCCAGGAGAGCCATCGGAAAGGGGGATTCCCCCCAAAAAACTCCATTTTTAAAGAGAAGTAACCGCTTGCTTTCTTCTCTTTAATATGGGGCGTGTGTGTGTGTGTGGAGGGGAATCCCCTCTCTGCCAGGTCCCTGGGGTCAGGAAGGTCGGGGAGACAGACTTCTTTTGTACCCCCAACCCCAGGGGAGCCAGTAGAGAGGGGGAGCACAACACCCCCCCCACCCATTGATATTAAAGGGGAAACTCCGATTAGGAGCTTCAGACGCCGTTTGGGAGGGGGGCTTTGGTTCCCACGGTTTGGCGGACTTGCTCTCCCGGTGTTTTTTTTTTAAATTGCATGCTGGCTTCCTCAGCCTTCTGCGCGCTCATGGCGCGCAGGATGCTGGGGCTTGTAGTTATGGGTTTGTGCTTTGTGTTTGTGCTGCATTTTTTAAAAACAGTTTTCTTTTGATTGGCTGCGGCGCGTTTCCGAACGTTCCTTGCACTGCACCGTGCGAGAGCCTCTCAGCCTGATTGGCTCTGGTGCGGCACGGTGCAAGGAATGTTGGGAAATGAAGTTGTTTCCCTTTTTTCGCGTTTGTAGGGCTGTTGCCCCACTGCCTGTTTTCTCAATCCTTTATTGACCTGCGGACCCAGATCGGCCGTGTGCACGAAGGGTGAGTGCAGGCAAGTAGGGCAAGGCATAGCAACCTATAGCAAGTTCCAACAGTTAACTCTTGGTTTTATAGGTTAAGATAGCTATGTATCTGTATTTCTAAGCTTCCTTATCCCCTACAACAATTGATCTGCTTCCACTTTTAACAGTGACACTTTGTTTGTCATTATATTCTCCTACAGAACCCTGGGACCTAGAATTCACTGAACTGTGTCAAGGAAGTACAATACAGCTCTCTGGCAGTTAATTTTATGGGATGCACCACACTATAAATCCCATGGTTCATTTGGATAGAACCATGGCCATCCAATTACTATCAATCTGGTGCAACTGTGTCGTAGATACCTTTTTAACAGAAAGGGAATTGAAGTAATTGGACCTGAACTGGCTTAATTTGTTCAGTTAGGCCTATGCTAAAGATTTCAACATCCCAGTTGCATGTAAATTGCCAGCTTTGATTCAAAACTTGCCCATCCAAGTACTTGTTGGGCCCTGGACATAGTATCCTTTAGGAATTGTACTAGCCCTAATCACACCTCCCTTCCAATCAATCCCTCTCGCTCACACACCTTTGTCTCACACTTGCATGCAAAGATGAAAAACTAAAAATAACATTCCTTACTTCTCAAGGGCTGAGATGTTTTGTGATACTCTTGGGAAGAGAACAAGAATAATAACTTTTCTTTTTTACACACAACTCAGATTATATACAATGATGGTTTCTGCTTTGTTGCATCAACATTTAAGGACCAGAAGGTTGGAAGAGTGCCCCCCCCTTTTTTCAATAGTCAGCTAGTCATTCAGTGTTTAGTGTATATACTGTAGTTTGTTCCTAAATGCAAAGGACACTAGTTTTGTGGAGAGCTAGTCTATGCAAATTACAAATTGATGAGAACAAGTACCATTGCTAGTCTCACTCTTGCCTGGAGGCAAAAAGTTCTGCGGGGCTTGAAAATTCCTTGTCAAGGTATCACATCAAATTGAAACAGCAGATATCAATGAGAGCAAAGAACTTAGGGAGTCTTACTTACACATAGATACAAATTGTGTGAGTCAATGTGGCATTTCCTTCCTACTGATAACTTAAGATCTTAATTTGATATTCAGTTCTTTTCCTTTGAAGATTCATTCTTTGGAGTTTGCACTAAAAAAGAGGCAGTAGTTTGTAGGGAACGAACCAGGTTGTGGAAAATTTGTGAGAGCCTGGAAAATGGTTGCCTATGCCAGTCAAAATGCGGAGTTGGGGAGGGGGAGAATGAGAAAGCTTTCAACTGTTAGAATAATGGACTAGGCTGGTAGCATCCATGAAGACTAACATGGCTACCACTTCAACAGCTATAAATATGGAAGGCAGTGGATTCAGCTGTACTGAATGAAGATCCATCAATCTCTTGAAGATTAGACATCATCTTCCTCACTAAATGCAAACATCAAGACTGCCTCCTCAAAAGACTTAAAGCGAAAAACGCTTTACGATTCACATACCCCACTGACTATGGTGAAAGGTTATTCGAAATCACTCCAAAATTACTCAACCATCTAATCCTATGTATCATCCTATACAGCAAGCAAAAAACAAACAAAAATCCAGAAATATATTGTAGATCTTGAACCACACATTGGATACTGCACAAATACTCTCCACTGTGTGAGAGAAAAATCTATGAAATACATCTTATTTCACTGAGGAAAAAGAAAGAAAACAAATTATCTAATGTACTACAATGTTGCTTGGCTTACAAGAAAACATGGACTCATACATCAACATCATAAACTCATTCAACCACACACTGATCCAAGCAAAATATGTTGTCCTCTCACTGCCAGTTTATCCCACTAAACCTAAACAAACGGTACAGCTTTGGAATGAGCTGGAAGCTTTGTTCCACAGACTATTACTCCAACAACATTTCCGTAAATTTGACAACAATTAGAACAACTCATAAGCTGTGCATCATTCTGCACAACATGAAGAGGTGTCTCAACAATATAAGGAAGGGCTGTATGCTAACCCACAGCCCCACAACACCCTCTAGAGAGTTCAAATAGGACTTCTATATCAAGTGCTTTTGTCAGTGCACCTGCGCTGATATCATCAACATGGGACATGATTTAGCACAGAAGCTCATCAAGAAAGAACACAACATCATATACAGTTTCAAAACCAATCCTAACTTCAATACTGTGGTTGTCATGGACAAACAAAGTTACACGCGGGAAGATATGAGTCAAGAGTTCGCTCTGAATTTTACCAGCTCCTAACTAGAGACCCTACTGCCAAATTTCAAAATGAACTAGAAAACCTTATGAAAAACTTCAATGAAAATATACATTAACAAATTCTGACCAAAACACTGAAAGAACCTCAACTAATCACCTTCTACCTGTTACCAAAACATACACAAACACAGAAACCTTGTAAACCCATTGTTTCTAGCATGAATATTGTACTGTATCTGGATACATAGACTCCATCCTCAAACCATATGCAACACATGCACCCACCTACAAAAGAGATACCAAAGACTTTCTATGGAAACTTTACTCCATTTACAGCCTTCCTGACATCATCATCTAAACCATAATGGGTGAAGAAGCTTTCCACACTAACCTCCTGCACAGGGACAGACTACAGACGATCAGGAATGCTAACCCACAGCCCCACAACACCCTCTGGAGAGTCCAAATAGGAGTTCTATATCAAGTTCTTTTGTCAGCGCATCTGCGCTGATATCATCAACATGGGACATGATTTAGCACAGAAGCTCATCAAGAAAGAACACAACATCATATACAGTTTCAAAACCAATCCTAACTTCAATACTGTGGATGTCATGGACAAACAAAGTTACACATGGGAAGATGTGAGACAAGAGTTCGCTCTGAATTAGGATGAAGCCCATATGGCCCATTGAAGTCTTATTTACTTTTATTTACAGTTGAATGTGTATCTAAAGCTGAACACATTCAAAAGTCTCCATTTCTGTGATTAAAAACATTTTCACCTAGCACTGAATTCAACATCAATAAGGTATGCTTTCCTGTGTTTGGGAAGGCATTCCATTGGTGTTCCACAACAGAGAACAGTGTAGCACAACTCCTTGTTCTTGTCAGATTCTGGTAGAATTCACAGGAAGGACTCTGAATGAAGTAGTCTTAGTAACAGTCAGTGTCCTGTTGCAGAAGATGATATTTGTGGTATTCCTGTCCCAGGCAGTTTACTCACTGTCTGATATCAATAAAAAGGTAGCAGTGCTGACATTAGGGTTGCAATCTACTTCTTCAAAACTAGAACACCGTGGTGAGAGAAGCTAGCATTTAAGCACTTTAAAACTCCTTGAACTGGATCAGAAAACAGACCAGGAACCAACCACCATTGTTTTAAGACTGAAAGGATGTGTGCCTCATCTGCTGTTCCAACTCACCATCCAGCTGCCATTTTTAAAAGACTGATGTTTTTAAATCCATTTGTTTAAAGAATGCCACACAGCGCAGTCAATTAACACATATTCTTCTGTTATCTAAAACACAAAGGCGGTTCCCAACAAATTCCCTAATGTCCTTGCCTCTCCTTCACTGAAATTTTCACAGGCACAGTGTAAAATAAAGCTGTTAATGCAGGTGGCAGATTACCTGAGATGCCAGGCTATGGCATTATGTGGGAAAATCTTATTACAATTCCTATGTAGAATGGCAGCTTTCCTGTGCAGGATTCACCAGAAAGAGTACAGAATTTGTCAGCTGCCTGTAAAAAACAAGTGAAACACAAAAAGGAGGGCCTAGGGGAATTGTCGCTGAGGTGAGAAGCCAGGAAATCTTGCTTTTAGAGAGATAAGTCTTAACAAGGAATCTTGGTATTGTGGGACTCAGAAAACTGCCAAAAATGGTAGAAAGATGTATTAATGAAATACCAAGTTTGGGAATTATAACTCTAGGTGCTACAGCCAGCAAAATATTGTTTATGCCACTAAAGCCTCATGGCTTTTAGAAATAACACTCTAGACTGCACGTCAGATCTTAAGGGAGAATGCAACCAAGAAGAATGGATAACTTTTCCTTTATTTTACTATTTCTAATCTGAATTGTTCCCAATGGCTCTGGTCATATAAAAGTTAAATCCAGAGACAGAGTGTGTGAAAAAAATTAACTTAATCCTGACTAATAAATTCCATTATATATATAAAAAAACTACAGTTTCCACACACAGGTTTTCACAACATAAGTAAAGAGTCAGAAGTCCTCTCCTGGCATCAGTATTGACATGGCATCCTCTACTGATACAGTTTACTTGGTGGGGTTTTTTTTTAAAAAAAAAGATTGGTACTTGCAAACTCTTGAACATGTAACTACATCAGAAGGTTATGCTGCTATATATAAGTATGCAATCTTTTAAAAAACAATTATCTGACATTAATTTATTCCTTGAAGAGGTGTTGAATGACATATCAGAAATAAACTTTATGCAAAAAAAATTGATATTTCAAAAACCATCTTCAAGGCATCACTGCTGTCACTAGAAGGAATAAAAGGCCAGGCCAGAAGAGTTATGGAAACATCCCATCAGTGTTGCCCAATGAGTTTGTGTCACGATAATTCTTCTAGCAAAATAGCAGATCATAAAATGGCTCACCCCTTCTGTCACAAGAACTATGCACTATAAATGCATCTGATAGGAAAAACCTCACGAAGCTGATTTACATGCAAGTAGCTTACTGTGCATAGCAATTTATCAAATGTGGGTATTATACAGAATGTTCCTAGCATAAAAGAAATGTAAACAGCTGAAATGCTTAAGTGTTGGCTATTTTCTTTTAAAAACTACAAAATGATTTCACTTTGCTGCTACTACAGAAGAAACAACACACCAGCACAAAATAAATCAGCCTGCTGCCTAGCCTTGTCATTCATATTTGTCAGACATTTTTCTTTCTCTCATGTGAAGGGAGCCACATTTGACACCAGTTGTCATAAAACTCACTTCCAAACAAAATAACAAGACTTGAACATTGTACAGGAAACAGTGTGCTCTATTCAATGTCTGCATGTGCATGCATTGTTTCTTCTGAATTTTCTCAGTGTTATTTTTTGTTATGGACAATGTTTGTAAGAGAATAAAGCCCAAACCTGCATGAGGTTCCTCAAAATAATTATTCTGCTTCCTACTAAAGTGCTACTAAGATGTAGTGAAAACCCTCCTTAAAATATTATTTTAAAAGATGCCTTCCATTTCAATTTACAGTATACTGAAATTCAAATCTCCCCACCCCCATAGTCCCTGTGTCAGGAAACATACTGCTTAGTGCAGTGGGTCACATTAGAGTTAGGCCCATTGAATTAATGAGCCACTTTCTTCTTAAGTTTCTGTTATTCAAATGGAGCTATTATAGTTGCAACATTCTACACTAAGCAACAGAACTTTGTCATTGTGATATTGACAATGTTAGTAGTACAGGTTGTAGAACCCGTGTTTGCCATCGGAGGAGGAGGAACTAGGAGATAAAAAATGTGTACCAGACAAATGCCCTTCTGCTCCACTTTTCCTCATCTCTTCCATAGGCTTTTAATAATTTCTAATAGAGTCCCTGGATGCTGGTTTTTAGCTAAGTTATTGACTATTTCTAAAAGTTTTGTCTGTTTTGAAAAAGTTTTTAATGTTTTAGATCTGTTTGTTTGTTTAGTGCAATTTTATACCATCCATCTGAAAAAAGTTTCTCCACTCTGGGCACTTTACAAGGTTTAATAACACTACATAAAAATAAATAAATATTGTCTGCTACTTGCTCTAATCGACATGTCCTATACTAAATCAAGGGCACCGAATCAAAATCTGAAGTCTGATTCTGCCTAGGATGTCAGGATTAAGTTAGCAAATCTCACCCTCTTGGTTAGGTACTTGTGTTGATTATGCGGGATATATTTGCCACAAATCTAGCAATTTTTTTCGGTTTATTAACACAGGTGCACCTACTCATCTTTAGCTCAAAACAGACTCACTGTGGCCTAGCTGTATTATCCAATAAGATGGTTTTGCACTAGAGATAAGCCCTTGGTCCATCTCATCTTATATACCTATTTCTGACATCAGCTCACTGACTTGCCCAGACATGTCCAGCCACTGATGGAACATGCATGCCACCAGGGGATATGATTCAGCTGAGGCGGCAGCAAGCATAGTGGGACCTGCAACTGTTATAATGTTCCCATGTAAAAATACATTACACAATTACCGACCATTTGAACAGCTATAGCACACCTCAAAATCTGTATAGTAAGGTAAATGTAAAGGTTTCCCTTGCTCGAAAGCCAGTCGTATCCGACTCTAGGGTGCAGTGCTCATCTCTGTTTCTAAGCCGAAGAGCCAGCGCTGTCTGCTTTTGCAGACATTTCCGTGGTCATGTGGCAGGCATGACTAGACACCGGAGCGCACGGAACGCTGTTACCTTCCCACCGAAGTGGTCCCTATTTATCTACTTGCAATTTCTTGCTTTCGAACTGCTAGGTTGGCAGGAGCTAGGATGAAGACGGGAGCTCATTTCCGTCCTGCAGTACTCGGGAATCGAACTGCTGACCTTCCGCTTCCCAGTCAGCGTCTTAGCGACTTGAGCCACTGCAGTACCCTGTTGTGCAGTAATCTGTATGTGATAGGCAAATTCTGGGTTCAGATTTGGAATCGGCACACTCGATATCATGTAAATCACAGTAGCTTTAAAAAAAAAAGGGGGGGGATCTTTTCCAAGAGCTGAAGAATAAAAAAAGTATTTAAAAAGAAACCTGTTTTTATTCTTTCCTTCAATGGGTTATTATTGTTAAAGTATCAGGATGGTGTTGGGATATTGTGGAACTCAGAAGGGAGGGGAATGGGGGAGAAAATGGAATAGTGGCACCCTGTGTGGTGGTACAATTTAATTTAATTTTAATTTAATTTAATAGTCATATTTATATATGCCGCCCACTCAGGCAGAACCCGACTCAGGGCGGCATTACAACAAGTTCTAAAAACACATAAAAACACTTTAAAAGACCCACATCCCGCCCATTTTAAAAGACCCATATCCCACCCATCCATCCCACCCACTATAAAAAGAAGAAGGAGAGAGAGTTCTTAATTGTTTACATAAGCCAGCAGGCGGGGACCGTGTTCCCATTCGGGCCCCACACCTGCCCTGCCAGCCAGGTCTTCAATCCTTTCCTGAAGGGCAGCAATTCTCTTTGAAGTCTTAGATCTGTTGGCAGGAGGTTCCAGAGAGTTGGTGTGGACACGGAGAAGGCCCTCCTTCGGGTGCTGGATAGATGTGCACCCCTAGCTGATGGCACTATTAAGCAAGGAGCCCCGGTCCAGGAGCGTGCGCAACTGGCGAATCACCCGAAGTTGGGCAAAAGCCTTCCTGGCCACAGCCGCTACCTGTTCTTCTAGCAGCAGCCGCGAGTCCAGAAGGACCCCCAAGTTGCGCACTGGGTCTGTCTGGGGCAAAACAGCCCCATCCAGTACCAAAGATGGTAACTCCCTGGATAACACGGGGCCCCTTATCCACAGCCACTGTGTCTTGCTGGGATTCAGCCGAAGCCCACTGGCCCCCATCCAGACCCCAATGGCCTCCAGGCATCCGGATAGGATTTCAACAGCATCACTGGGGTCCCCACGGGCCGAGATGTACAACTGAGTGTCATCCGCGTACTGATGGTACCGCACCCCGTGGGAATGAATGATCTCACCCAGTGGCTTCATGTAGATGTTAAATAGGAGAGGAGAGAGCACCGAACCCTGAGGCACCCCATACTTGAGAAGCCTAGGGCTGGACCTCTCACTCTCTAACCACACCGACTGGGTACGACCCTCCAGAAAAGAGGAAAACCAGGACAACACGGTGCCCTGGATCCCCAGTCCTTTGAGCCATTCCAGAAGGATACCATACAATGGAACTGTCCGCTCTCCTCCAGTGGTTGGGGAAGAAACAAATCCGCTGGAGTCTTTTATTTGAGCCCTCAGAAGAGGGGGGGAAAGAAGGTGTTATGTATTGAATGATTGTTGCAAGGTTCCTTTAATAGAATGTATTCAGGCAATGTATCCAATTGTATCTAATCAGTAACACATTGTAGCAAGCTGTAAAAGGATGCGAGCTAAGTGGCCACAGGTGGCAGTAGTGAACACCCGGCTCACATGGCACAGATTCTCCAAATACCTGCAGAGTGGGAAGTTTTCCCACCACACAGCACCTGGACAAGATGGGCGTGACGAACGATGACATCACACGGACAGTAGCCAATGAGCTACCATGTAGCCACATTCAAATGTATAGTGACCGCATAAATAGAGCTGTATCTCCGCCATTACCACATGTTCACCCTGACCATCATGCAATAAAGTTGTGCTTAGTCCTACTTGCAGCTCCTTCTTTTGTCTTCCTTGCAAGACACCAAAGAAGGCGACAGTTGAAAGGCGATGCTGGTCATTTTAGGACTGCCCCCTTCATCCCCTCACCATTTTAGGATATTGTTCCTCTCATGGTGGAAGTGTATGCCCCTTTGCAACGTGTTTGGCCTTGGAGTAAAGCTCAATTCAACTCAAAGAGATTCGCTGGGCACATATTTCAGTTACTTCAAAGGAGTGGATTAAGAAAGCGGAACTACAAGGCAGGACATACCAGCAGAACTATACTTCCTTTAAAGAAAAAAAAACCTGAGCAAGGCCAGGTAATCAGCAAGTTTCTTATAAAGGAACACTAAAAGCTCAACTATAAACCATTCCAACAAGAAAAAAAGGTGGAAGAATAAAAAAAGCCTAAAGTGGCTTCACAATAAGTTCACAAAGGGCTTGGAAATAAAAGGACACAGATAGGAAGTGGAAGAAAGGCCAGGCTACTAAGGAAGAGTGCAGACAAGTAGTGAAAAATTTCAGGGATAGTGTTAGGAAGGCAAAAGTGGAGAATGAGCTGAGGTTAGCAAGAGATGCTAAAAGCAACAAAGCACTCTTCAAGTACTTGCACAGCAAAAGCCAGAGTGCAAGCGCGGCGCCAAAATGGACACCGCACTCTTTGCGGGGGCCCCCCACCCGGACTCAGACATCCGGGTAAGTTAGGGGGCGGGGCCACCCCTCTTTAAAAGGGGCGGCCACGGGGCAGCCGAGCTGCCATTTTAGAATGCGACAGAGCGGAGACGTTTTCTCCGTCACGTTTTCCTCTCTTCTTTAAAAACGGAGTTTACCTTTGCTGATTGATACCGCAGTACTCAAAGCAAAGGGTTGCGAGTTGGATCCCTGGCTAGGGATCATTTAGGAGCAGCTTATTTTCTTCTGCTTGGGAGACATGGCTCCCAAGCGCAAGGCGCCGGCTGCCAAGCCGCGGCCGAGGGGAAGGGCTCTGCCTACCCCCTCTTCATCCAGGGGGCCGCCACTGGGCCGGAGGGCTCAGGCAGCACCCCCGCAACCGGGTGGTGGGGTTGCTTTGCCCACTGCCACCAATGCGGGCAAACAGGCTTCTGCCTGCCAGCCCGGCCCAGGATTTCAGTCGGGGCCGGCACAGGCTGGCCCCTCTGGGATCCCTGCCCCTGTAGGGCCTTTTCCTGGCTTGGGGCAGGGTGGCCCATTTGGGCCCGGTGTGGGTTTCCGCCCCACTATTCCTCAGGCCCCACTATTCCTCAGGCCCCGAATTATTGGACATGGCCCTATTCGGGCCCAGGATCCCCATTTTGGTTTCCCCTCCAACAATTACCCAGTGGGCCATCCGGCCCACCCGGCCCACCTTACCTGGGTGGCTCAGAGACTGTTGATGCCCTTCTCGCACACATTTCGGTGCTGGAGGCATCAATGGGCATTGCCCCACCACCTTCCGATGGTGGGCTTGCTAATCCTTCAATTCCGGCCTACACGTCGGCCACAACTCTCCAGCGGGCCGCCAACAGGGTTGAGCTGCTTGAGGCCATCAGGCCAGCCCACGCTGGTGCCTCGCAGCTCCCTGCCCAACCAACACAGCAGGACTTGCCGCTGGGGACCAGTCCGGCATGGCAGGGGTGCAGTGGCATGCAGAGCTCGATATCTGTTGCGAGCTCCGACGCCCGCCGTGGGCCGGAACCCCCAGTGGGGGCGGCCCACGGGGGTGCACCGAGTGAGTATCCTGGTCAATTGAGTACACCAGCGACACTATCCAGTCACACTGGGAGGGTTCAGTGGCCATGGCCACAGCAGGTTACTGTGGGAGGGCAGTTGTATCCATACTGCCCTGTTAACTCTTGGTTGCCTAATTGCCCCCCGGATAGGGCAGGGGTGACCGCCCCTGTGGGTATGCCAAGCGTTGCAGGGGCTATTCAGGGCCCGCTGCGCATACCCTCGATCCAATATGTGCCGACAGCGGCTCTGCCGACGGCTGGTTATTCCTTGCCCCTGGGCGATCATCTATCCCAGGCAACGAGGGAGAAGATTTGGCGAGGGGAATATGTGGATATCTTCTCCCTCCTAAACCGTGAGCCCACCAAGGAAGAGAGGGAGGGACAGGATGACAGGGACAAGGAGTTGTCCCGTCATTGTAAGCCACCGTGTACCTGGGCCAATTGGTTGCCGGCCTATCTCATCTATATGGCGGTATACCTGAGGGCCCGGCCTGCATTGGCCATTCCGATGGTATAATACCTGGATAATATTTACCGGGCGGTGGTTGATTTTCCTGGTTCATCGTGGTTGGCTTACGACGAAGAGTTTAGGATAAGAGTGGCCCTCCATCCTGAGATGAGGTGGGATGAGCCCTGCCAGCAATTGTGGCTCTTGTATATGACTCCCACGCGGCCAGCACCTGGTGACAGGTATCATTGCGGCCATGCCGTGCAGCGGGCTGCTGTTACACAGGTTCCCTGCCAGTTGGCGGGGCAGGGGGTTCCAGCCCACCTGCTGTGTTGGAGCTTCTCCGCTAGCGGAGTGTGCACAAGCGTCAGTGTCGATTCCGGCACGAGTGTCCCTCTTGTTCTGACCCTCACGCTGCCCGTGGGCTGGTGGGTCACGAGGCAGAGGTAGGAGTGGGCAGGGGGCAGTCAGAGTGCCCTCTGATGGTGCTAGCCATGCAAAAGGCCCCCTCCCCAATTAATGTCCCAGTGCTGGAACAATGGCTTTCCGCTTATCCTAGATGGGATGATACGAGGTACCTACTCGAAGGTTTCCAGTTTGGTTTTCGTATACCCTTTAGGGGTGTTCGGGGGCCTCAGGATGCCCCAAACTTACTTTCTCTTAGGGGTAATGAGGATATTGCTGCACAAAGCATAGCTAAGGAGGCAGCTGCAATGAGAGTTGCTGGGCCATTTACTGACCCACCATTCCCTAACTTAAAAGTATCTCCTTTGGGTTTAGTCCCGAAAAAGTCCCCGGGTGAATTTCGCCTAATTCACCACCTTTCTTACCCTGCGGGTTCCTCGGTCAACGATGCGATACCTGATGACCTTTGCTCAGTCAGGTATACGTCCTTTGACCAGGCCTTACAGATGGTACGCTCGTGTGGTCGCGGGGTGCTCCTGGCAAAGTGCGATATCAAATCGGCATTCCGATTACTGCCAGTGCACCCCGATGACTTTGAGCTGTTGGGTTTTTGTTTTCGGGGCAAATTCTACGTAGATAAGGCCATGCCTTTTGGCTGTTCTATTTCCTGTTCGGCCTTCGAACGATTTAGCACCTTCCTCCAATGGGCCTTTGTTCGTAGGTCGCGGTCCCGGTCTGTAGCCCACTACCTCAATGACTTTTTGTTCGGGGGTGAGCAGGGCTCGGACACGTGTACCCATCTCCTTGCCACATTTCAGGTGCTTATGCGGGAACTGGGTGTCCCCTTAGCACCTGAAAAGACTGAGTGCCCAGCCACCACGCTCACCTTTTTTGGTATCGAAATTGACACTGTGGTACCAGGCATCCAGGTTACCTGTGGAAAAGGTGACTCGGATCTCGGCTGCGATTCTGGCAATGATTGCCAAGCGTAAGGTGTCTCTTCGAGAGTTACAGGTGCTTCACGGCCACCTCAATTTCGCTTGCAGGGTGGTAACCCCAGGCAGAGCTTTTGCCAGGCGTCTGTGTGATGCCATGGCTGGCCTATTAAAACGCCACCACAGGGTGTGGCTGACCAGAGGTTTACGGGCAGACCTTTCAGTTTGGCTCACATTTCTCCAGGATTTTAATGGGATCTCTTTTTGGAGATCAGACCTTCTGGTCAGCCCTCAGTTCCAAGTACAGTTGGATGCCTCCGGCTCTCTGGGTTATGGGATTTATTTTGAGGGGCAGTGGGCCTATGGCCAATGGCCTCACGCATGGCAAGGCACGGATCGCCTACGCGATCTTACTTTCCTAGAATTTTTTTCCATCTTGGGAGCACTAATGCTGTGGGGCGACAAGTGGGCCAATTCGGTGGTCCACTTTTGGTGTGACAATGCTGCAGTGGTGCACATTGTTAACGCCCAGACATCCAAATCCCCCAGAGTCATGGCATTGGTTCATCAATTTGTTTTGAGATCCCTACACCTCAATGTGCTGTTCAGGGCCAGACATGTGCCAGGCATTAATAATGATATTGCTGATGCTTTATCCCGCCTGCAGATCTCCCAGTTCCGTGCCTTGGCTCCAGAAGAAGAGGAACCTACCTCTCCACTTCCAGCCGAGATGTGGACCTTTGGCGAGGAGAAGTGAACTGGGCGATCGGCATGTCTCTGGCCCCGCACACGCGTAAGGCGTATCAGCACATGCTCCTACAGTTTAGGGATTTTTGTGTGGAGAGGCAGTTGCCCGAAGCGTGGCCGATACCAGTCGACCAGATTTTACAATACATGGTTTACCTTCACAGTCAGGGGTTGGCCCCCCATAGCCTCTAGGCTTTCAGCATTGGCATTTATGGCCAAGACACGGGGCTTCGCTGACTGCGTGAATGACTTCCACATACAACATGTATTGGAAGGGTGGACACGTGAATGTGGCCGCCGCCCAGACACACGTCACCCCATTTTGCCTGGTGTTCTTACCCACCTTGCACGAGGCTGGCATAGCTTGTGTTATGATAGGTACGAGGAGGCTCTCTTTCACGCAGCTACCACTGTAGCTTTCTTTGGAGCGCTCCGCATCAGTGAGCTGGTCCCATTGTCAAAAGGGGACGTGTCTCGTAGGGCACTGGAACTTGACGATGTCTATATCACCCAAGAGTGGGCCCAGTTGAGGATACGGTCCTCAAAGGTTGATCAGCACTGCGTAGGCAGTGGAGTAAGACTGCTACGATGTTCAATTGATGACATCTGTCCAGTTGGTGCCCTACATGAGTTTTTGGCAGTGCGTGGTACGCACCCTGGCCCGTTTTTCTGCCACCAGGATGGGTCTCCACTGACTAAATTCCAGTTTTGGAAGGTGACCGGTATGGCACTTCACAGTGTTGGCCTCCCTGGGGCTTGTTACGGCACCCATTCATTCAGGATAGGCGCCGTGTCCACTGCGGCTGCGTTTGGGTACTCGGAGGCTGATATATGCCGGATGGGCAGATGGGGGTCTACACGTTTTGCATTATATGTACGCCCCCTCAATGCATGAGTACTAGTTATGTCATTAATTCTTTTCCCTTCTTTTACAGACCCTGTGTGTCCACGCACACCGGAGGCAGTATGGCTGGTGGGCCACAGTTACGTGCACTGGGCAGTGCAGTATGCTGCAGCGACAGAGTGGGGACCCCATCTCGGGCTACGTGCAGCCGCATGTATGCGATGGTACGGTAAGCGCGGCATGAGATGACGGGAACTGTTGCCATTCCTGTTTTCCATCAGGGATGCTGGACCGCCTGATGTCCTTATCCTGCACCTCGGTGGCAATGATCTCGCACAGGTCACTGGCCTTTCTTTAAAATTGTCGGTTTGCAGCGACCTAGCCTATTTACATCACTTATGGCCGTGCACGCTGCTGCTACGGTCGGACATCATGCCGCGGCAGTCTTACAGGGGACGCATTGACCTCCATGCTCTCGACTGCGCTCGACGGTCGGTGAACAGGGCTGTTGCCCGGTTCTTTGTGGACAATGGCTCTGGGACGGCCATTCGACATCCTAGGATAGGCTTGCAGGATTTTGATCTCTATGCAGGAGATGGGGTCCACTTGTCAGCCAGAGGTATGGACCTCTTTCTTGAGGATGTGCAAGCAGGCTGGTGACCGAGCTGACGGTCTGGGGGGTGGGTGGGCAGTGAGTCATCATGGACACCTCCCCGTGTGGCGGGTAGCACTGGTACGGTAAAGATTTATGACCCATAGGTATCCGGCAGGTTCACAATTGACTGGCCAACACGTAGACAGGTACAGGGGAAATAGGTTTGGCCGGTCAAGGGCGAACCAGGCAAGGGGTGATGTCAGGAGCTTCACAGCCTGCATCACCTTGATATTTCAACGGATACACGTCATAGGGTGGGGTCAGTAGATAGTTTATTGCCTCCGGTCAACAATTTGTTTGTGTTAACAAACAAATTGATACAAATAGATGCATGTAGCCAATTGCCATTGGCATTTTAGGAGGAACCTTACCAGTGTTACTGCGGCCTGTTTGCCTTAAAGAATTACAATTGGATGATACACCAATTGAAAGTGATAATTCGGACTAGGGCATTGTTCAATAAAAGTGGCCCGATGCCTTTAATCCAATACTGGTGTCTGAGTCTTTCTTTGGGGGGTGCGCCTGCAATGCAAGCGTGGCGCCAAAATGGCCGCCGCGCTCTTTGCGGACCCCAAACCCCACCCGGACTCAGACATCCGGGTGAGTTAGGGGGCGGGGCCACCCCTCTTTAAAAGGGGTGGCCACGAGGCAGCCGAGCTGCCATTTTAGAATGTGACGGAGCGGAGAAGTGTTTCCCTCCACCCGCTCCCTTAGTGGACAGTGTGATTTTCTGGTCGCTTCGGGGTCGGGTGGGAATTTTTGCTTGAACCTACAATTGGCTCTCTGGTTCTTGGCTTTTTCGCCCATCCCACACTGTCGCTAGTGTTTGAGATATGGGGTAAGTTGACTTTGGTCACTTTTGGCGGGTAGCACTGGTAAGGTAAAGATTTATGACCCATAGGTATCCGGCAGGTTCGCAATTGACTGGCCAATGCGTAGACAGGTACAGGGGAAATAGGTTTGGCCGGTCAAGGGCAAACCAGGCAAGGGGTGATGTCAGGAGCTTCACAGCCTGTATCACCTTGATATTTCAACGGATACACGTCATAGGGTGGGGTCAGTAGATAGTTTATTGACTCCGGTCAACAATTTGTTTGTGTCAACAAACAAATTGATAAAAAAAGATAAATGTAGCCAATTGCCATTGGCATTTTGGGAGGAACCTTACCAGTGTTACTGCGGCCTGCTTGCCTTAAAGGATTACAATTGGATGATACACCAATTGAACGTGATAATTCGGACTAGGGCATTATTCAATAAAAGTGGCCCGATGCCTTTAATCTAATGCCGGTGTGTGAGTCTTTCTTTGGGGGAGGGGTGCGCCTGCAATGAATAATAGCGGGCCAGCTACTCAGTGGGGATGGGAAAATCATAACAAACAAAGAAAAGACAGAAGTGCTGAATTTATACTTTAGCTTGGTTTTCTCCCAAACCAAAACCCTCCAGGCAAATGTGAAGTACAAGTAGAGGGATTGTAGCTTGAGACTGATAAACAAGCAAACATTATTTTGAATGATTTCAAATATCCAAGGCTTCACAAACTGAATCCAAGTGTATTGAAGGAATTGGCTGAAGAACTCTCAGAAACCATTACCTAATGATTTGTTGAAACCATAGGGGATGAGTGCCACATGACTGGAGAAGAGCTAACAGTGTCCTTCTCTTCAAAAATGGCATAAAGTAGGAACCTGAGAATTACGGATGACTCAGCCTACATCAATCCCAGGAGAAAGTCTGGAGAAGATTATAATATGGTCAGTCTGTATGTACTTGAAGAATAATACAATGATAACTAGAAAATGACATGAATTTGTCAAGAATAAATCCTGTTAATTTAACATTACTTCATTTTTTCATATGGTAAACTCCCTGGTGGGAATGCTGTATGCTTACTTCATTTTGACAAAGTAATCCATGATATTCTAATTAGCAATCTTTTGTTGTTGTTGTTTCAGTCACACAGTCAATTCCGATCCTTTGTGACCCAATGGACCATTGCCCACGAGGCTTCTCTGTCTTTCACCATTCTCCTCAGCCCGCCCAGCTTTGTGCCCATTGCATCTACAATACCATCTAGCCATCTCATTTTTGGCTGCCCCCTTCTTTTGCCCTCCACTTTTCTCAAGTGAATCTTCTCTTCTCATTTGATGTCGAAAGTACTTTAGCTTCATCTTTACTATTCTGCAGTGGCTAGGTTGGTGGTTGAAGGTTCCTGAGCCGCTTGCATTGGTTGCCTGTCTGCTTCCATTCTCGGCTGAAGGTTTTGGTAATAATAACATAGGTTTTGGGTCCCTACCCTGAGGGAAGCCCAAAAGTCTGGTACCAGGAACCAGGCCTTCTTAGTGTGGCCCAAATATTGTGAGATGCTCTCCCATTAAACATTCATTTGGTGCCGTTCCTTTAGGAGTTCCACAGAGCAATCAAAGCCAAATTCTATAGAGAAGATTTTGAGAACATTTTCCCACCCTGACCCAATGCATTTGATTCCATTTCAACTCTTCATATTCTCTTTAATTGGGTCTTGTATGGAGTGTGCATTTATATGTTTATTATATTTGTTTTATGATGTTTCTGTGGTTTTAACAGGTTGCTCAGTCTTGTGTTCCCTCTTAGCCAGAAGTGTGATGTATATGTTATAAATTATAAATACTGTACATAATTTAATGTGAAATCCTCAATAGCTTATTGTCAATGAAAATATGTAACAATAGAATTTTTTTCAGAAAATGAAAACAATGAATCTTAGTAGAAAGCAAATGTAAAAACTATCACAGAATATATTAATGTCTGTTTATCAACACAATCTAAACTACTGAAACACTCAATGCAGTTTAATACAATGTCTTATCTCTGTCTCCCCAACCCATCTCTTGGTGGGTGGGAGGAGGAATCTCATGTGACATTACTGTACATCTTACTGAAAATGCTGTGTGAAATCCAGTGATTGTTTTCATTCATTGGGCTTCTATCCTATTATGCTCTCAAAAACAGAACTCAAGGTGTGTCTAATAATGTCTGATAATGTAAGGATGGAATTTAAAAAGGGTCAACAAATACAATGAAATGAAATAGAAAACATAGGTCAACTACAACAAAAGAAAAGCATGGTGCCACCCAACATTTCCTGTCCTCAGCAGCTCATCTGCTGTTGAAGGTCTGTCTAATGAAAAACAATATTTGCCATTCAACCAAATAACAATTGGAAGCCTAGCTTAGATCCACAGTTTGAGAGTAGCAACTGAAAGTCCTCTCGTGTATCTCTTCTGGGGTCCTGCTTATACAACCAGATTTCACTCTTCTTCTTCTCCTCTGAAATCTACCCAGAGGCAGGGCCGACATCAGAAATTTCCGGGCCCGGTAGGTGCCCCCCCATTTTGGCCACACCCCCATTGTTTTCTGTGCATGCGTACACCAGTGGTTTCCCGGCGCCGCCATGCCCCCATGGTTTTCTATGCATGTGTGGTCTGTTTGCGCATGCGCACATCGGTGGTTTCATCTCCAGACCCAGGACGGGAGTCCTACTTGTCCCCCCTGATTGCGGCACTGCCCAGAGGAGCATATTTTGTGGTTTAAGTGTGGAGCCAGAGGTTAAGAGTTTGATTCCATACTATGTCTTCAGGTAGAAGAGTCAGCCTGTGCAGCCAAAGGCAAGCTGCATGGTCCCAGGGTGCTCCCGGAAGGAGGGAACGGTACATCACTTTTGTGTATTCTCTACCCAGAAAATCTAGGAAAGGGTCACCATAAATCAGAATAGACTTCATGGCATGCAATTATTAGGTAAAGGTTGCCCTTCCTCAAAAGCCAGCCGTATCTGACTCTAGGTTGCTGTGTTCCTCTCCATTTACAAAGAGCCAGTGTTGTCTGCGACTGCAGATGCTTCCATGGTCATGTGGCAGGCATTGCTAGACACCGGAGTGTACAGAATGTTGTTACCTTACCACCAAAGCGGTACCTTTTTATCTACTTGCAATTTCTTGCTTTTGAACTGCTAGGTTTACAGGAGCTGGGACAGAGATGGGAGCTCACTCCATCGTGCAGCATTGAGGTCTCAAACTGCTAATCTGCCGACCTTCCAAATGTCAAGTTCAGTGTCTTAAGTACCATTACATTCAGTGAAGCTTACATCTGAATAGACATTAGATGACAGTACTGTGTGTGACTTGAAGCAAACAAACACAAAACAAAACAAGTCATTAGATTATTAATAATCCTTCCCACTTAGTTACCACAAAAAAGAAAACAGGACCTTGTTGGCCAACTGCTACTTCTATGTATATTGAAATACTTTCTGCAGTCACAATAAACAAACAAACAGCACACCAGAAGCAACGTCATTAAATTGATTCTGACATATGGCAACCTTTTCTAAAGTATTCTAAGTATAGATTACCAAGAAATAATTTACCACTTCCATTTTCTGGTAAGCCTTTGGACTCTGCAGCTTGCTCAAGGCTACACAGGCTAGCTCTTCTCCCAAGAGGCAAAGTAATGAACCAACCCCACAATCTATGGATCCACAGTCTGATTATAATACTGTAATTTCGTGTAAGAAATTATTCTGGGTTGAAAGGATTTTTGCTGGAGAAACTCTGTTCAGGGGATGCCCAAATGAGGCTCCTTTCATGTCCCCAAGATCTTTTTCCCACCAAAGTGTTCCCCATTTTTCCACTTACAATTTCTTGTTTTCCAATTGCTAGGTTGGCAGGAGCTGGGACAGATGCTCATTCCATCTTGCAGTACCTGGGTCTCAAACTGCCAGCCTTCCAGCTAACAAGGTGAGGTTCTTAACCACTGAGCGACTGCAGCCCCCATAGCCTGATAAGCACCTGAGTTTTATAATAGGTCTTTTCAAATATGAAAGTTGGCTATTTTTTTTATGGCAGCCAGTTGGATAACTCACAGCTATCCAACTAGCTGCCATAATAAAGACCCTCATATATAGCTTACAGAGCTGTGTAGGAAGACCCATATTTAGATCTTATAACAAACATTTTCTTCCATCATAGATATGGGTACCTTCTAATGGTTTCACTCATTGATTTGATTTGAGGAGCTTGTCTCAGGTCAGCGATCATAGTTAACTGATGTTATCTGAAACAGAAGTGAATGATGTAGAGAGAAAGAAAGCCCACAGATACTTAAAATGATAAGGTCTAGGATTTAGTGATACATGAAAAACTATTTGAGTTAGCTTTATATATGTGGGTTTTGATTAGTAGTGAAAACAGTATAACTGATCTTATTATATTTAGGTCATATGACAAACATGTTCTTTTCTCATACCTATCTACTAACTATTCAGTGTCTCAGTGGTTAAGAAGCTCACCTTGTTAGCTGGAAGGCAGGTAAATTGGCAGTTTGAGACCCGGGTACTGCATGACAGATTGAGCGCCCATCTCTGTCCCAGCTCCTGCCAACCTAGCAGATCAAAAGCAAGAAATTGCAAGTAGATAAATAGGGACCGCTTCGGTGGGAAAAGATCTTGGGGGCATGGAAGAAGCCTCATTCAGACATCCCCTGGGCGGAGTGTCTCCCGCAAAATCATTTCAACCCAGAATAATTTCTCTGTATCCTCACCTGGTCATGGGCCAGGTATAAATTATTGCCAGGATGTCTCAGTCTTATGCCTGAAGAAGTGGACTTCATCCACAAAAGCTAACATGAATATATAGCAGTTAATCTTTAAATTGCCACAATTTTACTTGTTTTGTTTCCTGTCTGATATCAGCACAGACTAACACGGCTATTACTTTGAAAATGTGCACAGGAAAGAGACTAATCTTTTCTGGTGAAAAACCAGAAAACTAGGAAGCAGAAATATGCTCAATACAGAGACCTCTAATATTGCTGTTATAGAAACTATAAAGAAATCCTATTTTCCCTTTCTTCTGGATAGCTACATTTTGTTCACTTTCAGCACTCCAGAGCAATCTTATTTCCTCTCAAATATTATGACTATTGGCATTTATATAGGCCTTTTAAAGCAAGGACCCTATCCATTTTAATCCAAGAATTTTGCCAAGTAACTGATTCTTCTTTATATGCTGATGGTATGGGACCATCATCCTTATTTTTAAGGCAGAAAAATTCTTATGTTGCTAGCTAATGAGGTGTAGAAGCCATGATTGCCCTTCTCACTGCTTCACAAATATTCAAGTACTGAAATTGTTTTCCAATTATTAAATGATAACTGGACTAGAGTATATCTTGCCTTGGGTGTAAACACACATCTGCAAAACCTCAGAGGGAAAACATGGTAAAGAAGCCTTGGGTGAGGATATTCTGACAGATTACTGGTACAGTGCCTAGAATGTGCAGATAGAAATGACAGCAGTAGTAATGCCTATCTCTCTTGCAGAGACAACTATAAGTTAGGACATTTAAGCCTTCAGGAAACCTCAAAGCTCAAGGTCAGTGTCTGTTTAAAGAGTTCCTATACTGTATATACATCAAGGCACCTCCATCAAGATCTCCAATCTACGTCTGGACAAAGATGGGATGAAAACTGGAAACTTGCTTCCAGTTTTCTGGAAGCAAGTTCTTTTTTTTTTGTTTTTTTAGTACCTTTTTTCTTTATTCTTGTCAGAGTACTGAACGGGGTACGCAGAAAAAGCCTCCTCAAAGATTGTAGTATTTTTTTTACCAGAATCAGGTGTACCTTGGTAATGGCAACTTTGTGTTGCCAGCTAATCTTTCTCACACTAGGTCAGGCAGAATGAACTCACCATTAATACCATAACTAATTCATTTACTAGATTTTCTTTGTATACATAAGAACATAAGAACAGCCTTGCTGGAACAGGCCATAGCCCATCCAGTCCAGCATTCTGTCTCACACAGTGGCTCACCATTTCCTTCAGGGTATTCCCAAGCAGATGCCTTCACCTGCTTAGGATTCCCTGGAAATGATATTGAGAGATATCCTGCCTATCTCTCCAACCCGGAGGTTGTCCTTAAGTATCCATAATTATAGCCATTGATACTCTTGTCCTCCATGAACTTGTCTAATCCTTTCTTAAAGCTTTCAAGACTGACAGCTGTCACCATTTCTTCTGGCAGGGAGTTCCATAGACCAGGGATCCTCTGGGTGAAAAAGTACTTTCTCTTACATGGTGGGGCATAAATTGCATGCACATACATGTTGCACCGATTGAATTTCTCCACATTCACAGAAAAATTGTCCTATATCCACACAGTCCCATTTTACCTGATATCCTATCTTCCCACTTTTCTTTGAAGTCTATTAATCAACTTCCAGATGATCCAACCAGAAACTTGTCCTGGTGGAAGACATTAATTTGTAGTCATCCATTCATCAAAATGTGTTAGTTTTGCTCACCATAGGCTTGGCCTGGTCATTTGTGGTTTAATAGCTGGAGCTTGACACGAGAACAGAAAACCTTTCCTTTATTTTAGCTGTCATCAAGGTTGTGTGTGTGTGTGTGTGTGTGTATGTGTCCATGCCCATGAAATGGATGAGTTTGGTGTTGTATTACCTTATTTCTTTCCTTAGTTTTGAATAACACTACACCCCTTGATCAACTCTCAGGAACAGAGCTCCAATTGTACATTACTTTAATTGTATAAATGCAGCAATTGAAAAGAAAAGTTTACACTTTCCACTTCATGGCTTTACTTTGATAAATGTCATTATCTCCAAGTGTGCTATTTGTATTTCAAGGGAAGACTTGAAATTTGATTTTTATCAGGGAGAGAAACAGTTAATGTTCCCCTTTCACAATCTTTACCTGTGTCATGAAAGCCTTCCTGTGGCTGTTATTCACTTTAAAAAAATCATTATGACATTTTTCCAGGCCAGCAGGGTTTCTCTATACAGCCTCTGAGCTACACTATCCTTCTTCTTTTGGGTTGGTTGAGCCTGGGGACATTAGCTGGAGGGAAGACTATGGAACCAACATTGTGCCAGATCATTCCCAACACTGCAGTCTCCAAGACTGCAGTGAATTCAAAAAATCACAAGGCTAGGCAATAACAACCAATGTACCTACCTTGCAAGGCAGAGCTGTCACCATATCTATACAAACACAACGTTCCAAAAAGCTGGTTGAGACAAGACCAGTTTAGTACTACAAACCATCTATACCAAAATCCAGAGAACTTTGAAGAGATGTTTATATTTTATTAAAAGAGGTTAAAAAAAGTTTAATGGACAAAAGTTCCAAAAAGTATTCAAAGTTTTTTTTTTTTAAAAAAAACACACTTGGAGCAAGATACAGAGACAGGTTGCTGTAAACACATCCACTGCTGTCGTGAACGCATCTGCGGCTGTCATGAATGTGTTTACAGCTGTTGTAAATGTGTCCACAGCTGCTTGCAGTGGAAGCAGCTGCGGCGGGATGGATCTGGCCCGTGGGCTGTAGGTTGCCGACCCTTGGTCTAAGGCAATCCAAGAGTTCATATCAGAAAATAGCAAGGCTAAACTAATCTACCTGATACCCACACTTTAGCTTTGTGTATGCCACAGAACCATGCCGAACAGAATGCAGCAACATGAGAAAAACCTCTTTTCCTTAGAGACAGGCTGAACTCCTGAGCAGAGCTTTCCCTCTTTCCCTCTTTCATGATGAGCTCTTAGACAAAGCCCTCTTCCTTTGAGTGAGAATGAGCCATCTATCTAGATTTCCAACTCATTTTAATATAAATATAATATAAAACATTCTAGACCTTTCTAATAAACATCTTAATATGCTTTAAAGTTTGCAGAAAACAAAAGCACTTTCTGTGTCTCTTCCTCATACACCTGTAATCCTTCAATTGGCATGATTCCAGGGGAAGGAAGCACACTGGCTTTTGATGACTAGATATATTTTTGAGGTGTTAGTTCTCCTTGGTAGTGCTTTGATATCCTATCTAATAAGTGATCAATTGAAGTTGTTGTTTTCCCACTTTGGTTTTGGCTGATACAGCCAACATTACCCAGCACCTCTAAAGAAGCCTTGAAGTTACTAAATTAATTTCACATTCTATTTCCCTCTAATTGCTCAGTTTCTTCAGAAATGTCTATGTAATGAATATGTCCATTTTGGTCCTTAAGACACACATATTAGTTTTCTCTTGATGTTCTTGACTCTCATACACTATGAACCCTAGTAAAGCTTATTTTTTTTGGTTTCCAAATCTGACATGCAAATCAGGGACAATAGCTGGTGATTGGAGGATTTTGGGAGCTGTGGTCCCATATGCCATTTTATCAACATCTGAAGTTGAAATCCTGTGATTCAATGCAAATGTGAAGGAAAGAGCTGTGTTGGAGGTTAGTTTGAAGGGATATAATGTCAAAATCCAGGACATACTAGTCAGACAGCTGGAAGCACGGGCATCAGAACCCAGGGGAATTAAGTTAAATAAAGATCAAGGGCAAACCTTACTCAAGTCAAAATCCAAGTCAAAACCAGGAACAGACAGGGGAACAAGCCTAGTCCAGTAGGGGAGATATAGCCCAAGCAGGAGCCAGACAACCAAGGAATCAATGGAAGCAGAGTAACTTTAGAGCTGGAACAATACCAGGAGGTTCACATGAAGCACCACAAGAAATCCAAGAACCTTTGTTGCTGAAGCAACTTCTGGGGTGGGGGAATCCAGTTATCCCGTCAAGCTCTTCAGGGCCTCAGCAGCTGCAGCCAACTGAGGGTCTAATCAGAGGTGCTTTCTTAGCAGATGGAGTCCTGACGCCGTCTCAGAACCTGATAGACAATTAGATTCACAAATCTGCTATATCACAGTCCCATGGATTTGACAAAGGACTTTCAGATGAATATTATGTAGTAAAATCCCATCATAGATCTTCCATCTAACATCACCATCATAACAATAATTCCAAAATGTGGCTGCCTGGGTGGTGTTGGGGTACGGACGTTATGCCCGTGCCTCACCACTGCTTCGGGAGCTGCACTGGTTACCGGTGTGCGTCTAGCTGTAATTCAAGGTGCTGGTAATGACCTTTAAAGCCCTACATGGTAGTGGGCCAGGATACTTAAGAGACCGCGTCACCCCAAGAACATCTGTCCGTCCCACTCAAGCGGAACGGAGGGTCTCTCTAATTGTGCCATCAGGTAGAGAGGCTCATCTCTCTAGCACAAGAAAGAGGGCCTTCTCAGTGTCTGCACCGGCCCTATGGAACCTCTTGCCAACTGAGTTGCTGCCCTTCAGGAAAGAGCTAAAAACCTGGCTGGCAAAGCAGGTGTGGGGCACCGAGGGCATGGTGACCCCTGCCTGCTGGTTCATATAACAAGATCACTCCCTGTCTCTTTTAACTGATGAGGGTGGGGTGGATAATTTTGTAGGTACTTTTAAAGGGTTTTTAAGGGTTTTAGCTAAGATTGTAATGCTTGTTTTTATTGCTGTTAGCCTCCCAGAGTCACTGTCGAGATGGGTGGCAGTACACAAATAAACAAAGATAATCTACAAGCAACTCCAAGCCTATGAGGTTATTCGTTCTACAAGTAAACTGTTTTATTTTTGCCTCACCATCTCTTTCTCCCTGATGTCTTATTAAGTACTGTATAAAATAAATATGAAAATGAAAACAAAGAACATCGTGTTGCACAGTTTATGAAGAATGTTTTAGTTAAGAACTGCTGTGAAAATCTTGGACCTTTAGTGCATCACAAAACTGAAAACTTGCTTCAATTTGGAAAGCTGAAAACATGCTTCATGCGGGACATCTGAAATATGTGGATTAGATAGTATTGTTGTTTGATCCTACACTCAACCCTCCTCCCCACCTTTCCCTCCCCCAGCTATCTTGTTCATTTCTTACAGAATGAATATATGTGTTTAAATTCAACAGCTCGCAAAATGATGGCTCTTGCTTGGAAGAATAAAATAAGACAGCAGAGAGCTCTTTTCCTTCGCCACAGGCTATCAAGCTGCTAAGTATTCTGCAGCTGACTGTGGTATGCAGAAGAGAGGGAGCACCTGGAAATGCCAAATAAAGACCAGAAAAATCCCTGCAGGGAGATAATATGTGAAATGAGCTGAAAAGCACAGCATCTCTCAAATCATATACCATGGGAATTGACTTAGATTCCCCAATAACCTCTCTGTTTCCTCATAACCCCACAGAAAAGAAACCATGTTGGAAAACCTTAAGACACCGTTATTTCAAAGAAATTGGGGCAAATGGCAGAGCACACTCTCATCTTATACATGAAAGAGTCACAGCTCAGGGGACACACACACACACGTTTCCCATGCAAAAAGCCCCACACACCACAAGATAAGATATTTGAGAATGCAGGATAAAATTGCCTGAAAGAGGGGAAACTGCTGTCATTCAGAGCAGATGGTACTGGGATAGACAGAGGAAGGATCCATTTCAGTGTAAGGAAGGACAAAAAAGCAGGAAAAGGTCCAGTGCTGAACATAGACTTCAACAGCTATTTGTAAATTCAATATAGTTTAACTTATGACTAGTGAATATTTTTCCAGAACAGTCAACTTAGAAACTTTCTTTCAAAAAGATAAAAATTAAGATGGATAATAGTGGCTTAGTGGTTAAGACACTGAGCTTGACAACTGGAAGGTTGGCAGGTCAACAGTTCAAGACCCAAGTGCTGCACGACAGAGTGCCGTCTGTCCCAGCTCCTGCCAACCTAGCAGTTTGAAAGTAAGAAGTTGCAAGTAGATAAATAGGTACTGCCTTGGCAGGAAAGATAACAACATTCCATGCACTCTGGCATCTAGTCATGTCTGCCATGTGACCATGGAAATGTTTGCAGACACAGATGGTGCTGCCTCTTTGGCTATAAACGGAGATGAGGACCGTTCCCCTAGAGCAGGGGTCGGCAACATGTGGGCTGGATCCAGGCCTGGTGTCAAATAATCTTGTCCATGCCATCACTCCAGTTGCCACCGCCACTGCTGCTGCATTTATGGCAGCTGTAAAGTTGACTAAGTCATGTGGTCTTTGTGTCAGTGTTTGCAGCCTCATGCAACAAATTTCCAAAATGAGGAGGAAGAAAGCAGGTTGCAATGCCTACAGTAGTGCCTCTGCTTCTTCCTCTGCCTTCCCTGATCCCCTTGTACTACCAGCATGAGGCAGCCCAACTTCTTTCACATCCAGGATATGCAAAGGCTTCAATTTTGCTTTTTTTTTTTTTTTTAGCATTTCAGCATTGTGCATCTCCAGTTGGCTTCTTGCAAGTTCTCTCTCTGGGTGTGCTTCTCTCCCACAGCTTTGTTCTTGAAATTGGAAGGAAAGGAAAGCTGGCTTCTAAGAGGAGGAAGATGGCAGATTTAATGCATGTGTCCCTTTCCCACAACAATGAGGCAAAGGGAGAGAGACTCCAGCAGTGCCTGCCCAGGCCATGTGAGGGAAGATGGGCCTCCCCAAGGTGCTGGGTGACTCATAGATAAGACAACAGAGGTCATCACAAAGAAACAAACATTGTCTCCACTTAACAATCCATGTGCAAACACATATGAAAAAGGCTGCACTGAAAAGCAATGTAGAATAAACAAACCCCCTAAAAGAAATGAGTGCTAACCCACCCCAAAGGCAGAGTTCCCACATGTTTAGCTTTATGTCATGCAGTCATCCTTTTTGAATCGACTGGAACTTTGCTAAGTTTGATGAAACTGGAGTGATATATTAAAGTTTAGATGTGCCATTAGAATTAACAAACCAAAAAACCGAGCAAAGCTAAAACCTTTGGGTTTTTTGTAGGGAACAAATGTTCTCTCTTTTTACTTCCTCTTCTATTTTGTGCAGCCCCCCCCCAACACACACACACACACACACACATACTTGGTGAAAGGAATCAACATGTATTCCTTTATGCAAGTGAATGGAAGTAGGAATAAGTACCACAAACATCTGTAAATGTTTGCTTTAAATTGTAATTCATGTTCTTGCTCTCAGACATATCAGTGAAATAAAGTACAGTGGAACCTCATACAATAATCGCCCTGTATAGCAACAAAATCATAACAATTAGGGGTTGTTTTTTTCGGGGGGAGGTATCCCACATAACAATTTTCCCTATGGAAAAAACCGTACAACAATTTTTCAATGGGAAAAACCACTTGGCAAAAAAATTGTTGTATGATGCATCCCATAGGAAAAATTGCTATACGATGCGATGCATGCATCATATAGCAATTGTTTCGTACAATGACGAGCCCCGTGGAACAGATTAAAATCGTTGTATGAGGTACCACTGTACTTACTAGGTAGAGCAGGGATTTCATTTGGCCCCCACAGCCTCCACCACACCAGGATGTGTCAAGTGGTGGAGGAAGAGCAAAATGGCCCATCCGGCCCCTGAAGCTGTCTGAGGGAGCATGACCTGCCCCCTGGCTTAAAAAAGGTTGAAAATTCCTGAGGTAAAGGAAAGTTATACCAGTACATTCCATTTATTGTATCCCACATGTCACCGGGAGGATGGAAGGAGCCACTGATGCCAGCTTATCCTAGAAGAAATCCATCCCACCATCAAACACATTGATGAGTTTGACCGTGGAAAAGCACCATGTTCCTCATTCTTACATCTATCTCTGAAAGACAGCTTTCGTGCTCCAATATCTCCTCAGTCACATCTGATGGGTTAGTGTTTCTTCTCCTTACACAATTACAAATAACTCTCATTGACTCCAAATGAGAGTTACTTGTATCCTGCCAGGCAGAATCATGATGGAGTGTTGAAGGAAGAATTCTGCCCTTAAAAGTGTCAAAAATCATTAGGAGATACTGGGCAGCGTGAGCAGAAATCAATATTAAAAAAGACAGGCGTAAGCACATGAGACAGGAAGTAGAGACTGTTAAAAGGAAAACCTGGAAAGCAGAAAAGCCTAGGCGAGAGTGAAATATCTTGGCTCCAGGATAAAAATACACCCAGGAGAAAAAAGAAGAAAGAATGAAAAAAGAGGCATGAGACACAAAAGAACTTTGCAGCAGAGGAAAGAATTATGGTCGCAAATAGAAAATAATTTTCAGTATATCTTGTAGTAAACCCAGGGTGAAGAGGACTTTAATTTCTTGTATTAATGCATACAGTTCATACACTACTGTATATATTTATTGTACATCTCATATTCAAATACGACTGGCTGAGTTAACATAGATCTGAATTCCCAAATTTTCAAAATTTGCCTGGGCAAAATGCTTATTATTTTTATTTGTGAGGAAAAATGAGTTCAGTGGAAGGGCAATTTGTGTTTTTGGTTCACGGTATCCGGTGACAAGTGTCTGTTGATTATAAAAATGGTTTTAACCTACAAATATTCTAAATCTGTATTCCAATCATACTGTCATCTAAATATGCAGGATCTTTTTGTATTTATATTTTAGAACTTGAATTTTATCAACAAATGGATACATTTGAAAACCTCATGTTTTGATCCACTTCAAAACAAACATTTCCACTTCATATACCAGCATTTAGTGCCTCTAATGTTTTCCCACTGGAAACACTGTGATCTATGATATGTGTGATGGCTGTGTAAATATAGGTGATCAATAAACACTGTCATGTCATGAACGTATATTTGAAGGCACTCAAAGCTATAAAAGACAGGTGTAACAACAGACATATTCTATGGCTAATTTTTTTAAGGCAAAGAGTAAAGAAAATAATATGAGAACCACAGTGGTGTAGTAAACAGAATAATCTCAGGAGGCCTAGGTTAAAGTCCCTGCTTGGCAATGGAAGCCAGTAATCCTTCTCCTTCTGTGTCTAGGCAAGACATGAAACTGCCAAAATAAAGGCACCATTTGGTGAGTTCATTCTGCAGTTCCTTTCGCCCAACCTACTGTGAGAAAGATTAGTCAGCAACACAAGGATGCCATTACCAGTGTCAGCTCGATTGTGGTTCAAAAATACCACAATCTTCAAGGAAGCCAGCAATAATAACCTGCAAATATCTCATGTACCTCAAAAATCCAATTAGGGGTTAAGTTGGAAATGACTGGGGGGGGGGGCAGTTAAAAGCAAAGTTAAGAAATGCATGGCTGATTTTATATTTGGCTTTGCTTGAAATTTCCTTTATATAAGTACACGTTCCTTTGCTGCCTCATTAACTCACTTGTACTTTCCAGGAAAGAGTTTATAAAGTATGAATGCACTACATTTCCTAATATATTACACTGTATCAGGGTGTGCAGGAGAAAAGATCTTCAGTTTCATATCGTTATGGGGTTTTTCAGGAGCTCCTCTTTTGTCTGGGGGCTCTTATAGGCATTAGGCCTTACAGTAACCCACCAAATCCCCAAAACGTCCAAAGTACAGTAAAACCACGTATAATGAAGGGCTCTAATAGTGTGTGTGTGTGTGTGGGGGAGACATACAATGAAAGGAAATTGAAGAAAAATGGTGCCTCGCATAGCGGAAATGTTTCGGAACGGTTTTTCGTTTTCAATGCATTCCTATGGGAAATTGCATTCAATGCATTCCTATGGGAAATTCGTACAGTATTACAAAAATTTCACCATACGAAAAACATCAAGAATGGATTAAGTTCATTATACAAGGTTTTACTGTACAGTAAAACCCCTACTTACAAAAAAAAGTCCATTCCGTAGGCTTTTGCTTAAAGCGATTATTTTTTTACATAACTCGAAGCAAACCCAAAGGAAAAATGAATTTTTTACGTAACTTGAAGCAAACCCATAGGGAAAAGAATCTTTATGTAATTCGAAGCAAACCCATAGGAAATCGTGTAAATCAGGACATGGTTTTAGCATAAAATTATTGTGTAAGTTGAATTTTTATGTAACTTGAGGCATTTGTAAGTCAGGGTTTTACTGTATTCCATGTTGGTAGGCAGAACACAGAAAATAGCAGAGGAGGGAAGAATGGGATTGTGATGGCAGGAAGGAAATGATGGGGTTTACAACAGAGAGAAAATTATACAAGGCAAGGGATGAACAGTGTACCAGGAGGGAGGGGATAATTTTTGGGAAGGACTGGTCAGGAATGACAGACGGGGACAGCCCTTCCCTCCCCTTCCCAGTATGTGGATAAACTAAGGGCCACCTTTATTAATTTAACAGCATGAAACCAAAAATACTAACCAAATGTAAGGGCATCGGTAGTGCGGGTGAGAAAATGTGCCCAAATGCCTAATTATCCCCCAGGCCAGTTGAATACAAAATTCCCTAAGTGTGGTGCCATCCGGCCACCACCTGTTGGCAGACGAGGCCTGACTCCTCCAAGTCAGGCCTGGGCCAGGTGACAAGCCCCTCCCAACACTCCAACTTCCATTAAGCTGGGAGCATCAATCCCACCCCAGGACTCACCAAAGTCCACTCACCGCACTACCCACAGTGTCCTAACCGACACCTCCTGGACAATACCCCCAAACTCCTGCTTGATGTAGGACAGGTGAAAAAGACCCCAAGACAGAGCCAATCACTTAGGATCAAAAAATTCCTGCCCTGCCCCAAAAAGCGACCAGCTCTCTCACATCAAGCTAAAGGGTGGGCACGAGGGTCGTTGAAACCCAGTCTAGACCACGAGGCATCTGCAAGCAGCACAGCCAACGAATAGAAGACTCAACCCTGTCTGCCATGGTACCACCTGATTGGCCCCTACTGGTCATCTGATTAATTTGAAGACGGGTCAGGGTGGCAATGGTCCCCTGCACAGCACAGGCACCTTATACACATGGTTCAAATGAAGGTAACTCAACAGAAGAAATTCCTCTTTTTGGGGATTCTGAATCTTACAGATTTCCGATGCACTCAACTGGAAAGCAATAAAAGACTCTGAAACTAAAAGAATGAGCCTCTTTTGTAGACGTTTTCACCTGGGTTAACCTGGAGGTCCTACTCCTAAAATGTATGTCCTGTTCAGTGACAATTAGCCAGCAGATATTTGTAAGAGCTGTCCCTGAAAAAAGCTCAGGCTTCTGCACTAAGGCATAGGGAGACCCCAGTTATTGTGCTAGTTAACCAATCTTCATTGGTTCATAGAGCAACACAGTAAACCATGACCTCACAGTCATCATTACCAGTGCCAAGTATGTATTAGCTAGATGAGTCTTGTAAATAAGACCAGATAGGTTCCTGGCCTGCGGAAGAAGGAGTTTGGACTATGAAGACTGGCAGAAAAAAGTTAGAACAGTACACACTTCCCCCATGTCTTCCCCAACCCAACATTATTTTATTCAAGAGCCTTTTGTATTATTAAGATTGTCAAGATGCTGGATTTGATAACTGGAAGATCAGCAAATCGAGACCCAAGTGAGCTCTTGTCTCTGTTCCAGCTCCTGCCAAAAGCAAGAAATTGCAAGTAGATACAGTAAATAGGTGCCACTTTGGTGGGAAAGGTAACAGCATTTCATGTGCTTCTGTATCTAGTCATGCTTGCCACATGACCTCAGAAATGACTGCAGTCACAGACAGCAGTGACTCTTTGGCTGACCAGAGGGGCTCTTATGGTACCATCAGCTAGAGCGGCTCACCTCTCTAGCACAAGGAGGAGGGCCTTCTCCATGTCCGCACCGGCGCTCTGGAACCTCCTGCCAACAGAGTTGCGTCTCCAGATGGAATTGCTGCCCTTCAGAAAGGAACTTAAAACCTGGCTGGAAGGCCAAGTATGGGGTACAGGTGGAAGGGTGTCCACCGTTGGGTGGCTGGTATAGTGGGACTCTGGCCCCCTCGGTCCCTGCACCCTTTTTACTGGGTGTGTAGTTTTAATCAGTTTTTTAACTATGTTTTTATTTATGATTGTAAACCACCCTGAGTTGGTCATGGCCAAGTGGGCAGTATAGAAATTGAAAAAATAAAAACAAATAAATAAATAAAACAGAGTTGAGCATCGCATCCTAGAGTCAGATATGACTGTCTATTGGTCAAGGGCAACCTTTACCTTTACTAGAGAAGGGGAACATCCTTTTCAACATATTTCCCTACTGCAGCAGATTGTACGCACACACACAAAGCTAGGATACCCTCCGCCATCTGGCTTCTTTGGGTAAAAAAAGGGTATTTGTGAGCTGCCTAATAGCCATAAAAGTCCTCCTGGAAGTGTGTAGGGCTCAAAGAGGGATGATGTGGGGAGAAGTTAAGCCCACCCTCACTTAAGGATACCCTGCAGTCTTTTCAATGTTTAACTGAAAACACATGTTTCTGTAAGCATGGGAGCACACAACACTTCAGTTGAACACATTTACAGCATCCTTGCAGATGTTTCCTATGAACATACAAAGGTCTGCAAGAGGTCAACATGAGTAGGTCAATGGGGAATAGGACTCACTTGTACATTCCTATTTGCAATACCACCATTTGAGTCCTACATTCCTTCAGGTTGACTGCTTGACTAAGGTCAATTCTGCAAATAAAGTTTACCAAGCATAGCCGTCTTTTCCAAACAGAGTACATATATTTCAATGAACTTGGAGGAAAGGAAACAGGAAGGAGGGACAGGGTAACTAGACATTTTCACAGGGTGTTTCATGTCATTAAACCATTATATTGTACAACAGGTTCAAAGAAGAGGGCCCAAAGACATGGAAAATAAAAGGAATAGGATGTATTTGACTGGAACCAAATGTCTTTTCTCTTATTATTGCTCTAGATAGATTTATAATAAATATAAAAAAATGATCACCCACCTTAGCATTCCCAAACATTGATTCCAACAAAATGTCCCTCTTGGGACTCAAACTGTCAAGCCATTTTCCCCTCAAGAGACACCATCTCCCTTTCCCCCATTTCTTCCTCTATTTTTTTCCCCTTTACTGGCTGTCAGCCTTAGGTCAGTAGTGTCACAGCCAACATCTTCAATCCCACGCTACAGTTCTGTACAGCCAGCAGTGAAGAAAATGAGCACCAGCTGAGTCTGCTGAAATCAAAACAGACCTTCTCATGTCCTACAATATACTATGTGGTGTAGTGCCACTAAGGAGTATATAGTACCTTATCGTGTCTAACACTATCGAATCAATATTAAACAACTATTCTAGAAAAGCTTCCAGTCATATTACTATTTTTTTAAAAAATAAACCCCACCAAGAAATAAAACCACAGTTGAAACACAGATCTTTCAACATATGCCATGAGATGCATCAATATTTGCCTAACCAATGAATTGACCCTGCACATGTATCCAGTGATTAAAATTACTTGCTAATATAAGACTATAGTCAAGGCTATCTCCTTGGCTCAAGCTACACAAAATGGAAAATTAGAAACTGATGCTGAAACCATTTATAAATGTGTCAGTCAGACCACCAATCCTTCTCCAGCATTGTCATCATAACTGTAAAAGTACTGACTGAACAGCTTTTTGAGTTAAGTAGCTGGTTATGAAGTCAGACAGGAGCACAAGTGATGATGTACTGCAATATCACAAATTGCACTTCATACAATTTACTTTCCATGTGCTCATACTCTTCCTTGATCTTTCAGATGGAGAAGAATCTAGGCAGGGAGAATAAAGGGACTGATGTAGATACTCCATATTTTTCTGGCTCCTCTTTCGTTTCCACCTGCATTATCCTGGCTTCTTATTTCCATTTGCCAAATCAATCCACAAAATGGTCTTTCCCCCAGTATGTTTTGCTTAACTTTTGCCAACTGAAAATCAGGCGGTCCCATTTTAACAATATATAAATAAAAGTACAAAGTACAGAACAATTGTTGAAAAAAGAGTTCATCAAAACAAAAACCAATTACACATTGAGAAAAGTGTAGCTAACAGCACTATCCCATAAAACGTCTAATATATCTTCCACCCTCCCTCAGAATTTGCTCACAACATGATCCTACTCCACTCAAAATCTCCGATAAAAAAACTCCTCATGGCCTAAATCCATTGTGTTCCTTATATCCATCCTGTAGTGGAATTTATGTGTGTTTTAATACCCTTCCCTAATTACTCCACAATAGAATTCTTATCCGATAGGATCAAGTAGCTTAACCTTGTGATGCTACATTTGAATTTGAATTGAATTGAATTGAATTTATTTTTTATATACTGCTTTCCTCATTTTGCAACGACCCAAAGCGGTTCACAGCATTCAAAAATATACAAAAATACGATAATACAAAGAAATACAATAATACAATAATACAAAGTTACAAGGCAATAATTATAAAATTACAAAACAAAAATGCAAATTTGCAGATACAAAATGTGAAATTACATAGCAATACAGTAAAATGAATCAAAAGCAATTTACAGTTTACAAAATCATCCAAAAAAGGGAGGGAGGGATGGAGCCACGGCTCAACACCAATAAACAATCCTAACATGGACCAGACTTGATGACCACATCAGAGCCCAGGTGCATCGGCAGAACAAAACCACCAGACTAGGCAAGACGGCGGTGGCTGGCTATTAAGTCCTCACTGCCCGGAGCCCAGGTGGAAACTCCCCCGCGGCAATGCCAGACCAGGGGAGTGGGCGTCTGCGAGGAGGAAGCAGCAGCTGCCCTCCTAAGGCCTCTTAAGTCTGAGGGGGGCAGAGCCCGAGCGTCCTGGCAGGTGGAGTAGCCAGGAGAGCCCCTTCACCCCAGCTGGGGCTAGGAACAGCAGCGGTGGTGGTGTCAGTGTCCAGCCTACCCCCCACCTTTTAAGTCCGAAGGAACTTAAAAGGAAGTGTCTTTGTGCAAAGTCCCCCTGCAACACAAAATTTCTCAGACTTTTTTATATTGTAAAAAAAACCTCCCGATACACACCTTACTATGCCTTTGCAAAAAAAAAAATGTCAGAAACAACTGTCATGTGTCTCAGATTTTTTTAAAAAAAAATGCTTGAAAATGTTTCGCCTTTCATTAATGTGCATAGAGAATGCATGACCTACTATTATTTAGGGCTATGCAAGCACATTTGACAAATGTAATAGTGCATAAATGCAGCCTAGCAACATGACTACTTAAAACCTTTCCAGAGCTATTCCATCTCTGAGCCTCATCACACACATTTTCATAAGAAAGGCCCAGCCCACTCTATTCACCATTTGACATAAAAATATATACCCTGCCACCCAGCTGTCTGCCTCACAGCACATACAAGAGTGCCAGGAAGAGGAGAAGCCTTCTAATCTTGCCAGTGGAGAAGAAATTGTATGTCAATTCATCCCTTGTTGAATGAAATAAGAGAAATTTTATCTCTCCCGCCTCACTATCAATATAAATCTTTTATTTTAGGAATTGATGTTCACCCATTTTTGCATCAGGCTAGATTTTGATAGTAATTATATTCCCTGTGTAAGCGTAACTCCCCACAATGATGCACCATCAAAATGTTTCATGTTGCCTGATAATATTGCCATAAACCCTCTGATGATTTAAAATGTCCTGTATTGAAAATTAGGGATGGAGGGAGTATAAAGCATTGTAAAAATATTTTGGGGGAGGAGCATCCTCTTCTGCAATCTACAAAACTGACAAACAATGTTTATGATAATAAAAGAAAAAGGTATGAGAGAAATATCAAACTATATTCACAGGCAAGTAATTTAATTTAATTATCTGTTTTTATCTGTAATTGTGAACTGCCCTGAGTTGGCCTAGGTTGAGTGGGCGGTATAGAAATCCAACAATTAAATTAAAAAGTAAATTAAATTAATTTTCATACTTATATGCCTACTCAGGGGGACCCGACTCAGGGTGGTTCACAAAGCAGCATATACAGAATATACAAAGATAAAAGCATAAAAACAGATAAAAGCATAAAAACAGATAAAAGCATAAAGCAGATAAAACATCCCCACTAAAACCTGCCCTCCCCATTTATAAAAAAAGAGGGAGAGGTAGGATCCTGATTATTACAGCAGTGACCTTTTAAAATAACTACAAAGGTGAGCAAGATTTAGTAAATGTGAAAAAGAAAAGAAAATGAATACAGAATAAGAAATCATATTGAATATATATGGGTCCATCGAGCTGTGCCTCCCCGCCCCCTTCACCGGCGGGGAAGGTAAAAGGAGCCCCGTCGGGCTCGAAGATGCCGATACTGCAAGCTGTGCCTCTCCACCCCCTTCACCGGCGGGGAAGGTAAAAGGAGCCCTTTCGGGCTCAAAGACGCTGATGCCGCGAGCTGCGCCTCCCCGCCCCCTTCACCGGCAGGGAAGGTAAAAGGAGCCCCATTGGGCTCAAAGATGCCGACGCCGCGAGCTGCACCTCCCCACACCCTCCACCGGCGGGGAAGGTAAAAGGAGCCCATGGGCCCGAGTATGCCACCCAGACTAGTCCCATCGGCACGGGCAGCCATGGGAGTTGGGAGCCCAGCTGTGGTTCGTCCTGGAGAGACTGGCTCTGTGGGGCGATCGGTGAGGCTTCCCCGGTCTGGCATTGGCCGCGGGGAAGTCAAAATTCCTGGGCTTGCAATGCTGTGGGTATATGAACTCCCACTGCCACCACCTCTTTTTGAGCTCCTTCCTCGGTCCAGCATTGGCCGCGGGGAAGTCGGAGCACCTGGGCTGCACTGTAATTGATATTATTGATATTATGATGTTGAACTGTATTAGATTTTTTTTGATATGCTGAATTGTAGATAATTTTGTATTGTGTTTCTGTATGATGTCCGGCTATTTATTGATATGCTCTTGTTATTTATGTTGACTCTGTAAACCGCTTTGAGTCGCTTTCGAGCGAAAAAAGCGGTATAGAAATGCTACTATAAATAAATAAATAAATCTACCAAAGTAATGTTTACATTTGGCACTGACTGGCAGGAATTCCAGGCAAAAGCTCTTCAACCCACTCTGGTGATGGAGTTTGGGACCTTTTACACACAAAAATGTTTACCTAAGAACATTTTGAAAAACCTTTTCTTTTAGCCTTCAATTTAATGTAAAATCACTTCTAGCCAATGTGACAACAAACTAACTAAAAAAACCACAGGAGTTTGTCCAGATTTGCCCTGACTTGGCAAAGGAGCACAGGTGTTAAATTATATAGCAGCATCTGTGCACTCAAGACCCAGAGGGGCTATGCCGATTAATTATGCATATTATATTGAAGGCTAAAAGAAGAGGTTAACAATGTACTTACATAAGGAGCTGTAGAAATGGGGAAGATGGAGCACACAGGTTGCACGTACAAGATCCGAGCTCAATCACCAGCATCTCCAGAGAGGGTCAAGAAACATTTGCCTGGAAATCTGGAGAGTTGCAGCCAATTTGTGCCTAGAGTTAACATTACTTTGGTAAAAGGACCAAATTTATGAATAATTATATGACAGCTTCCTATGTTTTTGTGTAATCAATCTCTGTCTCTCTCTGGCCATATCAAAAGCATCTTGAATGTTTCCCAGAACTTTGGCCAAATCTACATCTAAAGTTCAGGTACTTTTACCACCACCAGCACCATAGCATGATTTTCCAAAGTATACCATGTACTGTATGTACATGCACATGAGTACTGCAACTAAATATAATTGTATTACAGTATTATGTTATATATGAATACAGATAAAGATAAACTTTAGCAAATAAGTGTAGAAATGAGTGGCTAGCGGTGTAGAAGAAAACTCTTAAATAATAATAATAAAAAATCACCAAGGGTATGTCAAGATGTAAAATCCCAGAACTGAAACAATAACCACCAATGAAAAGGGCTTGATTATGATGAGTTTAATGCAGGGGTCCTCAAACTTTTTAAGCCAGGGGCCAGTTCACAGTCCCTCAGACTGTTGAGGGGCTGGACTGGTGATCCTGCTGCTGCTGGCAGTGACCCCCATGAGTACCCTCACTTCCCCCCCAATGTCGGTGGCAATGGTGTACTTTTAAGACCCCTGGTTTAATGGAACAGCATTATAAATACTACTCAGCCTTTTTTCCCAGGAGGTATCCATATTGTTCTATTGCAACAAAATAGTCTTGTGCCAATTTAAGAACTACCTAATTGTTTAACTTTATAGAGTCATCATGATAAAGCAATCTACAGTCTACAAAAGCCTATGTCAAATAAATCTTGTTAAGTTTTTAAGGAGCTAAAAAACACTTCTTTGTTATAATCAGCCTTATAAACCCCAAAGCCAAAATCCAATTGTTAGTTCCAACCAGAATACACCCATGGTGGAATCAATAAAATGTACATACTTATTAACCTACCAAGTTCCATTGAAACTAAGTCCCACTGCTTCACTGGGTGTACTCTAGTTTGTAGCTAGATTAGTATCCAATATAAACATTTTAAACAGGCAAATCTTCAAAAGTAAAATAAAAATCTCAGAAAAGTTTTGTTATGATAATACCAACTTTGTTAATAGTTTAGAGGGAAAATATTTTTAAAGGCATAAAGAGTACAGTATATGACTTTTGGGCTCAAAATATTTAGTGGACAGGATCTTTCTGCTGTGAACGATTTCCATTAAATTGTAAAAGTGAATATGCTTTCATTGGAATAATTCTAATCACTTCATCGTTCTTCTTTTCATGACAGCTGTCAACCTGTCAACCTAGCAAAAAGAAGTGTCGTGCACCACTCTCTGAGTTGTCACTTACAGCAATGAAATCTGCATTGCTACAGGAGGAGAAAAGTGAACTATATTATTATTATCATCATTATTATTACTGAGCGCTCAATGATACAAACTTTTTAGCAAGCTCTGGTCACCTCATACGGGAAAATGTCATGTAGATGCAAATAATGTTTCCCTCAATAAATATATTCCACTATTAAAGCATGCATAATACATTAGACACTCAGGCATCAGGTTTTGCTTTACTTTCACTCTGAGAAGCACAGTTTTCATTTCTCTTAATCATGCAGTAGAAAATATTGCAATACGAGCTATGAAGAAATCACATCAGACTATGAAGCTCTGGGAAGAAAATGCAAGGACTTTGGAGGTCAGATAGTCTTCTCATCCATCTGAGCAGTGCTCAAAAGAGTCAAAAGCATGAAGGAGGGCTTTAAACTGATATAGAATGGCGAGGGAGTCATAAAGTAACAGTTAATGAAAGATGAAAGCTTATATACAACAAGAGGAACAGATCAAAATACTCTAATGGGGAGCAATAATAATAACCTTCATTGAAATGTAGGAAGGAAAGCAGGCCACAAATCACCCAGTATTTCCCCATGAAAAGTGGAAAAAGAAACTCTAAGACTAGCCAGTTACACTTAAAATAATTTCTCATATTTTGCCAAAAGTCTTTGGTTGGAATCGTCATAACGTTTAGAAGCAAACTGCCTCAACTTAAAAAATCTCCATAGACATTATCTGTTGCAAGCAGAATTGTTCAACACAGTATGTAACAGTATGTAACCTCTACAGAGGTTTCTCAGTTTGAGGCCACTTCTTTTTAAAAGTTACACCATTTATGTTACACAGGCATAACATTGCAAGACTGTTTTTGCCTTTATCTGTTAGCAAAAGCAACCAAAAGATGGTCAGCATCAGAAAAGGCTTCCCTTATATCACCCCCAAAAATACCATACCTGTCAAGATTTGATTTGAAAATAAGGGAAATCCAGTGGCAATGGGCAGTTGCTGCGCCGGTGCACATGCACAGTACAGGTTTTGCCTTTTCCTTCCGTGCAAGGCACCATGGGGGCTGTAGTTCCTGGCCTATTTTCAATTTTTTTAAAAAATAAGGGAGATTTATGGGAAAATACAAATACAGGATGATGGTGGGAAAGAGTGATAAATAACGGGAGTTTCCCAGCCAATATGGGAGACTTGACAGCTATGAAAATACCCCAGGGATAAAAAGAGAAAAATAATAAATAAATAAATAAATATTATTATTATTATTATTATTTGAATTTGTATGCTGCCCCCTCACCCACCCTGGAGCGACTCCGGCTGGCTCACAACAGACATAAAAGCCATAAAACATCCATAAAATCATTTAAATTTAAAAGACCAACCCATTAAAAAAGTCCACATGCCCAAATTCAAACCCACTTCAAATTCTCTTGAAGTCCTTATGACTCAGACAAGCTCAAAAGGGAGACTGCAGTCTTTGAAATAATTAATACCAGGTTGATTGTAGGGCTTCACCAATATTCTGAATATTGCTAGAAATTGATTAATGGCAGCTGAATAACAGTGGGACCATTAGCTATAATCAACCCTGGGTCCACAGCCTGGCAACAGCAGACTCCCATATTGCCAGAAAGATCAGAAACTTCCAGCTGTAATTACAAGCCCTTCTTCTGCGCTCCCTGCAATAAAAGAAATGCTACTGCTGTTCACTTTACCTGCAGCAGCCTTCTTGTTAACCTGGAAAAACTCAACAACAGCAACAATGACAATGACAACAGCAGCAGAAGCAAAAACGAAGGCCCTTTGCAGCTTCGATGCCTTCCTTGTGTTGTTCAGCATCAGCCATTCTACCCTATATTGGCAGGAAAGCACCTGCTTCAAAAGCATATTCCTAAACCCAGGGAATACGAGACAGACAAATGGTCTATAAGAAGTTAGTTCATACCATTCCTGGATTATTAAAAAGGGAACTGAAAAGAAGACACTGTAACTTGCTCAAAGCTGCCAAAGATGTTGATGGCTAAAAGCAATGAACTTCAAATTTCTAACCAAGCTCTCCACATCCAACATCTTTGTCACTATTTCTTCCTATGCATTCCAGAGACAGACACCAATGTTTTAGAACAATATACAGGTATTGTGACATATCTAAAATTAAAGACTTTAATTTTTCTGTTTGTTCTAAAAGGGGAGAAAGATCAATTCAGCTCCATGGAAACAGAATAATAAATTAGGGTTTTACCCATCATCCCACTATAAAACGTGTATCAGAACTGAGGCAATTGATCACACTGAATCAATGAAAGCGCGGCGCCAAAATGGCTGCCGCGCTCTTTGCGGGGTGGCCCCCCACCCGGACTCAGACATCTGGGTGAGTTAGGGGGCGTGGCCACCCCTCTATAAAAGGGGTGGCCACGAGGCAGACGAGCTGCCATTTTAGAAATAGCGACGGAGAGGAGAAGTTTTTTCCGTCGCTGTTTTTTTCTCTTAGTCTTCGGCTATTGAGCCCTTGCAGTTCTTTCCCGGCTGGGAAAGGAGGATTACGCACGCGGAGCCTTGGTTTGCTTGGCTACCGCGTTGCTTAGGTGCTAGGAGTTCGATCCCTGGATAGGGATCCTGCTTTTCCTCTCCTAGGGAGACATGGCTCCCAAGCGGAAGGCCCCAGCGATGAAGCCGCAGCTGGGGGGGGAGAACTTTTACCGGCCCTGCGCCGGATGGGGGCCAGCCATCGGGTCGGAGGACCAGGGCTGCGCCCCCGCGGCAGGGCAATGCGACAGCCTTGCCCACTGATACCAGTGGAGGTACTCAGGCTGGCACTTGGCAGCCGGGCTCCAGCTCGGTAGCTGGGCAGCTATAGGCCGGCCCCTCAGGGGCTTCGGCCCTTGGCCCGCCATTACCGGCCATGGGACAGGGCAGCATGGGGGGGCCTGGTGCGGGTATCCAACCCGCTCTTCCTCCGGCCCCTTATGAGCCGGAGTTTTGAGCATGGCCCTATTCTGGCCCTGGCTCACCTTTTGGGTTACCTTTTCAACTGCCTAGTGGGCCGTCTGGCCCACCTGGCCCACCTTATGCTGGGGGCTCTGTGGCAGTGGATGCTCTGTTAGCACGTTTAGCAGTGCTGGACGCATCCTTGGGCATTGCACAACCTCCTACGGAGGGGGGCGCTACTCTTTCCACTGGGGCCCCTTCGTTGGCCCCGGCTACCTTGACAGTCGCAACGCTTCAACGGGCGGCCAGCCAGGTTGAGCTGCTTGAGACGCTCCGGCCGGCGCCAGCTGGTGTCTCGCAGCTCCCCGTTCGTCCAGATTTGCAGACTGGGAGTAGTCAGGTGTGGTCCCAGAGCTCGATTCCGGTCGCGAGCTCCGACGCCCGCCGTGGGCCGGACCCCCCGGTGGGGGCGGCTCACGGGGGTGCACCTAGTGAGTATCAGGTTCAATTTAGTGCACCTACATCACAGCCCACTTACAGTGGTGGGGTTCAGTGGCCCTGGACTTGTCAAGTCGAGGCGAGTGGGCATCAGTTACCAGCCTATCCCAGTGCCCCATGGTTTCAAAATGGCACCTCGTTAAGGGCGGGGGTTTCCGCCCCTGGGGCAGTGCCGAGCATCGCAGGGGCTGTCCAGGTCCCGCTGCGTATCCCCTCTATACAGAATGTGCCGATGACGGCTTTGCCGACGGCTGGTTATTCCTTGCCCCTTGGTGATCATTTGTCACAGGTCACGAGGGAGAAGATTTGGTGAGGGGAGTACGTGGATATATTCTCCCTATTGAACCGTGAGCCCACTAAGGAAGAGAGAGAAGGTCAGGATGACAGAGACAAGGAGCTGTCTCGTCGTCGTAAGCCACCACGCACCTGGGCCAACTGGTTGCCAGCATATCTTATTTATATGGCGGTATACCTTAGGGCCCGGCCTGATCTGGCCATTCCTATGGTCCAATACTTGGACAATATTTACAGGGCAATGGTTGATTTCCCTGGCCCATCGTGGTTGGCTTACGATGAGGAATTTAGAATGAGGGTGGCCCTACACCCGGAGATGAGGTGGGACGAGCTCTGCCAAAAATTGTGGCTCTTGTACATGACCCCCACGCGTCCGGCGCCTGGGGATAGGTACCATTGTGGCCATGCTGTGCAGTGAGCTGCTCCAACACAGGCTCCCCGCCAGCCAGCGGGGCAGGAGGTTCCAGCCCGCTTGCTGTGTTGGAGCTTCTCAGCTAATGGCGTGTGCAATAAGCGACAGTGTCGATACAGACATGAGTGTCCCTCTTGCGCTGGCCCCCACCCTGCCTCCGCGTGCCCGCGGGCTGGTGGGACACGGGGCAGAGGTAGAGGTGGACAGGGAGTGGGCAGGGCTTCCGCTGATGGAGCTAGCCAGTCAAAAGGCCCCCTCCCCAGTTAATGTGTATATGTTGGAGCGATGGCTCTCAACCTATCCAAGGAGGGAGGACGCGAGGTACCTCCTAGAGGGTTTCCAGTGGGGCTTTCGTATCCCATTCAAAGGGGCGCGGGGACCCCAAGATGCCCCCAATTTGGTTTCCCTGAAGGGTAAGGAGGGGGTGGCTGCCCTGAGTATTGCCAAAGAGGTAGAGGCCAGGAGGGTAGTGGGCCCCTTTTCCGAACCACCTTTCCCTAACCTGAAGGTCTCCCCTCTGGGGCTGGTACCTAAAAAGACCCTGGGTGAATTCCGTTTAATCCACCATCTATCGTACCCGGCGGGTTCTTCTGTCAATGATGCTATTCCTGATGACCTTTGTTCGGTCAGATATACGTCATTTGACCAAGCCCTACGGATGGTGCGCTCTTGTGGTCCCGGTGCCCTCCTGGCAAAATGTGACATTAAATCGGCATTCCGATTACTGCCAGTGCACCCAGGGGACTTTGAGCTATTGGGTTTTAGATTCCAAGGGAAGTTCTATGTTGATAAGGCCATGCCTTTTGGCTGCTCTATTTCATGTTCGGCATTCGAAAGTTTTAGCACTTTTCTTCAGTGGGCCTTTGTTCGCAGGTCCGGGTCTCGGTCTGTAGCCCATTACCTCGATGGCTTTTTGTTCAGAGGTGAACGGGGCTCAGACACGTGCACGCGTCTCCTCACTACATTTCAGACGCTAATGCTGGAACTGGGTGTCCCTTTAGCGCCCGAAAAGACCGAGGGCCCATCTACTACGCTCACATTTCTGGGTATTGAAATTGACACGGTCGCACAGGCATCCCGGTTACCCATTGAGAAGGTCACCCGGATCTCCGTGATGATTTTGGCATTGCTAGCCAAACGTAAAGTGTCACTTCGTGAGCTTCAGGTACTTCATGGCCATCTTAACTTTGCCTGCCGGGTGGTGACACCCGTCAGAGCATTTGCCCGGCGCCTATGTGATGCCATGTCTGGCCTGTTAAAGCACCACCATAGGGTCCGACTGACCAGGGGCATGCGGGCTGACCTTTTGGTTTGGCTCGCATTTCTACGGGAATTTAACGGGGTCTCTTTCTGGAGATCGGACCTTTTGGTTTCCCCTATACTCCAAGTAAAACCGGATGACTCTGGCTCCCTGGGATATGGGATTTATTTTGAGGGGAGGTGGGCTTATGGCCAATGGCCTCCAGCATGGCGGGGCATGGATCACCTCCGCGATCTTACCTTTCTTGAGTTCCTTCCAATCCTGGGAGCTTTGATGCTAAGGGGCGAGGAGTGGGCCGACTCAGTGGTCCATTTTTGGTGTGACAATGCGGCAGTGGTGCACATTGTCAATGTTCAGACATCTAAATCACCCAGGGTGATGGCGTTGGTTCACCAGTTTGTGTTACAAAGCCTACGCCTAAATGTGCTGTTTAAGGCCAGACATGTCCCAGGCATTAATAATGATATTGCTGATGCTTTATCCTGCCTGCAGATCCCCCGGTTCCGTGCCTTGGCTCCGGAAGCAGAGGAATTCCCCTCGCCACTCCCGGCCGAGATTTGGACATTTGGCGAGGAGAGGTGAACCGGGCGATCGGCATGTCTTTGGCACCTCGCACGCGTAAGGCGTATCAACATGCTTTTCTACAATTTAGAATATTTTGTGTACACCTACAGTTGCCCGAAGTGTGGCCCATTCCAGTGGAAAAGGTTTTACAATTTATGGTTTATCTACACAGTCAGGGTTTGGCTCCTCGTACTATAGCATCCAGGCTGTCGGCACTGTCATTTATCGCCAAAGTGCGGGGTTTTGCTGACTGCGTTAATGATTTCCGCATACGTCATGTTTTGGAGGGGTGGACACGGGAACGTGGCCGCCGCCCGGACACTCGCCACCCAATTTCACCAGAGGTACTTACCCACCTTGCACGAGGCTGGCAGAACTTGTGCTATGATAGGTACGAGGTGGCTCTTTTTCACGTGGCCACCATGGTGGCTTTCTTTGGAGCGCTCCGCATCAGTGAGTTGGTACTACTGTCTAAGGCGGATGCGACTCGTAGGGCACTGGAACTCGACGATGTCTATGTCACTAATGAGTGGGCTCAGTTGAGGATATGGTCCTCAAAAGTTGATCAGCATGGCGTAGGCAGTGGAGTTAGACTGCTACAATGTTCCATTGCAGACATCTGTCCGATTGGTGCCCTACATGAGTTCTTGGCAGTGCGTGGCACGCACCCTGGCCCATTTTTCTGCCACCAGGATGGGTCTCCCCTTACTAAATTCCAATTTTGGAAGGTGACCGGTATGGCACTATCCAGTGTTGGCCTCCCTGGGGCTTGTTACGGCACCCATTCATTTAGGATAGGTGCTGCATCCACTGTGGCTGCATTTGGGTACTCTGAGGCTGATATACGCTGAATGGGGAGATGGGGATCCATGCGTTTTGCATTGTATGTTTGCCCACTTCAGGCATGAGTACCAGTTAAGTCATTATTCTCTTTTCTTCTTTTACAGACCCTGTGTGTCCCCGCACACTGGTGGCAGTATGGCTGGTGGGCCACAGTTACATGCACTGGGCAGCGCAGTATGCTGCGGCGACAGAATGGGGACCCCAGCTTGGACTACGTGCAACCGCACGTATACGTTGGTACGGTAAGCATGGAATGAGATGGCGGGAACTGTTGCCATTCCTGTTTTCCATCAGGGATGCTGAACCGCCTGATGTCCTTGTACTGCACCTCGGGGGCAATGACCTTGCCCAGGTCACTGGTCTTTCCTTAAAATTTATGATTTGCAGTGACCTAGCTTATTTGCATTATGTGTGGCCGTACACAAGGCTGCTATGGTCGGACATCGTACCACGTCATACATACAGGGGAGGTATTGACCTCTGTGCCCTTGACCGCGCTTGCCGCTCAGTGAACTGGGCTGTTGCCCGGTTCTTGTCAGACAAGGGTTTGGGGATGGTCATCCGGCACCCCACGATTAGTTTGCAAAATTACGAGCTCTATGCAGGGGATAGGGTCCACCTGTCGGCTAGAGGTATGAACCTCTTTCTTGAAGATTTGCAACCAGGCCTGGTGACCGAGCTGACGGTCTGGGGGGGGCGGTGAGTCTTCATAGACGCCTCCCCGTGTGGCGGTTAGCACTGGTAAGGTAAAGATTGATGACCCATAGGTATCCGGCAGGTTCGCAATTGACTGGCCAACACTTAGACAGGTACAGGTGTAATAGCTTTGGCCGGTCAACGACGAACCGGGCAAGGGGTGATGGCAGGAGCTTTACAGCATGCATCACCTCATGATTTGATGGATACACGTCATAGGGTGGGGTCAGCAGATAGTTTATTGACTCCGGTCAACAATTTGTTTGTGTCAACAAACAAATTGATACAAATGGTTACATTGTAGCCAATTATCATTGGCATTTTTGGGAGGAACCTTACCAGTGTTACTGCGGCCTGCTTGCCTTAAGAATTACAATTGGATGAATACACCAATTGAAAGTTATAATTCAGACTAGGGCATTATTCAATAAAAGTTGCCCAATGCCTTTATCCATATACTGAGTCTGAGTCTTTCTTTGGGGGGTGCGCCTGCAAAGCAAGACACATAGAACAGAATGTGGATAGAAAGCAGACATTTAGGGAGATAGGTTGTATTTAACATTTTTTAAAAAGCAGATTTATTTCAGTCTGAGCTTTCATATATTACTGTCTACTCCCTTACAAAAGTAAAAAAAAAATACACTCATGCTCAACATACTGGAAGCAGGAGACTTTCCACATTAACCTCTTGCATCTTTCTCCATCAGGTTCTTTGCAACGCAGATGATAAAGGCATTGCCTCCCAGTGTGGACATTTGGAGGCATTTATTCTATTGAAACCATTATGGAAGCAAACCAGAATTATTTTTAATTTGATATCTGCTTAATTATTTTTTAAATTATTTTAGAACGATTTATATATTTTAGCTCTTAATACTGTATATTATGTCACCTGGGGTCCTCTGTAGCAGAAGTGTGGGGTATAGATATTTTGAAACCAATCAATCCACCAGTCAATTAAATTAAAATAACTAATACTATTAGTTAATAGGGATGAAGCAAGTAAGGGAGTCCTAAAGAACTTTGATTTGTGTTTGAGGTATGTCGTTCAAATCAGTGTTTTAGAGAAACCTGGCATTCCAAAGTTTTTGAACTTCTTAATCCGATGATAAAACATTTTAATATGTATTCGAATAACACTTTAAAAATAGGATATCTATTCTGTAACCTAATGAATGAAATAAAATTGCATGCAGATAACAGAAGATCAGAAAATATTACACATCTTAGACAAGATGATGAAATCAAATGCATACTTTCTCGAGTTCTGGCCACTTACTATAATCACACAAAAATTTCTACTTTCTTATGCGAGCTAGCTGTGCAAAAACAGTAAAGGATAAAAATGCATACACTAGAGCTGTTGTTCCACTTCACAATTCTGTCTTCTTCCTTCTATAAAGGCATACAGTTTGTACAGAAAAGCAATAACTACCCTATTTCTATTTTTAGAACACTACAACTCTGCCTTTTCTGCCCTACTCAGCATGCCAATCCCACCCCCCACCCCCACCCCTCCTTGCTAACCTTTAATGTCATTCTTTCACTGTGGTGTTTAGTGAACACTTCTTGACAGATATGGGATGACCCACTGGCTCTTCATTAACTGCAGCTGCAGTGTCTTGTTTTTGGCTTGAATAAAGGTTCCAGAGAGCTGTCCAGAGTCCTTAACTGGTCTTTCAGCTTGACTCTCAATGCTCTGTTGTTGAACATTTAAAACGATAGTCACTATTGTCAGACTTGCTGAAGAACAGTGTTCTTCCTTTTTTGTTAGTAATAATGATGATGACCATGAAGATGATAAAAACAACAAATCATTCTGCAGCACAAAACATGGCAAAAAGCTAAATTGTATCTGGAAGTCACTTTATTTTATATGTACTTCTAAAGTGATTCCAATTTGCAGGGAACAGATTGATGTACACAACTGTATTTTAGCACCAAACTACAGTTATTTTATATACAGTATACTAGAAAATTGTTTACTTGCATTTAGTGCTGAACCCTATTTGAAAACACTGTGTTAGTCCTCCAGCTACATTTGATTTTTATGTACTGTTCTCTGGTTCATTTTAAGAGCAAACGTTATACTGCTTGAGAGGTTAATTACTATAATAAACTAGAGTCACCAGAGGAGGTTCTATGCTATGTCACAACAGAGAAGATGAATGCCAAGAAAAACAAAGCTCACTTTTGAACTCTGGAACTTCATTTTTCATATACCCAAGTAGTTGGACAATATATATTATTGCTAACTTTTTCATTATCCATTAAATAAATTGCAGGATCCACACTCAGTCTACCAGAAATATATCCTACATATGGCCAGCTATGTTCCCAATTATATAGCTTACTGTCTTTGCTTATTCCACAAGGATCCTCAATAATTTTGATTCCTTCTTTTTTAAAAAAAGGTGTCATGAGATAGAATTCTTTGTTTTGAAAAATATGTAGATATATAAAAAGACTGAACAATGTGTTTTTTCAATTATTGTACCTAATTATTTTCTTCACTCACACATAATCCTGTGGCTGGCAGTAAATAACATTTGGATAAACTTCTGTAGTGCCGAGAGTTTTGTTTAAAATCCTGGATATTGTTGTAATAAACTAATATTATTCTAAATGTTATTTATGATTACATTTATGCCCATCCTAACTACTCTATCTCTAGTTTCTTCACATCCATTAAAAAATAAATGTGAACATCCAGTTGATTTATCTCATAATGGAACATCAAAGGTGATTTTAACTACTTCCCAAAACTCGCACACAATGATACTATTAACACGCATTATCAAAAAGATGCTGGATATAACATCATCTCTAAACATACTTCTCACACTATGAGCTATTCAAGTACAGTATCATAGTAATTTATTTGTCTACTTACCAGCAAACATGACAGCTGCTTAAGAACTTGTCCCAATGTTGTTGGGTATTTTCTCCACTCATACACATCCACTCCCCTCTTTTTATAGAAACTGTTTCCTTGAATTTTATCCAGCTATAATAAGCTTAAGAGTTCTTGTCATCTTATTTACATTTTCTTTGCAGTGTCAATGCACTTTACAGGACAGCAGCAAGCATTCTGCCAGACATCCTCCTGATATAAAGGCTTCCTTCTTGTGAGTCTTAAATGTGCCTTCCTGGCTCTTCTTTGCCAATGCCCAGGACAGCCTGCATCCACAAATTCTTCCATCTCCATTTAAAATCTATGTCACTGCATTTTATATCTCCCCAAATGAAACAATTTCCTTCTTTCCACCTTTTCTCAATGTTAAATCACAAACCTTTTCTTGCTGAAAAATGGACTAATAGAAAAATGGACCCTCAACTGAGAGAAACTGAGAGAAGAGTCCTTCCTCTTCTTAAAAAGGAAGCATGTGAACAGCAGGCTAGAAGGATGTAGCTTTTATATGAGATTCTCACAGAGAGTTATTAGTTGCAATCCCTACCTTTGTTTAGAGTGATAAAGCAACCTCATAAGTCCTCAGTCAGAACTAACGGTTAAGCAATACTGAACATTAAAAAAATCACAGTGTTGTTAAAATGCTTGAGGTCAGTACAATCAATACAAAGACACAAACACAAGGACTAAAAGCTTAAAAGAAATTTGAACTGAAAGTGCTGTAATCTGAAGAACTATGTCTGTGTGAATGTATATATCACCTTCTTGGAGAAATTAATTTGCTAGATCAAGAAGAAGAAAACAATAGAAAGGGGAAACTTAGTAGGTTAACCTGCATCAGTGCTTCTACTTAATTGGTTTGCTACTGCTCAGCAAACATATTGATACTTAGGAAACAAAAGCAAATCATTTTCATATACTGCATTGATCACATAAAATATTTAACTGTCTCCTAGCTCAATAAGCTGTGGTGTGGATACTTAATCAGGGGCAGCATTAGACCTCGTATTCTCATCAAAGACTGCAAAGAACTTAGGAAAAACATTTGGTTTTATCATTTTAGTAGTTGTGCTTGAGGATAATCATAAAACATTAATATAATTCTAGAAGTGCAGGTATCCAGAAAATTAACATTCCCTTTTCCTACAGTACCATTATATTAACAATAATTGCTGGCAAATCTTTAAAGAGCTTTCTGTTCCAGAAATCTGCCATTGTCTTATCTTTGCAAGCCTACTATCTTTTTCAAACTTTGTCTGAAGCATGACTTTAGACACATTTTCTTGGAAGGAATATTTCATTAATTTCTAGAAATTTAATTCCAAGTAACTGTGCTTAGGAACACAGCCTAAGGAAATAGACCACCATTTCAACATGTAATGCATCAAGAAATAGGTCAGACATAAATATGCTTAAAGTGTGATCTTACAAGAACCACAGGCTTCAAAGGATGTGCAAGAAGTTTCAAATCAATGTAATATGTGACTTATTTCCCTAACATTTTAATTGAGTGCAGAAATGGCATGCCACTTACTAAAGATAAGAAAATCAGAAGAGCCCTGATGAGTTAGGGTTGCATTAATATCACCCTGTTCACTCATAAGAAGCTTGATTATTTTTTTGGCTTTCTAACTGAGTGTGAGCACTCACGGGTGCTCAAGTACGTACCTCAGGCTCTTTCACTCTTCTACTTCTCCTGCTTCCCAAGGGCATACCACACAATGAGGCAAAAGATGGGGAAGGCCAAGGAGACAGCTCTAATTTTTTGTTGGCAAATTGCTTCAGTGCCCTTCTGTGAATGTGTGTTCACTACTGAAATGTATTGTCTACTTTTTCAACCATGATGCAGTGTGTGGTGTAATGAACACTGTACATTAAGAAAGGATACCATGTTCAAACTGGAACACCTTCAGAGGAGAGGATTCAGCAAAGACTGAAGGAACTGGGAATATGTAGGTTTGAGAAAATGAGAAGGAAGGAAAATATGATAGCACTCTTCAAATACTGTACTTGAAAGACTGTCAGAGAAGGAGCAAGATCTGTTCTAAACTATCTCAGAGTGAAGAACTCATAATAACAGTATCAAATTACAGGAAGCCAGATAAAGGTTGAATAATAGGAAAAGCTTCTCAACTGTTAGAGCAGTAAAAGAATGGAACCAATTACTTTGGGAGGTGGTGAGCGCTCCAACCCTGGAGGCATTCAAAATGAAATTGGACAACTATCTGTCAGATCTGCTTTGATTTGGATTCCTACATTGAGCGGAGGGTTGGACTCTCCCAACTCAGTTATTCTATGATTGTAAGTTTCCTTGAAAGATCTAAAATATGGATGTTTAGCAAGGGTGTAAGCAAGGGACGCTCTGTTTGTGGGTTGAATTATCCTAGATCTATTTGCAAGTAATAGAATGGGGAGCATGCTGTTATAAATGCTTCAATCACATATATGTTGGATCACAGTACATATTCTATCCCATTCTCACTTAAGGGACAAAAGGCAAAAGCTATCCTGGGATGTACCTTTCTCGGAACTGAATTAAATAATATTTTCTATCTGAACTTTGAGTTCTTTGAAGCTGTGGTGTCCCTTTGAACCTGTGGTGTCCCTAGGATACAAGTGGGCACATTTTTCCTTTTATACACACAAATTCCTATTTCTTGGGTGCAAAAACAGCAAAAGAATGAGGATGTCTCATAATGCTGCTTATGCCCTGTACGAAGAACTCTGGAAAAAATTAGAGGGAGATCTACTCTACATTCTGCAGCGACAACATAGAAAGGCAAGATAAGAAAAGGATTTAAAAGACTGAAGTGAAGCTTTTATCTGGACGAACTGCTCTCTTCGACAAGTGCAGTTTTGGTAAACTTTGAAGAAAGTTGGCTTTTAAATATGTGTCTGTGTATGAGACTGTGTATGTGTGTGAAAGAGACTCTTTCAAATTTCTCCTCTTTTTTCTTTCCATACACACATTCAAACCACATCAATAATGTTTTAGGCTGCAGCACCCATTCGTCTGATCAAAATATTCAAATGGATGCTAACGTTTGGTGGTTTAAGAATCAGCAAAATATGTTCAGCCTTCAGCTCTGCACACTAAAGAGTTTCTGGCACAAAGCATACATAACCAATGATGCTGATGAAATCATGAGAAGCAAAATTGGAAAAAAAATAGGGGAAAGAGAGATACAGCTGATGTCAAAAACACAAGGAAAAAATAATGTTCTCAAATAATCATTTCATTGAAGTTATCACTTGAAACAAAACAAGCAAAGGATCTTCCATCACTTTACAAAGTCACAGCTTTAGTGGAAGCATTAATGGGCTTGACACTGGTTCATGAAACACAAATTGTCTGGACATTTACTGAAAGAAAGAAACTCAACTTTCCTTCTGAAAAATATCCACTGAATCAAGTTTCTATTAAGAAATATCACTTCTGCCTGCTGTTATAGGCAGGGTTCACATTGAAACACTCAGTAACACAACTGCAGTCACAATCTGACCCACTTGTTGAGCCACCTCCCTCAATTCTTCTCTCAGCTCAATCTATATTTCTGGATCCAATTATTTTTGTTTGTTTGAGTTTTTATTTTATTTTGCTATCTTAAGTAAGCTTTTACCGACACTTTTGAATGTCAGCTATTTTATATGTAATGAATAGACCACAACACAACTTTCTGTCTCATCAGAGCAACTCAATACTTTTCCTGAGTTCTACTTACAGCTGTCACCTACATCAGAAGAACAGAGGCACTCATAAGCTCAGATCTGCAACCCGCTTCAAATAATTGAAAATAACTAGGGAAAATAAGTAAACTACATGCATTCAAGCCCTCAGTAACAAGGATATATATCATAGTCTAGCTGATAAAACAAACTCACTTCTTATTTTGCTTCTACTGTCTAAGTAAGAGCTTGCTGAGAGATCAAGTTTCATCATTAACACCCAACTCTTCCCCAACTGACATTTGAAAAAGCTAACAAAGGCAAGCAAAATTATTGAGGTGTGTGTGTGAGAGAGAGAGAGAGACAGAGAGGCAGAGACGATATACAGGTATAAATAAAGAAAGGAGTGCATAGCAAATATATAAGGTTGTAATCTCGAATATGCTTACTTGGGGAAATTCTCAGAAAGCTTACATTGTAGTCTAAGTAACCATACATAAGTTTACACTTGAGCAGAGGCTCAAGTGGTTAAGATGCTGACTGGAAGGCGGCAGGTCAGCACTTCGATACCCAGGTACTGCACAATGGAATGAACTCCCGTCTCTGTCTCAGCTCCTGCCAACCTAGCAGTTCAAAAGCAAGAAATTGCAAGTAGATCAATAGGGACCACTTCAGTGGGAAGGTAAACAGCGTTCCATGCCTGCCACATGTCCACGGAAACATCTGCAGAAACATACAGTGTTGGCTCTTCGGCTATGAAACAGAGATGAGCACTGAACCTTAGAGTCGGATGTGATTGGCTTTCTAGCAAGGTTTACTTTTACCTTTACCATACACCATATTAGCCAGTATGAAAAGAGCAAAAATCATATTCCAGAGAACACTTGCTTACCATAATCATGCAATGCTCAAATAACATAATTCCACAAGAAAACAATTTACTGCAATACCTCTAGAGTTCAGTGAACTTTCAGTTTTAAAACAAAGAGCAATTCTAAGAAGTTCCTTACAGAACCAATTACCACAAACAATATGCCTCGAAACAACTTATGTGTGTATACTGAATTCAGGCAAACTCTCTCTGTGGGACAACCATTTCTAAACTGAGACACCAGCCTTCATCTGCAAACTGAAGTATTACTCGTATGTTTGACAGAGAAAGAATGAGAGAGGCTGTATTCATTTCCTGACATTTTTTCTCTACACATACAGTTTCTTTGTTTTGCTCCCAAATCCCTCAGGCTGTGAGAATGATTTTTATATTATTGTCTGTAATCATCTATTGTGACATTCTCTATTTCCTTCAGCAATTTGCATCAACTAAACCTAATGAGAACATACTCTGTCCTCAGCAGGAATACACTTTCAAACTTCATAGTCTGTGATTTTTCCTTGGCTTTGAGACTTATTGCCAATTCCAGGAAAAGGAAAATAGCATATTGTACTTCCGTAGGAACATTTTGCCCTACATGGGTTCATTCACCTTGCATTCTTGTTTTAAGTAAGCATGCCTTAATAGAATAGCTCATTCCAAAATGGATTGAACTCTGAAACAACATAACACAGTTGTTCATTGTTGTTATGTGCCATCAAGTTGCCTCTGACTTATAGCATCCCATAAAGAGCAATCTCCAAAATGTCCTGTCATCAGCCCTTCCAACCTCAAGCAGTTAAATTGTATATTTTTAACAGTTAGATGTCATTGGAAACTAAGAAGGGATGTGGTAAGATACACATCCTTTTGCTATTCAATTAGCAATATTCAGTGCTATAGCAGCTCACAGCTACCCCTAAGTTGCAGCTGAGCTGCAAATGTAATACTGCATTTCTGTTTTAATGCTGTCACTCTTAGATGCATATTTATGTCTATAATAAAAAAGGGGTATCAAGTCATAGGAGAGAGATAGCAGAAACAACAGAACAAAGTATTTGCTTGTGTTGTCGCTTTTGAAAATACTCATTGACAGTATAAATTTGGACCACAGTATGCACTCTGAAATAGCTAAGGAATAGATTTAGTAAAAGTAGTTTGTCAGTACATTATCCCTCTTACTAGGCATGACATATGGTATGTATGTGTGTGCATGCATGCATATAAAGGCACAACGATGAGATTTCAAATTCCAGTTAGTGCTTTCTGACAATCTTTAGAAAGAACGCCTCTCCAGAAATAATCTATCTACATCAGCTCCGCCTCCCAATCACTTTCTTAAAGTGGAGAAAAAAGTGTCCAGATATATGGAGGCAAAATATATTAAAACAAAACACCTCACAATCTAGCTAGATTTTGCTAAACTTCCACAAAATAAATCAGTTTTAAAAGTCTACTTACTTGCTAACATGAAGCAATTTTCATATGCTTGCATTTTACATAGTCAAAGGAACCTGCAAGCTGTAAACTGTAAACAGACGACTCTCATTCTTGCCTGTTAAATTCAACTAAGAGCAATGGAACAGAAAATTAAAATATAGCAGGCAAAGTCTTGTTCACATGCAGCGAGGGAGGAAAAACTGGTACTTACAGAATTGTAAAGTAAAATGTCCCACTTTCTCTTTTACATGCTACAGCACATCAAACAAAGATCTCAGCTCTCAGCCACTGCTTCCACTACACTGATCAGCCAGGCAGAACCAGGCCCTTGTGAATTGTCTATGCAGCTGGGAGATAATGGAACCATATTCTCAGCTGGGGCTGGAGATGCCTAACCGCTATCTACAGAGCACTGAATGTCTGCTCACCAGCATTAAGCAGGAAGTACACTGCTCCACTGCTGTATACCTTCCCCTTCCCCCAAAGACTTGCACAATTAACACTTGAATCAAAGAGATAGACATATTGAGATCTTTGTACACTTAAAGATATATAATCCCGGTTAGGAACGCTGGTTAATATTTGTTCATTGTTCAAAACTGTTAGATTCCTTTTTAATTAGAAACAGAGGGCACACTCTCATGCTCACGCACACACACACACTTGTGTATATATATGTAGTTCCTGGATTTCAGTTATGCTATAATCCTGCTATGACCACAGAGCAGATGATTATATAAATCTCTGTAATTAAACTAAATGCTTTTCATGTACTGTATCATGCTGCTAAAACCCAGATGTGATTGTCAGGAATTTCCTGCAGCCTAGTTGTAACTGATGCAGGGGACCCTCTATAGAGCCAGGTCATGTTCCCTTTTTTCATATTAATATTTACATTTGCTATCTTTCCCCTTTGAGAAATGAGGCTAAGTGGATTCTTGGTGACGCACAGTTATTCATTTAGTATGAGTGACCCGTACTGTTGTACAAAACAAGCTACAATTAATTCTACACAGATTGTAAGAAGTAATAGCTGCCACATGATTTGTAAACACTTGCTGAAATCAATGGAAACTAAATTTTATTTTTTACAAAAATCTCTTTAGCTGATATCTCGATGCAAGTTTTCCACAAATTCCCCAGTGTTGAGCTCTGCCCCAAAGACTGCAGACCAGCCCTGCGGGCTTTGGGGCAGAGATTTCCAGAGGCCCCCTTGCTGGGGGGCAAAGGGACCTCCGTAGAACCAAACATCTGATCACCAGTTTCCTCTGGAGGGGAGACTGGCTGTGCGCACCCTCACACCAAGGAAACTGGCACTCAGACACTCAGAGCACCAGTTTCCTTGGGGGAGACCATGTGTGCGGACACACCCCAAGGAAACTGGCACTCAGATGCTCAGAGTGCTGGCTTCCTTGGTGCTCAGATGCTTAGAGCACTGGCTTCCTTGGGGATGGGGGGAGATCAGCCACGTGCACCCTCACCTCAAGGATAACAGCACTCAGATGCTCAGAGCAACAGCTTCCTTGGGGGAGACTGCACGCGCACCCTCTCCCCAAGGAAACCGGTGCTCAGACTCTCACAGTGCCAGCTGCCTTGTGGGGAGACTGGGTGTGTTTACCCTCAACCCAAGGAAGCTGGCGCTCAGATGCTCAGAAGGCTGGTATCATTGGGGGGAGACTGGGCACGTACACCCTCACCCCAAGGAAAATGGAGCTCAGACAGTCAGACCACTGGAGAGCCAAGCCCCAAGGTTGGAGACCAGTCCTGCTGATTTCGGGGCTTGGCTCAATCTGCCTGCCTCTTTGGAAAGGACAGCGGGGATTCCATGCATGGAATCCCCGCTGTCCTTTCCAATGAGGCAGGCAGATCACCGCCCTGTTCCCTTTCTTCTTCGGAAAGGGAACCAGGCATTTTTTACAATGTTGTGCAATCAATGTATCACACAACGTTAAACACCAGATAACGCTAAGACTTATGGAACCAGCATTATCTGAGGTATTACTGTATTAGAGTTTTCTGTAGGGACAGTATATGGCAGAATACAGTATTATAGTTTATAAGTATGAGAACATGATTGATTATGACTGATATTAATATCTCTAAAATTAATATTAGAGTATTACCTTCATAGGAAATATGGATATCTATACCTATAAAACTTGGATGTGGCCATTCGTGTCCAGAATGCATGTCTGCATACATCCAGCCTATCCCGTAATGAGCCGGCAACACTTACCTTAACTCCCGGACATCAACCCCGCAAGTGTCCGGAAGCTGAGAGTGGGGCCAATGCCCTACGAACCCAAACAAAACAACCCTGCACTTCCCAGCATCCTCCATGCCGTGCCAGCCCTCAGCCAATCAGGCTGAAGGACACGAGTGTGGAGGAGGTGGGACAGCCAGTGCACATGTAAAAAAACGGCCTATGTGCACCGAAAAAACCTCAGCCTAGGGCCCTGCCTTACAGAGGCAGACAGAACCCGGGCTGAGGAAATGGTCTGCCTGAGGGCATGGCTGGGCAAGGCAGTGCCGTAGGCACTGCCTCTGCCCTGCCACCCCTCCTACCCTCAGCTGTGCCTTCCACCGGGGGGGGGCAGAGGCAATGCTGCCTTTGCCCCCCCCGCCAACTGAGGGAAGCGAACCACTTCCCTGGGAAGCAAAGGCAGAGAACTGCCCTCCATTCTCTGCCTTCACCTCCCAGAGGGAATTGAGCGCCTTCCACTTTCGGCCCTTGCTTGTTGTAAAAGGAGCTTGCTTTCTCCGACAGGCAAGGGCCGAATGCGGAGCTCCATTTCGCCCATGCCTGCCGGAGAAATCTACCCCCTTCTCCGACAGGCAATGGGCCAAATGCGGAGCTCCCCCCCCCCCCGTGTGTGTGTGCCACCCCAACCACCAACACACACACACTATACCTGCTCGGCAATAATTGCTAGTTATACCTCAGCAAAGAGATAACGTAAACAGTATAGGTAAGTGGTAATTAAATGGAGAAAGAGAGCAATTTCTGATAGGGAAAGTTATAATTTCAAAGGGTGTAACAATGGTAACACCAAAACAGCATCATTAACAGCATTAACACCTTTAGTGAGACAGGAAACTCAGGAGCCTTGAGTCAAGAAGGACTAGTTAACCTGGAATTGAAAGTAGATGCTGAAATCTCTACCAATTTACAGTTTAGATGCTGTTGGACTATCTGGGTGACAGCCAGAAAGGCCATAATGTTATCAACACTTGGGGATGATTTGTTTATTATGAAATATCATTCGGGGACATTTTGCTATTTTTTTCCTGCTGGATTTATTGCCGTTGGACTCATGACATTATATTTTTAACAAGTGCCACAATGTTGGCTAAATATTTGGGATTACTTCAAACAAAATTAAGGTTTATTGGCCACATAACTTTCAATTTTACTGTATATCTCCCCCTAGATTTTCCACTGCCCAACATTTACTTTGCTGCTGTTCTATTTTCATTTTACTATATTCTGTCACAGTGGGCGAGCGGTAGGGTTGGAGTATAAGTGCCTGGACAACAATGTCCTGTTGTTTCTCCTTGATAATGGAAAGACAACAGAGATGGAGCTAGCCAGACTGCCTTTGGCAATGACTGCAGTATGCTAGATAAAATGAAGGGACTAAATACTTTTCAAAGTAAATTACAGTAGCCTAAGTGGGGCACAGATATAATATGTACATTGGTTGGTGCTCCACTGGTCATTCTAATCACCACATTCTGTACTTACAGAAACCTCCAAAATATATATAAGGGCATCCCCACATAAAGCATGTTACAGTATTCTAGCCATGGGGTTGTCAGTGCAGGACATGGCTATCCCTGAAAATAGCTATTTATTAATAGTCACTTTAAAGTTGCAACAAAACATTAAGGCCATCTAGGGATTCCCATGGCAGAAATGGCAATTCTAAATAAAAATGGATTCAAGTGACAGATTACATAACTGTCTATTCATATATAGTGCATCCCCAATCAGAGCAGATAAACAAAAATGTGGGACCCACCTTCCAAATTTCTATGGTATCAAGGCTGATCTTCAGTTTATTAGCCAATATCCAACTCAGAATTATGGCTGAAGTCCTATTACACAGTTACAAAAGCAGTGTAAATTTCAGAGGTAAATTTATGTGTGTTAAGAAATATCATAGACCTTACTATTGCATACCAATTCATTGAACTCAGTATGCAAAATGCAATGTCTACAGAGATTTTTTAACTCATGGAAATTTACTTCCAAAATTTACATCCTATGCATAACTATGGCAACAGCATTTCATCTACTTGTTCACTATGTGCACAGCTTCTCCTGAATCATATGTCATTGAGAAATAGAACTGGGTAATCATGTGCTGATGAAACCTTGTGCTCAAATCTCCAAATGATCATTCCAAGGAGTTTCATACATTCCAAGAAGGTAAATAATGTTGTGAACAAAACAATGCCATGCTTCAACTGCTGCAAGTCAAACAAACATACATGAAATGACACTCTGGAGTCAATCCTGTAGAATGTAGAAATTATGCACAATTGTGCAAATTATGCAATTTTAAGTAAACATGGCAATTCAGCCAAAAAAAGGGCACACCTGCACAACAGATAGTTCTTGCTAGTGTGAGACTTCCATCATGAATTCAGAGAATTATTTGTTGTTCTTGCTACTGAGATGAACATTGCAGTTCCTCATCTTCCTCCACAAGAATAGGACAGGTGAGCACCCAAAGGTATTCAAGAGCAATTGTGTTGTTAGTCAATTCTATCTAACATTTCCAGGGTTTGAGAAAGGCCTTGACAGAATTGGATTCGGGATAATGAGAAATTGCCAAATCTTTTATTCCACAGGGAAGGGCCACCCTAAGAGATACTTGCCTCTATAGAAAGTGACTGGCAGAGGAAAAAAAGCATTCTTGAAAGGTATTTTTGTAAGGTATTTCCGTATTGTATTTTTATATTATCTTCTGGGGATATATTTTGAATTGTATTGTTATACTACTTTATTGTAATTTTGCCATACGATATTTTCATGTATATCTGTATACAGTACTGTATTTATGTTTCATTGCATTTCCTGTATTTATTGTATTTTGCATTTTGTATTGTTGAGAAAGCTTTCTTTGGCTGTAGAGAGCTTTCTCTTCTTAAGTTGTTAGCCGCTCTGGATGGTGCTCGCACCAGAAGGGTGGGATATAAATAAACATAATAAACATAATAATAAACATAACTACTACTACTACTACTACTACTACTACTACTACTACTACTACTACTACTAATAATAATAATAATAATAATAATAATAATAATAATAATAATAATAATAATAATAATAATAATAATAATAATAATAATAAATAAAAAAAACCAGGAACAAAAGTCAAAAATAAAACAGAAATAATGAACAATGATTCAGTTATGCCCTTAAAACCTGTTGGTTTGATTCCCCATGGAACAGTGATATTTTATGATCATGGCAAAGGGCTCCACCTCAAATTTGGAGTAAACCCTTCACCTATCCTGGTTCACAATTTGCCATAAATATGGACAAAACAGATTCAGCAATATAATGTAATACAAGCAGATTTCGAAACTGAACTGGTATTTTAAGTGTCACTGCTAGGAGAAGAAAAGTTTGAGATATTCTAGCTCAAAATATACAATTTCATTCCGATGCGCAGTTCTGGATGGTCTTTCTCAATCACATAGCTTTGTCTCTTAATTACTTTCTATAAAGAACACTACAGAAGAACACCAAAAATAACTTCAAAAATGCAGAGGAAGGAGAAAAATGGTCAGTTAGACACACAACTTTTCTATGATATTACAAATGTGTAATCTTTGGAGGCCTTTGTAACTATCACATTAAAAATAAACCCAAGCATACTTGCATAAAGCGTGTGCTTCATTTCCTGTTTGTAAAAATACAAGGCCTTTAATCTCTTTCTGTCTCATATACAAAACAGTTATAGCAATGATAATTACCTACTCTGCAGGGGTATATTGTGGCTTAGTTAATATTTAAAAAGCAATTTAGTATCTGCGGACAAATGGTACTAAATATAGGTGCAGTTTATTATTACCATTATTACTACTGTCACTTCTGAAGATGTTTCATTGCATACTCTTTGTATGGCACATCCTATGGTTGATTTTATAAAATAAGAATATATTCTAGGCACACACTAACAACTGTTTCAAATGGGTAAGAAGAGAATGTATTTATAGTTCTTATATCACTGCTGAGCAGTTCAGTTTAACAACATCCGGTTAGCCAAGCAGAAGCACAAATCAAATAACTTCCAGAATTCTGAAACTGGTTTTCATCTGTTTTGGCTGAGGTGCCAAGTTAGCTGAAGAACTGGGCTATGAACAAATAGCATGGGCCAACTACAAAATATGAAGGGCTTATCTGAAAATCCTGTCAGAGTGATTCAATGAAGATGAGGTCCAGGAATAGTAGATTAAACAAAATGCTCAATTTTCTAAAAGAGTGCGGTAGGAGAGATGGGGTGGGTGGGGATACATATAAAATGTAAAAGGACAAACCTATAAAAGATCAAAGACTCAGTACTGTAGAAATTGTGATACATGAAGCTGGATGCAATCCAATATGCATGGTGGTCCACCAGGGGCTCAGTAAAATGACTGTTTTTGTTTCCTTGCCAGCCCTACAATATCTAATAGTCGCCAAGTTCCTTTAGGCTACAGAACCAGGCAAATGAACTGTAGTTTATTTTCTGGGTCACAGACTGTGATACAAAGTCATAAAGCTCATTTCAAACCACAAAGAAAGGGGAAAAAGTAGGGCAGACTGGCACAAAAAGAAAAGGACGACAAACATTAATCCATAAATTCTAAAAACAGATGTAGCCATCATGATCATAAAAAATTCCAAAGACTGTTTGACATACCAAAAACAATATTATAAAATGCTTAAGCTTCTAATATCACTAAACCTTTCTTTAGACAAAATGTTGCGAGCAAATAAATAGGATGAACTATTGTAGGATAAAAAAAGCAGTATGAAGGTAGGAGAAGAAAGAAGACAAACTCCTATTCCTTCAATCTGCTTTTACAGTCTACAAGGATGAATTCTTCAGGTGGTGGGATAAAGTATATTTGTATCAGGATACCATAACTTTCAGGTATCTATCAATGGAGTTTTGGGAGAGCAAGCTCATGTCTTGGACCTACCATGAAATAGGGCATAAACCATAGACAAGAGACAGTATTCTACATTTACTCCAAAAGCAAACAGATCTACTTTGGGCATTAGGAGATTGGAAACATTTTGAAATAGTTCCCATCATTAGATAGGAATCTAGTTTGACTAAGGACATCTGCATACGTTTTAGACTCCTTTGCTATATGAATGTTGATAAAAGAGAGATACTGTATTTCATGTTATGTTATGTTATGTTTATTCAACTTATACCCCGCCCTACTCAACACATGGCCAACTTAGGGCGGCTAACAACATATAAATGACCCCATGGCAACCCAAGGGGCTTACATATAGGATACAATCTTCAAAATACAATAATAAATACAATGTTTCAAGTACATACAATAAAGCCCAAGATCTAATATTACAAATTACAATATAAGGTAAAATAATAATGCAAAACCCACAAAAACCCCTGCCTTAGAGTCTTTTGAGGGGGATATCAATCCATACAATATAACAATAGCATAGTAATACAAAAATAGATTCAGTACAATAAGCAGACAATAATACAATATCAAATTCAGGGGAAAAAAACACAATATCAATACATCACATAATAAATAAGTAATCAATATTCATGGTGTATAAGACCCACATTTCCTCCCTTAAAATACACTGGGAAAATGGAGTGTGTCTTTTGTGCCAGTAATCAAAATTATCATATTGAAAATTCAGTCAGCCTACCTCTCTAAGGTTTAAAAGACCCCCTCATTTAGCTCCCTGGCGATCAGCGGTGGCTGGAGCCAGGTGAGGGGTGGCTTCTGATCAATTTATTAATTGCCCAAATAACCAGTCCATCAATCTGAATGGTTCACAACAATAAAATAACATAAACCATAAAGACAATACTAAAACAAAATACATAACAACATTAGAAACAAAAAAAGAATAAAATAGCCTCATGGCAGCTGGAAACAATAATTCCAACAGAGGACAGAATCATTCTAGGTGCAGAATATTATGGAATTTTTTTTAACACTTCAGTTTTTGCAAGCTTGCAGAAAATTTGCAGTGTTAAGATTTGGCTTATTTTGCCCTTAGATCTTATGAGACAGCAATCTCTGATACAGTATATCATTTTCGTTGACAACCAAGGAAGGAGAAAAAAACAGCTGAAGAAAACAACAATAGCCAAATTCATGCTGCAAGGACAAGAAGCAAAAGTAACAAGAAATTGTTGTTGTTCAGTCGCACAGTCGACTCCGACCCTTTGCGACCCCATGGACCATTTTCCTCCAGGCGCCTCTGTCCTCTACCATCCCCCTCAGCCCTCCCAGCTCTGTGCCCATTGTGTCTATAATACCATCTAGCCATCTCATCCTTGGCCTCCCCCTTCTTCTTTTGCCCTCCACCTTTCCCAACATCAATGCCTTCTCAAGTGAATCCTCCCTTCTCATTTGATGTCCAAAGTATTTTAGCTTCATCTTTACTATTTGACCTTCCAATGAGCAGTCAGGGTTAATTTCTTCTAAGATTGACCTATTTGTTCTCCTCGCTGTCCAGGGGACTCTCAAAACCCTCCTCCAACACCACATTTCAAAGGCATCTATTCTTCTGCGTTCAGCCTTCCTAATTGTCCAGCTCTCACATCCATACATTACTACTGGGAAAACCATTGCTTTGACTATTCTAATTTTTGTTTGCAATGTAATGTCTCTGCTTTTCACTATGTTCCCCAGGTTTCTCATCGCTTGTCTCCCAAGAATCAGTCGCCTTTTTATTTCATGGCTGCAATCCCCATCTGCAGTGATCTTTGATCCTAAGAAAGTAAAATCTGTTACTGCTTCTACTTCTTCCCCGTCTATTTTCCAGGAACTGATGGGGCCTGTTGCCATTATCTTGGTTTTCTTAATATTGAGTCTCAAGCCAGCTTTTGCACTCTCCTCCTTCAGCCCAATCAAGAGATTCTTTAGGTCTTCCTCACTTTCTGCCATTAGGGTGGTATCGTCTGCATATCTCAGATTATTGATGTTTCTCCCAGCGATTTTAATCCCATATTGTGATTCCTCCATCCCTGCACTGCGCATTATGTGCTCTGTGTATAGGTTGAATAAGCATGGTGACAAAATGCAGCCTTGTCTTACTCCTTTTCCTATTCCAAACCACTCTGTTATTCCATGTTCTGTCCTAACTGTTGCTTCTTGGTTCATGTACAGATTTCTCAGGAGGCATATGAGGTGCTCTGGTATTCCCAGCTCTTTAATTACTTGCCACATCTTGTTGTGGTCCACACAGTCAAATGCCTTAGTGTAGTCAATAAAACAAAAGTAAACTTGTTTCTGGTATTCCTTTGTTTTCTCCATGATCCAGCGTATGTTGGCGATGTGGTCTCTAGTCCCCCTGCCTCTTCTGAAACCAGCCTGCACCTCTGGTAATTCTCTCTCCACATGCTGCTGAAGTCTGTCCTGTATTATCTTGAGCATCACCTTGCTGGCATGTGGGATGAGCGCGATTGTTCGATAATTTGAACATTCTTTGGCATTGCCCTTTTTTGGGATTGGGACGTATACTGATCTTTTCCAATCCTGTGGCCACTGTTTTGTTTTCCAAATCTGCTGGCATATTGAATGCAGTAATTTGACGCCATCATCTTTTAGCGCTTTGAAAAATTCAACTGGGATACCATCATCTCCACTAGCTTTGTTGTTTGCAGTGCTCTTTAGGGCCTTTATGACTTTAGGGCCTTTATGACTCTCCAGGATGTCTGGCTCAAGTTCAATTTCTTCATCATTGTGATTATCAGGAGTGTTGAGGTCCTTTTTGTAAAGTTCCTCTGTGTACTCTTTCCATCTTTTCTTAATTTCTTCTGCATCACCTAGCTCCTTTCCGTCTTTGTCCCTTATCATGGTCATTTTTGCTTTAAATGTTCCCTTGATTTCCCCAATTTTTTTGAAAAGATCTCTGGTTCTGCCTCTTTTGTTGTTTTCCTCCATTTCTCTGCACTGTTCTTTTAGGTAGTTTTCCTTATCTCTCCTTGCTTTTCTTTGAAATTCTGTGTTCAAATGGTTGTAGTTTTTCCTTTCTCCTTTGACTTTTGCGTTCCTTCTTCCCTCTGCTATTTTAAGAGCCTCATCAGACAACCACTTTGCTTTCTTACTCTTCTTTTCTTTTGGTATGGTTTTCTTTGCTGCTTCCTGCATGATGTCCCTCATCTCCGTCCATAATTCTTCCGGTACTCTGTCTACCGAGTCTAAGCCATTAAATCTGTTCATCACCTCCACCGCGTATTCTTTAGGGATGCTGTCTAGGTGATATCTTTCTCCGTGTTTTCCCTATTTTCTTTAGTCTAAGCCTGAATTTTGCGATCAGTAGGTTGTGATCTGAGCCACGGTCTGCTCCAGGTCTTGTTTTTGCTGACTGTATGGAGGTTCTCCATCTTTGGCTGCAGAGTATGTAGTCAATCTGGTTTCGGTGTTGGCCATCTGGTGATGTCCATGTGTAAAGTCGCCTCTTGTGTTGCTGGAAGAGAGTGTTTGCTATGACCAGTGCGTTCTCTTGGCAGAACTCTATCAATCTTTGCCCTGCTTCATTTTGTGTTCCAAGACCAAATTTGCCTGTTATTCCCTCCACTTTTTGATTTCCTACTTTGGCATTCCAGTCTCCTAATATAATTTGGACATCATTTCTTGGTGTCTGTTCTATGAGGTGTTGTAAGTCCTCATAGAACTGGTCCATTGTGGCTTCATCTGCACCAGTGGTTGGTGCGTATATTTGGATCACAGTGACATTGAAAGGTTTGCCTTGAAATCTGACTGACATCATTCTGTCATTTTTGAGATTGTATCCCATTACTGCTTTTCTCACTCTTTTATTGACAATTATGGCTACTCCATTTCTTCTAAGGTTTTCTTGCCCGCAGTAGTAGATATGATGGTTTCCAGAGCTGAATCCACCCATCCCTGTCCATTTGAGCTCACTGATGCCCAAGATGTCAATGCTTATTCTTTCCATCTCATTTTTACCACTTCCAGTTTTCCTTGATTCATAGACCTCACATTCCATGTCCCTATGCAGTATTGTTCCCTGCAACACTGTATTTCTCCTCCCCCTTTCGTATCCCTCCCCCTTTTCAGATCTGCTGTGCTGAGCATCCCCTTGTTTTGCCTTTTGTTTTGGTCCATAGGGTTCTCTTGGCAAACTTTGTGGCGTGCCTTGCCGGTCTCTACGCCAGTCTTTTCCCATCACACATGTAATCACAGTTTAAACAGTTTTAAAACAAAGTATTATCATGCACAATATCACAGTTTATCACATAGTATCAAAGTAAAAGTTGAACTAATTAATGAAAGGGAAAGAAAGAAAGAAAGAAAAAGTCCACTATATCAAGTCTCTATGTAAGTCAGTTTCTTGTACAGTCACTATGTCAGTTGCCATAAGCCATCTATGTTTAGTCAACTATATTATTTCAGTTCGATTACTTATCCTTTGCATGCACACAGCAGCTCTTGCCTCTCTTCGGCTGCATGGAGTCGGTCAAAGGCGCCGGCTCGGGCCTCGCTGTGATGGTGGTTGTGGATGGTATCTCCTGGGGGTGGTCGGGGGTCTCCGGAAGTGTCCTTCTCTCTGGCCCCTGGTCTTTGGATGGGGAGGGAGGGGCAAGATCCTTTACTCACCTCCCCCTTGGGCCTCTCTGGATGGCAAATGGGCAGTAGAGCTGGGCCTTCCTGAAGCCTTTTCTTCCTCTCCAGGCTCAGGTCTTTGGATGGGGAGGGAGGGGCAGGATCCTTTACTCACCTCCCCTGTGGGCCTCTCTGCATGGAATGAGCAGTAGAGCTGGGCCTTTCTGATTCCTTTTTTCTTCCTCTCCAGGCCCAGGTCTTTGGATGGGGAGGGAGGGGCAAGATCCTTTACTCACCTCCCCTGTGGGCCTCTCTGGATGGAATGAGCAGTAGAGCTGGGTCTTTCTGATTCCTTTTCTTCCTCTCCACGCCCAGGTCTTTGGATGGGGAGGGAGGGGCAAGATCCTTTACTCACCTCCCCTGTGGGCCTCTCTGCATGGAATGAGCAAGAAATGAAGGCTCTATAACAGTGATGGCGAACCTTTTAGAGACTGAGTGCCCAAATAGAGGGGCTCTGTGCCGGGGGAGGAAGCACTTCCATTGGGCTGCTGGGCAGAGCAGTGGGGTGAACTTTGTGCTGGGGGAGGGAAGAAGCTATCCCTTTGGCCTGCTGGGCAGAGGGGCAGGACAAACTCTGAGCTGGGGTGACGGCACATGTACCAAGCCAACAGAAAGGCCTGGGAGTGTCATGTCTAGCATGTGTGCCATAGGTTCACCACTACTGCTCTATAATATTCTTGCCCAGAACAGAAAACTGCAGTTTTGTTCCAACCCACAAAAGAATTGATGGGGACAAAATTTGATTAATGGATTCTTATGTAAAACTGGTGTATCAAGGATTCATACTTTGTTCTGATTCCAGCCAATGATTTAGTACCTCATGTCAGGGCTAGGCAGATTGCTAGGTTCCTGTCACTTTGCTTTCAATTTTTACTGACGCTTGGATACTTCTGGTGCAGCTTTATTTAAGGAAGCAAGGAAGAAGATACAATTGATTTTCTTTCTTTTGGAATTCATGAATATAAATAGGAGGGAAATCATATTAAGGAGCCATTATTATATTTCAGCGAGGAAACACATTTGTGATGTTTAATTGAAAACTATGTTCTTAGTTTATATAATAAACTACCAAAGAATTGAGGCAAATTTGGGTAAGAAATTCCACCCCCCCAAAAAAAGCAGGAAATCAAATGGGGTGGAAATATAAAGAAGCTTTGCTTGTACAGCCCTATTTTTAATGTGCCTGTTTATGTACACATATGTACCCACAGAACATGTGGATTCATTTGGACTCAACTATGCGACTGAACAACAACAACAAAGAACAAAAAAAATTACAGCTAATATAGGCTCTGACATTTCTGTCTAGGAAATTCTGTAAGTTGAAGTTCAAAAACTAATACTCCCAAACACTTTGTGTGTAGTGGGGTGGATGGGTAAAGCTGTTCTTGTTTAGTGGGAAATAGTTTCTTAGGTGGGGCATGGCCAAAAAAAGGTTGGGAACCACTGTTCTAGACCAAGCATATAAGTAGCTGCCAAACACATTCCTTAGGAGAGAAGAGACATGACATAGTCAAATTAGAATGCTGCTTCTTCCATGCACTTTAATGCTGCTTCCATCATTTCTGTCCAGTAAATAATGTACAATCTGGTCATCCCATATTTTTGGGGATGCTTTTCAATTAGTGAATTCCAAAAAAAAGTCTCTGCTGCTGATCACTAGACACATTCGGACTTTCTATACTGGTGATGGTGAACCTTTTAGAGACCAAGTGCCCAAACTGCAACCCAAAATCCACTTATTTATTGCATAGTGCTAACACGGTAATTTTACCTGAATACTGAATACGCTCATTTTGCATGCCAGGGGAGGGAGGAAGCGCTCCCATTGGACTGCTGGGTAGAGGGGAGGGAGGAAGCGCTCTCAGAACTCTGGTGAACTATGTGCTGCGGTGATGGCCCATGTGCCCACAGAGAAGGCTCTGAGTGCCCCCTCTGGCACGTGTACCACAGGTTCACCAACACTGTTCTATACCAACCTGTGGGAGTTAGTGAAAGGACAGGAAATTACACCAAGGAGCACTAAAACATTTCCTCACTGTCAAAAGAATAAAACAAATTGACTAGGCATCTTGGTCCTAGATAGAATACTCCACTTGTTTTTATGTTGAATTATTATGGAGGAGTAATACCGAATACTTGTTTTTATGCCTGTAAACTCTCTATATCTTGCACTGTCAAATTTGCCATTTAGGAAAAATTATGTGCAGGGCCTTGTGTAGGATGCCTACTTTGTCCTGCATCATCAGGTAATTTCCCTATCCCTGTTGTTCCAGAACCATCTTTCTTAGGACACATCAAGTATGACAAAAGCCTTGCCAAAAAAGAAGAAGGATACTGTATACTTTGGGTACACCTCATGATGCCACTTCTCTGTTTGACAAGGATGCTCAGGTGTGGATTCCAGAAGAGGTTTCCCCCCAGGAAAGAATTAGAAAAAGGAGTGACAGAAATGAGAGATTTTTAGAAACAGGGAACATGGATCCATATGCTGAATTAGCAGCAAGGCACAATCCCTTGTGAATCACTTCTATCATAGCTACATGATTAGCATTTTTAACTAAGACAGGGGTAGGCACCAAATAATCAAGCCCCCACCCTCACTCCAGCTGCCGCAGCTGCCACCACTGCCATCACCGGACTTGGCTATGGATTTGTTTACACCAGCCGCTGACATGTTTATGGCAGCCATTTATGGCAGCATTTACAACAACCATCAGTCCCCCTCAACTGTCTGAGGAAGCATGACCGAGCCCCTGACTTTAAAAAATTGGCAACCCCTGATCTAAGATATCTATGTACTTTACACTTCTGAATCTTCCCTCTTGCTCCACAATGTAGCACCCTATGGATTGTCTCATATATGCTTGTTCAATAAGGACAGTGGTGGCTTAGTGGTTAAGATGCTGGAACCAACAACTGGAAGGCCAGCAGGTAAGCAGTTTGAGACGAGTACTGCATGATGGAGTGTCCCAGCTCCTGCCAACTTAGCAGTTCGAAAGCAAGAAATTGCAAGTAGATAAATAGGGACCACATCGGTGGGAAGGTAAACAACATTCTGTGTGCTCTGGGCCATGCCTGCCACATGTAATTAATTTCTGCATTAATTAAATTAAAGATATATTGCACAGCACATTTTATTCATTCTACTTTTCAGCACTTTTAATGTAAGATTGTGATTTCTGAAATAATAGACAATAATATATAACATTGTTGTTATTGCCCCACAAATTTACTTCTCATCTGACAATATTGCAAAAGCTAAGAGATAATGTAATATAATTGCAAACTTTGCAAGCCAACATTATTATTGTTATTTAATCAAAAGTGTAGTCATATAAAAATGTAGATGTAAGTCAAGATGGAATGTTCTATCAGCATACTACAAATAGATTATCTTTGCTCCCTTGCACAATGACAGCACTATAGTATGGTGTTGTATGTATTCAGTAAAGCAATGGCTGATGGGATATAACATTATGCATATCTTACGTTATACTCGTGAGTGCTACCTGATAATTACAAATGAAAGCCAGTTAAAACATATTGGTTCGGAAAACAAATAGCATGGTACAGCTCAATTTAAGTATCTTCCTGTAGTATGGCTTGATTGAATGCTTTTTGGAGACCAAATGTAAGCTATTTGGCACTCTTTAGAAATATGTATGACACAAATAAAACAACTTTCTAATTTTGAATGAACTTGGAGCAATATTGTTGCAGTATCTAATCTTTTATGGAATAAAAACACCCAAGAGGAGCAGATTAAAAATAAAATTATTGTCACAATTGATTTATGTTTAGGTATGATTTTTTTCGTGATTTACAGAATTAGCTTCTGCTTAAAATCTCGGATATAAGGAAATGTAGAGTTTGAAAAACTAGCCTTCATGTATTCTCCATAGTTCCTCTTTTGTTGGGGAAATCATTACCATGTTATTTACTAAAAACAAAAGGCTGCAGAAGCTATTCAAACCAAGATCTATGATTATTTATTACTTTGTAGGAATCTGCTGAGACATCAGCAGTAAATAAGAAAGGTCAAGGACAACATTAGCTATAAACTTTCACAGGCAAGCCATCACCCAAAGAATGTGTCCTTGAACCACTGAATGAAACTATAACCAATCCTATGGGGGGAATGCAAAATTAAGTTTGTACTAGTGGTATAGTGAGGTTCAGATTCCAATTTTATAGTAATGCATACTGTACAGCTATAAACCATTTGTGTATGCTACAGCAGAAAAAAAATGGCATTGCAATGCTGCTACAGACTCATTCACATATACCCAATGTGGTCTTCATTTTTTCTAATCATTTCCTCATTTAGCAAAAATAAATACAGTAAATCACTTTTACTATTTCATTTTGCTAAAACAATAACTATTGACACTACCACTACTACTCTATCTTCTACAGATCCATCCAAATAAAGTGTAAAGCAATACAAGAGAGGAAAAATTGGCACAAGACAGTTTTTCAACAATATCATGATGCCAATTATGAATACTTGTAGCACGCAAAGAGCTCCGCTGTATAAATGAATTCTACAACAGTGTGGACGGAATAGCTCTACATGCTAATCTCTCCACAGACCTTTGTGAATCAGAGGTCTGCTCTCTACACATTTATTGGAAGACACTGGGACTCTGGAGCTGCCCTGAATGAAAAAAAAGTGAATTAGACACAGTGTTCTAGAAATGCATTTCTGAAAAATGTCACTACTGAAAATTCAAAGCCACCTTATAATGAGTGAGACTCTTGGTCCATATAGCCCAATATTGCCAACTCTGCAGTGCCCCAGGGTTTCAGTCAGGATCTCTTCTCCTAGCCATACTATTTCCAACAGCCATCCAGCCAAGCACTACCAACATCTGAACCTACTTGGTTCAGCTTAGTTAATGAAATTCAGAAACCTGACAACTGTTTGTACTAGTGTGTTGTATATTCAGGCACATTTGCAAGTAGAGAAGGCAGTGCCTTGCAAGAGGAAAATGCTGGTTTCCCGCCATCCAAATTAGGAACACAAAGTGGCGTGAAAACCCCTGCACAGGGCGCGCTTATTATGCTAATCAAAGTCATGTGATTGGCTACAGTTTTGGATCCTGTTCTCCATTGGTTAAATACATATATTCCCTGTTATGATTGGTTAGTTATGGGTATCCGGTGGGTCACTACTTTGTAACAAGGATCCACCACTGGGGAGACACTATATAAGCCCCACAAGTAAACAAGGGTGGGGCTGGACCAGATCTATACCTCCCTCTCCATACAGGTAGCCAGGATCATGCTAGCCTCGGTCTCCTCCATTATACTACGCTCCTATGTTAGCTAGTTTATTGCCTCGCTACGGCAAGAGTCAGGAGGGACTGATTCCATGGGACTGTATAGCCATCTCTGTTTCTGGAATGCTTTGTAAGCTCATCTTGAATATACTGTTAATTAAAGACTTGTTGCTGTTCTGTTCATCATTGTTTGGACTATTGCTTGCAAGAGCCGAACATAACATAATGCGAACAAAGCATTTTAACATCATTGACTTGAGAATGAGACTTCATTGCTACATGCTGCTGTCTATCAGTTGAATAAATATTTCATTTTCTTTCTTTAAGATTTCCTTTGATTCAGGTGGTTTATTTGCTCTTTGCAAAGACTTTAAATTTTACACACATATATCTGTATCAGATCAGTAAATAACACAAAAATAGAGCAGCTCCATATCCTATGGGAACCAAATTGTAGAAGGAAAGCATGGTTGTATGCCAAATGAAATCAAATGCAAGTCAGCAATTTTCCATGTGCCCTTGGAGATAAACAATTTGGGGAATTGACTGAGGCTTCTGAGAACTGCTGCCCAACCCCCGCCATGGACTGCCGGGATGCTGCCTTTCCTCCCAGCCACACCAGTGGGAGCGCCGCCCCCTACAACTCTAGGTACTGAGCGTGCTTGTTGCCGGGGAGGGGGTAAGAGGAGCAGATGCCGAAGCTGCTGCCGCCACCATGTTGCCTGCTCCAGGACCCACTCCATCGGCCCCGGAGATGCGGGACAGCTGTGTCGCCCTCGCCCTCCCGTGCTTGTTGCCGGGGGGGGGGGAGAGGAGCAGACGCCGAAGCTGCCGCCACCGCGTTGCCTGCTCCGGGACCTACTCCATCGGCGCTGGAGACACGAGGCTGGTGCATCGCGGAGGGCTCCCCCCAAATAGGACAATGTTGTTTTCTTTGGAATACGTTTTGGACATGGAGCCCTGGCTGTGTTTGGGGTTGTGGGTTTAACTTTGTTTTTGGTATGAACTTTGCTTAATTGTATGTTACATTTTCTGAATTGTGTTCTGTAATTTGTAATTTTGAAAATGTGTAATTGTTGTGATATGTTGTTAGGCCGCCCTGAGTCGGCCTTGTGCTGAGTAGGGTGGGGTACAAATTAAATTGATTGATTGATTGATTGATCCCTTATGTATTACTTATCATGTTTTCTTATCTATGAATTTTAAACTACATTGCTCATGGTCACACATGCTCTGGTCACCTCCAGACTAGATTACTGTAATGTGCTCTACATGGGGCTGCCCTTGATGACCATTCAGAGGCTACAGCTGGTCCAGAATGAGGCTGCCCGGGTGGTGACGGGGTGCGGGCGTTATGCCTGCACCTTGCCACTGCTTCGAGAGTTGCACTGGTTACCAGTATGCCTCCGGGTGCAATTCAAGGTGCTGGTAATGACCTTTAAAGCCCTACATGGTAGTGGGCCAGGATACCTAAGAGACCGTGTCTTCCCAAGAACTTCTGTCCATCCAACCAGAGCGGACTGGAGGGGCTCTCTAATTGTACCATCGGTTAGTGGAGCTCATCTTTCTAGCAGAAGGAGGAGGGCCTTCTCCGTGTCAGCGCCAGCCCTATGGAATCTCCTGCCAATAGAGTTATGGCTGCAGACGGAATTGCTGCCCTTTAGGAAAGGACTTAAAACTTGGCTGGCAGGGCAGGTATGGGGCACTGATAGAGAGGTGACCCCCCACTTGCTAGCTTGTCTGAACCCCCTCTCTTTTATGGATGGGATGGGTGGGTTTTGTATGGGGGATGTTTTTAAATGGGGGATGTTTTTAAATTTTTTAATTGTATTTTATGAGTGTTTTTATGTTTTGAATTGTTAGCTGCCCGGAGTTGCTTCGGCAAGGAGGCGATACAAATATGAAAATTAAATTAAATTAAATTGAATATTACCAGAAATCATGAGTGTTTAAATAATATTTTGACTTTTCATTCCTTAAAAAGCCCCTACCACTGAATCTGAAGTTATTACTAAAAGCAGCATTTCCCAACCTTTGATTTTTAGACTTCAATTCCCATGAGCCTAAGACAATTCCCCAAAACACTGATCAGCCAATGACTACATTGGCTTCTGGAAATTGAAGTCTTAGGCTTCTTGAAATTGAAGTCCCCCTATGAGGCATGGGCCCCATGTTGGGAACCACTGCTCTAAAGATAAGCTTCTCTGCTATTTCATCTTTTTGCATAACTATATAAAGAAATTTTTGAAATGGTAGCTGTGTTAGGCTGTGTTTCAAGCATAACTGTGAGTAAAAGGCAAAAAAACCCCGTTGTGGTACTTTAAAGACTAACTGCTGTATTTTAATGTTAGCTTTCGTGGATCAAGTCCATGTGATCATTTATTTACAATCACTGCTGACATTCTATGATTTAAGGTTTTTAACTTGCAAAATTACACTTGAATAAAATGTAAATAGATCAAAAGCAGGCTCTAGTAGAGGGATGACCAAATTATGGCCCATGGGTTGGATCCAGCCCACAGTCCGAATTAATCTGGCCTACACCATCCTCACTGCTCCAGGAAGTGGAAGTAAAACATGCATAAGCATGCACATAACTCGCCCACACATGTGCATAACGCTGCGGTAAATGACCCGTGGCTGTTGTAAACGTGTTTACGACAGCTATGGGTCATTTACAGCAGTGTTATGCACATGCACAGATGCATTATGCACACATGCATGCATGTTTTACTTTTGCTTCCCAGGGCGGGAACCACATGATTCCCCCCAAGGCCCAAAAAGTTTGGGCACCCCTGCTCTAGTACAACAAAGTTGCTGCAAAGGTACTTTCTTTTGCAAGTTGTTTAAATACTGTCATATTTACAGTAACACTTGCCCCAGAACTGCATTGTAAAAAGATCATCATCCTGATATACCAGTATCCTTTACTTTGGCCAGAATGTAGCACTGGGGAAGAAAAATACATAAAAACATTTTTGCTAAAAAATTTACATGCAGAAAAAAATGAAAAATACAGTAAAGTCGACTGTACAGTGTCTCTTACTCTGGGCCAGGGATCCTTTAGTGTAAGGGACCAAAGACAATGAAACAGCCGAAGGGTTGGCTTAACACAGGTTTATTGCATGATGATCCGGAGGAACATGTGGTAATGGCGGATGGGTAGCTCAATATATACAGCTGGCTATACATTTGAATGTGGCTCGTCGACAGACTATTGGTTGCTGCCTGCGTGACGTCGTAGAAGGTCACGCCCTTCTTGACCAGGTGAAGAGGTGGCAGGGAATCTTCCCGCGCTGCTGATCCAGGTGAATCTGAGCCATGAGAGCTGGACGCTCGCTATTGCCATCTAGTGGTCACTAGCTCGCGTCCCCTTATCAGGTTTACATTGATACAGCTGAAGGTTATAATGTTGCACACAGAAAGGTTACATTGTTACCACATGGCAAGGTACATTGTTAAAGGCACAGCTTTACAGAACACAACATCCCTCCCCCCTAGGATGAGACGAAGTCTCTCAGCCAAGATGGCTTATTACACGTGCGTTTGGGCCATGATGAGGGCTGACCCCCCCCGGGGGCGCTACTGCTTCTTTGTTCCCCGGTTCCTTGTCCTGTAATGGGAGAGGGAGGCTCGTTAGTGGCTTGCCGCGGTTTGGCGGCCTTCGGGGAAGGGAAAAACTCCATTGTGGGCAGACCGGGGGCGATCGGGGCTAACGAAAAACCCCTCTTCTCGCTTGGACGGGTGGGGGACCACTCTGAAAAACTCCCCCGGTCCTGAAAATCAAATTCTAACTCAGTTGGGGTATTCGCATTTGTGGGGGAATTCCGCGAGATATGTATGGGGTCGGGTTCCTCCTCCTCAAAAAAATCCCCCAGGATATCTACGAGAACATCCCCCCTTTCCCCCTCCCCCCTTGGTGGGGGCCCGCAGCCCCCTTTTCCTCCCCCTTGGGCTGAACGGGTGGGGGAGAACCCCAACGCTGATTTTTTCTCTGTTTGGTCTGCGCCCTGCTCAACGGGGACCCTGCGTCGGAGCTGGTCCGCGTGCCGCCTCCACAGTAGCCCTGTGCTGGTTTCCACGCGGTATGACACGGGGCCGGTTTGCTCCACAACTACGCCCGGTACCCAGGCTGGGCCCGTGCTGGCGTAATTCCTGCAATGCACGGGGGCGCCTACACTGAAACTCTTTGTGGCCTCTAGCCCAATGTTCCTCCCCTTGTCCTCTACCCTCGTGGGGTCTAGCCTAGTAAGGATGGTGGTCAGTTTCCTACGCATTAAGAGCTCTGCGGGGGAGTATCCTGACGCCAACGGGGTCACCCTGTACCCTAGCAGAAACTGACACACTTGTAGGTTCAGATCCCCGGGGCCCATGCGCCGCAACGCGTCCTTCGTGGTGCGGACGAGGCGCTCCACTTCACCATTGGTGGCTGGGTGAAACGGGGCGGAGGTAATATGCCGAACGGCGTTAATCTCCATGAATGCCCTAAACTCGGAGGACGTGAAACAACTAGCGTTGTCGCTAATTAATGTGTCGGGTATGCCGAACGTGGAAAAGAGTCTCCGCAAATGCTTAATGGTCTGGGCCGAGGAGGTGCTCGTGACTGGGATAACCTCCAACCACTTGGAGAAGGCGTCCATGACAAGAAGAAACAGGGTGCCTCTGAACGGGCCCGTGAAATCAATGTGCACCCGGGACCACGGCCCCTTAGCCGTGTCCCATTCCCTGTGGGGAAGGCGGGCCTCCTCTGGTCTGGAGCATTGGCAACTTTCACAAGTGCTGACCATGTGCTCGATGTCGGCGTCCAACTGGGGCCACCAGAAGTAACTCCGGGCCAGCGCCTTGGATCGCACGATGCCGGGGTGGCTGACGTGCAGCAGTTTGAGCACCCGCGGCCGAAGGGAAGTGGGGATCACCACCCGCTGCCCCCACAAGAGGCACCCCCTCTCTAGGGACAGCTCTAACTTTTTCCGGAAAAATGGGGCGAACTCCTCCGCTGGGGAGGACGCCGGCCACCCTTTCTGCACCCAGGAGCTAACTGCCGCTAACGTCTTGTCCTTCTCTCTCGCTTTGGCAATGTCGGCGGGCATTACGGGGGGCGAATCCAGCACCTCTATCATAAGAACCTGATGGTCTCGCTCCCCCTTGCTCACCTGGCTGGGCGTTAGGGGGAGGGGAGACCTTGATAGAGCGTCCGCATGGCTGATCTCTTTCCCGGGCCGGTAGACCAACGCGTGCTGGTACGCGTTGAGAAAAATCACCCACCTGAGCATCCTCGGGGACAGGATCTGTGGCGTGGGCCTATCTGCGGTAAAAATGCCTAGCAGGGGCTTGTGGTCCGTCACAATGGTGAAGGGGCGGCCATACAGAAAATCGTGAAATTTTTTCGTCCCCGCAACTATCGCTAGTGCCTCCCTGTCTGTCTGTGCGTAATTCCTCTCCGCTTGGGACAGGGACCTGGAGTAAAATGCTATCGGGGCCTCCCTTCCGTCTTCCAGCACGTGGCACAGCACCGCCCCCACCCCCACCGGGGATGCATCACAGGTCAAGACTACCGGGCGTTTGGGGTTGAAATGGGTCAGTATGGTATCAGACGCTAGGAGACTTTTTACTTCACTAAATGCCCTTTCTTGGTCATCGCCCCACTTCCATGTCTGGTCTTTTTTTAGCAGTTTGTGTAGCGGTTCAGCCACTGCTGCCTTCCGGGGGAGGAAGGAGTGGTAAAAGTTGAGCAGCCCTAGGAACGACTGCAGCTCGGGCTTGGAGGTGGGGCGGGGGGCTTTCTTAATGGCGGCCACCTTGGATTTGGATGGTTTTATCCCCTCAGGAGTCACACAAAACCCTAGGAACTCAACCTCGGTCGCGAAGAAGACGCATTTGTCCTTTCGCAGTCTCAACCCCGCTTTTTCGAATATTGTCAGGACCTTCCCCAACCTCTTGGCCAATTCGACCCGACTCCCCCCCCCCGTTATTAACACGTCATCAAAATAAGGCAACACCCCCTCTAGCCCCTTCAGGAGGCGTTCCACGAGTGACTGGAAAATTCCAGGCGCCGAATTTACGCCGAATTGAAGGCGCGTCACCTGGAACGCCCCCTTATGGGTGACTATGGTCTGCGCAGCAGCTGCGGCAGGGGACACCGTAAGCTGCTGGTAGGCCTGTGCTAAGTCGAGCTTAGCGAAACACTTTCCCCCGTGTAATCTGGCCAGCAGATGGCTGACTACCGGCACCGGATACGCATTCGGGCGGATCGCCTTGTTGATGGTGCACTTGTAATCGGCGCATATGCGGACCTCCCCATTGGCCTTTAGTGCGGTTACAATTGGAGTTTCCCACTCCGCAGAATCAACAGGTACAAGGATTCCCTGGCCCACCAATTTGTCCAGTTCCGCCTCTATCTTGTCCTTGAGTGCGAACGGCACCCGGCGTGGTTTGAGTCGAATTGGGCGGACCTCCGGGTCTAGGTCGAATGTCACTGGGGGCCCCTTGAATTTCCCCAGTCCTTTTTTGAAAACTTCGGGGTGCGCCTCGCACACCTCCTGAATCGGGTCAGTCCCAACGGCGTGCATCAAAACGGCGTGCACCCCCCCCCCAATAAACAAACCCAGGGGCTGAAACCATTGAGTCCCGAGGAGGCTGCAATCTCCCCCTTTAAGCACGACTAGAGGGCGAGACGCGGCGTGCTTCTTGAATTTAACCTGAAATTCTCCAACCCCCAACACTAGAATGCTGTTCCCTTGCACGTCCCGTAGTGTGGACCTCAACGCTTTGAGCTTGGGTCGCCTGTGGGGAACAATTCTCAAAAACTCCCTCTGGGAAATGATTGAATATGAGGACCCCGAGTCAATTTCCATTCTAATGGGAACCCCTTGAACTAGTACCTCAACAAAGTAGCGGGGGTGTCCTACGGACACGCTGAATACTGGGGCGTCGTCCTCGCTGCCGTCGGAGATGCGGCCCACGCCGTCCTGCTTCCGCGTGGCCTGAGCGCCGTCCTTGGGTCTCGTTGAGCGGTCTTGTCCCGCGGAACGGTCTGCCGAGCTTCTCCGGGTCTCGCGCCTCTTCCTGCACACCTTGGCGATGCGCCCGCGGCAGCCGCAGTTGTGACACTCGGCCTTCCGAAACGGGCATTTTATGCGGTCGTGGGCCGCTCCACAGCCGTCGCACCGCCAGCTCTCTTTCCGGACCCTCCGGACGTCCTCGTCGTCGCTGCTCTCTGCGGACGACCTCGAAGCTCGCCGGGCTGCATGCACCGGAGTCTCTGCCTTGCTCGACCTTGGCCGCCAGTCCTGGAGTTCTTGGACCCCAGCCTTTGTAGCTTCTGCGGCCTGTGCCGCTCTGATGACCTCCTGCAACGTGGGAGGCGGCTCTTGGTTCATTAATGTGCGCTGGGTTTCGGCGTCGTTCAGGCCGCACAGCACACAGTCCCGGAGGGTGATTTCGACATTCTCCCATTTGCACGGGCCGGCCGCCAGCCGCAGGGCCGCCACGAATGCGGCGACCGTCTCCCCGGGCGCTTGGACTCGCCTCCAGAACGCACTCCGAGCAGGAAACATCGCCGTGGCGGGCCGGACGTGCTCACGCAGCATCTGCATGAGTTCCTTGGCCTTGAATTCGCTCACCCTCCTCGGTGCGATCAGGTCCACCAAGGTCCTTTTGGTTTCTTGTCCGAGCATCCTGGTGAAGATGGCCCTTTTCTTTGCCTCTTCCGTGACTTCGGACTCAATCAGTGCTGCCTGGAAGTCCATTTCGAAGATCTCCCAGTCGCCCGGTTTCCTGATTTCGAAACCGGCGCATGTCTTGATCCCGTGGGCTGCCATGATCCCACCTTCGTCGCCAATTTAGTGTAAGGGACCAAAGACAATGAAACAGCCAAAGGGTTGGCTTAACACAGGTTTATTGCATGATGATCTGGAGGAACATGTGGTAATGGCGGATGGGTAGCTCAATATATACAGCTGGCTATACATTTGAATGTGGCTCGTCGACAGACTATTGGTTGCTGCCTGCGTGACGTCGTAGAAGGTCACGCCCTTCTTGACCAGGTGAAGAGGTGGCGGGGAATCTTCCCGCGCTGCTGATCCAGGTGAATCTGAGCCATGAGAGCTGGACACTCGCTATTGCCATCTAGTGGTCACTAGCTCGCGTCCCCTTATCAGGTTTACATTGATACAGCTGAAGGTTATAATGTTGCACACAGAAAGGTTACATTGTTACCACATGGCTAGGTACATTGTTAAAGGCACAGCTTTACAGAACACAACAGATCCCATGACCAATCATTCCCCTCTTCTACTCTCTGTATAAGTACCACTTAGATTAATATAAGAGGTTGTAATAATTATTACAGTGTCAGGAGACTGCACTGTAACAAATATTTTTGAGCTATTAGAGATGTGAGTAATCAAAGCTTAAGGTAACAGACATTTTGCTGGAGCATGCAATTATTACAATGAAAAAAGGAAGCTATGAATAGAGTAAATGATAGCATTTGTTCACATTAATATACTGCAGTCTTGCTTCCTGCTTTTGACCTACCGCACCAGGAGGCACAGGAAATGAGCTTTAATTTATGAAAATGAAGTTTGCCTGCAGCTGAATAAAGCTGTAATAATTCATTGTACATCCACAAAGGGCTGTTATAAACTTGAAAATTGGCACAGAGTTAGAACAGAGTATGAATGGCATATCCCTCATGTTTGGTGGGAATACATATGCATGAGCAGTAGATGGGCATTCATCCACATCGTTGATGCAAGCCAAGATAATTGCCCAATGCATTCAAATTGCTGATACATGAAGAACCTACAATATTATGCAATATGAAAGATAAATATCTCATGAAGGGATGCTGCTGAATCTGTGGCAATGAACAAACATGGCATCATTATCATAGGCTGCAATATTAGTGGCAGGTGATTCTTATGTAATTGAATAGCAGAGGAGATGGTGTAGAAATTATGATCTGTATGTTACCCCAACCTTCTGCTACTATTTGGCTTGCAACTTTTTTTTTGTATTTTCATTTATATTTAGAGTGAATAACAGAATCTGTGTTATCAAACACATAAAGCTCTTGCTTATTTTACAAACAGGGCAACTCAGGTTGTGTTGGCCACTCTTAGTATGGAAATTTTGAATGCACACTATCGTACAATTCCTGCTGGTGTTCCCTGTTTTACTGCCTGTGTTGCATTAATTGAGGTAAGCTAGGACTTCTGTAACATTTCTTCTAGAAATGTCAGGCATCAACAGACTCAAATTCCACATTTAGGCATGTAATGTAATGTGCTGTCATGTTGGAACTAATTTATAATGACCCTAAAAGGGTTGTCGAGCTAAGTGAACTTTTAAAGGAGAAGCTTTACCAGTTCCACACTCCAGTGAGTGAGGATTCAAACCCAGGCTTTCTGAGTTCTAGTCCATCACTTTATCCACCACATCTGATTAGTATACAGTATCGCAGTTTCCAGTGTGTGACATCTCCTAAGCCCATTATACTACATTTCCACATCTCTCTGTATTACAAAACAAAGCATATTAAAATTTGCAATGTTTCTCCACAAATTATACATTATTACAGCTTGACCTAAAATATGCTTGTTTTCAATGCATTTGGATGCAGTTTAAAACCAAGGACTATACTACAAAATGTAGAGCTGTATAAAACAATGAAAAAATGTTAGCAATTGGACCAAACTAAATAATCAAATATTCTTATTAAAACCTAATGAAATTATTTTACATGCCAGTGGGTAGCCATCATGATACAACATTATGACAATTTCCAATAGGTGGAAAATGCCAATTCCTGGCATTACTGAATTTAGTTTTCTGTCATATTCATATTCCTGATGTAAATCAATACTTTTGTATATTCCAGCAACACTACCTTTATATTATATGAAGCAAAACCCTGTATTTTCACATTACATAAATCTTTTTTCCATAAATATATTATGCAATTTCTTCTGTACAGATGTGTCTGTGTCCAATTGGAAGTCAAACTGGTTGATTATTGTATATATTTGTCACATTTATATCCTGTTCTTTCTCTGTTTTTCCTCAGAAAAACCCTAAGAGGAAGATCAGGCTGAGTGACTTTAACTGGCCCTAGGGGTTGTCCAGTGAATTTCATGACTGACTTGGAATTTGAATCTAGGTCTACTGTATCCATTCTGTGCCACACTGTGTCTCTTAATTTTTCACACTGTTTTCATTTTATTTGACATATATGCAAATAGTCACCTTTATGGCTTTTTTTATCATCAGCACCTCACAATAAATTAAAATTTCCACTGAATTTTGAAAGGAATTATGCAATGGAAGAATGTCATATTACCAGACCTGGAAGCCCCATGGCAGCTGTCTGAGAGGAGAAAATCTACCTAAACAGCATTAGATTTTACATTAAACAATAGGGTTATTTTAGAAAGAAAAGTGTTAGATTACAGTACAGTAATACCTCATACAAAGTCAGCTTCATACAACATCGGATTCATACAACATCGCCTAATTTCTTGAAAAAAGTTACCTCATACAAAGTCGCTCGACTTTGTATGAGGCATTGTTTTTCCCAGGTTGCATTGTGCCTGGGCAGTATAAAAGACAGGACACATGTGTGCATTGCTCTTGTGGGTTTTGCACAAGGCAAAGAGTGTTTAGGAGTGGTTTTGAGCATGATTTTGGATTTTTTTTAAATTTTTCATCAGAATTTTTAGAAGCATTCCTGGTATTTTTGCAGCATTCTTCAGGTTCTTGGATAATCAGGGTTGTTTGACATGTTTTTGTAATGTTTTTTGCCTTTAGACAATGTTTTCTTAAAGTTCTGTCAGTTTCCTGTCTGTTTCCTTGACTTTGCCCTGAAGTCTGTGCTGTTACAGTACAATGTATCTCTATGGAAACGACGTTGTACGAAGCATCGCAGCAAGGATTTTCCGTATAAAGTCCAAACTTGTGGAACCAAGTTTGGACGTTGTATGAGGTATCACTGTATATGAAGTATTGGCTGAAATCCTGTGGTTTGGCATAACAAGTCACAACTAGAGTAGGCCCATTGAATCAGGGGAAGCCAGTTCTTCCCTAATTTCCATTGGTTTAGTGGGCCTACTCTACTTGCAACTGACCACACTAAGAAACAGGATTTCAGCCACAGAATGGTAAAAAGTACAAGCTTTTGTGAAAGAATTCCAGATAAGCTCTGATGCTATGAAAAATTTTATGCAACTTCAAAACTGCTTCATTTTAGCTCTTATCATTCTGTATGTACATTTCAGTTGAATGTTACAGTACAAAGACTCTGCCATATTCTTCATATCGCACTATTCTGCATAGTTCATCTTTTTTAGTTTCTTGCTTTCACTGCTTCCAGACTGCAAAATGGGCATTTTTTTTAAGTATGCGGAAGCAATTACCAACAGATATTAAACTCCTTCCTAAAAATTTGTTAACCGTTTGGGGAGACATTGCTTTCTTACTCAAGTCTGGAACTCCAACTCCAGTTAAGAGGACCTAAGTAAATTTTGAACAATTTCACATAGGCCTGATACATCTTTCACATTTACTTTCTTCCTACAGCAAGGGACTGCAGTGGTGGCTCAAGTGGCTAAGACGCTGACTGGGAAGCGGAAGGTCAGCAGTTCGATCCCCGAGTGCTGCAGGACGGAAATGAGCTCCCGTCTTCGTCCCAGCTCCTGCCAACCTAGCAGTTCAAAAGCAAGAAATTGCAAGTAGATAAATAGGGACCACTTTGGTGGGAAGGTAACAGCATTCCGTGCGCTCCAGTGTCCAGTCATGCCTTCCACATGACCATGGAAATGTCTGCAGAAGCAGACAGCGCTGGCTATTCGGCTTAGAAACAGAGATGAGCACTGCACCCTAGAGTTGGATATGACTGGCTTTCGAGGAAGGGAAACCTTTACTTTACAGCAAGTAATATAGATTCTTGCTCTCCAGGAGTAGCATTATGCATCCAAACACATAAGAAACCACACATTTGTAATTATTTCCCATGTGGTGAGAATTTCATGATACATTAGATGCAACAGAGATTTCTGGTGAAAAGGAACTGGTACGTTGCCAAGAAGTAGTCATATTCTTACAGTAGTTAACGTGTTGCCGTTATGCATCATCAAATCATTGACTTATGGTGATGCTATGAATTAATGACTTCCAAAATATTCTGTAAATTAACAGCTTTTCTCAGATCTCACAAAGTAAAGGCTTGCTTTACTGAATCAGTCCATCTCATATTAAATCTAGGCTATCTTTTGTCTTCATTTTTTTTTGCATTTGTTGTCTTCTCCAGTGAGTTTTATCATCTCAAAGTGTTTAGCCATTTCACCTTCTACAGACATTTCATGTTTGATTTGATTTAGAACCCGAACACTTTTAGATATTGTGTGAGACAGATAAATGTATAACATAATTAGCATAGCAGGTAGCAAACGTAGTTCTACTAAAGATCTCTGTTCGACATCCTCATTTATATTATTACCAAGATACCTTGTACTGTATGTTAGCAACATATTGTTATAGAATGATTAATGATATTAATCATATCACTGAAAGCAGCTAGAAACCTGCTCTGGTAACCTCCAATTAACATTTTTATCAGGAGAAACACCATGCTTGTAATGAAAGGAAGGAACAATAAAAGATACAGTGTAATTTCAAGTTGAGCTGGTTCTTATTGAGGTAGCAGTCAGCCAGACTACCGCTATTATCATAGGCATCCTACCTGGTTTTGAAGCGCTGCTTAGCCAGGGAAGTTCACTGAGGGTGCGCAACTGGTAAAACTACTCCTTAAATATTTCACTTACCTTGAACGTCTTATCAGGGTTGCAGTAAAATGATTCTGGCTAGATGGCATATAGCAACAACAAACTCAACACAAGAATGGGATTCCTATCTAGAGCTGTATTGAATGACTATCCTGTAAAGAGCTAAACAACTCAACATGCAAGGATGTCTGACGCAATCCCTTCAGGAACATAGCATTTTGGAGCAAATGCAATAGTGTCATTAAGTGTTGCCAGATCTATTAAAAACTACTTGATAGTTACAAGTTTAGTCCACAAACATTTATAGGACATAACTTTTTACAACTTTTTGTCCATTCATAGGGTCACCATGTCAAAAGCAATTTGATAGGTTGTAACAAGTTCACATAAATATGAGACAAAAGAGTGTGATGGTTTCATAGTGCTATCCTAATTTTAATCCAAAAGCTGCACTAAACCTTCCTGTGGACTGAAGGATGTGTATCATTGCTAGTGTATTTCTGCATGTTTGTTACTGCTGCATTAGCAATAACCACATATATATTCCACACATGGAAGTGAAGTGAAAGAATCCGTGAATTTGAAAATGTTTGGGCAGAATGTAAATTTAAAATAAGATATACTATAAATAAGCTATACAAAAAGGACCTCAACACTCCTGATAATAACAATAATGGGAAATTTGAACTTGAACCAGACATTCTGGAGAGTAAAGTCAGAAAGGCCCTAAAAAGCACTGCAAACAATAAAGCTAGTGGAAATGATGGCATTCCAGTTGAATTTTTCAAAGCCCTAAAAGATGATGGAATCAAAATACTGCATCCAATATGTCAGCAAATTTGGATAACAAAACAGTGCCCACAAGATTGGAAAAGATCAGTGTACATTCCAATCCCCCAAAAAGGCAATGGCAAAGAATGCTCAAATTACCAAACAACTGTGCTCATCCCACATGCCAGCAAGGTGATGCTCAAGATAATACAGGATAGACTTCAGCAACATGTGGAGAGAGAACTACCAGAGGTGCAGGCTGGTTTCAGAAGAGGCAGGGGGACTAGAGACCACATTGCCAACATACGTTGGATCATGGAGAAAACAAAGGAATACCAGAAACAAGTCTACTTTTGTTTTATTGACTACATCAAGGCTTTTGACTGTGTGGACCACAACAAAATTTGGCAAGTAATTAAAGAGATGGGAATACCAGAACACCTCATATGTCTCATGAGAAATCTGTACACCAACCAAGAAGCAACAGTTAGGACAGAGCACGGAATGACAGAGTGGTTTGGAATAGGAAAAGGAGTAAGACAAGGTTGCATTTTATCACCCTTTCTTATTCAATCTATACACAGAGCACATAATGCGCAATGCAGGGTTGGAGGAATCACAGTATGGGATCAAAATTGCTGGGAGAAACATCAACAATTTGAGATATGCAGATGATACCACCCTAATGGAAGAAAGTGAGGAAGACCTAAAGAACCTCTTGATTGGATTGAAGGAGGAAAGTGCAAAAGCTGGCTTGAGACTCAATATCAAGAAAACCAAGATACTGGCAACAGGTCCGATCAGTCCCTGGAAAATAGATGGGGAAGAAGTAGGAGCAGTGACAGATTTTACTTTCCTGGGATCCAAGATCACTGCAGATGGCGACTGTAGCCATGAAATAAAAAGATGACTGATTATGGGGAGACAAGCAATGAGAAACCTTGGGAATATAGTGAAAAACAGAGACATCACCTTGAAAACAAAAATTCGCATAATCAAAGCAATGGTATTCCCACTGGTAATGTATAGGTGTGAGAGCTGGACCATTAGGAAGGCTGAGTGCAGAAGAATAGATGCCTTTGAGATGTGGTGTTGGAGGAGAGTCCTGAGAGTCCCTTGGATAGCAAAGAGAACAAATAGGTCAATACTGGAAGAAATCAATCCTGACTGTTCATTGGAGGGACAAATAGTGAAGATGAAGCTAAAGTACTTTGGAGATCAAATGAGAAAGGAGGACTCACTTTAGAAGGCCTTGATGCTGGGAAAGGTGGAGGGCAAGAGAAGAAGGGGGCGTCCAAAGATGAGATGGCTGGATGGTATTGTAGACACAATGGGCACAGAGCTGGGCGGGCTGAGGAGGATGGTGGAGGATAGAGGTGCCTGGAGTAAAATGGTCCATAGGGTTGCAAAGGGTCGGAATCGACTGTGCGACTGAACAACATACATAAAGGCATAGACACTGTGGATAAAATATTTAATGGAATGTTAAACAGGATATTTGCAGTAGTTCAGAAATATGAATTCATTTAAATCTGAGTATGCCAGCCAACAGCAGCACAAATCCCTTCCCAATATCATTGGGAGAGACCACTCCGGCCCTCTGGAACCTCCTACCAGCTGAGCTGCAGCTCCAGGCAGAGCTTCTGTCCTTCTGAAAAAAAACTTAAGACCTGGTTGGCACAGAAGGTGTGTGTGGGTGTGGGGGGGGGGGGCGGCTGGAGCGACGGCCACTTTTGGCCGACTGATATAAGGGTTACCCTGGTTTTTTTAGCTTAGTTTAAAAATCACGATGTGGCTGTCGGGGGTGGGTTTGCAAGTTTTTAAATTTTAAATTTTAACCTTAAAAAATTTAAACCATGTTATATTTTAATGTTTTTGTAGGCAGTGATTTTATGTTGTAAGCTGCCCAGAGTTGCTTCAACAAGGGGATGGCAGCACAAATGTGAATTATTAAATTAAATTAAATTCCAATCCACATGCACCAGACAACCCTCAATGACTGCCCGCCCCCAAATGAAGTCTTAAACCCACCCTTCTAACTTGAATATGTAAGCCCTTTTGGAATGTGTTTTAAACAAAGGGACTCCTATCATGAAAAAATATAGTTTGGAAGCGGGAGTTTTAGCAAAATGCAGACTTGGCTCTGCTACAGATTTTGTACCTGGCCTGGAGGCATTTGGCAAACAGGTAGTGTTTGTCTCCTGGCTTTGGAATTTGCTTCCTGATTGCTGATGTGCAGCATCATAGCCTCATAAATGGTAAGGACAGGGCATGTTCAGGGGCCTTACATTTGTAGAGTCCACCCTTTGTGAGTCTTGGAGGAACTGGTTAAATCCTCCATTCGTTTTTGGTGTGACAGTTTAATGGTAGTGCATTCATTCATTTATACATTATTCTTTTCTTCAAGGAGACTCAGAATGGAACCTAACATGGAACATAGCTGCATACCACCAGCCTCTCCTCCATGAGTCTGGCAGGGCTAAGGTCTTCAGAAACACAAACTCCATGGGCTCAGAGTCTCTTTGCTTGCTCAGAACATTTATTAGGACTTCAGCATCAGCTCCCATGGGTCCTTTTCCCACTGTCTCAGGGGGTTTCATTAAGCTCACTAGCCCTTCGAGTGCCTTCTTGTTCAGGGACCCTGTTAGCTCCAGTAGGATCCCCCAAATCCATGTCTTGGGAAACAAGGGTGGAAAGCAAACTTCAAGCTGGAATATATATGCTCCTTGCAGCAAGGGCTTGTATAAACAAGTTGAAGAACCGAGACTTTGTAGCTTCCCCCAGTCCAGACCTTCCCTGGTTATGCCTCTTCCCACTTGCCTTTCATGTTTCATGCTTGGAGTGGAACCAGAGCCATCTCAAGGGAGGGAAAGAGTTAATGTCCTTGTGGAAGCAAAGGGAAGATACCCAGCAACTTTTTTTAATCTGTGCAAATGCATCCTCAGTCACTGCCAGCATATTCCCATACCTCTAGTCCTTCCTCAGTTAGTGTTAACAAACCTCGATCCTATCCATGCCTGAATTTGCTGTTCTTTATCTCTGTCTCAATGACACATCTCAGCCACATTTTAGTAATTGACTTCAGGTGGGTCAGCCCATTCTGGAAGGCTTGCTCCTGATGGCCTCACTGTAAGCAAAATACATGGATTTTAACCTTAATAAAGTGGAGGTAAATTTTAGAAAGGAATTAAAGAGGAGCCCACTTGATCAAGCACAGTGAAACAAGGCAATGGGGGAGCAGGGAGAGAACTCCTCTCTCCTCTGTTCTCCATCACTTCCCAGTTTAATGTTTGCTGTAGGCAAGAATTGTCTTCAGGCTTGCAGACAACACAATAGCAGGTCTCTCCCCTGCTTTTAGGTGTTTGTGTGCACGTGTGCGCATGCACACATATCCATTTGTTACAGACGTCATGTATTGACTTTGCTTTCAAAAAATGAACAGCTATTTCAAACGATTGCACTTCCTCTTGCTTCCAAGGGAAACCCGGGCCTGAGACCAGTGGGGCTATGGTGTCAAAAGGCTAGTTAGCCTAAGGCAATTGGATTTCCTGGCTTTAAAGTAACATTACCCTCCCATCACTCGCCTCTCCTGTTAATGGGGCATGCAAGACCCACAGGAAACACATGCACTCAACTTGCTTCCCCCTTCTTGTAATAACATGGTCTTAAAAGACCAACCTAGGAATTGGTTAAAGTATTTGGTAAGGATTTTTATGCTGCAGTTTGTGGTACAACCTGCTGTTTTGGCCTGTCATGTGCCTGGCTTGGTGTAGTTTGTCGCTGATGCTCTCTCATGAAGGCTCTCATGAGGTAACTAGTGCTAGTTGTCAAACTTGATGTTATTATCACAGGAACTGGTGAAGCTGCAAGTGTTACAAGGTTGGTCACTGAGCCTAACATCAGATGGAGCTATTCAGCAGCTATAAGATATTTGTGCAGTTCTGGTTGTCTGATTGCAGAAGAACAGCTAATGCAGCACTATGTGCATTTCTACTTCCATAGTCTTACATGCTCATAGATTAGCAGGTAGGTTAGCAATAGTCTCCTTTCAGAGTACCAGGGATGCTGCTGGGGATTTTTTTGCCTGTGTAAGGCAATAGAAAAAAAAAGAATGACAAAGGATATTGTTAGGAATGATAGGACTCATATTTTCTGGCATTTTACATGGTCTTGAATATAGCTGGGAAGAGATCTGTTTCAATGCATAGGTAAATTTCCTGCAGGGGCATTAGTAGCCGTTTTGGGAGAACTGAATAGCAACCAGAATAGCAGGGCTTTGCCATAGCCTGCTTCCTGGAGGCACAACGATTATCTTTTACATGATCAGGGGTGGAAAGGAAGAGCTAATCCAATTCAACACTCTACAAAAGAAAGGATTATGCCTGCTGGAACCATCAAAAGCATTTTGCCATGATGGGCAGTGCACCAGCTCCTTAGGATAAATCTTTGAAGTCTGGGTGGCCATTCTCTTTACCACTGGCATTACAACACAGTCACTAAAGTGAGGAGTACCAATCTTGAAACATAGAGGATATAAGAAGCCTAACACTGAGAATTAGGATTCAGCCACAATTACATATGGTTTCTCCTCCTTCTCAACATGTGAATAATAATAAAACTCACAGCACCTCCCAGTATTGCCTTTAATACTTTTTGAATTATTGGAATCATTTATCTCTATGTGATTTGCTTCTTCCACTATCAGACTGCTTTTAAAAATCATCATCAAGATGTTAGTATTATAGCGATGTTAAGTTCAAAGCATAAAAGTGCATGCATCTGTGCTTCATTTCTGTTCCAAGCATTAACAGCTACACAGTGAGTCATGTCGCCATTGCAGAATAATGTATCTTTCCATTTGGTTAATATATAATTTAATCTCAAGCATCCAGTGCTAAATATTGGCAAAACACAGGAAAGCAAATTCTGTTTATCTTAGTAATGTGCATGCAAAATGAGTCCAAATCGACCTACCTAGAGGCCTGTTGGATACATTTTATTTAACAATCTGTGTGGTGAATCAGTAGCCTATTGGGACACATGTCTCAAAGAAAACATGGGTGTAAATCATAATCTGTTTTATTAAAAATGTTCACTGCATGTTCCTCCATGTGTGATGAAAATTCAGGATGCTCTTTAAGAAAGCTCCAGAATAATCACTGTATTATATAACACACCAAACAATGAACATTGTCTGTGCTATGCTCATGAAACAGCAGCAATAATTATTACAGAGAGATTAGTGAGACTGTTCTGTGCTTTGATAGCTCCATGCAGTGCTAGCTTAGTGCACTGAAGTGCATGTAATAGACTAAATTTCTAGCACTTTGAATAGACATCCAATTATAAAGTCTTGCTCACTAGGTGTTTTGGGTGGATTTTTCACCTTGCTCCAAATAAAATCCAGAAAAGATGTACCCGATCACTTTAAACCAGTGGTTCCCAACATGGGGCCCATGCCTAACAGGGGGGATTCAATTCCCAGAAACCAAAGTCAGTACATTGGGTGATCAGTGCTTTGGGGCATTGATTAAGGCTTCTGCGAATTGAAGTCCAAAAACCAAAGGCTGGGAAATACTGCTTAAAATTTAAGAAACTTAGTAATAAACATGACACATTATTCTCTGTGTAGCTGTTTTACAGAGGAGGATAACTATATGAGCAGTAGATATGTACAAGACAACTGAAGAGTAAACAGACCTGAAGAGAATGTGTTAGCTAGAGCACATATGATGTCCTTCAGCACACATGTGGCGGTGTTGATGGCGGCAGCTGATTTTTCAATCAGACATTAATGTTTTGTACCAAATTGGGTTATGATCTAGTGTAGAGGGCTGCTGCTGTCATATAGATCACATTAAAAGCCTCCACTGTGAGTACAGTTTTTCAAGCTCTGATTTCAAAACAAAAACTGGAACAATACACATTTGAGCCTCCCTGTGGGTCACAGATGAGTTCTGTTCAGCAAGGGAGAAAAACACAGGGTGTATTGCATTGAAAATACATTCTCTTTAATAGTAATGAGGAAAAAAATACATTTGTGATCATTGTCTGAAAAAAAAGGTTAGAATTTTGTTCATCATACACCTGGGCTATATATTATTTTTAACTTGAACCCACCACTTGGTCAAGCATTTTGTCTTTAATGTAGTATTTATCTTGAAGTTTAAGATGAAAATTGGTGCACCAATTCCCAGAGTCATAGCCAGATTCTAGATGTGGGTGGACAAAAAAAAATTCTGGGTGGGCAACAAAGCCTCTTTTCAATGCATTCCTATGGGAAACTGCACTTTGCCAGGTGAGCAAAGTGCTACCTCAGTGTGGACCAAGCCCACCCTGGCAACCCCCTGGCTACTGCCCTGCCAATTCCCATCAGGATCTGGAATGGATATTCTACTGCTACCTCAGACAGTTTTGGGGGCTGGATGGTCATTTTGCCCTGCCTACATGATGGGGGCTGTCTATATATTAAAAAGTAACCACACATAGCACTTCTGGATGTGGCAGAGGTGGTGGTGGGACATATGAAATGGTGCCATGGCCCACATCTGACCCATAGGCCGTAGGTTGGGAACCTCTGTTCTAAAAGAATAGAGATTTTTGAAAAAGAATCACCTATAATAAATCTTGACTGCTGACATTGGTGTTGTGAAGCTTCACATATTCCTGCTGGCAATGTGGACACAATATTGCAAGGCAAATTCAGGTCACTTCCTGAAGTTTTGAATTGTGGTTAAAGAAACAATATCTCATGTTCATTAACTGGAGATTTTTTAAAAAGGCTTGAAGAAGATCTGGTTAACTTAAAAGGAACCCTCTACATAAGCCCCATCCCTCCATACATAAATAAATTGGAACAAAGATAAGTTTGTAAGTGTTTGGTTGAATAATTAGGGGCCCTACTAAGATATGGCTTTCAATCAGAGGGTCTCAAATTGCTACACACACACACACACACACACACACACACACACACACACACACACACACACACACACACACACACACACACACACACACACACACACACACACACACACACACATATACACACTCTTATCCTAAAAGCCCAAAAGTCTAACAGATACTGTACTTAGTTTGTAGTGATGTTTAGAGACCAAAGATAGCAGTTCTTTTCCTACCATGTATGAGGCCACAGTGAAAGGAGTGACACCAATGGTTCTCATGCCTTTAGGACAATAATTTGGGATGGACCATGAACAAGGCTAAACTGTGGTGGCTTAGATGGGCTGAACACATGACCATGGAAACATCTGCAAACACAAACAGTGATTTTTATTTATTTTTATTTATTTATTGTTAAATTTCTATACCGCTACTCAGCCAAAGCCGACTCCGGGCGGTTCACACAGTGGGTAAAAACAGATAAAAACAAATAAAAACAGATAAAAACCAGCAATAAGAACCCACCCCTAAAAAGAGAGGGGTGCAGGAACCGTGGGGCAGGCATCCTCCCCTATATTAACCACCCAACGGAAGCCACCCCTCCACCTGCACCCCAAACTTGGCCCGCCAGCCAGGTTTTTAGTTCTTTTCTAAAGGGCAACAACTCCGTCTGGAGACACAGTTCCACAGGCAGGAGGTTCCAAAGGGCCGGTGCAGATACAGAGAAGGCTCTCCTCCTTGTGCCAGAGAGGCGAGCCCCCCTGGCCGATGGCACTATTAGAGCCCCTCCGGTCCGCTCTGGTTGGACAGACAGACATCCTTAGGGCGATGCGGTCTCTAAGGCAACCTGTCCCACTACCATATAGGGCTTTAAAGGTCAAAACCAGCACCTTGAATTGCACCCGGAGGCAAACGGGTAACCAGTGCAGCTCCCGAAGCAGTGGTGAGGCTTGGGCATAACGTCCACACCCCATCACCACCCGGGCTGCTGCATTCTGGACCAGCTGCAGCCTCTGAATGGTCATCAAGGGCAGCCCCATGTAGAGTGCATTACAATAATCTAGTCTGGAGGTCACCAGAGCATGAGTGACCATGAGCAAAGAGTCCCGGTCCAGGAACGTGCGCAACTGGCAAATCACCCGAAGTTGGGCGAAGGCCCTCCTGGCCACAGCCACCACCTGTTCTTCTAGCAGCAGCTGTGAATCCAGGAGGACCCCCAGGTTGCGCACCGGGTCGGTCTGGGGCAAAATAGCCCCATCCAAAACCAAAGATGGCAGCTCCCGGGATAGCACAGGACCCCCCATCCACAGCCACTCAGTCTTACTAGGATTCAGCTGTAACCCATTCGCCCCCATCCAGACCCCAACCGCCTCCAGACAACTGGAAAGGACTTTGACTGCACCACTGGGGTGCCCACGTGCTGAGATGTACAACTGTGTATCATCCGTGTACTGGTGATACTGCACCCCGTGGGAACAGATGATCTCACCCAGCGGCTCCATGTAGATGTTAATTAGGAGAGGAGAGAGTACCGAGCACTGAGGCACCCCATATTTTAGGGACCTAGGACTGGACTTCTCACTCTCCAACCACACTGACTGGGTCCGGCCCCTCAGAAATGAGGAAAACCAGGACCATACCATGCCCTGGATCCCCAATCCTCGGAGCCGTTCCAGAAGGATACCGTGGTCGACGGTATCAAAAGCCGCTGAGAGGTCAAGAAGAGCAAGGACAGACGGATGACTGCCATCCCGCTCTCACCAGAGATCATCCATCAGCGCGACCAATGCAGTCTCAGTACCATATCCAGGTCTGAATCCTGACTGGAAGGTGTCCAGATATTCCGCTTCATCCAGTACCCCCTGCAACTGACGCGCCACTGCCATTTCCAATACTTTCCCCAAAAAGGGGAGGTTGGAAACAGGTCTGTAGTTGGTTAGGACTGCTGGATCGAGGGATGGCTTCTTCAGGAGGGGGCACACCAAAGCATGTTTCAACGGTGCAGGAAATATCCCCTCCCGAAAAGACGCATTAATTATAGCCCCGACCCAGCCACCTGTCACCATCTTAGAGGCTTTTAGAGGCCAGGTGGGACAGGGATCCAATGGACAATTAGTGGCGCGGACTGCCACAAGGAGCCTGTCCACTTCATCTGGGGCAACAGGATCAAACTGATCCCAGATAACACAGCAAGACTGTGCACTGGCTTCCCCCTGACCCTCCCCATCCACGCCAAGATTAAACCCTGAGCGAATCCGATTGATTTTCTCCACCAGATGGTCAGCAACGTCCTCAGCCGATCCCTGCCAACCAGGCACAGGGCCCCCCTACCAAGGAGGGACCAGGTCACCCGAAACAGGGTGGCTGGGCGATTATCAGCGGAGGCAATAAGGGAGGTGAAGTATTGCCTCCTCACCATCCCCATTGCCACTAAGTAGGCCCTAATAGTGGCTCTAGCTAGTGTCCAATCGAAATCATTCCTGGTCTTCACCCAGCGGCGCTCAAGGTGTCTCTTTGCCCGTTTGAGCTCCCGTAGTTCTTCCATGAACCACGGGGATGACCTAGCTCTGCGGGCTCTGAGAGGCCGTAGTGGAGCGATTACATCCAAGGCAGCTGTCGTCGACCCATACCACAGGTCAACAAATGCCTCGGGTGAATCATGTTGCCGATCCAGGGGAAAATCCCCCCAGTTCCCTCTGGAATCCATCCGGATCAAATCAGTTGCTGGGGGCGGGCACTTTAATAGACCCTGCCTCCCTACAATGAAGTGTCGCCCCCAGAAAGTCTAGAGCCACCAGATAGTGATCTGACCATGGCACAGGTGTTATCTCTAGTTTCTGTAAACTCAGATCACTCAGCCACCACTCCAACAAAAAGACTAAATCTGGTGTGTGGCCACTGCCCCTGGTAGGCAAATTGAAGTTCCCCAGAACCATCAGCCTAGGGAACTCCAACGCCAATGCTAAGATAGCCTCGAGGAGCCCAGGCAGGGCTGCAAGGGGGCAGGTACAGGAGTAGGACCCCCAACTGACCCTTTGGGCCCAGCCGCAGGACCAGGGTCTCACAACCCAGAATTTGTGGCCCTGGTGACTCCATGTGACTCCCTGGCTAAAATGGCAACACCACCACCCTTGCCCTCATCCCTAGGCTGGTGCTAAACACTGAACCCGGCCAGACACATCTCTGATAGAGGCACCCAATCCTCTGGTCTCAGCCAGGTCTCAGTGATGCATGCCAGGTCGGCCCTCTCCCCCAGAATAGAATCTTGTATTAGGGGCGCCTTACTACAGACCGACCTGGCATTCATCAGCAGCAGCCTAAGGGTGGGGTCACCCTGGATCAGCTGCTCAGAACCTAGAGGTGAAACCGGGGCCCCAAAACGCAGGACAGATACTAAGCATCAGTCCGGCGTTCCCTGAGTGCAGCCCACCCCGTGGTTCCCACTATAATGCCCCATGCCCGTGAAGGCGCTCACCCCGCAGCCACACCATCGCTCGGGGGATCGAGCCCACCTGTGCCCGCCGCTGCCGCCCCCCCTCCGAGCCACGCCTGGCTGGAGGGGTGAAAAGCCGCCGCCGCCACCACCGCAGAGAGGCCCGCGCTCACTCCGCAGCCACACCATCGCTCGGGGGATCGAGCCCACCTGCGCCCGCCACTGCCGCGGCCCCCCTCCGAGCCACGCCTGGCTGGAGGGGTGAAAAGCCGCTGCCGCCGCCGCCGCAGAGAGGCCCGCGCTCACCCCGCAGCCACACCATCGCTCAGGGGATCGAGCCCACCTGCGCCCGCCGCTGCCGCCGCCCCCTCCAAGCCACGCCTGGCTGGAGGGGTGAAAAGCCGCCGCCGCCGCAGAGAGGCCCGCGCTCACCCCGCAGCCACACCATCGCTCTGGGACTCGTCCTGCACGAGGGGAGTGACAGGTGGGAACCACTGCTGTTGACGCAGCTGCCCTTATGGTCTTTTGAACCATTGGGCACTTTTGTGACTGCTGGGTGGTTGAGATTAATTCTGTAGTTTTTATAATGTATGTGTTATTATTATTATTTCTATGTGACTTCTCCCTCCCCCTTCCCCCCCATTGTCATTTTATTCATGATATTATGCTTATATGTATTGTATTCCTATTATACAGTATTGTATACTGTTTATTCTGTATTGTATTTTTTGCATAATTTGATGTTTTGATTGTATTAATTGTGTATTGCCTTTGGGGAGGAGAGCCAGCCGGGCGAGCGAGCGGCTGAAGGGCCAGCCGCGCGGCCGCCGGGCAACCACCCCCAGCCGGGGGGTGAGGAGGAGAGCCAGCCGGGCGAGCGAGCGGCGGAAGGGCCAGCCGCGCGGCCGCCGGGCAACCACCCCCAGCCGGGGGGTGAGGAGGAGAGCCAGCCGGGCGAGCGAGCGGCTGAAGGGCCAGCCGCGCGGCCGCCGGGCAACCACCCCCAGCCGGGGGGTGAGGAGGAGAGCCAGCCGGGCAAGCGAGCGGCTGAAGGGCCAGCCGCGCGGCCGCCGGGCAACCACCCCCAGCCGGGGGGTGGGGAGGAGAGCCAGCCGGGCGAGCGAGCGGCTGAAGGGCCAGCCGCGCGGCCGCCGGGCAACCACCCCCAGCCGGGGGGTGAGGAGGAGAGCCAGCCGGGCGAGCGAGCGGCGGAAGGGCCAGCCGCGCGGCCGCCGGGCAACCACCCCCAGCCGGGGGGTGAGGAGGAGAGCCAGCCGGGCGAGCGAGCGGCTGAAGGGCCAGCCGCGCGGCTGCCGGGCAACCACCCCCAGCCGGGGGGTGGGGAGGAGAGCCAGCCGGGCGAGCGAGCGGCTGAAGGGCCAGCCGCGCGGCCGCCGGGCAACCACCCCCAGCCGGGGGGTGAGGAGGAGAGCCAGCCGGGCGAGCGAGCGGCGGAAGGGCCAGCCGCGCGGCCGCCGGGCAACCACCCCCAGCCGGGGGGTGAGGAGGAGAGCCAGCCGGGCGAGCGAGCGGCTGAAGGGCCAGCCGCGCGGCCGCCGGGCAACCACCCCCAGCCGGGGGGTGAGGAGGAGAGCCAGCCGGGCGAGCGAGCGGCTGAAGGGCCAGCCGCGCGGCCGCCGGGCAACCACCCCCAGCCGGGGGGTGGGGAGGAGAGCCAGCCGGGCGAGCGAGCGGCTGAAGGGCCAGCCGCGCGGCCGCCGGGCAACCACCCCCAGCCGGGGGGTGAGGAGGAGAGCCAGCCGGGCGAGCGAGCGGCGGAAGGGCCAGCCGCGCGGCCGCCGGGCAACCACCCCCAGCCGGGGGGTGGGGAGGAGAGCCAGCCGGGCGAGCGAGCGGCAGAAGGGCCAGCCGCGCGGCCGCCGGGCAACCACCCCCAGCGGGGGGGGTGAGGAAGAGGAGGAGGAGGAGAGCCGGTTGAGCAGCGGAAAGGCCAAGAAAAGACCAACTGAAAGACGGGAAGAGGGCAGAGAAGGAAAAGCAGGGGGCAAGACTCAGATTCCCTGGCAAAGGATAAGTATCTGATATGCAGATGTAGAAGACTTAATATAGAAACTGACATAGAGACTTTATACTAACTAAATACAGAAACTGACATAGAGACTGTGTTTTAAAGTGTGATAATATGCATGATAATATGTTGTCTTAAATGTTTTAAACCTCTAAAAAACTGTGATAAAATGTATGAGGAGAGAAAAATGGCGCAGACACCGGCAACCACGCCATAAACCTTGCCAAGAGAACCCTATTGACCAAAACAAAAGGCAAAACAAAAGGGCAGGCTAGGTGATACAGGATGCTTAACACCTCAGAGGGGAGAAAGGGGAGGGACAGGAAGGGGGGAGGGGAAATGCAATGTTGCAAGGAGCAATACTGCATAGGGACATGGAATGTGAGATCAATGAACCAAGGAAAACTGGAAGTGGTAAAAAGTGAGATGGAAAGAATAAGCATTGACATCTTGGGCATCAGTGAGCTCAAATGGACAGGGATGGGGGAATTCAGCACTGGAAACCATCATATCTACTACTGTGGGCAAGAAAACCTTAGAAGAAATGGAGTAGCCATAATTGTCAATAAGAGAGTAAAAAAAGCAGTAATGGGATATAACCTCAAAAATGACAGAATGATGTCAGTCAGATTTCAAGGCAAACCTTTCAATATCACTGTAATCCAAGTCTATGCACCAACCACTAGCGCAGATGAAGCCACAGTGGACCAGTTCTATGAGGACCTAGAACACCTCATAGAACAGACACCAAGAAATGATGTCCAAATTATATTAGGAGACTGGAATGCCAAAGTAGGAAATCAAAAAGTGGAGGGAATAACAGGCAAGTTTGGTCTTGGAGTACAGAACGAAGCAGGGCAAAGATTGATAGAGTTCTGCCAAGAGAACGCACTGGTCATAGCAAACACTCTCTTCCAGCAACACAAGAGGCGACTTTACACATGGACATCACCAGATGGCCAACACCGAAACCAAATTGACTACATACTCTGCAGCCAAAGATGGAGAACCTCCATACAATCAGCAAAAACAAGACCTGGAGCAGACTGTGGCTCAGATCACAACCTACTGATCGCAAAATTCAGGTTAAGACTAAAGAAAATAGGGAAAACAAGAAGACCAGACAGATATCACCTAGACAGCATCCCTAAAGAATACACGGTGGAGGTGATGAACAGATATAATGGCCTGGATGCAATAGACAGAGTGCCAGAAGAATTATGGACAGAGATAAAGGACATCATGCAGGAAGCAGCAAAGAAAACCATACCAAAAGAAAAGAAGCGTAAGAAAGCAAAATGGTTGTCTGATGAGGCTCTTAAAATAGCAGAGGAAAGAAGGAAGGCAAAAGTCAAAAGAGAAAGGAAAAAATACAACCTTCTGAACACAGAATTTCAAAGAAAAGCAAGGAGAGATAAGGAAAACTACCTAAAAGAACAGTGCAAAGAAATGGAGGAAAACAACAAAAGAGGCAGGACTAGAGATCTCTTCAGAAAAATCGGGGAAATAAAGGGAACATTTAAAGCAAAAATGAACATGATAAGGGACAAAGACGGAAAAGAGCTAGCTGATGCAGAAGAGATAAAGAAAAGATGGAAAGAGTACACAGAGGAACTCTACAAAAAGGACCTCAACACTCCTGCTAACCACAATGATGAAAAAACTGAACTCGAGCCAGACATCCTGGAGAGCGAAGTTAGAAAGGCCCTAAAGAGCACTGCAAACAACAAAGCTAGTGGATATGATGGTATCCCAGTCGAATTTTTCAAAGCGCTAAAAGATGATGGCGTCAAATTACTGCACTCAATATGCCAGCAAATCTGGATAACAAAACAGTGGCCACAGGATTGGAAAAGATCAGTATACGTCCCAATCCCAAAAAAGGGCAACGCCAAAGAATGCTCAAATTACCGAACAATTGCACTCATCCCACACGCCAGCAAGGTGATGCTCAAGATAATACAGGACAGACTTCAGCAACATGTGGAGAGAGAACTACCAGAGGTGCAGGCCGGTTTCAGAAGAGGCAGGGGGACTAGAGACCACATTGCCAACATACGTTGGATCATGGAGAAAACAAAGGAATACCAGAAACAAGTTTACTTTTGTTTCATTGATTACACTAAGGCATTTGACTGTGTGGACCACAACAAGATGTGGCAAGTAATTAAAGAGATGGGAATACCAGAGCACATCATATGCCTCCTGAGAAATCTGTACATGAACCAAGAAGCAACAGTTAGGACAGAACATGGAATGACAGAGTGGTTTGGAATAGGAAAAGGAGTAAGACAAGGCTGCATTTTATCACCCTGCTTATTCAATCTATACACAGAGCACATAATGCGAAATGCAGGGATGGAGGAATCACAATATGGGATTAAAATTGCTGGGAGAAACATAAACAATCTGAGATATGCAGACGATACCACCCTAATGGCAGAAAGTGAGGAAGACCTAAAGAACCTCTTGATTGGGCTGAAGGAGGAGAGTGCAAAAGCTGGTTTGAGACTCAATATCAAGAAAACCAAGGTAATGGCAACAGGCCCAATCAGTTCCTGGAAAATAGATGGGGAAGAAGTAGAAGCAGTGACAGATTTTACTTTCCTGGGATCAAAGATCACGGCAGATGGGGATTGCAGCCATGAAATAAAAAGGCGACTGATTCTTGGGAGACAAGCCATGAGAAACCTGGGGAACATAGTGAAAAGCAGAGACATCACATTGCAAACAAAAATTAGAATAGTCAAAGCAATGGTATTCCCAGTAGTAATGTACGGATGTGAGAGCTGGACAATTAGGAAAGCTGAACGCAGAAGAATAGATGCCTTTGAAATGTGGTGTTGGAGGAGAGTTTTGAGAGTACCCTGGACAGCGAGGAGAACAAATAGGTCAATCTTAGAAGAAATCAACATTGACTGCTCATTGGAAGGGCTAATAGTAAAGACGAAGCTAAAGTATTTTGGACATCAAATGAGAAGGGAGGATTCACTTGAGAAGGCCCTGATGTTGGGAAAGGTGGAGGGCAAAAGAAGAAGGGGGAGGCCAAAGATGAGATGGCTAGATGGTATTGTAGACACAATGGGCACAGAACTGGGAGTGCTGAGGGGGATGGTGGAGGACAGAGATGCCTGGAGAACAATGGTCCATAGGGTCGCAAAGGGTCGGAACCGACTGTGCGACTGAACAACAACAACAATTGTATCTATATATGTTGTATGCCGCTTTGAGTGGCACTTGTGTCAGGAAAGCGGGATAGAAATAAAACTTTATTATTATTATTATTATTATTATTATTATTATTATTATTATTATTATTATTATTATTATTATTATTATTATTATTATTATTATTATTATTATTATTATTATTATTATTATTATGGCTCTTTGGCTGTAAATGGAGATGAACACTGCCCCCTAGAGTTGGGAACAACTGGCTTTTGAGCAAGGGAGACCTTTACCAATGGACAAGGCTAGGAAAGCTGTGAAGCAAGCCCTTCAGTGAACCAAGGGGAAAGTGATTATGCCTCATTGACTGCACTAAATCATCTTGACGGGGTAAGTTATGACAAATATTGCACAGAACAAGTGTGACCTTAAAGGTTGGGCTAATTCAATTATGGAAGCCCAAGTCAATTCTCCAAAGTACTGATCAGCCAATCTACTGACTTAGACTTCTGGGAATTAAAGTCCCCCTGTGCGACATGTGCCCAACATTGGGAACCACTGATGTAATATAATTGAAACTTCCAGTATTAAATATCCCAAATATCAGGCTTCCCCTGAGCAGTTTCTCCAGCAAATATCCCATCCCAAGGCTCCCAAAGGCTTCCACAGATCAAAGTGGATCACTAAGGAGGCCGGGAATATGAAGGATGGGAGGGATAGGAAGCTTCCAATTACAACAAATTAGTGAGCAGCAGTGCAAGTTGAAGAAATCACCACCATTTCCACTCATGTAGTTGCAGCAACTAGATTACAGCCATTATTTGTTGTTATATAAAACTTTAGCGAGAATAACATTGAGGAACTTTATCCCAAAAGCAGATATATTTTAACTAATATATACATGTCTTCAAGGCTCTTTTCCCCTCCTTTTGATTCTCTCTCCACTCCAATTTAATTGTTATGTTTGGCAGCAATAGAAACTCAGAAAAAATGGTGTGGTAACAGCATTTTGTGTAATGTTGAAATGTCTTTTGTGCAGCTATATTCTTGAATGTACACCCAACTGTAATCATCAAAGAGCATTATATGAGTAACTATATAGTGCAGCTGTGAAGAAGATTACTTGCAGGGCAGATGGTACTAGGCTTTGAACTATTTTGGACTATTCTGCCTTAGTCCATTACACTCCTCTGCTGTCTTAAACATCTACTGTGTTTCCACAAATACTAATAAAATGAAAGTGAACACTGACATTTGTACCTCCAATGTTTATGTATTTTAGAAGGAAAAGAGGTAGGAATACTGTAATTAATACATGTGTGGATTTCATGACAAGTAGATTTGTTTTTTCTTGAATCCTGCCACATACCATAGTAAATAGTGAACAACAAATTGCCTTCTTGAAATTACCCTTGATTACAAATAGGAAGTAATTTCTCACACTAAATGATATCATGAAAGTGTTAACACTCCTTTGGGTAGCTATAAAAACAAAGTAATCATTTAAGCTTATGCTGAGATTGCAATTCACTTGCCTCCAGTATTAAGTGTGTGTAATTTTCTTATCCATGGGGTATCCATTTAGCGGATGTGATACTCAAAAAAGATAAGAACTATGCTTACACCTTACAGTTTGTTCAATGCCACAAAGTAGCTTTACAGTAATAAAAGGATTTTCAAATAATATGCATTCAAAACTAAACATCTTGAGCATCCAACTGCTGTTTCCCCCCAGCTGCCCAAGTTCCCCAACTATCTCTTCCTCTCAGAAACTTCTAGAGACCAACATGTCTCAACCTAGATTTGTGTCAAATTCCTTTATTTCACATGCGTATCTCTTAGCCCTTTCTAAATGGTCTGGATCAGTCCTTTGTGGGAGGATTCTACAACTGTCCTACTCAGTCTTTCAGTTTACATGAGGCGCCTTTGTCCTTTATTGTTGGTTTAATCAATTAATAGAAATATCGCCTAGACCAGAGGTCAGCAAACTAGAGTCTCCAGGTGTTCTTGGACTTCAATATACCAGAAGCCCAGGTCAATAAACCTGCTGTTCAGGGCTTCTGGGAATTGAAGTCTAATAACATTTGGATAGCCAAGTTTGCTGACTCCTGACCTAGACTACAGTACTGATGGGAAGTGTACTCAAGGTGTGTATTTCTGGAATAGTTTGACTAGCTATGTATTCCCATATAAGAAAGTATTAAAATGACTTTAAAAAATCACATGAAAAATGTTCCTGATAAATCATTCTTTAAAATTTATAAAATTCCTCAGTGACTGTCACATAGATTTCAAATAATGGATGCATTAATGTTCTTAAGTCTGTTCATATACCAGTATCAATCTGCAAAAGCAACCCCAGGTTTTGGTTCCATGTCTTCCATTGCACTTTATACACTTTAGTGGGTTAATACAGTTATTTCTGGTTAATGGCCCTTCCTGCCAAATCAGCCCTCAGACAAAAATATACAGTAATGTCTCATTAGTCAAGTTATCATTGCCTTGTGTAAAGATCAATAACTGAGTGATAAATAATAGTTATCAATAGTTGATTACTTTTCCTTAATGATAAAAAATTAGCTTGTTGTTTTGTGAAATATTTGTCAACTCCTGCCCATTCTTTATAGCATTCAGCATATAAAATTCAGAACACACTTTTTCAAACAGAAACAATGCAAGACTTGGACTTGATCGTTTGTTAAATATCATTCCTTGTGACCAGTTGCACCAAAAAAAATACAATCGCATTATATTTATAATTTTAGTTGTTGTTTTTTTAATCTGTAGTGATAAAGCAGATGTAACACATACAATGCGTTTTATGGTGAGGCACTTAGACATCTCTTGGTGAGAGACATACCAATCTGCCTCTTTCCCATCAAATGACATGTTCAAATCTGATTAAAGGAATATGTTTGAGATGTTTCATGAGAGGTTGATAATGTTTCTGAAATTGTATCTGGAAAGGAAGTTATGACCGATGAGGACAGGCTCCAAAAGAATCATTATTGTCTTCAGTATCACCAGTTTTCAACTGTTTTCAGTGCTCAACTCTCTATTGGTTTTAACTTCTAAGTCCCATTTTTCTTAACAGTACATTTGCCCCGGAAGTCTTCTTTCCAGACATAAGAGAGGGTATTGCCTACTTTGCCTCTAGACTATTGAATCCATTCACCTTGAAGTTCTTCCAGTCTCCAAGCTCAGCCTCTTAACCACTAAGCCATGGGGGAACCAAGGGCTGCACTTGGGGACATGAAAGGAGCCTCATTCAGGCGTCCCCTGAGCAGAGTTTCTCCAGCAAAAATCCTTTCAAACCAGAGTAATCTCTGACACAAAATTATTATTATTACCTTGGAGATCCAATCAATAATTAGCTAACACTCTGTGTAAAAGTACATCTCTTCAAACTGGTCTTTTAAACTGCTTTAGTCACTACAGTAATGGCTGGACAGCCCGCTACGATAATGGAGTAGACTGTACAGACAGCGACTCAATGCTGAATGTTGGGCAGCGGTAAATAACCTGACTCCCTAAAGGGGCCAATGACTATGTGTGGATGAGCCCCTTTAGGCGGGGTGATAGTTCCCTCAGTGGAGGAAATGCCACTGGAAACCATCATATTGGGCCCAACGGCAAAATGTGCAGAGGAGGAACTCTGATTCCCAACGGTCATGGAGGTGGAAGAGGCCACGCAGATGGACTGGCTGTGAAGGTGCACTTTGTTAATATCCTCAAGGCTGCAGCAGTCCATTGCAGTCCCGGTGTTAAAACCTGCATGTCTCATTTCATATGTGCCACAGGAGATGGCTCCGTGATCATACAGGTAGTGTGTGGGTCACTTCATAGCAAGCTGGGATCCACCTTAAACAAATTCATGCCAATGGAATTTTTCCTGCTTCAGGTTAAAAAATGCATTGTCGGATAAGAGTAGCAGCCTATGACGACAACGACGACTGGTTTTTATTGCATTCATTATTGTGATTTTAATGTTTTATTGTCCAATGTTTGATATTATTTTAATCCATTTTTAATATTTACTTTCTCTTAGTAATGCTCTTAGCCACCTTACTTAAACCTTTCTTTAGTGGAAAAGCAAGGTATAAATGACATTAACTTTTAAAAAATCCTTCCCTGCTCACCATTTTTAGTAGTACTACAGTCAACCCTCACATAACAACGCTTTCGGATAGAATCATTTTTGCTTAACAACGCGTTGTTATGCACCACATGTTTCCCCGCATAACAATGCTTTCAGTGTCATTGTCTGGACAACAACACTAAATTAACCGTCATTATCCAGACAACGACACTAAAAATGTCCTTATGCGGAAAACTCCATAGAAACCCGCATAACAACAAAACTCACTTGGCAACGCTACTTGGGGAACCAAGTAACGTCGTTATGTGAGGGTCAACTGTACTGTATTTCCTAATTCGTGTATACGTTATCTTCGCTCTTAATGATTTGCTGGGATCCTCACAGTACCTGCCATATTCTTAATCAACATTTGCTATTTAAAAAATAGCTAGACAGGCTTTTATTTTTATTTGGAACTTCCCCAAAGAATCCATTTGTAGTCTCCTCTCCAGTTTGCTCTGGTTGATCCTTTTCTGCTTTAGATTTTACTCCTTGTACTCCTCTTAGAAATTTTCTAAGCATGTCTCACTAGATTCTTTCAGTTTTGAATCAATTTATGACTTCATGTTCTTCTTTCGCCTTGTAACTTCTTTTTTTCATAATAGATTATAAACTCTCTCTCTGGGGAAAAATATTACTTTTAAGTGTACACTGTGCAATGCACACAGCATTTCTAAAGTTGAACTCTTCACTTTAATCCTGCTGCCATTATGTACTGCCTAGTATTTTCAACATGTAGGAACCCCCAAAATTAATGACCTCTAAAAGGCTCTGTCATTAATAGGTATTGCAAATTAAATGCTGTAGTTTATTTTATTGAGTCAATCCACCCATGTCTTCCTGTTTTCCTGTCTCTTCCATTCATTCTAGCATCATTGCCTTTTACAACTTCCCTTCTACATCTCAAATGAGTTCTTCTTTCTTGGCTATTGTCTCCATTTGGTATGAAGATTGACCCATGGTAGCAACTTTTTAACAATTTTTACTACTTCACTAATCCTGTTTTTGCATTTTCTTTTTTATCCTTTATCAGCATTAATTTCAAGTCATTGGTACTTTCCACCAATAACATAACAAACTCCATTCATAAAATCTTCCTTTCCCTAGACCAGTGATGGTGACTCTTGGCACTCCAGCTGTTCTTGAACTTAAATTCCCAGAAACCCTGATCAGCAGGAGTGCTGACTTGGGCTTCTGGTAATTGAAGTCCACGAACAGCTGAAGTGGCAATGTTTGTCATCACTGCCCTAAACCAACGTATCCCAACATTTGGTTTTTGGACTTCAATTCCCAGAAGCCTAAATCAATCCCCCAAAGCACTAATCAGTTGATGTAGTGACAGAGGCTTCTGGGAATTGAAGTCAACTGGTGTCCTGCATAACATAGTTTGGAAAACCCTGCCCTAGACAATATTACTTCTAGAATTAGAAACTCAACTTTATAACAAGTTCCATTGTATATTAAGTGACCAACTTGTTTCTATTTAACTCTTCTTTAACAAGCCATTTCAAGTCATTGCTATTCTCTATTAAAATATGGTGTCAGTGTTGTTAGAGTGGGGTATGGGGCTTGCATAGAGTGCTGAATCAAACAAGAGGCATAGAAATCAGCTCTAAAATTGTATGTTTCATTTAAAAATGAAGTGTGAACCATACTATCTATTATTTGCATTAACAGTTCATGCCAGCTGAATGAGCCTTTATCTTGCTTTATTTAAATAGGCAAGTTTTATACAAGTATGGAAGTTTAAAATGTTGATGGTGTTAAAAAAGTATCAAAGTGTTTTAAAAAGTGTGGCTTTGAATTAATTAATTTATTTTATGGATTTATATCCCGCCCTCCTGGTGGGGGCACCACTCAGGGTGGCTAACAACATACAATACAAAACAGTAAAACGATTAAAAACAGCATTAGCTAAAAACAATCAACCCCCCTAAAAACAATATTTAAAACCCAGAAACATAAACAGTTAAACATTAAAAAGAGTACCCTCCCCCTCCCTCCCCCCATAATAAAATGACAGCAAACAAAATAAAATGCACAAGATCCCTTAGGCAGGCAGAATAGTATGATATAGCAGTTATCTATGTCTCTGAGGTCAGCTCTGTCTGAAGGTGAGCACAGTTTTCTCTTGCTATGTGTCAGGATTTGAGGCAGCTTCAGTATTCTCAGGAGGAGTCCCCTGAGGTAGCTTAATGGCTGCAGGATTGGGCCCACAGTCTGGAGGGCAGCTCTAATGCTTGAGGGAGTGAAGCCTCACCCTGTTGCAGCTGCTAGACCCCACCTGAGAGCTAGTTTGGTCCATGATGGGCTCCACCTGGAGATTGTGGGTAGCTTAGCTATAGAAGAACCAGCTCTTCCTCCCTCAAGTGGCTTCAGCAATAAAGGTTAGTAGATTTGCTGCTGCTTGGCTCCCCTATTTTGTGTCTTCTTTTGAAGGCTCCCTTCCTTGTTCCTGTGGAGTGTTGATTTGCCTTGCTTTTGGACTTCCATCCTTGCCTTGTTCCACCCCCTAAAGATTCTCTACTGGGTCTGTTCTCCTGGGCACCAGATGTCTGGCTTGTTTGGACTAAGCTTTTGTTGCCTGGACTAATCCTGCATCTCTGATTTAACTTGGACTGGGACTCTGGAATGAGATTTGGTTACTGTATAGCCTATTGTCTGGTTGTCCTGGTGTTTGTGTTACCTGCCCCTCTTTCCTCTGACACTCTGTTGACAAGAAGTTGTACCTTGCAATAGGTAAAGAACTAGCGAATGACTCTACAGTACCACCTACTGAAACTTGTAAAATTCATGACATTAGATATGTGGATTGGAGGACCATACCAAGTGAGGAGCCAGAACATGTTCTCTCTTCTAGGTTATGAGAACATGTTCCCTTATCTAAGACAGAAGCTAGAACATTAAACTAAAACCTATAAAAATGTGTACTGCAAAGATTATTATAATAAATTATTATAATAGTTATCTATGTCCCTTTCAGGAAAGCTGGCCTTATAATTCTGACTGTACAGTACTTCATACAATTTACTTAGCTTTTGGTCTGTCATTAACAAGTTTGAAAGTTTTGTCTATCACCAATCAAGACTTTTCTTTTGGATACAAATATAATCTTATACATAATGAAATTTCCCTCATATCTCTGGTTTCATTCCAGTTATTCTGGTTTGCAGTCAATTGAGTTTGCCAAACAAATATATTCTTCATATAGTCTTTAAACTCTTTGGAATTATTAACATTATACTTTGGTACAATTATTGACTTACTGTTCTTTTCCATCTTCACTTTTAAAAATAAATAAAAATAATCATAGTCTGTACAACAGACATTCCTGTCTTGTTACAGAGAATAGAGCTGTACCACTTCCTCCTTACCTATCTGCCCTGAGCTGCCTGCCGACACAATTAGTTCCAAGCAAAATCTGTTTACAGAGTAAAATTTAAAACCTGCAAAACAATGACAAGGTCCATGTATAAAATCTAAAATGTATACCAAAAAGAGAAAAAGAAAAGAATTTGTTTAAATAAAAAAATAGCATCTAGGAGATTCAGCTATTGAAGGCAGCTTTGAATATTTCTGTTTTTATCAATTTCTTGAATATATTGATTTCTACATTTGCCATCCTACATTTGTTTGAATGTAGAGTACACTTCTTCATAGCCTGAAGCATATATTTGCAATAAAGAAGAAGCTGGCTTCACATAATTCCATAGGTTACTCTCCCTATTAATTTCTAATTCCTAGACCAATTCTCTGATGTTTTTTATCTGGTTTATTTAATACTTTTACACTCCAGTTACCAAAGAGCTTGATTCACATTCCATGTTCACATTAATATTAATATCCACCAGAGAGCAGAAGCCAATACCATATGACAAAAATTCTGCTTATGCAACAGGCGTTAAGAGAAGAAATTAAAGGCTGCTCTGAAGTGTAATACCAGTTTTCTAAAATTTAATTAGATTTCAGTCACTCATGATTATTGCTGCATTCTTTTTTGATGCATGGTCATTCTCCTGGACATCTGCACAAAGGCTTTCAATTTCCTCTTCAGTATCTACACTTAGAACATATGTTTGAATGGTGGTTATGTTAATAAGCTTTCCAGGAAATCTGTCTGATATTATTTGTATGTACATTATAGCACCTAATTGCTCGTGCTATGTTCTGCTTCCCTATTACACCCACCCCTATTTCTTCTGAGTCTGTCATTAACAGATAAAAACACATTGCACTTCTCTTCTCTTAACTTTACTTATACTCCATACTGCTTACGGTCCTTTCTCATCTGCAGGTTGCTAATCACTAAAGATCTGTTCCAGAGGACCTCCAATTTTTCAGAGAAGATTTTGTGAAAGAACAACACTCTTCAGAGTTTTCTCCTTCCATTAGGGAAAGTTGCTATGCCAATGGATGTTACAAGATGCCAGGATTATTGCAAATCTGTATAAAAGAGATATAAAACTGAAGTGCCCGTGCCTTCAAGAAGAATGAGCACTACTGTACATGTCTAGCTGCAGTATTTTTTGAATTTTTTGGGGAAAGGGCCATCTGCATCTCTTAGGCTGTCCAGATCAAACTTTAAACTGCCATTCAGAGAGTGTTGAGGGTCATCCTACTGCTTAGTTCTCTTGGCGTATGCTGCTATTTCTCTCCTTATCTTAAGTGGAGCAATGCTAACGGGAGGATATATTTTTCAAGTGCTCCAGTATGTTTTCCAGCTGTCTCATCAAAACCTGATCCTTGTAGAACCATTGCTGTGTCATCTGCATAGATGAACAATTTTGTATTGTCATGAACTGGTGCATCATTTGTGTACATATTATACAATGTCAGAAACAATATGCATGATTGTGGTAGTCCATTCTTCTGAAACCTTCCTTGTGGCAGTCCATTCTTCTGCAACTGTTCTTTCCATTCATTATCACATAGAGTCTTCAATTCTGGAGGAAGAAGCCAATTACCCTGATAAACTTGTTACCTCTGGTAAGATTATTTATTTTACGGAGCAGTATCCTATGATTGACAGTAGCGTATGCTAAAGTTAGGTCAATGAAAGCCACTCCTGTAAGTAACTTTCTTTTGAGGCCATCCTCAATCTGTTATGTGAGGTTAAGAATTTGACAACATGACCTACCAAACCTGAAGCCTGCTTGCTCCTGATCTTTCCATCAATAAATTTAGAAGTACAATTGAAGATCATCCATTCCAGTACCTTAAAAGGATGGCAAAGGACACTGGCCAATAGTTTTTCAGGTCACCTGGGTCTGCTGAATAATAAAGCAATGACTATAGCCTGTCTCCACAATTTAGGAATCTTAAGCTCACCTATGCAGTTGTTCATTAATTGTCTGGTTTGTTAAATCTAAAATTTATTTCTGGCAGCATATAAAACTAAATTTTATTTCTGGTAGCATATAAACAGTGAATTGTGAGGTTCAGATGATGAGAATTTCAATGTTATTCATTTCTGTTAGGTTACAATCTGTTATTATTTCTAAGTGTGTTGTAACCCAGATGTTATTTAATAATATTCTGCCCAACTTGGAAATTATTTCACTTTTATTATTATTTTCATTGTCCTTTTCCTAACTAACTCAAATACAAAATTAGTGAATAGTTATCTTCCAAACTGTTATCTCAGTTTGCTTCGCTGAATTCATAAAAGTTCACCTTATGTAACAGAATTGTACAAATATAGTAATTTGCTATACTGTTTGATGATTTTGACATGATTGATTTTGTTCTTGGACGGTTAATTATATAGCTATAAATTAGTGAATTATTTTATCCTGGGAGATATTTCCAGAAATTAGGTCACTGTCATATATCATTATAGTATCTTTTCTTAACACATCTTATCCTTGCATCCATTTCTGCTCTACAAGATTCCCCTCCTAGTTAACATACATTCTCAATAATTATCGTCACATAGAGAAGGAAAACTAAACTGACAGGATCTTACAAAGCATGAAAAATGTCATCCTTTTTCCATCTTGATTGCCTTCATTTGCAAGTGTATAACAAGAAATGTATATATACCACTATAGACACGTGTATGATATAGCTACCAATAATACAGACTGCCATTAGCAACATTTTGAGCATTGTTTTGTTTTTTCTTAGTACATGATGATATCTGCTGAGGGTTTCTGCCCCAAAGAAATCAACCTACAAGAATATTTTTGTTCCAGTTTTCCAACACTTATCAAAAGCTCCAAAGCAATAAGATCAGTAAGCGCAGAGCAAGCTATTTTGTTTTGTTTGGAGAGTATTCTAGCTGTAACTTACTACACTAAGCAGCAAGATTTCAACAATTGTAAGTAAAGGCTGCAAAATAACCTACACTCTATTTTTAACAGAGATAATATTTTTGGAAAGGAATTAATATATTTACAAACATTTACATCTGATACAATCTGATACAGGCATATCAGAAAACAAAAACAAAATAATAATAAAACAAAAACAAAAACACTGCAGCACTTTAAAGACTAACTGCTATATTTTACTTTCGTGGATCATGTCCACTTCTTCAGACAGTCGCAAGGAGTAAAACTTCCAGGCATGGTTTATATACACCAGATGCAGGGGTCAAGATGTCACAAGGCAAAAGGATCACAAAGCAATGAGGTAAAGAGTAATCAAGCAGAATGACAGACAAGCATGCATATCAATACAGCTTCCTACAGTTAGCAGTAACAATAGATTATCCAGATTAATTTTAAATGCCTCCCTTCCAGTCTCAAAAGTGTGAAGTTGCCAAGCAAAGCTAATGAGTTTAACCTTTTTCTGGTTTAACCTCTTTCTTGGTTACTGTTACTTGGTTACTTCCTGTTGTGCTCATGTCATGGCTACTATTCAAAAAAAAATCAATCTGATACAGCCATATGCATTCATCCAAGTACCAGAGACCTTCAAGTAGACAAGAAAAATCTCACCATAGCCAGTAACTATTGTGCATGCCATTTGTATGAGGAAAACAGGACAGATGATGTCTGGGAGAGGAGATGTGTAGGTTTAGAGCAGTGTTTCTCAATGTGAGGACCACATCCCATAGGGGGACTTCAATTCCCAGAAGCCTAAGCCAGTATATTGGCTGATCAGTGCTTTGAGGAATTGACTTAGGCTTCTGGGAATTGAAGTCCAAAAACCAAAGGTTGGGAAACACTGGTCTAGAGTAAAGCAGATGAATGAAAATATCTTTGTTTGCATCTGTGGTCCTCATTCAGACAAGGCTTCCAGCAGCTACCATATATACTCGAGTATAAGCCGAGTTTTTGATCCCCAAAAATGAGCCCCAAAAAGGGGACTCAGTTTATACTTGGATCAACAACCATGAGGGTCCAAGACCATGCCAGATTGAGATGTGCCAACAATTTATTTAATTTTACCATATTTTCATGTATTTTGATTATTGAAACTCACTAGCAGTTGCTGCATTTCCCACCCTCGGCTGATACTCGGATCAATCTATTTTCCTGGGTTTTCAGGTCAAAATTAGGTACCTCGGCTTATATTCAGGTCAGCTTATACTCGATTATATGCGGTATATTTGGAAAAATATACAAGTTTAAGCTTAAAACAGCAGACTTTGTGCTAACAGGAGCAAGGGAAGTAGGCATATGTCAAACTATCATCTCTATCAAATATGTGCTCAATTAGTGAAACTTGAGTGAACCTTATGAAAAGAACAATCGGATGTGCTCTCAGCTTTAATTATAAAATTTTAGTCAGTATCCTCTACTATATTTATGTTTGCAGAACTCTAACTGGGGAAGCTCTGACAACATGCAAGTTGTGTTCTACTATTCTGCATCCTGTCAGGTCACCATGGCAATTTCTTCCACTGGGGCTCTGTGCACATGTAAATATTGATCAGGATACTGGCCATTAATAACAAAAAGGTACTGTAGACCAAAATATCACATTTCACTTTCTGTTCAAATAAAATGAAATGGATGCTGTTTGCTAGCACTGCCTCCTAATTACATAAATCTTAGACAAGAAATTAAAGGCTGCTCTGAAATCTAATTAAATTTTAGAGTGTGAGTAATACAGCCATAAGCTCTGTGTAAGCCATTATCTATATTAAGATAAATTAAAGTCAAAATTAAAGTCAAACAATATCTATACCACAATAATGTACCTGGATCCAAGGTCACTTTAATTCCTCAAATGTGTTTTTTCTTGTTTATAGTTACCATAAATATTCTTAATTATTTAATAACATTTTCAAGTATGTGTTAATTTGTTTAACTGCTGTTTTCCAAATACACATTATTGTTGAGACAGGAATGATGAAATTAATATTTTCATTTGTCTTAATTATTTTTCTTTGCAGCTGACCAGGAGCACTTGCAAAACAACAAGAAAAATCCATATAGCGATATTAAGGATGATTGTGTCAATTGAATTCTCTAAAGCCTGAAAGGCAGGTATGAATTTTTCACCTCCAACTATCATTCAGAGACAAGTAAAACAAACAAGTATCATCACCTAACATATTACTTTCTCCTAGTGGATAATCAACAGCAGATACTGTACAATTCAATTACCTCACATATATCCTTATAGAATAAAAAAAAAGTGTATCAGAAGCTGAGTGAGCATATATAATGCTACTGTTATGGATATACATCACTGTATTACTTAATAGTCTTAAATTTAGGCAAAGGTCTCAGCAGACTGAAGCTTTATATTTTTGTTGCAAGAGGAATCTGCAAGCTGTATCTTGCCTTGCCAGCAACCTCCATTCAAAAACATGGGTGGCCCAAATTTGTGGTCTATCCCCCAACCCCCAAAGTTCTATACACCATCTTTGCCAGATGAAGAATTGTGGAAGGATCTGAAAGTTGTTACCTTTTTACTACTAATACTACTACTGCTAATAATGTTTTAATCAAGACAATTCTGATTTATGTCTACTATTTTCACGTTTCCTAGGTAGAGAGTACTCAGACGTTATTTGCCATTTCCTTCTTTTGGGAAGGATCTGTGAACATACAGTATGCCCAAGGTTACATAGGCTACCTTTACTCCTGGAAGCATTGTGGGGATCAATTCAGACTCCCAAAGTCTTGTTCCACAGACAGGTGCTCAATCTCAGTGAGCTATGGAAACCATTTTTTCTAGCTTTTAAATGGTCCAATAATGGTATACTCAAGACAGAGTAATTAACACAGAGACTATTTTCCAGTGATCAAAGGGCTGGTTAAGTCAAGGCCAGGAGACTGTGAAAGCAAAGAGTCAGTTGCCTGAATGAGGAGACTGTGAAAGAAAGGGAAGTGAGGTGGCAAGTCTATGCCCGCCGTGCTCTTTGCTGGCCCCACCCCCATAGAGCCGGTCACTGGAGCTGGTGGAGGGGCGGAGCCGAGTTCCCCTTTAAAAGGGGCCGGCTCTGCACAGCCTCGTCACCATTTTCCAAGATTGGCTGGGAAAACCGCCCGTTTGGCTTCGCCCAGCCGATCCCTGTTTCCCCGAGCGGCTGGGATCTTCACGCCATGGCACCGCTCGGGAGGATGGCTGTGGCGATCCGCCACGGCTCTGAGGCAAGCTTGCTCTGGCCCTCACTGGCGCTGCCTCACCTCGTTCCCAGCTTCCCCGAGCGGCTAGGCTGCGTGCCATGGCGCCGCTCGGGAGGGCAGCCGTGGCGATTGCCGCGGCTCCATGGCGAGCTTGCCCCGGCCCTCACCGGCGCGGCCTCGCCTCGTTCCCAGCTTCCCCGGGCAGCTGGGCTGTGTGCCATGGCACCACTCAGGGGGACGGCTGCGGCGAGCTGCTGCGGCTCTGCGGTGAGCTTGCCCTGGCCTTCAATGGCGCAGCCTCACCTTGTGGCAGCCGCGCTTTTGCTGCAGCACTTTTGCTGCAGCGCTCTGCTGCGGCCTTTGCTGCTGCGGCGCTCTGCCGTGGCTAGGCAGTGGGCTGGCCCTGGCCTTTGCCAGTGTGGCCTCTCCTCCTTTCTGGGACTCTCCCCTCCACCGGGCCGCATTGTGCCTGCCACCCTCGGTCCACGGCCCCTGCAGCCTTCCAGGGGCCTGGTCCGCCTCTCTCCCCTTGCCTCCCCTTGATTTTCAGCGGCGGCCGGTGGCCCTATGGCTACCAGCTCGCGGTTGGTCGGTTGGCTTGCATGCTGACTGGGAGGTGGAGGGTCTGCAGCTCTATTCCTGGATACTGCAGGACAGAGTGAGCTCCTGTTTATGTCCCAGCTCCTGCAAATCATAAGTGGATGGATGGGGACCACTTTGGTGGGAGGGCGACAGCGTTCTGTGCATTCTGGTGGCTGGTCATGTCGGCCACATGACCGCGGAGATGGCTGCACCTGTGTACTGCGCTGGCCTCTTCGGCTTGGGACAGGGATGTGCACTGTCCCCTGGATTCGGATACGGCTGGCTTTCGAACAAGGGACTAACTCTACGCCCCATTTTGGCCTGTTGGCCTGAGCTGCCGCCCTTGAGATGGCAGCGAGCCTGGACTCCAAGCTGGCTGCCCTCCAGCTCGTGACCCACTCGGCTCATCCTGATGCTGGAACACGGCTCCCCCGTCGCTGTGGGTGCATCTGGTGAGTGTGTTTGTCACATGAACTCACATCATGCATTGCGCATATTCAATTACACTGTGGTATCTGTCTGGCTTCTCATATTTTGCTAGCCATCCGATCATTTTTAGGTTGCCGAGTGGCCAAAAAACTGTGGCTAACTCTGTCGGTGTACATCCTGAATACAAGCATAGGCGGGGTGAGTTCGGGGGTTAGCATAATTTGTCATTGATGATGGATTTTCTGAGCTCAACCAGTGCTTTGCTTTTGGGCAGCGTGGACGGTTTATGGGACCCCCCAATATCTGCATTATAGTTTGATTGGGTTACCTCGCCATGGGAGGGGCTGGCCGACAATATCTGCCAATGCGGTCGCAAACTGCCGCGATGGCACTGGCCCCTGTAACTTTCTGCATTTTTTTTTAAAAAGGGAGGGGGCGCCATTGTATGCCCTTAGTAATATTAGTTGACCCCTTCCCCATTATCCACGTGATTGTTTCTAGGACAAGAACGGCCAAGATACACTTTTGCAACCCGGGTCACCATTCCGACATCAGGCCGAACTGGGCAGACCAGTTGCTTTTGGAAGAATAAACACCTGGCCATGATGCTATTTATTTTGGATGGCATTTAACTCTGGGCGAGTAACCCTGCTTCACCTGGGAATAGGCGGTCCGAACCCGGACATGGACTTGTTCAATTTAGCTGAGCGTTGGGTTTAAACAAGTTATCTCACGGTGTTTTGTTGATATTTCATATCCCAGCAGGGCAGTTATGCCTGGCCGGGCTTTCGGGGGGTTCTCGTGCAATGTTTTAGTTGGTTTACATGGACGTACCGCGGAGTGTGCTCAGTACTTCCTATAGGCTGATGTGCGGGCATGTACAGCATTTCTGGCCTACTTCGTGGGGGTAGCCTTTTTGAACCACGGACCGTACATCGCACGGTCTGTCGGTTCACCACGTGCCGGTACCGTCGAGGTGTGGCTATCAGTTCACTGGTCAATGTGGTTTGGCACTAGCCTGATGGGTTGCAGGGCTCTGAATCTTTCAGGGCTTCCCCTTTCTTTGACAAATTTTGCATAGAGCACTGCGGTCAGGCAAACGTGTCAATACTGAGGTTCACCCATTGGGGTTCCTGTTATTGTCATGCACATGGCCAACGTCCAAATGTGGTTTCATCCGGGGTCACGGTACCGGTACATCAGTCTGGTTCCGTGCTCCTTCCTAATTAATGCTACTTCCTTGGGACTGGACACTTTCTGGCCATTGTCAACTATATTACTGCTGATTTCTCCAGTTGAATATCTGCTGTCCTGGGGTCACCAGTAAGACAGGGGCAGTATTGCCACTCCTTGTGGTGCAGGGCAATCCACCTGGTCATTAACACAGGTCAATGCTGCACTGCAGGATGCATTTTCTAGATCCGCGGCCGAAGATGGCAGTAGCACAAACCGGGTGGTGGGGGATCTGCTGAGTGCATTCAGATGTTCTTCTCTGTGTTACGTAGGACACTTTGCTGGCACTTTTTTGTCTGTTCTTTTTCAGCTCCTGAGCCCCGGGGCCCAATATACGGGGGTGGCTTGCTGGCCACGGTTGCAATTTCGGACCGCCCAGAGGCTTCGTCGGCTACCCGGCCCAGGCACAGGGGGGATGCGGGCGTAGCGCAGCCGAGGTGGTATGGAATTCCTGAAACGGTGCCTGGGGCAGGGTCCTCTGCCTTTCGAATGGCCTTCTTCCTTTAGCTGGGATTGGCCCTATTCCTCCCCAGGCATGCCCTTCCTCCTTCTGCATTGGGCATGCCCCCTCTCAATTTCGCCTGAGGCATTGTCCTCTTCCTTTTGTCAACAGGCATGGCCCCTTCTCAAAGTACCCTAGGCATGCCCCTCCTCCGTTAGGCAAGTGGCGGGGTTCCTCATTAGGGTACCTGAGGCGTGGTCTTCTTCCTTTTGGCATGAGGCAGGTCCCCCAGTGTAACCGAGGCATGGTCCTCTTCCTTTGGGCGCGGGGTTGAGTACCCAAGGCATGGTCCCCTTCCTGTTGGCATGGGGAGGGGTGCCTCCACAGTGTAACCAAGGCGTGGTCTGCTTCCTGTTGGTACAAGGCTGGGTGCCTTTTTTCAGTACCTAAGGCATGGTCCTCTTCCTTTTCGCATGCAGCGGGCGCCTCATTAGAGTGCCCGAGGTATGGCCCTCCTCCTTTTGGCACGAGGTGCAGCGCCTCCTCAGTGTGCCCAAGGCATGGTCCTCTTCCCTTTCAGCATGAGGCGGGCGTCTCATTAGAGTACCAGAGGTATGGCCCTCCTCCTTTTGGCATGTGGTAGCGTGCCTCCTCAGTGTGCCTGAGGCATGGTCATCTTCCTTATGGCATGAGGCGGGTGCCTCATTAGAGTACCAGAGGTATGGCCTTCCTCCTTTTGGCATGTGGTAGAGCGCCTCCTCAGTGTGCCCAAGGCATGGTCCTCTTCCTTTCAGCATGAGGTGGGCGCCTCATTGGAGTACCTGAGGTATGGCCCTCCTCCTTTTGGCACGAGGTTGAGCATCTCCTCAGTGTGCCCGAGGCATGGTCCTCTTCCTTTTTGCATGCAGCAGGCGCCTCATTAGAGTATCAAAGGTATGGCCCTCTAACTTTTGGCACGAGGTAGAGCACCTCCTCAGTGTGCCTGAGGCATGGTCCTCTTCCTTTCAGCGTGAGGCGGGTGCCTCATTAGAGTACCAGAGATAAGGCCCTCCTCCTTTTTGCATGAGGTAGTGCACCTCCTCAGTATGCCTGAGATATGGTCCCCTTCCTGTGGCATGAGGCTGGGCACCTCATGGGAGTACCTGAGGCATGGTCCTCTTACTGTAGCATGAGGTGGGGCACCTCATGGGAGTACCTGGGGCATGGTCCTCTTCCTGTGGCACGAGGCAGGGCACCTCGTGGGAGTACCTGAGGCATTGTCCTCTTCCTGTAGCATGAGGCGGGGCACTTCATGGGAGTACCTGGGGCACTGTCCTCTTCCTTCGGTCATGGGGCACTTGGCACTCTTCCTTTCTGTTGCCACGGCAAGCGGGCCTGCTGACTGTGCTGGTGGTCGGGGGGTGGTGAGTCATGTAAACTCCTCCCCATGTGGCGGGTGGCACTGGTAAGGAGAAAGGGGATTACCCCTAGGAATCTGGCAGGGACACAGTTGATTGACCACCGGATAGGACAAGGTACAGTGAGACTTGGGCTGGCCAGTCAAAGGTGGACCACAAACAAGGTGATGCTATGATCTATACAGCCTGCAACACCTTGAAATTTGCCGGATATACGTCAGATGCTGGAGTCAACAAGTAGCATCTGATCGGGGTAAACAATTTGTTTCATTGGTAAACAAATGGATACAATATGGCCAAAATATGATTGGCATAACAATTGGATACAACGTTGCCAAATATGATTGGCAAACAAATGGATACAATTTTGCCAAATTATGATTTACGCTTATAAGGTTTACGCTTTACCAGTGCCTTTGCGGCCCGTTTGCCGCAACACAGTTTATGAATTAATAAAGTGGCCCAATTTAAATCCATCACAAGTGTCCGTCTCGTTATTGGGGAGTGGGTCCAGCAAAGGGTGAAATCCAGGAGACTGTGAAAGAAAAGGGTCAGTTGCCTGAATCTCAGAAATTCCACCAAATGTTCAGTGCTCCTGAATACTTACGTTGAAGAAACAAATTATCCTCATCTGGTTGTTATTAAGATGCTCCATGACTGTTTATCTTTAGTGTTCAGACTATTGTGTGGTTAGCATTCTAGGTTCCTTTATTATTTCTGAATAATGTTTGTTATACCTAGAATTTCAAGACTGGTAGATTTATATGTAGTAGATTTGCTTTCCTTTCTTATTTAAATTGAGTGCTTCAAGAGCTTCACCTAAGACTTTAAATGAATTTATGAATCACCTTGAAAGAAGATAAAGTCTATGGCACTTATTAAGAGGGCAGCCACATCGCTGTAGCTAATGGAGGGCAGACAACCAAAGAGATGAGAATGGATGGCTGTGGATATCTAAAATGGAAGGGGAAAGATATGGAGCATGAATAGATGACAGGATGTAAATTGTTTCAATAACAAATTAAGCTTCAGTGTTCCTTTTGTGCCTTTTGGATTGGCAGCTGGAAAGATAATCCTCTGTATAAATTAATGTGAGCAAAAATGTTAAATTTGGTGTTTAATGTTATTAAATAAACTATGTGATCAACAAGGCAAAATCTTGGCTCCATTCAACTCTAATGTGTGTGTTTTCTTCCTGCTGCCTTTTCTGATAAAGTTCAACTATCTTTAATATGAACACCTGTGAAAAACAGCAAGAATGAAAAATGCATTTTCCTGATGCTGCAGAACTTAATATCCACACAGTCTGGATATATTAGAGCTTGAGGCCAGGGGAGACAGAGAAAAGTCTTAAAAGTCATTCTGGCTAGATGTGGAAGCCTCCAAATCTATATTTAAAATAAAAATGTAAGGTTCAGTTAAAAAATCTGCTCAGAGTGTGATGGTATTTATCCCCATTCCTCTTGTTTTATATGATTGCTTTGTATAAGTAATGTGGTGGTGCAGGAATCCATATTTCTTACCACGCCTACAGAAAAACAACATCTGACCAGGGTCTTAGCTTTTGTTCTCCATGGAGAATGCCTCTCATTCTTTTCCCATCAAAACTGTTCAATAGTTGCCTAATATAAAGGCAACAATTTGGTTCTCAAGTCCACAAATAACTAATTATTTACTTATTTGATATTTTATTTCTAAACATTTAATCTTACTGTTGTTGTTTTCCCCTCTAAGGGTTGGTCGAAAGTTCCTGGCCTCAGCTTATTCAGGCCACCTTGATGGAGAATAAAGTTAACAAAAGGCTAAATAGTATCATCATAGTTCATATTAATTTTTTAATGGATTTCAGTAAAAACGATTGAAATATGTGAGAAAAGTAAAGGAGCAATAATAATAATAATAATAATAATAATAATAATAATAATAATAATAATAATAATAATAATAATAATAATAATAATAATAATAATAATAATAATAATGTGTCAGAAATTACTCTTGGTTGAAAGGATTTTTGCTGGAGAAACTCCACTCTGGGGATGCCCAAATGAGACTCCTTTCATGCCCCCAAGTGCAGCCCTTGGGAATCAGAACCCTACCTTCCAGTTCAGCATTTTAACCACTAAGTCCCCAAAGGAGCTAGTGTCAAGGTCAAGCTCATCCTTGCTAGAAAGTCAGTAGTATCCAACTCTAGGGTTCAGACCCAGTGCTGCATGGTCATGTGGCAGGCATGACTAGACACCAGAATGCACAAGCTACAGGTAGCTATATGTCATCCAATATATTAGTGGTCCCACAAACAATAGAGCGGTAGGGCAAGTCTTCCTGATCTTTCTATGTTATTCTTGTTTACAGCTCTTCATTTCTGTCATAGAAGTCAAGAGGATACAAAATTTCTACTAAATATCCTGCAGCAAGACACTTAAACCACTGAGCTATACAGCAGGTAGCTAAAATATGTAACTAAATTTGAGTACAGTAACCTGGTGTAAACCCCTACAAACATTTCAAGGGCAGTTTTATGACATACATCTGGGATGTATTTCTATGTGGTAGGAAAACATATCTAATTTAAATTTGAACACTAGTTTGAATAGCTTCCAAACTTTTAAAAAACAAATAGAAACCACAGCATCTTAAAATATGTTTCCAGGGGGAGAAAAGGATTTCTGCACTCCCAAATTTATCCTCTACTGCAGGAGTTCTCAACCTTTTAAAGCTGGGGGCCGGGTCATGTTCCCTCAGACAACTTCGGGGGCCGGACAGCCATTTTGCCCTTCCTCCACCACATGGCACTTCCTGGTGTGGTGGAGGCGGTGGGTGGGTGGGTGGGCACATGAAATGGTGCAGGTTGAGAATTCCTGCTCTATCTGTTTCATGGACTTTCCTGCTACATACAATGTCTTAAAAAGTTTCTCATACACCAATCCTGGGATAAAGGTTTTTAGGCTCAAAATGAAGAACAGGTATAAAAGTCACAAATGCATATGCTGGTAACACTCAGCAATATCTTTCATTAACTAAGTAGCCAGAAGCAATGATAACATACCTGTCAACCTTCCCATTTTTCGGCGCCGATTTTCACAATTTCCCGCCCGAAGCTGCCGAAACCCCGGAATTTGGCAGCAGGGGGAAAGGCATTACTGCGCATCCCTTCTGTGCAGGTCGCTTCTATGCATGCGTAGAACCCTTCTACGCATGCGTAGAAGGCTTCTCTGCAGAAAGGGATCGTAGAAGCCTTCTACGCATGCGTAAAAAGCGACCTGCGCAGAACCATTCTGCGCAGGTCCCAGATTGTCGGGAGCTGCGGTTGACAGGTATGAATGATAACAGTCCTTAGGAGGGTAGCTAACTCAACTGGAATCCAGATAAAACAGAGATGTGTTGATCACTGAGCAATCAACAAATCCATCTGTCAAATCTGTAATGGCTGAAGGAGTGAAGATTCCCTTTGTGGCATGGATAAAGAGTTTGTTTTATACCATTAGACCCAAAGCTCTTTCAAGACCAATGGATCGGTTGGGATTTTATCATCTGTCCCAAATCCAGAAAATTTCTCCCTACTAGATCCATGCTTTTATAACATTGAAATTAGACTGTTCTACATAAGTGTGCCTCATAGTTATTTGTCCTGAGGTATAACCTGTAATGTAGACAAATATAATTAGGATAGAATATGGAGAGAGACAATGGTTTCCTATAAACAAACATGTCAAACAAGGGTGTATTTATCCCCTTATCCCTTAAATCTGCATGCTGAATATAAACAGAAAGCCAGGCTAGATTTAGGTGAAGGATGGGTGAAAAGTAGAAGAAATATTAATAATTTATTATATGCAGATGACCAACTTACTGGCAGAAAACAGCAATTACCTGAAATGACTTCTTAGTGAGCATGAAAGAAGAAAGTGCCAAAGCAGGATTCCAGTTGAACATTAAGAAAGAAAGAAAAATAACATAACAGAAAAACCTATGAAACTTTATATGAGACAATAAAGATAATTGGTATAGTGAAAGATTTTGAATTCCTTTGTTTAATCTTCAATCCAAGTAGAGATTACAGCCAAGAAATCAGAATACTGAGACTTGGAAGGGCAACAATGAAGGAATTAGAAAAGATTATAAAGTGTAAAATGGAGAACAAGACCATTCCCAACTCTAGTATTCCCAATTACTGTTTAAAAGTGTGAAAGATGGAGAGGAGAGAAAGCTGATAAGAAGAAAAATATGATTCATTTGAAATATTGTATTGAAGGAGAGCTTGGCAGATATCCTGGAGTGGTAAAAAGATGAACATGTGTCATAGAGTAAATAATGACTGAATTATCTCTGGAGGTAAAAATGGTGAAGCAGAGGCTGTTCTGCTTTGGGCACATCCCTAAGAAAAGATTGTCTGGAAAAGAAAAAAATGCTAGGAAGAGATGGAGGCTTCAGGAAAAGAAGAAGGCCCCGTTATGAGATGGATTGACTCCTGAAAGGAACCACAGCCTTGAGCTTACAAGAGTTGAGTAGATCTGTTGACAGGACACTTTGGAGATCAATCATACAAAGGGAGACTATAAATCAGAGGTGACTTGATGGCATATAACAACAGCAATGAGAGTCCTGACAGAAATCAACAGCATTGTTTCAGAATCCATGCCTTGTTGACCTTTCCTGCCAAACGTGAAAGCAAGAACCATTCTGAGGGTATCTAGGCACCTGCCCAAGACATATTTTACCAAAATGCTGGGAAAACTTTCATGATCTAATACGACATCTTTCTTGCAAATGTGCAACACTGCTTTAGAATTAATCTTCAGGAATTTCAGGCACTGATTCTTCTCCTTCTTCTTCTGTGTCTAGGCCATACGTGAAACTGCCAAAATGAAGGCACTTTTGGTGAGTTCATTCTGCAGTTCCTTTTGCCTGACCCACTGTGAGAAAGATTAGCAGGCAACACAAGGTTGCCATTACCAGGGTACACCCGATTGTGGTTCAAAAATACTGCAATCTTTGAGGAGGTGCTTTCTGTGTATCAAACCCATTGATGTTATCTAACAGACTACTGGTAACCTTTAACTGGCTTTTTATTTCCTTTCTGCTTAAAGCTACCTCGTCAGTCTCAAAAGCATCTGCTCATAACATGATGAAACACAGAGATGTACAGATGAGCAAATCCCATAGTCCAAAGTCCAATATGGTCAGAGCAATATAAACTTTGTTTTGAAACAAGGCCGTTGTTTTAATGTACTTTTTTTTGAAATTTTTCACCCATCTTTCATTCAGTCATTTTACTTATTGCCAGAGGGTCTTCTTATCAGTGTCTTTTTTTTTACATTTCTCTGACAGCTACACATTTAAATAAAAGTGTGTGTATGTGTGTATGTGTTTTAATTAAATATTTTTTTCCAGCATAAAAGGTTGTACTGTATTAGGTTGAATGCATAAAGGGTTTCAGAGCATCTTCTGTTCAGCCTGTAGAGCAGCTGTGAGCCTTAGGCAGAAAAACACCTACAGATTAGTATATGATTAGAATAAAAATGTAGTTTCCCCCACCAAAACATATTTAGGCTCATCTACAGTACTTCTGCCCTCAGCGACCCAAATCCATGTTTGGTCTTTTAGCTATCTTGTCTTGACAATGCAGAGACATTTGAATTTCACACAGACTATAAACCATTACTTCATAAAATAATAAGGTTCATTATTTAAAAAAATAACTATTGTCTGGAGAATTCTACATGTTGCTTGGCTCAGGTTGAAATTCAGCTCACAATAAGTGGAAGAAACTGAAAAAATCATAGCTAAAAATGAAATGACACAGCCACTACTTATCTAAAACATACAGGGTCTTACAATATCTATGAGCATATGCACATAGATGCATATGCATATGAAATCACATCAAAATATAGAATAAATTAATTGACAAGCAAACCTAGCATATTATAAAAGGCCATACAGCACTGAAGTGAATATTCATCCTGGAATCTACAGTTAATTTAATTATGCTTTTGGATTTCACATTCCCACCATAGCAAAGTACAGACAACATTCTTCTACTGCTCATATTGAGCAATTCAATATTCAAAAAAGCCTCTAGTTAATATCTAGGATTTCGTATCCGTGCCCATGATTCAAAATGCAAAGTCTGGCATTCCTTTGCAGTATCATGCTGCCATTGCCAGCAGGTGTAAGGATGCCAAGGTTTACATAGCAAAGGCCAAGATGAATGTCTGCAGTCAAGGCAGTCCACAGAATCTCCTCTTTTGCTCTCTCCCATTCAGAAAGAGACACCATGCAAGGGGAAACCCCAAAAGCTGGCTCCTTTTTTTCATCAGTTAAACACTAGTCACCCAGACACAAAGCAATTGTTGTGGCTGCTTTTCCGACAAGTTCTCTAGCTATTTATTGCCTGGGGCACAAAACAATCCAAAAACTGAAAGAAATGTGGCTTTCAGTGAAAATATGTGCATTCAAGTGCTTGTCTTCGGAGCTGCAAAGTACTGGATCCTTTCCCCCTTAAGCAGAAACATAAATTACAGGTGTTTCCATCCTATGGAATCTCTTACATGGCACTCTCAGGCATCAGAATTCAAAAAATAAGTCTCAGGTTTAGTTCCTATTGTGGTGCTATTGCTATGCATCATCTCATCTTTTCCAAATTATTGCAGTTTTCAAGGAATTGGCTGGTTTGTCACTGCCATTTCTCAGAGACAGATTTTCTCCCTCTTTGTATCTGTATGTGAATGCTAGTTAACACAACAGTGGATCCCACAAAGACCATCTTGACTGCTGACACTGGTGTCGTCAACACTGAGACTGCTCTTTGCTATGTAAATCTTGGCATTCTTTCTTTTATTTTAAAAGTTTGGAAAACCTGTGTTCACCAGAGCTGCCATTTTCTGGGACATAGGCCAGCTGTGATATACAAACCAGAGCAGGGGTTCTCAACCTATGGCCCATGGGCTGGATCTGGCCCATGGCACCATTCCATCCGGCCCACGCAATTGCTCCCACTGCTGCCTCTGCCCTTTCCTCTTCTGCCTGGCTTGGTGTGTCCCTAACACAGCTCCATAGCAGGCCAATGTTGTAAGACAGTGGTGACAATGGCGGAAGTGGCAGACACACACAGCCACCCATGTCTTACCCTTGTCTCACCCATGGCAGGCCTGTAAGCAGGGAAATGGCAGAGGCGTGGGTGAGTGTTTGTGGGCCAGACTGGTCGCGTGGGGAGAGTGTTGGTGGTGGTGATGGCATGGGGGGAGTGTTGGCAGCCTGGACTGGTGTTCCCCCAGACCCTGCTGCCAGTGGGTGGGGGGAATTGGGAGGACACCAGTCTGGCCCACCAACAGTCTGAGTGTCTATGAAATATCATGTTCTTAACAATGATTTTAAAGACATTAGTATCATACTACTATATATTCAATGAATTCCTCAAGCCTTCAATCTGAAAGTTATAGAACCTGAGAACTGAAAAAGATACTAAAAACCTCACAAGGAACTCTTTTTAAGTGAATAATTGAGTATTTAGCCCATACATAAAACCCTTTTATATTAGTTTCCTGAGCTTCTGATAACATTTTTGGGCAACAGCTGCAGAATACTTCAGTGAGCTTGTGCAGCCAAACTATGAAAAATTTCCTATGTAAAATTAGCATTTATGAGCTCCAACATCTTCTAAATGACAAACCAAATCAAGTTCAAATAAAGAAAAGCTTGTAGCAGGTGTCATTTCCTTTTGAGGAAGCAGAGGATAGCATTTGGGGAAAAATGATGAAAGTTGCTACAAGCTGACACAAAAGATGCTTAAGTATGAATGGAGTGTCAGGAATGGTTTTTAAAATAAAAAATCATACCCTTGAGTGTATCTGTCCAACATTCTCCAAATTTGACCCAAAACAAGTACACACTATCTACCATCACTTTGCTAAATCCAGTCATGACTTAATAGCCTGTTCAAAGGTTATAACATTTTATTTGGACTGCCTCCACCTATCTGAATCTGATTAGAGAATGCTGATTAGCCAGGTCATGACATATCAGAAGTTCATCTCTGTACACCTCTAATTAGTCTGCTGTCTCCCACAAATAAGATTTCTGGAGTTTTTGTTAGCTGACATGTTACTACTTCAATAAAAGTACAATTGTACTTTTTCTTATTATGCTTTCCAACTTGCTTCTAGTCCTGAAATTAAAGTTTAATAAGTACAGTATATATAAATTATAAGTAGGAGATATTTATAAGTGTCCTAGTCACCTGAAAATATTCACAAACCTAGGCTAAAACAGACATTCTGATAATAGGTCTTTATGCAAAGTAAGAACAGATTCCAATTTTCAAACCACTTAACATTCCACACAGTACATGAATACTCTTCTTTTTTAAGCTGCCTCAGTGAGAACACACACTAAACGTAAAGTATCCAATCATTTTTTAAAACCAACATCGCCTATCACATTCTTCAGAAACACAGTTGGGCAGCTTTCTTGGAATTTCATTTCATATTTATTTTGTATGGGCAAATAAGACTTTATGACACATCATATTAAAAACATTCAAAGAATAAATTCTATAAAATTTTAAAACATATAAAACAAACATTTGGTAATTAGTGGAAAAGGTTATGTATAAGCTGTTGTTAAAATGGGCTAAGCCTAGACTGGATGTCTAAATCATTTAGCCATTGAATAGCAGTGCCCTTAAGATGATGTAGTTCTTGCAGAGAGTGAGTTTGATTTTGACACAATCAGATATTGAATTTCATGATCAATTACTAGGATCAGTTGTGGGTGCAGTCTCATATGTTCCAACGATGTTCTCCAGTATGCTGGACCTGGCTAATTGGTTTCAATGTTCTGCTATCATTGTAATTGTCTTATGCAAAGCAAAACTGTTAGAAGAATTTTTAAAGAACAAGATCTGAATGCCACTGAGTAGTCCTCCAGACCTCCTCATAGACAAATATAGTCTCTAAAAAGCCATATCATGACTCTGAGTACACACAAATATGAGCAATTAGTACTTTTAATCAGTGGACAGTTCATAATCAAATAATCCTTAACAACACTGGTAGATTACATTATAGATTCCATAGATATTAATAATCTACATCAGGCTTTCTCAAAGTTTTCAGGTTGTGGGCCTCACCACGCCTCCTGGACTGCTGATGAGGCTGGTCATGTGGTTCCTCGTGCCCAGAAGAGGAGGTAAAATGAATGCCGTGCATGCACAGAACACGTTTTAATTCCTCTTCCGGGATCAGCGAGGGTGTCGGGGGCCAGATGAATTGGCGTCGGAGGCCATGCTTGCCCTGCAGGCCATAGGTTGAGAATGCCTGGTCTACATTAATGGCTGAAAGTCTCCATAAGACACCAAGTACCTTGGATAATAATAATTTCATGTCTGAAATTATTCTGGGTTGAAATATTTTTTTGTGGAAGAAACTCCACTCAAGGGATGCTCAAATGAGGCTCCTTTCATGTCATCAAGAGCTGGGACAGAGATAGATGAGTGGGAACATCCAGGAATGCCACAATTTAATTTCACTGGAAATTTTTCAATTTCAGGCGGAATTCAACTCAGAAATTATATAAACATCTAATGCTCACATTCAAGTAGAAGACTTTTTGTTGTTCAGTCGCACAGTTGATTCTGACCCTTTGTGATCCCATGGACCATTGTAGACACAATGGGCACAGAGCTAGGCTTGACTATTGCAATGCGTTCTACATGGGGCTGCCCTTGATGATCATTCAGAGGCTGCAACTGGTCCAGAATGTGGCTGCTCAGGTGGTGATGGGCTGCAGGCGGTATGCCCATGCCTCACCATTGCTTCAAGAGCAGCACTGGTTGCCAGTATACCTCCAGGTGCAATTCAAGGTGCTGGTAATTACCTTTAAAGCCCTACATGGTAGTGAGCCAGGATACTTAAGAGACTGTGTCACCCCAAGAACATCTGTCCGTCCCACCAGAGCAGACCGGAGAGGCCCCCCCATTGTTCCATCCACTAGATGAGGAAACAGAAGGATGGCCTTCTCTGTGTCTGCTCTGGCTCTATGGAAACTCCTGCCAATTGGGCTGCATCTCCAGACAGAGTTGCTCCCCTTCAGGAAAGGTCTAAAAACCTGGCTGGCAAAGCAGGTGTGGGGAACCAGCAATGTGGTGACCCCCTGCCGGCTGGCTGATTTAGTAAGAACACTCTTTCCCTCTTTTAATCTGTAGGGGCTGGGGTAATTTTTGGTAGCAGTTTCAATGTTTTTTTTATTGGTTTTTAAAATGTGATATTGGTTTTATTTTCTGTGTGCCGCCCAGTCTTTGGAGTTGGGCAGCAATATAAATCAGACAAATAAATAAATAAATAAATAAATAATATCAAATGTGTCTCTTCTGTATTGGTTTTATCATATTTTATGTCTTTGCAAAAGAAAATGAATGCATTTTTTAAAAAAAGTCACTGAAAAGTTCAGAGCACAATTTTATCTAAAATGTGTTTCTATAATTTATCATGAAATTGAGGATTTCAGAGTATCATTTTTTCATCTACCTTTTCAGAAGACAGAAAAAAAATGCCATAGTAGAGGAACAGCCTTGAATAATTTGAAAAAGAACAATGTCAAAATTCATCAGTAAAATATTAACAGTGAATAGTATGACCAGCTCAATTAAGCTTAAATGTCAGCATTAGCCACTGTCAGAAAGAGGTCACTTAATCAGTTAAGATTATCTGCCCATTTGTTCTGTCAGACAAAGGCTATGACCAGCTTCATCAGAATTGTGTAAGAGCCTTGTATCATATAAAAACCCCACTGACCTCTTAGATAAGGATTTATATTTTTCCCAAATAAGAAGATCCTAAATAAGTATATTTCGAACCTAGAATTCTAACTGATCTTGTTGGATATTGCTTGTCTTCTTAAGAAAATAATAGCTGAAAGAACAATGGTAGTAGGGGTGGTAGTTGTATTAGTGGTAATGGTTACTTAGGAACAGTATATCATGATTTTGCAATACTTTGAGATTAAAGAAACAAAGATGTCCTGTGGATAATAATCAGCAGCATTAACTTTTTACCATTAATCTTTAATTCTAATCCTGATCTATTTTGACATATTTTAACAAGTTCTGATCTATGCCGTGGGAGGATGGGCTATATAAGAACTGCTCTTCCCCTCCAGAAGCTGTTTCAGCAATGAGGGCCGAAGACCACCACCTGGAGCGCCGTTGCAGCTGTGGGGGCCCTCACCTCTCCCTCCCCGCTCCTACCGGGAGGGATAAAGGGCCGTGGGCTGCCAGGGCCAGGCCGAAGACTGCCGCCCAAAATGCCGCTGCAGCTGTGGGGGCCCCTGCCTCTCCCTCCCCGCTCCTACCAGGGATGAATAAAGGGCTGTGGGCCTGCCGGGGCCAGGCCGAAGACCGCTGCCCGGAGCGCCGCCACAGCTGTAGGGGACCCGCCTCTCCCTCCCCCTCCTACTGGAGAGGGATAAAGGGCCGTGGGCTGCCGGGGCCATCAGTGAAGTTGTTGAGCTGGTGGCTCCATCACTTGTGGACCTTGTCGCTCGGTATTTTGTATCTTTAATATATTTTTGATTACATTGTTGCTATTGTATTTTCTGTATTTTGTATTTCTAACGTTGTATCTTTAAATTTATTGTAAGCCACTTTGAGTGGTCCATTGGATTGAGGGAAGTGGGATATAAATAAAAACATTATTATTATTATTATTATTATTATTATTATTATTATTATTATTATTAGTAGTAGTAGTAGTAGTAGTAGTAGTAGTAGTAGTAGTAGTAGTAGTAGTAGTAGTAGTAGTAGTAGTAAATCCATTCAAAAATCTACTAAATAATTGTGATCATCAGAATCTTATTCAGGAAAGGCTCACCTGTGACTGTGTTGCAGCTACTTCTTAAACTGTCCATTGGATATTTCTGATGAAGGGTCACAACTGTATATGTGTACCTAGGTAGAAAACAAAGTCCCCACTTAGACCAACAGAATTATACATCTGAGAGACAGAACTGGCCATCTGAACAAATCCAAATAATGGACAAATAATAATTACAAAGCTTGGGAAGTCACCTTTGAAATAAAAATTATCATCATCATCACCACCACGAACTATCAAGTCAATTATGATTTACAGCGACCTTTTGCAAGGCTTTCTAGGTAGAGAGTACTTAAAAGTGGTTTACCATTTCCCTTAATCTGGGGGCACCCTGGGACTACTGTGCACCTTCCTCATCACTACAAATAACAGCAGCAACAACATTAAACATCTACCAGCTGACTAGGCAAAATTGTCATAGCCTTTCTTGCATACATAAGCACCAAACTGACCTGAACATGCTGATGTCAGATCTCAACATCCCAATCTTCACCATGCTGAGAAAGGCTTAACTATGACTGAGTGTGTATGAAAGGCATGTTACTGGAGTACATACCATTCGAATGAGGATGTGAATTTGGATATACTGTCCTAAAATGACTATTATTAGTGTAAATATGTTGTAGAATAAAAGCATTAATATATTTCTAATCTGGCCTTGCTTCTGAACAAATGGAAGTGATCTGCTATAAAGGCTGCTTCTTCCTAGCATTGGAAGACATCATCATATGACTTGTGAAATATATTATCTTCTGTTTATTGAAATCACTTATTGATTGAGGCTTATGAAGCCCAATGTTGTGTTGAAAGCAGACTTTTTTATTTACAAGCAATACCATTACTTTTTTGTGTAAATGCAAAAGAAAGGTAGAACAGTTAGAAGGAAAGGTTTGTCTGATCATTCTTCCTTTTATCAGGAAACATGAAAAAAGCAGCTTGGACTCTAAGTGGCTGATATTGAACCTGTATTCTCTGTAAACCCATCTGAAAGAAATTTGTTGTTATTAAGGACATCATTTTGAAAAGCCAGGCTACATATGTACCCATATGGTATCTATCAAAATATTTGTACTTGTCTATAAACTGCTGGCTCAACATTTAAGGTATCACTTGTAGGGCAACAAATCTCTACTAAGAAATGACATTGCAGGATTATAATCATATTTATGTACTACTAGATAAATCACAGGATAAAGCTTTGAGGGTTATTTCAAAGCAACTGGAGTGTTCTGTGCCAAGCTATTTCTCAAGCTGTAATAGCTTTCCTAACAGTGTACCTTGCTTTATTGGGATTAATATTACCCTTAAATGTACTGAAATTGATAACCTTTCCAGGTACATTCTTGGACTCTTTCAAACATTTTCCAGGGGGGAAAATGATCTTACAGTGTCTTGAATCAGTACCGATATTTACTTTATTCAAATACGTGTCTGAATGAACACAATTAATGCTAATTAAAAGTAACAAAATGACAGGTTCACAAAACAACATTGCATGTTTATGTATCCAATCTTACACACACTCGCAGAGGTTGGCTCGTAAGTCCCTACCTGGCCACAAAGAGAGTAGGGCTCTGCTCGGTGGGAGGGGGGAGCCCTCCCACTGGGCTGCTGGGCAGAGGGGCAAAGTGCATGCCCATGGAGAGGACGGGTAGGGACTTATGGGCCACCCTCTACATGTGTTTGATGCTTGATTGCTCTTTGGAGGAGTCTAATTAGTTTGTTTGCTTCAAACTTTCAATTACATTAGGTGAAAAAAGTTAAAATATCAACAGGAATATAAGTTTAAATGGGAAGGAAGAAAAGAAACATTTCTAAATACAGTAATACCTCGGATTACAACTCATCTCAGTTTACAGCCAAAGAGCCAGCGCTGTCCGCATCTGCAGATGTTTCCTTGCACATGTGGCAGGCATGCCTCAACACCGGAGTGCACTGAACCCTGTTTACCTTCCCACTAAAGTAGTACCTATTTATCTTGCTTTTGAACTGCTAGGTTGGCAGGAGCTAGGAGAGAGATGGGAGCTCTCTCTGTTGTGCTGCACACCGGTCTTGAACTGCTGACCAGCTGACCTTTCAGTTTTCTTAACCACTAAGCTACTGCAATCTCCCTTAAGTTATGCAGAAGGAGCAGCCCCAAAAAAAAGGTAGATCGTTTTACTAAATCCGTGCTCTAAACTCCATCCAAGGGAATGTCTAGCACTGCTATTTGACTCTTTAGGCCTGTTTCAGTTTACAAAAGTATAAGCAGCAACCTGTGACAGGTAGACACCAGGATTCCATTGGGGGGGGAGCAGTCATACCTTATTTTTCTTCTCAAAAGTGCACTGATTAGTGTCCTGTCCCCGTCCCCCACCCCCCGGAAAGGTTTCAGGAAAATAGCAACAGCAATTACACTGATATACCACCCCATTGTGCTTAGTGCACTCTCTGGGTGATTCACAAGTTAATTAGCATTTTGCCCCCAATGGGTTGGGTACTCATTTTACCGACCTTGGAAGTATGGAAGGCCAAGTCAACCTTGAGCCCTGGTCAGGATTGAACTCACATTGTTCTGGCTGCAGTACAGCAGTTTAACCACTGTACCACCATGGTTTACAACCATCAACTGCATTACCTAGTCATGACCCTGCATGAAGAATCTTCTTATATTTTGCTCTGTTTCTATTACTAGGCGTCAAATTACTTTGGAGCTAAAACAAGACAGAGGCACATATACTAGCCTGCATATGTCTGACTGCTCCAGTCTGGGGTGAATGTGCGCTGCTGCTATTGTTGCTGCAGTTGCTGTAAAAATGGTAGCTGAAAGTGGGCGGTATATTTGCACAGTTCTTTTTTATTATTGCTTTTGTCCTCTATGACATTATCTTTCCCACACATTACGCCTTCTACTATTTTTTCTGTTGACTGAAAGTTAATGAATGTGAGTCTGCTTATTTGCATATCATGACATATCATATTATTTATTTATGCAGTTAGTTTCATTTATAAGCCACCTTTCCCCCCATGAGATAAACAATAATAATTGCTCAACAATTTTAAGTTCTGATAGTGCAAGAATAAAAAGTACTAAATCATTATATAAGCGAGAAATCCTCCTACCGGTTCTTTTTCTCCCAATTGGGAACAGAGATAAAAATTATCACGGATATTATTGGATATTTTTTCCTAAAAAGGCAAAGGAACATTTCTGCTCCTTTTTCAATTTTCCAGACTGTTTGCTTATCAGAATAGCTTACACGGGAGAAGGTGAGCAAAGTAGGTTAGGAGGGCAGTTGGAACACAAGAAAAAAATCTGGCTGTCCTTCAATTTACAGGATGGCAGCTTACAAATTCTTAACAGAAGTTGCAGTGTGTGACTTCCCACTCAGATACAAAGCTGCTTTCTTTCTCTGCCATCTATAGCATTAAGGCCAATTCTTCTTGTGGTCCTGAGCTAAGCTGAAACCCTATATCAGTGGTGGCTAACCTTGGCACTCCAGCTGTTTTATTATTTATTTATTTATAGTCACATTTGTATCGCCGCCCCCTCGCCGAAGTGACTCTGGGCGGCTCCCAAGTAAAGACATAAAACATCCATAATAAAATCATTTAAAATCATCAACTACCAGAAGCCCAAGTCAGCACACCCGATGACCAGGGCTTCTGGGAATTGAAGTCCAGGAACAGTTAGAATGCCAAGGTTAGCCCTTTACTGCCCTATACCTACAAATTTCATTGAGAGGGGGAGAATCCCCCCTTTCTTTGCTTTCCCCCTCTTATTAGAGAAGAGCCCTTTAACAAAATATTTGAAAAATCTAATTTAAATTAAGGATTCTAATTTTAAATTTAAAACATGTTATTTTGGTTTAAAAAAACTCAGTGATTTTTTTATGCACCTTGCTCTCACGTAGGAACATCAGTTTCAAACATTTCTCAGATATGGATAAGAATTCTTCTTGTGCCTTTTTTGCATTTACATCCCCTGTTTGTGAAAGATCCATCAGTTTTCACATAAAACTTTGCATTTTGTGTAAAAAATGTGTTCTGTTTGAAATACAAGATTATGCATAATATTCACAGCTTTTTTTTAAAAAAAAATTGCTAACCTTGGTGCTGATTTTTTTAAAAAGTGCTGGTAATTTGAAAATTCTTGCAGCACTTAACCATCTTTTCAGTAAAATGTCTCAATGTGTCAATTGACTACTTTATTGTATTAGTTTTTCTTAAGTACAAGGAACTATGTGAATATTTGCTACATCCTTAGCCCAAAGAACTGGGTTAGTGAGAACCTGGATGACTTTATGTCTGTTCTGTTTTCTCCTTTGTTGCCTTGCTCTTCTGTAAGGAATCTCAGTATAATAACATATACAGCAGGATGTACAATAACTTTCTCTTATGTGTTGCTTAATTCTTGTTGGATGACAAAAATGGAATTACAGAATGCATTTCAAAGTAGATTGCATTACTATTTTCGTTGCCAAGCTACACTAAAAGCCTAGTCTCACATGCTTAAAATCCATTTTCTAGAAGCCCTCCCATAGAGACAAGAATACTGGAGCCTGGTGTTAGGGGTAGAATTGTGGAAGAAACAATAGCTGACATATGCTTGAAGAAAATCAGCCTTAATAACTCTCTTGGGATGTACAATGGAAACTAAGGAATGATGCAGGATAGAGAGAAGGGCCTTAAATGAAATATCAAAGAGGTAGGAATGAATGTGTTTTCCAAGAAACTAACACTACCTACTCATCTCAAGGTGGAAACCCTTCCAGAATTCAATTATGCCATACCCTTTCCCCCAAACAAAATAAAACTAGACCATTTGAAAAGACTGAAGTGAATCAAAACACTAAAGTCTATTTCATATAGCTATGCTTCCTTCTCCCAGCCTAGGAAACAGTAATAACAGCCAGCAGTGCCAACGTTCTTACACTATTAAAATACACATTTTTAAACGAATCAGACTAGACATTAGTACAATACTGAACTTCAAATTGTGGTGAAATATAACAATATACTGGGAGAATGCATTTTTCTTAGGGGAGAACAATACAGAGGCTCAAGTAAGTCAATCAATAGCAACGCAAACATGTTTTCTTCTGGCATGGTCACTCACGCTGAGCAGGATTAGAGATACACTACCAGATAAAAGAATCAACACTCCTGGCACAAAATGTGATAAGGTGAAGAACATTAAGAACATGATGTATGATTATACAATGGTTGTTATTATGCCTAGTGAAAAGCTATAGTATTGCCAGTGAAAGAAAGAAAAAGAGAGAGCAAAGAAATCCACAGTGGTAATGTCATACAATTCTTTTTCCTTAGCCGAAGTATCTTATTACAGGATTAGCATTATGTTTGTTCCCTGGGCAATTTGTTACAATCAAGTAAAAATCACAACTATAATGAATGATGTTAAATTCCTAGATCTGGAAAACAGCTGCAAGTCATTGAAATCTTCCAAACAGTTTCTGTTTGACAGTTACAAGGGACACAATCCCATGTTGTTTACAGATTTGTAGGAGCTAGAACAAAATATTTCTCAGAACAAGTCAAGGCTGGAAGCAACACAAGGTTGGGTCATGGGAAATGCGGGATGTAAAAAAAGGAGGACAGATTAAATAGGAAGCAGATTTGTGTGGATGAAGGTTGAGGATGTTAAGTGTACATGTCAGATAAAAGAGATGTAGTTTAGGGGGCCCGCATTGTCCCAGGAGCCACCACCTTTGGTACTGGATGGGGTTCTTTTGCCTCAGACAGACCCAGTGCACAATTTGGGGATTCTCCTGGACTCACGACTCCTGCTTGAAGAGCAGGTAGCAGTTGTGGCCAGGAGGGCTTTTGTGCAACATCACATTATTTGCCAATTATGTCCGCTCCTGGACCAGGACTCCTTACTAATGGTCACTCATGCTCTAGTCACCTCCAGACTAGATTATTGTAACATGCTCTACATGGGGCTGCCTTTGATGACCATTTAGAGGCTACAGCTGGTGCAAAATGCGGCTGCCTGCATGGTGATGGGGTGTGGTCACTACGACCATGCCTCATGCCTATTGCAGGAGCTGCATTGGCTGCTGGTGTGCCTCCAGGAGCAATTCAAGGTGCTGGTAATGACCTTTAAAGCCCTCCATGGTAGTGGACCAGGATACTTAAGAGACTGTGTCACCCCAAGATCATCTGCCCATCCTACAATATCAGACCGGAGGGGCTCCCTAGTGGTTCCATCTGCCAGAGAGACTCGTCTCTCTGGCACTAGAAGGAGAGCCTTCTCCATATCTGCTCCGGCCTTGTGGAACCTCTTGCCAACCGAGTTGCACCTCCAGGCAGAGCTGCCAGCCTTCAGAAAGGGCCTTAAAACCTGGATAGTGCATAGAGCATGGGTGCCCCCCCCCTTGCTGGCTTATATAAGGCTGTCCGTTTTCCCCCCAATTTTATAGGGTGGGTGTTTTAATCTGGTTTAAATAGTTTTTAAAGTTTTTAATAGTTTAGTTCAGTATGATGGGGACGTTTTGTATTTTGAACTTTTGGTACTGTTATGAGCTGCCTGGAGTCACTTTGGCAAAGGAGGCGGCAATACAAATACAGTAAATAAATAAATAAAAATAACTCAGTTCTCTGTTGCTCTGTGTGGGTTTACAGACAGATTGCCTCTGTCTGTAATGAAATCTACATTAGCTGTATCTCAGTAATTTATAATATAATTATGATGGAAAATCCAGGGTAAAGCATACACATAATCATGCCATACATCAATCATGTATATAGACATAACATCAATACTACATCATGTTGCCAAAAGCGGGAATAGGTCCATATCTATCTGTGGCTTGGATACACAGCTCATCTGAAATGGGCTGATGCAGACTAAATTGGATTCCTTGAGATCATGACATCTTTGCATCCACATAACAAATGCACCTCAAGCAACCATATTTGGTCTGCATCCTTTAAGAAGAGCAGATAAAATAAAAGCAATCCCTTTTCTTGACACCTCCTGCTTCTGGGAGGAAGCTTTAAATTTTTAAATTTCCCCCAATAAAAGGTACAGTGAATCAGCACTAGACTAATAAGCTTTTTTTTAAAAAAAGACAGCTTTGCTTCCTTTCTCTGTTCCATGGAGTAGCAGAAAGTTTTCAATTTTCCAGCTACCCAATATTATTAAGAAGTTAAGCTATCTGTTTTAGTTGGGAAACTAAAACCAGTTAGGGAATTTTAAAGCAGGAAGTTCTGCCTTGTTTGATCCTGGTGACATCACATCCGAAAAACTGAACCAAAATGGAGCAATCCTTCCTGCGTATAAAAAAGAAGAGCCCCTGATAGGTGCAGATAGGAACACTCTAGGCTAGGGTGAAGCTGGTTCTCTCTAGCAATTATGTCATCTGATTGCTGGTAAAAGGTGTGAACCAACACTCTCCATAGCAGACAAAGCAGTGACAAAAGGTCTTCCAAATCTTAAAAACTGGAAGAACAGTAGATGTAGTAATGAATATGAATTCAGAATATGGCAAAATGAGAGGTATGGATGAGTAAATGAGAACATGTAGTCCAGGGATCAACAGTTCATTGAACAGCAGAAGTACCCTTTGCTTCTTTGAGGCTATGGCTGAATATGTGTAGACTTGCAGTCACAATCTGTTGTATATTAAAGCACAATTGCAAGTTGCGCGGGCAGCGCCTTGCATGGAAAAAATGGTGGTTTCCCGCCATCCAAATTAGGAGCTAAAAGTGGCACGAAATCTCCCTATATATAATGTTATTATTGGTTGGTTATGCTTGTCCAGTGGGTCGCTACTTTGTATCAAGGAGCTACCGCTGGGGAGACACTATATAAGCTCCATGGGTAAACAAGGGTAGGGCTGGACCGGATCTATACTACCCATTCTCCACAGGTAGCCAGTACGTGCTAAGCCTGGGTCTCCTCCACACGCTAACACTACTAGTGTAGCTTAGTCATTGCCAATCTTCTATGGCAGATTCTGGAGGGACTGATGTCATAGGATTCGTATAGCCATCTTTGTGTCTGGAGCGCCTTGTAAGCTTTAGCTTAAAGACTGTTTAATAAACGCATGTTGCTGTTCTGTTCATTGTTGCCTCAACTACTGCTTATAAGGGCCGGACGTGACACAATCCTACTGTAACGATACATCACAACCAGGTCACTTCCAGGGCATATGAAATACAGTGAAGAGCCAACATTTAGAAACATGGGTGCTTAGTTTTACTGTTTCGTTGTTGTTTAGTCGTAAAGTTGAGTCTAAGCCTTTGCAACCCCATGGACCATTGCATGCCAGGCACCCCTATCCTCCACCATCCTCCTTAACCTGCCCAGTTCTGTGCCCATTGCATCAACAATACCATCTATCCATCTCATTCTCAGCTGCCACCTTCTTATTTTGCCCTCGACCTTTCCCAGCCACCCGTACTCCCCAACTCTGCTTTGGGTTCGAAGCAGCTACAGCAGTCAAAGCAGAGATGGGGAGCACGGGCCACGCTCAAAGCAGCTACAGTAAATGAATTCCACCCCCCAGCTGCTTTCAACACAATGTATTGCAGGCAGGCGCAGCGCCTGTCAAATCAGCTGGGGGTGAGGGGGAGAATCCTTAAGATGCCAATTGCAAAGTGCATTTGGGGTGGTGAGAAAGGGTCCCACCTTGCTGCTACAAAAGGCTCTTTGTGTGTGTCTGTGGGCTTGCCCTCCACCGGGAGTCGAGGCTACGAAGCTCCGGCAGAGCTCCTCCAAATGCAAGCCTGGGGTTTGTAGCTTCATTCCTGGTGAAGAGCCCTCAGTAGCCACGTTGACCTCGAGGCCCGGGGGGCTAGAAGCTGCCCTGGCTGGCACTGGGTCCCTCCCACCCTTCTGAATTCAAAACCACCACCGTGGGCTCACCCTCTGCTTTGACTTCAGAAGGGCCGGGGAGAGCTGGAACTGATAACAGTGTTTAATGAAGCATTTAGTAGCATCACCCATAAAATTCAAAATAAATACCATCTTGCTCTTCTCCCAAATGAATCACAGTAAATACTGGAAAACTGTCTGTTCACTGTAAATCATAAATGCAGAAAGTATAGCAAAGTGTTGTGAATAAGAAATGGATTGAAGGTTACCAACAAAGCAGTTAAACTCTGACTACCATGACAAATGAGTCTCCAGATAAATGTACAATATTAATCATGCCATTCAGGAAACAAAGGGAAACTACACAGGTGCTAGCAGAAGATTCAGTAAAGAATGGGGATGAGAAAACATTTACAGTGCTTATTCTTGTGAAATTAAAATCAATGTTCACACAACAAAAAATACAAACTAAAGCTATAAATACAATAAGGAGTTGAGTGTGGCTATCAATGACACTGAGTAAGCCTTCACTCAGATATATTTTCTTTGTATTTCCAGGAAACCAATAACACAGTTTCCCAAAACCTACAGAAATGAAGGCAGAGAACTCACAAATATTAGTAACATTGAATAAAAATGGCAGGCTCATGATCAACTGAAGAAGCCCTATAAGATAAGTTATATCATGATCTCCTCCCATAAATTAAAGTACAAAATACAAATACATTCTCCTATGATTGTATAGGAGTGCTGGTCAAATTTTAGCAACTTGAGATCAGTTTTCCATTCGATTTGATAATTTCGCTGGCAGTTTTCAGCAGCAGACTTAAAACTGTCCAAAAGTTGTCAATCGGTGAGTATAAATTTAACAATAAATTTAAAAAAAATAAAAATAAGGTGGGGAAAATTTTCATTTAAAAATGAAATTGTTGCTGAACTGAAAACTAAGGTGAATATTCCCAGTATCATTGTGTCACGCTGAAACTTAAGGAGCAACAAATATCATTTGCATACATGGAAAGTGGTAAGCAATATTTTATCAATACATGATCTATTCTGGTTACACTTTAAACAGAGCTAGAATTAGAAAGCAGTGAATGTGTATGGATGAAGGCCAGGAATAATTTCTATGGTTACCCTTTGTTTGCCCCACCCTTTGTTTAACACTCACACATTTGCTACATTTTAGCAGCTCCTATAGAACAGGGAAGAGTACAACCCAATACCACCATGTGTCTCTGAAGGGCATGCAATGTGCCACCAGCACCCTTACCCCTTAACACACCTCCAAAGCTAAAGTAAAAATTGTATGATTGGCTATTTCAGTCCAAAAATAATAATGAAATGTTGAAGGGGTAAATGTGGTGTTGGGAATCAGACAAATTCTTCCTTGTTCCTTTTCCATTGATTCATTAGTCAGGCATGGAAGGCATAAGTGAGATCTGCTTGCACTCTACCCATCACAGTGTGCTTATGTGATCTCAAGTCCGGACTGTATATATACCAGCAGAGTTTCTCTGCACTGATGTCTACATTATTGCTCTCTAAATATGACTGAGGGAGGCATTTTACAATCTGACTTATAGGGTTGCCTTAGGCAGCTGTACTGCACAGAATCTTCTCTGTTTTTCACTGTTGCTACTGATACGATCATTTCCTAAGATCTTCTACTACAAATAGTTTAAATTTGAAATGGCAGTGTCTTAAAAATTCTGCTTATGAAATTCAAAGGCTGTGTTTGAAACTGCTAGGATAAGACAGAACAAAAATACTGTATGAACAAAATGCAAGCGCGGCGCCAAAATGGCCACCATGCTCTTTGCGCCCCCCCCCAACCCGGACACAGACATCCGGGATAGTGAGGGGGCGTGGCCACCCTCCATAAAAGGGGTGGCCACGAGGCAGCCTGGCTGCAATTTTGTGAAGCGACGGAGCGGAGAAGTTCGCTCCGTCGCTTCCTCCCTTGTCGCCTCTTTCAAGAGGCTCGATTTGCTTGCATCGGAGGTTGTTCCCTTCCTCCGACCGCTGCACTGCAGTGGCTCAGGTGGCTAAGAGGCTGACTGGGAGGCTGAAGGTCAGCAGTTCTATTCCTGAGTACTGCAGTGCGGAATTCTCTTGATCCCTAGGCTCAGGCGGCCCATTGGTCGCGCCTGGGAGAGGGCTTAGCCCACCCCTCTACTTTTTCGGGAGTGCCACCGGGCCAGAGGGCTCGGACGACATCACAGCAGGTGGGTGGCAGGGTTGTTGGTCACAGTTCCACCAATGAGCCCAGGCTGAGGGCTCGGGCGGGGGGGGGGGCGGCATAGGCCTGCTCCACTGGGTTTTTTGCCCCACTGCTTCTTTGCCCGGTGGGGCATAGCGGCCCACTCGGGCACGGTGCGGGTTTCCGCCCCACCGTCATTCCAGCCCCGCATGGGCTGGATCAATGGGCATGGCCCTATTCTGGCCAGGGATTACCACATTGGTTTATCACTCATCAATGACCCGGTGGGCCATCCAGCCCATCCGGCCCACCTTTTCCTGGTGGGTCAGATGCTCAACTCGGCGGTTCCGGCCCACATGCCAGCCACGGCTGCGCACTGGGCTGCCAACAGGTTTGAGCTGCTGGAGGCCATCCGGCCAGCGCAGGCCGGTGCCTCGCAGCTCCCCATCCGGCCTGGACGCACGGAAACACGGAGCTCAATGGCCATCGTGAACTCCGACGCTCACCACGGGCCGGAACCCCCGGTGGGGGCGGCTCGTGGGGGTGCAATGAGTGAGTATCCTGGTCAAATCAGCACACCTGTGACACTAGCTTTAGCACGGGGGGGGGTACAGTGGCCATGGCCGCAACAGGCCAATTACACCCTGGTTCTTACAGGGGTGACCGCCCCTATGCTTTTCCTTAATTCCTCAGGGGTCTGATGGGCCTTATTATGTGTATCCCTACTCCTATCCGTGCCAACGATGGTTCTGCCGACAGCCGGTTACTCCATGCCCCTGGGTGCCCATTTGTCCCGGGCTATTGGCAAGACGATGTGGCGTGGGGAATATATTCCCATTTTCCCCTCCTGCAGCGTGAACACACTGATTAGGACATGGAGGGGCAGGACGACAGGGACAGTGAGTTGCCCCGTCGCTGCAAGCTGCCTCGCATGGGGCCAGTTGGTTACCGGCCTATCGGGTATCCATGGCAGGATATATAAGGGCCCTCCTGATTTGGCCATCCCAATGGTCCAGTGCTTGGACAATATTTACCAGGCCGTGGTTGCTTTCCTGGCCCGTCATGGTTAGTCTACGGCCAAGACCTTGGGATGAGGGCTGCCCTTCACCCTGGAATGAGAGTGATGAGCCCTGTTAGCACTTGTGGCTAATATATATGACTCCTACGTGGCCAGCGCCTAGGCTCCGTATGGAGAGTCTACTTTCGGGCAACTACCTCTGTGCCGTGATTTGGAGCTCGCAGATTAAGTTAGCTGCAACCATTTTCAGCAGGGGATATGTTTTGCAGGGCACTGGAACTGGGAGATGTGTTGCTCGATCAGGAGTGGGCTCTGGGGAAGTTTCGCTCCTCAAGGGCCAGTCAGCCGGAAAAGGGTACTAGCCTGGCGCTGCCATATGTCTGGTTGCTTCCCCACATGTGCTTGTGGTGGCGTGTGATTCACGCCCTAGCCTGCCGTCTGCTACCAGACGGGTCTACCCCTTACTGAATTAAAATTGGTACCCATTCCTTCGGGTTGGGTGCCACATCAACTGCGGTTGCATTTGGGTACCCGGAGCCTGGCATATGTTGCATGGGCAGGTGGGGATTTGCGCAATTTTCTCTGTCTGTTCGTCCCTTCACTGCAGGAGTGCCTTGTTCTGCCCTCCATTCTCCCTCCTTATTTTACAGACCCTGTGTGTTCCTGCACACGGGTAGTAGTGTGGCTTGTGGGCCACAATTATGTGCACTGGGGTGGCACAGTATCCTGATTCATCAGAAGGGGGACCAAATCTCGGGCTACGCGTAACCACGTGTATCCAGTGGTATGGTGTGCACGGCATATAGGTGGCGGGAACTGTTGACATTCCTGATGTCCATTGGGGATGCTGGACCGCCACATGTTTTAATTCTGCACCTCGGAGGCGGTGATCTTCCACGGATTGCTAGCCCGGACTCAAAGACTTCCGAGTGCAGTGACCTGGCATTTCTTTGCCATTTATGGCCGTTTACACGTTGCCATGGTCATACATCGTGCCAAAGCACTATTATAAGGGAGGCTTTGACTCCGCGGTTGGATTGTGCCCGGCGGTCAGTGAACAGGGCTGTTGCCTAGTTCCTTATCCAGAATGGCTTGGGGACAGCCATTTGTCATCTGGGGGTAGGGTTACAGGAATTTGGCCTGTATTCTGGAGATGGGGTTCACCTGCCAACAAGCAGATGCACCTCTTGTTTGAATAACGTGCAGGAGGGCCAGGTGACCGAATTGTCTGTCAAGGGGGGCGGCTCCTGCTGCGATTTTGGCAATGTTGCCAAGTGTAAGGTGCCTCTCCAAGAGTGGCAGGTGATGCATGGACGCATCGACTTCGCCTGCAGAGTGGTAACACCAGTCAGTGCCTTCACCTGGTGTCTGGGTCACACTATGGTGGGTCTTCATACACGACGCCGTGGGGTACGGCTGACTAGGGGTTTATGTACAGACCTGTTGGTTTGGCTCACATTACAGCAGGACTGTCATGCTGTCTCCTTTTGGAGGTCTGAGCTTATGGTCAGCCCCAGTTCCAAGTACGGTTGGATGCCTCCGGCTCCCCGGGGTGTGGGTTTTAACTCAAGGACAGCGTGCCTATGGTCTTTGGCCCCAGGAAGGGCATGGATCGCTTACCCGATCCTACGTTTCTGGAGTTTCTTCAATTTCGGGCCCCCTTATGCTCTGGGGGGACGGGTGGGCTGATTCTGTGCTTCACTTTTGGTGTGACAATGCTGCGGTGGTGCACATTGTTAATGCCCAAACATCTAAACCCCCCAGAGTCATGACCTCAGCTCACCTATTGTTCTTGGGCCGTGCGCTTGAATGTGCTCCTTAGGGCTAGACATGTGCAAGGCATTAATAATGATATTTCCGATGCTTTATCCGGCCTGCAGATCTCCCAGTTCCGTGACTTGGCTCCAGACCCAGGGGAACTCACCTCTCCACTCCTGGCTGAGATATGGACATTTGGCGAAGGGACGTGAACCAGACGAGTTGCTTGTCTTGGCACCTCGCACGCATACGGCGTGTCAGCATCCACTCCTTCGCTTTAGAGCCTTTTGTGGGCACAGGCAGTTGCCTGAAATGTGCCCGATACCGGTCGCCTAGGTTTTACAATGTATGGTGCGCCTTATGATATGGGGTTGCCCCCATGCACCATAGCCACCAGGCTTTATGCCTTGACATTCATGGCCAAGGCAAGGGGCTTTACTGACTGCGAGTGTTTTCTGTATACACCATCTATTGGAAGGGTGGACACATGTACGTGGCCGCCGCCCGGACACACGTCGCCCTGTTTTCACAGGTATTCTGACCTTGACCCACCTTGCACGAGTTTGCCATAGACTATGTTACAGTAGGTGGGAGGAGCCTCTTTTCATGCAGCTACCACCGTAGCTTTCTCTGGAGCTCTGCGAATCAGCGAGCTGGTCCCATGGTCAAAGGGGGACGTGTTTTGTAGGGCACTGGAACTCGAAGATGTCTCTATCAACCAGGAGTGGGCTCAGTTGAGGATTCGTTCCTCAAAGGCCGATCAGCATGGAGTAGGCAGTGGTGTAGACTGCTATGATGTACATTTGCTGACATCTGTCCGGTTGGTGCCCTACATGCAATTTTGGCAGTGCCTGCTGCGCGCACTGGCCTGTTTTTCTGCCACCAGGATGGGTCTCCCCTTACCAAATTTAGGTTCTGGAGGGTGACCGGTACCGCGCTTCACAGTGTGGGGCCCGTTATGGCACCCATTCATTCAGGATAGGCGTCACATTGACCGCGGCTGCGTTTGGGTACACGGAGGCGGATATATGTGGGCACGTGGGGGTGTGCGTGTATTTTCCTTATATGTACGTCCCCTCACTGTATGAGTACCTAGTTATGTCCTTAACCCCCTTTTCCTTTTTTACAGATCCTGTGTGTCTCCGCACACCGGTGGCAGTGGGGCTGGTGGGCCACAGCTATGTACACTGGGTGGCAGAACATGCTGCGGCGACAGAGTGTGGACCCCAGCTCGGGCTGCGTTCATCCGCACGTATGCGGTGGTATGGTATGTGCGGCATGAGATGGCGGGAACTGTTGCCATTCCTGATGTCCATCAGGGATGCTGGACTGCCTGATGTTCTTATTCTGCACCCCGGCGGCGATGATCTCACATGGATCACTGTCCTTTCCTTAAAATGTTGAGGTGCAGTGACCTGGCGTTTTTACATCATTTATGGCCATACAAACGGTTGCTATGGTCTAACATCGTGTCGAGACACCGTTTTAGAGGAGACATGGATCTCCGTGGTTTGGACCGTCCCCGGCGGTCAGTGGACAGGGCTGTTGCCCGGTTCCTTGCTGAGCATGGCTTGGGGACAGCCAGTAGACACCTGAGGATAGGCTTGCAAAAATTTTGACTTATAGGCAGGATATGGGGTCCTCCTGTTGGCCAGAGGTATGTACCTCTTTCTGGAGTAGGTGCAAGCAGGCCTGGTGACCAAGCTGACGGTCTGGGGGGGGGTGAGTCATCATGGATGCCTCCCCGTGTAGCGGGTAGCACTGCGTAAGGTAAAGATTTATGACACATAGGTATCCGGCAGGTTCGCAATTGACTGGCCAACACGTAGATAGGTACAGGGGAAACAGGTTTGGCCGGTCAAGGGCGAACTATGAAATGGGTGATGTCAGGAGCTTCACAGCCTGCATCACCTTGATATTTGAATGGATACACGTCATACGGTGGGGTCAATAGATAGTATATTGACTCCGGTCAACAATTTATTTGTGTCAACAAACAAATTGATACAAATTGATACATGTAGCCAATTTCCATTGGCATTTAGGGTGGAACCTTACCAGTGCTCCTGCAGCCTGCTTACCTTAAAGAATTACAATTGGATGATACACCAATTGAAAGTGATAATTCGGACTAGGGCATTATTCAATAAAAGTGGCCAGATACCTTTAATCCAATACCGGTGTCTGAGTCTTTATTTGGGTGGGTGCGCCTGCAATGAGTTATACTTTTAAAAGTTCTGTTTTAGATATAGCTATATACAGAAATTTGTCTTCAAGTATGTCCTCGTAGCTTTATTACTTGAATCAATGCCCAATATGAGTGAATGTTTCTGTGTGCTTGTATACGTGTATTGTGTTTGGATCAGCTGAATACAAATCTGAATATAAACCTTGACTGAAGGATACATGGATGTCAGGAAGGTTTAATGACTCAATCATGCACACTCTGAATATGTTAATGCAATCAAACATACATTTTAAAACTGCTCTTCAAGAAGAGAAATATTTACCAAAATCCAAAGTACAGCAAATCAAAGTATACCATGAATTTATAAAAAATGGCTAACCATTTTCATGAGGCCAAATCAGCTTGCAATTTATAAGAGAACATAAAATTTAGTAGTACCTATGATGTGTTTAAACAAGTATAAAATAGCAGAAACAAAAGAACTCTACAACCTTGTTGAATAAGTTTAGAATTGTCATAAGTAACGCAACAGATTCTATATTCTTTTCTATCTTCGCTACATGAAGAAAATGCACATATGGATCAAATCATGGTCAGCAGTTTTTTCAAATGAGAGTTATTTTACTTGTAAATTTTGTGAGAAATACTGAAGGTTTTTGAAAGACAACTATGATTTTTTAAATGTCCTTCTGACAGAAAAAAGTTCTGTCAGATTAATTAAGAACCTCTCACATTATCGGCATACTTTTTATTTCATCACAAAAAAGAGATTTATCAGAGCTTTTTGATATTATGCACAGAAATGCTTCCTTGCAGCCCTTGTTTAACAAGAAAAGTTTGATTTTATCATTTTCTCTGAGTTATTCTTAAGAATGGTTTGCCTGATAGATACTTCATGGTGACCTTTACAGTTCTGTCACTCTTTATAGTAACGAGACCAGTCAGTCATTTTTTATCAAAGTGTTAGAAAGCTGTGGTCGTCACCACAGAAAATATGATTGTATAACACAGTGTGTTGTTGTCAGCCAGACAACATATTAGTACAAACCATGAGTGTTGTCATTTGACAAAGTGGTTCTAACTGCAGAACACTCAAGCATTATCAGCCAAATGAAAGCGCAGCGCCAAAATGGCCGCCACGCTCTTTGCAGCCCCCCCCCCGGACTCAGACATCCGGGTGAGTTAGGGTGTGTGGCCACCCCTCTATAAAAGGGGTGGCCACGAGGCAGCCGAGCTGCCATTTTAAAATAGCGACGGAGAGGAGAAGTTTTCTCCGTCGCTGTTCCTTCGATTCTTCGGCTCTTTTAGCCCTTGGCTTTCTCGGCTGGGAAGGAAGAAGTTGCACAGAGCCTTTGGCTTGCTGGCTGCTCTGTGCTTTTTGGCATAGGTTGATCCCTGGACAGGGATCCTGCTATTTCTACGATATGCCTCCCAAACGGAAGGCCCCGGCGACGAAACCGCGGCCAACGGGGAGGACTTTTGCCGGCCCTGCGCAGCGCGGGGGGCAGCCCTCAGGTCGGAGGACCAGGGCTGCACCCACGCGGCAGGGCACTACCCCCACTGATACCGGTGGGGCGATGCAGGCTGGTGCTTGGCCCTTGGCTGGCCAGCCTCCGACCGGCCCTTCAGGGGCTTCGGCCCTCGGCCCGCAGTTGCCGGCCACGGGTCAGGTCAGTGGGGGAGGGCCCGGTGCTGGTGCACAGCACGTTCCCCCTCCGGCCCCTCATGGGCCGGAGTTTTGGTCATGGCCCTATTCGGGCCCAGGCTCTCATTTTGGGGTTCCTGGTCAAATGCCTGGTGGGCCGTCCGGCCCACCCAGCCCACTTTATACTGGGGGTTCTGTGGCTGTGGATGCATTGCTAATGCATTTAGCTGTGCTTGAGGCATACTTGGGGATCGCACACAACCCCATGACAGGGGGCCCTTCTCTCTCTGCCAGGGGCCTTTCGTGTTCACCGGCTACCACACTACAACAAGCGGCCAGCCGGGTTGAGCTGCTTGAGACGCTCCGGCCTGCGCCTGCCGGTGTCTCGCAGCTCCCTGTTCGTCCAGAGCTACAGCAGGAGAGTGGTCAGGTGTGGCCCCAGAGCTCGATTCCAGTCGCGAGCTCTGACGCCCGCCGTGGGCCGGAACCCCCAGTGGGGGCGGCTCACGGGGGTGCACCTAGTGAGTATCAGGTTCAAGTTAATGCACCCACATCACAGTCAACTTCCAGTGGTGGGGTTCAGTGGCCGTGGCCTCGTCAAGTCGAGGCGAGTGGGCATTAGTTGCCAGCCTATCCCAGTGCCCCTTGGTTCCATACTGGCACAACGTTGGGGGTGGGGGTTTCCGCCCCCAGGGCAGTGCCGGGCATCGCAGGGGCTGTCCAGGTTCCGCTGCGTATGCCCCGTGTACCTAATGTGCCGGTGACGGCCTTGCCGACGGCTGGTTATTCATTGCCCCTTGGTGATCATTTGTCCCAGGTCACGAGGGAAAAGATTTGGCGGGGGGAGTACGTGGATATATTCTCCCTATTGAACCGTGAGCCCACTAACGAGGAGAGAGAGGGACAGGACGACAGAGACAAAGAGCTGTCCCGCTGTCGTAAGCCACCACGCACCTGGGCCAACTGGTTGCCTGCATATCTTATTTATATGGCGGTGTACTTTAGGGCCCGGCCTGATCTGGCCATTCCTATGGTCCAATATTTGGACAATATTTACAGGGCAATGGTGGAATTTCCTGGCCCATCGTGGTTGGCTTACGATGAGGAATTTAGAATGAGGGTGCCCTTGCACCCGGAGATGAGATGGGATGAGCCCTGTCAGAAATTGTGGCTATTGTACATGACCCCCACGCGTCCGGCGCCTGGGGATAGGTACCATTGTGGCCATGCCGTGCAGCGAGCTGCTCCAACGCAGGCTTCCCGCCAGCCGGCGGGGCAGGGGGTTCCAGCCCGCTTGCTGTGTTGGAGCTTCTCGGCTAACGGCGTGTGCAATAAGCGGCAGTGCTGATACAAACATGAGTGTCCCTCTTGCGCTGGCCCCCACACCGCCGCCGCGTGCCCACGGGCCAGTGGGTCACAGGGCAGAGGTAGAGGTGGACAGGGAGCAGGCAGAGCTTCTGCTGATGGAGCTAGCCAGACAAAAGGCCCCCTCCCCAGTTAATGTGTATATGTTGGAGCGATGGCTCTCAACTTATCCAAGGAGAGAGGACGCAAGGTACCTCCTCGAGGGTTTTCAGTGGGGCTTCCGTATCCCATTCAAAGGAGTGCGGGGACCCCAAGATGCACCCAATTTACTGTCCCTGAAGGGTAGAGAAGAGGTGGCTGCCCTGAGAATTGCTAAGGAGGTTGAGGCCAAGAGGGTGGCAGGCCCCTTTTCTGTACCACCCTTTCCCAACCTGAAGGTCTTCCCTCTGGGGTTGGTACCCAAAAAGGCCCCGGGGGAATTTCGTTTAATCCACCATTTATCGTACCCGGCGGGTTATTCAGTCAATGATGCTATTCCTGATGACCTTTGTTCAGTCAGGTATACGTCCTTTGACCAAGCCCTGCGAATGGTGCGCTCTTGTGTTCCTGGTGCCCTCCTGGCAAAATTCGACATTAAATCGGCATTCCGATTGTTGCCAGTGCACCCGGAGGACTTTGAGCTATTGGGTTTTAGATTCCAAGGGAAATTTTATGTAGATAAGGCCATGCCTTTTGGCTGCTCTATATCCTGTTCAGCATTTGAACGTTTTAGCACTTTCCTTCAGTGGGCCTTTGTTCGCAGGTCCGGGTCTCGGTCTGTAGCCCATTACAACGATGACTTTTTGTTCGGGGGTGAACGGGGCTTGGACACGTGCACGCGTCTCCTCACCACATTTCAGACGCTAATGCAGGAACTGGGTGTCCCTTTAGCGCCCGAAAAGACCGAGGGCCCATCCACTACCCTCACATTTCTGGGTATTGAAATTGACACGGTCGCACAGGCATCCCGGTCACCCATCGATAAGGTCACCCGGATCTCCGCGATGGTTTTGGCCTTGCTGGCCAAACGTAAAGTGTCACTTCATGAGCTTCAGGTTCTACATGGCCATCTTAACTTTGCCTGCAGGGTGGTTACGCCTGGCAGGGCATTTGCTCGGCGCCTATGTGACGCCATGTCTGGCCTGTCAAGGCGCCATCATAGGGTCCGACTGACCAGGGGCATGCGGGCTGACCTTTTGGTTTGGCTCACATTCCTGCGGGACTTCAACGGGGTCTCCTTTTGGAGATCCGACCTTTTAGTTTCCCCTAGGTTTCAAGTACAGTCGGATGCCTCCGGCTCCCTGGGATATGGGATTTACTTCCAGGGGAGGTGGGCTTATGGCCAATGGCCTCCAGCATGGCGGGGCCCGGATCGCCTCCGCGATCTTACATTCCTTGAGTTTTTTCCAATCCTGGGAGCTTTGATGCTACGGGGCGAGGAGTGGGCCGACTCTGTGGTTCACTTTTGGTGTGACAATGCTGCGGTAGTGCACATTGTCAATGCTCAGATGTCTAAATCACCCAGGGTGATGGCTTTAGTTCGCCAGTTTGTGTTACGTAGCCTACGTCTGAATGTGCTTTTTAGGGCCAGACATGTACCAGGCATTAATAATGATATTGCTGATGCTTTATCCCGCCTGCAGATCCCCCGGTTCCGCGCCTTGGCTCCGGACGCAGAGGAATTCCCCTCACCACTCCCGGCCGAGATTTGGACATTTGGCAAGGAGAGGTGAACCGGGCGATCGGCATGTCCTTGGCGCCCCGCATGCGTAAGGCGTATCATCATGCTTTCGTTCAATTTATAAATATTTGCATGCAACTTCAGTTGCCCGAGGTGTGGCCCATTCCAGTGGAACAAGTTTTACAATTTATGGTTTATCTACACAGTCAGGGCCTCGCTCCCCGCACTATAGCATCCAGGCTGTCAGCACTGGCATTTATTGCTAAGGTGAGGGGTTTTGCTGACAGCATGAACGATTTCCGCATACGACATGTTTTGGAGGGGTGGACACGGGAACGTGGCCGCCACCCGGACACTCATCACCCAATTTCCCCAGGGGTGCTTACCCACCTTGCACGAGGCTGGCATAACCTATGTTTTGACAGGTATGAGGCGGCTCTTTTTCATGCGGCTACCACGGTGGCCTTCTTTGGAGCGCTCCGCATCAGTGAGTTGGTACTACTGTCTAAGGCGGATGTGACTCGTAGGGCACTGGAACTCGACGATGTCTATGTTTCTAAATGAGTGGGCTCAGTTGAGGATACGGTCCTCAAAAGTTGATCAGCACGGCGTAGGCAGTGGAGTTAGACTGCTACGATGTTCCATTGCAGACATCTGTCCGGTTGGTGCCCTACAGGAGTTCTTGGCAATGCGTGGCACGCACCCTGGCCCATTTTTCTGCCACCAGGATGGGTCTCCCCTTACTAAATTTCAATTTTGGAAGGTGACCGGTATGGCACTATCCAGTGTTGGCCTCCCAGGGGCTCGTTACGGCACCCATTCATTTAGGATAGGTGCTGCTTCAACTGCGGCTGCATTTGGGTACTCTGAGGCTGATATACGCCATATGGAAAGATGGGGATCTATGCGTTTTGCATTATATGTTCGCCCTCTTCAGGTATGAGTACCAGTTAAGTCACTGTTCTATTTTTTCTCTTACAGACTCTGTGTGTCCCCGCACACCGGTGGCAGTATGGCTGGTGGGCCACAGTTACGTGCACTGGGCAGTGCAGTATGCTGCGGCGACAGAGTGGGGACCCCAGCTTGGACTGCATGCATCCGCATGCATACATTGGTACGGTAAGCGTGGAATGAGATGGCGGGAACTGTTGCCATTCCTTTTCTCCATCAGGGATGCTGAACCGCCTGATGTCCTTGTACTGCACCTCGGGGACAATGACCTCGGCCAGGTCACTGGCCTTTCTTTAAAATTCACGATTTGCAGTGACCTAGCTTATTTGCATTATGTGTGGCTGTCCACAAGGCTGCTATGGTCGGACATCATACCACGTCACGCTTACAGGGGAGGTATTGACCTCCGTGCCCTTGACCGCGCTCGCCGCTCGGTGAACAGGGCTGTTGCCCAGTTCTTGGCAGACAAGGGTTTGGGGATGGTCATCCGACACCCCACCATTAGTTTACAAAATTATGATCTTTATGCAGGGGATGGGGTCCACCTGTCGGCTAGAGGTATGAACCTCTTTTTGGAAGATTTGCAAGCAGGCCTGTTGACCGAGCTGACGGTCGGGGGGGGGGGGGTGAGTCTTCATTGAAGCCTCCCCGTGTGGCGGGTAGCACTGGTAAGGTAAAGATTTATGACCCATAGGTATCCGGCAGGTTCGCAATCGACTGGCCAACACTTAGACAGGTACAGGTGTAATGACGAACCAGGCAAGGGGTGATGGCAGGAGCTTTTCAGCATGCATCACCCCGTGATTTGATGGATACACGTCAGAGGGTGGGGTCAGTAGATAGTTTATTGACTACGGTCAACAATTTGTTTGTGTCAACAAACAAATTGATACAAATGGATACATTGTAGCCAATTGCCATTGGCAATTTTGGGAGGAACCTTACCAGTGTTACTGCGGCCTGCTTGCCTTAAGAATTATTATTGGATGAGTACCAATTGAAAGTTATAATTCGGACTAGGGCATTATTCAATAAAAGTGGCCCAATGCCTTTATCCATATACCGGTGTCTGAGTCTTTCTTTGGGGGGTGTGGCCGCAATGAAAGTGCGGCGCCAAAATGGCCGCCGTGCTTTTTGCAGGCCCCCCCCACCCAGACTCAGACATCCGGGTGAGTTAGGGGGCATGGCCACCCCTCTATAAAAGGGGTGGCCACGAGGCAGCCGAGCTGCCATTTTAAAATAGCAACGGAGAGGAGAAGTTTTCCCTCCACCCCCTCCGTAGTGAACAGTGTGATATTTTGGTCGCTTCGGGACCGGGTGGGAATTTTTGGCCGGAACCCACAATTGGCCCTTGGGTTCTAGCTTTTTTGCCCATCCCACACTGTTGCTGAGGTTTGACATAGGGGTTTCTGCTCTTGACTTTGGTCACATAGGCGGGTAGCACTGGTAAGGTAAAGATTTATGACCCATAGGTATCCGGCAGGTTCACAATTGACTGGAGAACACTTAGACAGGTACAGGTGTAATAACGTTGACCGGTCAACGACGAACCAGGCAAGGGGTGATGGCAGGAGCTTTTCAGCATGCATCACCCCGTGAAACACAATAATTAATCAGTACAATTACAGAGAAACAATAATCACAATGATACAATATCAACCCTCCAATAGCAAGCACCAAGACAAAAGGGGGGGGGGAAACCTCTTTTCAGAAGCCCCACATGTCCAGGTACAACAAGGCCACCACAAAAATAATCAAAGTGTATACTTTACTTAGAGAATCCTGAGGTCACCACAAGTCTGAATTGACTTGACAGCACACAATAAATATTCAAGTCAATGCTCCTGCACTGATTAGAATGTTAGAAAGAGCTACACCTCTGTGTGTTTGCGTTTAATCCAAAACAATTAAGATTTTGGAGTTTCTATCTTTAGCTCTCCATTAAAGAGAACATAATTTAATCCACTACAGTCATATTATGGGCTTGAGCCTAGTGAACATCCAAGAATGATAAACTGTATTTAAGAACAGAAAATTTCCCTTGTGAAGTTTAGTTTTAACAAGATAAATTGTTTACAAAGATTGTTTTGCTTAAAACAACAACACAAATAGTGTTCTTCCTCACCAAATGTTACTAAGTTTTCTAGAAACTCACATGTTTAGAAGTACTGTTCTTCCTCAGGGTTCAAACCTAATACAGTAATTACTTACTGTAGCTGAAAAGGAAGAACTCTGAATTTATTATGACTTGCAAGCTGTGTTATTGTTGTTCCTTTGAAAGAAGCATGAGTTGCACATATCGCTCACAACTGCCATTTTCACCTTTGCAATACAGTAAGATGGCTGGGGTGTAGCAAAAGCAGCACGGAGAACAACAACAACACTCCCTGATCATGAAAATGGAGAAAATCGAGTATGTGTCTTTAATAAAAGAAAGTATTCACATGTCAGTCCATCTCTATAAGAATGTAATGCGGTGTGTATACTATATGAAATTTTATCAAGTATATCTTGACAGAATCCTGTCAGTAGTTCTTAAAGGGATATATGCATAGATGGCCAATGAAGCGGTAGAAACGGAACTATAGGAATGCGGATAGTTCCCATTCTGTATTCAGCCCATGGGGCACCAAAGTGTTAAATCGGTGGATGTAGAACGCCTCTCTCTGTAAGAGGAAACGCTCCACATCCACGATCTGGTATTTGTTGGGCGAAAAAGTCTCCAGTATAACCACCTTAATATCTCTAGATGTATGCTTCTTCTCAATAAAGTGGTTAACGAGAGGAGCGGTGATAACCCGGTTCTTTATGCGGGAGAGGTGTTCGCCCAGGCGTACCTTAAGGGGTCGCCTGGATTGTCCCACATAAGCTAACTGACATGAACAAATAATCATATAAATGGAATCCTTTGAATTACAATTAGAGAACCTGGTGAGATTTAGGGTAAAATTACTACCTGGCAAGTTCACACACTTGGTACACCACATGTGGACGCAGTATTTACAGTGTCCACATGCAAAGTGTCCAGAAACAATTGTAGGTGGTGTCCTTCTCAGAGTGGTAATATCAGCTCGAGAGAGGAGATTGGCAATGGTTTGCGTTTTCCTGAATCCTATAGTGGGTCGCTGTTGGCACCCTGGTATAGAATCCAGTATGTGCCAGTGCCTCAAGATGATGTGCTTGATCCGATTTGCCAGAGGAGTATAATCCAATGACCAAAATAATCCTGGTTGAACCTGTTGTGCAGTGGTATTATTTCTAAACAAAGTACTTCTGGGATGTGAATTAACCTTATTGCGAGCTGTATGAATAATGCTCCTAGGGTATCCTCTCTTGCTCAAAGTGGTAGATATTTTACTGGCTGCTGATGTATAGTCTCGGTTTTGGGATGAATTTCTTTTAGCTCTCAATAATAAACTATATGGTATATTTGCCTTCAGATGATGCGGATGAAAGGATGTGTATTGTAGATATGCAAAACGATCTGTAGGTTTATGGTATAGTTTGGTTTGTAACCGGCTATTTTCAATAAATATTGTGAGATCCAAAAATGGAAGGGATACTGAACTCATAGTGTGTGTGAATTTGAGCTGATTATGTTGGCTATTGATCCATAGACAGAAATTTTCTACGACTGTTTGATCTTTGAAAATAAAAAAACAGGTCATCTATGTATCTTTTGTAACAAATAATATTAGTGAAAAACGGATTGACCAGAGGATCCAAAATGAAAGTTTTATCAAAATTACACATGAATATATTGGCTACGGAGGGCGCAAAGTTTGAGCCCATTGAAACTCCTTGTGTATGTAAAAAATAAGAATGTTCGAACCTAATAAAAATAATTCTCAAAACATGTGTCTAAGAGATCTAACAAAAAATCTGAAGGCGGGTGATTGTCAACACGAGTGTCTAGGAGGTGTGTAATAAGAGTACGGGCTTCTCCTAACGGGATGTTGGTGTATAAAGACGTTATATCCAATGTTAGAAGTACTGCATCTGGTTGCACTGGGAAGTTTTCCAATACTTGAATGAAGTGAGCTGAATCTTTGATATATGAAGGAGAGAGTGTAGCAAACGTGTGTATATGATGATCAATATATTTAGCTACCGGTTCCAATAAAGAATTATTCGCAGAGATAATAGGTCTGCAGGGGATGACGTCATCATTCGGAGAAAGTTTGTGAACTTTAGGCAGCAAGTAAAATATCGGGACTCTAGGGACCTATTTAGCAAGAATTGGAAGGTACTTTCCGTGATGTATTCCATGGCTAACCCTCCTTGTAAGATGGTCGAAATTATGTTGGAGATGTGAGAGGTGGGGTTGTAGTCTAGTCTCTGATAGCAGTCAGAATTGGACAACAGAGTCCAAGCGGCTTTAAGATAGTCTTTCTTATCAAGAAGGACCACCCCACCTCCTTTGTCAGCTGACTTTATGACGATATCTGGATTGTCCCCTAGATTTTTAAGCAGTTGCATGTCTCTCTGGGACAAATTGAAATCCCTGTTAAACTGGGATTCCGCTACTGCAATGTCACGGGAAACCAGTCTCTTAAATACTCCGATTGAGGGGTTGTCTACATTAGGAGTAAAAGTAGAGTGGGGAGCAAATAACCTGGGTTGATCCGCCGGCTCAGACGGCTCTTTGAAAAATGCTCTTAATTTCAATAACCTAATCAGTTTGAATACGTCAATCTTAGTCTTAAAGGGAGAATAATGTGGTGTTGGAACGAACCCCAATCCCAGGTTTAATAATTGTGCCTCTCTTACTGTGAGTCTTCGGCTTGAAAGGTTGAAGACCAGGGAAGTGATTACTTCTTCCTGGTTCGTTTCTGTGGTCTTTGTCCTAAAAAATCACTCCTGTTGTTTGGTTTCGAAGTGCTGGCCACCGCTGGACCTGCCCTGTGCCGGTTCGTTCTAAAGTTGTAAGGATCCCTAGTCTTCTCATCTGCGGATGATTCTGCTAGATCCGAGTCAGTTGTTTCATAGTCTGTCATTTCTACCGGTTGTCTCCAAGAAACTTGTTTTTGTGTATTTTGTCTGGTGAATTGCCATCTGTATATGCGTTCGTTTTGATAGTCACTTCTATCCCTGTTAAGTTTCTTATTTTTGAATGCCATGAGTTCGTCCTTAAATGCTTTAAGTTTGGTTTCCATGTCAGAGATACCAGAGAGAGAGCCTCCTGTAGCAGGGGTGGCCAATAGTTCCTTTAAACTGTCAATATCTGTGTCTATTACTTCCGTTTCCTGATGGCATTGATCTATAATTAATAATATAAGATCGAAAGAACAACGGTCTAGGATGGGGGTCCATCTCTCTAAGAATTCTTTTTTGTTAGCGAAGAGTGTAGGGCCTTTAGGCATACGTAGCCCCCTAGGTATAATGGAAGACTTATAATACTCTAGGAGGAACGAAGAGTGTAGGTCGAAGCGAATGTGTTTTTTCTCGAGATATTCAAGTTTATTAATATCTTCATTATAAGTATCGGTGTTGAGGTGTAACGAAGTAGCTTTATTTAGAATTCTGTCCCTATCAGCGGTCGAAAAAGAAAAACCTTTGTCCGTCATGCCGTAATCAATCAAAATACAATAAGACGGCTGGGGTGTAGCAAAAGCAGCACGGAGAACAACAACAACACTCCCTGATCATGAAAATGGAGAAAAGACTCACAGGTTAATTATTTGCACATGTTCATTATCCTATTATTTGCTATATATATAGCACTCACCTGTAAGAAATTAACGTGTGCACACATTGAAAGATAGTCCTATGGAGGTGCGATACGCGCCATGAATTTATTCTTAGGTATGTACCTTGTCCGTTTCTCTTATTATTGTCATATATTGTCATATATTTATTTTACATTTTCAGCTATAGGATTTGTTATAGTACATATGTATTTTATGTTGTACTTGTAGACTCTTGAGAAAGTTATTCGAAATGTCCTGTTACCAGAAGGGCATCGGAAATTTGTCTACAACTGCTTGATGTTGCCCGCCGCATGAGAACCTGCTGATGGAATATTTGTATTTTGTTTCCCGATGATTATATCACGGACAGTATTAACAACTTATACAGCACTACAGTTTACCCAGGGACTTCCTGCTGTGGACTATAATACCAAAACCTCGCTTGATTACTGTTACATACCAACACTTGTGAGGTGAACTGGGGGGGTCGTTCCGGGAAATTGTTAACACGCGTATATTTGTATTTTCGTAGGTTCTTATAGGTGCATTTTTGTATGTGTGAGGGCTATTGTATTTTGTTGTATTTTTGGTTTTGCATGTGTAGATATACTTTTCTGCACGTGGATTTACACCTTTGCCTAGAGATATACTTGATAAAATTTCATATAGTATACACACCGCATTACATTCTTATAGATACCTCACCATTGGACTGACATGTGAATACTTTCTTTTATTAAAGACACATACTCGATTTTCTCCATTTTCATGATCAGGGAGTGTTGTTGTTGTTCTCCGTGCTGATTTTCACCTTTGCATGCATTGATGAGGATAGCTGGAAATCTTACTGGACTACTTGAAGAATTGGGAGAGAATTAAACCATTAACTGCTTGAAGCCTAACCTGAGCAAGACTCAAGTGTGCACTTTCTGAGAGGCAGGGGTTGAGCTGGATGTTATATGGCAAGGAAATAGATTACAGCATTGCTCAACATAAAAGTAGTTCAGTGCGACACTTGACACTATGCTCTCTTTTAAACAGCACTGCCTGAATACCAAGGTTAAAGTTTGTTTGGGGAAAATTTGTTAAGTTTTTTTATACATAGCTGTAGGCGGTGCAGATTAATAAATTGCTATAGTTTGACTTTATATTGCTATAGTTTCTCCAATCCGTACACTCCCCACTCTAGCCCAGCAATTAAACTCTCCACACGTGTTTAAAATATAACAAAATGGTTCTTTTACTCACAATTGCTTCAGATAGAGAAGAAAACATATGCTTTGCTTGGTAAAAAGGAGTTCTTTACAGTAAGTTTTCATTTTAGAAAAACATGCTTTGCTTGTAAGGCAAAAATATCAATCACAGGAGGGAGAGAGAGCAAAAAATAATAGAAGAATAACTGAGACAACACTGAATAAGAGACCCAAACAACAAGCAGCTTAATACATGTTAGGTGACCCTGGCGGTGGGAAACTAGCAGACTTTTCTATGGGTTAGAAGTGTGATTGCTTTCCTTAGAGATATAATTTACATTAACAACCCATTGCATGGTGGGATTGCTCTAATATACTCAACAAAAATATCATTAGGAAATTGAGAAACAATGGGAATCCAACTATCCATTCCACATACATGAGCTTTGGCTCTGAGCGTTTCTGCAGCAAAGTATGTTGCTCCAATAGGTGAACATTAAAATACCACTTTTACAATCCTTCTTAAACAGAGTCATAAATGATTCTTGAAGAGCAGTTTTAAAAGCATTTCCATTAGTATCATAGTATCTTTCCCCTAAGTGATAATTATATGTGATACTTCTCAACAACTATTTCTATTTTGTAAAAGTAAATTTTCCCAATATTTAATTTATAAATAAATTCCCAGATGGGTTGGTAATAAATGTTTAAAGGCAACAGAAGGGATTCCAAGGAAGTGTAATGCTTGCTGGTTACCAAGATGTCTCACTATAAAGCACTTGGATTCAAGAGGACATCAAAATAGTTTTAGTTTAATCATACATTTTTGAAAAACTGAAACAACATTCAATAACTTTCAGTCTTAACACACACACACACACACACACACACACACACACACACACACACACACACACACACACACACACACCATGTCAGATGGTGCATATGTGTGTCATAGTTTTAGGGTTTTCTTATGATTTCCCAACATGGACCCCAAAATAGCCAACATTTATTTTCTAATTAGGTTCTAGATCAAACCAAGCTCTAATTTTCATTAGAAGCAAAAAAAGACATAATGAAGGGCATAATGCTTTGGACACATCATAAGAATCTTTGGAAAAACCAATAATGCTGGGAACACTTGAAAGCAACAGGACAAGAGAAAAAGTACTGTATTTTCTGGCGTATAAGACTACTTTTTAACCCCGAAAAATCTGTGCCAACGTCGGGGGTCGTCTTATAGGACAGGTACTTAACTGCAGCTTGTTTCCCCTTGCTTCATATATCCGGCGCATATGGTGGGGAGTGCCGCGGCTGAGTCTCTGCTCTGTGCGGGGAGTATGAAGCAAGGGGAAGCAAGCTGCACACATCTTCCTGTACCTCAAGGAGGAGAACGCGAGCGTGAATTGGCTCTCCACCAGAACCTGCCCATTTGACTCAGAGGGTTGCGCGTCTTCGGGTTGAGTTGAAGCGGGTGGATTAATTTTTATTTGGTGTGCATTGGAAGAGAGGTAGTCTTATACGGCAAGTATATTCCAAACTCTATATTTTAACTGGAAAAGTTGGGGGTCGTCTCATACACCCAGTCGTCTTATACGCCGGAAAATATGGTATGTAAGAAGTTAACTAACTAGAAGCCACAGCTTTCAGTTAACAAGAACTCAGTGGCATCATTGACACAGCATATTTTTCTGATATTTTTCTGTAATTCAGAAACTGCTTGATGGTAATAATATCAATAACAATAATTTGCATACATATTATATCATATCTCTTGCTCATATTTGAACAATTACAATATAGCAATCATACTGTAGGTTACCTGCTTTTGCTATCTGCCTCTCCTCCACCTATTGTTGCCTGCATTTTGTAGCATGGGCAGAGAATTATGTTATACAAAGGTGATGCTAAATTGCCTGTCCTCAATTATAAATGAGAGTTTTAGATTTATTGGACTGTAAATCCCATAGTTCTTCATTCTGGGAAGTTTACCTTATTGACATCTAAAAGTGGCTCAAGGGGGACAAAAGCCTAAACTTTGAGACCTACCCAGGCCTCAAACTAGCTTCTCATTTAGAAAGAAGGCTCCCAGCTACAAATGGCATAATAAGAGGAAGCTAGATAAAGCTAGGTCTAGCCTAGCCTAAAAGCTATCTGCTTTCCACCTTTCTCCCCATCTGGATATCTGTCTGTCTGTCTGTCAGACCGAACTCCCAGAGTGGACAATTACAGGATCTGACATTTTAAAGATCCAACAATCACACCTCTAGCTTCAACTCTTATCATGTGGCAGAATCAGCTTCATGTCTTACAAAAATGTAGATTGCAGGGAATGCCACCTAGATAATATGTGCTAGCTTTCTCTGTAACAATCATCATCCGTATCCACTGAACTTTATATTCCCTATAAACAACATATCATATACGGCATATGATTTGTTCTTTCAGAAGCATTTTCAAGCCTGTATACATTGAGTCCTCATTCAGTGGCCAAATTAACACAAGTGATTTCAGTGTTTCCCAATCTATGGTTTTTGCACTTCAATTCCCAGAAGCCTTAATCAATTCCCCCAAAGCATTGATCAGCCAATGTACTGAATTAGGCTTCTGGGAATGGAAGTTCCCTGTGGAGTGTGTGCCCCATGTTGGGAACCACTGGATTAGGCAATTGGTGATCCAATACAGAATTTGGATTAGAGAGCATACTCTTTGTCTTTTCCTTACTCAACACGATTATGTGGAAAAGGAAAGCAACTCTGTCCAAGGTTTTGACATCAAACACAACTGAACTGATGAGTCACTTTCAGAAGCAATCTTTGAAAAAGTACCTACCAGAGGAAACCTGTTTCTTTCTCTTAGATAAAACTACTACATAACCTAAGAAATTGCTTAGCTTTACCCCTAAGTGTTTACTGCTCTTACTAATGCCAAATACTTCCAGAACAGATTTAGAAAACTAACGTCTGCATTTAACAGACCAAATGTATTTTTAAAAGTGGTACTTTACTTTCAAAACTATTTCTCTATGAAAAGTCTTTTTGCAACCTATTGGAGACACCTGGTAGTGAAAAAGTAGTTAATAAAAACTTTTAAACAAATAATGTGAGCATTTTTTCCAGAGACTGTTTAATAGCTGTGATTAGGGTTACCATAATTCCCTCACAAAAATGGGACAGAAGTAAAGGTTGCTCTTGCTCAAAAGCCAGTCGTATCCGACTCTAGGGTTCAGTGCTCATCTCTGTTTCAAAGCCGAAGAGCCAGTGCTGTCTGCTTCTGCAAACATTTGTGTGGTTGTGTGTCAGGTATGACTAGATACCAGAGTGCATGGAACACTGTTTACCTTCCCACCGAAATGGCCCCTACTTATCTACTTGCCATTTCTTGCTTTCAAACTGCTAGGTTTGCAAGAGCTGGGGCAGAGATGGGAGCAGATGTTTCCATGGTCATGTGGCAGGGATGACTAGACACCGGAGCACAGGGAACACTGTCTCCCCCTCCCACGAAGTGGTCCCTATTTATCTACTTGCCATTTCTTGCTTTCAAACTGCTAGGTTTGCAGGAGCTGGGACAAAGACGGGAGCTCATTCCACCCTGCAATATTCGGGTATCGAACTACTACATGCCACAAGAAAAAAGGTGCATTGCCCCCTCCTTGTTCTTCAAGCTGCTGCTGCCGCCACCTACTGGTCATTCCAATAGAAGTGCAAGAAAAATACGTGTTTTTTTTCTACCAAATCAAGTGGTTCGAAAACTGTGAATTTTCAATGTTTTTTATGGAACCGTGCAGGACAGTTACAAAATGTGAAATTCATGGTTTTCTGTTACATATGGCAACCCTAGCTGTGATGCCAGGGATTTTTGGCCAGGGATTTTTGGCACATCATTGCATGTCCAGGAATGATGCCACACTAATCTTGTGCCACCTACTGGGGGTAGGCAGAGATTCAGCTACTGGCATTATTGCAAGCAGGATCATATCAGCAGAGTGAAACCCTTCCATTTTATATAATGGTGAGAATAAATGTGTTCTTTAATTCACTAATCACTTGACACACAGGCTTATTAAAATGTACCTAATTATACAGATAGGGGTAATGAGTTACATATTTTAACCATTGTCCAATGTTTTTTGTCCCTTTGGTAGCTCACTGTTTTTCCACTGCTAAAATTAAACATAAATTGTACTAACTTCCACTGTCTGTTTGTCTGTTTTAATCAAATGGAACATTCTACTTCATACTGAGCAGCTTGCAAAATTCATTATTCAACCTAACAGATCCCATAGGCTCTTTTTCAGACACTTCTTGTCTTCCCAAAAGACTCATGAAACTTAATTAAATTAAAAACTGTATTTCATATCCCAGTTTTGTTTTGCAGTTAAATGTAGAAAGTTAAAGCTGAATAACATTCATTTTTTAAAAAATGTACTCCCATTCTAACAATGAACATAACATTTTCAGCTGTATAGAGTCAGTATTTCTTCAGCATTCCGGGAAGCAGTACAAGTCAGAACACTTTCTCTACACTATTAAATTCAGTGTAACAAATTCTGAAGAACAAGATTAAATTGAATGCATGAGGAAATTTTAAATTTTAAATTAGGATAGAGTTGCACCACTCCATTATCTTGGGAATTTTTCCACCAATTTCTGATATATTTATCAGAATTTACTCATTTTTGCTCTACAGTTAATGATACTTCTTCAATTAGTAACAGTTAAATAAACTATAGCACAGTTCTGTGCATATCTACTCACATACCCGTTACATTAAGATCAGCGGGACTTGTTCTCAGGAATATAAGTATAGGATTTCATCTGTTTTCTTCTGCATAAATCATGAATATATATTAGAGACATCAGGGTGATATTCTAGTTATATGGATAAGAGAGTGCCAGTCTTCATGAGCTTGAAAATGTAGGTCAGATGAAATATTCCATAATTTGGGGCTTCTTGGCTGGACCCTATTTTCCCAAACAGGGCTAATTGGAATCCTAATCTCTTACAAGTGATTTCTGAAGTTGCATAAGCAATCAGCTAATGTACCATGCAAATAAGCTCATATCCCCTCCAACAGTTACTTTCTGCTCACACCAGGGTTTAAATATTTTTGTTTTAAAACTATAAGAGGCAATACCTGAACTCAGTGTGACTTCTGGAGATCCGTGCTAAATTATTCAATCTGAGTGATCCTTGTACTTAGTGTTGGCCATTTATTTCTATACTGTTTCACCTCCTTCAACTACTACTTTTTGAGCAGTAAAGTTGTATCAAGGAAATTCACGATATACCTACCTTTGTTTAGAATTTTTTAAAATATTTTAAAACTGCAAATAGATTCCTCCTTACAAATCCAACCGGAATATATTCTCATAAATCAATGTCAGTTCAGACTTGTAAACTGCAGTAGTAACTTCACCACTAAAAGGTAAAGGTTACCCTTGCTCAAAAGCTAGTCATATCTAACTCTAGGGTTCAGTGCTCATATCTGTTTATAGCCAAAGAGCCTGCACTGTCTGTGTTTGAAGATGTTTCCATGGACATGTGGCAGGCATGCCTCAACTAGGAAAGAATGGGGCCCAACGGTATAACTTCAAAAGGATGCAAAAAACCGTTTGTACAAAGAACACAATAGGCAAACTATAAGTCGCATAAATGTGATAAGAGTTAAAAAGATTTAATGTGGTTAATTTAAGTGGTTAAAATAACTAATTTTCCTTTACTTGCAGGTATAAGTCCCAAAAATAATGTAGCACTCTATACATTTGCATTCTCCCCAAACATGGAGGTCAATACCTTTAATACTCGAGTAGACTTCTTTAAACTTATTTGACTTCTCAAGTTAAAGGTATTTTTAAAGGAATGGACTCCTCAACCGTAAGTACCTTTAAACCTAAATCTACTTTCACACCACGTTTAATAAATCCCACCATTGAAGTCTTTAGCAAGTTGGTCCATAAGGAATTAGACCATATTGAACAACAGGGGTTTAAAACCAAAAGAAATATCTCAAGGGAGGATTATAGGATACAAACAGATTTAGCCAATGACCAGTCCATTATAATCAAAGCGGCTGATAAAGGAGGGGGAATTGTGGTGATGGATATGTCTGAATATTTAGCAGAGGCTAATAAACAACTAACCAACACTCCTTTTTACAGGAAACTTTTACAAGACCCCATCAAAAGGGTCTCTTCTATAATCAGAACAGTGTTACTGGAGGGATTCTCACTCGGTTACATTGCAGATAATACATACAAGTTCCAGTATAATGAATTTTCCTGGACCCCAATTTTCCACTTAATCCCCAAAATACACATAAAGAAAGAGGTTGGAGGCCACCACCAATAATATCAGACCAATAATATCAGGCACTAATTCCATTCTAGAGCCACTGTCGATATTCGTAGACTTACATATAAATTGCTTCACCAAAAAAACTCCATCCTACATAAAATATCCCAACCAGTTTGTCACAGAGCTAGAGGGTCTACAGGTGCTGCAGGGTGCAGTAATTTTAACTATGGACATAGAGGTGCTCTACACAAATATCCCCATAGATGCAGCTAGACGAGTTATACAGGAGGCACTCGAATCTAGAGAGTCGTCTGAACTACCAACACATTTCCTAATCGATTTACTAGATATAGTACTCGAAAACAACTATTTTAGGTTTGGCGACACATTCTACCTGCAGACAAAGCCCTGGTGGTGCCCAACCTCGCTAATATTTTTATGATAAGCTTTGAAAAGCGATATATCTACAACTCAGAAATCCATCCATATTTGCCACATATTCTCCTGTACAAAAGATATATAGACGACCTGATCTTTATTGTGGATACACGGGATTGTATCAAACAATTCGTGCTTTGGCTTAACCAACAGGATGAAAACCTAAAATTTACCCACCAGGTAGACTCTTCTTCACTTCCATTTTTAGACCTAAATATATACATCTCCAGTGACAGAAAAATAAGTGTTAGCTTGTATAAAAAAACCCACAGATAGGAGTGCTTACCTTAAATATACCTCACACCATCCACCATATGTCAAAAATAATATCCCGCATAGATTATTGGCTAGGGCAAAAAGAAACTCAACTACTAACAATGACTTTTTGGCAGCAGATGATAAGGTCAGTACCACTTTAAATAGAAGAGGATTTCCAACCCACATTTTAACAGGTAATTTCAAAAAAATTAATGAAACACCTAGAGCTAACCTATTTAGATGCAAGGAGAGAGGAGACGTAGCCTCCATCTGAACATCCTTCGAATTTTCCCCTCTTGCACAGAAAATTAAGAGAACTATCTACAAATACTGGCACATAGTGCAAGATTTACCAGGATGTTACAATAAACCCTTCATAGGCTTCAGAAAGACAAAAACCTTGAGCAATATACTGACAAGATCAGATCACACTGCTCGAAGTTCTAGAGATGAACCTCTAGTAATGGGTCATTACCGTTGTTACAGTTGTATTCAATGTAAATATTCTTGGGAAATCAAAGAGGTGGAAATGCCTGAAAAGAACTATACCTTTAAATTGAAACAATTCAGTAATTGTAATAGTGCCTAGGTGGTCTACATGATTGAATGCCCATGCAAAAAAAGATATATCAGCCAGACTTCTTGTTCTATCAAAGTCCGAATATCGGAACATAGGTCCAAAATATGAGCACATGACCTGCAAGCACCACTCACTGCTCACTTCTTAGAACTAGATCACTCGGATAGAGACATTAGGTTCGTCATCCTAGAACAATTCACCCATCCAAATACGAAAAGACTAACCTCAATAAGAAATTATTGCAGTGAGAAGCCTTTCATATTCATTTATTTAACACCCTGGCTCCACAAGGTCTCAATTCAGAAATTGAATTATCATCCTTTCTGTGAATTATCTTCTTTTCTGTGAACTATTATCCATTCAGTAGAGTATAGGAACATAACATTGGTCTGTAAGTATTGGCGCCCCATCCGGTCTGGAATTACTAAAGGTGGATCTTGTTAGCCACCTGCTAGTGTAATTTTTCTACATTAACTATTCGAAACTTTGACCAAATTGATGTCCCAACGCACAATATACAGACATCGTAGAGAGGCGATGGATGCAGGCTATTATCTATCGAACAAATTGGTAAGCTTATTTAGTCTTTATAGTAATTCTATATCTCATCATTGGTTCATGCTTAAATAGGAAAATATATTTTTCATGCAGTGACCCCTATGTCCGGGAAAAATTTAATGTATTGATCTATAGCTTTGTAGTATTGAGTCATAGCGTTATTATTGATGTATTGACCCCCATGTCTGGGAAGAATCCAAATGTATAGAGGTATAGCTATAAAATATGAAAAAACATCTATTGTCTGTATTATATGTATACTAGCTATATTATACAATGTGTAATTAGTTGTTTATAATACTTGTAGATTCCTTGATGAAAGACATTTGGTCTGGAAAGCTTTATTTACCTTTAAATAGCTTCGGAAACATTTATTCTACAAGAAGAGATTTTTGTTCAAGGACTAACAAAATTTGGATTGTATATTGAAAATTATTCTTTTGAAAATTATTCTTTGGAAATTATCCTTCTTCTGAGTGTTGTACCTTTTGAATATTATTTTTCTGAGTGCTACATTATTTTTGGGACTTATACCTGCAAGTATAAGAAAAATTAGTTGTTTCAACCACTTAAATTAACCACATTTTTTTAGAAATTGAACTGCTACAATGTTTATGCAAATTATAGTGTGCCTGTTGTGTTCTTTCTACAAACGGGTTTTTTTGCATCCTTTGGAGGCATGCCTCAACACCTGAGTGCACAGAACACTGTTTATGGAACGCAACCTTTACCTTTACCTAAAATTTATGCACTGTAACCTTAGGTATAATGAAGAAAGAAATCTGGGAAATCTAATAATGGTAAAGGTCACATTTGCTTGAAAGCCAGTCATATCCAACTCTAGGGTTCAGTGGTCATCTCTGTTTCATAGCTGAAGAGCTAATCTATACGGCACCAAATCATATAAAACACTAGAAATATTTTACTAATCATTTTTCATTATGATTTTTAAAATACATTCATTCATTCATTGGTAATGAGAGAATGTCAGGGTATTTAATGGTCCCATAGGAATTCCAATGCATTCAGAGTTAGTAGCAGAGTTTGGGTTGAGCTTAATTTTAAATTTACACATTGATGTCTTGAGCTTACTGGAATCCCTCTCCTATTGCAAACCAGCTGGTGGTAGCTTTAGATTTTTGCACAGAACTGTTTCACCTATACCAAGAAGACAGTCTGTGCTAACATTCGGAGGATGCCAGAAATAAATTTTGCAGCATGCATTGCACAGTCCCATAAAAATTACCAGTAAGTGTTAGTAATGTATCAAAATGCATGCCATTGTTTTTATATATAAAAAAACAAATTATTATCATTAGCAACTTTGAAGAAGTAAAAAATACAAAAATGGATGGTTTTTTTTATATATAAAAAGTTTTCCCTCTCAGCAAAAATAAAAAAATAATATATAAGGAATCAGATTTCCTCTCTGTAGCAAATGGAATAAGAAAAAATAAATTTCTACTTGCAAAACTGGATCTTGCACTCTGTAAATTATTAATAATGTATAGTCTCAGAGTGAATAAATAAGGCAAGCGCATCATAGAATTAGCCAACAGATGTATGGATCCTGAATTCTGAATTCTAAGAAATAGAAGAGAGTAAAATCCCATTTACAAATAAATATCAGTAAAAAGATACAAGTTCTAGATGTACATAAATTGTCCAAGTTATCCCAATTTCAATGTCACATTCTAGTCTTAGGTTAAGAGCCTATTAAAATTATTTAATAGGCTCTATTGCCCAGTCATCTTGAATACAATCCTGCTAATATTGTGTTGTGATGCTTAGACTGGAGAATAGCAAATTTACTGCACAGAGCTGCAACTAAGGAAACTATCAAATATGCCTCTAAAGTAACCTAAGTGTAGTTGCCATCAAAAGACCGCTAACTGCCTGTTGACAAGACTAACAAGATATGCAAATCTGTTTTCCTTTCATTAATCTTTCCTCTATCTCATCATGAAATAAATTTTTAAAGAAGCAATTCTGTAGCCACAGAAATGTCTATCCCCGCATATACCATTATATAATTTCATTTACATTCTGTCAGAAGTGTCAAACACTAATAAAAAGTGTTTTCTACCTGATCCATTTAAATGTATTTTGTAGAACATTTCAATGACACCAAGTGAGACTTTTAATATTTGTTCTGCTGAGTTGTATATAAACATAGTCATGTATAACTGATATCAAGCCACTGAATCCACTGGATAAATTAGTTATAGTTAATGCGACTCTTATGGATTTTGAAGGATCTATTCTCAGCATAATAGACCTGGCTGGTGGGGTAGGTATGGAGCCCTGAAGGCAATGTGGCCCCTGCTTGCTGGCTTTTACCATGAGATGTACCCTCTCTCTGCTTTGCGGGGTGGGTGAGTTTTAAATGTGGTTGTGGGTTTTTTAAATTGTTTTTATTGTATGGGGTTTGAGATTGTGTAAGCTGCCCTGAGTCGGGTCCCCCTGAGTGGGCAGCAAACAAGTCGAAATATTAAATTAAATTAAATTAAATTAAATGATCAAGTGTGGATCAAACCCAGAATTTGTGACTAAAAATGCAAAAAACAAAGGAATTGTAAAAAAAAAAATCTTGGTTATTTCCACTGTCTAGAAAATGTGCAAAAAAATTGGACCAAAGGCCTTTTATTTACAAAGTATAAATAAACATTTTAAAACAATAGGAACAAATGAGAAAATCAAGAATAATTGATGGATAATTTGATAAAGAAATAATGTGCAGCCAATTTATTGCAGTTACAAATCTCTAAGATTCAAAAATAATGAAATACTGTAGGTGCTTTTGACTGAACTAATACTTAAATGGGAATCTACTAAGAACATATGGAAAAACACTCTATATGATGAAGGCTCTGAATTTTCTTGGTTATAGCACAAACATGAAATCCTTGGGGGAAATGAGGAAAACACACTGAAGACAAGTTTTAAAAGATACTATTGAAAACATTTTAATGTCCATTCAAAAGACTTAATAAACCACTGTTTTTATATTTTCAAATTCCTCAGTTTCTTCCATCTTCTACGGCAACAGAAATAAACTGATGTTTCAAAATATGTGCACACACGCATGCACACACACGCACACACACAAACACATCACAAGCTATAGGGATAAGGAGCCCCAAACAAAAGGAAACAATACAGTGATTCTTGCAGTTATCTATCTTTAAGCATAAATCATGAAAGACATTAGACTAAGCTAAAGACAAAAATACTACAAATATTTCTAGCCATCAAATTAATTAACACTTATGCAATAAAACATTTTGCGTTCACACTGAAATTTGCTGCAACAAAGTTATCCAAATAGTTTTAATTTTAAAATGTATTTAAAATAATGTACAGAAATGTTCTTCTAACCACCCCATGGATTCAGTTTTATAATGCTTGTTTCTTTTATACTTTTCCCTCCATGTCCAGTGATCTGGTGTGAGAAAAATTAGCCAACAAAACAAGGTTGCCATTGCTTGGGGTATGCCCAATTGTGGCTCAAAAATTTAAAATGTGTACACAGTTTTTAAGGAGGTTCTTTCTGAGCAGGTGTTTATATTGAGGCGTAACAACCTTATTTAGATACTGTGACAGCAACACCTATCTGAATCTTGATCATTCATAAATTAAATTAAGGGGTTATTTGGTTTAATAAATATAATCTATTTCAATCTTCCTTGTATGATTTATCCTATGAAATGCAGTCTGAACCAATATAGGAAAACCTTCAGGGGTCAAAAAAAGCAAAGCTATGCGTTCAGACATAAGTCTGATAAACTCATAGTTACTTGTACAGTTTTCAAACTATATTATCAGAGACGCAACATAAAGTCTAAGTTAAATTCTTTCCAAAGCACTGCCTGAAAGATGGTCTTTACAGTTGCAGTGTTAAGCTAAATTCAAAGCACTGTCAAGTGATACAATAGACAATTAGGGGAGAAAATCTGTGTTTTACAACACACATACATGATCTTTTTAAAGAATGCATGGAACAAGTAGACAACCATCACCATATTATGGACTGGAAAAATATCCCTGACTGATTTTTTTTCTGATTACCTGTGCTGTACTTATATTCTAGAGCACGCTCTAGAAATTAACCCCATCTGATAAGATTTCGTTAATAATGAAATATGCTATGTGGAATTTATCTGTTCCTTTTTCACCTAATGGTCTTATGTGTATAAATATATATTTAACTTTTTCCGGATTTATTTTGGAATGGTCTCTTAATTCCTACAATATTTGGCTTACTGATGAAAATGTTTTCTTTGTAGTACAATACTGCACATGTCTGCTCAAAAACGAAGTCTCACCAAGTTAAAAGAATGATTTGCGGCTGCTTTCTAGCTTGCAATCGTCCTAGGAAGAAAGTAAAAGATGAAGCGCAAGCTTCAGTGGAACATAAGTAATATAAGAACTAAAGTTTGATCATGACAAACTTTGCAAATAAAAATTAGAAGAAAAAAATTAAACAAGGAAGGAAAACAAACCAGCTGGTATTAATCTTGATTTCTTAACCAAGACTGCAACCAAGTTACATATCTTTACACTAGATATTTCAAAGGGAGAATTGTCCAAACACCTCACAAATAGAAAAGGGTTATTTACTGTACCTTTCATTGAATGTTTACATCTTGATGTTTGGAGTTCTCACAGGCAGTCACTTTTTGTGTCTTCCTAAGACCTACGCTACAAGGAAGGCACTTTTAATTGGTTGCTTTTGGACCTTTCCTTCATGCGTTCTCACTCGTCCCTTTATGCTAACCTTCTGCCCAAGTTGAAGAAAAAGCCACCCTTTAAAACCACTGCTGAAACCAATGCGCAATCATCTCTTTTTACAGCTTTCCGAAGATGTGAGGGGAAAATGCTTCCTTACTTTGTGTTACCTTTCAGAAAGTTTAGCAGATGAATATCCTATTCCTCTTCCAACATGCCACAAAGTGCTAAATGGTAAGAATAGCATTACTGCTGCTTCTTAGATTATGACAGATAAGGTAAGCCTTTTACATTCATATTGAGTTCTGAAGAATTGATGCTATACTAGTCAAATTATTAATAATTCATGGGACCAAATTACAGCCCAGAAGGATGCCGCCACTTTTGCTAGCCCTTCCAATACCCCCTCCTTTCCCCACCAACTTACACATATTGACAATCTGGAGCAAAATCAAGAAAGAACTTAGGTTTGAAACTTGGAGTTAAAATCAAAATTCTTTTCCCATAGAAAGAGCTTTTAGTTACATAGAAAGTGACTTTCTTTTTTTTAAAAAAAATCAATATATATATACAATATACTGTATATTTAATTCAATTTTGTCCATATTCCTAATGAAATTATGAAAATTAGCATCTTTTTCAGTAACTGAATAATAAAATTAGCCATTTCTTGTGAAGAGTAAACTGTCATTTGCATGGCATGAAAAATGTGCAAGGATATTGCACCAACAATGTCTCTCAAATTAGGAATAATATATATTAATAAAGGGATTCAATATAATCCTGCCCTTCAAACAGTTGCTTTGTTTGTGTGTGTGTGTATGTATGTGTGTGTGTGTGTGTGTGTGTAAGAGAGAGAGAGAGACCACCTCTGTACTTAGATACCATAGAAAGGAATAGAAGTGAGGAGAAATTCTCCCCTTCTTATTTCTATTAAGGAAAAATACAACAAAGAGGGCAGAAAGGATCTGTAAAAAAGACTGACTTTATTCACACTATCCATACAAAATACCTGCTGTGTGCCTAGGAATGAAGTCTTGGTTACAGGCCCTTTATCACAATCAAATGAGAATTTTATCTTAACAGCTAAATAAACACAACTGGAAGGAAAAGAGCGCTGTTTATCACACACACACACACACACACACACAGAGGAACCATGGCAGTGCAGTCGTTAAAAATGCTGTACTACAGCCAGAACATTGTGAGTTTAATCCTGAAATCCCGGTCTCAAAGTTGACTCAGCCTTCCATCTTCAGAGGTTGGTAAAATGAGTACCCAGCATGTTGGGGACAAAATGCTAATTAACTTGTGAACCGCACTATGGGTTGGTATATAAGTGCATTTACTATTGTTGTACACCTCATTGTATGAATGTATAATTTGTGTGCATATGTAGTAACATCCTCTTATGTAGCTCAATTTGCACCACAGGAGTGACATTGTGGTAAATTAATGCTTATTAAAAGGTTCAGTGGCATAGTCAAGTCTGACCCTTTGCGACCGCATGGACCATTGTACACCAGGCACCTCTGTCCTCTACCATTCTCCTCAATTGACCCAGCTCTGTGCCCATTGCATCTACAATGCCATCTAGGCATCTCATTCTCTGCCACCCCCTTCTTCTTTTGCTATCGATCTTTCCCAACATCAAGGTTTTCTCAAGTGAATCCTCGCTTCTCATTTGATGTCCAAAGTACTTTAGCTTCATCTTCACTATTTGACCTTCCAAAGAGTAGTCAGGGTTGATTTATTCTAAGATCAACCTATTTGTTCTCTTTTCTGCCCAGGGTACTTTCAAAATTCTCCTCCAGCACCACATTTCAAAGGTATCTATTCTTCTGTACTCAGCTTTCCTCATGGTCCTGTCACAACCATACATTACTACCAGGAATACCATAAGTTTGACTATGCGGACTTTTGTTTGCAAGGTGATGTCTCAACTTTTAACTGTGTTCCCCACGTTTCTCATAGCTTGTCTCCCAAGCATCAGTTGCCTTTTTATTTCATGGCTGCAATCTCCATCTGCAGTGATCTTGGGTCCTCAGAAAGTAAAATCTGTCACTGCTTTTACTTCTTCCCCATCTATTTTCCATGGAGTGATAGGGCCTGTTGCCATTATCTTGGTTTTCTTGATGTTGAGTCTCAAGTCAGCTTTTGCGCTCTCTTCTTTCAACTTAAGCAGAAGCTTCTTTAGGTCTTCTTCACTTTCTGCCATTAGGGTAGTATCATCGGCATATCTCAAATTGTTGATGTTTCTCCCAGTGATTTTGATTCCTGTTTGTGATTTATCCAATCCTGCATTGTACATTATGTGCTCTGTATATAAGTTAAATAAGCAGGGTGACAAAATAAGGCCTTGTCTTACTCCTTTAAAAAACAAAATTGTATGAAACTCATGCATAAAGTTAGAGGTGGGTGGTTCAGTTCCTGTGCATCCAAGAAGAGCCAGCATGTGTGGTTTTGAGGAAACCGTTTAGTCCCAGAAAGCCCACATTTTTTAAAAAAAGGAATTATTTAATTAATGACAATTTGTGGCAGCCAATTACATCACTCTGGTTGAGCAGGCAGAAGTATCCAGGGAGATGTTGATCATTAATTAAATAAAATAGATCAGAATTATGCTGACATTGAATATAACTGAATAAATTTTGGAGATGAATTGCTGTCAATTAGTGAATTGCTGCTCAAATTCCTGACTGTGTGCCACTCACACAATTTGGTTTGTGACCATGCATGTGAGTAGCAGCTCATCAATTAGGAGTAAGTGACTACACCATTTACACAGTGCCTAATCCCCAAAAGAATTCTGGCCAGTTTTTCTGTCAAAGTAAACATATTTTTCATCTTGTTCTTACATCTAGAAACCCTCAGTTACAAGGATAAATGAATCAAACTTACACAGTTATTCAGTCAGTCAAAGAAATAATGCTACTTAAGTAATTTTCTGCAAAGTAAAGTTCATAACTCTCCATACAATTGTGTTCAAAATCTGTAATTCAATTAATTATATCTTTTACTTATCTAGCAATCAAATGTCAAGCTAAAAATTAAAATAATGCTATAAAGTTAGAGCCTTATATTACACAACTAATATAACTCCTTGCCCATTTATAAAAATGATCCATAAATCTGATTTCTGTTGAAAGCTATCAACCGGAACTTTGGGACATTGGTGTTTATTTTCCTGAGACAAATATAACAATTTTGAAATGAGATTTTTTTGTGTGTGGTGGCTGGACATCTCTGTGAGTTAGGTAACTGAATACGGAGCCAGAGGTTTGTTTATGTTTCAGTTCCTCATTGTGCATCCTTGAAGAAGGGGATGGTAAACCACCTCTGAGTCCTGTCTACCAAAGTCTGATCATAAATTAGAAAGTATCTGATTGGTTTATTTTTATTTATTTTTATTGTTTGTGCATAGGTGAAAGATAGGATAGGACAGGAAAAAATTACTAGTTTGGCATTCCTCTGGTACAATATCTGCCTTCATCCCACCTCATACTTGTCATATATTAGTATAATTTGACTATAACATTGTACATTTTTTCCAAACTGTAAAGTAGCACCCTTCCTAGGGCTCCTGTCAATGCAAAGGAAGGGCAGCCCACCCACAACAATGCTAAAAAGCAAATGTACCCTGTCTCTCAAAAATCATTTGCCACACAATGGCAAAATTTCAAGCAGAACGTTTGGAAAAGTGAATCATCATACCAGTGTCTACAAACAGACCATATCTCTATATAAGAACACTAGCATAGTTTGCCCGGCATTGCCAGGCTGTTTTAAATTGTGTTGTAAGGTTGTTGTTTTTTTTTTTTTTGGTAATGTATGTAAAAAGGTTATTTTGTTATTTTTTTGAATTTTTTTTTGTATTTATGCACAATTTTTGTACGTTGCCGCGCTGTTACAAACTGTGATCAGCTTTTTTGGGGGTATTTTTGTGGATTAAAAAAAGAACAAAGGATGATATAATTTTTTGAAATTGTTTTATATAACCAAATAATGTTTTAGTTTGTGGGTGTTTTTTAAATAGTTGTACCATAGGTAATAATTTTAAAAATGTGAAAGTACATGTTTTTTACATTCAATGTTTTTAAACTGTGTTTAGATGTTTTGGGTTTTTATTTGAGTTTAAACTCAGCACAGGATTTTAGAAATCTTTTAATTATTATTTTTTGACATATGTTTGTGATTTGTGTAAAATTGTGATTTATTGTTATGTTTTTGACTTGTTTTTACTGTTATGGGCTCCAGGTAGGGCTGTTGAGTCTTTTTGAGATTTTACTATTCTGCCCTGCAGGTGGGGCTGCTAGGGGTTTTGCTTTCATTTCATGTGTTTTTTCTCTCCTGGCCTCTGGGTGGGGCTTCTTCCGGTAAGTAGTCTCTTTGTTTCTTCATTTCTGTTCCAGTTGTCATGGAGGAAGGTCGTGCTGGTGAGTTGTCTGGGTTTTTTTCTTCTGTTTTTTCCTTTTGTTTTGTTTTTGTGGTGGTGGGCTGTGAGGTGTTTGTTTGTTCTTTTTTGTCTTGGTTGGGTTTTAGGTTTGTGTAATTGGTTTGGTTTTTTCTGGTTTAGTTTAATTTTTCTTATTTCATTGTTGTTTATTTTTGTAATTAGTTGTTGTTTGTTTGTGTAATTTGTGGTTTTTTTCATGTTGTAGCTAGGTGTTTTGTTTGTGGTTTTGTGGTATTGTTGAAGTTTTTGTTTGTGTATTTAGTGGTTTATTTCTTTTTGTTTATTAATGGGTTTTTTAATTATTGATTTATTTTTGTTTTATTATTTTTAAATAATTTTGGTGTTTGTTTTTGGTGATTACTTTAGGTTGAAGAATGGGCTGCCTGTGGGTTTCTCTTTGGAGGCAGTCAGGCCGTTCTTCTCCCAAGAAGGTTGCTTAGGTAGGTCGGGGGAGAAAAAGGAGGCAGAGAAGAGCTTTCTGTGCCTAACGATGGTTCTCTCTTCTCTGTCTCCTTTTTCTCCCAGCTTTCCTAACCGGAGATCGGCAGGCAGCAATCCGTAAGGGGTGGGGCTCTTCCTTATGGATTGCTGGCTGTTGTTTTTGTATTCTGAAATACAAAAGGCATCAGCCAGTCATCCACCAGGGAGGGTACTTCCCCTGACGAAGTGCTGGCTGTTTAGGGGGGGGGGTTCCACCCCGGCTCATGCACTTTGATTGGAACCACCAGTAGGTAGCAGCAGTGAACAGCAGTGAGCAAGGAAGAAAGAAGTGGGGTGCTGCGTGCCTTTTCTTGTGGCATCGTTGTCCCAGCTCCTGCAAACCTAGCAGTTCGAAAGCAAGAAATGGCAAGTAGATAAATAACAACCACTTGGGTGGAAAGGTAAACAGCATTCCGTGCACTCCGGTGTCTAGTCATACTTGACATATGACCATGGAAACGTCTGCAGAAGCGGACAGTGCTGACTCTTTGACTTTGAAACAGAGATGAGCACTGAACCCTAGAGTCAGATATGACTGGCTTTTGAGCAAGGGAAACCTTTACTTCTGTCCCGTTTTTGTGAGAGGGAAATATGGTAACCCTAGATCTTGCTATCTCAACCTTGCTCCATGTGCAAGGTTAACTCAATGTACTTCACTGTCTGAGGTAAAGGTCAAGACAATACCATCTGTGAAAGCTGCCCCAGCTGGCAAATTTAAGAAATGTCTCACTGCATCACTGGTGATAGGGTAGCATTCTCTAGCCAAGAAGGCAGGTACCTAAGAAAGATATTTATTAGAGTGGAGGGCAAGCTTCCAGGAACACAGTACTCTGCTCTTGAACAAAAAAGAATATTCAAAGCTGTAGGAATGGCTTAGCCTTCACCCCCAAAGTATTCCTAGCTTACATCAAGAATTGCCCTCATTCCATAAGCCTTCAGTCCCTAGCAGGAGACAGGCCAGGCCGCGCAAGCTGCACAACCTGGGAGTCGTGCCCAAAGGCATAACTCCAAACCTCTGGACATCTCCTGGACCCCGCTGATAAGCACATTCCTAGCACAAGCCCCTTATCAAGATCCACAGGGCTGCTTCCCTAGTCACAAACTCCCTCCTATCTCTCCCACCAGATCATCTTTATCACCCCACTTCCTTGACCCTTTCCTCGACCACTTGCTTCCTGCTTGCCCTCTGACACATAGGATCCCTAATCTATGACCAACATGCGTGTAGCCTATTGTTCCACCCTTTTCCCTTTAGCCTGTAATGGACGCGTGGTCGCGCAATCCAAGGTATGCTAAGTTGTCAATAAAAGAGGCCATCCAGTTCCCCCCCCCCCGGGTTCACTTGCACCCTGATCCGTGTGTGTGCGCATGTTATTTCATCCCTGCGAGCGGCCATGATCCCTACACAAAGCACTGCTGTCATCGTTTTTTCACCTCACCCCACCTCATACCTGCCATCAGAGACCACTACTTCATGGTGCCAAAGGATAAAGTCAGTCCTGTTTACCTTTCATATGGTAAATGAGCTTGTTCAATAATTTGTCTAAGGGCTGTATTGAAGTATGCATAAGCAGTGATGGACCTCATTACATTGCAAGGATCACTTGCAAGAGAAATGTAAGGAATTTTAAATCAGTTGTGAAGACTAAGTAAAAGAAACTTGAATGAGCAGCGATAACTGGATACTATTGCAGACTTTGAAAACAATAAAATGTTCCCTAGGAATATGACTACATGTAGTTCTGATCAACCTAAGGACCTCTACTGCAGTACTGTATCTGATAACCAAGCAGTTCTTGATGCTGCATTAATGAAAAAGAGGAAGGACATTTTTGGGCACAGATTAGGATTTTATTAATACAAATCAATTTCTCTCCTTTTTTCTTTCATAAAATGAAATATAAATCTTTGCACACGAGGAATAAAGGGCACTAGGTTAAAAAATATCTTAGCATAGGAAAGAGGCTAAACAAGTACTCTATATACTTAGAGCACCATCAGAGAGAGAATGGCAGCAGCGTGGGGGAAGGTAGATAGACAGTGTGGAGCAGCCTATTAATGAGCTCTACATTAAGCCACAACTAGGTATTTATATTACAGATGCTCAGATAGTGAACTATGGACTCCATTTAGAACCTATCAGTTAGCAAGGCTATCAGGAATAAAAATCTTTATCAGCTGCATGTTGAAACCACTGGATAGAGTATCTGGAACTCAAGCATTACAGTGGTACATTTTTCCATTTTAGTAACAGCAGTAATGCGACACTCTTTCTGCATCCTTCCCAGGAAAGAAGGGACAGCCAATGACACCAATAAACTATGTCAATTCAAGAAGCAAGCAGGAGAAAATTGACATGGTTAGGTCAAGCGAAGCTGCTAGCACAACAAAAGTGTGATCCATAAGCAGAAGTGTTTACGAATATTACAGTAAATCCTTCCCTGACTCACCCTTTGATGCAAGGATGAGAAACTATAAAAGATGTTTTGGATAAAATGATCCATTTTTTTCTATAATAGTGCCCATTTTGCACAAACTTTTTTTCATTCATGCAATTATGAATTTGCCCAATCATTAGGAAGACTGTTGGCTTTTTTTCAGACTGTTAAAGATCAGGTGGATTATTCTCAGCTCTCTTAACATGAGTCAAAGTTTCAATACTGGCTATGTACATTTGTTCATGAGCTTTTCTTCTCAAAGTAAAACAACATTCTCACTTGTGGTATTTGATTAATAATAATAATAATAATAATAATAATAATAATAATAATAATAATAATAATAATAATAATAATAATAATAATAATAATAATAATAATAATAATAATAATAATAATAATAATAATAATAATAATAATAATAATAAGAAGAAGAAGAAGAAGAAGAAGAAGAAGAAGAAGAAGAAGAAGAAGAAGAAGAAGAAGAAGAAGAAGAAGTTTTATTTCTATCCCACTTTCCTGGCACAAGTGCCACTTAAAGCGGCTTACAACATGTATAAATACAGTAACACAAATATAATTACACCAATAATCGACAATAATACAGTATCAGATAAAAACAAAACAAAACATAGTATCAGTATATCAAATAATACATAGTTACATAGCATCAAAATATATTCAGTATTAAAAAGCTGACTTTATTAAATCCTAGAATGTATGAAATGATTAAGATGTTGTACAGTAATGGTTATTTTTATTGTGCTTTGCCTAGCATGGCATAGAAACAAGTACTGTATCTAAAACTGTATAGGTCCATGATTATGAACCTTGGCACTCCAGGTGTTCTTGGACTTCAATTTCCAGAAGCTGAAATAGGCACTCCTGCTGATCAGGGCTTCTGGGAATTGAAGTTCAAGAAAAGCTGGAGTGCCAAGGTTCACCATCACTGGTATAGGTCATAGTTTGAGCTCAGTATACTAAACATATGCTCTGGCTACCAATTGTTCAGTAAGCAACCTGTTTTCATAGCCTGACTACAGTGTAAAAGTAAACATTTATCACTGTATGAACCATTCTGTGCTTTCCACAAGCAACTGGATCCTTTTTTAATTTTTTTTATTGGTTTTGAATAATATACAAAAACGAAAAAGCATAAAACCTACATTAACTGGGGGGAAAAGAAAACCGTAAACAACTTATTAAAAAAAGTCAAAGCGGAAAGAATGTAAAAAATTGAAAATTAAGTTCCTTACATTCTTAAACCGATATCAACATACTAATAATGATAAAATTAATGGCTACCAATTGTTCAGTAAGCAACCTGTTTTCATAGCCTGACTGCAGTGTAAAAGTAAACATTTATCACTATATGAACCTTCTGTGCTTTCCACAAGCAACCGGTTCCTAATTTTGTCATTTTGCCTCTGGAAATTAAACCCTGCTACAAATCCAGATCCCAGCTATGCCCCCACATTTACTTTGGCAACATCATTACTGGACCCAAAAATGCCTTAAGGGCAATTTTACTTGTTCCTCTGCTAACGTGATCTATGCTAGCTTTTGGGGGGGAAATGCCCCTCTGCACTCTACATAGGAGAAACAGGAGAATCTCTGCACAAAATAGTTAATGGACATAAAGCAGACATCAAGAGCATACCTGTCAACCCGTGGCTCCGGAAAAATGGGACCTGCGCACATCGCTTGTGTGCAGGTCACTTTCCATGCATGCGTGGAAGGGTTTTACCCCTTTCACGCATGCGTGGAAGCACTACGCCGCTTGCGCAGCCCCTATGCAAGCGGCGTAGCGCTTCTGCGCATGCATGAAAGGGGTAAAACCCTTCCACGCATGCGCGGAAATGCTACGCCGCTTGCGTAGGGGCTGCGTAAGCGGCGTAGCACTTCCGCGCATGCGCAGAAAGCGTTTTCCCCCCTGCCAAATTACGGGGTTTTCCCGGCCAAATCGTGATGGATGACAGGTATGATCAAGAGTGGCAGTACACAGAAATTCATTTCAAACCACTTTAATCTACCTGGACACTCGGCAATGGAGTTGAGGGTTGCTGTTCTAGAGTAGAAGAATTAGACAACTAGAATCCAGAGAAAGACAGCAGAAATGAAGTACATGCATATGCTGGACACACATCTCAGGGATTTGAATATCAGTCAGGGGTTTCTGGGACATTATCAGATTTGATGCACCACAACTAGCAGGTTATATGCTGCAGTTTTGCCTGGGTCACTCAAAACATTGACAATAGATGCTAACTCACTGGCAAATGTGTAATGCCACAATATTTGTTGCATCCACCCTTTGGATATGTGATGCATCAGCTTGCAAGAGAAGTTTGTCAGGCTTTGCAGCAGGTTTGAATAATAACAGGAGATGTCAGTTGTAAAAATCTACAATGCTACTATTTTGTTAGGCTGGCCAAATACTGTGTGCCTGTGTACCTGATGTGTGTATAAATTCATGCCATGAGGCCTCACTATTATGTCTGATGAAGTGGACTTGGTCCACAAAATCTCACAGTTATATACAGGAGTTATTAAAGTGGCACAACATTTTTGTCTTTTTTATGTTTAATCTCAGATATGCTTGCACAGACTAACACGGCTACCACTTCAAACATTTCAATTACATATTTTAAATTTCATTTCTAGAGAGGATCGTATTAACTTCATCCACTCCCTTTTAAAATTGCCTGAAAAATGACTAAAATTTATTGGCAGCTCTGAATTTCCTAGTCTGATTTTCCCCCACCTTATTTTGGAATTATGGGGTTTCTTACAGAAGGATTTTTATTTCTAAATGAAATGGCCACCATTCTATTTACTTGAATGTACTACTAGACACACAGTTTCCTGTTTGTTTTCTTTTGTTTGTTTAATAATGTATACCACCAGAGTATTCTACCAGCTCCCAAATACCATTATTAAAGCATATGCAGAAATTGGCCCTTGGATCTCTCCAGAGTCTGAAAATGCATGCAGGATTAGTCAGAATTATGAAACAAAACATATTTAGGTTACAGGGACACCCATACAAATGAATAAAGTGTAAAGTGTACATGAGGTTGAAATAGAATGACGAGAGCAATTTAATGAAAGCGCGGCGCCAAAATGGCCACTGCGCTCTTTGCGCCCCCCCCCCCACCCGGACTCAGACATCCGGGTGAGTTAGGGGGCGTAGCCACCCCTCTATAAAAGGGGTGGCCATGAGGCAGCCGAGCTGCCATTTTAGAAATAGCGACGGAGAGGAGAAGTTTTCTCCGTCGCTCTTCGTTCCTCCAGTCTTCGGCTTTTTAGCCAGCTCGGCGCTTGCGATCCCCGGACAGGGATTGTCTTCCTTCAGAGATGCCCTCCAAGAGGAAGGCCACGGCGACCAGCCTCAGGATGGCCCTGCAGGGGCTTCGGCCCCTGACCCGCAATTGCCGGCCATGGCTCCAGACAACAGGGGAGGGCCTGGTGCGGTCACCCAGCAGGGCTTGCCTCTGGCCCCTCATGGGCCGGAGCTTTGGGCATGGCCCTCTTCAGGACCTGGCTCCCAAATGGGGGTCCCCAGTGTATCAACCAGTGGGCCGTGTGGCCCACCTTGCCATGGCTGCGCCCCTGCAATGGAGCAAGACAACACCTTTACCCACCGTTACCGGTGGGATGGGGCAGATTGGGATATGGCCCTCGGCTCTCAGCCTCAGGCCGGCCCTTCAGGGGATTCGGCCCTCGGCCTGCGGTTGCCGGCCATGGGCCAGAACGATTGGGGGGAGGGCCTGGTGCTGGCACACAGCACGTTTTACCCCCTCAGGGGCCGGAGTTTTGGGCATGGCCCCTATTCTGGCCCAGGATCTCAAATTGGGGCCTCTGGCCCAATCCCTAGCCGGCCGGCCGGCCCACCTGGCCCACCTTATACTAGGGGTTTCCGTGGCAGGGGATGCCTGGTTAGCATGTTTAGCTGTGCTGGAGGCATCATGGGCAATCCAGTGGGAGGGGGCCCTTCCCTATCTACCAGGGCCCTTCGTGTCTACCGGCTACTTCGACTGCTGCCACTCTGCAACAGGCGGCCAGCCGGGTCGAGCTGCTTGAGACACTCCGGCCTGTGTCTGCCGCCGTCTCGCAGCTCCCTGTTTGTCCAGAAATGCAACTGGGGTGTGGTCGGATGTGGCCCCAGAGCTCGGTTTCGGTCACGAGCTCCGACGCCCGCCGTGGGCCGGAACCCCCAGTGGGGGCGGCTCATGGGGGTGCAACTAGTGAGTATTAGGTTCAAGTTGAATGCACCCACATCACAGTCCACTTCCAGCGGTGGGGTTCAGTGGTCATGGCTTCGCCAATTTGAGGCTGGTGGGCATCACTTGCCAGCCTATCCCAGTGCCCCTTGGTTGCATTCTGGCACGACATTGGGGGTGGGGGTTTCCGCCCTCGGGGCAGTATGTGGCATCACATGGGCTGTCCAGGTCCCACTGCGTATGCCCCGTGTACATCATGTACCGGTGACGGCTTTGCCGATGTCTGGTTATTCATTGCACCCCGGTGATCATTTGTTCCAGGTCACGAGGGAAAAGATTTGGTGGGGGGAGTACGTGGATATATTCTCCCTATGAACCGAGATCCCAATAAGGATAGGTGGTGAGGACAGGAGGACAGAGACATGTGCGGTCCCGCCGTAGTAAGCCACCACGCACTGGGGTGTCCGCCCCCAGGACAGTGCTGAGCATCGCAGTGGCGGTCCGGGTACTGCTGCGCATGCCCTTTATGCAGAATGTCCCATCGAGGGCTTTGCCGATGGCCGGCTATTACTTGCCCCTGGGTGATTATTGGCCGCAGGCCATGAGGGGTAAGGGCTGGAGGGGGACATGTGGATATTCTCCCTATTGAACTGCGAGCCCACTAGGAGGAGAGAGAGGGACAGGGCGACTGAGACAAAGAGATGTCCCATCGTCGTGAGCCACCGCGCACCTTGGGCCAACTGGTTGGCGGCATACCTTGTACGTATGGTGGTATGCCGCAGGGCTTGACCTGCTTGGGCCATCCTGGTGCTTCCATCCATCGCTAATATTTGCAGGGCGATGGTTGATTAGATGGGCCCTTGGCAGTTGGCTTATGGTGAGGAATGTGGATTAGGGTGGCTCTATACCCTGAGGGGAGGTGGGATGAGCCCTGTCAGCGAGTGTGCTCGTATACATCACTCCCACGTGCCTGGTGCCTGGTGATAGGTACCATGGTGGTCATGCTGAGCAGCGGGCTGCTCAGACACAGGCTCCACGCTAACTGGTCGGGCAGGGGGTTCCAGCCCGCCTGCTGTGTTCGGCCTGCTCAGCTGATGATGCGTGTACTAAGCACCACTGTCGTTACCGACTTCGTGTCCCCTTTTGCTCTGGCCCTCATGCCGCCTCCGCGTGCCCGCGGGTTGGTGGGTTATGGGGCTGAGGTAGGGGTGCACAGGGGCGATCAGAGCTCTGTTTGAAGCAACTAACCTTGTCATAAGCCCCCCCCCCCCGCCCCAATTAGTATGGTCAGCCTGGAGAGATGGCACTCAGTTCATCCAAGAAGGGATTGGGCGGGATACCTGCTGGAGGGTTTTCTATGGGGACTTTTGTATCCATCCGGGGGTGTTGGGGGTCCCAGGATGCTACTAATCTGGTTCCCTTGCAGGGTAACGAAGAGGGGGCTCCACTGTCCACAGCTAAGGGAGTTGGGGCTATGAGAGTAGCGGGGGCCCTTCTTGGAAACACCTTTCCTAAGTCGAATGTCTCCCCCATGAAGCTCATACTGAGCTAGAACTAGGGTGAATGTCATTTAATCCTCCATTCAGCTTACCCTGTGGGTTCTCCATTCAGGGATGCCATTCCTGATGACCTTGTTCAGTCAGGTACTCGTAGTTGGTTCGGCTACTATGGGTGGCACGCTCACGCAGTTCTGGTGCTGTTTTGGCACAGTGTGATATGCACTCGGCTTTCAGATTATTGCCAGTGCACCCAATGATTTAGACCTATTGGGGTTTTTTTAGGTTCCGAGGGGAATTTTACTTAGATAAGGCCAACCCCCTTCTGATTGAGTTAATTCATGTTCAGCACTCGACCGATTGGGGACTTCACTCAGTGGCCATTTGCTCACAGGTCGGGGTCTCGGTCTCTAGCTCATTACCTCGATGACTTTTGGTTCGGGGGTGACCGGGGCTTGGACACGTGCACGCGTCCCCTCATTACAATTCAGACACTCAGGTAGGAACTGGGTGTCCCCTTGGTGCCTGAATAGACCGAGGTCCCATCTACTAAGCTCACATTTCTGAATCGACTCTGTCGCGCAGGCATCCGGGTTAACCATGAATACGGTGGTTTGGAGCTCCGCGGCGAGTTTGGCATTGATTGCCAGACATAAAGTGTGCCCTCATGAGCTGAAGTTAATTCATGGCCACCTTAATTTTGTCCAGTCTGGATCAAATTACTCCTGGGTTTAACGGGGTCTCTTCCTGGAGATCAGACCTGATGGTCTGCCCTAGATTTCAAGTACGGTTGGATACCTCCGGCTCACAGACTTATGGGGGTTTACTCTGAGGGTGGGTGCACGGATCGCCTCCGCGATCTTACCTTCCTTGCGTATTTTCCCATTTTGGAGAGCGCTGATGCTATGGTGCAATGAGTGGGCCTACTCAGTGGTCCAATTTCGGTGTGACAATGCGGCAGTGGTGCACATTGTCAACACCCAGACATGCAAATCCCTCAGGGTCATGACATTAGTTTGTCTACTCTTTTGAGAAGCCTACGCATAAATGTGCCATTCTAGGCCAGACATGTTCTAGGTATTTATAATGAAATTACTGCTGCTTTCCACCTCCTGCAGATCACCCGGTTCCGTGCCTTACTCCGGAAGCAGAGGGATTCCACTCGCCACTTTTGGCCAATGGCTGGACGTTTGGCGAGGAGAAGGGGACCGGACAGGTCATTGGCACCTCGCACGCATAAGGCATATCACTATGCGTTCATGCATCGTGTTTGGGAGGGGTGGACACGGGAATGTGTCCGCCGCCCGTACACGCGTCACCCCTGTTCCCAGAGTTTCTGACCCACCTTGCACGAGGCTGGCATTACTTATGTACAGATAGGTGTGAGGTGGCTCTTGGCCACGCAGCTACCACGGTAGCCTTTTTGGAGCGCTCCGCATCAGTGAGTGGGTGCCAGAGTTGGTGCCACCTGTGTAAGGCGGATGTTCTCGTAGGGCACTGGAACTCAAAGATGTCTCTGTCACACATGAGTGGGCTCGAGTGGGGATGCGGTCCTCACGGGTTATTCAGCACAGTGTAGGCAGTGGTGTATACTGCTACGAAGTTTTTGAGACATCTGTCCGGTTGGTGCCCTACATGAATTTTCAACAGTGCCTGCTGCGCGCCCCAGCCTGTTTTCTGCCACCGGGATGGGTCTACCCTTACCATAGTAAAGTCCCTGAGGGTGACCGGTGCCGCGTTTCGCGGTGTGGTGCCCGTTTTGGCACCATTTACTTAAGATAGGCATCGCGTTGATCGCGGCTACGTTTGGGGTACTCGGAGGTGGATATGCGTCTACGCGCAATTTCAGATATGTACGTCCCCTCACTGTACGAGTACCTAGTCATGTCCTTCACCTTTTTTCTCCTCTTTTACAGATCCCAGGGGTCTCAACACGCTGGTGACAGGGGGCTGGTGGGCCGCAGCTATGTACACTGGGCAGCAGTATATGCTGCAGCGACGGAGAGTGGACCCTGGCTGGGCTGTGTGCATCCGCACGTGTGCTATGGTATGGTATGCGCGGCACATGGGGGCGGGAACTGTGGCCATTCCTGCTGTCTGACAGGGATGCTGGACCGCCCAATGTTTTACAGGCACCTCGGCGGCAGCGATCTTATACGGATCACTGCTGTTACTGAACTGTCGAGGGGCTGTGACCTGGCATTTTATATCACATATGGCTTACATACGGTCGCTATGGTCTAACATTGCGCCGAGACACCAATTTAGGTGAGATGTGGATCTCCCTAGTTCGGACTGTTCCGGCAGTCAGTGGGCGGGGCTGTGGCTCCGTCCCGTTCTGAGCATGGCTGTGAGACGGCCATTGGAGACCGGATGCTAGGCTTACACAAAAATTTTGCTGGTAGGCAGGAGAAGGGGTCCACCTGTCGGCTAGAGGTATGTTCCTCGTTCTGGGTGTGATGCAAGCAGGCCTGGCGACCGAGCTGTCGGTCTTGGGGGGGGGCAATGAGTCATCATGGATGCCTCCCCATGTGGCAGGTAGCACTGGTAAGGTAAATATTTATGACCCACAGGTATCCGGCAGGTTCACAATTGACTGGCCAACACTTAGACAGGTACAGGTGTAATAACGTTGACCGGTCAACGACGAACCAGGCAAAGGGGTGATGGCAGGAGCTCTTCAGCATGCATCACCCCGTGATTTGACGGATACACGTCAGAGGGTGGGGTCAGTAGATAGTTTATTGACTATGGTCAACAATTTGTTTGTGTCAACAAACAAATTGATACAAATGGATACATTGTAGCCAATTGCCATTGGCAATTTTGGGAGGAACCTTACCAGTGTTACTGCGGCCTGCTTGCCTTAAGAATTATAATTGGCTGAGTACCAATTGAAAGTTATAATTCGGACTAGGGCATTATTCAATAAATGTGGCCCAATGCCTTTATCCATATACCGGTGTCTGAGTCTTTCTTTGGGGGGTGCGCCTGCAAAGCAATTGCTCCTCTAGATAAAAGCGCTACAGGAAGGGCAAGCCAAAATTGAAGAACACATCAGTGGAATATTACTGACCTTGATGGGAGAAACTCATTGAAGGATTTAACAGCCATTCACAGTAGAAACCTTGTCACAGACTATTCAGCTCTTTAAATCCAAAAATCAATGAGCACATGAATTCCTTTCACTTTTCATAGCTAGAAATACAAACTATATTTTGAGCTGCAGACTGCTTGACTGAACTGTGGTCATGCACTTTAAAGCACTGTACTTAGACATAGCCTTATATGAACTTGAATTGTGCTTTAAACATTGATGTGTGTGGAATTCATTTGTATGGAACATGATAATTGCTATTATTTCCTTTTTTAATCTTTGGTTTAATGTCTATGTTAAAATAATTCAAGGGGAAATGACAAAAATAAGATAAAAATCCATTTTTTAAAAAGCATGTTAGAAACATGGAAAACAGTAAAAAAATTAATTATGTTCAGATGTATCCCAACTGTTAGGAGATACAATATATAAATAATTATTGTATAAAGGATAAAAAGAAAGCATTAGAAGGTTTGGAAAAGGAAGGACTGTAGACCATCTATGACTGGATGGAAAAATGTAAAGATAGAAATGTAAGAGAAAGATTATATCAAACTATGGAACTAAATTGGTTTTAGAAAATCCAAATGGAAAGATGGGATAGGGATTGGAGAAGAAATTACATTCGGGGGAGAGAATTAACACAGAAGCAGAAGAGGAGCCATTGGGGGGAAAGAGGTGGCTTTTCCATCTGCACCGCCCGCCCCCGGAACTCTCACCCACCAAAGGCCTGGGTGGGCAGAAGAGTATTTCTTATGAAATGTAAACCGCCTTGAGTCGCCCCAGGGCAAGGAAGGCGGTATATAAATTAATTAATTAATTAACAAGATTTGAAGAAATAGTTAGGCAATTAAGGCCGGAAAATACTAAACAGAAAGGATTAGTAAATAGATTATATAATCTACTTAATAAAGAAGGTATAACACAGAATACATTAAGAGAGATATGGGAATCAGATATTGTGGTCAAAATAGATGGATCAATGTGAAATTATATATGCACTGAGATAATTATGAAAAACTTATCCGTGAGAATTAAAGAACATTGTCATAAATTACTATGGAGATAGTATATGACATCAATTCAGATGCATCAAATTGATAATACTTATTCAAAAAAAATGTTGGAGATGTAAAGTTGAAGATGGGACTTATTTACATTTGTGGTGGCATTGTAAAAAGATTAGCATTATTTTTTGGGAAAAATATTTGATGAAATCATTAAGATATTATCAACAAAAATGTGTATGAAACCAAAAATAGCATTACTAATGGATCTAAATGATATTAAAATTGACAGAAATAAAAAAGAGTTAGTAATAATAATGGTAACAGCAATGAGACTGTTAATTGCAAATAATTGGAAAATAAACATCTCCATAGATATAAAAGAATGGTACAAAGAAACGTGCGAAATAGCATTAAAAGATAAATCGACCTGCAATTTATATTACAGATGCTCAGATAGAGTTAAAAAAGGAGTGACTGGGAAAAAATGTTTTTTTCAATATATGGGAAGACTTTATCCGATATGTTCTACAAGGTTTGAAAGGAATTAACCCAAATAAAGAAACTTTGAGTTTTTGGAAATGGGGGAGGGGGAGGAGTAATGTATGGTGGTGGGTGCACATTAATGTTATAGAGATAGGTAATAACGAAATTATGTGTGCAAAGGGTCTCTCCCTCTCTCTTTATTGTTTTGTTATTCTGTTTGTACTGTACGTATTGTTATTAACAAAATACTGTAAAACTCTGGATAACGTGAGCACCGCCCAATGTTAAAACTGGATAACGTCAGGAAATTAGAGGAAAAAATTTGCGCCGCACAATGTTAGGTTAATGTTGTGCAATGCAAAAGTTTTCCTTTAATTTTCCGATGTTGATCTCTGCCCCAAAGCAAGGGTACATTACCTCCGAAGACCCAAGCCCCAAACCCGCAGGGCTGGTCTCTGCCTTTGAAGCACCTTCCCAGGCAGAAAGCAGCCCTTTGGATTTGGGGCAGAGATCTTCGGAGGTAATGTACCATTGCTTTTTCAAGGCTTGTCTTGCAAAAACAAGGGTACACTACCTCCAGAGACCTAAGCCCCAAATCTGCAGGTCTGGTCTTCCCAGGCAGAGAGCAGTCCTGTGGGTTTGGGGCTTGAGTCTTCGGAGGTATTGTACCCTTGTTTTTTTGAGACAAGCCACGAAAAAGCAAGGGTACATTACCTCCGGAGATCTCTGCCCCAAACCCGCAGGGCTAGTCTCTGCCTTTGAAGCACCTTCCCAGGCAGAGACCAATCTGCGGACTTTGGGGCTTGGGTCTCCGGAGGTAATGTATCCTTGCTTTTTCAAGACAAGCTTCAAAAAAAACAAGAGTACAGTACCTCCGAAGACCCAAGCCCCAAACCAGCTGGGCTGGTCTCTGCCCTTGAAGAGCCTTCCCAGGTAGAGAGCAGCTCTCTGGGTTTGGGGCAGAGATCTCTGGAGGTAATGTACCCTTGCTTTTTCGAGGCTTGTCTCGAAAAAACAAGGGTACAGTACCTCCGAAGACTCAAGGGTGCATTACCTCCAGAGATCTCTGCCCCAAACCCGCAGGGCTGGTCTCCACCTTTGAAGCACTTTCCCAGGCGGAGAACAACCCAGCGGGTTTGGGGCAGAGATCTCTGGAGGCAATTACCCTTCCTTTTTCAAGACTTGTCTTAAAAAAGCAAGGGTACAGTACATCTGGAGACCCAAGCCCCAAATCCGCAGGGCTACTCTCTGCCTGGGAAGGCACTTCAAAGGCGGAGACGAGCCCTGCAGGTTTGGGGAAGAGATCTTTGGAGATCTCCGGAGGTACTGTACCCTTGCTTTTTTGATATGTTACTATCAGCTACTAGCATAAAAAATTAGGAAACCTATTCATTTCTTATTTGCTTGGCTTTCTAGAGCTATCTAGTTAGCTGCTGCTGGAACTAGAATCCCAGCCCTATCTATCTTTGGTTTAACAGAGGAAGACTATCACAATTTATAAAAACTTTTCCCTCTCAATTTGCAAAGTGTTCAGTGCAAACAATTAGCAGGTTGCCTCTTTCCATTTTAAAGACAAAATCCAATTTGTATTTGGAGATTTGTTTTTTAAAAAGTATTTAAATCATTATTATTGATTCAAAATATTGTAAGAGAGACAATTAGAAATAATTTCTCTTTCCTTATTGCAATTTCAAACTTCTGAACATTAAGCACAGCGTTACATATTGAATTCCACACCAAACCTCCAATAATAGAATCTATTTTATCTTGGTACAAAGTTTGTCTTAATTACGTTGACCTTTAAAGAGCTTTTCAAGCATTAGAGAACTTGAAATGCTTTCAGATAAAGTCGACTTCCAAGACTTTCTGTACCAATAGGAGGATAAAAGCTTTAAAATACATTTAAATCTGGAGCAAATGAAGAAAAACACATGAAGCCATAAGGGATCATTTTACTATTCTGTGCAGCCAATTCCTTGTCCATTTGCAAAGGTCCAATTATACTAATATTAAAGCAAATACATCAGCTTGAACATGTAGGGGTGCCTCAATCACATTTATGTATTTTAAGAATTGGGCAATTTTTAAACAGACAGCTCCAAGTTAATATTCTGATGTATGTCTTCAAGTTATTCCTGTTAAGTCCTAATTCAAATCCTTAACTACCATTCAATGATCAACCTTGGGCAGACAACAAAGCCATACTGGAATGAATAATCTAGCTAGGATGGATAACATGCAATTTATTTTGACTGCAACTTTGACAGATATAAAAAGAGTAAGCAAAGGTTTTTTTTTTTTAAAAAAATGTGTATATCCTTTGCATAACCTGAAGACAAGGAAAATGATAATTATATGTTATTTATTTATTTATTTATTATTTGTTCGTTTATGTAGGACTGAAAATCCCCAAATTCTCAGGGCAGTGTAGTACTCCAGGAAAGCAAGTTACCCTTTAACTTTCTCTTTCTAGTAAAATAACTTCAGTTTTCACACACATTGGCCAACATCCTGCTGCTTAGTCTAGAGCCTTAATGGTCAACCTTGACACTCCAGGTGTTCTTGGACTTCAATTCCCAGAAGCCCAAGTCAGCACTCCTGATGATCAGGTCTTCTGGGAAATGAAGTTCAAGAATAGTTGGAGTGCCAAAGTTAGCCATCACGGGCCTAGAGAATGCCCAATGGATTAGGTCAATGAGGATTTGGTGATTAAACTCCTCCACAGGTTCCACTGATTCAACTACAATTTACTTTAAAATGATAAATTGCTGTTAGAGTAGGCCCATTTGAATTAATGGAACTCACAGACTAGTTAATTCACTTAATACCCTGTTTGTTTGTTTGTGTCCCATCTAGGTTAAGTGTAAAAACACTACTCTGGGCAGCTACCAAATTACAAACAATGACCATAAAACCAAATACAGAATAAAAACAAAACACCGTAACATTAAAACCAATCAATAACAAATAAAATGCAACCAATAATACCAATAATACTAATAATACCATTTTGCAACTCCTATAATTTACAGCATTGCGGTTGAGATTTACATTAGAGAGCGAGGTCAGACAACACAAATTGTCAGATGTAACATATTAATGAGGGATCTAAGAGGAAAATGCCTGATGACATAAAAAGCTTTTCACTGAATTTTGCGGACAGTGGTAGTTAATTCCAAAGCCTAGGAGCCACTGCCAAAGACAAGCTTTCTTGAGGAGAAACATTCCTTACTTCTTTCAGTGTGGCCACCCAAAGCTTCAACATTTGGGTACTCCAGGTAGGATTTCTTAGGAGGAGACACTCCCACAGATAACATAGTCCTAAACTATATATGACTATGCTGCTAGCAAAACCTTGAACCTGCATAGTACTCCACAGTCAACTAATGCAGTCTAGCAAAGACCTGAGTAATAAAATAAACCTATATTCGATTGTTCATCTGGCAGCCGCATTTTGCACCCGTTGTAGCCTCAAGGGCAGTGGTGTGCTGGCCCACAGGGATACAGGGACTCATCCCAGTGCGCCCCAGAAACTGGTGCCCCCCAGAGGCAAGCAGAGGTAATAGGAATGCATGAGATTTATTCCCCTAACCCCCAACCCCCATCACTTCCTGTCCACCACCCTCCCAAGGTGCCCAGCACACCCCTGCTCAAGGGCAACCCCATGTAGAGAGCATTGCAATAGTTAATCTTGGAGATTACCAGGGCATAGGGTCGGCAATAAAAGAACTCTCCTGTCCAGGAACAGACAAAGTTGGGCAATGTGCTGCAGTATGTAAAATGTGGATCTGACCACCAGAGTTGCCTGATGTTTCAGAGAAAGCATCTTCCCTAGCCCCCATAAACATAAAAGAAAAATGCAAAAACAAATTGAATATGGATATCAGATCACTGCAGAATGAAAGGTCATACCCCTACATTCCCTAATTATTCAGACAATGATGGCTATTCTGCTACACTGCAAGAAAGAAATCTAGAAATTAAAGAAAGATAAAAAGTGCTTCCTAACTATGAATCTCACTGCTTTTTAAACTATTTTTTTTTACAAAAAAAACAACCCTCCTCCTTCCAGAATACACAGGTGCTACATCTCATTTACATTCACATTAGATGACCAAAGTATACCATCTGGTTTATCCCACTGTTGAGGATACTTAAGAGACTTAGTAGGTGAAATTAAATGTGTTCATGAAATTCCCATGATACAAAAACCAATATCCTCTTGAACTTTTTCTCAACACAGCTCCCGACCATTGCAGTCATGCAGAATTACACCAATTGTGCAGGTTTTCCTGTTGTACAAATGGAACTCAGATTTTATTTATAGAGAAAATAGCAACACATCTGCAGGCATTACCTACCCATGTTACTATGCTGATGGGGTGTTCTGCTTCGTACTTATTAGGCACAGTCTATATTATTTCCTTATTTTTATCTAAAATATCAATGCAACCTGAAAAATATGGTCTTGGCTCTTATATACATTTCTTACTTGGGTGGCTATTTTTGAATAACAGTGAAAATATTACTAATAAAATTTGGGAACATGGCTGCCTCGATGAGCTCATTCTGAACTATTCCTCACCCTTCATTTCTAAAATGTAATTAAAGAGGGGGTTGGGTGTTATGTTTGCATCTACATATTCCAGAGTACTTGCTCTGAATATATAACAGAGAGCACATGTTTTAAGAACATAAGTTCTAGATATATTAAACTTCCCATGTTGGCAGAAATAAAATGGGCATCATACAGATGGATGTAACTGAGCAACAGATATACATGGAAAATGAGTAGATCTTCTTTAATGATGCAGAAGAAATGACCTTAATATTTTTTATCCAAGGAAGAGGTTATCAATTATCTAATCAGCATTCAATACCATTGTCTGGGGTAGGAAACCTGAGAAGAGACTATGTGAGGGTGGATTTAGGAAAAGCACTGACGAGAAAAGCAGAGGTTGGAACTCTTGTTTTATTCAGTTTAAAGATTGTTCACACAATTTTGTACACTGAACTAATAAATCTGTCATCTACACATTCATTCATGCAAGGAGGTATGCAAGAGCCCTAAGCCTTTGTCACTCCTTCTGGAATTTATATAACTCTTCTCAGAAACAGATTAAAAGCAAGAACAAAAAACTATCTTACACAAACATTGTGCATTAAAAAAGAAGATAGTTGCAATATGTTAAGGGCTCACTGAAAAATCTATTTTGTCAGTGCTGAGAAACACGCATTGTTTCCCATCTCTGTTCTGAACCATTCCAAAGGGCTGATTTTGACATCTAACATTCGTCGCAGCTTGGGGTTGCATTCTGAAAGGTATAAAAGAAATTCTTCTTTGTCAGAACTGTTAAATGTGCTTGCCAAATTCAGACCTCCTGAACTATAAAGATACTTTGAACATAAGTTTCTACCTCAAAGTGAAATCTGGAATGCAGCTCAAAATTATGCCCCTTCCCAAAAATCGTGTTCTAAGAAAATATTGTCAAAAACGGGCTATATGAAAAGAAAACACTTGCAAAAGCATGATTAATAGGAAAAAAGAATGCAAAATACAAACATTATAGGGAATATGTACAAACTACAAACATGTTTTAAATTAGGCTTTTAAAAATAAATTTTGGTATGTTTGCAAACTGAGGCAAAACCAAACTGAAATAAACTTGAAGGAAGCAAAATGAGAAATTCCATGGAAGTAAGAAGTCTTGGATCACTAATTCTTTTTTCACAAATACCAACCAACAAACATCAAGTTCATCTGAAGAGTGCAACCACCATCAGATCATGTGGACTGAAACGAAAGTAGGTTCTTTTTCACCTGTAACTGCGCTTCCAGGAGCGACGAGGGCGGTGCAGCACAGGCTGGATGAATCACAGCAAACCCCTTAATGTGGATTCACAGGGGGCTTGGGCTTCTGGGAACTGAAGTCCAAGAACATCTGGAGTGCCAAGGTTCGCCATCACGGGCCTTGGCTTAAGAAGTTATGGTTTTCATGTTCCAAATCTTTCCCTCCAACAGACTGCAATTAAACTCTCTGATATTTTGTTATATTCTGTGGGTTTCCAACTCCATGTTTGTAAACATTTTGGTATATTTTATACACTCCTTTCAATTTTTAAAGCAAGCAATTTTCCAACAAAAGCTAACATTAAAATATAACAGTTAGTCTTCATATTACTACGGCATTTTTGTTTTTGTTTTGTTTTCTTTATTCTCTGATATGCTTACAATTTAAGAGGATCATCTTAGTATTAAAGAAGATAAAGCATAGGTAAAGGTGATGGTTTGTCAGATACTTTCAAGAAAAGTTAAGATTTTTTAAATCTTCTCTAGCATTTTAATGATAATTATTTTAAATACTGGAAGGAAATGAAGTTTCACTGTGCTTTTCCACAGAGCTTTTGCTTTTTGAATTTATGTCATTTGCACTGTATTATCCTTGGTATAATAATAGAAATTACAGCATGTAAGTGCTTTAGAAGAAACATGTGCATGTATATAAGTTGTACGAGTAAGAGAAAGAAAGTATAGGAGCCCTCGTGGCGCGGTGGTTAAACTGCTGTCCTGCAAACAAAAGGTTGTGCGTTCGATCCTGACCAGGACTCAAGGTTTACTCAGCCTTCCATCCTTCCGAGGTCGGTAAAATGAGTACCCAGCATGTTGGGGGGAAATGCTAATTAACTTGTGAACTGCTCAGAGAGTGCACTAAGCGCTGTGGGGTGATATATACAGTAAAACCCCATTTTATGGGAAAAGTCCATTCCATGGCTGTTGAGTCTGAAGGTAATTAGCAATGTGACAGCAAGTTCAGGGTTAACATTAATGATTTATTACAGCTCAGTTTGGACTTGTTCGGACTGGGAATTAAGTGGATGAGGTAGCAACTTATATACAGACAGAATGCAAGCGCGGCGCCAAAATGGCCACCACACTCTTTGCGGGCCACCCACCCACCCGGACTCGGACATCCGGGTTAGTTAGGGGGCATGGCCACCCTCTCTTTAAAAGGGATGGCCACGAGGCAGCCTGGCTGCCATTTTAGAAGCGACGGAGCGGATAAGTTTTCTTCGTCGCTTCCTCCCCTTTTGGCCTCTTTGCAAGAGGCTTGATTTTGCTAGCCTCTGTTCGAGGCTTCTTTTTAGCTTTCTCGCCTCTTCGCAAGAGGCTCGATTTGCTTTTAGAAGCGACGGAGCGGAGCAGTTTGCCCCGTCACTTCCTCCCCTCCTAGCCTCTATTCGAGGCTTCCTTTTAGCTTTGCCTCTTTGTAAGAGGCTCAATTTCGTTCGCAGCACCGGACTGCAGTGGCTCAGGTGGCTGCCCGGGAGGCTGACTGGGAGGCTGAAAGTCAGTGGTGCGATTCCGGAGTGTTGCAGAATGGAATGCTTCACTGTTCTCCCTTGGCCTCAGCCCACCCCCTAATTTTCGGGCGTTCCATTGGGCCAGAGGGCTCGGATGGCAACCCCGCAGTTTCAATGAGCCCAGGCTGAGGGCTCGGGTGGGGGGTGGCACAGGCCTGCCTCACTGTGGTTCTTACCCCCGCCCCTTATTTGCCCGGTGTGGGTTTCCGCCCCACTGTCATTCTGGCCCCTCACGGGCCGTATTATTAGGCATGCCCCTATTACGGCCGGGAATTACCATCGGTTATCACGTATCAATTACCCGGTGGGGCCATCCGGCCCATCCGGCCCACCTTGTCCTGGTGGGTTAATGTTGCGGATGCTACCTTGCCTGTAATTCGGCAACGGAGGCATCAATGGTCATTGCTCCACCACCTCGGATGGTGGGCGCGACAACTCGGTGGTTCCAGCCCACATGCTGGCCATGGCTGCGCAGTGGGCCACCAACAGGGTTGAGCTGCCGGAGGCCATCAGGCCAGCATAGGCTGGCGCCTCACGGCTCCCCATCCGGCCGGGACGCACATGAACAAAGAGCGAGATGGACATCGTGAACTCCGACGGCCACCACGGGCCGGAACCCCCCGTGGGGGCGGCTCATGGGGGTGCACCGAGTGAGTATCCTGGTCAAATGAGCACACCTCTGACACTAGCTTGTCACGCGGGGGGGGGGGGTATAGTGGCCATGATCTCAGCAGGCCAATTACACTTTGGTTCTTACTGGGGTGACCGCCCCTATGCTTTTAGTTAATTTCTCTGGGCCAGTTATGTGTTTATCCACTACAATCAGTGCCAACGGTGGTTCTCCTGTTGGCCGGTTGCTCTATGCCCCTGGGTGACCACTTGTACTGGGCTATTAGCTAGGCTCTGTGGTTTGGTGAATATATTCACGTTTCCCCCTCCTGCATTGTGAACACACCCATTAGGGCATTAGGGGCAGGACGACAGGGTCAAGGAGTTCCCCCGCCGCTGCACCCTACCCCCCCTTATGGGGCCGATTGGTTACCGGCCTATTGGGCATCCATGCCAGGATGTATGAGGGCCCGTCCTGATTTGGCCATTCCAATGGTACAGTGCTTGGATAATGGCAGGGCCAGGGTTGTTTTCCCATGTACAAATTGATACATGTAGCCAATGTCCATTGGTATTTAGGGTGGAACCTTACCAGTGCTACTGCGGCCTGCTTGCCTTAAAGAATTACAATTGGATGATACACCAATTGAAAGTGATAATTCGGACTAGGGCATTATTCAATAAAAGTGGCCCGAAGCCTTTAATCCAATACCGGTGTCTGAGTCTTCTTTGGGTGGGTGCGCCTGCAATGGCAGTTACAGTGATACATTTGCCCGGGCTTTTACTAATGCGGGAAACTTGTGTTAAACCAATTGACAGAAAGGGTGCACGATTTACAGCAAAGACTTAATGGTAATTCAGAATTAAAGCAATAACAGTTGGACACAACATTCCTCCCCCCTAGGACGATGCCAGCGCACATAGCCTGCAGTGCATGTAAAACCTTGACCTGTAATTCAGATGGAATTACTAGTTTGTTTTCCCAGAACAAACATCCCCCCCCCACACACACACTGCAAGTTTATTACGTTCCCTGTGATAACCCTTGAGTTCCTTAGAAACCGCCGGCGGCGGCCACCCAACCTGAACCCAAGACAAAACCTTCGACACAATGGGGTCATTCTTTGATACAGACACAATATCAAAATTGGCTTACAATGTAGTGATAATTAGGGACTTCCACTTTTCTGAGATTTCTGGCTCCACACTGGACATTGGACAGAGTTTATCAGGATCAGTCTTAGCACAGTGTCTGTATGCAACATGCGCTCAGCAGCTCTTCCCGTTAACTGTTTTGACTGTGGGATCTGAACCAACATTCACAGCCCCCTCATAACCCCCAACCCAACGTGACTGGGGTCAGCCTGAACCATACCAATGCCTGACACCGCAATTCCTAGCGGCCTAAACCACTGCGTACCCACAAGGCTATTTTTACCTGCCTTGACCATAACAAGCGGAAGTTTTGCAGTGATGCCTTTGAACGGCATATCAAAGGAGCCCACGCCGAACACAGGGATGTGGCGTCCCTGCACAGCTCTCAACTGGACCTGCAGAACCCGCAACTTGGGGTGGTCCGCAGGCAAAATCTGAAAAAACCCATGCTGGGTGAGGATTGAGTACAACGATCCCGAGTCGACCTCCATGCAGCAGCTATGACCTTGGAGACTGACGTCGATGAAGAACTGGCCCATTAGTGCACAAACACTGGAACTGGAACCTTTACCTTGACCGGCATTGATCTTGGAGATTTGAAGCTTGGAAATTTGGGTGCACCTACCCTTGACGATCCCTGTCTTAGGAGGGCCTCTTGGCATGCTGACGGCCACCCTGGTTTCACAACTTCTGAGCAGTGCTGAGTGTGGAGACGTCTTCTCCCTCAACCTGGGCACAACGCAATGGTGCCCGGGATAATACGGTGTGCCCCCTTGGACATTAGCATTGTCCCCCTCCGTGGTGCCACTTGAAGATGCTGGTGCACCGAATGGCGCAGCAAATCTCACATGGAGCTGCTCTCCTCCAACTTTTCTGAGTGTCCATCTTAGACATGTCGAAACCCCTGAATGGCATTGCGGCAGCAGGAGATCCCATCCTCGTCACCAGTGTTGAGTCCAAAGGTAATTAGCAACGCGACAGCAAATTTGGGGTTAACATTAGTGATTTATTACAGCTCAGTTCGGACTTGTTCAGACTGGGAATTAAGGGGATGAGTAGCAACTTATATACAGACAGAATGGCAGTTACAGTGATACATTTGCCCGGGCTTTTTGCTAACGCGGGAAACCTGTTAAACCAATCAGAACACATTGACAACATATGAATGTGGCACCTTACAGAAAGGGTGCACGATTTACAGTAAAGACTTAATGGCGATTCAGAATTAAAGCAATAACAGATGGACACAACAATGGCTTTTTTCTTAACTCAATTTTTTCTGGTAAAATGAGGCATGCCAATAAGAACGCATTGGAAAAAAACACATTCCCAACCTCCCCCCAAATAAAAAAAATAAAAATAAAAAAGCAATCTAACTCCACTCCAGACCACTCCACTGCCACCCACAGGGCCCAGAATTGTTGCAGGTGGTTTTTTATAGCTCTGGGAAATTGTGTTCTGTAAAATGGTTTTTTTCCAGTAAAATGGAACATGTTTTCAGGAAAAAAAAACCTTCTGTAAAACAGTTCTGTAAAATGAGGCTTCTGTAAAACGGGGTTTTACTGAATGTGCAATTTCTATTGCTATATACCTCATTGTATGAATGTGTAATTTGTGTGCGTATGTAGTAACATCCTCTTATGTAGCTCAATCTGCATCACAGGAGTGACTTTGCTGGCTTTGGTAGATTAATGCTTATTAAAAGGTTCCTTTAAAAACAAAAATAGCTGTATGGAGCTCATGTACAAAGTTAGAGGTGGGCAGTATATAAGTGTGATTGCTTTGCTTTGCTCTCTAATCTATCCTGTTTCCAAAGGATGATTGCCCTGCCATGGCGAGGGGGCTTGTGTGGTTCAATTAGGTTATGGGCTATGTCATGTAGGGCCACCAAAGACAGACAGGGTCATAGTGGAGAACTCAGACTAAATGTGATCCACTAAAGGACCTGGAAACCAACTCCAGTATCCTTTCTGAGAAAACCCCATGGACAGTATCAATCTAACTGCTCCTTGGAAGGACAGATAACGAACCTGAAGCTCAAAAACTTTGCCCACTCACTGAAGAGGGTCCTGATGCTAGGAAAGATTGAAGGTGAAAAGAGAAGGGGGCAGCAGAGGAGGTTAGACAGTGTCATTGATATGCTGGGCTTGGATCTTGGCAGGCTCTGGAGAATGGTGGATAACCGAGGAGCCTGGGGTGCCGTGGCCCATGGGGTCGCAAATGGTTGGACTCAACTATGAGACTGAACAACAACAACAATCTATCCCGGGGTCCTCAACCTTTTAAAGCTGGGAGCTGGTTCATGCCTCTTCAGATTGTCTAGGGGCTGGACTTGTGGTCCTACCACCACTGGTGGTGGGAAAGAGTTGTGGGAGCTTGGGGTGGTCCTGCCACTGATACTCCCCCCCACTGCTGGCACCAGTGGGACCACCATGAGCCACCCACCACTCCAACCCCACTGCAGCTGACACCACAGCAGCTGGTGACCACCCCGAGCCACCCACCATTTGACCCCATCCCGCTTCCCTGCTTACTGGCCTGGAAGAGTTGCATGGCATAGGTGAAGGAGGGGTCCAGACTGTCCTTCTCACCCATGCTTAGCCAGAAAAGCACCCAAGAAAGATGCGGGCAGCCACAGGCATCTTCCAGGAAAGCCACACTCAGCCAGAGTGATTCTTGGGAAAGACACGGGTGGCTGCATGTGTCCGCTGCTTCCACCACCACAATCCTTGTCCCCTTCGCTTGGCTTGGCATGTTCCTAACAGTGCTCCATAGCAGGATGGATATTGTAAGCCTTACAACATCTGCCCCTGCTATGGAGGTGCTGTTAAGGACACACCAAGCCAAGTGGAGGGAACAAGGATTGAGGCAGGAGCAGGGGTAGAAGTGACAGCTGGAGTGAAGGTGTGGACTGGATGATTTTGTGCCACGGACCTGCCAATGATAAAATTCATTCTAGAGATTGAAGAATATGTATCTAGAAATCATCCCAAGATAGTGGGTCATTATGTCAACCCACACAACCATTGTATTCTTTCCTTCCAATAAGATCACAATACAAGTAAATACCATTTAAAATAAGCAAGATGCACCATAGATAAATCTGTTGGCCATAATAAAAAGGCTGTTCATATTGCTCATAACATCAAGACGTGTGACCTACTACAGAGCCATTCAACAGAGGTAGAGATATCAGTCAAAAGAAATATCAAGGCATTTGTATTTTGTACATTGGAGCATTTTGTATATCTTCACAACTGTCTGCTGAAATCTGATCAAACTAAAAATTCAATCCTGCCAAGGGCACTGAATCCAGCTTTCTTCAAACTGAACCCTCCAGATGTGTTCATCTACAACTTCAGTCATTGCTAGACATCATGGCCATTAGCCAGGCTGCCTGAGGGATGACAGGTTGCTGAAGCCACTGGGGTATCTGCCTCTCCCTTGTATTTATCATTTTAATTATTTATATTTATCCTGACTTGTCACTAATATGCTCAAGAAGACTTAAAATATTCCATGTAATTTCATTCCAGACACAAGGAAAGAGAAAGGCAAGAACATGAATTCAAAGGAAAAAGAACAAAGGACAAGGCAAAGAGAAAGAAAACAACATGAATTCAAATTGAATTCTTAACCAGTTACACAGTTTACCCATTTAATTTAATATTCACATTTATACGCCGCCCACTCAGGCAAACCCGACTCAGGACAGCAGTACAACAACTTTTAAAAACATATGAAACCCCTAGTTATCCCATCCATACTATATTCTGTACCTGATTTTGGATCTGGGTCCACTAAGGATATCGACAACCAGCAATTGCTTCTCTAAATATCAGCAAAATAAAATTTGTTCCCTAGTTTTGAAAAGAAAAAAAAGGAAGGTCTACCCACAGAGGGGGGGGGATTAACCACTCCTATTTGTGAGCTGATGACCACTCTTAATTTACAAATTGGAAAATCATGCCCAGGGAGATGCTTATTTTGCAAATTAAGGCAGTGGAATTTTTGTGTTATTTAAATAATAAGCCAATGCAAAACACACTAGAATCAAATATTTTTGATAGGCAGCATTTCCTTTTACTTTGCCAATACTAAACATGAAATCAAGCAATAAGTAGTAAGATCTATACCTTCAGCTCGCTCTCTGTCTCATGCCTACTCAGACTAGTTAGCTCTTTGAAAAGTTATTAAACCAGACTACCTGGGAAAATATCAGAAGATCACTGCAGCTGAGCTGTTCCTGACCCCGTGATATTTGTGTTTATAAAAGGATCCTACAAAGAAGATATGAAAGGGGATTTCTTTAGTTTGTGAAAGCCTTTGGAGCTCAGTTGTGTTATTTGCAAAATGACTTCAGCTCTCATTGACCAGAGAACACCAAGAGATGAGTTTCCATACCATTGATAATTTTCTTGCAGAAAATAAATAAATAAATGGATTTTAGGCAGCATCAGGACAGAGCAGGTGTGAGAGAGGACAAAGGAGCCCAGAAATAAGTATATGTCTTGAATGTTACACATATGAATCTTCATAATCAACATCAACATCTTCATTGTAATTTGTTTAAAAATAACTAAATGTGAAAGAAACAGGTCTAGTGATACTGAAACAATTCATTAGTCACAGAACTCTTTTGCAAGACAGAGGGGAAGTGGGAATAGATAGACCAGACATCCTTAGGCACCTCTCTTACATGAAATGTATAGCATGACACAAACATGATACTCCATATCCTATTCATAAAATTTGCACAAGTGAATTTGCCAGTAAAACTGCCTATTTATGAGCCATTAGACACACTAATGTTCCCCTCACCCAAATATGCTCAGTAGCTATAATTAAATTTACAATTTATCTACACCACTTACATACTGGGTATCATTTGTAAATGTCACATTCAAAAGCTTGGAGAAATTTAAAAACTCTGCACAGAATCAGAAAGATGTCAGAGCAAGCACAAGGTGAATGTACTGGAACAAAGGATTCAATCTATGGGACACCTACACTATGAATTATGTAGAGTTTAAGCCATTGAACACAGGGAGTAGTAATAATACTGATACATACACACATGTATTTTTTTTAAAAAATTGCATAGATTACAGATGGAGAAGAATTTCAGTTCTGTTCCTTTTTTGTAAGAATTTCCCAAAATGTATGCATTTCTTTTACTTGGAATGGAAAAATGGAAGAATCTAAACAATGTGTCCAGTCAGAGTTGGGGGTTCAAACACTTATTTTACTGAATTCCCATGTATCCAAGCATTAGCTACATCGGGTTTGTACCATGGTTTTTCCTAAGAGGATCCTCATCTTTAATATCTATACAGCAGCCTAGTATATTCTATACTAGGAAAGACTCTACCTGCTGAATTTAACCAGTGCAGATTAGTTCAGATCATTTTGTAATAATCTACTAATATTCACTAATCACTTATTTAGCAATGAAAGAACTTGAATTTTTAAAATGTGGTATGGAGGAGCAAGTGAATCTTATTTTTCCTCTATCAAAGTGCTGGGAGATAAACACTTACCTAGTTTTTCACTGTGGTACTGGCCAAACATGTTTCTACATAGAAGCTTCTCATAACCAGATTATGAAATTTTGCAAATTGAATTTACACTCCTGTTATTCTATTGTACTGGTTATGCTAGCCAGGTTGAAAGGAGCTGTAGTTAATAACATCACATATAAAACCTACATCTAAATCCTCTACATATCAATTTCCATTGAAGTCACTATTATGAAAGGAAAATAAATTGAAAAAGCAACCATCTTCATCAAGAAAAACCCAAACTTCAGATTACCTACTTACAAAACAAAGCAAACTGAGAGCAAAGACATTTTTGTGTACAAATCCATTATCCTTTCTTTTGTAACTCCAGAGGCAACAGAACACATAAAGAAGTGCCTACTAATGAAAAGATTAAGCCCTTTCTTATAAACTAGCAAGGGAAAAGAAGTGGTATCTGGATTTCCTAGATCATGCAAAAGACCTGCATAAGCATATTAATCTTACTGGGAAATAGGCTTTAGGATGCAAACCTACACACACATACACTCAACAAATTATTTTAGCAAGCAGAGAATTCTATACTTTTCTATGGATGGGATAAGGGATAATTGCATACTTAAGTGCTTAGGAAGAACATAACATTTGATGTGAGAAATGGAACTTGACACTGGGGTAAAGAGGAAATGCCTGGGAGTGACCAATGGATTGGACTATGTGCTGGAGAAGGGTTAAGAGTGATGCCCTCTCTCCAGCTGTCCTGATTGGTGGGTCAGCCCGCAGACTGCAGCAATGATGCTGACCACCACCACCGCTGCACTTTGGCTCTTGCCCTCCATCTCCCGTCTCCAGCCAGGACCTCAAAAGGCTGTTGAGACGTAGAACTTTTTGTTGTTGGTACTGTATTTTCATCTGCTGGGGGGTGGGAGTGGGTGCGTGTGAGAGCTGGTGTTGTCAGTTTGGTAGTGTTGTAGATTTGCTTTATATTTCTTATATTGTGTTTTGTACTTATTGTATCCTGTATTAGAGAATTTGCCATATCGTGGAGATTTCTATTGTAATTGTAATTTATTTGCATTTTGTTATTTACATTGTATTTTTGCTTTTGTTACTTTGAATGCTGTTTGTATTGGAAGCCGCCTTGAGTCGCACTTGTGCGAGTAAGGCGGGGTACAAATTTAATAATTAATAAATAAATAATACAATAAAGATTCCATTTGTTGTGAATGCTGTTGGACTTTTCTTATGAAGACCAGAATGACAAGTGGTGTATTCAATGTCTATGGAGAGATTGAACACCATCACAGTGCTTCATTAATGCCTTCTTGTTGTGTATTCAACTATAATTGAAGGTTGCACATGCAACACTTGCAAAGACAAAATGGCGATTTCCTGCCATCACAATTAGGGGTAAGAATTGGCACGTATTCTCCCCTCCTGGACGTGCCCTGTATGTTAATCAGGAGTCTGTGATTGGGTGTAACTTTGGATCCCATCCTGATTGGTTAAAACTGTTGGTATCTTGTTATGATTGGTTAGTTAAGCCTGTCCGGTGGGTTGCTACTTTGTATAAGGAATAGCCATCCCCGAGACAGTATATAAAGGGCCATGGATAAACAAGGTGTGGCCGGGCCGGATCTATACTTCCCTATTCTGCTACAGGTAGTCCTCACAAGGCTAGCCTATGTCCTCTCCAGCATGCACACACACAGGGTGTCACTTAGTTATTGCCAAGGGGCCAAGTTCGGAGAGACCGAGTACAGGGACTTGTGTAGCCATCTGCTGTCCAGGGACCTTTGTAATATTGCCTGCAGGACTTTACAATAAACCGTTCTTCATTGTCCTGTTCATCATTTGCTGGACTATTCTTTACAAAGGCCTGGAAATGACACTTCTCCACCAGCAAACAAAACACTTAATATCAGGCAGATATTAATACAGATAATACAGAAAGGACTGTTTATATGGCAAGTTATTATCCAACCTTTTTTGGCACTCATATAAAAGACCATGTTGGGGTATTGGAGTATGCAGGAGTACACCAAATTGGCTTGTATGTGTATAGCAGAGCAAAGCAGCAAAGCTGTGGGCACACAACATCAGCTGGGATGAATCTCACACAGACAGGCAAGCAGAAAAAGGCAAAAGAAAGACACTTTACTTTCAGCTTGGCAAAAACACAGGAGAAACAAAACAGGCTTGAGATAATGGCTCTCAGCAATATTGGCAGCAGTCCAAAACAGAGATAAGAATAGTCCAAGCAAAAACATTCAAAGCTAATAGTCTTTTGCAGAGTTTACCTCCAGGCAGTAGTTTAACTGTATCTTTGTGGCATTGGCAAAGTCACTAGTCCTCTTTTTAGGAACAGCCAGAGATAGTTGTGAGCCATGTTAGCAGTTTTAGTCGAGCAGTTCAGTAGTCATCCAAAGTAAGCTAGCCAGGCAGGAAGTTAGCATGGAGCATAGGAACCCTTTCCTCTTGCAGTTGATCATGCAAAAGAAGCTCAAGAGAATGCTCAAAGTGCTCATTCCTAAATAGCTGAAACCTGGTGAGTCACTCTGTGATCTGATACACCTGTGACACAGCACAGAGGAACTCTTAAAGGGAAAACTGTGAGCCAATACAATATTATGGAAGGGACTCCAAATCCTATTACCCTGACAGACCACTCTATTGGAGCAGAGTCAGAATTGTACCCTTACTCCAGAACATTACATAATTATGAGCAAGCTAAACCAAATGGTAAAAGAAGATTTCAACTACAACTATGAAGCAGAAAAATGGCCTAGGAAAGAAACAAAATAAGAAGCAGAAGATTTGAACATTCATTCTGGAAGAGATAAATAGCTTAAGATCTGGAAGAATAAAAATGGGCATTCTGTTGATAACTATAGAAAACTCTGATTTGGTGTCTCTACCTTTGATTCAGTGTCATATAAACACTTAATTATTCACAAATATCAGCTTCTGATTCTTCAAGTGCCATATCTCATCTCGTGGTGATCCCAGTGATGTTGTCAAAGTCCTGTCTGAATGTCTGAGGGCTGTTGGGGTCTGGATGAGGGACAACGGATTACAACGGAACCCTTACAAGACCGAGTGGCTATGGATCAGGGGGCCTGTGTTATCTCGGGAGTTACCATCCTTGGATCTGGATGGGGTGAGTTCGTCCCAGACAGATCTGGTATACAACTTGGGGGTCCTCCTGGACTCTTGATTGCTGCTTGAAGATCAGGTGGTGGCCATGGCCAGGAGGGCCTTTGCCCAGCTTCGGGTGATCCACCAGTTGCATCCACTCCTAGCCTGGGACTCCTTGCTCATGGTCACTCATGCTCTGGTCACCTCCGGACTAGATTATTGCAATGCACTCTACATGGGGGCTGCCCTTGATGACCATTCGGAGGGCTGCAGTTGGTCCAGAATGCGGCTGCCTGGGTGGTGTTGGGGTGTGGGCGCTATGCTCGGGCCTCGCCACTGCTTCGGGAGCTTCACTGGTTACCAAATTGCCTCCAGGTGCAATTCAAGGTGGTGGTCATTACCTTTAAAGCCCTACATGGTACTGGGCCAGGATACCTAAGAGACCGCATCATCGCAAGATCGTCTGCCCGTCCAACCAGAGAGGACCAGAGGGGCTCTCTAATCATGCCATCAGCTAGAGGGGCTTGCCTCTCTAGCACAAGAAGGAGGGCTTTCTGTGTCTGCCCTGGCCCTATGGAACCTCCTGCCAGTGGAACTGAGGCAACAGATGGAACTGCTGCCCTTCAGGAAAGAACTGAAAACCTGGCTGGCGGGGCAGGTGTGGGGGGTTGATGGAGAAATGACCCCCACCTGTCGGTTGATTAAGTAAAATACAGTAATACCTCATACAACGCCTGCTTCATACGACATCGGATCCATACAACGTCGCACAATTCTGGGGGGAAAGGTGCCTCATACAACGTTGCCGGACATTGTATGAGGTATTAGGGTTTCCGCGGGAGTTTGGACTTGCAACTTGGAGGCCCCATGGAGTTCGACTGGCAGCCGGCTGAAGGAGGCCGGGAAGAAAGAACTCACAGGAGAGATGAGCCCCAAGTGCAGCGAGTTCTTTCTTTCCCCGCCTCCAACGGAGTTTGACCGCAGCCGGCCCTGCAGTTTGTGCTGTTACAATGTATCTCTATGGGAACGACGTTATACAAAGCATCAGTGGCAATAATTTGGACACTGTATGAGGCATCACAGCTAGGATTTTGCATGCCTCATACAAAGACGGAATTCATACAACGTCCTAACTTGTGGAACCATGTTTGGACGTTGCATGATGTATCACTGTAAGAGCCTTCCTCTCTCTTTTAGTATGTGTGGGTGGGTTTTTAACTGGGTTTTTAATGGACTTATTGTTTTTAATTGGGTTTTATCTATTGGGGGGGTCGTACTGTAAGCTGGCCAGAGTCCTTGTGATTGGGGTGGCTATAGAAATTTGAGAAAATAAATAAATATCCGATTCCAAATATTGACTACTTATTTTTATTTATTTAATTGATTTATTTGTTCAATTTCTACCCCACCCAGTCAGCCAAGGCTGACTATTACTATGGCAATCAACCATGAAGATTATCCTTGAAACAATATAATGCAGTGGCCTTCCATTTGCCTTCCTGAGCCCTTTTGACATGCAAAGTCCTCATCAGCCCCAGGCCAGTATTGATGAAGCTGCTGCCCTCCATCAAGATGGATTCAAGTGGGATTTATTACACTTGGGGACCATCACTCTTCTCTGTGGACTTTACCACCCAAGGCCATTAGGGTTGTTAGGTGGTAGTATGGTCTACTCTAGTCCCATAGCAAGATAACCTGGACAGACAGCTAAATATCAGCTAGAGAACAGTAATCAAATTACTGTACACATTTTTAGATGTCCCAATATATACAAAAAGATTATTACTGAAAATATCATGAGATTTAGCATATGTTCTGTCAATTCCAACATTACCCTTTTCTTTTACTAATGATACTCTTACAACCTTACTTAATATCATCCACAGTTCTCAATTCACTTATTTCTGAGCATCTTCAATAATGCTGTCAAAATGACTATGAAATAGTACTTTCTCTCCACTATCTAGGAGGAAAACATTTAGAATGTTTCTCTAAGTGAAGGTTTCTCAGAGACAATGAAAGCGCGGCACCAAAATGGCCGCCGCGCTCTTTGTGCCCCCCCCACCTGGACTCAGACATCCGGGTGAGTTAGGGGGCGTGGCCACCCCTCTATAAAAGGGGTGGCCACGAGGCAGCGGAGCTGCCATTTTGGATTCGCGACGGAGAGGAGAAGTTTTCTCCATCACATTCTCTAGTTGTTTGCCCTGCGTACCCAGAGCGGTTTAACTTACCTCTTTGCTACCGTGGTACTTCGGACTCTGGAGCTTGATCCCTGGATAGGGATCCTTTGGCGATCGATCTTCATTTTAGGGAGACATGGCTCCCAAGCGAAGGGCCCCGGCAATGAAGCCGTGGCCGAGAGGAAGGGCTTTTCCTGGCCCTTCAGCGGATGGGGGGCAGCCTCCAGGTCAGAGGACCAGGGCTGCGCCCCCACAACAGGGCAGCCACCGGACCTTGCCCACTGTTACCAGTGGGGCCGATCAGGCTACCACCTGGCAGCCGGGCGCCAGCTTGCTGGCCGGGCCGGCACAGGCTGGCCCCTCGGGGGCTTCGGCCCTGAGCCTGCCTTTGCAGGGCCCAGGACAAGGTGGCCCAGGGGGGCCTGGTGCGGGTTTCCGCCTCACAGCTCCTCCGGCCCCCCCACGGGCCTGAGTTTTGGGCATGGCCCTATTCTGGCCCTGGATCCCCTTTTGGGTTGCCATTTCACCACCTGCCTAGTGGGCCGTCCGGCCCACCCGGCCCACCTTACACTGGGGGCTCGGAGGCGGTGGATGCTCTAATAGTACGTATAGCAGTGCTGGAAGCATCATTGGGCATTGCCCAGCCACCTTCCGAGGGGGGGGGGGAACTGCTTCTTCAACCGCGGCCCCTTCGTCGATCCCGGCCAACTCGGCAGCCGTGACCCTTCAGCGGGCGGCCAACAGGGTCGAGCTGCTTGAGGCTATCTGGCCAGCTCCGGCTGGCGCCTCGCAGCTCCCCATACGACCTGATGTACAGGCTGGAAGCGGTCAAGTGTGGTCCCAGAGCTCGATGCCAGTCGCGAGCTCTGACGCCCACCGTGGGACGGAGCGCCCGGTGGGGGCGGCTCACGGGGGTGCGACTAGTGAGTATCAGGTTCAATTTAGTGCACCACCAACACTGTTCACTTACACCGGGGGGGGGGGTTCAGTGGCCCTGCCCACGTCAAGTCAATGTGGGTGGCCAGGCGCTCCCACACTGCCCCATTAACCCATGGTTGCCAAAGGGTCCCTCGTTCAGGGCGGGGGTGTCTGCCCCTGGGGCCGTGCCGAGCATCGCAGGGGCTGTTCAGGTCCCGCTGCACATACCCTCTATGCAAAATGTGCCGTCAACGGCTTTACCGACGGCTGGCTATTCCTTGCCCCTGGGTGATCATTTGTTACAGGTCACGAGGGATAAGATTTGGCGAGGGGAGTACATGGATATCTTCTCCCTGTTGAACCGTGAGCCCACTAAAGAGAAGAGGGAGGGACAGGATGACAGAGACAAAGAGCTGTCCCATCGTCGTAAGCCACCACGCACCTGGGCCAACTGGTTACCAGCAAACCTCATATATATGGCGGTATACCTCAGGGCCCGGCCTGATCTGGCCATTCCGATGGTCCAATACCTTGACAATATTTACAGGGTGATGGTTGATTTCCTGGCCCATCGTGGTTGGCTTATGATGAGGAATTTAGAATGAGGGTGGCCCTACACCCTGAGATGAGGTGGGACGAGCCCTGCCAGAAATTGTGGCTTTTGTACATGACTCCCACGCATCCGGCGCCTGGGGATAGGTACCATTGTGGCCATGCCGTGCAGCGGGCTGCTCCAGCACAGGCTCCCCACCAACCGGTGGGGCAGGGGGTTTCAGCCCGCCTGCTGTGTTGGAGCTTCTCAGCTAACGGCGTGTGTAATAAGCGCCAGTGTCATTTCCGACATGAGTGTCCCTCTTGCGCTGGCCCCCACACCGCCTCCGCGTGCCCGCGGGCTGGTGGGTCACGGGGCAGAGGCAGGGGTGGACAGGCGGTCAGGGCTCCATCTGAAGGAGCTAGCCATTCGAAAGGCCCCCTCCCCAATTAATGTACACATGCTGGAGCGATGGCTCTCAGCTTATCCAAGGAGGGAGGATGTGAGGTACCTGTTGGAGGGTTTCCAGTGGGGCTTTTGTATTCTGTTCAAGGGTGTTTGGGGACCCCAACACGCTCCTAATTTAATTCCCTTGAGAGGTAATGAGGAGGTGGCTCCACTGAGCATAGCTAAAGAAGTGGAGGCTATGAGGGTGGCGGGCCCCTTCTTAGAACCACCTTTCCCTAACTTGAAGGTCTCCCCTCTGGGGTTAGTACCGAAGAAGAACCCAGGTGAATTTCGTTTAATCCACCATCTATCTTACCCTGCAGGTTCTTCGGTCAATGATGCGAATCCTGATGACCTTTGTTCAGTCAGGTACACGTCATTTGACCAGGCCCTACGGATGGTACGCTCATGTGGTCCCGGTGCCCTCCTGGCAAAGTGTGACATTAAATCAGCATTCCGATTACTGCCAGTGCACCCAGGGGACTATTGGGTTTTAGATTCCAAGGGAAGTTTTATGTAGATAAGGCCATGCCTTTTGGCTGCTCTATTTCATGTTTGGCGTTCAAACACTTTAGCACTTTCCTTCAGTGGGCCTTTGTTCGCAGGTCAGGGTCTCGGTCTGTGGCCTATTACCTCGATGACTTTTTGTTTGGGGGTGAACGGGGCTCAGACACGTGAACGCGTCTCCTCACTACATTTCAGACGCTAATGCGGGAACTGGGTGTCCCCTTAGCGCCTGAAAAGACCGAGGGCCCAGCTACTAAGCTCACATTTCTAGGCATTGAAATTGACACGGTCGCACAGGCATCCAGGTTACCCATGGATAAGGTGACTCGGATCTCCGCGGCGATTTTGGCATTGATTGCCAAACGTAAAGTGTCCCTTCATGAGCTGCAGGTACTTCATGGCCACCTTAACTTTGCCTGCAGGGTGGTGACACCCAGCAGAGCATTTGCCCGGTGCCTGTGTGACACCATGGCTGGCCTGTCAAAGCGCCACCACAGGGTCCGACTGACCAGGGGCATACGGGCGGACCTTTCAGTTTGGCTCACATTCCTACAGGATTTTAACGGGGTCTCTTTCTGGAGATCAGACCTTATGGTCTGCCCTAGATTTCAAGTACAGTCGGATGCCTCCGGCTCCCTGGGTTATGGGATTTATTTTGGGGGGAGGTGGGCTTACGGCCGATGGCCTCGTGCATGGCTTGGCAATGATCGCCTCCGCGATCTTACCTTCCTCGAGTTCCTTCCCATTCTGGGAGCATTGATGCTATGGGGCGACGAGTGGGCCAACTCAGTGGTCCATTTTTTGTGTGACAATGCAGCAGTGGTGCACATTGTCAACGCCCAGACATCCAAATCCCCTAGGGTCATGGCGTTGGTTCGTCAATTCGTGTTAAGAAGCCTACACCTAAATGTGCTGTTTAGGGCCAGACATGTTCCAGGTATTAATAATGATATTGCTGATGCTTTATCCCGCCTGCAGATCCCCCGGTTCTGTGCCCTGGCTCCAGAAGCAGAGGAATTCCCCTCGCCACTCCCGGCCGAGATTTGGACGTTTGGCGAGGAGAGGTGAACCGGGCAATCGGCATGTCTTTGGCACCACACACGCGTAAGGCGTATCAACATGCTTTCATACAGTTTAGAACCTTTTGTGCGCGACTGCGGTTGCCTGAAGTGTGGCCCATACCAGTGGATCAAGTTTTACAATACATGGTTTATCTTCACAGTCAGGGTCTGGCGCCTCGTAGTATAGCATCCAGGCTTTCGGTACTGGCATTTATGGCCAAAGTGAGGGGCTTCACTGACTGCGTGAATAACTTTCTCATATGTCATGTTTTGGAGGGGTGGACACGGGAACATGGCCGCCGCCCGGACACCCATCACCCGATTTCACCAGAGGTCCTGACCCACCTTGCACGAGGCTGGCATAACTTGTGTTATCATAGGTATGAGGTGGCTCTTTTTCACGCAGCTACCATGGTGGCCTTCTTTGGACCGCTCCGCATCAGTGAGTTGGTACCACTGTCTAAGGCAGATGCGACTCGTAGGGCACTGGAACTCGACGATGTCTATGTTACTAATGAGTGGGCTCAGTTGAGGATACGGTCCTCAAAAGTTGATCAGCACGGCGTAGGCAGTGGAGTTAGACTGCTACGATGTTCCATTGAAGACATCTGTCCGGTTGGTGTCCTACATGAGTTTTTGGCAGTGCGTGGTGCGCACCCTGGCCTGTTTTTCTGCCACCAGGATGGGTCTCCCCTGACTAAATTCCAATTTTGGAAGGTGACCGGTATGGCACTAACCAGTGTTGGCCTCCCCGGGGCTCGTTACGGCACCCATTCATTTAGGATAGGCACTGCATCAACTGCGGCTGCATTTGGGTACTCTGAGGCTGATATACGCCGGATGGGAAGATGGGGATCCATGAGTTTTGCATTGTATGTATGAGTACCAGTCAAGTAGTTTTCTTTTCTTCTTTTACAGACCCTGTGTGTCCCCGCACACCGGTGGCAGTATGGCTGGTGGGCCACAGTTACGTGCACTAGGCAGCACAGTATGCTGCGGTGACAGAGTGGGGACCCCAGCTCGGGCTACGTGCAACCGCATGTATGCATTGGTACGGTAAGCGCGGAATGAGATGGCAGGAGCTGTTGCCGTTCCTGTTTTCCATCAGGGATGCTGCACTGCCTGATGTCCTTATACTGCACCTCGGTGGCAATGACCTTGCCCAGGTCACTGGCCTTTCCTTAAAATTCACGATCTGCAGTGACCTAGCCTATTTGCATTATGTGTGGCCATCCACGCGGCTGCTATGGTCGGACATTGTGCCGCGACATAATTACTGGGGAGGTATTGACCTCCGTGCCCATGACTGCGCTTGTCGCTCGGTGAACAGGGCTGTTGCCCGGTTCTTGGCAGACAAGGGCTTGGGGACGGCCATCCGGCACCCCAGGATAGGTTTGCAAGATTATGTTCTCTATGCAGGGGATGGGGTCCACCTGTTGGCCATAGGTATGAACCTCTTTCTGGAAGATTTGCAAGCAGGCCTGGTGACCGAGCTGACGGTCTGGGGGGGGCGTGAGTCATCATGGACGCCTCCCTGTGTGGCGGGTAGCACTGGTAAGGTAAAGATTTATGACCCATAGGTATCCGGCAGGTTCGCAATTGACTGGCCAACACTTAGACAGGTACAGGGGTAATAGCTTTGGCCGGTCAAGGACGAACCAGGCAAGGGGTGATGGCAGGAGCTTAACAGCCTGCATCACCTTGATATTTAACGGATACACGTCATAGGGTGGGGTCAGTAGATAGTTTATTGACTCCGGTCAACAATTTGTTTGTGTCAACAAACAAATTGATACAAATAGTTACATGTAGCCAATTGCCATTGGCATTTTGGGAGGAACCTTACCAGTGTTACTTCGGCCTGCTTGCCTTAAAGAATTACAATTGGATGATTACACCAATTGAAAGTTATAATTCGGACTAGGGCATTATTCAATAAAAGTGGCCCGATGCCTTTATCCATATACCGGTGTCTGAGTCTTTCTTTGGGGGGTGCGCCTGCAAAGATACTATGTGAAGGTTTCCAAGAGATATAAAGTCTTTGAAGATTTATTAAACTTAGCAAGAACAAGTACAAAAATCAAATGTACTTTCTATCCTAACATGTCTAAGCAAGTAAAATACAAGTCATGTCTGAGGAGGCAGAGCTGCCAAATGTCCAAAACTGAGAAAAAGGATAATCTTAAAGGTCTTATTATTCACCTCTTTGTTTGCCCCCAGGAATCTTCCTACCCTCTAAATGCCAACTTAATTACCATATTTTCCGGCGTATAAGGCGACTGGGCATATAAGACGACCCCCAACTTTTCTAGTCAAAATGTAGAGTTTGCAATATACTCGCCGTATGACTACCCCTCTTCCAACGGCGGCATCTTCGGTTACTCTGGGTTGAAAAGATTTTTGCTGGCGAAACTCCACTCAGGGGATGGCCGAATGAGGCTCCTTTCATGCCTTTGGGTATTGAAACCCAACCTTCCAGTCTCCAAGTTCAGCGCCTTAACCACTAGGTTTTGTCCCCAACATGCTGGTTACATGTGCTCGCGTCATCCCCTCCCCCTTCACCGATGGGAAAGGTAAAAGGAGCCCTGTTGGGCTCGGAGCCACCGCGAGTCGCACCTCTCTGCCCTTTTCACCGGCGGGAAAGGTAAAAGGAAGGTGCGGCTCGCGGCATCTCCGAGCCTGACAGGGCTCCTTTTACCTTTCCTGCTGGTGAAGGGGGCGGGGAGGTGCAGCTCGCGTCATCCCCTCCCCCTTCACCGGCGGGAAAGGTAAAAGGAGCCCTGTCAGGCTCGAAGCCACCGCGAGCTGCACCTCCCTGCCCCCTTCACTGGCGGGGATGGTAAAAGGAGCCCCGTTGGGCTTGGAGACACCGCGAGCCACACCTCCCCGCCCCCTTCACCGGCTCCTTTTACCTTCCCCACCAGTGAAAGGGGCGGGGAGGCGCAGCTCGCGGTGGCTCCGAGCCCGACAGGGCTCCTTTTACCTTCCCCGCCAGTGGAGGGGGCGGGGAGGCGTGGCTCGTGGATACCACCACCCCAGCCGGGTTTGGGGGGTGAGGAGGAGGAGCAGCTGACCGGCGGGGGGGAGCCAGCCACAGCCGCGAGGCTGAGGGTGGTGGTATCTGGGTGGCCCCTTGCTCCGGAGGCCTCGCGCAGTGGCGGCAAATGGCTTTCCCCGCCGGGCGGCCCCTGGCTCCAGAGTACCCGGCGTATAAGACGACCCCCAACTTTGGCACAGATTTTTCAGGGTTAAAAAGTCGTCTTATACGCCGGAAAATACGGTAATATTATCCTCTTTACAGTATCAAGAGTTCAACTACAGGGGAAATGGACATGTTAGGAATTCATAAATTTAAAAAGTGTTCATACTCCTGGTCAAGAAAGCAATAATGACTACGGTCTTGAAATAAGTTGACATTTTATAAGTTAGAATCATCAGTGTCAATAGATAACTGGAATGATGCTGGATTCCAGATAAAAGAGTATGTTCACAATAACAGAGTTTATCTGCTTTCAGCTCTCTATAAAATCCTACATTCAAAAACTAGCCCTTTAACCTAAACTAAGTATCAACAATTGAAACTGAGATGCAATCCAAAAATTCCACTGTTTTAAGTGGAATCTGGGGGTGGCATAGTTTAATTATATACTTATTCATTGGCTACAGGGAGAATGTTTTTATAAGCCTTTGTAAAGAGTACAGTTGCTAGATGTTTTTGAAAGATATCCATCAATGGGGCTTTGCATAACTCCACTGGTAAAGCACTGCATAGTTTGGGTGCTGGCTGCCAGTGAGAAGGCTCTATTCCTCATCACCGCCATCCTTGGTGTCTGCCTCTGGAGCAACATCGATTAGAATGAATGGGTGATGTGGGTAGAAGTTCTATAGGAGAGACACTCTGATATATAGGAAGGTCCCAGACTGTGAAGGGCTTTGAATGTTAAAGCTAGCACCTTGTATCTGATACGAAAGGAGACAGGCAATAGTGCAAACCTGGAGAAACATGTTCAAATTCCTTCATTCCTGTCACCAGCTTGGCAGCCACATTCTAAACCTGAGGTTTTTGTGTCAGGCGCAAGGGCAACCCCACGTAGAGAGCATTACAGTAGTCAATACATGAGACTACCAATGAATACACCAGGGCTGTAAAACATTTATGTTGCATATAAAACTGTTAGTAAAGATGTTGAGTGCTGCTCCACTGCATCATTCCTGCACACTGTGCTTTGGGCTGCAACAGATATCTAGAAATGTTATTAGTATAGCATTGCTGTTACAAGTATATCAGAAAACAAAAACAAAAAATAATAAAACAAAAACACTGCAGCACTTTAAAGACTAACTGCTATATTTTTACTGTTAGATTTCGTGGATCAAGTCAACTTCTTCAGACAAGGAGTAAAACTTCCAGGCATGGTTTATATATACCAGATTCAGGGGTCAAGATGTCACAAGGAAAAAAGGACCACACAGCAATGAGTAATCAAGCAGAATGACAGACAAGCACACATATCAATAAAGCTTCCTACAGCTAGCATTAACAATAGATTATTCAGATTAGTTTTAAACGTTACAAGTAGAATTTTTATATTTAGCTTTTTGTACTTTGATCAGTTATAAAACCATATATGAATAAAATTATTGAGTTCATATTCACTAAAAAGTACAGATATGAACAAGACTATATATCTTATATTAATGATAATTACAGTTTTCAAGTAAGCATCATGTGAATCCCAATGCAATTTGTTTGCCTAATAAAAACTAAAAGGAGAAGAACACAGCCCATGAGGACCTTGTGTGTCAGTGACAATGCCAAATCAAAGCAGTAAGAGACTCTGAAACATTATTGTGTAACATTTTTTCTGACCATAATAAACCCAAGTCTACTTATCAGAGCATCTTCCTCATGGGATTCCAGATCCCTTGTGCTAAATAATAGACAGGAAGAAAGATTACTCAGGAGCATTTTCAGCAAGCAGGAAAAAGGAGGTTATAAATATGTTCAAAGCTTTTGTATGACCTTCTTGTGCAATATTATACAGGTTGTGCATTTCAGGTAACACTTCATTGAAATACATTCATCTCACAATAGTTATAAAGGCACAAAAGGCTAAGTAAGAGTATTAACACTTCAATTTTTAACATCAGGTAAAACTAAGAGAAAGCTACCTACCATACCCCTCAACTATAAATGTTACCTCCTGTAATGTTTATGAAAAAACTGTCACTACGTTCTTCATACACAGCAAATTCCTGATCTAATTCACCTCTCTCTCTCTCTCTCTCTCTCTCTCTCTCTCTCACACACACACACACACACACACACACACACACACACACACACACACACTCCTAAAAGTCTAGTTCTCCAGCAACATTTATTTATGGCCATAATAAAAATCAGTTTCAATAATTATACTGGAACAAATCAAAACATTTAATCAAGTTGAAAAGGTTGAGGCATGTATTAGTGCTGTAGTTTCTGAATAACCTCACATATGCTACTGGCAGTTTTCTAATAAACTTCTATTGCTTTTAAATGCTGTTAATTTTAAGCAAACTATTTAGACAAAAGTGGTAATCAATCTTCCAAAGAAAGTCACTGATATACAGTATCACCTGAGTCAGGTATGCTGGCATAAATTAAAGCACTATTTAACAACTCATAAGACTGATGAAAATGAAGGATGCATGTAGTGACTTGCTAACTAGCAGCAATTAACCAATGCAATTTATACTACTGAGTTAATGCTAGTGTAATTAAGCAGCAGAATTCTGGGCAATATCTACATTTATTATAAGCATAAAGACAGAAATATTAGATTTCCACTTCCAAAAGGGGCAAATGGTGGGGTGCTTTGGCAGCAAAAGGAGCGCCTGGGTGGCAGCGGCGGCAGCAGCAGCGCATCCGTCACTGAGCCCAGCTAGTGTTCTTCATCATCATCATCATCCTTGCCCTTGGGTCAACAGTGGCGGTAGAGGCTCGGTGGGAAAAGGAGCATCCGGGCGGCAGTGACAGCAGCATGTCCTTGCCGCTGAGCCCAGCCAGGCCTCTTTCTCTTCCTCCTCCTCCCTGCCCCAGGACAATGACAGTGGTGGAGGCTCAGCGGGAAAAGGAGAGCCCAGGCAGTGGCAGCAGCAGCACATCCCAAGTCCAGCCAGGACTCTTCCTCCTCCATTGGGACAATGGTGGCAGCGGAGGCTCAGCAGGAAAATGAGTGTCCAGGCAGCAGTGGCAGTGTGTCCCTGTTGCCAAGCCCAGCTGCAGCTCCTCCTCCTCCCTGTCCCCAGGACAATGGTGGCAGTGGAGGCTTAGCAGGAAAAGGAGTGCACCCAGAGTGGAATGAGAGGAAGTGGGTGGGGCCAGTCAGTTTTACTACTGGTTTGCCCGAACCAGTGTGAACCGGTTGGAGCCCACCACTGCCCATGCATGTGTATGTGTCTGAGATAATATGAAATGTCTGGAGATGAAATAAAAGGTTTTGCAGACTCTATTTAAAAATGCAAAGTTACTATCTGTAAAACACGCTGAAGCATCGATTTTAGAGCTATATTTATGGTGGAGAATGCAAATAATCCATAATTAATTGGTGATGAATGAATAACCTTTTGGAGCAACAGTGGGAAAACTGTAACCCATGTATCACATGTGAACACTGTACTATGATGTTCCACTCAGTCTTATCAAGACTGCAGGCTACCTCATGAATGAAATAACATTTTCTTTCATGTCCTGATCAAACCCTGGACTGCCAAAATGAAGCCACTTTCTTGGCTTTGTCGTTGGCCAAACTTAAGTCTTCATTGGTGCATGTTTCTGGCAGTAATTGGCAAAATAGTAAATGATCCGATTCTGTATCCACATTCACACACCGTGTTGTTGTCTGCCAGCAGACCTCACTTGAACATGTTTGTCTTGCATTTAGGGACTTCAACCCTCAACCTATTCAGGGTCCTCCAAGTGATGTAGGGGAGGTTGGGTTACTCAGCTATATCCTCCTTTAATGTTGTTCCTTGCCCAGTGAGTTCCTTCCTCCATCTTCTACTTTGATTTTTCTCTTGTGTATCCTCAAGAGTGTTTGTTCATGCCATAAAGCTCTTCCTGGATCTGAGCCAGCAGACATGAGGCTCATATCCATTCAGAGGGTGTTGAGGGTTGTTCTCTTGCTTAGTTCTCTCAGCAATCACTGCTATTTCTCTCTGAATCTGAGGTTGAGTGATGTCAACAGCAACTAGTGTAGGTATGAGGCATCTTATCACATGGCTTCATTAACAGTGAAGTCAACTTCTTTTACATGTTGCACTCCATACTGGAGCAGCATGCTCTACTGCAGAGATGCTCAGGGCCAAAGCTGATTTACATCATGGATGGTTGGGTTCCTCATTTACAGTTTGTCAGTTTTCTGATTATGTTATTCTTCATACTAACTTTGGCTTTGGTATTCAGGCAGTGGCGTTTAAAAGAGAGTGGCCAGTCAAGGTTCACACTGAGATATTTTGGTTATGAACAATGCTGTAATTGGTTCCCTTGCCTCTCAGTTTTGAAGGTGGAAAGCACACACTTGAGTCTTGCTTGGATTAGACTTCAAATGGGTGATGTTGTAATATTGTCCTAATTCTTCAAGTGCTCCAGTAAGTTTCCCAGCTACCTCATCAAAGCTTGATCCTTGAACTGTGTAATGTGCATAGATGAACAATTTTGTATTATTAAGAACTGATGGCAAGCGCGGTGCCAAAATGGCCATCGCGCTCTTTGCGGGGGGGCCCCACCCTGGACTCAGACATCCGGGTAGTTAGGGGGCATTGGCCAACCCCTTATAAAAGGGGTGGCCATGAGGCAGCCCTTCGCCATTTTAGAAAAGCAACGGAGCGGAGAAGTTTGCTCTGTCGCGTTTTCCCCTGCTTGCTTGGAATTGCAAACAGTTTAGCGAATGTCAGAGTGGGGGAACCCTCTCCGCCGGCTCGCTTTTGCTGGATGGCCAAGCCACCCAAAAGGCCGCACGGTCCCACGCCAGGGGAAGGGCTCGCCCAACCCCCCGCCCAGTTCACCTCAAAGGAGTCGGGACTGCGGTGGCTAAGTGGGTTAAGGAGCCCGCCTCATTAGCTGGTAGGCTGGCAAATCGGCAGCTGGAGACCTGGATACTGCATGACGGTTGAATCGCCATTTTTTTCATTCGGGTGTCCCCTGCAAAAATCATTTCAACCCAGAGTAATCTCTGACAGGGAAACGAACAAACTGGCCTAATTTTCCCCCCAACTGCCACTTATGAGGTCGGTTGGGCACTTGCCTAACTGCCGTACAGGCAGAAGACTTGGGCGAGGGTGGAGCAGTCTGGCTCCCCAGGGGCTTCAAGACCCATGGACCTTGGATCACGGTAAGAGCCCAGGTGGTGTAGTGGTTAAGCTGCTGTTCTGCAGCCAAAGGGTTGTAGGTGTGATCCTGAATGGGCTCAAGGTTGATTCGTTCATCTAATGTCAGCATGTCAGGGGCGAAATGCTAGTTAACCTGTAGCCACCAATAGAGTGCACTAAGTGCTATGGGGTGGTATATGAGTGTGCTGATTGCTTTAAATCAGGGTGGCCTGGTGCGGCCCAGTGTGGGGTCACGCACCGCCCTTGCCCCTCCACACATGGGCCGGATTACTTGGCCTGGCCCTATTGTGGTCGTGGGTGCCCACGGGCTTGGTCAAAGCTCATGGGCCATTCTAGGGCATAGGCTGTATGTGGGCTGTCTGTTGCATCTGGCCCACATTATTTTGGTGGGCCAGATTCGATTGATCATTCACGTATGGCCCGCATTGCTGCCTTGGAAGCCTCCAAGGCAATTGCTTCACCACCTCAGGACCCTGGGGCAGGGCCACATTCGGCCACTCCCCCTTTGCCTGCCCATACTCTGCGAAAAGCCCTGAGCCGGGTTGAGCTGCCAGAGGCCATCAGACCTATGCCTGGTGGTGCTCCGCAGCTCCCCGTGCGGCCTCCCCAGTGGGGCCTTCTGCTAGTGCCTGGTGTGACCTGGCCTGGACCTTCGACGGCTCAGAGCTCGACTTCCATCGAGAGCTCCGACGCCCCTCAGAGGCCGGAACCCCCGGTGGGGGCAGCCAAGGGGGGTGCAACTTGTGAGTATTGTGGTCAAATCCGTGCACCATTTACACTGCCACATAGTTACGGGGGTGTAGTCCGCACCAACGCCTTTGTCTATTGGGACTATGGCCCGTTCTCCACTCCCTCGCTTAGCTACACGCCGACTCAGGCCATGACAACAGCTGGCTACTCGCTTCCCCTGGGGACCACTTGTCTCAAGCCACCAGGGGGGAGATATGCGGGGCAAGTATGTTGACATCTTCTCCCCCCCTTACCTGGGTACCAACCAAGGAGGGAAGGGAGGGGCGAGACTAAGGGGACAAGGACTTGTCCTGTCATGGCAAGCCCCCTTGTAAGTGGCCTACCTGGCTACCGGCCTACTTGATCCAGCCATGAGGTGGCTGGAACTGATCCCATTCCTTACGTTCATTAGGGATGCACCACCTCCGGATATCCTAGTAACTCAACTGGGAGGTACTGATCTTGCACGGATCACCAACCTTTGGTTGAAGGTATCCGTGCGCAGGGACCTGGAGGTTTTACACCGCATGTGGCTGCGGCCGTGGCTGCTATGGTCCCAGAGCATATACAGGCAACACTATAAAGGAGGGCTTGATCCTCGTGGTTTGGACCATGCTCAGCGGTCAGTGAACAGAGCTGTCGCACGGTTCCTAGTTCTGCAAGGTTCAGGGATATCGGTACCCCGAGGCATGCTCCTCTTCCCTTTGGCATGAGGCTCACCTGGCTTTGGGGTACCCGAGGTATGCACCCCCCTTTTTTATTTTAGCATGGGATGGTGAGCCACCTCAGTGTACCTGAGACATGGCCCTACTCTTTTCGACATCAGGCTGGGCACCTCATTAGTGTCATCAAGGTACCGTCCTTTTTACCTTATGCATGATGCAGGGCACCTCTTCCGGGCGCCCGAGGCATGATCCTTTTTCATTTTGGCACAAGGGAAATGCCCCTCCCCCTTTTTCCATGTTCCTGCGGCATGGTCGCCTTCCCTGCGGCATGCAGCAGGGCACCTCATGGGAGTACCCTCTTCCTTTGGTCACGAGGTGGGGCGCCTTCATGGGTTCACCCGAGGCATGGTCCTCTGAATACGGCATGAGGCGGGGCACCTCATGGGAGTACCTGAGGCATGGTCATCTTACTGTGGTTTGGGGCGGGTCACCTCATGGGAGTACCCATGGCATGGTCGTATTACTGCATGAGGCTGGGCACCTCATGCGAGTTCTTGGGGCATGGTCATCTTGCTGCAGCACCCAAGGCATGGCACTCTTAATGCGGCTTGAGGCAGGGTACCTCATGTGGGTACTCGAGACATGGTCCTCTTATGGTGGCATGGGGCGGGGCACCTCATGGGAGTAACCGAGGCATGGTCCTCTTAAGACAGCATGAGACAGGGCACCTCAGGCGAGTACCCGAGGCATGGTCCTCTTACTGTGGCATGAGGTGGGGCACCTCATGGGGATACACGAGGCTCGGTCCTCTTACTGCGGCATGAGGTGGGGCACCTCATGGGAGTACCTGAGGCATGGTCCTCTTCTTGTGGCATGAGGCGGGCACCTCACGGGGGTAACCGAGGCATGGTCCTCTTCCTTTTGGCACGAGGCAGCACACCTCCTCTGTGTGCCTGTGACATCGTCCTCCTCCTTCCGGTGTGAGACTGTGCACCTAATTTGAGTACCTGAGGTATCATCCTCTTCATTGCAGCATTGGTTGTGCACCCCCTCAATATGCCCAAGGCATTGCACTCCCCCAACCCCAGGAATCTGGCAGGGACACGGCTGATTGGCCACCGGATAGGACAAGGGACAGTGAGACTTGGGCTGGCCACTTTCGGGTGGACCAAGAAACAAGGTGCGGATATGATCTATACAGCATGTTACACCTTTAAATTTGCTGACGCTTTATCCCGCCTGCAGACCCCCCGGTTCCACGCCTGGGTGCCAGACACAGATGTACTTCCCTCTCCACTTCTGCGTGAGATGCAGACCTTTGGTGAGGAGAGGTGAACCGAGCGATTGGCCCCGTGCATGCGTAAGGCGTATCTGCACATGTTCCCCCAATTTAGGGCTTTCTGTAGGGAGGTGCAACTGCCTGACATGTCGCCGATCCCAGTTGAACATGCTTTGCAGTACATGGTGCACCTTCATGACCAAGGTCTAGCCCCACGCACCATTGCCAGGCCTTCTGCCTTGGCATTTATGGCTAGGCATGGGGTTACGCTGCTCACATGGGTGCCTTCCAAATACACCGGGTGTTGGGGGGTGGACACGTGAACACGGCTGCCGCCTGGACACACATCACCCTGTTTCCCCTTTTTCTGATGGCAAGCCTCGCTAGAGGTCGACATAGCTTTCGCTATGATCCGTATGAAGAGTCTATTTTCAGGCAGCTACCTCCATGGCTTTCTTTGGGGCTCTGAGACTCAGTGAGCTGGTCCCACTTTCAACAGGGGACATGTCCCGCAGGGCACTGGAACTGGAAGATGTGTCGCTCGACCAAGAGTGGGCTCTGTGGAGGATTTGCTCCTCAAGGGCCGGTCAGCGAGGAAAGAGTAGTAGCATGATGCTGCCATCTGTCCAGTTGGTGCCCTACATGCGTTTGTGGCAGCGCGTGGTTCACGCCCTGGCCTGTTGTTCTGCCACCAAGATGGGTCTCCCCTTACCAAATTCCAATTCGGGAGGGTTACTGGGATGGCGCTTCACAGTGTGGGGGTCCCTAGGGCTCGTTACGGTACCCATTCGTTTCAGATAGGCGCTGCATCAACTGCGACTGCATTTGGGTACTCGGAGGCTGACATACATCACATGGGCAGGTGGGGATCTGCGCCTTTTTCTCCGTCTGTTCGTCCCCTCACTGCATGAGTGCCTTGTTATGCTCTCAATTCTCCCTCCTTCTCTTACAGACCCTGTGTGTTTCCGCACACCGGTGGCAGTGTGGCTGGTGGGCCACAGTTATGTGCACTGGGCGGCACAGTATGCGGCTTTGTCAGAGTGGGGACCCCATTTGAGCTACGTGCAACCGCGCGTATGCAGTGGTATGGTGTGCACGGCATGAGGTGGTGGGAACTGTTGCCATTCCTGATGTCCATTGGGGATGCCGGACTGCCAAATGTTTTAATTCTGCACCTCGGAGGCGATGATCTTGCACAGATCACTGGCCTGGCATTAAAGATTTCCTGGCGTTTGTTCACCATTTATGGCCATACACATGGTTGCTATGGTCAGACATCGTGCCGAGACACTATTATAGGGGAGGCATTGACCCCCGTGGTTTGGACCATGCCTGGCGGTCAGTGAACAGGGCTGTTGCCCGGTTCCTTATCGAGAGTGGCTTGGGCACAGCCATTCGTCCTCCGGGGATAGGGTTACAGGATTTTTCGCCTGTATTCTGGAGATGGGGTTCATGTGGGAATGTATCTGGTTTCTGTCTCCTGTCTGCCTTCACATTGTGTAAACAAAGGCCTCTTTGTCTGCATGAGAGACAACGCTTGACTTTGGGCATGCGTAGAATAGTGAGAAGAATTCTCCTTTCTTCTCCTTATTTGGTTCGGACATTCTTCGGACACTTCTAATTGGTTGCATGTGCCTTAGTGTTTCTGATATACTCTGCTTGAATAAAGAGAAGCCATGATTATTCGTTTGTTCAGCCAAAAGTGCAGCGTGTGTGTGTCTGTTTTCTCTGTATCTCTGTTTCCTCCTTACTCCGTCTAATGAAGCTGGACTTCGTAGACTCTGAACTTTTCCTTTGTTTATCTGGGGCTATAAACTGCTGCTAATGAGGCTGATTGATTACCTTTACATGGATCAGATTCCTACAGGTTCACCTGTCAGCAAGAGGTATGGACCTCTTTTTGGATGACGTGCAAGCAGGCCTGGTGACTGAATTGTCGGTCGGGGGGGGTGAGTCATCATGGACGCCTCCCCGTGTGGTGGGTAGCACTGGTAAGATAAAAATTATTACCCATAGGTATCCGGCAGGTTCGCAATTGATTGGCCAACACGTAGATAGGTACAGGGGAAACAGGCTTGGTCGGTCAAGAACGAACCATGAACGGGGTAATGCTAGGAGCTTCACAGCCTGCATCACCTTGATATTTTAACGGATACACGTCAGAGGGTGGGGTCAATAGAGTATATTGACTTCAGTCAACAATTTGTTTGTGACAACAAAACAAATTGAAAATTGATACATAATAGCCAATTGTCATTGGCAATTTGGGTGGAACCTTACCAGTGCTACTGCGGCCTGCTTGCCTTAACGAATTACAATTGGATGAAACACGAATTGAAAGTTATAATTCAGACTAGGGCATTATTCCATAAAAGTGGCCCAATGCCTTAAATCCAATATCGATTTCTGTGTCCTTATTTGGGTGGGTGCGCCTGCAAGGCAAGTGCGGCGCCAAAATGGCCGCCACGCTCTTTGCGGGCCCCACCCCACCCCAGACTCAGACATCCAGGTAGTTAGGGGGTGTGGCCAACCCCTTATAAAAGGGGTGGCCACGAGGTGGCCCTTCGCCATTTTAGAAAAGCGATGGAGTGGAGAAGTTTTTCCCTCCACCCCCTCCCTAGTGGACAGTGTGACTTATTCTGGTCGCTTTGGGGCCGGGTGGGAATTTTGGTTCTTGGCTTTTTCGCCCATCCCACACTGTCGCTAGTGTTTGAGATACGGGGTAAGTTGACTTTGGTAACTTGCGGCGGGTAGCATTGGTAAGGTAAAATTTATGACCCATAGGTATCCGGCAGGTTCGCAATTGATTGGCCAACACGTAGATAGGTACAGGGGAAACAGGCTTGACCGGTCAAGGGCGAACCATGAACGGGGTGATGCTAGGAGCTTCACAGCCTGCATCACCTTGATATTTTAACGGATACACGTCAGAGGGTGGGGTCAATAGATAGTATATTGACTTTGGTCAACAATTTGTTTGTGACAACAAAACAAATTGATTCAAATTGATACATAATAGCCAATTGTCATTGGCAATTTGGGTGGAACCTTACCAGTGCTACTGCGGCCTGCTTGCCTTAAAGAATTACAATTGGATGAAACACCAATTGAAAGTTATAATTCGGACTAGGGCATTATTCAATAAAAGTGGCCCAATGCCTTAAATCCAATACCGGTTTCTGTGTCCTTATTTGGGTGGGTGCGCCTGCAATGATCATTTGTATATATATATATTATACAGTGTTGGAGACAATACATTTCCTTGAGGTAGTGCATTCTTCTGCAACCTCCATCTGCTGTTCTTTCCATTCATCGTCACATAGAATCTCCAGTTCTGAAGGAAGCTGCCAATGACCCCCAGTTAGCTTTTTATCTTCGGTAAGATTATTTATTTTATGGAGCAGAATATTTTGATAGACAGTATTGTACGCTGCAGTTAAGTCAATGAAAGCCACACCTGTAATTATGCTTTTCTTTTAAAGTCATCCTTAATATGTTGCGTATGGTTAAGGATTTGACTACAAAATGACCAGCCCGGCCTGAAGGCTGCTTGCTCCTTCATGATCTTTCCATCAATAATTTCGGAAATACAACTGTGAATCATCTGTTCCAGTGGCTTATAAAGGTGTCAAAGGAGTGACACTGTTCGTTAGCTTTTTGGGTCATCTAGGTACCTTGGCCCTCCCCTCCAAGTGTTTTGGGACTTCAATTACCAGAAGCCCAAATCAGCACTTCTGGGAATTGAAGTTCAAGAACAGCTGGAGTGCCAAGGTTCTAGGTTTTTGCTAGGTTTCAATAAAGCAACAACTCTAGCCTGTCTTCACAATTTAGGAATCTTAAATTCATCTATGCCAGTGATGGTAAACCCTTTAGAGACTGAGTGCCCAAACTGCAACCCCAAAACCACTTATTTATCACAAAGTGCCAACATAGCAACAGGGGAGGGAGGAAGCTCTCCCATTGGGCTGCTGGACAGAGGGGCAGAGTGAACTCTGTGCTGGGAGGAAGGGAGGAAGCACTCCCATTGGGCTGCTGGGCACAGGAGTGGGACAAATTATGTACTGGGGTGACTGCATGGGTGCCCACAGAGAGGAATCCAAGTGCCACCTCTGGCACACATGCCATAGGTTCACCATCACTAATCTATGCAGTTGTTCATTAATTGCAGGAGCCATGTCAAAGTGTGAAAGACCAAACTGCCTTATCTCCTCTATTCCAATGTCATCAATACCTGCTGATTCATTCAGTTTCATGCTGTTTATAGTTTCCTCCAATTCCGAGGTCACAAAGGGGCTATTAAGTAAACCCCCTTCTTGTTCATCTGGTCAGATGGCTTTTCCCCGCACCTTTTTGCCTTGCATTTTTCCATTCTTTAGCAACTGACTAGCCGTTTGGTCTGCTGTTACTCCCGTATAGTTTTGCTGTGGCTGTTTTGAATTTCCACCTAATTTTTTCAGGAGTTTCCAAGCTGGTCAACTGTTCTGCTTCATATCCAGGTTCTTGACTAATGTGAACTATCATGATTTCTGATTTTCAGCTAAATCCTACATCTGTTCTTCTCCAGCTTCAACAGTATCTTTCTGAAAAGGATCCTGGTTGTAGAGTGCCTGATACCTCTCCAGCAAAGGTTTGATATCATCAGTCAGGCCCTGGATGTACTGGGTGTGACATCCTCTTAGAATATTTTTCCTTGATATTACTTTCACAAAATGGACAAATTCATGATATTTATCTGTGTGCAGGGCGGATCTTCTCCACACTTTTATCCTGCTGCTCTTGAAAATTCACCCATTTAACCTTCTTAAAGTTAAAACATCTGTGAAAAGACACCTCCTGGCATTTCACTGCAGTATTTACTATGCACATGATGGGCATAGTAAATTTTCTGATGGCTTTCATGAACTGTGCTACTATCTTCGTGCTACTGAAGATGTTGTCCAGATTATACTCCCTCCTCCATCTACCACTGTTAAAGGATGTGGGCATTTTTGGATCATGGGGAAGCTGGGAGTCATTGGTGTCTGCCTGAGATACAAGCTGTGCACCATCCTCATTGCTCTGGCTATATCCCCATGCCTCACTGTGACATTTAAAATCTCTAATAACTAAATTTTGCCTCTGGCAGATTATAATGTTTTTATCTATAAATGCCTTTTGTTGTTATTTTATTAATTCTAATGTATTTCCCTTGTATTGTAAGCCACCCTGAGTGGTGCTCACATCAATAGGGTGGGATATACATAATAATAATAATAATAATAATAATAATAATAATAATAATAATAATAATAATAATAATAATAATAATAATAATAATAATAATAATAATAATAATAATAATAATAATAATAAAAACCATATATACTCAAGTATTAGCCAATCCAAATATAAACCGAAGTACCTAATTTTGACCTGAAAACCCAGGAAAATGGATTGACAGAAATAACAGAATTGTGGAGTTCGAGGGGGGAAATTTCAATGTTGTTTCATGTCTAACAAAAATTGCAGTCCCATACTGGTCATGCAGTCTCTCAATAACTAGTTCCATTCCAGCTACTTTGGATTTGTATCTTGCTGTTCCCTGATGTGTTTCCTGTAGGAGAAGCATGTGACATTTGCATTTCCTGCACATGTCCACTCGGAAGACACTCTTATTACTCAAACATCCCACAATATTTATTGAGATCATTGCTATGGTTGGTCTTGACAAAGAACTTTCTGGTGGATTCATTCTTCAGTTCCTTTGGTTTGATCTGGTATTAGATCAGTGTTTCCCAATGTGGGGTGCATGCCCCACAGGGGAACTTTAATTCCCATAAGCCTAAATCAGTACATTGGCTGATTAGTGTTTTGGTGAATTGACTTAGGCTTCTGGGAACTGAAGTCCAAAAACCAAAGGTTGGAAAACACTATGTTAGATAGATTAGCTGTCAAGGTTGCTGCCCAGGGTACACCTGATTGTATTCACAATCTTTGAGGAGACTCTTTCTGTGTTTCCAAATAAAATGACCGAAGAACTACTATTATTCTGAAATTTCTGTTTTCTTGAACTTCCAATGGTAAGCATTTCTCTGTCAAACAGAGTCGGGTGGGAAGGGTTGATCATAATAAATAAACTGAGCTACAATATCCTTTTAATGCTACTAAAATATTTATGTTACATAGTTGTTGTGGTGCCAAATGAATTTGCAGATTTGGAAATTTAAATAGGAGCTTTAGTCCATTTTATCCATAGCTGTTATAATCAATAATATATTTACAATGTAAAAACTCATTTGTTCCTCACATAAATTCTTCTTATGAGTGTACAATATCTGGCTTATTGCCTGTAATAGCTACAACTTACTTCTGATCCACAGTATCTTTAGAAACAGGACTTACCTTATGCTAATCAAACGACTTTTCATTCAGTTGTGATTTTTTAAAAACAAAAAGTCCAGACAGTTTATGAGCCTTTTCCATGAAGAGGTACCCCCCTTTGTTTCTTTCATGTGTCTACAGAATCTAATCTTGCTTTCTAAACTGTCTATATCTGTTATCAAAAGAAAAAGTTTTTTTTCAGGCGGACACACAGAAAACAGGAGTAAAACTATTATTTTGGAAGCTTGTCCCACATAATGAATAATGTGGGTTACGTGGTAGTATGGTTGCAAACATGTGTTGTTTAAGCAGGGTTTTGTTTGGTCTTTTATTCACTTAGAATCCATGAAGAGGTACCAGCAAATGTGGCTACATTTTTTATACACAGTGATGAAAGAAAAAGAGAAATGATTTCATGATTGATGTCTGATATTGCACAATCAGTCATTAGTGGATCAGAAGGATATCCCTGAAATGCTGACGTGAAATCCTCTCTGCTTAGTCCACAAGCAACAAGGTTCTTTTTATCCATTTCTCCAGCCAAATAAATTTTGGATAGATTTTCAATGCACTAAGAAATGTACAGCTACCATCACATGTATCCCAAAATGGTTCCTGGCTCCCAATACATGCTGGGAAATGAAGACAGTAAGTGCAGAAGTTGCTTGATTCTCTTGAGTAAATGCTTTTAAAAGGCTTTAAAATTTATAATATGTAATAAAGTATAATGTATAAAAAGAGCTGCTACCACTGATATCATAAAGACAAATACAAATGACCATGTTGTATGCAAATCAACTTATATATGATCAAAATAATTTCTACAAGATTAGCATATCTTTTAACAGAACTATGGAGTTAGGTTTTTTATGTACTTTTTAAAAAGAAGACCTCTGTCTTTCTCCTGTGATTCACCTAAGATCTTTATAAATGTTCACTACAGAAACACAACTGTTGAGCAACCATCCCTTCTTCTTGAGATTATAAAAGAATGATTTCTAGCACAGGATTATATTTTAATACCTATAAAGTGAGAGCTATTGACTTTAAAAGTAGTAAAGTGAAACATCAATATAAACCTAAGCTCTCTGCACCTCATCAGCAAATAGAGATTGCAGTTATGTTTTAATGAGGAACAGTATGTCAGTTAAATGGTTCCAGTCAGTTAATAATCCAACATGCAGAACTAAATACTTCCTGGAATATTTTAAAAATATGAGTCTGTCCATATAGAATGTAATATGGTATGGTACTATAGAATAAACAAAGTGGAGGGAGGAAATCACCTTTTAAATTTAGGATTGGTGTTATTTGCTAGCTTTCTAGTGGCACCTAATCTCTAAGAGATAATTTGAAATTCATTTCCTAGGTACTCAGCAGACTAGGGTTTACATATTATTGATATGATTTTTTTGTTGTTGTTCAGTCACACAGTCGATTCCGAACCTTTGCGACCCCATGGACCACCGCACAGCAGGCATCCCTATCCTCCACCATTCTCCTTAGCCCACCCAGCAACAATACCATCTAGCCATCACATTCTCTGCTGCCCCTGTCTTCTTTTCCCCTCCACCTTTCCCAGCATCAAGGCTTTCTCAAGTGAATCCTCTCTTCTCATTTCATGTCCAATGTACTTTAGTTTCATCTTTAATATCTGTCCTTCTAAGGAGCAATCAGGGTTGATTTCTTCTAAGATCGACCTATTTGTTCTTCTCGCTGTCCAGGGGACTCTCAAAATTCTCCTCCAGCACCACATTCCAAAGGCGTCTATTCTTCTGCGGTCAGTTTTCCTTATGGTCCAGCTCTCACAACCATACATCACTACCAGAAATACCTGTAGAGGATTTCATAGCCAAGGAAGGTTAAAATTTAATTGTTGGTTTAATTGCTTAACGTTTATATGCTTAGATATTCATTCTGCTTTGATTGTGTCAAGATATGTTAGTTTTAATGAACCTAAATGGATCCATTTTGAAAGGTTGCGTCCCACAGAAGACAGCTTCTGTGAAATTAAAGTAGAGGATCAACTTAATCTTCATTCCCAGACAGTGAGCCTGAGAAAATGTCTTCTCTCAGGACTGGCACCTGGGAGGGTGCAGTTCTCAGACTAACCACCTGTGGGTCAGATGTGAGTGCACGTCTTTCTGATGGGAACGCTGATAAAATGTACTGTCCCAGGACAGACTTCAAAAAGCAGGTGTTTGTTAAACATACCTTCCCAGCACACATTCTCACCAGAACAGTATAAATATTGTGGTGATTAAGCCTGATCATCAGAAGATAGGGCAGTAATCTCAGATGCCATCGAGATGCTGCTCTTTGCCTTTCAGAATGAATGTGACCCAAATCCCTGAATGCGCAGCAAGCCAGCCGCACCCTATTTAGATAAGTATGATTTTTATTCCGGATTTATTTTCCTAGAATCTGTATTTCTTTTATAGCGTAGCTTAGAGAGGATTTTTGTATTTTTATATGGGGGAATATTCTATACTTTTATTCCAAATAAATATTTGAAAAGATTTCTTCGTCAGAACGGTTATTCTGTCTCCTTCCTTCCTTAAAGGAGCAGAAGGGGAATTTCTAAGATAAGGCCTTGTTACTTTTTAAAACTTGGACTCTTTGTTGATTCGGCCAGCCCAGCTGAGGTTGATAACAAGGTAGCCTCAGAGGAGAGAGATTCGGGGAGTTGAGGCTTCCCAGGACTATGCTCTAACTCCCCCTCACCTAGCTGAAACATCGAAGGCCTTATTCCCATAAGAAAAGCCGTGATAAGGGGTGTCTTAGATCTAATGGAAGAAGCCGCTTTTTGTCCCAGTGTGCTTTGCAGAGTTGTTCAATCTGTGACACTTTTTAAGGCACCGCTATTACCCATTAGATATTCACCTTCCTTATGGGTTTTCCCTGCCTGGGTTAACTTCGTAAGAGCACCCTTTTTGTTTTGCCTGGTTTACTTTCTTTTTCTGAGCCGGCATACCGTTCCATGAGTCCGGGAATGAGGTGACCAGCCTGAGCCGATCAGAGAGAGCAGGGAGTAGAAGGCGCAGCACGGCCTGGTTCCGAGTTAGTATCACTGGGATGGCTTGGGACAGGCCGGAGTGTGCGATAATACCATTGCTTTGACTATGCGGACTTTTGTTTGCAAGGTGATGTCTCTATTTTCAACTATGTTTCCCAAATTTGTCATAGCTTGCTTCCTAAGAATTAGTCGCCTTTTTATTTCATGGCTGCAATCTCCATCTGCAGTGATCTTGGATCCTAAGAATATAAAGTCTGTCACTGGTTCTACTTCTTTCCCATCTATTTTCCAGGGACTGATAGGGCCTGTTGCCATTATCTTGGTTTTCTTGATGTTGAGTCTCAAGCCAGCTTTTGCACTTTCTTCTTTCAACCTAAGCAGGAGCTTCTTTAGATCTTCTTCACTTTCTGCCATTAGGGTAGTACCATCTGCATATCTTTTACCTTGTCATTTTGTGTTCCTTCTTTCCGCCACTATTTTAGAAGCCTCATCAGACAGCCACTTTGCTTTCTTACACTTCTTTTCTTTTGGTATAGTTTTACTTGCTGTCTCCTGTATGATGTTCCAAACCTCTGTCCATAATTCTTCTGGTACTCTGTCTATCAATTCTAAACCATTAAATCTGTTCCACATCTCCACCGTGTATTGTGGCTCCCCCCCCTTAACCCCCACCGACCGCACTTACCTTTTGCGGGCTCCGGATGGGTCTTTGAAAGTATTTCCCTCCCGTCACACCATGGCCTTCTGCATACGGAGAAGCACCGGCCTCTCCTTCGTCCCTGCGGGCATCAAGGCCACGTCACCAGCAGGGACGAAGGAGAGGCCATTGCTTCTCCCTATGCAGAAGGCCGCGCCAGGAGGGATAGTTTCAAAGACCCATCCGGAGCCGGCAAAAGGTAAGTGCGGTCAGTGGGGGTTAGGGAGAGGGGCTAGGTGGTGGGGCGGCATGGTTACCAGGGCCGTGCCTTCCCCCCACACACACTCCCTAACCCCCACTGACCACACTTACCTTTTCCTGGCTCTGGCTGGGTCTTTCAAAGTCTTTCCCTCCCAGTTTTTTTTTTAAAAAGTTAGCATGCCACACGTTCCCGGCCTCCTCTGCACTCGCATCCCTCAGCCTGATTGGCTGAGGAATTGTGCAGCGCAGAGGACTCTGAGACTTGTAGTTTTATTTTTTGGTCATGTTCGTGGGGCAGTTGCCCCACTGCCAACTGCGGGACCATTGCGGTGTTCTGTGGGCCGGATTAAGGCAAGTGCAAGCGGCTCGGTTAGGGATGGTTGGGCCAGGTGTGGGAGCCTTTGTTACATTCCAACAGTTAATGTCATAAGAACATAAGAACAACCTTGCTGGAACAGGCCACAGCCCATCCAGTCCAGCATTCTGTCTCACACAGTGGCTCACCATTTCCTTCAGGGTATTTCTCAAGCAGATGCCTTCACCTGTTTAGGATTCCCTGGAAATGGCATTGAGAGAGATCCTGCCTATCTCTCCAACCTGGAGGTTGTCCTTAGGTATCCATAATTATAGCCATTGATACCCTTGTCCTCCATGAACTTGTCTAATCCTTTCTTAAAGCTGTCAAGACTGAAAGCTGTCACCACTTCTTCTGGCAGGGAGTTCTATAGACCAGTGATCCTCTGGGTGAAAAAGTACTTTCTCTTATTTGTTTGAGAACTAGCACCCAAAAGATTCATGGAGTGTCCCCTAGTTCTAGTGTTGTGCGATAGGGAAAACAGTTTTTCCTTATCTACTTTGTCCACACCATGCATGATTTTATAAACTTCAATCAGGTCACCTCAAAGATGCCGTCGCTCAAGAGTGAAAAGGCCCAACCATTGCAGCCTCAGATGATAAGGAAGGTGTTCCAGTCCCCTAATCATTTTGGTTGCCCTCCTCTGCACTTTTTCCAACTCCATAATATCCTTCTGGAGGTATGGCAACCAGAACTGTACACAGTATTCCAGATGGGTCCTCACCATAGATTTATAAAGAGGCAAAATGACACTTGCTGACTTATTTTCTATACCCTTCCTAATGATCCCTAGCATTGAGTTTGCTTTTTTCACTGCTGGGGCACACTGGGTTGATACCTTCATTGAGCTGTCCACCAGGACACCAAGGTCCCTTTCCTGGTTTGTCGCAGAGTTCAGAACCCATCATTTTATAAATGTAATTGGTGGTTTTTTTGCCCCAACATGCATCACTCTGCACTTACTAATGTTGAAGCTCATTTGCCACTGTTTTGCACACTCCCCCAGAGTCAAGAGATCCCTCTGGAGCTCCTCACAATCTCTCAAAGTTTTCTACCCTGTATAATTTAGTGTCGTCAGCAAATTTGGCTACCTTGCTATTTACTCCTACTTCTACATCATTTATGAAGAGGTTGAAAAGCAGTTGTCCCAGTACTGAACCTTGGGAGACCCCACTCTACTTCCCTCCACTTGGAGAAGTGTCCATTTAGTGCTACCCTCTGTTTCCTGTCCCTTAGCCAGTTGCTGATCCAGGACAAAACCTGTCCCTTTATTCCATGACTGGTAAGTTTATTCAAGAGCCTTTGGTGTGGGACCTTGTCAAAAGCCTTCTGAAAGTCCACATAAACAATGTCAACTGGATCCCCCTTATCCACATGCTTGTTGACACTCTCAAAAAATTCCAACAGATTAGTGAGGCATGATTTGCCCTTGCAAAAGCCATGTTGGCTCTCCTTTAGCAGCGCCTTTCTTCTATGTGCCTATTAATTCTATCTTTTAGGATGGTTTCCATCACTTTACCTGGGACACATGTCAAACTGACCGGTCGGTAATTTCCTGGATCACCCCTGGATCCTTTTTTGAAAATTGGTGTTACATTCGCTACCTTCCAGTCATCAGGCACAAAACCTGATTTGAGGGAAAGATTATATATTTTGGCTAGGAGATCAGCAATTTCATCTTTAAGTTCCCTGAGAACTCATGGATGGATGCCATCTGGTCCTGGTGATTTGTTAGCGTTTAGTTTAACAAGACATGCAAGGATCTCCTCCCTGGTTATTTCTACCTGGCTTAATTCTTCGGTTTCCCTCCCTATGAAGATAGGCTCTGTTTTGAGCATGTGGTCTCTGTCTTCTTCAGTGAATACTAAAGCAAAGAATTCATTGAGTCTCTCCGCAATCTCTGTTTCCTCTTTAATAACCCCTTGCCTTCCATTGTCATCTAATGGTCCAACGGCCTTCCTAGTTGGGTTCTTACTTCTAATGTACTTATTTATTTATTTATTTATTTATTTATTTATTTATTTATTAAATTTATATACCGCAATTCTCAGCCCAAGGTCCGACTCAGTGCGGTTTACAAGATAGGAATACAACACAGTAATACAGCATAACAATCCCACAAAAAATACAATATATCACAATACATTACAATATATTCAATACAGTTCATTAAACAGTTACACCAATGCAAAGTGCAAAAGCAAATACAAATATAAATTATACAAAATATCATTAAATACAGTACTGAATCCCCAGAACAATAGCCCAAACCCTCAGTTCCCTCCCGTCCATGAAAAACCCCTGGCTTCGAAACATTCTCACCGAAGCCCTAAAGTCCCCACTACTGGGAAAAACTGTTCCAGCTGGGCGGGCCAGGGAAGGGAGCCGAAGATGAAGCGTGGCTCTCGGGGCTCGGTGGCGGCGGCTATTCATAGCCCCGCGCCCGGCAAACTGTTCCAGCTGGGCTCCCACCTTCCCTGACCGGGCGGGCCAGGGAAGGGAGCCGAAGATGAAGCGTGGCTCCCATCCTGGGCCGGTGGAATGAGCCCAGGAGAGACGCGGCGAAGACCCTCAGGAACGGCAGGTCTGGTGCTCTTTTGAAGCCCTCCTGGCGGGTGGGGCCAGGAGGGAACGGACTGCCGGCGGCCTCAGCTGTCGCTCGTCTCCCATCCTGGGCCGGTGGAATGAGCCCAGGAGAGACGCAGCGAAGACCCTCAGGAACGGCAGGTCTGGTGCTCTTTTGAAGCCCTCCTGGCGGGTGGGGCCAGGAGGGAACGGACTGCCGGCGGCCTCAGCTGTCGCTCGTCTCCCATCCTGGGCCGGTGGAATGAGCCCAGGAGAGACGCAGCGAAGACCCTCAGGAACGGCAGGTCTGGTGCTCTTTTGAAGCCCTCCTGGCGGGTGGGGCCAGGAGGGAACGGACTGCCGGCGGCCTCAGCTGTCGCTCGTCTCCCATCCTGGGCCGGTGGAATGAGCCCAGGAGAGACGCAGCGAAGACCCTCAGGAACGGCAGGTCTGGTGCTCTTTTGAAGCCCTCCTGGCGGGTGAGTATTTTTAGCTATACGCTCCTCAAAGTCTTGCTTTGCTTTCCTGATTGTTGCCTTGCATTTGTTCTGCCAGAATTTATGTTTCTGCCTGCTGTCCTCATTCGGACAAGCCTTCCATCTTCTAAATGAGCTTTTCTTGCTTTTGATCACTTCCCGAACAGCTCCTGTAAGCCACATTGGAGTCCTCTTGGACCTGGCAGTGCCCTTTTTCCTTTTGGGTATGCATTCCAATTGGGCCTCTGTTATTGTTTTTGTAAACAGCCTCCATGCCACTTGGAGTGTTTGGACTCTCTCAATTTTCCCTTTCAGCTTCTTTTTTTACTAGTTTCTTCATCTTTGGGAAATTTCCTTTTTGAAAATTTAAGCTCTCTGTGTTAGATTTTATCAGTGACTTGTGGTCTATGATCAAGTTAAACATAATTGAGTTGTGGTCACTGTTCCCCATTGGATCAGTCACATTAACATCTTGCACCAGATCCTGAGTATTACTCAGGATCAAGTCAAGGATTCTTGTACCTCTAGTTGGGTCTTCAACCATTTGTCTCAGGGAACAATCATTTAGCATATCTAGGAACTTTATCTCTTTATCATGTGCTGAACAACAGTTCACCCAGTCTATGTAAGGGCAATTGAAGTCACCCATTATAACCAGGCTTCCCTTCTTGGATGCCTCCTTTACAACATTCTCCAACTGCCAGTTTCCCTCAGGAGTTTGGGTCAGAGGCCGATAGTATATGCCTACTGTTAGACCATCCTTGTGGCCTGGTACTCTTACCCACAGAGTTTCTAATGGTGACTCCAAATAACCTAGATATTCCAATTTGTACAATTTTATCACTTCTTTGACATACAAAGCTACACCACCTCCCGTTTGCCCCTTCCTATCCATCCTGTACAGTTTGTAGCCTGGGATAACTGTATCCCATTGGTTATAATCCGTCCACCAGGTTTCAGTGATGCCAATAATATCAATATTCTTATCTATTGCTAAGTATTCCAGCTCCCCTATTTTGTTCTGGAGGCTTCTGGCATTTGTATACAAGATTAACCATTTTTGTCACTACCACAAAAACCTCAGTAGATGTGAGAATGGGATATGAGACTGCAAAAATGAAAACTCTATGCAGCTTCCATACCATGTACTGCCTACCTCTGCATAACATAAATGAGGCTGTGATACTCATGTTTGTGTTGCAGAGGTTTGATTATGTTTTCCTGATCCTAGCTCATGTTGCACTGGCTGTCTCCTTGAATTTATGCCTGATTAATGGTTTTGCTGTTATATAAAACCCATGTATTAGGACCTTGATACCTGTTGGAGTGCCTCTCTTTGACATACTATACCTAGACAACCCATTACTCCCAGGCAGGCAGACTGTAAGTGCTCACCTCTACATAAGCTCGAAAGTCTATAGTTCAATCCTTCTCTGTGGTGGCTTCAGCTTTGTGGAACAGTTTACTACTCATGTTCATCTGGCCCCAACACTACAAGCTTTCCCCAATTTATTGAAAGCTAAGCTGTTTAAGGAGGCATTTCATAACATTCTACCCCTTGAATTATTCTATCCTCTGTTGAAATTGTTTTTGGTTTATAGCAGCCAACAATGAGTTGTTCAATGCATTGTACAGTGTATTTTTTTAAATTTTATAGGTGTTCATGGTCTTATATTTTACTTATGGAGTTGTGTGTTTTGTGAATTTCATTGCATTGTTATTAACTGTGCAAAGTAACTATTTAGTTATATGAACAGTATAAAAAACCAATCATTCAAACAAACAAACTAACTAACTAACTAACTAACTAACTAACTAACTAACTAACTAACTCTCATTCATCCAGACAAAGTCCTAGAAAAGCCATAACTCTGTATAGTAAAAATGATATACTAATGATTTCAACTAAAAAAATGTTTCACATTAAATCTTTTCATTCAAACCAAGTGTGGCAGGGCCCCTACTGAAAAAGGTTGCCAAAGCTTATTCAGTTTGCCAGTTTAAATAATTGCTGAATTATTGGTATGCAGTTGTGCAACTGGAGTTACTTTTACATGTGAATTGCCATAAATTACAAAACCCCTGTAAGTATTGTCTTCTGAATGCCAAATTGTACAACTCAGTAATATAAGTAATGTCTACACAGATTTCCTATCCTGTGCCAATTTGACATACAGTATAAAAGTTTGCATAATCACAGAATGGGATTACAGACAATTTACATGGGAGGAATTAGATTTTATATGATTAAAATTTTTATTTTAAGAGCAAAACAAATTATTATAAAATGTTTTGTATTACAATTATTTTCAGAAATAAAAATACCTAAACTTGTGGAAGAAGATCAATAATGTAAGGTATTCAGACGCTGCTAACTTATTGGGAGAAAGCAGAAATGACTTAAAGCGACTTCTGATAAAAAGAAGAAGAAAGTGCAAAACTAGGACTGTAGCTGAACATTTAATAAACAAATGTCATGACTGCACAATAATTTGACAACTTTGAGGTTAACAGATGTTTATTTAATGTGTGAAAGAATTAGTATACCTCAGTTCAACCATCAATCCAAATACGAGAATGCAGCCAAGAAATCAAAAGAAAATTGAGACTCAAAGGGCAGCAATGAGTGAATTAGAAAATATCATGAAATATAGGGATGTGCATTGTAGACCAATACCAAGATCAATCACACACTGTTAGTAAAGGCCATCAAAAATGGCTGTCCTACTTTAAGCACATCTAGACTTGCTGGGAAAGGGTAGCGAGAAAAAAAGACCAAATACAAGGTGGATTGACTCCATTGAGTATACCACAGCCTTCAATTTACAAGAGACAAGCACAGCTTTTAAGGCGGGGGGGGGGAAGGTAGCAGCCTTTTGGAGGTCACTCATTCATTCAACATAAGTAGAGGCAACTATGGCAACAACAACATATATAGCTTCTGTTGTTTGGTTGTAAACTTTATTTTCAGAACAAGATTTCCTACCAGATCCTGTTCTCATTCAGCTTCTCCAAATTGATTATTCAGGGTATGAGGATCATCCACAGCAATGCAGTATACACATATTATGTTATTTTCATACAAACACAAACATCTGCTCACTAAGTTGTTTTTCTCTTTTGATCAAGCCTGATGTTTTTCAGGGTAGAATCAACCTAGTGTTATGTGTTTGAATGTTTAAGTTTGCACTATTTAACATAGCAGGGCATCCACAAAAAGACAAAGATTGAAACATTTACACAATATTGTCTCCCACTGCAGTGAGAAGCAATAATATCTCACTAGTATATAGATTCACAGTACTGGAACATCAACAGTTTTAGACAAATTACTAGCATGCTGTGTATGGTTTACTGTTCCCCAACTTCAAATTTTCAAATAGTATCAAAATACAGTGTAACTACGCCAACTTATTTCACAGCAGCTATGAAGAGAGAGAGAAATAGTTAGGCATTAAATAGAACAAGGTGTCCAGAGTAAAGTGTGGCCACTTACCATAACCACTGCCAAGGTAGTATGCTAAGGATTGTCTTGGCAATCTCAAAGAGCACAAGTCTAAAATGAGAAATTATAGAAATAGCTTGGGGGAAAATGAGTGCAATGGCTTACATTTACTATGTCATGACGTTTGCAAGTAAAACCTCCTATCCTAGAGTTATACCGTATTTCCTGGCAGTCAGTTTTATTGAACTCTACAGTCTTTGTTTGGTTAGACATATATTCTTCTGCACAGTAAACATACAGAATAGCTGAATGTTTCACTGCTATATTACTGATGATAAAAAACACATCTTTTTTTAAATGGGGGTGACATTTCATATTTTGGACTCATTTATGTATTAACAAAGGAATTGATTACACTTAAATTTATGTACACATTATAAATTAATGGAGCTTATCCGTTACATTATCATATTTTTTGTCTTTTTCTTGTTGTGACAAAACAACAGAATCCGAACTAGATTTGACAATGTTTGCTTGTGATACATGTATCTTGTTCTTGCCCAAAAATCCTGGCCAATCAACTAAAGCTTTTGTTGACTAATCTAGGTAATAAACCAATTTGGTAGCCTTAATTCATACATATTTATAATTTGTCTCCATTTAAGTAGACAAAATCATATCATATTCCCTACTGTTTTTCACAAGGCAAATTGGCAAAGAAGCATAAAGCTGTTCAACTTCAAACACAATTTCTGAGGTTAGTCTTACTGAACAGACAATATGAAAATACAGTAGCTTTAGTCAATTGTTTATTGCATGAAACACTGCCATTATGAGATATATAATAAATAGGTCTGCCAGACAATGATGCTTTAATCATGAATCTGTTGGAGATTCAATTTCAAAAATCATTTCTGAACAGCTGATAATTCAACTATTCAAAGTAGCACTGAATTGAGGCTTGACACAGCTTATTCCTGGCTTACATATACATACTTACGCGTATATTAAAATAAAAATTCTTTAATAGGCTCTGTCATTCCCACCTATATGGCTCCAGATTATTGTTTTATTTTTGAGCACTTCAGGAAAGAAAAGAGAAAAGGCTAGAAGACTATATGGCACATTTAGAGATCTATAATAGATACCTGTCATGAACAAGCTTTTATATTCAGCCAACCCAGCTAAGACAAATAATTATCATGTACTTTTAAAGGTTATAGGTCATTCAAGTAAGCCATCCATAAACTATAAAGTTCCAAATACAGCCATCATTCATCTGTGAGCAGTCTACTTCAAAGATAAGCGACTGTTAAACTATTCTGCCAACAGTCTAAGATTAACAATCGGATAAAGCATATACTATCTACACTGCTTTTAGAAGAAACAAAAACATCTCTCCATGATACTGCCTGCTCTGTGATGCAACATAACTGTCTAGAACAGGGGTTCACATCCTATGGCCCATGGGACAGACCCGACCCACGGCACCAACCCAGCAGCAGGACTGCTACCTCTGCCTTTGTTCAAGGAGGAACAGGTGGAACACTGCCAGAGACCAGCAAAATGACCTCCAGTGGGCTACCAATATGCATGTGTCTGCTCAAATGGTCAGGAACAGACTCCATGAGGGTGATATGAGGGCCCGACGACCACAGGTGGGGGTTGTGCTCATAGCCCAACACTGTGCAAGACGTTTGGCATTTGCCAGAGAACACCAAGATTGGAAGGTTCGTGACTGGTGCCCCGTGCTGTTCACAGATGAAAGCAGGTTCACACTGAGCACATGTGACAGACGTGTCAGGATCTAGAGAAGCCGTGGAGAATGTTTTGCTGCCTGCAACATCCTCCAGCATGACCGGTTTGGCAGTGGGTCAGTAATGGTGTGGGGTGGCATTTCCCTGGAGGGCCGCACAGCCTTCCATGTACTCGCCAGAGGTAGCCTGGCTGCCATTAGGTACTGAGATGAGATCCTCAGACCCCTTTTGAGACCATATGCTGGTGTGGTTGGCCCTGGGTTCTTCCTAATGCACAACAATGCTAGACCTCATGTGGCTGGAGTGTGTCAGCGGTTCCTGCAAGATGAAGGCATTGATGCTATGGACTGGCCCGCCCGTTCCTCAGACCTGAATCCTATTGAGCACAACTTGGACATCATGTCTCGCTCCATCCACCGACACCACGTTGCACCACAGACTGTCCAGGAGTTGGGGGTTGCTTTAGTCCACTGTTGGAGGAGATCCCTCAGGCGACCATCCACCACCTCATCAGGAGCATGCCCAGGCATTGTACGGTGGTCATACAGGCACATGGAGGCCACACACACTACTGAGCCTCATTGTGACTTGATTTAAGTACATTGCATCACAGTTGGATCAGCCTGTAGTATTTTCTTCCACTGTCACTCTGAGTGTAACTCCAAATCCAGACCTCCATGGTTTGATGAATTTGATTCCCATTGTTAAGTTTTGTGTGATTTTGTTGTCAGCACATTCGACTACATTATGTGAACAACAATACAAATACAGTATTTCAGTCATTCAGATTGTGGGATGCCTTATTTTTGTGTGCCCTTTATTTTTTTTGAGCAGTATAGAATGCAATGCTTTGATTCTATCATCTTTCAGGGCTTTGAATAATTCAACTGGAATACCGTCATCTCCACTAGCTTTGTTATTAGCAGTTCTTTTTAGGGTTTATCTGACTTCACTCTCCAGGATACCTGGCTCCAGTTCAAAGCTCTCATCACTGTGATTGTCAAGGTGTTGAGGTCCTTTTTGTAAAGTTCCTCTGTGTACTCTTGCCATCTTTTCTTAATCTCTTCTGCATCAGCTACATCCCCACCATTTTTGTCCCTTATCATGGTCATTTTTGCTTAAACTGTTCCCTTGATTTCCCCATTTTTTAAAAAAGATCTCCTGTCCTACTCCTTATGTTCTTTTCCTCTATTTCTTTGCACTGTTCATTTAAGGTTTTCTTATCTCTCCTTGCTTTTCTTTGAAAATCTATGTTTAATTGTTTGATTTTTTTTCTCTTTTGTCTTTTCCTTTTGTGTTCCTTCTTTCCTCTGCTATTTTAAGAGCCTCATCAGACAGCTTTCTTACACTTCTTTTCTTTTGGTAGAGTTTTACTTGTTGTCTCCTGTATGATGTCGCGAACCTCTGTCCATAATTCTTCAGACATAATACCTAAGACATATATGCCAGTGTAACTTTATGTTATACCAGCAAAAACAGGATACTGGCCAGATAAGCAGACAGGATACTGGCCAGATAAGCAGACAGATGGAAAGATAGAAGCAGAGCAGAACTATTCTTAGAAATATACCAAAGGTACATGTAGTATCCCCGAAGACTATAATGCATATTGGGAAGATATTTCAAAGTATTCCATGCATATATCATTCCACATCCCAACAAGTCTAAAGATAGTGCTTTATTTCATTTATCCATGTAAAATCAGTGCTTGCAGTTGTAAAATCAGTGCTTGCAATTGATAAGATACAACAACTGTACAGTGCAATTCAGCATCCCCATTTTGTGGTTCAAATTGCACAATGTCAGAAAGAGGCTGCTTTTTCTACTTCATTACATTTCTAATTTCCAAGGCAAGCCAAGTGAGATCTAAATTATCATGGTGATTGAGGTAAAAGATTGGTCTGTTTCCTTGTCAATGAAGCAGTGTCTCTAACTATGACAATTCTCTAATAGTAGTTCTATGTTGTTATGTAGAAAGAACCACACAAAATCACCCAGTAATACAAAAAGGAATATGCATTATCAATGAAATTTAATAATGGGGAATTTGAAAACAGCTTCTGAAACCTAGGTCCTTAAAATCTGGTACAAGACTTTCATAATATCTTCCTCCCTTCTGAAAGGCATCAAGCAAAAGGTATGTATTATATGGCATGGAAAATAAGCTTTCCTTGAGAAAGCCATGGCAGAAGTGCTTAAGGAAAATCAAAACTGAACTCCTTTTAAAAAACAGAACTAAATGGATCAAATGGGGTTATGAAATAGCCCAAGGATAATTCATTTCATAGCTCATAATGTAAAGGTAAAATGCAGGGCTGCACCCTTTCATGTTTTTGGGCTGCCATTCCCAAAATTCACAAATTCCCACAAACCCAAATCAATGTGCTGCATGTTTTATCCTTCCGGAAAACAACTTAAAATTATTTTAACCTGCACCATCTGTTTCTCAGCCTTTACTTTCCACTGTTGTTTTGTTTAAAAAAGAAGAAGGGGAAAGAAAGCTATCTCAGTGCTTCCAGCAGTCATGGTCTTGTTGCCTTAAGGCAGCCTGGCCAACCCTGGTGCTCCAAGTGTTCTTGGACTTCAATTACCAGAAGCTCAAGTAAGAATACCTGTTAATCAGAGCTTCTATAAACTGAAGTCCAAAATCACCTGGAGCACCAAGGTTGGCCTTAAGGTCTCTAGCGGGTGTCTCTGGAAAAACTACAACTCCCAGAAAGCAATGTGACAGTTTTTTCACCTTTCTTTACAAATCAGCAACAGCAAGTAAAAGTTGTGGAAGCCAATGGTGCAGGTAAAAAACTCCAAAACCTTTCTTTTCTGGAGGATCAAAACCTATATCCTGAACTGGGCTTCTCAGCTATGGTTCAAGGAATTATTGGAATTCTGAGCATAGCAGCCCAAAACCCCAGAAAACCAACTCTTAAGATATAGCAATAAAAGAAAGAGCAATCTAATCTATCAAGTGGAGAAAAATTCTCCACTTGTTCATTTCTTCTACTCTAGCCCACCCAACAACATGAAATTCAAATACAATGGAAACATAAATACTAAAATATTAATAAACAATGACCAGAATCCCAGCAGTGCACACAGAACAGTATAAATTTCAGCAGCAAATTGCCTTTAGTTAAGGAGGAAGAATAGATATTTGGTTTGGCACATCAGTTGCACAAGTCCATATAAAAATTATTTAAATATAAAAAACATTTGCAAAAAGAGGAAAATAGCAATTTCCAATAGATGATTAATTTAATATGGTGGCAGCAGTGCCACAACAAATAAGGATTCAAAGTAATTGTTGTTATGTCAGCAGACATGAAATGTACCCGTGATAATGTTCTGCAATAGAGTTTAAAGTTTTGTCAACATGGCCTGAACCCATATAAATTGATGAGTATGTCATAGTCTGATTTTATGTTACAATTCTAATCTAAAGAGCATATACAAGCTATTATAGTGGCATGACAACTTTGTACTTGTTTTTATTTGATGCCACACTGGATCATTGCAACACCATGAGTTCACCATGAGGTGAACATGTGTTCACCTTCTTATGGCTGTTCTCAAGACTCCTTCCTAGGAAGGCATCAATGAAAGATCTGAAGATTAGCAAGTGACATTGTGTGAGTGCATTTGCCTTGTCTCTGGATGGTATGGATTGTTGTGAGTCTTAGGTTCCAAATGGAGCCAAAACCTCCCAGGAGTATGTGTTTGCTAAATATCATTAGGGTGGCAGCTCAGCATGGAAGTTCAGAGGTCTCATGTGTGAGTAGGAATTGACAGCAAATAACTTGATTTTAAGCTTGGCAGTCCAGACATCCCTCTCTTCAATGAGAAAGGAAGTTAGCCTTTCCATCACTGATCTGGAAGCCATAACTTGCAGCTGTTGATAAGGTGGGTATCAGGTCCACAAGTGCAGTTTTCTGACACCATTTTGTCAGATGGGTGTAAGGCCAATTAAATCTCACTGCAGTATATCTGGCCAAGTAAATCCCATTGCCAGGCATCAGATTGAGTAAAACTGATTGTCAAAATAAATTGTGTCATGGATTTGTGATTCAGGGAGGGGGGGAATCCACTCTGGATATAGTGTTAAAGAAATGGAGCCAACTATTAACTACTTGCTTGAGTTAAATAAAAGCCTGATTACTTTGTCAGGGAAGGTTTGGCCAAGATATACTTCTGCCTGGCTCCCCACAGGACCAATGATTTGATTTACCATAATCAAATCAGTAAACTGATTGAGTTCCCAGAAAGCTTTAAACTAGTTCAAAATGATTATGCATGCTTTTTCTCAAATACAAGTCCCTTGATGCCTCTCTAGTATATTAATTTGTCTGGCCCCTCACCCACTTGACAGCTGAAGTCCAACAGCACCAGTGCCTTCAAGTACTCAGATTCCTCCTTTTGAAGAAGATGACCTGGATTGACTCGCAATTATAACAACCCCAAGAAGACAAAACTCAAGAGCTTCAACCTCACATAGTAAAGCAATGGTCATCTCAGCTAGTTCTTTTTGATAAAGAGTCCTGACTGAATTAGACATTTGGAAACCTCTGTACAGTAAAACCCCTACTTACAAAAAAAGTCAGGTCTGTAGGCTTTTGCTTAAATTGAATTTTTATGTAACTCAAAGCAAACCCATAGGGAAACTTTTTTTACGTAACTCGAAGCAAACCTATAGGGAAAATGAAATTTTTATGTAACTCAAAGCAAACCCATAGGGGAATGAATTTTTACGTAACTTGAAGCAAACCCATAGGAAAAAGAATCTTTATTTAACTCGAAGCAAACCCATAAATCGGGACATGCTTTTAGCACAAAATTATTATGCAAGTCAAATTTTATGTAACTCGAGCCATTTGTAAGTCGGGTTTTACTGTATTTCCTCTCTTACCTTCAGGAAAGTGTCAACAGGTTCCACACCAGACAAATTAGTGGATTAAGAGTAAACCAATGACTCAATTTTAGATAAATTGCCTGAAGTCAAACTTGACTGGAATCTGGATATGTCGGCAGTCGTGGTCAGGTGAAGGGAACTGAAGAATGAACCCATCAAATGGTGGTTTCATTTTGCCAGTTTTACGTCTAGTCTAGATATGGAAGAAGCAGGCCTATGATTCTTGAAGTTTGCAAAAAGTATCATATTGGTCAGCATTAATAAAGCAGAAACTAGAACAAGTAATGTGGGTGGGGGGAGTGTTAGATTTCGGGATGGGGGCAGCTGGAAGACAGCATGAACACCAAGACCCAAGAAAACCTGGGTAACAGGCTGAAACAGTAACCAAATCTCAGTCCAAGTGAAAAAAAATAATGCAGGATTACTACAGATGACAAACACATTGTGCAAACAAGCCACAAGTCAGTTGACCAGGAGAACAGACACAGCAGAGAACCCACAGGGGCTGGAGGAAGGCAAAGATAGAATCCCAGGAGCAAGAATCCAAGCAAGGCACAACAAAAGTGCACAGGAAAAGGCAAGGGATCTTTTAGAGCAGGAATTAGGAGCAAGGCAGAGGTTTTCAAAAGCAGAAACCAAGGACTAGGCAAGTGATCCTTGTGTCAGGCAACTGCAGATCTGCTGACTTTACATAAGAACAGCCTTGCTGGAACAGGCCACAGCCCATCCAGTCCAGCATTTTGTCTCACACAGTGGCTCACCATTTCCTTCAGGGTATTCCCAAACAAATGCCTTCACCTGTTTAGGATTCCCTGGAAATGGCATTGAGAGAGATCCTGCCTATCTCTCCAACCCTGAGGTTGTCCTTAGGTATCCATAATTATAGCCGTTGATACCCTTGTCCTCCATGAACTTGTCTAATCCTTTCTAAGCAACTTTGTTGCTTAAACATCTGGGAGGAAGGGCTGGCTCTTATATAGTTAGACACTCAAGGTTCCCAGGTGGAGCATGTGAAAATCTGGAAACTTCTTAGGGGCTCTTGGGTTTGAATTAGCAGCTGCAGCAGGATGAAATTCCAGTCCTACAGTACTTAGACCAGCAGCTAGCTGCCTATCCTGACATAAGAGATCTCCAATATCCATTTCAGCCTAAAGACAGATAATGTAGAGTACTAGTAGATACAGAGTAATCTTTTCAACCATGACACAGTCAAACTGGAGTCCTTCTTAGGAACCTGAAACAGTCATGGGGGTGGAAAGTCAACCTTTCTGATGTCAAGAATCTGAAAATTTTAAAGTTAGTTTAGGATCACTGAAAAAAATCTCTTCCTACTTAGCAATGGCCCAGTCAACATAAAGAGAAGAAACCACTTACGTAAACTACGGTCAGTAATTTGATGCTCTCCAAATGGAATCCATGTCAGGATACCAAAACAAAAGATTCTTCAATTGCTTCAAGTACTTAGTAAAATTCCTGAACCACCTAATAATTTGTCCACAATATGGGCCTGGGAGAAAGAGAACAGATACTGTACGATTACTAAAAATCAGCCATTTCCATAAACCAATTATGGCCCAAACACAATCCCCAAAACCCATTAAGAAAAGAAACCTGAAAAGGACTATGAACCCTAGCAGACTCTTTTCTGAAACAAGGAGTTCTGTAATACTCCTGTTTTGGGAGCAAAGCTAGACCATCTGTCTGTTGATTTGTCCAAGAAATGCAAGCCATTAATAAATATGTTATATCCAGACACATGGTGGTGGTAAAGTCATACACCTATAGAACTGTGGGAAGCCTAAAAGTGATTGAAAGGTTCATAAACTGTAGTGGATGATGCATAAAGTGTATGAAAAGCAAGCACAATATTTGTGTGTGCATGAACACATGAGCTTTTAAAATAAGGTTTGTATCATTTTGCTTAGACTCCATGTATTACAGTGTAAACTGCATTTAATATTGAACTGCTTTCCTGGTCTTCTTGCAATGGCAAAGACTAGGGCTCAAGGCATATAATCAAATTTAGCACAAATCAAAAAGAATAAAACATAAGGTGATGCTGTTAAGAACCAGCAATGAACAAAAAGGCCATGGCCTCTGGCAATGAAAATGCAAAATATTGCTCCCCAGTTTCAAAGCAGATTTATTTTTGATGTAAAGAAGCATCATTTATTGTAAAGCATTTCCCCCCCAAAACTGGCACAAAAGCAAGTTACCAGCTTTCTTAATTCAGTTTTCTCTGGCATTTATTGTGTTTAATAAAATACCTAAATGTCAAGTGGATTTCTAAAAATGTATTTATAGCTTAATAAAATGTATAAACTGGATTATTCAGGAACTCAGTTTATATGAAGCCTAAAGGCGTAAAATTGATATAGATTTTGTTGCTCTTGTTATGTTCCCCTCCCATTGTGGCTTTATAATGTGCCTTTTTTTGGTAACTGATAGTTAACAAATAAAACAAAATGCTTGTTTCCTTTATAGTTTCTTTCTATATAGCCTGTGTACAAACCCAGAGAGCTCCAAAATTACTTTCCAGATTTGGAAGAATTTCAATGCCACACTCAGTAGAAGGCAGGGCCACGGAGGAACAGCATGGCTATGGCCAAACTGGATGCAATTCAGGGGTTCTCAACATTTTCCTACTGTGGGCCAGACCACACACCCTCAGAGCAGGCCAGATACGTGGTCCCTCCACCATAAACACTGCTGTAAAAAATGTCAGTGGTTGTCATAAACATGTTTATGACAGCCACGGGTGCATTTACAGCATGTTTTGTTGCTTTTCTTTCATTCTTTTTTCTTTTTATTTTTCTTTCTTTTTTTCTTTTTTTTCTTCTTTTCTTTGCTGTTTTCACCACTTCTGCCACTTCCTGTGGTGGCAGCAGGAGCGAGGGTGGAGTGGTGTTTTTTCCCGTGTTTTCACTGCTTCTGCCACTTCTGGAGGTGGGGACAAGCCAGGGGAGGGGAGTGCTGGCTTGCGGCCACCGCCACTGCCAACAAGGATCACCTGTGGCGGAGGACTCTGCCCCTCAAAAGGCAAGAGCCGTGGTGGCATTTCCCACCAGACTTTTTCCCGACCGGGCGAGCCAGGTGAGGGGAGTGCTGCCCTGCTGCTGCCGCCGCCAACAAGGACCACCTGCGGTGGAAGGCTCTGCCCCTCAAAAAGCGAGAGCCGTGGCACCATTTCCAGCTGGACTTTCCCCCGACTGGGTGAGCCAGGGGAGGGGAGTGCTGCCTCACCGCCACTGCCACCAACAAGGACCACCTTTGCTAAGCTCCTTCCCGTTCTGGCATTGGCCACGGGGAAGTTGGAGCACCTGGGCTACCCAGCTCCATCCTGCTGCCTCACTTTGTCAATGCTGCTAGGGTCACTGAGTCGGGTTCTGTTGTGGACATCAAGGCTCTGCTAAGGACATTGTCAAGGATGCTGCTCCTGGATTTTGTCAAGGTCCATTAAGGTTGTGAGCCTTGGGCTTTTTTTCTCTTTTTTCCCCTTTCTTTCTTTTGACTTGTAATTTATACTTGATTCTTGTAATAACTGTAACTGTACTGTATTATATACTCATTGCAGCATTTGTGGTTGTTATATTGTATTATATTGTATTTTTGATATGTTACTTGCTTGAATTGAATATCATGACTTTTTTGCTGATTACAGACCTCTGTGAAAACTTCCCAGTCACTTGCCAGTACATGCCCTTTTCTTTTTGCTTTAATGTAGCTCCGTGTGCTACTACACTGCATAAATACTCCTCAGTTTTAGTTGACACCATTAAAATAACTTTTATGAAAATTACATGATGTAAATCTAATTCTACATAAACTTGGTCTTCTTCAATAGATATACATGTATTTTTGATCACTTGGGAAGGGGTTCTGAATTTTGTGCTGATTCAGCTCACATCATTCTTTTAATATTTTTTAGTTTTGTGGCATGTATGATCACCTAGTGCAGTGATGGTGAAGCTTTTGGAAATGGGGTGCCCAAACTGTAACCCAAACCCCACTTATTTATCACAAAGTGTCAGCCCAGCAACAGGGGAGGAAGGAAACTCTCCCATTGGGCTGCTGGGCAGAGGGGTGGGGTGAACTTTGTGCTGGAGGGAGGGAGGAAGTGCTCCCATTGGGCTGCTGGGCAGAGAGGCGGGGCTAACTCTGTGCTTGAGTGACTGCTCGGGAGCCCACAGAGAGGGTGCCAAGTGCCACCTCTGGCACATGTGCCATAGGTTTGCCAACACTGACCTAGCGTGATCAATGAAGGCATCACAGGTAAATCTTATAGGGAAAATATTGATGACTTTCGTAAGCTTGGTGGGGGCTAGGTGTGGCATACCTGGAGAACAGGTTGCTGTAAGAAAGAAGACTCCAGCCAAGAGCTGCTGTAACCAGTTAAGGTAGAGATATCCCACTTGCTTGGGGCTCTCTTGCTTATTCATTCTGTCTCATTTGCTGCCCTCTCCACCTCTACTTAAGTTAATATTAACTAGCAGTTACTACATTCAAGCAACCATTCTGAAAGTTTTACAAAGCCATTCAGGATGTCATATCTACTCTCCCTTTCACACCAACATCAGAGAAAACAAATAAATGCTAAACTGTATAATATTGCTGTAAAGGGGTGGGTGGAGTGCGGTGGACTTGATCTAGTTGGATGATTGGCCACCCAAAGGTTTTACCCATGCTGGAATTCTTCATCCTCTAGGCAATCTTTATTTCTGCCTACTCCAAAGCATAACACTTATCTTTTCCTACAAAAGCAATACATTTATATTTCAAACATCACTGCCACCATTTGTTTCTCCTCTTTTTATTGTCTGTAGGTGTGCACATGTGCATACACACACATATACACCCTTACACACTGATTTATTTCCATCCGCTGCTACACCCTTTAACTCCCACTTTCTATGATTTCAGGTCAGGTGGATGAGACCCATTAAGACTCAAATCCTAACTGTGATCCTGACTGGTAGATATTAACATGAGAGAGAGAGGAAAGAGGACTACCTCTTTCCATAGATACCAAAATTGGAGTAGGCGAGGGAACAAGGAAGAAGGAACGCGTGGCGGCAAAATGGCCACCACGCACTTTGCTGGCCCCGCCCCTGAGGCATGGGCACAACAAAATGGAGAGGGGGCGTGGCGGGCTTCCTCTTTATAAGGGGTGGCCGAACCAACGGCCCCACTCTCCTTAATTTGGCTGGGCCCCGGGCGCGTTTTGTTGTGCCCAGCCGACCTTCCTCCCACTGTCACTAGCCTGGGAACGGGCTTGCGCCGGTGCTTCACGGCGGTCTTGCCGCACCCCTGTTTGCCCGCCGGCTCCCACCTGGGAACGGGCTGAGGCCGCGGGTCATTCCTCTGCGGGTGCTGCCTGCCTTGCCAGCTCGCTTCGGGTGAGCTTTGTCGGCCCGCCGGCGAGGGCTCTCACCTGTGCATGGGCCTGCGCTGTGTGCGCGCCCCTGTTTGCCCGCCGGCTCCTTCCCGGGAATTGGCCATGGCCGCGGGTCCTTCCTCTGCGGGCGCTGCCCACCTTGCCGGCTCACTTCGGTCGAGCTTCGTTGGCCCGCTGGCAAGGATCCTCGCCTGTGCACGGGCCTGAGCCGCATGTGCCTCTCCGGGCGGGCCTGGCCTGCCTTCCTAGCAGGCCCGGGTTCGGTCCTCCCCTCCTGGGTGCACATGGCACCGAAAAAGGCTGCCTGCAGCGCCCCCCCCGTGGCCTGCTGTTCCCGCACGGCGGCGCCCAGGCCTCCTGCGGGCCCGGCACCGGCGCCCCAGCTTGCGCCTCCACCACACCGCAGGGCACGCAGGGTGGCCAATGCCCAGCCCCCAGATGGGGGCTCTTTGTCTCTAGGTGGTGCCTCGGCTGGGGACTCCTTGTTTCCGGCCCCTGCTGGTGGCCAGCCGGTGCCCGCCGGGCCCTCACACCTTCTCCCACCTGCGGTGACTGGCAACCCGGCCCACCCTCCCTTCGAGGCTTGCTTTGCAGGCTTGGAGCAGGCCGCCGGCCTCCAGCCATTGGCGGGGTCCGCTTGGTCAGCCCCACAGCCCGGCAGACTGCAGGACGCCTTGCCGCCAGGTTTGTTAGACTCTCGGCTGGCGCGGCTTGAGGCAGTCCTGCTTTCTATGCCCGCCGGCAGTGCGCATTCCAGTGCTGCCGGTGCACCTCCGCAGCCTCCCAGGACCTGTGATGGACATCCTCCTCTTGGACTACAGAGTGGGCCAAGCTCTAGTTCATTCCTGAGCTCCAGCGCCCCTGCCTTGCCAGAAACCCCAGTGGGGGCAGTGGGAGAGATGGCGACTGGTGAGTATGGTGGTCAAGTTAGACCCACTACCACACAGGCTATTTCACAGCTGGCACCCACCGCTTGGCCGTGGCCCACCAATCAGGTCCCTCCATCTGTAGCGCCTGTCGTGCCCCCCATTATGGCTGGGCAGGCCCAGGCCAGGGGATGGAGGGCTCCTTACCCTCCATCTCTGCCAGCCTCTGTGCCAGCCGGCCTGCAACTGCCCTATGCAGTTTGGCCTTACGGCCCGCCAACCAACACAGGCTACCATACTGTTTCTATGTCAGCATTGCCCACCGCAGGGGTCATTCTCCCCCTGGGCAATCACTTGCTCCCCACCACCAAAGACAAGATCTGGTGCAGGGAGTACGTTGACCTGTTCAGCCTGTTGAACAGGGAGCCCACTTGGGATGAGAAAGAAAAGCAGGATGACAGGGAAAAGGAGTTGGCCCGTTGTCGCAAACCACCACACACTTGGGCTAACTGGTTGCCTGCCTACCTTATATATGCAGTTGTCTCCATGCGGGCTCGTCCCGATTTAGCTATCCCCCCCATTCCAATATCTCGATATTATTTATCGAGCATATGTGGACTATCCGGGTCAATCGTGGCTGGTGTACAATGAAGACTTATGTGTGCGGGCTGAGCTTCACCCGGAGATGCGCTGGGACGAGCCCAACCAACTTTTGTGGTTGTATTATATGACCCCGTCCCGCCCAGGCACGGGCGACCAGTTCCATTCGGGCCACGCCATCCAGTGCCCTGGCCCCGCACAATCACCCCGCCCGGTGGCGCGGCAGGGGGTTCCAGCCCGCCTGTTGTGCTGGAGCTACTTGTCCGCGGCCAGATGTTCCCACAGAAGGTGTAGGTGTAGGTATAGGCATGAATGCTCTATCTGCTCCGGGCCCCATTCGGCCGCTGCCTGCACCAGGTCCGGGGGGTCCTGTGCCAGGAGCAGAGGCCAGCAGGGCTCCGTCCGGGTCAACACTGACCCTGCGGTGGCTTCCAAAGGCCCCCTCCCCGATTAAGCTGGACGTTTTGGCGCGTTGGCTACATGTCTACCCTAAGCAGGTAGATGCAGAATACATCTGGGCTGGTTTTTCCGAGGGGTTTTGCATCCCTTTCATGGGGGTGAGCTCACCCCATGATGCCCCTAATTTGCTTTCATTAAAGGGGATGGAACACGTTGCTAGGAGCAAAATATTCAAGGAGGTCCCTTTGATGCACCTCCTTTTCCCAATTTGAAGGTATCACCCCTGGGTTTGGTTCCTAAAAAGATTCCAGGTGAATTTGATTTGATTCACCATTTGTCATACCACGCTGGTAAATCTGTGAACGATGCCATACCGGACAAGCTTTGTTCAGTCCGGTACGCTTTGTTCGACCAGGCGCTCAACATGGTCCGGGCCTGCGGCTGAGGGGCACTGATGGCCAAATGTGACATAAAGTCAGCCTTTCACCTCCTGCCTGTTCACCTAGATGATTTTGAGTTGCTCGGTTTTTGTTTTCAGGGGCAATATTTTGTAGACAAGGCTATGCCCTTCGGATGTTCTGTCTCTTGCTCGGTGTTCAAGCGTTTCAGTTCATTCTTGCATTGGGCCTTCATCCGCCGCTCGGGGATTCGTTCAGTGTCACACTACCTGGACGACTTTTTGTTCGGGGCCGCTGCAGCGTCAGGTGAGTGTGCACGCCTGTTGTACATTTTTCAGGAGCTCATGGCTGAATTAAGGGTGCCACTGGCTCCTGAAAAAACTGAGGGACCCACAAATAAATTATAGTCTTTCTGGGGATTGAGATTGATACTGTCGCCCAGACCTCCAGGTTACCCCAAGACAAAGTAACCTGCATTTCAGAGGCTATTCACTCGTTGCTAGCTAAGCATAAGGCATCCCTCCACGACCTCCAGGTGCTTCATAGGTACCTCAACTTTGCTTGTAGGGTCATTGCCCCCAGCCGGGCTTTCGCCAGGCGCCTGTGCGATGCCATGGTTGGGTTATCCAGGAAGCACCACAGGGTTCTTTTGACTAGGGGGACCCGGGATGACCTGCAGGTGTGGTTGGGATTCCTCTCGGGCTTTAATGGGGTTTCATTTTGGTGCAAGGAACGCATAGCCGCCCTCAGGTTCCAGGTTCAGTTGGATGCGTCCGGAGCGTTTGGCTATGGGCTGTACTTCAACGGTCACTGGTCATATGGTAGGTGGCCGGAGTCATGGCAGGGCACTGCCGTACTCCGGGACCTTACCTTCCTGGAATTCTTTCCTATTTGGGGGGCAATCCTGCTGTGGGGTGAGACCTGGGCTAATTCAGTGGTTCATTTTTGGTGTGACAACGCGCCTGTTGTCCACATAGTCAATTCCCAAATGTCCCGCTCCACTAGGGTGATGGCCATGGTCCATTATTTTGTGTTGTGTTTATTGCGCCTCAGCATACTGTTTAAGCCCGGGTATCAATAATGATATTGCTGACGCTTTGTCTCACCTACAGATAGATCAGTTCCAGACCCTGGCGCCGGAGGCCGACGACCTGCCTTTACCAATCCTGGCCGAGATGTGGAGGTTTGGCGTGGGGAAGAGAACCGGGCCATTGGTCTGTCGCTGGCTAGCAGCACCCGTAAGGCGTACGCTCTCACGCACAGGGCTTTTGAGGCATTTCACCACGAGGCTTTCCTCCCTATTGTTTGGCCTGTCCCTATTGATCACCTGTTACAGTTCATGGTACACCTCCACGCCAACGGCTTGGCGCCTAGGACCATTGCAGGCCGTCTATCAGCATTGGCTTTTTATGCGAAGGTTAAAGGCATTGCAGATGTCATTTCAGATTTTAGGGTCCGGTGAGTTTTGGAGGGGTGGGCTCGTGAATGCGGCCCTCACCCTGATGCCCGATTTCTCGTGATGTGTTACTACAGCTCGCCGGTGCTTGGCCGGTTGTCTGCAGGGATTCTTACGAGGCCTGCCTGTTCCATGCAGCTACCACACTGGCATTCTTTGCTGCCCTCCGGGTCAGTGAGCTGGTTGCCGGATCCCGCAGTGACACCTCTTGCAGGGCCTTGGAGCTGGCTGATGTCTCCGTTACTCATGAATGGTTGCAGCTTTCCATTCGTTTTTCCAAAACCGACCAGCTTGGCAGGGGCAGCACGTTCATGCTGTACACGTGTAGCAACCCAGTTATCTGCCTGGTCCGGGTGCTCGGTGCCTTCTTGGCATCATGTGGGGGTGCGCAGGGGCCCCTTTTCTGTCATTCGAATGCCCTCCCATTGACCAGGTACCAGTTTTGGCGGGTTACGAGTGCGGCATTGGCCAAGTTGGGCTTGGGGGGGGTGTTTTGGGACCCATTCTTTCCAAATTGGTGCGGCATCCACTGCAGTGGCATGTGGTTACAATGAGGAAGCTATTCGCTCCATGGGGAGATGGGATTCTGGTCGCTTCCGTTCGTATGTGCGGCCTGTCCCAGTAGCACTTTGCTCGTGCATTTTTCTTTCTCCTTTCTTACAGCTCCTGCATGTACCAGGCTCCCTGCGAGGGTGTGGATCGTCGGGCACAGCTATATCTACTGGGCGGCCCACCATGCCGCGTCCACATCATGGGGGTCAAACCTGGGCATTGGCGCAGTGGCACTGCTCCGATGGTTCAGCTTCTGTGGCATGCGTTGGCCCACCAATCCTGTTGGTCCTGTTCCTCAGGTCCCTGAGCGATCAAGGTCCGCCGGATGTCCTGGTCGTACACCTGGGAGGCAAGGATTTGTCCCAGGTCACAGGTTTGGACTTGGCATGTGCCATCTTGCCCTGTTGGGTCAGTCCTGGCCACAGGTGCAGATCATTTGGTCCCAGATGATACGAGTGTCTTACCGGGGCGGCCTTGACCCCCGCGGCGTTGACCGGGCCCACAGGTCAGCCAACAGGGCAGTGGCCCGTTATCTGTATGCTAATGCTTTGGGGACAGTGGTCCCGCACCCTTTGTTACGCATACAAGACCGCAGTCTGTATCGCGTGGACAGGGTACATTTGTCGGCAGGAGGTATGGACCTCTTGTCTTCCTTGCAAACGGGCCTGTTGACCGTTTGCGGTCATGGTGGGGCGGTGAGTCGGTGAACTCCTCCACGTGTGGTGGATAGCACTGGTGAGGGGCAACTGCATTACTACTTAATAGGGCAAATCCATTTGGTTGGCCATAGTGAGGACAAGGTTAGCCAAACTTATATGGCCAGCCAAATTACTTATATAGGTTAACACCCAGATTGGGTCAACAACACGTTTCCACAGAAGCCGGTTGTTGACGGAGCCTCTCAATTGTTACCGCAGTAACAAGTGGTGAGAGGCAGTTAATTAGGGTTCTAATTGGATTTGCCCCTTACCAGTGCTATTTCGGCCCGTTTGATCCTTAAGGTCGGACCATTTTGAATCTAAATAAATGTGGCCCAATTTTCGACCCAATATTTGTGTCCGTGTCGCTATTGGGGTGTTGGTACAGCAAAAGGAGAAAGTTCATTGGAAGTGATATGGCTTGACATGACTCAGTCGAGAATATCTGGCTTTTTTGTTCCATTCATCTGAGATTCTACATTTGTCATATGAATTCAGCACTACATCATGTGCCAAAAAATTTCAAAAGGGAAGACAGAATAAATGAAATGGAGGGTGAAAGCAAGGAGATTGTAAAAAGGGTACTGTAAATAGGATTGTTGTAAACTGTATTGATTGGAAAGTGATGAGTGGACAGGAATACTTATCATTTCCATGTGAACAACTACAGCAATTTCAGGAGCAGAAACTGTTTTTTAGAAAAACTTCAAGTCAATCTCAATAAACACAGGATAACCTGCAACTTCATAGTACCGTATATAGTGATAGACTAGGATTCAGGAGGCCTTAGGTCAAATCACCACTAAGCCAAGGAAACTCACTAAAGTGTGGAAGTGGTAAAGCCACTCCTTGAATATATTACTTTGCTTGAAAGCTCTACTATGGCCTCTATAAGTTACTTTTGACTGCACATTTTAAAAAGGATGTTCTTTGTCTTGTTATTTTAATTGAAAAATAAAGAATTGTATTACCACTCCTACTTCTCAGAAATGAATTCTGAGTTTATTGGAGTGATCTGCATTTGCTTTAACTGCCTCATTGTTTAAGGAGGTATCAGACCATAGAGTTGCAATTTGCTGATGCCTAAACAGTCCCTAAATTGTTTGCTAAAAAAAAAGTCAATAAAGACCATGGAACTCATTCCACGAAGCAAAATACAGTGGTTAAATCCTTTTTAAAATTGATATTATGAAGGAAAAGAACATATTTGTTGTTGTTCCATAGCTGAATCCAAATATTGGTGATCAATATGGTGATCAGACATGAAGACTGTCCTGAGAATATAATGCAGTGGCCTTCCATTTGTATTCCGCATTGCAGCATGACACCCGTACCACTGATCCAGTTCCATGAGTCACTTTCTGGTCCTGAGCCCTTTTGCAATGCAAAGTCCTCCTCAGCCCCAGGCCAGTATTGATGAAGTTGCTGCCCTCCATCAAGATGGATCCAAGTGAGATTTAATCTACTTGGGGACCATTGCCCTTCCTTGTGGACTTTGGTACTCAAGGCCATTAGTCCTCATGGTGGTCAGGTTAGTTAACCACAGCCTGGCACTCAGCGTTAAGTCGCTGGCAGTAGGATCTATTCTATCACCATAGCAGGGGGGAAATACTGGAGGGGAAAATAAAATCCCAGTCTCTTTAATAACTCTCGTCTCTGCAGCGAGGCTTGAAAAAGCCACCGCCAGCGCACCAGAGACGCCCACACCATCTTTGGCCCCCTCCTCTGGCCCGGACAGTCAGGGGAGGGAAGAGGAGCCCAGCTGAGCCTCGTCTCTGCAGCGAGGCTTGAAAAAGCCACCGCCAGCGCACCAGAGACGCCCACACCATCTTTGGCCCCCTCCTCTGGCCCGGACAGTCAGGGGAGGGAAGAGGAGCCCAGCTGAGCCTCTCTGCAGCGAGGCTTGAAAAAGCCACCGCCAGCGCACCAGAGACGCCCACACCATCTTTGGCCCCCTCCTCTGGCCTGGACAGTCAGGGGAGGGAAGAGGAGCCCAGCTGAGCCTCGTCTCTGCAGCGAGGCTTGAAAAAGCCACCGCCAGCGCACCAGAGACGCCCACACCATCTTTGGCCCCCTCCTCTGGCCTGGACAGTCAGGGGAGGGAAGAGGAGCCCAGCTGAGCCTCATCTCTGCAGCGAGGCTTGAAAAAGCCACCGCCAGCGCACTAGAGACACCCGTACCATCTTTGGCCCCCTCCTCTGGCTCAGACAGTCAGGGGAGGGAAGAGGAGCCCAGCTGAGCCTCTCCCCTTGGCCTGCCGGGCGGGGAGTATAAAGGACCGTGATTCCACCTTTGGCTCCCTCCCCCGCCCTGTCTGGCGGGGGTGGTGGGAACGCAGCTGACCAGTATTGCCGCGGCTGGACTTTTCCACCAAAGTTGTACCACCAGAGTTGCCGGTCCATTTCCTGGCCTTAAAGGCCAGGTCGTCCTCTTCTTTGGCTCCGTCAGGGACGTGCAAGACATGGGGTTCTGTTTTGGGGATATTGGTGGCCGAAGGATTGTGTAATTAATTTTGCTATGTTATAACTTAAATTTTTTTTTTGAGACTGATGTTTTCTTTTCTGATTTCATTAATGTATTGTATTATTATTGTTTTGTTGTTCGATGCATGACTTATGTATCCATGCTCTGATTATTGTATTTATGATGCATCTTTGCCTGATTGCTTTATTTTTGTTACTGTGTTTCAGGGTTTGCTGATACTCAGTTTATATGCTGTTTTTATAGGAATTGTGTTCATTGCATTTTTGTTCCGAATGTATATTTATTTTTATTGACATTTTGTATGTTTATTATATTTTGTTTTGTTGTATTCTTAATTATGTTGGAAGCCGCCCTGAGTTGGCCTACAAGCTGAGTAGGGCGGGGTACAAATTAAAATTTGAATTGAATTGAATTGAATTGAACTAAGTAAGTTATAATAAATCTTTCTAAAGGTTTCAAAAACCTATGAATGTAACTGGGAAGGTGCCATGAAGCTGTATAAACCAAAACAAAAAGCTTGAGTTTGCAGTAGTGATGCTCTGTTGATTTTAAAGATTTTTCCTGGAGATTCTTCAGGAAACATCTCCCCACCCCTCCACCCCAAATGGCTAATGAGTCTTCATGGATCCCATGGACCACACATTGTTTACACCTGGTTTAAAGCTTTTCTTTCCATCACTTTTTGCACTTACTGAAAGTTGGGAGAATGATAAGACCTTATTCTTATCTGTTCACTGTCTCAAAAAAATAGCCAAAAATGTCAATCTTAGAAGAAATTAACCCTGACTGCTCATTGGAAGGTCAAATAGTAAAGATGAAGCTAAAATACTTTGGACATCAAATGAGAAGGGAGGATTCACTTGAGAAGGCATTGATGTTGGGAAAGGTGGAGGGCAAAAGAAGAAGGGGGAGGCCAAGGATGAGATGGCTAGATGGCATTGTAGACACAATGGGCACAGAGCTGGGAGGGCTGAGGGGGATGGTGGAGGACAGAGGCGCCTGGAGAACAATGGTCCATAGGGTCGCAAAGGGTTGGAACCAACTGTGCGACTGAACAACAACAATATAATCTAAGAAATCAGATCAAGATGAATTTTAATAAGACAGAAGTGGCTGGGTGGAAAAAATACTATTCAAAGAATAATACCCAGAAGAAAAAGTGTTTGGGGACATGACACCAAGCACTCACTTGAATGATCACGCTCCACTACAGAAATCAACATCCCTGTAAGATCTGCCCCTGACTTCATCTCTGGAGGAGAGAGATAATCACTCATACTAAAAGAGAGAAAAAAGCAACACCAGCTTAATCAATAAAAAAACAAACAACCCCCTGATAGCTAAACAAAAACAAACAAACACAAATGGTGCTAACAAAAGTGTGGGTGCCGATGCAATTAGCTTTATGTCATGAAATCATAGGAAAATTGATTTAACCATTTCAACTCTGATACGAACCATATAGTGTTTTCCAGTATAGACAGACCCTCAGTTAGTTTCCTTTGTGATAAAGGACTTTGTGAACATTTTCATTTCTCAGATTTCTTCAAATTTAAGCTTTGCACATGTCTTCAAGTATTAAATTGTAATATTTTTTATCATTCCCTCTTATGTCAATACTTTCAATAAACATTAATGTTCATTAGTGAGCTCCATGCTGGGGGGGGGGGAGGTAATCACTTCTTAACAAGTGTAACCAAAGCTTTTATAGGTAATTAGCTCTACTAACTGAATTTGGGTAGAATGCCATTTCTATTTCAAATACATTTAGTGAACATTATGATATGCCAGACTTCAGGACTACATGTTTCAAAACTATTAATGAATATTTCATTTTAAAACTGTCTGCACTACATCACTGAAAGCAATGCCAACAAAAGTTAAAGTAAATGACTGTCCCGACTGACTTTTAATAGAGAAGAGTCCCCCCCCCCCCCGCTCCTGATGGAGATCTGAAAAATATTTCTCATGGTTCTATGTGGGGGAGCTTGTAATATAACATTCAGTACATGAAAAACAAAATTATTCCAAAAGTTCTTTAAATAAAATGAAGATACAGGGTAGATATGGATATATGTCTCTTCTCTTCATTTGAAAGAATTCTTTTTAAGAATCCTGTTGTTTCATTTCTCCATCAACTGGATGTACAGTGAATGTTCATATATATATTTTTGTCTGATATACTTATTACTGGGAAGTATCCTCAGTTATGAGAGATGTGAAAATTGAAAAATATTAGGGTTCCAATTTGCATTATTGTTTCAGGATATGCAGTTCTGTCAAGTTTTTATCCAACTATTCTGCATAAAGCCATACATAGGAAATATCCCACTTTTGCATTATTTTGACAATCGGATCAGTACACAAAGAACCAGGAAAGGATCTGCGTCAAGGGAAAATGCAGGTGTTCTTGTCCAAATAACACCTATGTGATGAATCAAGAAAGCAAGTGTAGCCACTCCTCTACTCACCGGTACGCCTTTGGATACTCTGGCTTTGCAAGACCCCTGGCCGCAGCACGAGCATGGAATGGCCCTTGGTCAGCGCAGCCTAAGGGTGTGCTCTCTCTGTCCTGAATTAGCGTGGCAGAGAAAGACTAGTCCAGCAAATCTGGCTCATAGGTTCTGGGGGAAATGGTCGCAGGTCTTATTTGGAGCTGCACAGATCTTTGAGACAGTAAATGCCAATTCCCACAGAACAACACCCTTATCTTTAACTCAAGGAAGAACCTTCTGGCCTTGGAAGTATATTGTACATGGGGTGGAGCCCGTTACCTTCTTCTTCAAAGATCCTTCACCACTTCCGGATGGAAATAGGCGAGACTGGCTGGAACTCCTCCAGACAGCTGGAAAAACCTCCACGAGCTTCACAAGAGAAAGTTTCTATCTTCCCTTTAATGAAGGCCCTTTGTATTCTAAAGCCTGCCCACTCTATCCCTTGCTCCAGGTTTGGCTTAAGGAGCAAGAAGAACTAAGATTGACTCAGAAGCCAATTTAAAGAGTTTATTGAACTAATAGAAATAATAGAATAAATGCACATAATACGATTAAACAGAAATCAAAGAAATCAAAACTAAGAAACATAGCAGTACCCTAACTAAAGCTAGTCTGTGGCACTTTCTGGGGTGGGGATCCTGGGATTGGGCAGTTTGCCCGACATGACACAACATGACACAACCTGACTCTTCTGAGATACACAGTGATGAATTAAACTCCCAACTTGCTAAGCTATCCACCTCTTGGCAAAACAACTGTTACCTATTGTTATGGGAGGGGAATAAGCAATGGTTTGACTGATATGTTTCATCACAGCTTGTTTCATAGGGATGTACAAAAGCCAAAATATGCTGGCACCTCTGAAACACAAGACTACTGTTCACAATATTGACATTTTGCCATTAACACCTACCATGCTGAGAAGGGTCATATAAGGATACCTCTCATCATCGATTAAGCACAGTAGGTTGATCTCAATTGGTAGTCCAAAGTAGAATAGATTCATTCAGGAAATGAAACTTCTTAAACTAATCTCAGTGAAAGTCTAATTTGTTCACTGTGTCTAATCTTTTTGTAACAAACAGTTAGATAAAGTCAAATTTAAAAAAAATACCAGTGTTCCTGCATAAAACAATCTTTACAAATCAAAAGCAGCCCTAAAATGATCTAACTGCTTTTGAGATACACAGATTTATATAGTTATACAGTATATGTAGATTATTGCAATGTGCCATGTTCCATTAAGATGTTAATTTTGCACTTCGTGTTTATAAACTGTTTAGCTATGCTGAGTATTGCAGAATTATTTTGTGCAAGGGTTCTTAACTCAAATCTGTTTTAGGATCACAATTCAATTCTATCAAATGTTTACAGCAGTTAATTCCAACACCAGTGAACCATCACCTTTGCCAGTCAAAGGAATGTCAAACTAAAGGATGCTCTTAGCTAAGTAATTAAAGTCAAAATATATGCCAGGACATAGGACACTGGGAACCCTGAGTTGCTACCAAGAAAACTACAATACTATTTATGCTCAGAGCATTTTTTAAAAATAATTTGTCTTGGATAAAGAAAACAACAGCACAACACTTTTAAGCCCACATGTGGTAAGAAAAATTTCCCTTTAATTTTGGAATATGTTCATTATGGTGACTATTCCTTCTTTAGCCTAACTCTAATGTACACAATCCATGCACTCTGTGTCTAGGCATGCCTGCCATGTGTCCATGGAAAGGTCTGGAGACACAGACAGCGCTAGCGCTGGCTCTTTGGCTATAAACAGAGATGAGCACTGGACCCTAGAGTTGGATATGACTGGCTTTCAAGCAAGGGTGACCTTTACCTTTACCTAATGTACACAATAATGAAAAACACCAGCAATAAACCAGCTACATAGTTATCAATCACACCTGAGAGCTGTCCATTTCCTCATGCAGATTACCTTGTCAGCCAGAAAATGATTATCCCTTAAATATCAAACATCCATGGCTGCACTGCATTATTCCCCTAAGTGTATTTTCTCTAAATTGGTTCTCCTTGATGTGACATCAGAACCTCAACAAATCATGAAGAAGAGTATTCCAATTATTCCAAAACTCTAGACAAGCACTTTCCAACTCTGATTTACTAGAATCTTCCTGTCAATTTCAACTTGAAACCAGGATCCATAATTTTCATTCATCTAATTTAAAAAAAAAAACAACAACCCAATTACAATTCAGTTAACATTGAAACTGTGAAGTCAACACACAGCCAGAATAGAGAACTACTTTTAATAAGCTTGTTCTCTTCCATTGAAGAGGACATTTGTTCTTGGAAATTTTCATGGAAATCTATCATAATTGGACTGTACCTTCAGGACACCTGAAACTCACAGCTGAGCATCAGAAAGAATGATATTTTCTACAATGCCAATTTTACTCAAATTGTTATTCTTCCAAAAATTTGGAAAATGCAAATTTAGTTTGATTACACTGTGTGACATTATCACTGAAGGCATTTTGAATTGGTATGAATTTTTTTCCTCTTCATGTTTTATCTTTAACTCTTTCTATAACACCATTTGCCCCTCCTAGCGTTATAAACGCTAGCGTTATATAGCGTTATAAAGTGGGAACTGCAGTGGCTCAAGTCGCTAAGACGCTGACTGGGAAGCGGAAGGTCAGCAGTTCGATTCCCGAGTACTGCAGGACGGAAATGAGCTCCCGTCTTCATCCCAGCTCCTGCCAACCTAGCAGTTCGAAAGCAAGAAATTGCAAGTAGATAAATAGGGACCACTTCGGTGGGAAGGTAACAGCGCTCCGTGCGCTCCGGTGTCTAGTCATGCCTGCCACATGACCACGGAAACGTCTGCAGAAGCAGACAGAGCTGGCTCTTCGGCTTAGAAACAGAGATGAGCACTGCACCCTAGAGTCGGATACGACTGGCTTTCGAGCAAGGGAAACCTTTACCTTTACCTTAGCGTTATAAAATCTGAGCCTCATGCACCAGGATTAGACACTGAGTGAATTCTGACCCAGTGAAATTTGTACTTTATTGAAGGTTAGCAGCATGGTTAACAAACTAGTTAGTGTTAAATGTACATACAGTGGAGCCTCGACTGAAGAACGCCTCAAGTTATGAAAATCTTGCAATAAGAAAGGAAATCCCAAGAAAAAAATGCTTCGAGATATGATTTTTTCCCGGAATGGATTAATTGGTTGTCAATACATTTCTATGGGAAACGGCACTTCGAGTTACAAATTTTGGTTTTCAATGCAGTCGTATGGGAAATTGCATTCAATCCATTAAATTGCATTCAATCCATTCCAATGGGAAATTCGAGTTGAGAATTTTTCGCAATACAACACCCCCCCCCCCCCGAGGAACAAAATAATTCCATAACTCGAGGTTCCATTGTATCTCATATCTCAGCCACAAGCTGAGAATCACAACTTTTCACTTCTCCTTTTTGATGTCATAAGTAAAGGTAAAGGTCACCCTTGCTCGAAAGCCAGTCGTATCCGACTCTAGGGTTCAGTGCTCATCTCTGTTTCAAAGACAAAGAGCCAGCGCTGTCAGCTTCTGCAGACATTTCCATGGTCATGTGGCAAGCATGACTAGACACCGGAGTGCACGGAATGCTGTTACCTTCCCACCGAAGTGTTCCCTATTTATCTACTTGCAATTTCTTGCTTTCGAACTGCTAGATTGGCAGAAGTTTGATGTTGTGGTACACTATAAATAGCAAAATGTCTCTCCCCCACCTCCCATGGATTTCTTGAAACAATGTTATCCTGGCTAGAGTTTGTTAACACACACACACACAGAGAGAGAGAGAGAGAGAGAGTCAAACATGGTGCAGATAAACTTTCTTTTCAGCTGTTTCAGTACTTGTGAAATAATTTTTAAAAAATGTTTCCCCCAATGTTATCAATTCAGTGCTTAAATTTACATATTAATGAATGAATAGCTATATGTTTTGTTTCATTTTCAGCCAGTAACTGGGGCAGAAAGAACCATTAGTTGTACTTGCCTTGGGGGAAAAAGCGTACATGCTTCTTCCATCAATTCTACTTCTACAATTATTTTCATGTCAATGACCACCATACATGTTTCTATCAAAATAAAGGCTCTGGAGCAGAACTTGTGATATTTGGTGTTGGCCTGGGTTGTGAAGAGGTCCATGGTTGGTGTGCCCCAATGGAGGCAAAGTTGATGGAAAATGGAGTCATGCAGTTCCCATTTGTGGCTGGAGGCTGCCTTCCTGCTGAGGGTGTCCGCCAACGTGCACACCGACCAGAAGCACATGGTTCTGTAGGCACCATTCCCAAAGGAGAACAAACAGGTACAGTAGGTTCTTGGAGCGTGTTCCCCCTTGCTTGTTCAGATAGGCCAGGGCTGTTGTGTTGTCGGACGCTATTTGAACTACTGATCCAAAGATCAGTGGCTGAAAGGCTTTGAGAGACTTCCAGATTGCTAGCAATTCGAGGAAGTTGATGTGGTGGGGACGCTCGTCCATGGACCAAGTGTTGTTGATGAGCAGAGACCCCAGGTGTGCACTCCATCTGAGGTTGCTCACATCCGTTGTGATCTGGAAGGAGGGGGATGGACGATTGAAGAGTCTCCCTATGGAGATGAATGACAGATCTGTCCACCACAGAAGCTGCTCCTTCAATTCCAGGGTCGGGCAGAGATGCTTGCAAGGACTGTCTCGCAGAGGATCGAAGCACGCCATCAACCAAGATTGGAGAGACCTGAGCTTCAATTTGGCATGGGATATGATGGCTGTGGTGGAGGCCAGAAGGCCCAGAAGCCTCTGGGCTTGAAGTGCAGTCACCGTCTGGTGAGTGCGAAAAATGGACACCATGATCATTATATTAAGCAGTCTGAAATCCGGTGGAAAGGCTCTGGTGCGTACAGAATTGAGTACGGCGCCAATGAAGTCTACTTTCTGGGAAGGTTTGAGTTTGGATTTCTTGAGGTTCAACCTCAGGCCTAGACTCTCCATGAAGGCAATCACGAATGTAATGACCCGTAAAGCCTCCTCATGGGAAAAGGAACAGATCAACCAATCATCTATATACGGATAAACCATGACCCCTCAGAGGCGAAGGTGCGCCGCTACTGGAGCCATGCACTTTGTGAATACTCTCGGCGCGGTGAACAGACCGAACGGGAGGCACGTATATTGGAAGATCTCTTCCCCTACAAAGAACCGGAGAAATTTTTGGTGTGATTGGTGGATGGGGATGTGAAAATACGCATCCTTCAGGTCGATGGTGGTAAACCAGTCCCCTTCATTGAGGAGAGGAAGGATGGAGAGAAGAGTTACCATCTGAAACTTCTTTACCGAGATGCAACAGTTGAGATAGCGGAGATCGAGGATTGGGAGGAGGCCCCTGTCCTTTTTGTCCACAAGGAAGTATCGAGAGTAAAAACTATTGACAGAGTCTATCAATGGAATGGATTTGATTGCCCCTTTCTGCAGAAGGGAAGAAAGTTCTTCTTGCAGCGGTGGGGACGGATTCTTGTGATGGATACATCCTAATGGGGGGCGCCGCCTGAGCTCCAATCTGTAACCATGGTTTAGAATCTGGAGTACCCAATTGCCTGATGTTATGGAGGTCCAAGTGGTGATGAAGTTTCAAATCAGAAGGTAGGGTAGGTGGAGGGTGGGAGAGTCCTCGGCCAGGGGCCGGTCAAACCTGTTGTTTCTGCCTCCGATCAGTGCACTTTACAGATTGTTGGTTCTGGGGTTGGAAACGTGGCTGAGAGTAGTTCTTTCATGATTTGTAAAAGGGCTGCTGAGGCTGGTCCAATGAGCAGAACTGCTGGCGTGCCTGTTGACCCTGCCTCTGACCGAAGGAGTGGAAAGATCTTCTGTGGTAGAAGCCTGTGCCACCCAAACAGAGATTACTTGTGCAGCTCATTAAGTGTACTGTCTGTCTCGGATGCGAAGAGACCTTGGCCATTGAATGGCATCTCTTCGATGAGTTTCTTCGTGTCATCGGCAAAGTCCACAGATCGGAGCCTAGAATGGCGTTGGATCTGAATGGCTGCAGCAATGTTCTTGTCCTCAGAATCACACATGAGTCTAGAGGTACTGATCTGTTGCTGCCCCAAGTGAATCCCCTCCTTGCACAAAACGTCCAGTTCAGAACAGAGCTCAGTTGGCATTTTGTCCAGGAAAGACTTGAGCTTCATCCAAAGCATCACATTATAGCCATCCATAGCGGCCGAACAGTTCGCCGCATGGAGTGACAGGGAGGAATGGACATAAACACAGCGTCCTAAGGCATCCAGTTTCTTGTCCTCCTTGGAAGCCGGAAAGCGCACGCTGTTGATAGCGGTGCGGTGTTGTGAGGTGCGGACCACGCTTGAGTTTGGTGGGGGGTGCGTGTGGAGAAATTCATCATCCTCACCCAGCAATTTGTACATGCCGTCAACTTTGGTGGAGACGGTATGAGTCGAGACCGGCTTCTTCCTGCCTTGGCCTAATTGGAAACCCCCAGCAAAAAAGGCAGGTGAACAGGGAGGATTTTCTTAGCGTCCACCAGGCTGCATACCTCGTCAGTGAAAGGAGATGGCGGGGTTTCAGCTTTAATATTGAGGGTGGTACCTATCCATGTGAGTAGACCCGTTAAGGTGTGCTGGTCCTCTGGCTGAGACCGCTCCTTACTGCCAATTTGGTCTTCACCTCTACAGCTCTGAACTGGCTTCCATGCAAGCACGAAACCCATAGGTGTGGATCCACAATCAACACAAAGGAGAATATATGCTTCTTTACTTACTGTTCTCACAGCCATTTAAAAAAAAATGTAAGAAATAATTACAGACTATTCCCTTTCACCTGATCTTTTAAATCAGGGATCCTCAACCTGTGGCTCGTGGGCCAATGCAGCCCACTGTCTCCACCACATCATAAAGTGCCATGTGGTAGAGGAAAGGCAAAATGGCCATCTGGCCCCCAAAGCGGTCTGAGGGAGCGTGACCCGGCCCCTGGCTTAAAAAGGTTGAGAACTCCTGTTTTAAATCATAGGCCTGTTTAATTTTTACTATTTAAGAAAACCTACTGCTCCCCCAAATATATATTCTCTACTGAAGATTTTGTAAATCTCTGATCAGTTCTTTGAGACTCCCATTAAACATTGTAAGCCCAAGCTTGAAAAGGAATTCAAGGAAGAGTGGAACAAGACAGCAGATAAAAAAGCATCATGAAAGAATCACAAAGGGCTTGACACTTATTTTCTCTGTCCCAATGAAGCAATAACTCAAAATGATACCATATCATTGGAAGCTCACTCCAGGAAGTTTAAACCAATAACAACTTATTGGTTTAACAACTTATTGGATGCCTGTTTGACAGAATAGAGGAAAGGCAAGATCACTGTTCTTCTTTAAATACCAAATAACCTAGAAATTACTGGTAGGGGGAAAAGTACTTCAACTATAGATGTACAACATTCTCAACTGGCAGGTATGTTTAACAGCTTCTTATACTCCTTGCCAGGTGCACTGGAAATCACCCGAGTAAAGGAAAGACTGTTGAAGACCTCCCACATCTCACTTGTTTAAAACAGGAAGACAGTTGTTCTGAGTTTCCTTGTTGAACTGTCTTTAAGATGAAGGGTAGGGTTTGCAGTGGCTCAATGGTTAAGAAGCTCACCTTGTTAGCTGGAAGGTCAGCAAGTTGGGAGTTCAAGACCTGAGTACAGCATGACAGAATGAGTGCCTGTATCTGTCCCAGCTCCTGCCAACCTAGCAGTTCGAAAGGAAGAAATTGCAAGTAGATAAATAGGGACCACTTCATTTGGGAAAAGATCTTGGGGACATGAAAGGAGCCTCATTCAGGTGTCCCTTGAGTGGAGTTTCTCCAGCATAACACATCATAAACTTAATCTTTTGCTGGCTACCCCTTTAAAGGAAATCAAATATAAGGAATACTGATGTTTTACAACTAAGAATCTAGCTTTAATATAATACTGCACCCTCTCTTTAACAAACCATATATGCTCCTTCCTTAGGGAGTTCACATGCTCACTGGCTACAGAGACTTAACTATTTTGCTTAAATGTTTACCTTAAATTAATTGAAAGCTTCCTGTACACTCCATTTCAGTTTGGAAGCTTCCTAGGTCTCTGTTTTCCTGTGGGGAAGCCTTGGAGAGTCCTGGGATGTGAAAAATTAGAGACAGATTGACTCTGGTGAGTTTGGGAACACTGTCAGTGGGCTGCTGGGCAGAGGTGTGGGGCAAACTCTGTGCTGGGACAACTTCATGGGTACCCACATAGAGGGCTCTGAGTGCCACCTCTGACACATCGGTTCACCACCAATGATCCAGATTAACAGATCAAAAGCAAAACAAATCAGCAAGGTCTAAATACAAAGTGCTCTCCCCAAAGTCAAAGTCTCCTCTTCTCCCATCCTATGGTCACCTAAAGACCACCCTGAAGAGCCTCTGATTTTGAAAGGGGAGGGACAAAGAAGCTAAGTTTTTATTGCAAGCCGCACAGAGTAGTGGCCATGGCTGTCTTAGGTTCATTTCCTACACAAGTTTCCTTCTCATCATGTGAAGACCTTCTCATGCTGTTTGTCCTCAGTCTTCTCTCATGATCATAATGATCATCCATTTCCTTTAATCTCTGTGATTTATTTGAATTATTCTGGTTTATTCCTTTATCTTCTGGACAGCCTATTTCCAACTCCTCAACTTTTAAACCAAGATCACAACTGTTGCCAATGTGGACTCGCTTTAAATATGCTCCAGCCAATCACCTCTAGCCTAATAGCTGGCAGAATTCCACTATATCTAACCGGCCAGAATTCGGTAACTTTTGAACCCCACTTTCTCTATATAAGACAGAAACCTTTCTCAGAAGCTACATTTATTTTCATTCATTTATATCTCATCTCCTCCCCACCCACCCACCAAAAAAATGAACCAAAGAAGTTTAAAAATATTATCTAAATATTACAGTTTAAAAGCATAAATTAAATTAAATTAGAACTTTAGAAAAATTAAACATTTATTTATTTATTTGGATTTTAGCCCGCCCTACTCGGCACCAGCCAACTCAGGGCGGCTCACAACATATCAGTAAAAATACAATATAACAAAAGCAGAATACAATGTGAGAATAACAAAATGAATTACAAAGTAAAACAGCATCTCACTGAAAAGTGGGAGTGGCAAAAGTCTTCTTGCTCTGAATGAGAGTGGGGGACGCCGGCAGAGGTGGAAGTCCCGGCGTCCGACGCTGCGGGGGCCGCTCCGCCTCACCCGCAGGGAGACCGGGGCAGTCACAGAAGTCCTGCTGCCTCGCCAGTCTCTTTTTTAAAAAAAACCTGCAGGGGCGGGGCCCAGAGACGCCAGCAGAGGTGTCTTTTAAAACTACTGAATAAAAATATTTTAAAGAATTTTCTCACTTAAGACCTTTTCCTTAGTTACTTACTAGATGTATGCTTACAAAAATATTTGCCTGACTGTAGAAAGCAATGAGGTAGCCTGGTGTCCAATGAAAAATAGTTTCTCAGCTTTGGAATAGTCTTTGAAAAGGCCCTTTCTTGTATCTTCACCAAGCCTGCCTGGGAGAGGAATAATACTGAGAAAAAGACCTACTTCAATGATCTTTAAAAAAAGGGGAGGTCTGGGGAGGGGGAGAGTCTACTCCTTTAGAAAGCATAAAAACAAGCCAGTCAGCTGTTTATAGGTCAAAACCAAGACTCTGTATTCTGCCTGGAAATGGATTATGAATCAACAAAGATGTTGAAGCAATAAACTTCCTTGTATACAATTCCACTTGAGAATCAGTGCAGAACAGATAAGAGTGTTGGACTAGAACTCAGTTAATATCACCCATTATTGGAACCCATGGACAACCAGTCCTTTAAACACAGCCTCCAATATGGCACACTACAGTACCAAATGCAGGGTAACTAAGGTATGTGCCACCATTACTGAAGGAATTGGCATAGATGGAGCAATACTTTTAATTATTTTTGTCCACTGCTGAGACCTGGGCATCCAAGTTATTGAATGAATCAAGGAACAGGTCCAGGATTTTAATGTGAATTTTCAAGCAGAGTTTACCCGATCCAGTACAGTTTGGATATGCTTTTTAAATGTGCAAGAGCACCTGTGTCTTGTTATAGAAATTTAGCTGCTGCTCAATTGTATGCCATCCGAACAAGTAAATTTTCTGGTCATGTTGTTCTGGCCCTCAATAAAGGATACAATTCTACCTTTATAAATAAAACTTTACTTCTCATTTATTGTTTGTATACAAACACAGCAATCTATTTAATTTTTGGTCATATAACTGCTATTTTCTGATAATCTTAGCAGAAGACAGTAAAAACTTAAAAACAGATACATTTGCCTGATGATGTCATTTGTGGTATTATAGTTGCATTTCAGAAATACATTCAATAACACTAATATACAAAAAGATATGTAAAAATTAAATAGTAAATGCATAATGTAGACAAGTGCTTACTGAGCTTTCATTTAGTCAATAGTGAATGTAGGTAGCGATTACAAAACTTTACAACTTAATCAGATATATTTTCTTGGCATGTTACCAGATAAAACCTGATTACTTAATTTATATTCCTAGAGTGAAGAAAGCTCCCAGCAGAGCAAATTTGAAGAGTTCAGTGACTCTGTGAGTTGCAAAACTATGTCATAAAAATTATAACTCTCATAAAAATTATAACTGGCTTGCTTATGTTCCTAAGACATCAGATTGATAATAAAGAGTTAATGCCAAGTTTGAAAATATTTTATTTATTTTATTTCATTTATTTATTTTAAAAAAGTCTGCCCCACCTTCCTCATCCATGGATGACCCAAGGTGGCTTACATGACAATATATATATATATGATAAAAACAACAACACACACACCCTCCCCCCTAACCCCTTAAGAAAAAAGGGTACAAAACAAAATTAAAAACTATTAGAAAAGAATTAAACAATATCAGAAGTGATGTTAAAAATTTAAGTAAGCTAAAAAGGGAGGGGAAAGGACAGGAGGACAAGGGGGGGGATAAAAGCAGACAGGTGTGTTACAACAGGCCATCATACAAGCCAGTGGGACTGGGCTGTCGCAACTGACAGGCACCATACCTGCTGTCACAGCCAAGTCTTAAGGGTCTTCCTGAAGGGGAGCAGCTCTGTCTGGAGCACAACATTGACCATGTGTAAGGATAAGCAATGATAAATACATTTTCCAAAATTGTTATGGCAAGTTTCTTGCTAGAACTATTCAATTATCACTTTTAATTCAACTTTTCAGTAGGCAAGTCTTTCCTGGCAGAAAGTATTAACAAATACTATTAGCAAATAGTAGCTACTGAATTTTGTGACTGAAAAATAGGTTTGAACTTTGGTATTCAACATTCAGTCTTCATGTTCAGTACATACTGACTTTCTAACATGAGCCAACTGGCTGGATGTTTTGAGCAATGACTTCCTTGGATTGTATCTAAGTGGTGTATGTACAAGTACAGAGATCAGTGCTAGACACTGCTTTACTTGTTTTTTAAGCCAAAGTTAAGGCTACTTCATGTTGATTCAAAGGCATGGAATTTTTTTTCTTCCTTCCCCATCTCCCCCTTTTTTGTTACAGGTCCCAGAAGTTTGCAAAAATTCCCCCAGCTATACTTTTGGAACCTTTAGCAAAAAAAAAAAAAGTGTACTCAGGTGTTTGTAAACCTGTACAAAACATAATAGCCAGGGACTCTATGAAATCTCTAATGCTTTGCAGGTCTTATCTTCCTGAAGATTTGTCCTGTCCTACAGAGCCTTTATTCCTTAGCTGCAAGCTGTTGCAAACAGTCCACAATTTCTTGGAACTGTAATAAAAAAATCCTATGCTGACTAACTCAAGTTGCAAAAGGGTAGGGAACAATGTCTTATCAGATATGCTGCAAATCCAGATGCAGATGACAGAGTACCTGAGACTGAGATAGATACTTTCTTGCATTGCCTTATTAAGCATTAGACCCTTACTGTATTATGAGGAGAATCTTCCCATGAGGCAATACATATCTGGAGCCCCTTCTCTATTCATCTTCAAAACCTCATTACAAACAAGAAGTTGAGAGAAAAACAATGTTCAGATGTTACATACAGTGTTCATCTGGGCACATACATGGGTATTCAAATGGTGCAGAGCAATGATTAAAAAAACTGCAGCCTACATATATTTATGAACTCTCTCCCATTATCCTTCAATACTAGCCAGAATGATGTTGGTGAAAACTGAAATCTCAAAACATCTGGAGGGTGTCAGGCATCAATTTTTCCCTCCACTAAGTTCTGTACTTGGTGCTATTCAATTCAATCACTTTCTCTCATCAGCTGCATCCCTGACCTCAATTTTCTACTCTCCTCCACCATTACCTTTGAAAATGTCTCAAATCTAACAAACTCCCTCTGGAACACTGAATACTCTGAAAAAGTGGATCACTTACAAGATTATACCCTTTAGAATGAAATTGATCAAGTACAATACAGCTTTGCTACTGGTTATTGCCATGCAATGTAATGAGAGAAGAATATCTTTAAAACTTTTCAAGTTTCTTAAGTCATTATCAAACCAATGAAGAACTCCCTTCTTTGACATGTCCAAATAAAAGTATCAGCAGTTTTCATCAAAAGGATAAACAAGTCATTTCCCATACTTTTTAACTGGCTGCATGTGTACCAATTATTATCAGAACAATTTCAGGTCTGGAATATTTGATGATCTAACCAAGTATATCATGGATGCCAGTATTCAAGGGCTCAATCAGACTTGTAATAAAATGGCAGGTTTTTATTTCCCAACTTTCCTTAACTAAAGAACACTACTACCTGTATGTCCCTTACTGAGAGCTCCAAAATTGACAGATATTGAAAGATGAAAATAAGGAAATTCTATATCCATTTATTTTAAATGGCAGTCATTGCAAAACCAGTATAACAGACATCATCATAAAAAAGTACTGTAGCATGTTTTCTGAGTGATTTTTCTTATTGAGTCAGCTTCCCACAAGTCTTTTTGAAGACAGAAACATATTTATTTATGCTATCCCTCTAGACACAGTGAGCAAGACACATTTGTAACAGTTCAGAGCAGAAATGAAAATATTTATGTACATGAATTGACTTGGCCATGGTGCTCTTTAAATACTCCCAGATGAACAGCAAATAATAATTTCACCCTTTGGCATACATTTCAATGGTATTAATGATGATGAATCCAGTCTGCTATTCATACAGATGTAAATTAGCTGATATCTTATGCATGCTGACCTTTTGCAATCAAGATGTTCCTAATGGAATAATGATTGTTTTATTTATTCTGGCCCAACGCCTGTACATAGCACAATTATTTAGTACTTCTCTGCTTTATACATAAAAAGAGTATGAGTGTTAGCATTAAGGACAAGATGAGGTCAGTTTCATTAAAAGCTTGTTCTGGCCTCTGTTGGTGCCTAAACCAGGGGTGACCAAACTTTTTGGCCTGTGGGCCGGTCACATGGTTCCTCCCACCAGAAGCAGAAGTAAAATGTGCCCACGCATGTGGAAAATGCTGCTATAAATGCATTTATGGCAGGATTTTGTGCATGCATGGATGCATTTTACTCCTGCTTCCGGGAACGGTGTGGGCCGAGTGATTTGGCATTGTGGGCTGGATCTGGCCTGTGGAGCGTAGTTTGGCCACCCCTGGCCTAAAACCATGATACTGGCTTTGAAATGGATCATTCCATATCTAATCATGCCTTTTCTTTCCAACTCATGAAAAATTACATTCCTTTTAAGATACCCACTTAAATTACTATGAAGTTTGGCATTTTCTAAGCAGAGGGTTAAAGTCTGGCCAGGTTACCCTGCTATGGTAATAGAGTGGAACATACTGCCAGCGACTCAACACTGTGTGTCAGACAGTGGGTAACTAATCTGACCACCCTCATGACTAGCCTTGGGCAGCAAAGTCCACAGGGAAGGCCCAACCTAGGCCGAGGAAAGACCCGGGCTCATTGCCCCCCGGCCTGCACCCCTGCTGCCTTACCTTTTGTCTGCTGCCATTGCCATCATGATGGTGCCGGTGCCAGCAGCCTAGGCCTCACCGGGTGCCGCGTTGCCGCAGCCGGCCCCAATGCTGGACTGGCCGGGAGGCGGTTCCAAGGGCTGCTCCCCATGGTGCCGGGCTGCATAGACAGCAAAGCCTGGTGCCCGGGCAGGCCAGGCTGAGGGCCAGTGGCTGCTGCCGGCCTGCCCAGCGAGTAGTCGGTAAACAGCCATGGTAGCCTGGCTCTCCCATCGTCCTGAGAGTTGCCTCAGGTGGAAGGGAGGATCCATTTTGGGGGACTGGTCAGAGGACAGGGTTCGGCTGCCACCTTCCATAGCCACGTGGCCTGCGGAAGGTGGTGGCCCAGTCGTGTCCTCCGTCCGCCCTCCGGCTGTGGGTTCCTCCTCTCCCCCGAGGCACACCTCATGATAGTGGAGGAGCCAGGCTGCCAACAGTAGTCACTGGGGTGATGACACCCGTAATGGCCGCCTGGAACACTGGGCGGCTTTGGTGCATGCACGGAACTTCATGCATGTGCCACAGCCAGGAGCGTCAGGGTGGGTTAGGCACATGTGTGGATTTTTGCGCATGTGCAGTCACCTCGCCTAGTTGTTTCTGGAGGCTGGTTGGGGCCTGTTTTGGGGGAGAAAAGGAAAGGGAAAAAAGCCAACCAGGGGTGAATGTGATGTCATCGCCAGAGCACAACCAATCCCTGGCTGACCAAGTCTGGGGCTCCATGACGACATCATCATCATCATCATCAGCAGCAGCAGCAGCAGCAGCAGTAGCAGCAGCAGCAGCAGCAGCAGCATCATCATCATCAGCAGCAGCAGCATCCAGTTGCCATGGCAACCCAGTCAATAATAATGATGATGATGATGATGATGTCATGGAGCCCCAGACCTGGTCAGGGAGATTGGTTGAGCTCTGGCAATGACATCACAATCACCCCTGGTTGGCTTTTTCCCCTTGCTTTTTCTCCTGTCAGTAGTGGCGTCCCCTTTGGCCAAGGCGGGGAGCCCTGTGATATCACAGAGCCCCAGACCTGGTCAGCCAGGGATTTGTTGAGCTCTGGCGATGACATCACAATCCCCCCCGGTTGGCTTTTTTCCCTTGCATTTTCTCCTGTTGGTGGGAGTGTCCCCTTTGCAGATCAATTTCAGGGGTGTACCCCTCCCTATGGGGCTTGTGACCCTCGCAGTGACCGTCTCTCCAGCCCAAGGTATGTATGTGTCAAGTTTCAGAGTGATAGGTGCAGGGGTGTGGGTTTGTATAAGCAACATGCGCCAAGACACCTGGGGTTTATATATATACTAGAATAGGTTGCCCAGCATTGCTGGGCTGTTATAAATTGTGTTTTGCTTTTGCGGCGGGAGGGGGGGTTGAGTTAAAAATCAACAGAGGATGCTATAAATCTTTTTATTTTATTTATTTAACATATGTTTGTTATTTGTGTAAACTTTTGATTTATTGTTATTTTTGACTTGTTTTTACTCTTGTGGCCTCTAGGTGGGGCTGTTTTGGTTTTGACTTGTTTTTAATATTCTGGCCTGCAGGTGGGGCTGTTAGTAATAGTGTTGGTTTTGTTTTCGTTTCATGTGTTTTTTCTCTCCTGGCCTCTGGGTGGGGCTTCTTCCAGTAAGTAGTCTTTGTTTCTTCATTTCTGTTCCGGTCTCGTGGAGGGAGGATGTGCTGGTGAGTTCTCTGGTTTTCTTTCTTCTGGGTTTTTTCTTTGTTTTGTTTTTGTGGTGGTGGGCTGGGAGGTGTTTCTGTTTGTTCTTTTGTGGTTTGGTTGGGTTTTAGGTTTGTTTAATTGGTTTGTTTATTTCTGGTTTGTTTAATTTTTGTGATTTTGTTGGTGTTTATTTCTGTAATTTGTGGTAGTTGTGTTGTTAGAGTTAGTTATCCTCGTGTTGTAGTTAGGTGTTTTTTCTGTGCTTTTCTGGTATTGTGGATGTTTTTGTTTGTAGATTTTTTGTTTACTTTTTTGTTTATTAATGGGTTTTCTTAATTATTTATTGATTTGTGTTTTATTAATTTTTATTAATTTTGGTGTTTGTTGTTGGTGTGTACTTTTGCATGAAGAACGGGCTGCCTGTCAGTTCCTCTTTTCCCCATTGCTGCTTCGATTTTTTGTTTCGATGCATCAATTGGGAAAAGGAGGAGCCAGCAGTCAGCCCATTCTTCCCCTGGTAAGGTTCGTTAGGTAGGTCGGGGGAGAAGGAGGTAGAGAATAGCTATCTGCTTGACGATGGTTCTCTCCTCACTGTCTCTTTCCTCTCCTGGCTTACCTAACCGGAGATCGGCAGGCAGCGATCCGTAAGGGGTAGTGCTCTTCCTTGCAGATTGCTGGCTGCTGCTTTTGTATTACCTCCACCGCTGTTTCATGTTAGTTCTCGAATCAGTGGTGTCAGAAGTACAAGCGCAGCAGCCAGTCATTCACCAGGGAGGGTGCTTCCCCAGACAAACTGCTGCCTGCTGCTGTTTTTCCCCCCACCCTGGCTCAACTTATCTTGAGGCCGGCGGTGGTCTCACCGTGTCTTCGGCGGGGTAGCGTGGAGGAGAGGGAGTCCCTCTTCTCCCCGTTGCTCCGGGAAAGAAGGCCGGCGGGTGTATCACCGTGTTTTTTTGTGGGTGTTTGTTTGGCCAGGCTCTGAGGCACTGCATCCACCTGCAGCAGACTTGCACTCTCGTTGCGGGATGCCTGCATTTTTTACTTTTATTTTTCACGCACTGGCTTTCTCAGCATTCTGTGTACTCATGGCGCGTAGGACGCTGGGACTTAGTTTTGTGTTTTTGTTTGCATTTGTGTGGTGGTTTTTTTCCTGCAGCTCAATTTCAATTGGCCATGCCGCGTTTTCCAATGTTCTTTTTGCTCGCTCCTCTCAGCTTGATTGGCTGAGGCGCGGCGCGGCGCAGAGGATGTTGGGAATTGACGTTGTTTCCCTTTTTCATGTTCGTGGGGCTCTTGCCCCACTGGCAGCTTCGGCAACCCTGCAGTAACCTTTGGGCCGGGTTCAGGCGAGTGCAGCAGGCTCGGTATGGGATAGGATGGACAGGTGCAGAAACATAAAGCAAGTTCCAATGGTTAACCCTTGGATTTATAGTTATAGATAGATTTATAGAAATATTTTAATCTGCTGTATGCTATGCAGAGTGGGAGAATATCCTAGATGGGCAGGATAGAAATGTAATAAATAAATAAATAAATGTTGCTGTTTCACTTCTCACCCCCAAGTCTGTGAATGGACCTTCACCCATACTGGGTGAGTATTCCAGTCTTGTTTTTCTGTCCTGTTTTGTTTTTAAATTATAACATTTTCGTGTCAAGCTAACTTTGGTGTCAAGACATTCACCAGGAGCTCTGGGGATGGTAAGTCCTGTTACTGATTCTCAGACCTGGTTGCAGATTGAGAGTGGCAACTGCTTGGGTCTGCTACCAAAAGGAGGGGGCAGGTGTATTAAGACCTAGCACAAATGGTCCTTCCCATTTGGAAGGCTTGGAGCAGAAAAGAGTAGGGTAGAGTTGAGTTGATAGCTTCTTCTCCAGGCTACAGTGTGAGGCCAGCCCGATGCTAGTTTTCAGTGCCCAGGAGCGATGCTGCCAGGAGCCAGAGGGGATCCTCCTCACTACCCTTTGCATCTATCTCTTCACAATAGGCATAGTAAATGTTGAATATATTGTAAACATGAGAGAACTAGAGTCCTGGTGGTGCAGTGATTAAGCTCCTGCACTGCAGCCAAAAGGTTGCCAGTTTGATCCAGACCAGGAGTCAGGGTTGACTCAGCCTTCCATCCTTCCAAGGTCAGTAAAATGCTAATTAACTTGAGCCCTCAAGTTATCATCTTGTCCAGTCACTGCCCTTGTTTGGGAAGAATTAGACAAATACATTAACTCTATGCCAGTGGTTCACACTTTGGGTCCTGAGAGGTTCTTGGGCTACAGCTCCCAGAAACCTTGGCCAGCACAGCCAATGGTGAAGGCTTCTGGGAGCTGTAGTTCAAGAACATCAAGGGACCCAAGTTGGGAAACCACTGTTCTACATTGAGAAAAACACTAGACTTCTGAGCATTCAATTTACTGCTGGGCTATCTGCCAGCTGAATAAAGCACTGGAAGTGGACACAGTCTATTGATCTTAGTCACTAAATGCATACATCTATATATCATACCACAGCAAATACTTAACAGTTGCTCCTCACTACAAAAGAAAAAGCATCTCTTTATTTAGTTAATGAGACACTATCTTCCTTTCCTTTATACCATCAACCTCAGCTGTCTTAAGGAGAGGTAAAATGCCATCTACTAGATCTCTTAAGATACTCTTCTTTGCCTGTTCCTCGTCTTCCTTGATTTGCTCTTCTCTCTCTCACATTCTCCTTCTCCAAAACACAGTGACAGAGCACCAACTTGCTTTTCCTTCCCTGTTTCTTACCCCTTATATGGCCTTCACTAAATAATTTGAATCTTGAGGTTTTTCACCTACAAGGAAGTTTATGAGGATAATCCACTATCTCAGTGATGGCAAACCTTTTAGAGGCCGAGTGTCCAAATTTGCAACCCATAACCCACTTATTTATCACAAAGTGCCAACACAGCAACAGTGGATGAAGGAAGCGCTCCCATTGGGCTGCTGGGCAGAGGGGCAGGGCAAACTCTGTGCTTGTGTGTGCCCACAGAGATGGCTCTGAGTGCCACTTCTGGCACGTGTGCCATTGTTTCGCCACCACTGCACTATCTGGTCCAAAGCATAGTAACATAGAAGTTTCTCTGTCAATTTTCATGGAGTTTGACAGCCGAAAGTACTCTAAAATGGAACAGAGAAGCTTAAGTTCTCCAGTCCCTGAAATCGTACGCCTTGAAGACAAGAGACATGTTTCTAATAAGTGCTTTAACAAGAGAATACACACAAAATTATACAAAATATTGAGATTGGTACCATACAATTAGTCTAGTAATGTCAAAGAAAAGTTTGCATCTTCATTCAGACTAAGACATACCTCTACAATCACTTTTATTCAGCTCACTGACTTTGTGCATCAGTTATAGTTTCTCTGTTTGAAAGCATAAAGACCATCTTTTCAAGGTATGCATTCTGTTTTTCAAACAGAAATTTGGAACTGAAATGCTTGCTGGGAAATAGCATTCAAAACAAAGGTCTAGAGTAAAACCTAAGACTTTCCCAAATACCTTGACATTTCTGTAACATTCAGAGTCCATTTGTTCAACATAAAGATGAGGATAATGCAGAAGCCATTCAGACAGAATGCATTATCAATTCCTGTATCTTTCACTAAATGGAACATTTAATTTGATCCTGGGCCAGTTCTTATTCTTCCTTCAGAAGAGTGCATGAAAATAAATGTGCCTCTTACTGGTTTGGCAATCTTTGCAGCCTGCATTCTCCCTTTTAAAAATGAGCTTTGGCTGTTTTTTATTGCAGTTACAAGAAATGTTGAACTGCTGGTAGCAACACCTCATTAGTCAAAATATTTCAGAGCCTAGGCTGACTGAATGCACAAACAGCTTTAGAATTCAGAACCGCACAGTGCAAATGGGACAGAAATGAAAGCAAAAATAATCCAAAAACTCCCTCTCAACACAGCAGTGTAACATGAGTGGGAAATGTGGCCTGCTAGCCCTAACTTCGTACATGTGTTTTGTAACTTAATAATTATTTTTGTAGGTGCTGTGTGAGTTACAGAAACACACAAAATTCACATATAAGTATTACATTTATTTATTTACAGCTTTTTTATTTTATTTACAGTTATAAAAACATCAGGTACAAAATCCAAGTCAAGTGACTTGCTGTGGTATGGTGTGAATTACCCAGGATGCTCAGCAAAATGCAGCTTGTTCAATCTTTTTATATCTTTGTATATGGGCCATGGGAAATGTGTTTGTTTGTTTGTTTGCTTTGCTAGCAGCTTGGACCACCTAGGTCAGGGATTCTCAACCTATGGCCCATGGGCCAGATGTGGCCCACAGCACCATTTCATGTGACCCACCATCACCTCCAACACACCAGGAAGTGCCATGTGATGGAGGAAGGGCAAAATGGCCACCCAGCCCCTGAAGCTATCTGAGAGAGCATGACCCAGCCCCCGGCTTTAAAAGGTTAAGAACTCCTGACCTAGGTAAAGGTGAAGGTCACCCTTTCTCGAAAGCCAGTCATATCCAACTCTAGGGTTCAGTACTCATCTCTGTTTATAGACAAAGAACCCGCACTGTCCACATTTGCAGACATTTCCGAGGACATGTGGCAGGCATGACTAAACAACAGAGTGCACCACCTAGCTACATACAAAAGGCTTATTACCAGAAAGCTGCCAACCAGGTGATCGACTAGTGTAGATTTACAGTACTAAATCTGTACTGATTTAATTGAGAAAGAACATACAGTAAATAAAAAATTTTGACATCTTAAAAACTAACAGAATTACTGTGACACTGACTGTCACAACTGATATTTCACCAACAACTCACCATTCTATCACATGAAATCCACAGAGTCTGTTCGAGGAAGAGACATACATTATCTCGTATTACCCAGACAAAATGTTAAACTCTGATTTAGCATTATCTGAGTAAGCCTCAGGCTTGTGAGCTCCCTCTTCTCTTCTTCTCCAGCATGATGATAAGAGATCTGCTTTCACTGGCTTTTTCAAATTATGATTTAGTATTATCTCAAAAGCAGCATAAATGCTATTCAATCTTGACCACAGTTTAGGGAAACCACATAAGATAATAAAACAGCTTCCTTTCCCTATTTAATATATTTGTACCATCTTTCTCCTCAGGAAGGCCCAAAGCAGTTTATAATAATAAAACAAACAGTGTTAGAAGCAAAAACAACAACAGAATGCTTATTTAGTGTTTTAAATTGGTTTAAAACTATTGTAAACATGTTATAAGTAACAAAAATAATAAATGAACACATTTTTAAAACCAAACCCCTCTGAGGAAAACCCTGCCTGAAGAAAAAAAAAGTCTTTGCATGCTTGTGGAATGACAGCAAAGAGGGGGCTAATTTACCTTTTTTTTCTTAATCCAAAATTATATCCACTTAACAGATAGCTGGGGTTAGTTAAAAAATAACCATTGGTACTCAGAAAGAAAAGGTGAAGATGGAGATTACATGCTTGGGCTTCTTTACATAATACTAAAACACAGTTTAATGTTGGGTTTGCACAGAGCCAGTATTTTAGACTTGTATCATTTCCTAGATGCAAAAGAATGGTTGGAATGAAAAGCAATTGTGGCAGGAGATGCATCAACAAAGAATGATGCCAGGATGCTATACTTTATTGCCCAACATTTAATGAGTTAGAACCACCAATGTCAATGCACCAATCAAAAATAAGTATGGAAATATGCTGTTTCGTAAGAAGAACAGGACAAATGCTTGGTTGAGCATTTCTGCGATGTACTAAACCAGGGGTGTCCAAACTTTTATAATGAAGTTCAGAACACAATATGCTTGTTAAAAAATGGCAATGCAGCTGGTTTAGCCCAGGTATTTGCAGATCTCCTGAAACATGATACAAGAGTTTAGTACAGGGGTTTCCAACTTTTTCATGCCAGGGGCCTGACAGCGCCCCCTCAATCAGCTGAGGGGGCGGTCACATGGTTCTTCCCACTGGCACCGGCGGTGCATGCATTTGTGCCATGTTTCCAGGTACTTTTCCCACCTCTGCTGCTTCCCTTGGACGAGGGAGCAAGGGAGGGGGGGACATTTTGCACCATTTTTGATCCCCCCCAGCATTTTGGTGTAAAAATGCAGTGATTTTGGCACTTCCCGTGACATCGGAGCACTTCCAGCATTGGCAACAATCTGGCCCGGGTACTGTATGAATTTGGCCCATGGGCCATAGGTTGGGAACCCCTGGTTTAGTATCTTATTAAACAACTGCTGGTGACAGGGACAAGTACCAGAGGACTGTAGATGAGGAGTAATTATTAAAGTAGCAAAGAAAGAGAACCTTATTGATTGCAACAACAGTATCTTAATCTCCATGATGGACAAGGGTTGGCAGACAATAAACCCATGGTAGCCAATAGTGGAGTGTAGCATACAACTAGAAGACACCTAGTAATAAGTTGAGTCAGACTCTCTCCAAAATATATGCAGGCATACTTTCCAAATCTGTAGTTGGCATACCTGCATTTGATGGCAACAGAGAACATTTTAAAATTACAATCAGGTATTTCAAATCTATATCAGACCATTTTTTTCTAGTTAGAATGAAGCCTTTTCTTGCTCTACATGCATAAAGGCTGGTACAGAATAAACTTAACTTCTAAACCGTTCATTCCATTTGATAGTCATTCCCATAAAAAGGATTTGTGTAAATATTTTAAAATTATATTCAAGTCCTCTTGGCTTATATATTGGGGTCTTAAAAATAAGCTAGTTACAAATGCTAAATAAGATTTAACTATACAACCAACAGTTAAACTGAAGCTACAGGAGACCAATATTGAATTAATGTTGGTTCGTAATACAGCGTGATAAATACATGTATGTATTTGTGAATAAGGTAAAGGTAAAGGTTTCCCTTGCTCGAAAGCCAGTCGTATCCGACTCTAGGGTGCAGTGCTCATCTCTGTTTCAAAGCCGAAGAACCAGCGCGGTCTGCTGCTGCAGACGTTTCCGTGGTCATGTGGCAGGCATGACTAGACACCGAAGTGCACGGAACACTGTTTAGCTTCCCACCAAAGTGGTCCCTATTTATCTACTTGCAATTTCTTGCTTTCGAACTGCTAGGTTGGTAGGAGCTAGGACAAATACGGGAGCTCATTCCGTCCTGCAGTATTTGTGAATACAAGTGCATGTATAGATTGTAATGCTCAAAAAAACCACTTTTGAATCATGCCTTTACTAGAAGATGAACCAGAGCATTCATGGGGGAAAACCTGTAATCAACCTATACCTGTAATCAAGGATCAAAACAAATTTCTTGACAGACCATGTTACAATCAACTTTCTCCACAATTTATTTTGTGTGTGTGTGTGTGTGTGTGTGACAGAGAAAGAGTGAGAATATCCAGCAGAAAAGAAACAAGCCCAATTAATATTTCACAATGCTGCACTAATTCAACATAGCTTATGCAATAAAGCACTTTCATTCATTATCAGCCACTGTATATCCCCTGAGAAGTAAAGGAAAACATTTACAAAAATATAAACAAACATTTCAAAGACAGATGGGTTGAGTGGATTATTGTTGTTTCGCATACAGTGAGTTTTAATCCATGACTACTCTTACGTTTTTCATGTAGATCTACTTTATAATACAGTACGAGTATATTTTTAATACTAATAAATATATACTGTCAAGACAATTCTGACCTATTGCAAATCTTTTCAGGATTTTCTAGGTAGAGAATAAATCAAAGTGGTTTGCCACTCCCTTCTACTGCAGGCATCCAGGGACTGTGCAACCTTCCCCTAACTGCATAGGCTGGCTCTTCCCCTGGGAGACATAGTGGGAATCAAACTCCTAACCTCTGGCTTTATAGCCAGCTAGAGGAACCACTGAGTTATCCAGCCAGCTCTTAATAGTTATGCATCATCAAGTCAACAATGTTGACTTATGTCTACATCCAAACCCATCTGAGGATTATAAAACACTGAGGTGTGGCTGCACAGACTGGGCTTTCTACACCTGGTCCTAAGACTCCTGTGCCCCAGTACTGGCATTCAGTGTAGACAGTTGGAGATGAAAGGCCTGGCTTAGGCACATGAACATCCCCCAAATGGAGAACTGAATCAGGCCAACAACAGGAAAGTGTTGAGACATCCAAAGAGGCCAAAAGAGAAAAGGTGCCCATTACATGTGAAGAGCCAATGAAAGGGTGAGGGCAACACATGGGCAGCATGTGGGAGTGTTAGAGAAAAAGAGAAACCTGGTGAAGTAGGTAACACTATAAAAGAAAAGGATAGGTTGAAAGAGAACAAACATGTATGAAAAAGAGGGTGTAAAAGAGGACAAATAGACTGAGGTTCTATGGTGAGCAATCTTCACCCTTTGCTGATGGTGCCAGACTACATTCTCATTAAATTAAAGCAGAGAGAGAAAAGCAATAGCAATTACACATATATACCACCCCAATAGCGTTTAGTGCACTCTCTGGGTAGTTAACAAGTTTAGCATCCCCCCCCAATATGCTAGGGTCTAATTTTCTTGATCTTGGAAGGATGGAAGGCGGAGTCAACGTTGATCCTAGTCAGGATCGAACTCATAGCATTGTGGCTGCAATACAGCAGTTTTACCACTGTGCCACCAAGGCTCTTATATTAGTTATAAAGGAAGAAATTAACCTACTCTGATTTAGAAGAGCCATCTTAAGGGGCAGGCCCAGCAGCGTCACCACCCAAATAGATTAAGGTTGTATACCCTACAAACCATAGAGAACTGTGGACTTCCAATGAGAAATCAACCTCACTATGAATCCGTCTGTCTATTTTATCTAGCAGTTAAGAAGCAAGCAAGTGACAATGAACCTGACCTCAGCCTTGAGTTTGACAAAGGTCTTTTCACACTCCCTGAAAATATCTCTGACTAAAGACTTGTAGGTACAATCAGGAAAATATTTATGGCATCAACTGATGTCAGTTAATAGGCGACTTCCAAATCATGCCTGCACACTGAAACTGCTTACTTTAATTTGATTTTGCAAAATAATCTGCTCCCAAATGGTCCAAAATTTATCCAAGCAATTAAAGATCTCAAATGAAACATTATTAAGAAAATACAGTGAGTGCATAAGGCTTTAGATTAGAAGCACTTCCAGAACTCTAAACAACTTCTGTTATGAAAAAAAAAAGAATATCATGGATACTGCATGCATAAGTAGTTGGTGGGGAGGAGGATGATCTTCCAAACAGAAAACTGCTTCCTACAAAATGGTTTTTATAACAAGTATAATTTTCTTTCTTGCATCTAATCATCTATTTTCCCCCCAGTACAGGTAATTTTTCAGCAAATCAGTTCTTCCATCTCTTAATGACAGTCTCATGACAGCTACTGACTCTCTTTTCCTTACCTATACAGACAAAAATATCCTTTCGACCCAGAGTAATTTCTGACACAAATTGTTTTATTTATTTATTTACCTATCCAGACCCCTTTGCCTTTTTTATGAAGTAAAAATTTGCAAAGCTCAAGTACAAAACTTTACATGCAACCTCATGCCATTCCCATATACCATGGGAATGGTTGTCCAAACTTAAGTCCTCATTGGTGCATGTTTTTGGCAGTAATCGGCAGACCAGTAAATGAGCTGGATTCTGTATCTCTCCACATTATTCACACATGTGTTATTCTCCGCTAGCAGCCCAAACTTAAGCATGTTGGTCTTGCATTTAGGGACTCCGAACCTCAGCCTATTCAGGGTTTTCGGAGTAATGCAGGGGAGGTTGAGTTCTCAATTATATCTTCCTTCAATGTTGTTCCATGTCCACTGTGCTCCTTCCTCCATCTTCTAATTTGGTTTTGCTCGTGTGTACCCTCAAGAGTGTTTGTTCTTGCCATAAAGCTCTTCCTGTATCTGAGGCAGTGGACTTGAGGTTCATATCAGAGGATGCTGAGGGTCGTTCTCTTGCTTAGTTCTCTCAGCATCTGCTGTTACTTATCCCCTGATCTTAGGTGGAGTGATACCAATGAGAGAGTATATTTTCTCAACTGCTGTAGGTTTTAGGCAACCTCTCACTATATGTATGGCTTCATTTATAGTGATGTCAACTTTGTGTGTGTGTGTGTGTGTGTGTGTGTGTGCATGCTCTATAATGGAGGAGCATACTATGCTGCAGAGATGCTCAGGTACAAAGCTGGTGTGCGCAGGATGGGTGGTTGAGTTCCCCATTTATAGTTTGTGAGTGTTGTGTTCTAAAGCCTGTGCCTTTAAACAATGTACCTATCCATGTGTATCCAATGTAACCTTTTCTATGTGTAACATTGTAACCTCCAGCTGCATCACTGTAACCTTAATAGGATGCGAGCTAGTGACCACTAGGTGGCAATAGCGAGCGTCCAAGCTCATTGGTCCAAGACTCACCTAGAACAACAGCGCGGGAAGATTCCCGCCACTACCTTCACCTGGACAAGAAGGGCGTGACCTGCAATGACGTCACGCAGCCTGTAGCCAATAGGCTATCAAGGAGCCACATTCAAATGTATAGCCACTGTATATATTGAGCTGTTCGTCCGCCATTACCTCATGTTCACTCTGACCAGCATGTAATAAAGTTATGTTAAGCCAGCTCTTCGGCTGTCCTGGTGTCTTTGGTCCCATACACTAAATTGGCGACGAAGGTGGGATCATGGCTGCCCACGGGACCAAGACATACGCCGGGTTCGACATCAAGAAACCGCAAGATTGGGAGCTCTTCGAAATGGACTTCCAAGGCGCGCTGGTGGAGTTCGAGGTGACGGACGAGGCGAAGAAGAGAGCCATCCTCACCAGAATGCTCGGGCACGACGGCAAGAGGGTATTGATTGACCTCATCGCACCCAAAAAGGCGGCTGAATTCAAGGCAAAGGAGCTCCTGACGGTGCTGCGAGACCATTTCCGGCCCTCGGTAGCGATGTTTCCCGCTTGGAGCGCGTTTTGGAGGCGAGTCGAAGCGCCTGGTGAGTCGGTCGCCGCTTTCGTAGCGGCCCTGCGTCTGGCTGCCGGCCCATGCAAATGGGAGAATTTGGAAGTCACCCTCAGGGACTGTGTGCTATGCGGCCTGAAGGACGCCGAGATTCAGCGCACGCTAATGAATCAGGAGCCGCCCCCCACGTTGCAGGAGGTCCTGAAAGCGGCACAGGCCGCAGAAGCCATGAAGGCCGGGGTGCAAGAGCTCCAGGACTGGCGGCCGAAGGCCGACAAAGCAGAGAGTTCGGTGCACGCAGCCCGGCGAATTTCGAAATCGTCCGCCGAGAGCAGCGACGACGAGGACGTCCGGAGGGTCCGGAAGGAGGGCCGGCGTTGCGACGGCTGCGGGGCGGCTCACGACCGTGCCAGGTGCCCGTTCAGAAAGGCCGAGTGCCACAACTGCGGGCGACGCGGGCACATAGCCAAAGTCTGCAGACAACGGCGAAAGGACCGGAGGAGCTCGCCCGACCGCCCAGCGAGGGACCGGAGGAGCTCGCCTGACCGCCCAGCGAGGCCAGACCGCTCGACGAGACTAAAGGATGGCGCCCGGCCCAAGAGGAAGCAGGACGGCGTGGGCCGCATCTCCGACGACAGCGACGACGACGACCCGGTTTTCAGCGTGTCCATGGGACACCCCCGTTACTTTGTTGAGGTACTGGTGCAAGGGGCCCCTGTTAGGATGGAGATTGACTCTGGCTCCTCTTACTCGATCATTTCCCAGAGGGAGTTTTTGAGAATTGCCCCCCGCGTACGGCCCAAGCTCAAAGCGTTGAGGTCCACGCTTCGGGACGTGCAAGGGAACAGTATCCCGGTGTTGGGGGTTGGGAATTTCCAGGTTCAGTACAAGCGGCACACCGCGGAACTCCCCCTAGTCGTTCTTAAGGGGGGTAATTGCAGCCTCCTCGGGACTCAATGGTTTCAGCCCCTGGGTCTGTTCATTGGGGGGTGCACGCCGTTGGGCCTGACCCGATACAGGAGGTGTGCGACGCGCACCCCGAAGTCTTCAAGAAGGGACTTGGGAAATTTAATGGACCCCCAGTAACGTTCGACCTGGACCCGGAGGTCCGCCCAATCAGACTCAAACCGCGCCGGGTGCCTTTTGCACTCAAGGACAAAATAGAGGCGGAACTGGACAAATTAGTGGGCCAGGGGATTCTTGTTCCTGTTGATTCCGCGGAGTGGGAAACTCCAATTGTCACAGCATTGAAGGCCAATGGGGAGGTTCGCATTTGCGCCGATTATAAGTGCACCATTAATAAGGCAATCCGCCCTAATGCGTACCCGGTGCCGGTGGTCAGCCATTTGCTAGCCAGGTTACATGGGGGAAAGTGTTTCGCTAAGCTCGACCTGGCACAGACCTATCAGCAACTCATGGTAACCCCTGCCGCAGCTGCTGCACAGACCATAATCACGCATAAGGGGGCATTCCAGGTGACGCGCCTCCAATTCGGCGTGAACTCGGCGCCTGGAATTTTCCAGTCGCTCGTGGAACGCCTCCTCAAAGGGCTGGACGGCGTTTTACCATATTTTGATGACGTATTGATAACGGGGGGAGTGAGGTTGAGTTGGCTGAAAGGCTAAACAAGGTCCTGGCGGCGTTCGAACGGGCGGGGTTGAGGTTGCGAAAAGACAAATGCGTCTTCTTCGCGAAGGAGGTTGAGTTCTTAGGGTTCCGAGTAACACCCGAGGGGATCAAACCATCCAAATCCAAGGTGGCCGCCATCAAGAAAGCTCCTCGCCCCACATCCAAGCCCGAGTTGCAGTCGTTCCTAGGGCTCTTAAATTTCTACCACTCCTTCCTTCCACGGAAGGCTGCGGTGGCTGAGCCACTTCACAAGTTGCTCAAGAAAGATGTGGCATGGAAGTGGGGTGATGACCAGGAGAGGGCATTCACGGAACTGAAACAACTCCTGGCGTCTGACGCCATTCTGACCCATTTCGATCCCAAACGGCCGGTGGTACTGATCTGTGATGCATCCCCGGTGGGGTTGGGGGCAGTGTTATGCCATGTGTTGGAAAACGGGAGGGAGGCCCCAATAGCGTTTTACTCCAGGTCCCTGTCCCAAGCGGAGAGAAACTACACCCAGACAGACAGGGAGGCGCTGGCGATAGTTGCGGGGACCAAAAAATGTCACGATTTTCTGTATGGCCGCCCCTTCACCATCGTGACTGACCACAAGCCCCTACTAGGCATTTTTACCGCAGATAAGCCCACGCCACAGATCCTGTCCCCGAGAATGCTTAGGTGGGCCATTTTTCTCAACGCCTACCAGCACGCGTTGGTGTACCGGCCCGGGAAAGAGATCAGCCATGCGGACGCTCTATCGAGGTCCCCCCTCCCCCTGACGCCCAGCCAGGTGAGCAAGGGGGAGCGAGACCATCAGGTTCTCATGATAGAGGTGCTGGATTCGCCCCCCGTAGTGCCCGCCGACATTGCCACAGCGACAAGGAAGGACAAGACATTGGCGGCGGTTTGCTCCTGGGTACAGAAAGGGTGGCCGGCGTCTTCCCCAGCAGAGGAATTCGCCCCATTTTTAGGAAGAAGCTGGAACTGTCCCTAGAGAGGGGGTGCCTCTTGTGGGGGCAGCGGGTGGTGATCCCTACATCCCTTCGACCGCGGGTGCTTAAACTGCTGCACGTCAGCCACCCCGGAATTGTGCGCTCCAAAGCGTTGGCCCGGAGTTACTTCTGGTGGCCCCAGTTAGACGCCGACATCGAGCACATGGTCGGCACTTGCGAGAGCTGCCAATGCTCCAGACCGGAGGAGGCCCGCCTTCCCCATAGGGAATGGGACGCGGCTAAGGGGCCATGGTCCCGGGTGCACATAGATTTCGCGGGCCCGTTCCGAGGAACCCTGTTTCTCCTTGTGGTGGACGCTTTCTCCAAGTGGTTGGAGTTCGTCCCAGTCACGAGCACTTCCTCGGCCGCGACAATTAAGCATTTGCGGAGAATTTTTTCCACGTTCGGCATACCCGACACTCTAATTAGCGATAACGCTAGTTGCTTCACGTCCGCTGAGTTCAGGGCATTCACAGAGATTAACGCCATCCGGCACGTCACCTCCGCCCCTTTCCATCCTGCCACCAATGGCCAAGTGGAGCGCCTCGTACGCACCACGAAGGACGCGCTGCGGCGCATGGGCCCCGGGGACCTCAACCTGCAAGTGTGTCAGTTTCTGCTAGGGTACAGGGTGACCCCGCTAGCGTCAGGCTACTCCCCTGCAGAGCTTTTAATGCGCAGGAAGCTAACCACCATACTCACTAGACTAGATCCCACGAGAGTTGAGGACAAGGGGAGGAACATAGGGTTAGAAGCCACCAAGAGTTTCAGCGTGGGTGCCCCAGTACATTGCAGGAACTACGCCAGCGCGGGCCCAGCCTGGGTGCCGGGGGTGGTTGTGGAACAGACCGGTCCCGTATCGTACCGTGTGGAGACCAACACAGGTCTACTGTGGCGGCGGCACGCGGACCAGCTCCGGAGCTGGGTCCCAGGAAATCAGGGCGCCGGAAACACGGATACAAATTCAGCGTTAGGGTTCTCCCCCACCCGTTTAGCCCAAGGGGGAGGAGAGGGGGGTCGAGAGTCCCTACCAAGGGGGGAGGAGAAGGAATTTGTCCTCGTAGATATCCCGCGGGATCCCCCAACAGAGTTTGATTTTGATTTTCAGAACCGGGGGGGGGGTTTCGGAGTGGTCCCCCACCCATCCAAGCGAGAAGAGGGGTTTTACGTTAGCCCCTGGTGCCCCCGGTTCAACCACAACGGAATCTACCCTTTCCCCTAAAGCTGCAAAACCGCAGCAAGCCTCTAACAAGTCTCCCTCTCCCATTACAGGACAAGGGTCCAGGGAACAAGGAAGCGGGAGTGGCCCCCGGGTGGGCCAACCCACATCGCGGCCCAAACGCGAGTGCAATAAACCATCTTGGCTAAGAGACTTCGTCTCATCCTAGGGGGGAGGGGTGTTGTGTTCTAAAGCCTGTGCCTTTAAACAATGTACCTATCCATGTGTATCCAATGTAACCTTTTCTATGTGTAACATTGTAACCTCCAGCTGCATCACTGTAACCTTAATAGGACGCGAGCTAGTGACCACTAGGTGGCAATAGCGAGCGTCCAAGCTCATTGGTCCAAGACTCACCTAGAACAACAGCGCGGGAAAATTCCCGCCACTACCTTCACCTGGACAAGAAGGGCGTGACCTGCAATGACGTCACGCAGCCTGTAGCCAATAGGCTATCAAGGAGCCACATTCAAATGTATAGCCACTGTATATATTGAGCTGTTCATCCGCCATTACCTCATGTTCCCTCTGACCAGCATGTAATAAAGTTGTGTTAAGCCAGCTCTTCGGCTGTCCTGGTGTCTTTGGTCCCATACACTAAAGTGAGTTTCCTGATGATGTTGTTCCTTGTACTATACTAACTTTGGCTTTGGTATTGGCAGTGCTGCTTAAAAGAGTGTGCCTGGTCAAGCATCACACCAAGGTATTTTGGTGCTGGATAATGCTGTAATTGGTTCCCTTGCCACGTAACATCCAACTCAGTTTTGAAGGTGGAAAGCACAAACTTGAGTCTTGCTTGGATTAGGCTTCAAATGGTTGATGTTGTAATACTATCCCAATTCTTCAAGTGCTCCAGTAAGTCCATTCTTCTGCAACCTCCATCTGTTGTTCTTTCCATTCTTCATCACATAGACTGCCTGGCTCTGGAGGAAGCTGCCAATGACCAGAGTAAGCTTGTTTTCTTTGGTAAGATTATTTATTTTATGGCGCAGAATCCTATGATTGACAGTATCGTATGCTGCAGTTATGTCAATGGAAGCCACTTCTGTAATTTGCTTTCCTTCGAAGCCATCACTTTTCTTACTATTATGCAGTGTTGGAAATGCTAGGAAACTGTATTATAATCTGCAGACTAGTTTCAATAGTTTTCTTGAATAATCCTTTTCTTTTTTGAGTAGTAACAAAGTCATTGACCCTTGCTAATTTTGTGTAGAAAAAGTCCTCTGTTATTGTAAATCAAATGGATTTACAGTAGTTAGCTTCCTATAAATCAAAGTAAATAGATCATCTTAAAGAAGGAATTCTTTCTTTCTCCATCAGAGTATGAATCTGTAATAATACTCTACTAGACGTTCAGTTAATTGTGGAGAAAAGCTGGCTTTTGAAAAGTCTACAGTCAATTTATTAAGTCAAGAAAGCCTTGTAATGACCAATTTTAGTTTTAATTTTCTTCCCAAGCATCTCATGAAATCTAAAATAACACAGGAAGAACCAATGCTAGCAAATAGCTTACACAGTGTGAGGGTCAGGATAGGGAAACCTTTAGGGTTTGTTGTACTTCAGCAGCACATTTTTATTTTTTTTGCATATTACCAAGTCATCAAGAAATGCCATGTTTGCATTAAGGAATTATAGTAGGACTTATGTATGCTTGATGCAAGAATATACATACTCAGCAGCTGCAAAATGATTGCAGAGAAGACTAAATGTTCACTTGCAAACCATACAGTGCAACTTGTCTATTATGAAATATGAAAAAATACTCTAGGCAAAATATACTTTGTAAAGCAAATTATGCTTGGACCATATTTGGTTTGCAAATTAAAATGAAATTAGCTTTCCTAACTCTGCAGCTTTTGTAAAAGCAAAATTTTGATAGCAACATGGACAACACATCTTGTTTATCTTAGACTACCTTTGTTTAGAAGAAAAATCAGCACAGGTGTAAGATACAGGCTGTAAATAAGTTTTTTAAAAAATCCAGTTTAAATCCCACTTGTGCTTAAGGACATGACATGTGACCTCTGCCAAGCTCCCTAGCCATTTACTTAAACACATTGACAATAGGAAACACTTCAGTCAGAAAAAAACAGTTATGAAGACAACTGCGAAACTACATTGGAAATACAGTGATACCTCATACAACGTCCAAACTTGGTTCCACAAGTTTGGACTTTATACGAATTTGGACTTTGCATGAGGCATGCAAAATCCTAGCCGAGATGCCTCATACAACGTCCAAATCCTTGCCGCGATGCCTCATACAACGTCGTTTCCATAGAGATACATTGTACTGTAACAGCACAGACTTTAGGGCAAAGTCAAAGAAACAGACAGGAAACTGACAGAACTTTAAGAAATCATTGTCTAAAGGCTAAAAACATTACAAAAACATGTCAAACAACCCTGATTATCCAAGAACCTGAAGAATGCTGCAAAAATCCCAGGAATGCTTCTAAAATTTCTGATAAAAAATTCAAAAAAATCCAAAATCATGCTCAAAACCACTCCTATACACTCTTCGCCTCATGCAAAACCCACAAGAGCAATGCACGCATGTATCCTGCCTTTTATACTGCCCAGGCACAATGCAACCTGGGAAAACCCCAATGCTTCATACAAAGTCGCACGACTTTGTATGAGGTAACTTTTTTCAAGGAATTAGGTGATGTTTTATGAATCCGATGTTGTATGAAGTGGACTTTGTATGAGGTAGTACTGTATTTCAAACACTATAAATCAGTGGTGCCCAACCTTGGGTCTTGTTATATTCTTTGGACTACAGTTCCCAGAAATCTTGGCCAGCACAGCCAATGGTGAAAGCTTTTGAGACACACAAACAGCTGGGGCATCAAGGTTAGGGAAACAGCTCTAAACCTTAGGTAAAGGTCTCCCTTGCTCGAAAGCCAGTCATGTCTGACTCTAGGGGCCAGTGCTCATCTCCATTTACAGCTAAAGAGCCAGTGCTGTCTGTGTCTGCAGACATTTCTGTGGTCATGACTAGATGATGGAGTGCACATAACACTGTTACCTTTCCCCATCAAAGGGGTACCTATTTATCTTCTTGCTTTCAAGCTGCTAGGTTAGCAGGAGCTGGGACAGACAACGGGTGCTTACTCCATGGCACAGCACTCAAGTCTCGAACTGCTGATCTGCTGACCTTTTGGTCGTCAAGCTCAGTGTCTTAACCACTGAGCTATCACAGCTCTGTTTTAAATCTTAGTACCATATAATGAAGATAATAAAAATGGTGTGCTCCCAAGTCAGTTCTGTTTCATGGCAACCTGTTCCATGATTTTCTAGGTAGAAAATCCACAGAAGTGGTAAACCATTCCCTTCTTCTACAGCAGTGGTTCCCAATGTGGGGTCCACCCCCCACAGGAGGATTTCAATTCCCATAAGTCTAAGTCAGTACATTGGCTGATCAGTGCTTTGAGGAATTGACTTAGGCTTCTGGGAATTGAAGTCCAAACACCAAAGCTTGAGAAACACCGTTCTAGAGGGTGTGCAACTTGCCCATGATTACAGAGACGAGCTCTTCTCCTGTGTGGCACACTGGGGAATTGACTTCTTAACCTTTGACTCTGCAGCCAGATACCTTACCTACTAAATTATTCAGCCAGCTATGTATATACACCCTAAAATATTAAAATTGTGAATTTTATGAAATATTATGAAATGTGTTAGTATTTAATAGATTGTTACATTTTGTATTATATTTATAAAGTAAATAAAAGGAAACAAGAGGAAGATAGAGAACATGTTTTGAAAAAGTCTTGTTTAGTTGTAACAGAACTATTCTCTCAGGAGAATAAGTGTTGTTCATTCTTTTCTTATTTTCAGCAATAAAATAGAATCAATTAGCATTCCTCACAACAGTCTAGTAGCCCAAGAGAAACAAATGAATAATTCAAATCTAGGAAAGAACAACTGATAAAATAAATATTTTAATGATTTGTGGGTTTGCAGCCACTCAGTAGAGTCAGAGTAATAAAATCTGAGATTAAAAGAACAGCACTAGGGGACTGCTTCACTAGATCCATTAATCGAATTCAACCTTTGAAAATCCCCTCTACATTTCTTGACTCTAAAGACAGCATAGAACTGATGTGATATATATCTAAAGACTAGAGATCTACAAACTAGAGATCCCTTTAGATCATTCTAAAATGAGACAGTAGTACCAGGGATTCTCAAGATGTGGCCTATGGAACCATTTTATGTGGCCCCCCACCGCTTCCACCACACCCAAAAGTGCCATATGGTGGAGGAAGGGCAAAATAGCCATCCAGCCCCCAAAGCTATGAGGGAGTGTGACCTGGCCCCCAGCTTAAAATGGTTGAGAACTCCTGATAGTAACACTCCAAAAGAGGAAGAGCCAGCTCAAGATTTGACAGCAGTATTATACTTATTCCTGGAAGATGTTACACAGTTTTTTAACTGACAGCAATAAAATCATAGTAGCAGAACTAGGTAATTTAGTTCATTCTATATAAAACATTTACCTCAGCTATTCTGTCTTTATAATCCATGTTCTTGCATTAACTTTCTAAAGGAGAAACAATTCTGATGGGAAAATTCTAACAGGGAGAAGTAATTACAAGTCTCTGCAACAGAAGTTTAAATTTTCATGCAGGTCTATAGCTTGCTCATTTCAAGATTCTTTCTGAATCCTGTAGCAGCTTCCTGACCACAGGAGACAAATGTCATTCATGCATTTCCTCCCTTTAAATCCAAACAGTGTCCAAATGGCAAGCAAAAGGCATTGGGAATTGAGAAAGATGTGATAATCTGTCGCTTTCTTTAGTGAACCAGTCCATCTCTCATTGGGTCTGGCAGCACAGCTTCGTGGTCAATCTTACTTATATGCAATCACTTTCCACTGATTTCACTGAGAAACCATGAGTATTTCTGTTACCTAATTTCTATTCAGTATAGGACAAAAATTAGTATTAATTGTAACAAATACTCTTTTAACACTTCATTTTCTCAGTATGACTGAAAAATGAAATATTCTTTAAAGGAGCTGCCTTAGACTGAAATGTTATTGTCATTCTCTCAGTGAATTTGCTTGCAAGAAATAGTTCCTTTTTAAAGAGGCGTTTAAGGATATATTGCCGTCACAAATAGGTTTTTTGTTTCTGGCATTTTTTTTAATGTGTGGGTGTTATTTATAATATAATTATTTTTGATATTTATAATTTTATTCAATTTGTCTACATTTTTATAGTAAAGATTTTTATTACAATTACAGTATGTTGTACACCACCCAGAGTGGGAAAATATCTGAGACAGGCAAGATATAAATGTAATAATAAATAAATATTTTTTTAAAAAATGTGTCAAATCTACTGAAATACATCAAACAATTTTAAGATGAATTTAGCTATGAGTACATTTTAGCATTCCATTCTTCGATCTCAATAATGGTTGAATCAAGATTGTTTATTACCGCAAGTGTAGAGGTTTCATAGTTCTTAACCATGATGTTTACAATATTATGTGAATTCAATAAGTTTGTCTTGGGGCTTATTCTTTCTCAGGATGCCTGCACTCAGTTTCCTTTTCAATGTTTCCTACTAACATTGTTGACATAATATGACAAGCTATGTGACTCTGTTCAGTTCAGCTTCTCAATCATACTTTATGCATTTTAGCAAACTGTGCTCTGAAATCATTCTGGGGATGGCCTGTTTCTCCAGAACCTCTGTTGTAAACAGTCTATCTCCTCAATTCTGGCTCAGAATATAATGAAGAAGCATTTCTTCAGTATTTTCATTGTTCAATAGAAAGGCGACAGAACATCAAAAGATAAACCATTACAATATTGCGAGATAAACCAGAATGTTGAAATCGTATGTACTTACCTCAAAGCATGATACAGAATGCTGTTTCAGTTCACCAACACCTGGAAGAACACATGTGTAATGTCATCGATTTTGCTGATAAAATGCTACTTCATAATATTTCATGGTTCCCTGTTCTAGTGAAAATCAGTCTGCAGCAAAAGAGACTATTATGGAAATTTTAAGACTTTATCTTTATATAAGACTGTGTGAATTGCAATCCACTTATTCAAATAATATCTTTAAAATAAGTGAGTGATGCTGTTCACTATAACCTCAACTATGAACCAATATATACTGTGATATTAGGTGTGAACAAACTGTTACTTGGAAAGACTACTCAGTTCCTAAATGATTAACTTCCTCTCAGTATTTCTTCGCAACATAAAACAGGATTTTAAAAGGTAACAGTGTTCCATGCGCTCTGGTGTCTAGTCATGCCTGCCACATGACCACGGAAACATCTGCAGAAGCAGACAGTGCTGGCTCTTCGGCTTTGAAACAGAGATGAGCACTGAACTCTAGAGTTGGATTCAAATGGCTTTCGAGCAAGGGAAACATTTACCTTTTCCTTTACATGGTTCTAATTCGGGTGCAACGCAGGGCTTTCCCCTGGCCATGTCCACCATACCATGCTCACAGTGTGGCAGTAATTTTTTTTGGGAGCCCACCACTACACCATATCCTACAGTTGGATATGACTTCTTTCAAGCAAGGGTAACCTCTACCTTTACCTTTATATTAACAAAGTTAATTTAATCATAAAAAGTTACTAGTTTGCAATAAAAACACTAAACCAAGGACTTCACTAGAGTGTTCCACTATATGGATCAATGCACCCTTCCTTAAATTTAGTTATTCCTTCTCTCTTGAACAGCCCTTAGCAGATGTGTCTTAGTCACAGGGCAATTTCTGTAATTCCACCTATAGCAAGATGAATTTCATCACTCAGCTGTCTGAACTCAGCACTCACGATTCCTAAAATTGACTTCGGGCAGATCAAACCCATCTTAGCCTGCCAAACCCCCTCAGAAAGATTTCCACCTCATCTGTCCAGATGCTCTGAGCCTGTCAAAGCTTGCTGTCTCAAAACTAGAACTAACAGTCTTCAGTTTTACAAAGACTCTCAGCACATGCTTCCTTTAACAAAGAATGGAATAAAAAAAGCTTGGGTCCCAAATCTGAATCGAAATGTCAAAATGTCTGTCAGGGTAGTTTTTGCATTGAATTTTTCATGCTTTCCAATAAGTTCATTTTATGGAAACTTGGACCGAATTCAAGTGAAGAGGCGTATTCTCTACATTCTACCATGTCTATTTTTAACAGAAGTGTTCATCCAGTTTTAGCTGTCTTATCCAGTTTTAACTATCTCCTATTTTTGTAGCTCTATAATCATACAGCTGCAACAATTTTGCAGAAATGGAATATTCATTAATATTCAAATTCTTCCATTTTTTCCAACCAAGTTGAACATACTGTAACTTCATTCAGTAGTGAGCAGAAGCAACAGGTTATAATTGTTTCACCAGGTTTAGCTACATAATTGTGCAGGAGAGCAAAAAATGTTCTACAAGAACATTCTAAGAATAGGGGCGCACAAAATGAAAACTTTTAACTTTGGAACATCTAATCAACATCAAATGTGAGGTATAGCTGACACTCTCTTTCTCTGTACATAGTGAGCTCTAGTGGATATCCAAACTAGTTCTCGTTTTCTTCACCAGTCATGGACCTTCACAGAAAGATTATATTCAACATATTATTTCATTTCAGTAAAAGAACTACAGGAAAACCTCGCATAAAGAGCACCTAACCTAAAGACTAACTCTCTTAAAGAGCAGAATTTTCTCTGAATGGTTGCCTTGCTTAACAACTAAAACCAACCAAAAACGCACTTAACAACTAAATCAGGGTTCACAATCCCCCTGCTAGAAGTCACAATTGGTCACATACAATGGTGTTTGGCTTAAAGAGCAAACTCGCTTAAAGAGCAATCCTGTGGAACACATTATGCTCTTCAAGTGAGGTACCACTGTACAGTATATCCTTTCATTTCATGCCATCACAACTCTGCACTCTACAAGTATAAAATGCATAAGAAAGCATGTGTTAAATGAGCCAATGATATAAATATGCATTGAAATCTATTTTAATTCAATAGTAAATAAATTAACATCCTGAGTAAATGTATTTATAAGACTATGGCAAGAATCTACTGGTGTTCACATAAGCTTTTATAGCTTGTTGTAGCTGACTGCAGACAGGCATCTTATTGATTAGCTGCAATTAGCAACAATTGATTTACACAAATCTTGGATGAACATCAACAGGATTCTGGCTTTTTATCTTTTTAATATTTGAGCTTAACCATTTGGATTTGATTAAATTCACTGGTAAACTGGCTCACAAGGTTAACAATATAAAAGTGATCCACAGGAGCAGAATTATGCATGCCATTGTGATCAACTTAAGAGTAAATTAAACATTCCCACTCTACAGCCCCCCCAAACATGTTCATCTGCACCCAAAGCTGTAAATGAAAAACTACCTCTAATGCTGGCTTTTCTCCAGTTCTTAAATATGTCCAAGAAAAGAGGAAACAAAAACATACCATTATATAGAGGGTGTCAAAAAATATAGACATTTTAAGAGATGTTCAAAGTTTAAATGAATTACAGTAGCAATATGTAGCATGATATTTGCTCAAAACAATTAATGCTGTTGTCACCATGTGACTGGCAGAGCAGTAAAATAAATAAATTAGCGGAAGCACAATTGTCATTTGAGCAGCACAAGACCATTTTGAAGAAGTATTTGAAATTTAAGAATTTTGTAGAAGTACAATGACAATAGAGGTTGACCATAATCAGAAGTGTCTAGAGGGGTAAACAGAAAGAGCCTCTTTGAAGATTGTGGTACTTTTGAACCACAATCAGGCATACCCTGGTAATGACAACCATGTGTTGCCGGCTAATCTTTCTCACACTAGGTCAGGTGAAAGAAACTGCAGAATGAACTCACCAAAATATGCCTTCATTTTGACAGGTTCACGTCTGGCCTAGACATGAAAGAATAAGAAGAAGTGTCTGGACAGATGGTAACCACTTTGAGCACCCCTTGTAGTTGTAGAAGTAATATGTGACTTGTTTTCATCTTTTATTATTGGTTGAGTATTACAATTTTAATATAGTTTTTTTTTTCTTTCTTAAAATGTGTATACTTTTTGGCACCCTCTGTATATACTCCACATGGTGTTCTCTTCCCTCCAAATGTGGCTGCACCTTTTCTTTAGTTGAACCTAGAATTAAAATTCTTACTAGTTTCATTGGCACATCCAATTACTTTCTACAATATTCAACAATTTTGCTGGCTATAATTTTGGCTGGAGAATTACACATTGCTGTTTCAGAATGAAAGGGTTATAGTGTCATTTTAACAAGCACATATGGTGTACATATAATTACTCTCTCTCTCCTGGAGACCCACTGTATCAGGTCTTTGCCAGTATTGTTGAGTCACATTTATAAACTGCAGGGGACAGCAGCAGCTAGTGGTCTGCAGTTCTAATGGCAAAATGTTTTTTTATTCACAACGTAGTGGCTTTCATCCACATTAGCTGAACAGAACAATTTTTCTTGCTCAATGTGAAGCATGTGGATCTGAGGAACAGCTCTTCTGAGATTTGCCAGATTAGAAAAACATTCAGGTTTCAATAGAGTAAAACTGACATACAGCCTTATTTTCACCTACATATAGCTTTGTACAGCAGTTACATAAACTCCAATGGTTCCACATTAATGCAGACAACTCCTTTGACCCAGGGCAGTAGCCAGGATTCTAGATGTGGGTGGGTGAATATTTTTTCAGGATGGGCAATAATGTCATTCATATATATATGATACTTGGGAGACAAGCTATGAGAAACCTGGGGGACATAGTGAAAAGTAGAGACATCACCTTGCAAACAAAAATTTGCATAGTCAAAGCAATGGTATTCCGGTGGTAATGTATGGTTGTGAGAACTAGACCATTAGGAAACTGAGCACAGAAGAATAGATGCCTTTGAAATGTGGTGATGGAGTAGAGTTTTGAGAGTCCCCTAGACATCAAGAAGAACAAATAGGTTGATCCTAGAAGAAATCAACCCTGACTGCTCATTAGAAGGTCAAATAGTAAAGATGAAACTAAAGTACTTTGGACATCAAATGAGAAGAGATGATTCACTTAAGAAGGCCTTGATCCTGGGAAAGGTGGAGGGCAAAAGAAGGGAGCAGCCAAAAATGAGATGGCTAGATGGTATTGTAGATGCAATAGGCACAGAGCTCGGTGGGTTGAGGTGACTGGTGGAGGACAGAGGTGCCTGGCGGGGAATGGACCATGGGGTCGCAAAGGGCCGGAATCGACTGTGCGACTGAACAACAAATATATAAGCAGCTGGGAATTTGAGGGTGGGTAAACTGCTAACTCAGGGTGGGTGAGGCCCACCCTGGCCACCCCCTGGCCACGGTCCTGCTTTGACCACATTGTGCTGGGGAAAATAATGTTTACTAGCTTGCAAATATTAACATGGCTATCATCAAAGCACTATAACATCATGCACACTGAAGCAAAAAAATCCTAGCTTAACATGTACAGTATGTGGACAGGGCCTCAGATAGCAGTGACTAACTAGCAAAAGGATCTCAGATTGATGACAGATACTTGATGAAGACTGACCCAGTTCATGATGGCTGTGAGAAAAGGTACATCCCATGATTGTTAGAGAAGGACATCTAAATAAAGCTGTTAATATAATATAGCACTCAAAAATGCATAGTGTAACTGCACTTGGGATTTTAATCATAGTTCTGACCTCTGCTCATAGAGCTGAAGATGGTGCACAAAAGGCTGCTATATTCAATCAAGGGCCAGAGAACCTAGAAAAGGTTTGGTGCTATTTAACAAAGAGAAAGGGCCAAATGTTTTCTTCCTTAATTATAGTAGTATAATCAATTTAAATGATAGGAGATGGGGCAAAAAGAAGACATGCACCGATGAAGACTTGGATTTGGGCAATTACAAAGTGATAAATTCATTTTGGCAGTCAAGAGTTTGATCGGTACACGAAAGAAGAAGAAGATCATGACCCTTCTTATGTGCTTATGAAGCAAAACAGCAGGGGAAAGAAAATGCAGTAATACCTCATACAAAGTCCACTTCATACAACATCGAATTCATACAACATCGTCTAATTTCTTGAAAAAAGTTGCCTCATACAAAGTCGCTCAACTTTGTATGAGGTATTCAGTTTTTCCCAGGTTGCACTGTGCCTGGGTAGTATAAAAGACAGGACACATGCGTGCATTGCTCTTGTGGGTTTTGCACAAGGCAAAGAGTGTTTAGGAGTGATTTTGAGCATGATTTTGGATTTTTTTTGGATTTTTCATCAGAATTTTTAGAAGCATTCCTGGGATTTTTGCAGCATTCTTCAGGTTCTTGGACATTCAGGGTTGTTTGACCTGTTTTTGTAATGTATTTAGCCTTTAGACAATGTTTTCTTAAAGTTCTGTCAGTTTCCTGTCTGTTTCCTTGACTTTGCCCTGAAGTCTGTGCTGTTACAGTACAATGTATCTCTATGGAAACGACATATGAGGCATTGCGGCAAGGATTTGTACGTTGTATGAGGCATCGCGGCTAGGATTTTGCATGCCTCATACAAAGTCCAAATCTGTATAAAGTCCAAACTTCTGGAACCAAGTTTGGACGTATGAGGTATCACTTTACTGAAAAAAGAATTTTTTTTTGGAAAAAAACCAACACTATAAAGGACAGAACCTGGAAACCAGGGTCCAAAGGGCTACTTAGGGCATAGCCAAGGCTTTGAGCAGGTCCAACTAGGCTTCCTTTTAAGAACAGGCACAGAGTTTTACCATACTGTTTCTGAAGCATCGTATAGATAGGGATGGGAATTTTGTATCTAAGGGATTTCCACTTCCATAAATTTGGAAAGAACTAAATTATGGGACTGAATCCCCAAAGCAGCAGATATTATGATAGTCCCACTACATCCATTCAGCTCCCAAGCTACCTCTCTCTGGAGTCAGCCCCTGATGGAACTTGCACTCCCAGATAATTTTGTAAGACAGGGACTCTCACAATTCCCAAAAAGCTGTCTGGAACTGAGAGAGTCCCTTTTCCTTCTTTTGCGTCCTGATCAAACCCTCAACTACCATAATGAAGCCACTTTCTTGGCTTTGCCATTGGCCAAAATTAAATCCTCTATCTTAATTGGCTCAGAATCAGACCAAGAAAAAACATGCAATACATACATAATCAGGTAAGTTGGCATACATTCAAATGAATGGAGACTGTTTTGCTAATTCAAATGAAACTATGTTCTCAACCAAATTACTATACTGTAATCAAGAAGCTATACTCAGAATGCAATAATAAGAATTTATTTGAACTATTCCAAATTTCCATTTATATTCAGTCAATACCTGAAGAGTGAGGAGGAGGATTATGTTGATGTCAAGTCAATTCTGACTTATGGTGACCATTTCTAGGGTTTTCTAAGTAGAAAATACATAGGGTGGTTTAACATTCCCATCTTCTAGGGACTGTGCAGCTTGCCTATGACTACACAGGTTGGCTCTTCTGCCTCGAGGACCAGTGAGAAATCTAACTCCTAACCTTTGGTTCTGCAGCCAGATACCTAAACCACTGAGCTATGTAGCCAACTGTCATTGTCATAATAATCATTGACCAATAGATCACCAAGGCCAACCCTGTTAAGAAGGCTCGTTGGAAAACTGAACACACAACCACTTAACTATCCAGTAGCTTATCTCTTATCCTCATACACAAATGCTGAAGTGAATTTAACCTGCATTTGGCAATGATTTAGATTACATGATCAAGAATTAATGGCCCTATACTGATTTGCCAAATGTAAAACATTTTTCAATAATTTCAGGGAAAGAGGAGAGATTCTGGTCAAAGTTTGAGGCTCCTACACTATGTTTTTTCCCCAGCAGTTCACCAAATCTTGAATATCATTGCATGCCCCCAAAATAATAATAATGATGATGATGATGATGAGTCAGTAATTAGATTGTGCCATGATACTACATTATTCAAGCAGGAATTCTAGAGAAAACTTGTAAAAAATATGGTTTTTCTCTAAAACCAGCAGGAAAAAACAATGCTATGTATTGCTAATGAAATGAACAGTAGTCCAAAAACCTCAGGACAAATTTTGCCTATCCCTCCATCTCAGCTTCACCAATCCTCTCCCCAACATGTCATGCAAAATTTCTAGCTAAAACTTCTCAGTGGCCAAGACTGAGGAAAATATATGTCTCTTGAACTTTTGATCACCTTAATGACAAGCTCTAAGGAGCAGCTAGTGAAAAAGTGATAACTAAAATATATAAGCAGGTTCTTTCTCTGGGAGGCAAATATAGCTAAGGTAACATTTACTATTGTTAGAACTATGATGAACCGAAAGAATGCCAGGTTCCTAAAAATATTGTCAGTCATTGAGAATTATTAATTTAAACTGATAATGTATTACAGAAATATTAAGTGAGTTAATTGGTCACACACTAAAGAAATGTGAATAGTCTGTGAACAGCAGTAGGAACTTTAGGATTTCTTTAAACAAGATATATTTTCTGAGTACATTCTGGATACAGAAACAAAGGCAATGGAGAACAAATATGATTTTGTGAACATCCTAATACTTTTTTCAAAGGTCAAAAAAAGGAGTAGCCTTTCTCAAATACTTCATATATTGAAGTCTTATATATTTAATACTTCATATACTTAAGCTTTTCCTGCAACAGTTTATACAGTCCTTCATTTAAGGTGAATACAGTTTCATGTAAACATACCTGCATGAAAAGCAAAACAGAACACATTCAAATATGTGAAAACCTCATAAAAGTGTGGACTACAAGTGAATTATTAAGAGGGGGAAGAAAACAATTGTGTGACATAAGATAAGTTATTTTTTCTATTTCACTTGCTTAAAGAAAAAGAATTAGCAGAGTTCTTAACAGCTCTGGATCCTCCTACACTTCAAATGACATGGAATACAAGATAAAAGCTGATTTTATTGTGTCTGGAAACAACAATTTTGCCCAAATGGAATACTGTACCATGTTTTACCCATCTCCTTACTGCACTTGATAAATAATAAAACACGTTACAGCCTTTTGTCATACAATATTTGGATCACAGTCTCCACTCCTATTCAGAGTCATTCACTGTCATTAACACAATAGATTGGTGATGACAGCTAAGCTGGATAGACAGAGAGAGAGACTTTCAGAAGCTGGAAACAAATTTAAGGCACATTTATTTCCTTTCCATCCACAGCCTTTTCCTACTTTTTTGGTTGAAGTCTCTGACTATATTTGGCATGTGAAGCCTTTCTGATGGAGAAAGGTATCACACACATTAATTGCCAAGTATTAAAATTCAAACAGATAGATCAGAGTGATTTGTTTAAAAAGGCATATCAACACCACTAATCTTTTTTGCATGTGGTGGAAATAAAGTTGACTGATTTTAGTCCTATTTATCTTATAAAATAAGCAGCTGCTATTGTTCCATAATGAAAATGGGATAAAATGCCTCTAGCACACTCATGTAGCATCTTATATTTTAAGCCCATTCTAAATATAGAATCTGGCAGAAAATTAATAAAAACAAACGGCTCGAATTTATCATTAGTTTGTGAGAGAAACACATAGAAATTTGGCTTAAATATTGCGTAGTATAATGCATACTCACAAATCTTTCTAATTTGGATATTAATCCCTTAAATTTGAAAAATAAATTGCAAAATGTTGTACTACAATGGCAAACTTAATTTAACCATATTACAGAATACATCTATTGGTTTTGGAATTTCAAAATATTTGTCTGATGTAACTAGTTTGACAAAATGAAAAAGAAAATAAGTATTGACTTGCCTCATTCAGGATTCACAATGTTTTCTTAGATACATGGACTACTTTCACCTACTGTCAGGTTGAAAAATGAAAGGCTTTACAAGCTCTTGGTAAACCAGGGTATTATACTTTCAAAAATTTTGTCTCTATTTCTATTTCCTATTCAGCATATACTTTTCATATGCAGTGCAGAACGAACTATACCTTCAAAGTATCAAAATAAATAAAGCAATGCACATATATGAAAAATAGGCTGCAAAACAGTTGTTACTGAAACAAAGGACGAATGTCTGTGTCAGTGAAAATAAATGACTGCTGCAAAATACCACTCATAGTATGTCACTATGGCATATTCATTATCTTTCAGTTTGAAATAAAACACTGCAATTTGCTTCACTTCCGAATGATATCCACACTGTGTTTGAACTGCTGATTAAACAAGTCCTTCCTTATCTGCATTGAATACATCAGCTTCACCACTTACCACAATATATAATTAACATAGTATGCCAATCTTACACAGTTTTTTTTAATTTTTAAAGATATTTTAAAGTGAAGAGTCAATGGAAATTTGCTTTCTGAGTATCAAGTGTGTTGTTGTACTAATAAAGATTTCCAGAATACAATGGGTAATTTTTCAATGAAAAAGCAAATTTCTTTTCAGATGTAAACTCCTAGAAAATAAAGAAATGTACTCTTGCAACTCTAATTACTAACATTAATAAGAACACATTCTTCCAATACTATAATTTTTAAATATACCGTATTTTCCGGCGTATAAGACGACTTTTTAACCCTGAAAAATCTGTGCCAAAGTTGGGGGTCGTCTTATACGCCAGGTACTCTGGAGCCAGGGGCCGCCCGGCGGGGAAAGCCATTCGCCGCAGCTGCGTGAGGCCTCCGGAGCAAGGGGCCGCCCGGATACCACCACCCTCAGCCTCGTGGCTGCGGCTGGCTCCCCCCGCCGGTCAGCTGCTGCTCCTCCTCCTCACCACCCCCAACCCCAGCTGGGGTGGTGGTATCCACGAGCCACGCCTCCCCGCACCCTTCACCGGTGGGGAAGGTAAAAGGAGCCCCGTCAGGCTCGGAGATGCTGCGAGCCGCACCTTCCTTTTACCTTTCCCACCGGTGAAAGGGGCGGGGAGGTGCGGCTCGCGGTGGCTCCGAGCCCGACAGGGCTCCTTTTACCTTTCCCACCGGTGAAGGGGGAGGGGATTACGCGAGCTGCACCTCCCCGCCCCCTTCACCAGCGGGAAAGGTAAAAGGAGCCCCGTCAGGCTCGGAGTTGCCGCGAGCTGCACCTTCCTTTTACCTTTCCCGCCGGTGAAAGGGGCAGGGAGTGCGGCTCGCGGCATCTCAGAGCCTGACGGGGCTCCTTTTACCTTTCCTGCCGGTGAAGGGGGCGGAGAGGTGCAGCTCGCAGTGGCTTCGAGCCCAACAGGGCTACTTTTACCTTTCCCACCGGTTAAGGGGGAGGGGATGACGCAAGCTGCACCTCCCCGCCCCTTTCACCGGCGCGAAAGGTAAAAGGAGCCCCGTCAGGCTCGGAGATGCCGCGAGCTGCACCTTCCTTTTACCTTTCCCGCCGGTGAAAGGGGCGGGGGGTGCGGCTCGCGGCATCTCCAAGCCTGACGGGGCTCCTTTTACCTTTCCCGCCGGTGAAGGGGGCGGATAGGTGCAGCTCGCGGTGGCTTCGAGCCTGACAGGGCTACTTTTACCTTTCCCACCGGTGAAGGGGGAGGGGATGATGTGAGCTGCACCTCCCCGCCCCTTTCACCGGCGGGAAAGGTAAAAGGAGCCCCGTCAGGCTCGGAGATGCCGTGAGCTGCACCTCTCTGCCCCCTTCACCGGCGGGAAAGGTAAAAGGAGCCCCGTCAGGCTCGGAGATGCCGTGAGCTGCACCTCTCCGCCCCCTTCACCGGCAGGAAAGGTAAAAGGAGCCCCATCAGGCTCGGAGATGCCGCGAGCCGCACCTTCCTTTTACCTTTCCCGCTGGTGAAAGGGGCGGAGAGGTGTGGCTCGCGGTGGCTCCGAGCCCGACAGGGCTCCTTTTACCTTTCCCGCTGGTGAAGGGGGAGGGGATGATGCGAGCACATGTAACCAGCATGTTGGGGACAAAACTTAGTGTTTAAGGCGCTGAACTTGGAGACTGGAAGGTTGGGTTTCAATACCCAAAGGCATGAAAGGAGCCTCATTCGGGCATCCCCTGAGTGGAGTTTCACCAGCAAAAATCTTTTCAACCCAGAGTAACCAAAGACGCCGCCGTTGGAAGAGGGGTAGTCATACGGCGAGTATATTGCAAACTCTACATTTTGACTAGAAAAGTTGGGGGTCGTCTTATACGCCCAGTCGCCTTATACACCGGAAAATACGGTAATAATGCTATAATTGATTACATACTCTGCAGTCAAAGATGGAGAACCTCCATTCAGTCAGCAAAAACAAGACCTGGAGCAGACTGTGGCTCAGATCACAACCTACTGATCACAAAATTCAGGCTTAGACTAAAGAAAATGGGGAAAACAATTAGACCAGACAGATATGACCTACACAACAACCCTAAAGAATACACGGTGGAGGTCATGAACAGATTTAATGTCCTGTACCTGATAGACAGAGTACCAGAAGAATTATGGACAGAGATGTGGGACATCATGCAGGAGGCAGCAAGAGAAACCATACCAAAAGACAAGAAGCGTAAGAAAGCAAAGTGGTTGTCTGATGAGGCTCTTAAAATAGCAGAGGAAAGATGAAATGCAAAAGTCCAAGGAGAAAGAAAAAAAATTCAATCACCTGAATACAGAATTTCAAAGAAAAGCAAGGAGAGATAAGGAAAACTACCTGAACAAACAGTGCAAAGAAATGGAGGAAAACAACAAAAGAGGCAGGACTAGAGATCTTTTTTTAAAAAAATGGGGAAATTAAGGGAACATTTAAAGCAAAAATGACCATGATAAGGGACAAAGATGGAAAGGAGTTAGCTGAAGCAGAAGAGATAAAAAAAAGATGGCAAGAGTACACGGAGGAACTCTGCAAAAACGACCTCAAAACCCCTGATAATAACAATAATGAGAAATTTGAACTTGAACCAGACATTCTGGAGAGTGAAGTCAGAAAGGCCCTAAAAAGCACTGCAAACAATAAAGCTAGTGGAAACGATGGCATCCCAGTTGAATTTTTCAAAGCCCTAAAAGATGATGGAATCAAACTACTGCATTCAATATGCCAGCAAATTTGGAAAACAAAACAGTGGCCACAGGATTGGAAAAGATCAGTGTACGTTCCAATCCCAAAAAAGGCAATGCCAAAGAATGCTCAAATTACCGAACAATTGCGCTCATCCCACATGCCAGCAAGGTGATGCTCAAGATAATACAGGATAGACTTCAGCAACATGTGAAGAGAGAACTACCAGAGGTGCAGGACGGTTTCAGAAGAGGCAGGGGGACTAGAGACCACATTGCCAACATACGCTGGATCATGGAGAAAACAAAGGAATACCAGAAACAAGTCTACTTTTGTTTTAATGACTACACCAAGGCTTTTGACTGTGTGGATCACAACAAAATGTGGCAAGTAATTAAAGAGATGGGAATACCAGAACACCTCATATGCCTCATGAGAAATCTGTACATGAACCAAGAAGCAACAATTAGGACAGAGTATGGAATGACAGAGTGGTTTGGAATAGGAAAAGGAGAAGACAAGGCTGCATTTTATCACCCTGCTTATTCAATCTATACACAGAGCACATAATGCGCAATGAAGAGATGGAGGAACCACAATATGGGATCAAAATTGCTGGGAGAAACATCAACAATTTGAGATATGGCAGAAAGTGAGGAAGGCCTAAAGAACCTCTTGATTGGATTGAAAGAGGAGAGTGCAAAAGCTGGCTTGAGACTTAATATCAAGAAAAGCAAGATAATGGCAACAGGTCCTATCAGTCCCTGGAAAATAGATGGGGAAGAAGTAAGCAGTGACAGATTTAACTTTCCTGGGATCTAAGATCACTGCAGATGGCGACTGTAGCCATGAAATAATAAGACGACTGATAATGGGGAGACAAGCTATGAGAAACCTGGGGAATATAGTGAAAAGCAGAGACATCACCTTGAAAACAAAAATTCACATTTTTGACTGCGGAGTGGATAATCAGGTGTACTCTTCCCACTCTAGATCAAATCTATGCCGCCAGGTGTTATAAGAAAGCTGTAGAGATTGTGCAAGATAGTACGCACCCCAGAAATGATCTTTTTTAGCTTCTGCCTTCTAGAAGAAGGTATAGGGTCATAAAGACCAGGACCAACCGCTTGAGAAATAGTTTCTACCCAAAAGCAGTTCTGGCTTTGAAAGTAGTGAAATGCAGTTTATGAGTGAGCTTCTGTATATAGTTTTTAGAAGTTTTTTTTTTAGAGTTTTAGAGGTTTTTAGGGGTTAAATGTGTATATGGGAGGTGGGAGTATGTTGATAATTTTGTACAGTTGTATTTTGTTTAGGTTTTGTTGGGTCGATAAGTGGATTTTCAATCTCGTTGTTCTGTGCAGGACAATGAAAATAAAGATCTATCTATCTATCTATAGCAACATTTTTGTTATTGAGTAGAGAACAGTATATGTCTGCCTGTAAAAAGTATGGAGGTTATTATTTTACTGTTCATTTTAGGAATCTTCCAACACAAACTTCTTACTATAAGCAGATTTTTTTTAACAAGTACTCTTTTGGGGGTGGGGAGTGTTTTAATACCATATGAAATAATTTATTTAAGAAACAGTTATGTTTGATTTATTTAGAAGAGTTTCTAGGTATGGGCAGTTTCAGAAGCAATCATTTTCAGAAGTGAAAAAATTGTAAATCCTGTCAAAATTATATTCATAAGGACAACACAGAAAACCAATATATCCCACCCCACCCCCCAAACAAGTCACTGGTGATAATTTTCAGTCATATACATAATTATCGACATGGAAGTATTCATGTTTTCTTAATTGTAAGTATTTCAATTATGTTTAAATACATCATTCGTTTTGCAAGGTACAAATAAGTATGTGCAATTACATGCTAATTAGTTACAATTTAATTACTGTGTAAATACTGCTATGTAAGAAGATAATCAGATGGTTACTTGTGCAGTGTAAATTAATTGATAGGAAGAGATTTACAATTGCAAATTAGGGTGATTACACTTCAAGTGCTATGTTAGATGTTAAGTGCAATGCATAGTTAATCACTTATCTATTATTTCACTACAGCTCCATATTTTGCATTAAAAATAGTGCTTTAGATCATATATCATTGCCTGCAACTCACCTGTCTCATGTGGGATCACCACACTTTTGGATTATTATTTCTGCAGCAATTATCTCCAACATAATTCCAATCTGTTATCTCGTAGTAGATTCAAGGCTCCTGACAATAGGGTGCTTTACTGTGATTATATCTAAAGATAAAAATGTCTGACACTTTACCTTTAACGTACTTTTCAGATTCCTGTTTCTTTCCCTCTCTCACAGAGCACTCAATTTAGTTTCACTTCTGTGGCCATCTGCTGCTATAAACTTAAATTGTGTGCAATTTTATGCCTGAAAAAATGCTGGTTTGACCTGTATTTCTTTCATTATTTCACAAACATGCTGTAGAGAGATAAAATAATGGGAATGGCTGCTTTTGCTGTTTGCTGAAATTTGTTTCTACTCTTTTAAAGGCTTTTTGTGTGCCATTCCAGAATACTTGCCCGTTGACTCTGATTCTTACCAAACAAAGGATTCTGCAGCGGATGTTTGTTGATTTTCTATTGACTTCTGTTTGAGACTGAAGGTGTTTCTCATTACTTTCTTATAATACACTGAAGATACCAATTTAGTTACACTGACCTTGTAATTATGCTTAGTCCTTCTTTTATTAGTGACTATGTTGAACATACTTTTTATTACTCTATCCATGTCTCTTTTTCAGCTTCAACATGAAACTTTTTGTGTGTTTATCTTCCACTTTTCCAGTGTTTGAATCTTTCAGTTCTCTTTTTTGATAATAAGGATGAAGTAGGATAGACATTTCATTGGATAAAATATAGAACTTGGGAAATTACTTCTTCAAAACCAGTGGGGTGAAATGAAAGTCTCTGTAAATCATATACTGTACAGAGAAATGCAATACAATGAAATTATAACAAAACTCACGCTATGCTGCATCAAATAAAATCTGACAAACATTGGAAAAATTAAATGCTGTTGCTATCCACCATACTATAAAAGCTCAAAAATATACAGTACTTGCTATGATTGCACCAGATGAGAAATCTCATTCTTGCTGTAGGTGTTTATACCAGTTTAGTGAGAATGAAATTCTAAGAAAATGTTACAATAACACCAAAGAAACCTCTATGCTGTACCCACACGCCAATAACGACACGGACACATAGTTTGGATTGAAAATTGGGCCACTTTTATTGAAATTCAAAATAGACCTACCTTAACAACGGTTAAGGATCAATTGGGCCGAAATAGCACTGGCAAGGGGCAAATCCAATTAGCACCCTAAGTAAATATATTTCACAACTTGTTACAAGATGAAAGCCTTCTGCGGAAGCGTGTTGTTGACCCGATCTGGATGCAATCCTATCTAAGTAAGTGGGCTGGCCATACCAGTTTGGCTAGCCTTGTCTTCCCTATGGCCAGTCGCTGGATTTTCCCTATTAAATAGTAATGCAGTTGCCCCTTACCAGTGCTATCCTTCACATGGGGAGGAGTGAACAACTCACTGCCCCACCACGACCGCTCGCGTGGTGAACAGGCCCGTTTGCAGGGAGTGCTAAGAATCAATTCATACCCCTGGCTGACAAGTGCACCCCATCACCAAGATACAGACCGCAGTCTCGTACGTGGATCAGGGGACGTGGGACTGCTGTCTCCAAAGCAGTGGCATAATGGCAACATGCCACCACCCTGTCCACGGACCTGCGGGCCCGGTAGCGTGTCGAAAAGAGGTCCATGACTATGGCTGCTAAATACACCCCGTCGCTGCGGTACAGACTGCGGTCAAGCATGCAGATAAGGGGATGTGGGTACACTGCTCCCAAAGTGTCGGCATAAAGGTACGGGCCAATGCCCTGACCATGGACCTGCAGGCCCGATAGCGTGCAAGGATGGCGAGAAGGGTCCCTATGTGGCAGCTAAAGCACCCCGTCACCGCGGTACAGACTGCGGTCAAGCATGCAGATAAGGGAATGTGGGACCACCGCCCCCAAAGCGTTGGGATAAAGGTACAGGCCACTACCCTGTCCATGGACCTGCAGGCCCGGTTGCATGCAAGGATGACGAGAAGGGTCCCTATCTAGCTGATAAATGCACCTCGTCACCGTGACACAGCCAGCAGTTGTGTATGTGGATCAGGGGATGTGTGACCACATAAGAACAGCCTTGCTGGAACATAAGAACATAAGAACAGCCTTGCTGGAACAGGCCACAGCCCATCCAGTCCAGCATTCTGTCTCGCACAGTGGCTCACCATTTCCTTCAGGGTATTCCCAGGCAGATGCCTTCACCTGCTTAGAATTCCCTGGAAATGATATTGAGAGATATCCTGCCTATCTCTCCAACCCGGAGGTTGTCCTTAAGTATCCATAATTATAGCCATTGATATTCTTGTCCTCCATGAACTTGTCTAATCCTTTCTTAAAGCTGTCAAGACTGACAGCTGTCACCACTTCTTCTGGCAGGGAGTTCCATAGACCAGTAATCCTCTGGGTGAAAAAGTACTTTCTCTTATTTGTTTGAGAACTAGTACCCAAAAGTTTCATGGAGCGTCCCCTAGTTCTAGTGTTATGCGATAGGGAAAAGTTTTTCCTTATCTACTTTGTCCACACCGTGCATGATTTTATAAACTTCAATTAGGTCACCTCTTAGACGTCGTCGTTCAAGAGTGAAGAGGCCCAACCGTTGCAGCCTCAGATGGTAAGGAAGGTGTTCCAGTCCCCTAATCATTCTGGTTGCCCTCCTCTGCACTTTTTCCAGCTTCATAATATCCTTCTGGAGGTATGGCGACGAGAACTGTACACAGTATTCCAGATGGGGCCTCACCATAGATTTATAAAGAGGCAAAATGACACTTGCTGACTTATTTTCTATACCCTTCCTAATGATCCCTAGCATTGAGTTTGCTTTTTTCACTGCTGAGGCACACTGGGTTGACACCTTCATTGAGCTGTCCACCAGGACACCAAGGTCCCTTTCCTGGTTTGTCGCAGAGAGTTCAGAACCCATCAGTTTATAAATGTAATTGGGGTTCTTTGCCCCAACATGCATCACTCTGCACTTACTAATGTTGAAACTCATTTGCCACTGTTTTGCCCACTCCCCCAGTGTCGAGAGATCCCTCTGGAGCTCCTCACAATCTCTCACAGTTTTCACTACCCTGTATAATTTAGTATCGTCAGCAAATTTGGCTACCTTGCTTTTTACTCCTACCTCTAGATCATTTATGAAGAGGTTGAAAAGCAGGGGTCCCAGTACTGAACCTTGGGGGACCCCACTCTTTACTTCCCTCCACTTGGAGAAGTGTCCATTTAGTGCTACCCTCTGTTTCCTGTCCCTTAGCCAGTTGCTGATCCAGGACAAGACCTTTATTCCATGACTGGTAAGTTTATTCAAGAGCCTTTGGTGTGGGACCTTGTCAAAAGCCTTCTGAAAGTCCAGATAAACAATGTCAACTGGATCCCCCTTATCCACATGCTTGTTGACACTCTCAAAAAATTCCAACAGATTAGTAAGGCATGATTTGCCCTTGCAAAAGCCATGTTGGCTCTCCTTTAGCAGCACCTTCTTTTCTATGTGCCTATTAATTCTATCTTTTAGGATGGTTTCCATCACTTTCCCTGGGACACATGTCAAACTGACAGGTCGGTAATTTCCTGGATCACCCCTGGATCCTTTTTTGAAAATTGGTGTTACATTCGCTACCTTCCAGTCATCAGGCACAAAGCCTGATTTGAGGGAAAGATTATATATTTTGGCTAGGAGATCAGCAATTTCATCTTTAAGTTCCCTGAGAACTCGTGGATGGATGCCATCTGGTCCTGGTGATTTGTTAGTGTTTAGCTTAACAAGACATGCAAGGACCTCCTCCCTGGTTATTTCTATCTGGCTTAATTCTTCGGTTTCCCTCCCTACGAAGATAGGCTCTGTTTTGGGCATGTGGCCTCTGTCTTCTTCAGTGAATACTGAAGCAAAGAATTCATTGAGTCTCTCTGCAATCTCTGTTTCCTCTTTAATAACCCCTTGCCTTCCATTGTCATCTAATGGTCCAATGGCCTTCCTAGTTGGGTTCTTACTTCTAATGTACTTAAAGAAGTCTTTGTTATTTCTCTGAGTATTTTTAGCTATACGCTCCTCAAAGTCTTGCTTTGCTTTCCTGATTGTTGCATTTGTTCTGCCAGAATTTATGTTTCTGCCTGCTGTCCTCATTCGGACAAGCCTTCCATCTTCTAAATGAGCTTTTCTTGCTCTTGATCACTTCCCGAACAGCTCCTGTAAGCCACATTGGAGTCCTCTTGGACCTGGCAGTGCCCTTTTTCCTTTTGGGTATGCATTCCAATTGAGCCTCTGTTATTGTTTTTGTAAACAGCCTCCATGCCTCTTGGAGTGTTTGGACTCTCTCAATTTTCCCTTTCAGCTTCTTTTTTACTAGTTTCCTCAACTTTGGGAAATTTCCTTTTTGAAAATTTAAGGTCTCTGTGTTAGATTTTATCAGTGACTTGCGGTCTATGATCAAGTTAAACATAATTGAATTGTGGTCACTGTTCCCTATTGGATCAGTCACATTAACATCTTGCACCAGATCCTGAGTATTACTCAGGATCAAGTCAAGGATTCTTGTACCTCTAGTTGGGTCTTCAACCATCTGTCCCAGGGAACAATCATTTAGCATATCTAGGAACTTTATCTCTTTATCATGTGCTGAACAACAGTTCACCCAGTCTATGTGAGGGTAATTGAAGTCCCCCATTATAACCAGGCTTCCCTTCTTGGATGCCTCCTTTACAACATTCTCCAACTGCCAGTCTCCCTCAAGAGTTTGGGTCAGAGGCCGATAGTATATGCCTACTGTTAGACCATCCTTGTGGCCTGGTACTCTTACCCACAGAGCTTCTAAGGATGACTCCAAATCACCTAGATATTCCAATTCATACGATTTTATCACTTCTTTGACATACAAGGCCACACCACCTCCCATTTGCCCCTTCCTATCCTTCCTGTACAGTTTGTAGCCTGGGATAACTGTATCCCATTGGTTATCATCCGTCCACCAGGTTTCAGTGATACCAATAATATCAATATTCTTATCTATTGCTAAGTATTCCAGCTCCCCTATTTTGTTCCGGAGGCTTCTGGCATTTGTATACAAGCATTTATATATGCTTTTCTGACACAGTCTTTTGTGTCCAGTTGCATTGTTAGACTGCCTCTTGCATCCTTCTGCTAGAATGCTAGTGACTAGCTCCTCTCTCTGCTCAGTAATTTTTGCATCCTCCTCACTACTCAAATACACACTTTCCCGAACCGGATGCTGCCCAGCTCCTGTCGGCTTTCCCCCAGTTATCAGTTTAAAAGCTGCTCTGCAGCCTTTTTGATGTTGAGTGCCAGCAATCTGGTCCCATCATGGTTCAAATGCAACCCATCCCTCCTGAACAGATTTGGCTTGTCCCAAAATGTTCTCCAGTTCCTGACAAATCTGAAACCCTCCTCTCGACACCACCCCCTCATCCACGCATTGAGGCTTCTGAGCTCTGCCTGCCTGATAGGTCCTGCGCGAGGGACAGGCAGCACTTCTGAAAATGCTACCTTGGAAGTCCGGGACTTCAATCTTCTTCCTAACAACCTGAATTTGGCTTCCAGGACAGACCGCTTGGCCTTCCCAACATCATTGGTACCAACGTGTACCATGACAACTGGCTTGTTCCCAGTTCTCTCTAACAATCTATCTAGATTTCTTGTGATGTCTGCAACTTTTGCACCTGGCAGGCAAGTCACCATACGGTTATCATGTGCATCACAAATCCATTTCTCTGTATTTCTAATTAATGAATCGCCTAGTACAAGGAGCCTCTCTCCTGCAATCTGTTCATCTACATGCACCTCATCAACCATATTAAGGGAGAGAACCTCAGTTTGTTCCTGTTGTTTATCTTCCTGGATCTCATCAAGTGTGATGAAGGAGAGATCATCAGGTGGAACCAGTTGTTCCTCTGTGTGTTCCTCATCAGGTGTGATGAGGGAAAGAGCCTCAAATTTATTCTGTAATTTCAGACTCTCAGAGTGATCCCCTACTCTTCTCCTCCTTTGAGTCACATTCTTCCAACCATCTCCCTCCTGAGTTAGTGAAGGGCCTTCTCCCTCAGAACTGTGCCCTGTCTCTTCTTTGTCCAGCATAGTCTGCTCCGCTCAGTCCAAGAACAGCTCAAGCTCCTTAATTTGTTGATGGTTAGATATGCGGGCCTCTAGCTGCTGGACCTTCTCTTCTAGTAGTGCAACCAGCTTGCACTTGCTGCAAGTGTAGTTCTCCATATGCTTTGGCAAGAACACAAACATGGTACAAGTTTGTGGGACATGTGTGGTACCATCTGAGCCCATTGCTCTGCACCGGTGGCCAGTACTGACCTGACAGGGCGATGGGAGCGGTGGGTTACTTCCCCCGTTGCTGCCCTGTGAGCACCAGGGGGTCGGACTACCATCCCAGACCCCCACGCTCCGCATTACGGGCTACTGCCCCGTGTTAAAGAGAATGCCGGAGTACACTCCCGAACCCTGCTCACGAAAGACCGGGCTACTGCCCTGCGAGCACAAGAACATTGGGCTACTGTCCACTAATCCGGTCAGAGGATAGACTCCGAACCAGTTGGACCACTGTCCAAGAACATGACTGGTAAAAGACCGGACCACTGCCTGATCACAATAAGGGGGTGTCGGACTACTGTCCCCAAACCCTATTCAGCCAAAAACCGGGCAAACGTCCAGTCACCACAAGGGTGATGGGCGACTGTCACGGAACACAGGCACCAAACTATGGGCAAATGACGGCCTAATGTCCCCACCCTGCTTGGTCACATACCGGGCTACCGTCCCGTGAGCCAAAGGAAGTGGGACTACTGGCCAAGCACCATGTATGCATAACCACCAGGCTGCTGCCCTGTGAACACTAGGGGTGTTGAACTGCTGTCCCCCAAACCATCTACCGCGAAACACCAGGCCAGGGCCCCGTAAACAGACCACCGGGCCAGGTGGACGTGACAGTAGGCAAATTCCGGTTTACTGTCCAGTGAGCAGACTGCCGGCCCTGGTAAATACAGGATGCGCACCAACCCATCGTCAGCATGATAGATGGGCCCCTAAAGGTCATACAATCAGAACCCCATGGCCAGCGAGGACCCATCAGGACAAGTTGCTACGTCTGTCGAGGGGCAAGTACGAGCCCACGCTAAATGCCAATTGATCCCACCCAAAGTTGGACAGGGGGCCCCAATGCACCTCGGGAAGGGAGCAATCCCTGCCCCTCCATCCTGCGGGATACCGCCTCCAATGTGCAAAAGCGCGGAGCCCCGACTGCATGCTCTTCGGTTACAAGGCAGCGTAGCGGACTGACCAATTGACACCGCAGCAATGAACTCTCCACGCTCACCCCCGCATCTCCGGTTGTACATGTGCTGAAAGAGAAAAGGAAAGAACAGACCCAGCAAGGAGGCCACTGTGCCACGGGAACCAGTCAATCGAAAGCAGATGGATTCCTGCCATCCCCTGAGCCAGCTCCCATCATATGGCCCTTGTGGGACAAATACATTGCCCAATGGACTCTAGCAAATCCAAAGCAGCGAGGGTGGCCCAGATCACAGTAAAAAATGACATTATGTCGGGGGGGGGGAGGTTGCATCACGGTGTAAAGAGAGAACCATGAGAAGTACTAAACTCGGCTAACTAGGACACCAGGCAAGGGCAGGGCCAGTACAAGTAGATTGCTAGTAAACACTGAGAAGGGCCCACATGTATGTCAGCAGGCCGAACGGGCGATGGTAGCCAAGGACAGACCCGACCCGATTGCCTATCCCACTAAGCGTCCATATTTCCTAGGGAGTGTAAAAGAGCTATCAGCCCCGGAGTGAGGGGCTGGAACTGGGAATAGCTGCGAGGAGAAAGCATCAACAACACCCTTGGTAACACCTCGACCTGGTACCTAATCAACCTACTTCCCCCCAGTAAGTAAAATTAGGTTCCGTGGTAATTGCCCCCAAATCCATGCATCCTCAAAAATGCACATTCTACCATATGCACTGAGTTGTGCAGGCACTTTATTCATCAAATGCAAGCCCCAAGTAACCTCGCAAATGCACAAACCCTTGAGATAGGAGACAGCTGGCTTGGTAGTAACATACGTGGAAAGGATCCAGCGGTCCAATCACAACAGAAGCCAAACGTGAAGATGGCAGATAGCCCAGTGAGTTATGTACCTGTTGTGTAATCGGGCACATGTTAAAGTTGCTAGGGCAGTGCATTTGCAAGAGGAAAATGGGAGTTCCCCACCACCAAGAAACTGGTAAAAAACCCTTGCACGGGGCATGCATATTGTGCCAATGAAAGTCCGGTGATTGGCTACACTTTGGATCCCGTTCCCATAAATTAAGTACCTGTTTCTTGCAAAGATTGGTCAGTTATGGTCATCCAGCAGGTCGCCACCTTGTGCCAAGGAGCCACGGCCGGGGAGGGGGCACTATATAAGCAACCCGGGAAACAAGGCCAGGCTGGACCAGATCTATACTTGTCACTCCGTACATGTAGCCAAGAACGCGCTAAGCCTGGGTCTCCTCCATTATGCCACGGTCCAATGCTAGCTAGTTTATAGCCACGCTGCAGCAAGAGTCAGGCATGAACGGTTCCCTGTGACTGTATAGCCATCTCCATGCCTGGAACGCCATGCAAGCTCATCTCGATATTTCATTTCATTTCATTTCATTTATTCGATTTATACCCTGCCCTACTCGACCAGGGCCGACTCAGGGCGGCTTACAACAAGTAAATCAAATACAGTATACAAAAATTACAACTGGTACAGTGTTACAATACAGCAAATTAAACAATAAAATATGGAATAAACATTTAAGTTCTAACATAACAAAACAGTTACACGATACCTCGGCTACTAACGTCCCCCCAAAACATAGCCCCATGGCTCGCAAGTCCTTAACGGAGCCAAAGAAGAGGATGATCCGACTCCAAGGCAACTGAGACCAGGAAAAACACTGGCATTGGCTACTCTGATAGTAGCAGCTTTTCAAAGTCCCGCCGCGTAACGCCGGTCAACTGTGCTCCAACCTCCCCCGCCGGGCGGGGCGGGGGAGGGAGCCGGTGATGGAACTGTGGCTCCAGTGATACTGTCAATTAAAGACTTGTTGCTGTTTGGTTCATCGCTGCCTGGAGTATTGCCTGCAAGCACCAGACACAACAGCATCTGACTGTGAAAAGGACTTAGGAATTCATCTCCTTACAATGTTATCCAGGAAAAGGAAAATGGGAGCCCATGTCGTCCTGCGGGACTCGGGAATCGAACTGCTGACCTTCTGCCTCCCTGTCAGCGTCTTAGCCACTTGAGCCACTGCAGACATAATCAGGTTGAGAAGTCATAGGCAAGCTGCACGCCCCCAGGGTGTCCCCAGATGGAACTGGTAGGCAACTCCTGAGCGCTGGACGCTCGTGAACCCCAGGAAAGGGCCAAAGGCCTCCTTTGCTAGCAAGCCAGGCCTGTCCAACCCTAGGGGCGGTGCCCATCTCTGTCCACAGCAGTGGTTCCCAAAGTGGGCCCCACGCCCAACAGGGGACCTCAATTCCCAGAAGCCCAAGCCAGTATATTGGCTGATCAGTGCTCTGAGGAATTGACTTAGGCCTTCAGGAAATGGAGTCCAAAAACCAAAGTTCGGGAAACACTGGTCTACAGCAAAGGAGCCGGCCCTGTCCACATATGCAAATATCTCCCGTGGCCACATGGCAGGCATGACTGGACACCGGAGAGCATGGAACATATAATTTTCCCCACAAAGCAGTGCACAATCATCTACTTGCGATTTGTTGCAGTCAAACAGCTAGGCCGGCAGGAACTGGGGCAGAAGACAGGAGCTCACTCGACCTGCTGCACCTGGGTGCTGTCCGAAAGGCCACCCAGGTGCTGCCATGGCGCTCGGCTCAGGACGGGCACCGACGCGGCCTCTATGCAGGGGGCGGCTCAGGGCTGCGCTGGCGCGCATGGGAATCATGCAGGTGCGGCACTGCCAGGCACGGCCTTAAGGCAGAAACTGGCGGGAACCCAGCCGGGGATGCTCGGCTCGCCCCCCACGAGCCCCGGGGTCGGGGGGAGCGAGCTTGGGCACCGGGACGGGCCCCAGTGCATGGCACAGGGCACGTTGGCACCAGGGCGCTGCCCAACATGGTGTTCCTCCTTGGTGCCATGTGCGCCAGTGAAAAGCGTAGTCCGAACCCGTTCCTGGGCAAGGTCCACGCTGCCAGGATGATCTGGGGCTCGTCGGGGGAAGAACCCCCCAATGGCACCCAGATCACGGCCAGGCCGCCTGCAAGGTGAGGGCAACTCGGCCGTGCGAGGCGTGGGGCCCGGGCCACTGCCAACCGGGAGCGATGACCCCATGGGATTGAACCCGTGACCCCGGCGGGTAGAGAGCCGCGTGGCTGGCAGCCATGAGGAACTCTGCCATGAGCCCGCTCCTGGGCCAGAGGCAAGCGGAGATTGGCTGGGTGCCACAATACATGCGGGGCCCAGCCGAATTTGCAAGAGCCGGGGCTTTGGCTCAGTCACCCCTTATAAGGGGTAGCTGGCCACGCCCCCGGCTCCATTTTGTTGTGCCCGTGCCTCAGGGGCGGGGCCAGCAAAGCACACGGCGGCTGTTTTGGCACCACGCGTTCCTTCAATCCAGCAGTAGACAGGGTGTTTAAAACAAAATATTTATGAGATAAGGTACCCCATGCACTATTCAGGCCATTCAAAGCTTTAAATAGTGTTGAAACTACCCACTTGTATTTAGGCAAAAAAAAAAAGGCACCAGTAAACAATAGACATGACATAGAGTATCACATACCCTCAGCAGTCAGCCTAGCAAATATTAACCTGCTAGTTAGTCAGCGGCTGCTACTCATATCCGAGTATACATTTTTTTCTAGAAATCATTTTCAGGGGAAATGCCACTGGCGTGAATTTGTTTAAGGTGGATCCCAGCTTGCCATGAAGTGATCAGCACATTGTGGTCATGGAGCCATCTCCTGCGGCACGTATGAAATGAGACGTGCAGGATTTAACACTGGGACTGCGATGGACTGCTGCAGCCTTGAGGATATTAACAAGGTACACCTTCATAGCTAGTCCATCTTGCATGATCTCTTCTGCATCCATGATTGTTGGGAATCGGAATAGCGAAGTGGTTCCTCCTCCACTTATTTTGCTGTTGTGCCCAATCAAATGGTTTCCAGTGGCATTTCCTCCACTGAGGGAATCATCACCCCACCTAAAGGGGTTCATCTGCCCATAGCCATTGGCTCCTTTAGGGAGTCATTATTTACCGCCACCCAACACTCAGCGTTGAGTGTTGGCTGTATGGTCTACTCCATTATCGTAGTGGGATGTCCAGCCAGACATATGCTAGTTAGTAAGACTAGAGTTAAATCATGATTTTCTACAGAAAGATTCATAAAGGCATAAAAGGGTTTACTATCATGTTTACTGCTTGCCTCTTCCCTGCCGGGGTTTTTATTTAATCCTGCCCGGGTGCCCTTCTTTTTAAGGGGATTTTATGGACGTTTTTAGAGAATTTTATAGTATTTGGTTTTAATTAGTATTGGTATGGGATTTAACTGATGTTGTGAGCTGCCTTGGGTCACTTAGGTGAAAAAGGTGGTTATATAAATCCAATAAATTAATAAATAATACTTAGTTTCTTGTACAGATGTATCTCTCAACAATCTTCTTCTATTTACTGAATCATTTGAAATTTACCACTTAAGTGATGAGGAGTTGACCCTGTGTACATAGATTTGCAAAGGAGCAATGGAATTAAGGTATTTTTCTCAACTCTGCAGGTTTGGATTAGGAAAAGGCACGTGAACTCTGCAAATTCACAGTTTTCAGAAGGGTAGGTAAAAGTAAAGGTCGCCCTTGCTCAAAAGCCCTTGCTCAAAAGCCAATCGTATCTGACTCTAGGGTTCAGTTCTCATCTCTGGATATAGCCAAAGAGCCAGCGCTGTCTGCATCTGCAGACATTTCTGTGGTCATGTGACAGGCATGACTAGACATCGGAGTCCTTGTCAAAGTGTTACCTATTTATCTACTTTCAATTACTTGCTTTCGAACTGCTAGGCTGAGACAGAGACAGAAACTCACTCCATCGTGCAGTACTTGGGTCTTGACCTTCCGGCCATGAAGTTCAGCGTCTTAACCACTAAGCCATAGCAGTCTCTTGAGCATTCATGATAATACCTTCTAGATAGAAAAACTGTTCAATAATCATAAGAATGGATTAATAAGATTTATTTATCAAAAACTTTTAACATTGCATAGATATACAGCCTCATGCTACATAATTAACTTATCCTTATTTAATGATAAATAACTTTTAGATTATAATGTATCTTAAAATAAAAACTAACTTTAGATAGATTTTCCCTCAAAAAGCATTTTATTTAACATTTTGAAGTGGCAGCCATTTTAGTCTGTGCAAGCATATCACAAAGTAAATAAAACATAACAAAAGAGAAAAAATGTAGTGCACCTGAAGATTTTTTAAAATAGTAGTTAATATTTAAGGTACCACAAACTTTTTGTCTCTTTTACCTTTCTTGTTTTGTTTTATTTAAAAATCCAATTGAATTAAAAATATATGATTTAAATAATTTTAAGTAATTTTCAAGACCCATAAAAGTTCTCATTTTTAGACCTGAACAAGGCAAATCAGAGAATAAACAAAACAAAAACACTGTAGCACTTTAGAGACTAACTGCCATATTTCAATGTGAGCTTTTGTGGATCAAGCCCACCCCACCAGACTCTCATGGCATCAACCTATACATATCAGGTACAATAACAAATAAAATGTTTTCCATTAAATAAAAGTGTTGTGTTGTTGTGTGTTTTGAAAAACACTGCATTTTGCACAGAATACAAGATGTTTGTTAAATAGAAAGCACATTCTACCAAACACTATCAAAATGTCAAAAATTCAGAAAAGCACTCAATGGGGATATTACTTCTGAAATGCTTCACTCCTAGATCTGATATTTAAACACACAAATGCAGAGAGTGCCAAAATGTATACACATTTCAAGAAAGGGAATTTTTAAATTAAAATTGTAATACTCAATATACCAATAACAAAAGATGAATACAAGTCACATTTGACTTCAGCAATTACAAGAGATGTTCAAAGCAGCGACCATGAGTGCCCAGACACTTCTGATTATGGTGAATTACTGCTTGAGCAATGTTGACCAAAGTGTCTACTTGTATTCCTAAGCATGCCATTTCAATTCCATCCCAAAGTACCACCAGTATAGCCAGTTTTCTACAATGCACAACATTGCAGGCGCACCCCCCCAATAACGGACACAGACAACATTGAAAGTGGATAACAGCAAAGGGCCACATTTATTGATTCAATGCCCTAGTCCGAATTATAAATTTGTATTGGTAAAACGACCAATCATAATTCCTAAGGCAAGCAGGCCGAAGTAACACTGGTAAGGTACCACCCCAAAATTGCCAACGGCAATTGGTTACAATGTATCAATTTGTATCAATTTGTTTGTTAACAACAAACAAATTGTTGACCGTAGTCAATAACTAACTCATGACCCCACCCTCTGACGCGTATCCGTGAAATCACAGGGGTGATGCATGCTGGTTAGCAATCGTCATCACCCCATCGCCTGGTTCGTCGTTGACCGGACAACGTTTAACTAATTTATTCCTGTCTAGTGTTGTCCAGTCAATTGCGAACCTGCCGGATACTTGTGGGTCATACTGTTTACCTTACCAGTGCTACCCGCCCATGTGACCAAAGTCAAGTAGGAACGAAGAAAGACCCCTATATCAAACCATAGCGACAGTGTGGGATGGGCAAAAAAGCCAGGACCCGAAGCCAATATGGGTCCCAACCAAAAATTCCCACCCGGCCCCGAAGCGACCATAATCACACTGTTAACTAGGGAGGGGGTGGAGGGGAAAAAACTTCTCCGCTCCGTCGCTGAGGCAAAATGGCAGCTCAGCTGCCTCGTGGCCACCCCTTTTATAAGGGAGCTGGCCACGCCCCTAACTACCCGGATTCTCTGTCCTGTGGGGGGGGGGCCCGCAAAGGGCGCGGCGGCCATTTTGGCGCCGCGCTTGCATTGCAGGCGCACCCCCCCAATAACGGACACAGACAACATTGAAAGTGGATAACAGCAAAGGGCCACATTTATTGATTCAATGCCCTAGTCCGAATTATAAATTTGTATTGGTAAAACGACCAATCATAATTCCTAAGGCAAGCAGGCCGAAGTAACACTGGTAAGGTACCACCCCAAAATTGCCAACGGCAATTGGTTACAATGTATCAATTTGTATCAATTTGTTTGTTAACAACAAACAAATTGTTGACCGTAGTCAATAACTAACTCATGACCCCACCCTCTGACGCGTATCCGTGAAATCACAGGGGTGATGCATGCTGGTTAGCAATCATCATCACCCCATCGCCTGGTTCGTCGTTGACCGGACAACGTTTAACTACTTTATTCCTGTCTAGTGTTGTCCAGTCAATTGCGAACCTGCCGGATACTTGTGGGTCATACTGTTTACCTTACCAGTGCTACCCGCCACACGGAGGGGCTTCACAGAAGACCTGACGCCCCCCCCCCCCAGACCGTCAGCTCGGTCAACAGGCCTGCTCGCCAGTCACCCAACAGGAGGTCCATACCTCCTCGCGACAGATGGACCCCATCCCCTGCATACAAGTCATAATTTGTAGACTAATATCGGGGCGATGACTAACCCGTCCCCAAGCCCTGGTGGTAAGAAACCGCGCCACTGCCTTATTGACCGCGCGCCTAGCTCGGTCAAGAGCCAGGAGGTTAACGCCCCCTCTGTAAGAGTAGCGCGGAACAATGTCCGACCAAACCAGGGCTGTGGCAGGCCAGACATAATGCAAGTAGGCGAGTACCTCGCAAATCGCATGCTTGAGCGATAAGCCGGTGACCTGGCCCCAATCATTGCCCCCCAGGTGGATGATTAGAATGTCAGGCGGGTCAGCCCCCAGGCCAGAAAAAAGGAAAGGCCGCAGCTCCCGCCATAACATCCCAGGCTTACCATGCCATGCGAGACTGGCGTGGTCACCCAGTCCCAGTCGGGGTCCACTCTGTCGCCGCAGCGTAACGCGCTGCCCTGAGCACATAGCTGTGGCCCACCAGCCATACTGTCACCGGTGTAATACGACACCCAGGGTCTGTAAGAAAATTGAGAAAAAGGGAGGTAAGGTGACTGGATTGGTACTCATGGCGGGAGTGGGCGCACATAAAACTGAAAACATTGTGAGCCCCACCTCCCCATGCTGCGTATGTCAGCCCCAGAGTACCCAAAAGCAGCTGCTGTAGAGGCTGCACCCATACGGAACGAATGTGTGCCATAACGGGCACCTGGTAGGCCCACCCTGGTGAGGGCTCCGGCTGTCACCTTCCAAAACTGAAATTTAGTAAGGGGAGACCCATCTTGGTGACAGAAAAACGGGCCGTGGTGCATGCCACGCAGTGCCAGGTATTCCTGTAGGGCACCAACCGGACAGATGTCTGCCAAAGAACACCGTAGCAGTCTTACTCCACTGCCTACGCCATGCTGATCTGTTTTAGAGGAGCGAATCCTCAACTGGGCCCAGTCTTTGGCAACATAGACATCTCCGCGTTCCAGTGCCCTACCACTTGCATCCGCCTTAGACAGCATCACGAGTTCGCTGACGCGGAGCGCTCCAAAAAATGCCACCGTTGTGGCTGCATGAAAATGGGCTGCCTCATAATGATCAAAACAGAGGCCTGGCCAGCCCCGGGCCAACTGGGTAAGAACCCCTGGGGAAATAGGGTGCCAGTCGTCCGGGCAACGCCCGCGCTCGCGCACCCACCCCTCCAAAACATGTCTCACACGGAAGTCAGAGGTGGTATCCACATGACCCCCTACTTTGGCCATAAAAGCCAACGCCGAGAGCTTGGATGCTATGGTGCGAGGTGCAAGGCCCTGTGCATGCAGGTGAACCATGAACCGCAGAACATGGTCCACCGGGATAGGCCAGGTCTCTGGCAAGTGAAATTGAGTAGCAAAAGCCCTATACGAAGTGAATGCTTGTTGATACGCCTTACGCGTGCGTGGTGCTAGCGACAGGCCAATCGCCCGGTTCACCTCTCCTTGCCAATAGTCCACATCTCGTCCGGGAGTGGCGAGGGAAATTCCTCCGCATCCGGGGCCAAGGCGCGGAACCGGGAGATCTGCAGGCGGGACAAAGCGGCAGCAATATCGTTATTAACCCCTGGGACATGCCTGGCCCTGAACAAGACGTTGAGGCACAGGCAGCGCAGCACAAAATGGCGCACTAGATCCATGACTCTGGGCGATTTAGAAGTCTGTGCATTGACAATGTGTACAACGGCAGCATTGTCGCACCAGAAATGCACCACCGAATTAGCCCACTGTTCGCCCCATAGCATCAAAGCCCCCAGAATGGGAAAAAATCCCAGGTATGTGAGATCCCGCAGGCGACCTGTGCCTGCCCATGCCGGTGGCCACCCACCATAGGCCCACTTCCCATTGAAGTACATCCCATAACCCAGGGATCCTGAGGCATCAGACTGGATCTGGAAATTGGGGGATGCCAGGAGGTCAGACCTCCAAAATGAGACCCCATTAAACTCCCTCAGGAATTGCAACCAGACGAACATGTCTGCCCTGATACCCCGGGTAAGCCTGACTCTGTGGTGGGGCCTGGATAACCCTGCCATGGCGTCGCATAAGCGCCGGGCGAAAGCCCTGCCCGGTGCGACCACCCTGCAAGCAAAATTGAGGTGCCCATGTAGCACCTGCAGTTCCCTCAGGGATGCCTTACGCTTGGCCAGCAATTCCGAGATAAGGGTCACTATCCTGGACACCTTATCACCCGGTAACCTAGAAGCCTGCACTACTGTATCAATCTCAACCCCCAGGAATACTAGTTCGGTCAACGGGCCCTCGGTCTTTTCGGGCGCTAAAGGGACACCAAGTTCCTGCATTAGCGTCTGAAATGTAGTGAGGAGACGTGCACACGTGTCCCAGCCCCGTTCACTCCCGAATAAAAAGTCATCCAGGTAATGGGCTACAGACCGGGACCCTGACCTGCGGACGAAAGCCCACTCCAGTAAGGTACTAAAACGCTCGAAAGCCGAGCATGATATGGAGCAGCCAAAAGGCGTGGCCTTATCAAAATCATACTCCCCTTTAAATTTAAAACCCAGCAATTCAAAGTCGCCCGGGTGCACCGGCAAGAGGCGAAAAGCTGACTTAATGTCGCACTTGGCCAGCAAGGCACCCGGGCCACACGAGCGCACCATGCGCAGCGCATGGTCGAACGATGTACACCTGACCGAACAAAGGTCATCAGGTATCGCATCGTTGACCGATCGGCCGGCTGGGTAGGACAAATGATGAATAAGGCGAAACTCACCTAGGGACTTTTCGGTAACCAAACCCAATGGCGAAACCTTAAGGTTGGGAAAAGGGGGTGCGGGGAAAGGTCCAGCGACCCTGCCCGCGTCTAATTCCTTTTTAATGCTGGCCGCGGCCACCTCCTCCCTTCCTCTGAGGGATAAAAGGTTGGGAGCATCCTGAGGGGAACTATCACCCATAAAAGGGATACGAAATCCCTGCTTAAAACCTTGAATGAGATACTCTCTGTCTTCTCCCCTTGGGTACGATGCGAGCCAGCGCTCCAGCATGTCCACCTTAATTGGGGAGGGGGCCTTTCGGAGAACTAGTTCCATCCGTGGCAGGCTTGCCAGCCCACTGTCCACTCCTCCCTCTGCCTCGCGCCCCCCCAGGCTTGGGACAAGCAGAGGCTGCATGGGGACCAGAACATGTGGGACACTCATGCTTATACCTGCAGTTCTCCGGCTGCAGGAACCATTGGACGAGAAAGTCCAGCACAGCAGGCGGGCTAGAACCCCCTGCCCCGCCGGTTGGCGGGTAACCTGCGCTGGAGCTGCTCGCTGGACCGCATGTCCACAATGGTATCTATCCCCCGGGGCAGGATGTGTGGGTGTCATATACAAGAGCCACAGTCTCTGGCACGGCTCATCCCATCTCATCTCGGGGTGGAGGGGAATCCTCATACGGAATTCCTCATCATATGCTAGCCATGAGGGGCCCGGGAAATCTACCATCGCCCTATATATGTTGTCCAAATATTGGACCATGGGAATAGCTAGATCCGGCCGCGCCCTCAAATATACCGCCATGTATATTAAATAAGCGGGGAGCCAGTTGGCCCAGGTACGCGGCGGCTTACGGCGGCGTGCCTGCTCCTTGCCCTTCTCATCCTGACCCTCCCTTTCTTCCTTAGTGGGCTCTCTGTTCAGGAGTGAGAAGATATCTACGTACTCCCCTCGCCATATCTTTTCTCTGGTAGCCTGTGCCAAGTGATCACCCAGTGGCAAGGAATACCCTGCCGTCGGCAAAGCCGAAAAGGGGATAGCTGGCCTAGCAAAAGGGGCCTGAGTTAACCCTGCCACCCCAAGTACGTTCCCAGCAGTGTAAGAACCGAGGCCCACCCCAGTGGGCATGGTGGCAGTAGTTGTCGCTGGGTGGGTCGCCAGCGGCGTAGCCCCTGCACCACCCGCGCGAGGCCAAGGCCACTGAAAGGTCCCCCTTATATTGGGAATGTGTGTGGATGTACTCGTTTGCACCATATACTCACATGCTGCACCCCCGCGGGCCGCCCCCACCGGGGGTTCTGGCCCACTGGGGGCGTCGGAGCTCACGACCGATGTAGAGCTCATCACCGGGGCTTGACCCGCACCAGGTTGCTGGCTGGGGAGCTGCGAGGCAGTGGCCGGAGCCGCGCCACCCGCCTGCAGCAGCTCAACCCTCGCTGCCGGCCGTTGTCCTGCTGCCGATAGCGCCTCAAAAGGTACCCCAAAAGGGGCGCCTGCCTGACTGGCCCGGGCCAAAGACGCCTCCAAGGCCGCAATACGGGCCAGTAAGGTGTCTACATTGACCACGGGCAAAGAGCCGGCCGGCCCGCCTGACCCTTGCATGGGGGCAGGTCCCTGCACCCCATGACCCATATATGGCCATTGGCCAGGACCGAAGCCCGGTAGGGCTGGTGAGGAAACCTGCCAAGGCAGGGCGCCGGGCCACCCCCCAAGGCTAGAGGGCCCCGGGAGAGGGCAGGAGGAGGAGCGGTGTCCACCGCTCGCGGGCCGCGGGCCGGAGCGCCCTCCGCGCCCGCACTCTGATCGGGCCAAGGGGCGATAGACCCCAAGCCAACAGCCCCGGCCGGGGATGGCAAAGGTGGCCGTTGAGGAGGCGGCACCACGGTCCTCCGACCTGGGTTGCGCCTCCTAACAGCCCGAGCTGAATTCGCAGCAGCCTTCTTTTTGGAAGGCATCTCACCGCAGCAAAAAAGGGAAGCTAGCTAGGCAAAATCGACCCAAAAGGCTTCCCGGTGATACCAACGAGCGACGGAGGCACAGGGAAAAAACTTCTCCGCTCCGTCGCTGAGGCAAAATGGCAGCTCGGCTGCCTCGTGGCCACCCCTTTTATAAGGGAGCTGGCCACGCCCCTAACTACCCGGATTCTCTGTCCTGTGGGGGGGGCCCGCAAAGGGCGCGGCGGCCATTTTGGCGCCGCGCTTGCATTCTATAAGGTCTCGCATAAGTAGAGATCAAGGGGTGTTAAGTCAGGAGAACATGGGGGAAACTCAACCATACTTCTTTGTCCTATCCATTGTCTTGATAATGTACCCTGTATAATGTACCAATGACGAACAGTGTGTAATATTCTATGTAATATTTTCTTGTTTTCATATAATCACTTTTTGTGTATCTTCACACAGCAAGTTTGCAATATGAAAATCACGGAAAGACAGAAACAGATTTCTCCTCAGTTACATCATCCTCCCATTTCATTATAATAAAAAGAACATTCATTTGATACATATTAGAACACAATTATCATACAGAATAAAATTAGTAAAATCCACAAGCAAACAAAAAAATCATATTAAAGCTTGGCTTGAGCAGCTGTAGCATCTAATATTTCTGTCCAGAGTGATTCTAACTAACAATAGGGAAATGTCAAATTCCTATCACTCAAAACTAGCTTGCAACAAGTGACAAAGGCTATTTGCTCCTTGTCATGGGACAGCTACTCAGTAATATGATAAGACAGCCCAGAGAAACAAGTTTAAACTATCCAGCTTGTTCTTTCTGCTCAGAGAATAGGTATGTATAGAACAGGATGTCTTTCCTATTTGTCAGTATTCTCAACCATGTAGGGATACTTTTACTACAGTGAAGCAATACGAAGATTGCATAAATTAAAATGGGACTTATCGGTAATTTTACAATGGTCAAACAGCAATAAAAATTAAACAGAAAATTAGTAACCTGTGGGATATTTAACTAACAACATATCTAGATGGGAGCATAGCCTGTTCTTCTGAGTTGTCAGGGGTCATACTGGGCTCCATCCATTCACATTTTGCAGATGCTAGAGTACCAGTAGCCTCCTCCTAATTTTTTCAATACATCAGTGAGTTCTACTCTCCCTCCTCACTCACACAATCTCCTATACACCATTCCCAGCATCTACAGAAACTGTAGATGTAATTTCCCCCATCCTAGCCAATCCTTATAGTACATCATTTTTGGAGGATAGAAAAAAATTCTCCTTTTCTCCTTTTATAGCCAGTCAAAACCACAGCTGTGAGCAGATTTTCAATTGGTGATAAAAGGGGGAAATGAAGAAAACATTTTTGTATCCTCCTGAACAATCTAGTACTGTTCTACAATAATCAGCTAGGAGGGAATTAATTACAAACCTCAACCTTCATCAAACTCCTACACATGTTCTTAAGCCATTTTACCAGAGACTCAGAATTGTGGCAATTCTTTACTGAAATATACATTTCATTGATTTGAAACAAATCAGGTGATTTCTTAACCTTCTTTGTTGGAACAAACAGCACATGTATATCCTTTTGTTGCCAGACAGAATCAGCTTGGTCACCACATAACCAATGGCACATTATCAATAAAGATTAAATATTATGACAAAACACTGTATACTCAAATGAGAGCTTTCACCTCTGCCTGTTGGCTCACAATCTATGCAACCAAATTCATTAATGTTTTCAGCTCACCCAATAAGAATGGGGACATATTCATTAGCCCTGCCTACCTTATTGTCATTTCACTGCCATATCCATCCATGCACCACATGCTAGAAAGCCAACATCTGTAGTAGGAAGACTGATCTATATATGACAAAACAAAATTATACATGAATGCTCCCCTGTTTCAGTTTTTCACTCAGCACATGGAAAAAGAAACATCAGAGTGAATAAGTACATCTACTCTGCTCCTACATTTCTAATAATGTGAAGACTGGAAATCATGTGAGGATTAGAAATGGCTATGAAATCTCAGTACTTAAATGACTTTTCAAGCAATACTATATAACACACCTACATAGAATCAAGCACACATATATTTTGTCCAGTAAGAAAAAAATCAACACTGGAAATCATTATTTGTAGTCAGTAGTGACAGTTGAAGCAGGAGATAGAAAAACTGTATTCTCTCTTTCAAAATAAGACCAGGAGCAGAGTGTGATGCTGATAATGAACTATCAATATTCAACATCAGACTAAAGGTGAAAGAGAATGCTGGTGCCAAAATATATATTACTGTACTCTTTTTACCATCTTATAAAATATCAAAAATAGTTCCACTCTTTTCTGTGCTTTAGGTAAAGAAGATCTGTTTACTTGGCAGTTGCATTGGCAAGACTGGTATGGAAATCTAAAGCACTCAAATTTTTGTTCCTTTGATACTCCCTGGAAGCACTGGATTAAGAAGAGACAAATTAGGAAAAGTTTTTTTACAATACCTTAATGGCATGAAAGCTGTTGCAACCCATGCAAGACACAGCATGTCTGTACAATTGGGTGTGTGTGGGTGTGTGTGTTATGTTCCTTGAGTTGCCACTTAGATAGCCACACAGTTAGGTTCTGTGTACCTATATTACATGGTTAGAAGCTGGGACTCTTATTTTCTGTTTGGGTAGAACGAGAAACTACTTGAGCATGTTTGGAAAGATAAGGCCTTAATTTTACAATATAACTCTTCCTGGCTTCTGCATGACAACCCTTATATAAGATTATCCAAGTGTAATGTCCATAGTCTCAAAGAAATGCCCTGTCCCCTCTTCCCCAATTTAAAAAACCTCAAAAGCACCGTCTTGCTCCTCATGAGAGTATACGAAGAAAATTTCCATGTTTTTGGTACATGCAAGGAATTCAAAGTACAGTGGTACCTTATACAACAATTTTAATCCATTCCACAGGGCTCATTGTTGTACGGAACAATTGCTATACAATGTATGCATCGTATAGCAATTTTCCCTATGGGATGCATCGTACAACGATATTATTATTTTTGCTAAGTGGTTTTTCCGATTGAAAAATTGTTGTACAATTTTTTCCATAGGTGAAAATTGTTATGCGGGATGCCATTTTTTCCCCTCAAAACCTAATTTGTATGCGAATTCGTTGCTATACGGGACGATTGTTGCATGAGGTTCCACTGTATCAATCTAATTTACATTTATTTACATTTGGGGGATGTGATGCCTTTTCTAGAATTAAAATATCTCAATGCAAAAAAACAAACAAACAAACAACTTGGCAGAACTGATCCCATATCCACTAGAGGGCATGAGGAAGCTTTTTTGAGTAAAAAGTAAAATTAAAATGCATTGTGAGGTCCCCCAAGTTCCAAGTGCAGGCTTGTATGCCCTTGAACTTATGGAAGTTGCCTATTCCTGAATTACAGACATTTGATGTTCTGGTAAAAATACGAAGCAGCCAGCATAACAGGGCCAAACAACTTTATTAGGCAGTCAGAACATATGACCCAATGGCGCAGCACTGCTCAATATATACACTCAGAAATGGATACATTTGGGTGGGAAGCGACAGGAAGGGGAGTGGGGTAACTGGGAGGTTATCGGACCGGAGTGAAGACTGTACATGCTACATAGTTTTGGGGGGAACGCAGTCCCGCGATATTTCAAGACCAAGAAGAAGGAGACAAAATGGAGGATCGTACTTATCCCAATTATTTCACAAAATGTTACAGCAAGACATCAACTGGGTTTTAAAACTGTGTTTGTGTAGGCACATTGCTCGGTAACTCAAAAACCAATATTCTGCCAGTACTAGTATCACTGAACAAAATTCAGCTAAATACGGTGCCAGTGTATTTTCTATAGAATGTTGAAAAAACACTAATTTTGCCACCTTTCATGAGTTAGGAAGAGGTAGAAAAAAGGTAAAAGAAGTTATCATACCAGGCGCATAGAACTCTTTGATCCTTTGCTAGTGGATAATTCAAGACTATGATTACAGTTTTGCAGTTTTAACATATCCAGGGCCATCAGATATGTCCCTGTGGTACTTCATTACAGGGCAGTACCACTATCTGTCCCTGTCAACTCACATGCAATGCTCTAAATGCAAAACATTTAGATTGTACTTTGCCTGTGTTTAGATTGTCCTGCATATTCATTGCTGCTTGGCTTCACAGGTCCTTGACTAGAATAGCCCCATTGAGTCATTGGGTATTTTGATGACTCAACTCCTCTGCTTATTGATCATACCTGTCAAGTATCCTGGATTGGCTGGGATTTCCCATAATTCAGCACCGCAAACTCTACTTTCCTGCCGCCATCCGCTGCCATCCCATAATTTGACGGCAGGGAAAGTAGTTACTGCACATCCCCTTCTGCACAGAACCCTTCTACACATGCGTAGAAGGCTTCTGTGCATGCGTAGAAGGGTTCTGCGCAGAAGGGGACTGCACAGAACCCTTCTGCGCATGCGTAGAAGGGTTCTGCACATGAGAAGAAGGGTTCTGCGCAGGTCCCATATTCTCCGGAGCCATGCTTGACAGGTATGTTATTGATTCAGTGAGACAATTCTAGTTGTGACCTACTATGTTAAGGAACAGAATTTGACTATGGTAACTTCGAAGTTTTCTCTATCCTTGAACATAAGAATGCAATCACTATATAAAACAGTATACCATATCGCTGTATCAAAAAACAGTTGGAGACCTTGTGTAAGGCCAGAGTGAGTTCAAAATGGAGACACCCTGGTTGTACAAGTCTGAATGAAGGAGGCCTGGAATGCACCATTTTCTTGGCACGGGGAAAACATATTTTCCCTGGATAATTGCTCTGCACCTATGCAAAGGTGTTATCAATTCAGGTGGCATTTCTCCCGTCTAACACCACCAGGCATCTGCCACACTCCCACTACAATCCTGAAGGGGAGAGGGGAGACCGAAATTGGGAAAGTGAGGGGGAGAGAGACATCAAAAAGGAACATCCCCTTATTTCCATGTGGGGCTCATGATTGATTTCCATACCTGGAGTGACAAAATGACACAGCCTAATGGGTTCCTGAGTGAAGGAAAAGACTTAAAAATGCTGAAAGTGAAAGTACTTCACTGTGTGGATTAATCATGTAGCCATTGGGCAAAACAGCTGACGTACGAAAGCCCTGCTTGTCTTCCCAGTTAGGCTTTTCTTAATTTTCATGTGCTCTGAGTGATGTTGATCTATTTTGCCTTTTTAACAATCTATTTTTTTGGTTCCTGATCAATGTACCCGCTTTGACAAACTGCAAATAAACAATGAAATGACTGGAGTTTTTCTTTTAATTTTCGCTACCTTCTTAGCCAGCAAGATTTAGGCCTTCATCTAGGAATGCTTAGCTTCAGAGGATCATCCCAGGTGAATTCCCACTCTCCTGTTGACAAATGGGCAACTCAAGAGTAATGGCTTAAGAAAGGTCAATTTAGGTCCATTTAATTTTCAAACCAAGTTTAAAGCCATACTAACTGACTACTCAGGAAATATTCTGAGTTTGGGGTGGGCTGATTCAAATTCCTCCTCTTCATCCCTTGGTACAACAGGAAATGTAGATCAGCCCAAAGTCCCATAGGCCCAATCTATATTTTTCCCAGCAGATACTCTTCTAATTTTTAAAAGTCAAATCCATTTTTGCTTCAGTTCAAAGGATGTAATTACTCTGAACTAATCCAGAAAGGAAAGCCCAATTGCTTTCCAGATGCAAAGCATCTTCCCCTTCAGCAATTATCACACACGAGGAGTGTGCGAGTACACAGGCAGCACATGTCTCCAAGGAGCAAAGCCTCTTTCCCAAGACACTGTTTTTACAGTTCTTCTCCATGGGCAACACTCTTGGAATTTCATTTTGTACTATATGTTAAGAAACAGAGCTAGTTTCTGAGGGCAAAAGTTATTTTTAAAAGGTAACAAGATAACTACAAGAGGAAATTGAAACAGGAAGATTTTTTATTGTTTCTAAAGCAGTTATTTGCTATGGTACTACCAAAAGAGCTACCGTATATACTCGAGTATAAGCCAAGATTTTTAGCCCCAAAAATGAGTCCCCAAAAGGGGACTCGGCTTATACTCATGTCAATAATCACGAGGGTCCCAGAAACTTGCCAGATTGAGATGTGCTAACAATTTAATTAATTTTACCATGTTTTCATGTATTGTGATTATAAAAACTCACTAGCAGCTGCTGCGTTTTCCATTCCCTGCTTATACTTGGGTCAATCTATTTTCCTGGGTTTTCAGGTCAAAATTAGGTTCTTCGGTTTATATTCAGATCAGCTTATGCTCGAGTATATATGGTATATTATTATTATTATTATTATTATTATTATTATTATTATTATTATTATTATTATTATTATTATTATTATTATTATTATTATTATTATTATTATTATTATTAAAGTGCCATGTCCGATTCAAAATATTGGTTATCTTCATGGCGATCAGCCATGATTTTCTTAAAATGAGGAAAAAATAAAACAAAAAATAAAACCAAACGAGAAAAGAAAAGGAATAACTTGCTTCTATAATTTATCCAAGATCATATGACGTTCATAAAGTTCATAAAATTCATAAAGTCCAAAAATCAAAATTTATCTTCCTGTAAATATTATGTGTGTATGATCAAGTTCATATAAAAATAATAATTATTTCAAATTGCATCACTAATTCCTTCAGTCATACAGTGCCATCTTGACCAAGTAAAAAAAATAATAATCCCCAAATAGTCCCCAGTTCATATGGGCATATGTGGTGCAGTTGCAACATGCTTAAAGATTTCTGGGTAAAAATAGAAGGAGAAATATCAAAAATAATTGGAGTGAGCTTTAAACTGGATTCGGGTGCCGCCTTATTGACTGAGGATGGATAATATGGATCTGGATAAGAATAAAAAGAATTGTTTTCTATAATATTGACAACAGGAAAATGAGAGTATAATGAATATATGTTAGTATTGTTATCCTTGATATTATTAGTATTTTCTCTTTTCTTTTTCTTTCCTTTTGTTTCAGTATTGTATGTGCAATGTTTTTCTTTGGATTATTATCTGTTGTTTATTCTAAAATTAATAAATAATAATAAGAACAAATAGTCCCCAATTAAACACCAAATTGTGGGGGATGGGGTGGGAAATTTTGCAAGATAGAAAAATCTAAAAATATATAAAATCAAAAAGGAAAGAAAAGAAGAAAAAAAAAGACAGAAACAAAGCTCCAGAACTTATCCTTTCTTCCACAAACTTTTACCGCCACTTCACCACATTCAAGCCTACGTGCCTTCAATCCTGCCGCTGGAACCACAAAATCTAGATTTATTGCCTTTTTGATATTTCTCATTGCCAGATATAGTCAACTGGGAGTGAGGTATCTCAGCTTTTAACTCCGATTTCTCCAAGATACTTTACGTATCTCAGCTTTTAACTCCAATTTCTTTCTTCTCAAACGTATGGGTGAATGGAGGGAACAGCCACCAGGAAGAAGTCCGACTCTTCCGAGATGGCCCAATTCCGAGTCCCACTGCCCCACACGACTCCAACACCAGTCCAACACAGTTCAACAGAGACTTTCACAAAAATACTTTAACTTTCAATCTTCCACCTCTCTCCCAAAGCTGACAAACAAGAACAATTCGGATCACTCGCTCAAAGCACCTTCCGCTCGCCACCATTCGCTTCCCCGTGGCCCCAGCTGGTCTCTGCTGATTTCCCACTCACTCAGACTAGCTTCAGCTAACTTGTTCAAGCTGGCCTTAGCTGGCTCCGCTCATTTACACCTCAGTGCGCTTACCAACTTCTCCTCAGACCTCCTCAAGCCTCTGTCTCTACCTCTGCCTGCTAGCTGAATCTGCTTACCAGGTCCACCAGCCGTATCAGCTACGTGTTCCCCAGTCGCAACAGAAGCAGCAGTAACACAAACAGCACAATTTTCAAGAAAAACGTCCCATCTTCGTTCTATATAACCTTTCTTCACTTTTTGTAACTTTCATCCACTTTTATCCACATATTGTGGCACTCCTTTATTGCCGCCAACAGGAAACACAACCACTCAGTTTGCCATCTTGGACACACCCCGCCCCCCATTCCCACTTGCCTACCTCCTCAGAAAGGGAACTGGGGATAGGACAGTTGGGTTCTATGTATGGAGGCACCTCCAGAGACTCAAGCCCCAAAGCCGGCAGGGCTGTTCTCTACCTGGAAAGCGCCTTCCCAGGCAGAGAGCAGCCCTGTGGTCTTTGGGGCAGAGGTCTCTGGAGGTACTGTACCCTTGCTTTTTGAATTCATTGCACAACGTTAATTTAATGTTGTGCGGTGCAAATTTTTCCTCAGATTTCCTAAGGTTATCTGGTTTTAACGTTGTGTAGTGCACACTTTATCTGGGATATTACTGTATACCAAAATTCCCTTGATGCATTTCCCTTACCGTGTATTTGCACCCTGAAGCAGGTATAGCTAATCAGTATTACAATCATTAGTTTCTGAATTAATATGCAAGTATAGCAATATTCACTTGAGCCACTTGGGCTGTTTAGAAATTTCTTATAGCAGGTACAGCAGATTTTAGATCCCTTTGGAAAGAATTCTTGGTCAGCAAAAATCAATGATCCTTGTTCTGAGTACAAGTAGAAAGACCTAAAGTATTCCAGTACCTGTAGCATATGACTTCTAATACTTATAGCATTACTTGTTACTGTTATGTGACATCAAGTCATATCCTACATATCATGACCCTACCAGGGTCTTCTAGGTGTGCAAGAGGTTTAAGGAGTAGTTTTACTACTGATACCCCAAGTAAATTTCCACAGCCAAGCAGGGCCTAGAATGTAGGTCTCCTGAGACCTACTTCATCACTCTACCGACCGCACCACACTTGCTGTCATTATGTAACTCATCACATGTCAAATAACTAATTACTTTTTCAACTTGGGTTTAGCTGCTGTGATGAGATAACATTTTACAAACTAAGTGGAGTCCATAACCTAATCTGAAATTTACTTAAGAGTGGCCTATAACTGCATGGCTACAATATGGCATGAATGACTAAAATATATCAAAACAGCCAGCTTCCAATTAAATTTTAATCTTTTGAATCCTTTCTATTATTAGCACAATGCTGGTAGAGACACAATTCAAACAAGGAGGGAATTGATATTTAAACTGTACTTGATTACATCTTCTGTAAAATAAATATCAACAGACGTTATGCTCCTTGATTTTCATGAAGCATATTGCCTGTAATTAAAAAGGCATTATAGGAAAACACGAGGAGTGCTGTCCCCTTAGGAAATAATCTCATATTGGTGTACTTCAGTTGAAAAAACAGAGATTTAAATACTACAGTGAAAACTACAAGAATGAAGAAACTGTTTACAATTTATGTCTTAAGGTTAATAAGTCATGAGCTAATTAGTTGTAAAGAAATTCCTGGATTTTAAAATGAACTAGAAGAACCTGTCTTGAAATCGTATATATGTTAGCTGGGCTTTAATCTTACAGTTGCTAAGAAATAAATATCTCAACAAAAAGAATTTCAAGCTTAAGTAAGAGAGTATATCTTAACCTATAAAATCGAGGGTTAACCATTGGAACTTTGCATAGGCTCTTTAGCCAGGCCCTACTAGCCTGCACTCACCATTCGTGCACACGCCCAAACTGGGTACACAGGTAAACACAAGATTGAGAAATTTACCAGTGGGGCAAGAGCCCCACAAACGCGAAAAAGGGAAACAACTTCATTTCCCAAAATTCTTTGCACCGCGCCACGCCACAGCCAATCAGGCTGAGAGGTGCGACCACAAAGAACATTGAGAAATGTGCTGCGGCCAATCAAAATCGAGCCGCAGGAAAAAAAATGCATCACAACCACAAATCACAAACCCATAACTACAAGCCCCAGAGTCCTGCGCGACATGAGCGCGCAGAACGCTGAGGAAGCCAGCGCCCGAAAAATTAAAAAAAAACTCACCGTCTCACAGCCACGCAAACACCAACCACCCTTCTTTCCCTCACCAACGGCGCCTGAAGGTCCCGACTGGAGTTTCCCCTTTAATATCAGTAGGGGGGTTGCGATCCCCCTCTCTGCTGGCTCCCCTAGGGTTGGGAGGTTTGTGGGGACAAAAGGGATATGTTCCCCCAACACTTCTGGACCCTGGAGACCAGGGAGAGTGGATCGATTCCCCCCCTCCTTAAAAAACCTCCGTCTTTAAAGAGAAGAAACCAAGCAGTTTCTTCTCTTTAAAAACGGAGTTGTTTTAAGGAGGCAGGGGAATCAATCCATTCTCCCTGGTCTACTGGGTCCAAAAGGGTTGGGGGGGACATACCCCTTTTGTCCCCCTCAACCCTCATGGACCCACAGGAACAGAGAGAGGAGATAGATTCCAACCCAACACCCTGATATTAAAAGGGAAAATCCGATTGGAGTTTCCCCTTTAATATCAGTAAGTGGGGGGTGGCCATCCCCCTCTCCGCTGGCTCACCTGGGGTTGGGAGGTTTGTGGGGACAAAAGGGATCTGTCCCCCCAACCCTTCTGGACCCAGGAGACCAGGGAGAGTGAATCGATTCTCCCCCCCTCCTAAAAAAAAATCCATCTTTAAAGAGAAGAAACCAAGAGGTTTCTTCTCTTAAAAAATGGAGGTTTTTTTATTTGGAGGGTGTGTAATTGATCCACTCTCCCTGGTCTCCTGGGTCTAGAAGGGTTGGGGGGGGCATACCCCTTTTGTCCCACCAAACCTCCCAACCCCAGGGGAGCCAACAGAGAGGGAGGTCGCAACCCCCCACCCACTGATATTAAAGGGGAAACCCCGATCTTCTTTCACGACTCCACACAATCAAAGCACCATAACACAATAAAGCCCCCATCCCCACCACCTAGCCCACCCTTCCTAACCCCCAACGACCACACACCCTCCCCACCACCTAGCCCACCCTTCCTAATCCCCATCGACCACGTCCCCCTCCCCACCACCTAGCCCACCCTTCCTAACCCCCAACAACCATGCCCCCTCCCCACTACCAAATAAATAAATAATTTTTAAAATATACTAAAAATACAGTCAAAAACATCCAAAAATACACAAAAACACCAAAAAACAATACGAAATAAACAAAAATACAATCAAAAACAAAACAAACAGGCAAAAAATACAAATTCCAACACACACACACACACACACACACACACACACACACATAAAAGAAAGAAAGAAAACAAGCAAACTTACCAAAAGATGTCCTACCTCCACGAGGACTGGAAAAGAAATGAATAAAGAAAGAGACTACTTACCAGAAGAAGCTCCACCCAGAGCCCTGGAGAGAAAAAACAGTCATAATACAATAACCTCTACCAGCACCACCTGCTGGCCACAATAGTAAAAACAATTCAAAAACACACAACAGCCCCAAACAAAAGGCCACAAGAGTAAAAACAAATCAAAAACATAACACAAATTCACAATTTTATACAAAAGGTCACACCAATAAAAACAAGTCAAAAAAATTACACTAAAACACACTTTAACACAAATCACAAACATATGTCAATAAAATACAATAGAAACTTTTAAAAATCCTGTGCTGAGTTTTAACTTAAATTAAAACCCAAAACATCTAAACAGATTTTAAAAACATTGAATGTTAAAAACATTTACTTTTACATTATTAAAAATATTACCTATGGTACAACTAATTCAAAAAATTCAAAAAAAAACATTATTCGCTTACATAAAACAATTTGAAAAAATTATATCATACTTTGTTCTTTTATTAATCCTAAAAAAAACAAAAAAAGCAGATCACAGTTAATAATAACCAAGCCAAAAAAATTACATAAATAAACATTTAAAAAATTAAAATTACAGACTAAGCAATTTTTTTAAAAAAAAAACATTAACACAATTTAACCTTCCAACACAATTTAAAACAGCCCAGCAACGCCGGGCTACCTCTGTTAGTTATATACATAACACAGCACTATAGTGCTATGATTTACAGAATACCAAAATCCAGTGATAGGTTGCAACCACAGTAGGCCCACTGGATGTGAAAATCAACTTTTATATATATTCCATTGATTTATGATTCATGACTAGATTTTCTCTAAAGTCCTATCCATGTATTCCTGCAAATTTCTTGCTGAATTTTTCCATTTTAAAGACCTCCACTGGTATTCACAGATATCCTTTCTCATTTTCTAGTCCCTGATGGGAGAGAAAGGGAGTTTGAGGAGCAACAACAGTTGCTGAAGCTTTAATTCACATGGGTCCTAATGCAGAAGGTAGAAGAGATGGATACATACTCAATATCTGGTAAGAATGGAATTTAAACAATGTGTATAGCATAAAGAAAATAAAGCTCTCTTCTGCTGAAAACTAAATCCTCGTAGGTACATGTTTCTGGCAATAATGGGCAGACAGGCAAATGAGTCAGACCCTATATCTCTCCACATTCACCCAGCATGTTGTGTCTGTTAGATGTAATATCACACTGCCCTGAACTACATACAGTAATACCTCATACAAAGTCCACTTCATACAACATTGAATTCATACAACATCGCCTAATTTCTTGAAAAAAGTTACCTCATGCAAAGTCGCTCTACTTTGTATGAGGCATTGTTTTTTCCAGGTTGCATTGTGCCTGGGCAGTATAAAAGACGGGACACGCGTGCATTGCTCTTGTGGGTTTTGCACAAGGCAAAGAGTGGTTAGGAGTGGTTTTGAGCACGACTTTGGATTTTTTTGACTTTTTCATCAGAATTTTTAGAAGCATTCCTGGGATTTTTGCAGCATTCTTCAGGTTCTTGGACAATTAGGGTTGTTTGACATGTTTTTGTAATGTTTTTAGCCTTTAGACAATGATTTCTTAAAGTTCTGTCAGTTTCCTGTCTGTTTCCTTGACTTTGCCCTGAAGTCTGTGCTGTTACAGTACAATGTATCTCTATGGCAACAACGTTGTATGAGGCATCACAGCAAGGATTTGGATGTTGTATGAGGCATCACGGCTAGGATTTTGCATGCCTCATACAAAGTCCAAATCCGTGGAAACTTGTGGAACCAAGTTTGGACGTTGTATGAGGTATCACTGTATACCACAATGCATTGCCTATGTAAGCCTACTCCTCAGACCTCACCTAACCCTATTAAAGGACCCTCACTTACCAGCTGACCCATTCCCTATCCTGACCCTTGAGACCATCACTGACCGCCATGCGGGCAGTGGAAATAAAAGACTTTAAAGATAAATGACTGAATCTGGAGTTATTGGGCCGAACAATCTGAAACTCTCTAACAATATCCGCCTGCAGACCCTACTTGAGCATATTGAACTTACATTCAGGCACTCCAACTCTCATCCTATTTAGGGTCCTCCAAGTGATATAGTGGAGGTTGAGTTCCTGAGCCACATCCTCCTTTAATGTTATTTCTTGTCCAGTGAGCTCCTTCCTCCATTTTCTCATTTGGTTTTGCTCTTGCAGACCCTCAAGAATATTTGTTCTTGCCACAAAGCTTTTTCTGGATCTGAGCTGGTGGACTTGAGGTACATATGCATTCAGAGGATGTCAAGGGTCATAGCAAACTTCATGAGGTCCCAATACTGTCCTGTTATATATTGAATAGGCAAATAAAACTTGCCTTTATGAAAACTATTTGTTTAAAAGTTTTGGTAATTCCTGGATGGTGGTGGGGTTTTGTTTGTTTGTTCATTTGATGCCTTTCTAGAGTTCTTACAAACTGTTAAATGCTGTGCTTAACAAGTGTTACCTATCATTTATTAACTTTATCTCTTCGCTGCATCTTGTCTCAGGAAATGTGGATGCATGTTAACTTTGAATGGCTCCCTCTTCTATTACATGACATTATGAACTATAGCAGACATTATGGCAAACTATTATTCAATACTAACAAGCTCCATTGATTTAAGTGAGTCTACAGCAGTTAGAATTAATATTGTATTTAACCTAATGTTATACCATAACAATGGTTGCCACATAAAACCAGTATTATGTTACAACACTACTGAGATTATTAACCAAACACACAATCAAGGCAAATCATCAGTTTTAAAGCATAATTTGCATCTTGACCATATTACCCACTAAATTTCAATGTGACTTGCTCTAAATACGACAAGGCAAGAGTTCTGGAATCAGACAAGTGATGTTTCGATATAGATCATAGGCTCTTGTTTAAATTATAGCAGCAAACTGACTCAAATTGGAATTTTCATTTTTTTTACTGCACACCAAGTCACATGACTTGTGAGTGACAGAAAATAAGCTACTGATTTCCTGACTGTTATGTATGTTAACTGTGTTTTCTGACAGGAGCAGAATGTATCTTTTCTCATGCATCTATTCTTATGCAAATAAGTGGATCGAAAATGTGCACACTCTGTTAGCCAATGGGCTTGTTGTATTATTGTTACTGTTACTGTTTATAGCGTATATAAGTCCGAGTTTTGCCCCATCCAAACTGTGTTCAAACCCCACTAGTAAAGAGCTGAATTTCACTACTTCACTTGTCTGCTTCTTCATTCCCTGAACACAAATGGAATGTTGTGCTTAAAATCACTAGTCAGTTTTTTCCCTTCATTTTTGAACTGTTCCCCCAAGCACATATTAAGAGGATGTTTCTGAAGCTATTTTTAATTTCCCCATAGCCACTAATAGAACTCTCCTGCCAACCTAGCAGTTCGAAAGCAACAAATTGCAAATAGATAAATAGAGACCACTTCGGTGGGAAGGTAACAGCGTTCCGTGCACTCCGGTGTCTAGTCATGCCTGCCACATGACCACGGAAACATCTGCAGAAGCAGACAGCGCTGGCTCTTTGGCTTAGAAACAGAGATGAGCACTGCACCCTAGAGTCGGATACGACTGGCTTTCGAGCAAGGGAAACCTTTACCTTTACCTTACTAATAGAACTATCTTCCTTGAAACTCTTATGACTTTTATACACTGTTTAAGACAATTACTACTAGCACATTTGGAGGCAGCAAAGTCTATCAATTGCTTGAGATATGCATATCACAATGCTCAATGAAATCTAAACTCGCTTCCATTGTAGTTAAAAGATTGGATGGCAAAACGACTAGAAATTACCAGGTGATAATTATACACTCAGGATAGCTCAGTGGCTTAGGTACAGTGGTGGGCTTCAAAAAATTTTACTACCACTCTGTGGCCGTGCCCTACTTTGTGGGTGTGGCCTACTAAGTGGGTGTGGCTAGATGTTAGCTATGTGACTTGCTGGGTGTGGCCATGTGACTGAGTGGGTGATCTAGTCATGCCTGCCACATGACCATGAAAATGTCTGCAAACACAGACAGCACTGGCTCTTTGGCTGTAAATGGAGATGAACAATGCACCCTTTACTGACCACTTGCAACTAAAGAGGGCCAAACTTCACAGCAAATTTAAATACCAATCATGAATCTTCTGTTATTAGATAAAGGTAAAGGTTGCCCTTGCTCGAAAGCCAGTTGTACCCAACTCTAGGGTTCAGTGCTCATCTCTGTTTACAGCCAAAGTGCCAACGCTGTTTTCTGTGGTCATGTGGCAGGCATGACTAGACACCAGAGTGCACGGAACACTGTTTACCTTCCCACCGAAGTGATCCATATATATCTATTTGCACGAATGTGCACGCACACACATGCCTGCCCCTCCATCCCTACTCACACATACACACACATCTCCCCCTCCATCCCTACACACACACACACACACACACACACACACACACACCTCCCCCTCCATCCCTACACACACACACAAGTGTTTAAGAAACTTGATTTGCTATTTGCAAAGTCAGCAGTTCGAGACCCGTTTTAAGCGCTGTTTCTGTCCCAGATCCTGCCAATCGAGCAGTTCGAAAGCAAGACATTGCAAGGAGATAAATAGGAACCACTTTGGTGGGGAAAAGATGTTGGGGACATTAAATGAGCCTCTTCTATTGGCACTCTGGGACCGTGGAGCTAGCCCCCTTCCCCCACCACCTTTTAAAGTAAAATAAATGAGCGAGGGAAGCAACCCTGAACTTCCCCATCCCTACCCCACCCTCCAAAAAAGCACCCAACACTCCACAAGGGACTCAGAAAGCAAGGGTCAATTCCCCTGCCAATGGGGACACTGAAATTTCTACCTAGAGGTGCAAATGAAGTGGCTTTGCAAGTGCATGCATGCTGACTCCTAGGAGGGGGATGTCTGGCCGGCCCAGTCCAACCTGCTCAATCCCATGCCACATTCCCAGAGCCCATCTTGGCAAGGGGCATGTAAGGAGGTGCAACCCACCCAGCAACAACAACAATGATCCCTGCCAAACCGACTCCCCACCCCCTCCACTGCCCAGGTGACGTGAAGTGGGAAAACCCAGCATGTGTGCGCCTTTGCCCCTCTCCGGTCCCCTAACTCACTCACCCCGAGCTTCCTGCTGCAGATGTTTCCCCTCCTCATCTGAACCTCCTCCTCGCTTTCTTCTTGTTGTTACTCCTGCTCCTCTTCTCCTCCTCCTCTCACCAGCCACCGCCACCACAAAGCTCACATGTTGAAAGGGGGCGCCAGTCGGACGATCAGCGGGAGGAAAATTACAAGGTGAGGAGGAAGTGGAGGAAATTGGCCTGTGGGCGGTTGCTGGCTCAGCCTCACCCCACTCTGGGCGCCCGGACCCAGCAGCAAGGATGTTGGAGTCATGGCCAGGATGTGTAACGAGAAGCCTGGGTGGACACCCGAGCCAGCGAGTGAGCAAGTGTCCCTGCCCAGCCCCAAAGAGCTGCATTCCTTGATGCTGGGAAAGATAGAAGGCCGCACATCCAAGCACCTGGAGTGGAATGAGAGGGGGTGGGGCAGGGTGGGGGCATGGCCAGCTGGGTCTACTATGGGTACGCCCGAACCGGTCTGAACTGGTTGAAGTCCACCACTGCTTAAGTATCTGGTTTCAGATACAGAGGTATGCAGTTTGATTCTGCACTATGTCTCCCAGAAAGAGTCAAGCTATGTATTCATGGGTAAGGTGAATGAAGAAGCGAGTGATAAACTACTTCTGAATATTCTCTACCTGAAGAAAAAAATGTTAAAATAGTTGCCATAAGTCAGAATTGATTTGATGGCACAGATTAACTATACACTCAGTAAATCTCAAGAAGAAAAATCTATAGGAGGATGCACCACTCCAAAGCAGTACAACAAAGACTGAGAATGCTAAAAGTAGCAAGTCTAGTGGGAGCAAAAAACACAGGGGCCTTAAGTTCACACAAGGTTTAAGTAACTTGCAGCAGCTAATTGTAGGTAGCTGACAAGATGTCAAAGAGCATCTCAGTTGAATGATCAGACATGCTACCATACATGCAACAAAACTCATCTTCAACATCTCCTACATTAGTCACACTAAGTTACACAAACCTTACAAGAACACCAGAAGGATTCTACCCAGGGAATGGAAGCATGTAATGGAGGAGGGCATTACTGTCAATGAAGGGGAAGGGGTTAAATGGGCAATTAGCAACAAGCAAACACTCAGTTACTTTACCCTTGTAGTTCAACCAAAGATCTGAACTTATTCCAAGCATCGCTTGCTAGAGGCATAAAAATTCAAACAAGCAATGGACATCCATTAGTAAAAAAAAAAAAAAGGGTAATGTAATAGATCATGTAAACAAGCTGGTTACTCAGAAGCTGCTTCGGAAATCAGCTCCCATTGATTACCACCTAGAATGGCAATGATCAAAATTTCTGGTAGTTGTAGTTCATAAGATCTGGAGGACACCAGATTGACTACAGGTTATGTGGAATTCTGCATACCCAATACTGAGCCACCTAATGACACAACATTAAAACAAGGGATGTTGACACCAAATTCAGACCATATGATGTTTAATTTCCAATTTTGGGAAGAGATGATAGTCATAGACTTAACAGAACAATTTGCCATTATGTTCAACAAGCAAAAAATAGGAAGAGTCAGTTACAAAAAGTAAAAGAAGGCAAGAAGGAATCAAGTGTCCTTCATCACTTATTGATTCTACATTATGTAAGCTATAGGTATGCTGGAAGGAAAGAAAGGAATGGCATGCATAAATAATTTGTTTGCCTCCTTTTGTTTATCTGACATTAATGATTCTACTTTGTGACCATGCAAATAGTTACTCTCAATTTAAGATTCCTAAGGTTCTAAAGCAAATAAACCACACAGAAACTAAGGCATCAACATACAATTTCCATTCTGATCAAGTAGCTGGTTTCTTACAACTTTAAGGACTGAAAATTATGATATAAAGAATTCATTAAAATAGAAATAAATGTTTCCTAAGCTCTAAATTCACCAGATCAATCACGAACAAAATATTCTCTTTAATAAGAAAAGCATAAGGGGAAACTACTGAAATATGTGAAGGTTTTTTTTAAGCCAATGAATGCATTTAGCAGCTTCCTAGCTCTGACAAAGGGAATCCAGGAGGAAAATAGAATGCTAATAATTTCAGTCTAGTCAATTTGATATTTGGAGATATACAATTTATGACAGACTATGAATATTTTATGTATGAATATCATCCTGTTAGGAGGCAAGATATTTCTAGACAAAAGATAAAAGAAATCCCATTGGACTCAAAACAAGTCTTAATTTCAATTTTCTTTGCAACACAGAAGTTTTGGATACCTACTCATTGCCTAGCAAGACAATAAGCAAACAGGAAAAGCATAGCAATAGAAAATGCACAAGTGTCTTTTTTTTAAAAAAAAAATAGCATCTGAATGGAAACATTCCTCTGACATTGTTAGCTGTAATTAAAAATACTATGACCAAAATCCTTCTGTTTATCATAGCAGATCTCACTGGAGTAGACCCATTGAATATATGGAGGTGTGCAAAGTTAACTCTTTCATAAGTTTCATTGATTCAAATGGACCTCTCTAATGGCAACTTACTATGTTGTACTTTGAGTAGGCCTATTTGAATCAAGAGAATGTATAGAGAAACTGACCCACCAAATCACTAGATTTGTATTTTAGACAGCATTCCCTCATCTCTTGGAGACGTCAAAATATCAGTTTAGTGTTATCAGAAAATCCAGTAAACTTCTAACAGAATCCTGCAATTGTGTCTGAAACTAAATAAACATTGTTAAAGTATTTTAATTATTAAATCAAGACAAGATTCAATTTATCAACAAGTGGACCCATTCATGACTTTTTCCTAACATCCTACATAAACTCAAATGTTGCAGTACCATAGCATGTTTGGATTATTTCTATCAACACAGTATTGGAAATAAGCAGCTGTACCATTCTCAGAGTGGCAGAAAACAATATATAATAAAGGGAATACAGACTTTTGGTGATAATATACACTTCGAGTAGTTGTTACTGGGCCAAACTAAAACCAAGGACTCATATCCTTTTCTAAGCATGAAAATTACTGGGTGATCATGGACTACAGATTCATTAAATTGCAAAACTTGAATCAGAGATCACTAAATCCCATCCGCTTATAAAACAGAATGCAAGCGCGGCGCCAAATTGGCCGCCGCGCACTTTGCGGGCCCCCCCCCCCACAGGACAGATAATCCGGGTAGTTAGGGGCGTGGCCAGCTCCCTTATAAAAGGGGTGGCCACGAGGCAGCCGTGCTGCCATTTTGCCTCAGCGACGGAGCGGAGAAGTTTTTTCCCTGCGCCTCCGTCGCCCGTTGGTATCAACGGGAAGCCTTTTTGGGTCGATTTTGCTTAGCTAGCTTCCCTTTTTGCTCGAGATGCCTTCCAAAAAGAAGGCTGCTGCGAATTCAGCCCGGGCTGTTAGGAGGCGCAACCCAGGTCGGAGGACCGCGGTGCCGCCTCCTCAACAGCCTCCTTTGCCATCCCCGGCCGGGGCTAGTGGCTTGGGGTCTATCGCCCCTTGGCCCGATCAGAGTGCGGGCGCGGAGGGCGCTCCGGCCCGCGGCCCGCGAGCGGTGGACACCGCTCCTTCTTCCGCCCAATCCGTTGGGCCGATTACTTTTGGGCCGCAGCCTCTCCCGGGGCCCTCTAGCCTTGGGGGGTGGCCCGGTGCCCTGCCTTGGCAGGTTTCCTCATCAGCCCTACCGGGCTTCGGCCCTGGCCAATGGCCACATATGGGCCATGGGGTCCAGGGAACTGTCCCCATGCAAGGGTCAGGTGGGCCGGCCGGCTCTTTACCTATGGTTAATGTAGACACCTTACTGGCCCGTATTGCGGCCTTAGAGGAGTCTTTGGCCCGGGCCAGTCAGGCAGGTGCCCCTTTCGGGGTACCTTTTGAGGCGCTATCGGCAGCAGGACAACGGCCGGCGGGGAGGGTTGAGCTGCTGCAGGCGGGTGGCGCGGCTCCGGCCACTGCCTCGCAGCTCCCCAGCCAGCAACCTGGTGCGGGTCAAGCCCCGGTGATGAGCTCTACATCGGTCGTGAGCTCCGACGCCCCCAGTGGGCCGGAACCCCCGTTGGGGGTGGCCCGCGGGGGTGCAGCATGTGAGTATATGGTGCAAACGAGTACATCCACGCACATTCCCAATATAGGGGGGACCTTTCAGTGGCCTTGGCCTCGCGCGGGTGGTGCGGGGGCTATGCCGCTGGCGGCCCACCCGGCGACAACTACTGCCACCATGCCCGCTGGGGTGGGCCTTGGTTCTTACACTGCTGGGAACGTACTTGGGGTGGCAGGGTTAACTCAGGCCCCTTTGGGTAGGCCAGCTGTCCCCTTTTCGGCTTTGCCGACAGCGGGGTATTCCTTGCCATTGGGTGATCACTTGGCTCAGGCTACCAGAGAAAAGATATGGCGGGGGGAGTACGTAGATATCTTCTCACTCCTGAACAGAGAGCCCACTAAGGAAGAAAGGGAGGGTCAGGATGAGAAGGACAAGGAGCAGGCACGCCGCCGTAAGCCGCCGCGTACCTGGGCTAACTGGCTCCCCGCTTATTTGATATACATGGCGGTATATTTGAGGGCGCGGCCGGATCTAGCTATTCCCATGGTCCAATATTTGGACAACATATATAGGGCGATGGTAGATTTCCCGGGCCCCTCATGGCTAGCATATGATGAGGAATTCCGTATGAGGATTCCCCTCCACCCCGAGATGAGATGGGATGAGCCGTGCCAGAGACTGTGGCTCTTGTATATGACACCCACACGTCCTGCCCCGGGGGATAGATACCATTGTGGACATGCGGTCCAGCGAGCGGTTCCAGCGCAGGCTACCCGCCAACCGGCGGGGCAGGGGGTTCCAGCCCGCCTGCTGTGCTGGACTTTCTCGTCCAATGGTTCCTGCAGTCGGAAGAACTGCAGGTATAAGCACGAGTGTCCCACATGTTCTGGTCCCCATGCAGCCTCTGCTTGTCCCAAGCCTGGGGGGGCGCGAGGCAGAGGGAGGGGTGGACAGTGGGCTGGCAAGCCTGCCACGGATGGAACTAGTTCTCCGAAAGGCCCCCTCCCCAATTAAGGTCGACATGCTGGAGCGCTGGCTCGCATCGTACCCAAGGGGAGAGGACAGGGAGTATCTCATCCAAGGTTTTAAGCAGGGATTTCGTATCCCTTTTATGGGTGATAGGTCCCCTCAGGATGCTCCCAACCTTTTATCCCTCAGGGGAAGGGAGGAGGTAGCTGAGGCCAGCATTAAAAAGGAATTAGACGCGGGCAGGGTCGCCGGACCTTTTCCCGCACCCCCTTTTCCCAACCTTAAAGTTTCGCCATTGGGTTTGGTTCCTAAAAAGTCCCTAGGTGAGTTTCGCCTTATTCATCATTTGTCCTACCCAGCCGGTCGATCGGTCAACGATGCGATACCTGATGACCTTTGTTCGGTCAGGTATACATCGTTCGACCATGCGCTGCGCATGGTGCGCTCGTGTGGCCCGGGTGCCTTGCTGGCCAAGTGCGACATTAAGTCAGCTTTTCGCCTCTTGCCGGTGCACCCGGGCGACTTTGAATTGCTGGGTTTTAAGTTTAGAGGGGAGTATTATTTTGATAAGGCCATGCCGTTTGGCTGCTCCATATCATGCTCGGCTTTCGAGCGTTTTAGCACCTTCCTAGAGTGGGCTTTTGTCCGCAGGTCAGGGTCCCGGTCTGTAGCCCATTACCTGGATGACTTTTTATTCGGGGGTGAACGGGGCTGGGACACGTGTGCACGTCTCCTCAATACATTTCAGACGCTAATGCAGGAACTTGGTGTCCCTTTAGCGCCCGAAAAGACCGAGGGCCCGTCGACCAAACTAGTATTCCTGGGGGTTGAGATTGATACAGTAGTACAGGCTTCTAGGTTACCGGGTGACAAGGTGTCTAGGATAGTGACCCTTATCTCAGAATTGCTGGCCAAGCGTAAGGCATCCCTGAGGGAGCTGCAGGTGCTACATGGGCACCTCAATTTTGCCTGCAGAGTGGTCGCACCGGGCAGGGCTTTTGCCCGCCGCTTATGCGACGCCATGGCAGGGTTATCCAGGCCCCACCACAGAGTCAGGCTCACCCGGGGTATCAGGGCAGACATGTTAGTCTGGTTGCAATTCCTGAGGGAGTTCAATGGGGTCTCATTTTGGAGGTCTGACCTCCTGGCATCCCCCAATTTCCAGATCCAGTCTGATGCCTCAGGATCCCTGGGTTATGGGATGTACTTCAATGGAAAGTGGGCCTATGGTGGGTGGCCACCGGCATGGGCAGGCACAGGTCGCCTGCGGGATCTCACATACCTGGAATTTTTTCCCATTCTCGGGGCTTTGATGCTATGGGGCGAACAGTGGGCCAATTCGGTGGTGCATTTCTGGTGCGACAATGCTGCTGTTGTTCACATTGTCAATGCACAGACTTCTAAATCGCCCAGGGTCATGGATCTGGTACGCCATTTTGTGCTGCGCTGCCTGCGCCTCAACGTCTTGTTCAGGGCCAGGCATGTCCCAGGGGTTAATAATGATATTGCTGACGCTTTGTCCCGCCTGCAGATCTCCCGGTTCCGCGCCTTGGCCCCGGAAGCGGAGGAATTTCCCTCGCCACTCCCGGACGAGATGTGGACTATTGGCAAGGAGAGGTGAACCGGGCGATTGGCCTGTCACTAGCGCCACGCACGCGTAAGGCGTATCAACAAGCATTCAATTTGTATAGGGCTTTTGCTACTCAATTTCAATTGCCAGAGACCTGGCCTATCCCGGTGGACCATGTTCTGCGGTTCATGGTTCACCTGCATGCACAGGGCCTTGCACCTCGCACCATAGCATCCAAGCTCTCGGCATTGGCTTTTATGGCCAAAGTAGGGGGTCATGTGGATACCACCTCTGACTTCCGTGTGAGACACGTTTTGGAGGGGTGGGTGCGCGAGCGCGGGCGTTGCCCGGACGACCGGCACCCTATTTCCCCAGGGGTTCTTACCCAGTTGGCCCGGGGCTGGCCAGGCCTCTGTTTTGATCATTATGAGGCAGCCCTTTTTCATGCAGCCACAACGGTGGCATTTTTTGGAGCGCTCCGCATCAGCGAACTCGTGATGCTGTCTAAGGCGGATGCAAGTGGTAGGGCACTGGAACTCGGAGATGTATATGTTGCCAAAGACTGGGCCCAGTTGAGGATTCGCTCCTCCAACACAGATCAGCATGGCGTAGGCAGTGGAGTAAGACTGCTACGGTGTTCTTTGGCAGACATCTGTCCGGTTGGTGCCCTACAGGAATACCTGGCACTGCGTGGCATGCACCACGGCCCGTTTTTCTGTCACCAAGATGGGTCTCCCCTTACTAAATTTCAGTTTTGGAAGGTGACAGCCAGAGCCCTCACCAGGGTGGGCCTACCAGGTGCCCGCTATGGCACACATTCGTTCCGGATTGGCGCAGCTTCTACAGCAGCTGCTTTTGGGTACTCTGGGGCTGACATACGTAGCATGGGGAGGTGGGGCTCACAATGTTTTCAGTTTTACGTGCGCCCACTCCCGCCATGAGTACCAATCCAGTCACCTTGCCTTCCTTTTTTCTCAATTTTCTTACAGACCCTGGGTGTCGTATTACACCGGTGACAGTATGGCTGGTGGGCCACAGCTATGTGCTCAGGGCAGCGCGTTACGCTGCGGCGACAGAGTGGGGACCCCGACTGGGACTGGGTGACCACGCCAGTCTCTCATGGCACGGTAAGCCTGGGATGTTATGGCGGGAGCTGCGGCCTTTCCTTTTTTCTGGCCTGGGGGCTGACCCGCCTGACATTCTAATCATCCACCTGGGGGGCAATGATTTGGGCCAGGTCACCGGCTTATCGCTCAAGCATGCGATTTGCGAGGACCTCGCCTACTTGCATTATGTCTGGCCTGCCACAGCCCTGGTTTGGTCGGACATTGTTCCGCGCCACTCTTACAGAGGGGGCGTTAACCTCCTGGCCCTTGACCGAGCTAGGCGCGCGGTCAATAAGGCAGTGGCGCGGTTTCTCACCACCAGGGCTTGGGGACGGGTTAGTCATCACCCCGATATTAGTCTACAAAATTGTGACTTGTACGCAGGGGATGGGGTCCATCTGTCGCGAGGAGGTATGGACCTCCTGTTGGGTGACTGGCGAGCAGGCCTGTTGACCGAGCTGACGGTCTGGGGGGGGGCGTCAGGTCTTCTGTGAAGCCCCTCCGTGTGGCGGGTAGCACTGGTAAGGTAAACAGTATGACCCACAAGTATCCGGCAGGTTCGCAATTGACTGGACAAAACTAGACAGGAATAAAGTAGTTAAACGTTGTCCGGTCAACGACGAACCAGGCGATGGGGTGATGATGATTGCTAACCAGCATGCATCACCCCTGTGATTTCACGGATACGCGTCAGAGGGTGGGGTCATGAGTTAGTTATTGACTACGGTCAACAATTTGTTTGTTGTTGACAAACAAATTGATACAAATTGATACATTGTAACCAATTGCCGTTGGCAATTTTGGGGTGGTACCTTACCAGTGTTACTTCGGCCTGCTTGCCTTAGGAATTATGATTGGTCGTTTTACCAATACAAATTTATAATGCGGACTAGGGCATTGAATCAATAAATGTGGCCCTTTGCTGTTATCCACTTTCAATGTTGTCTGTGTCCGTTATTGGGGGGGTGCGCCTGCAATGCAAGCGCGGCGCCAAAATGGCCGCCGCGCACTTTGCGGGCCCCCCCCCACAGGACAGATAATCCGGGTAGTTAGGGGCGTGGCCAGCTCCCTTATAAAAGGGGTGGCCACGAGGCAGCCGTGCTGCCATTTTGCCTCAGCGACGGAGCGGAGAAGTTTTTTCCCCTCCACCCCCTCCCTAGTTAACAGTGTGATTATGGTCGCTTCGGGGCCGGGTGGGAATTTTTGGTTGGGACCCATATTGGCTTCGGGTCCTGGCTTTTTTGCCCATCCCACACTGTTGCTATGGTTTGATATAGGGGTCTTTCTTCGTTCCTACTGTTGACTTTGGTCACATGGGCGGGTAGCACTGGTAAGGTAAACAGTATGACCCACAAGTATCCGGCAGGTTCGCAATTGACTGGACAAAACTAGACAGGAATAAAGTAGTTAAACGTTGTCCGGTCAACGACGAACCAGGCGATGGGGTGATGATGATTGCTAACCAGCATGCATCACCCCTGTGATTTCACGGATACGCGTCAGAGGGTGGGGTCATGAGTTAGTTATTGACTACGGTCAACAATTTGTTTGTTGTTGACAAACAAATTGATACAAATTGATACATTGTAACCAATTGCCGTTGGCAATTTTGGGGTGGTACCTTACCAGTGTTACTTCGGCCTGCTTGCCTTAGGAATTATGATTGGTCGTTTTACCAATACAAATTTATAATGCGGACTAGGGCATTGAATCAATAAATGTGGCCCTTTGCTGTTATCCACTTTCAATGTTGTCTTGTCCGTTATTGGGGGGGTGCGCCTGCAAAACCTATTGTCTATTCCAGGGGTGCCCAAACTATGGCCCATGGGCTGAATCCAGCCCACGATGCTAATTCATCTGGCCCATGCCATCCTCGCCACTTCCGGAAGTGCAAGTAAAACATGCATGTGCAGAACACTGCTGTAAATGCACCCATGGCTGTCATAAACACATTTATAACAGCCACAGATGCATTTATGGCAGCATTCTGTGCATGTGCAGGCTGTTTTACTTATGCTTCCGGTGGAAGAAACCATGTAACCAGCCTGCAGCTTAATGTTTGCTTGAGATCTCCTTTCCAGTGATTTGAATCCACTATTGTTCAGTCTTGAAAACTTGTAGAAAATATGCCTGTTCCACATATGACTATCTTATTGCCCCCTTATTTGTCTCTTTTCCAGGCTAAACATATCTAGCTCCTATAATCATTCTTCCAAGGGCTTGATTGATATCTTTCTTGAACTGAGGTGCCAGAACAGAATACAGTATTCCAGTTGTATGACCATTATTTCCCTAAATCTGGGTGTTATACCCCATTAGAGGCAACCTAGAATTACATCCCCCCCTTCTCATTGCTTCATGTTGAATCATGTTTAGCTTACAATCTAGTTCATTTTCACATTTACTACTGCCTGTTAATAAGGTCCTACTCTGGCTGAGCTGGATGACAAAGGAGCAGTATGGGCAAACTATGAAGTTGGATACTTCAGTGGCTCAAGGTCCAGAGCTGGGGTTTTCAACCTTTTTAAGCCAGGGGCCAGGTCAAGCTCTCACAGACTGTTCTGGGGGCCTGACTATTTTTCAATAGAATTTTTATTTATTTATTTATTATAAATTTCTATTCTGGGTGGTGTATACACAATATCAGATAATGTAAACAACAACAACACAACAAATCAAAAACAGGACAAGCAAACAAATACTCCTCCCCTTTCCCTCCATACACACACGTAAACAAAAGAAAATAGCACTCACACAAAGCACAACACAATGAATTCAACACTGGTGCCTCGCCTGCCTCAGCTTGCCTCTGCCTCTAGTTTTTTTTTTTTTTCCAGAAAATGGAATTTGTTTTCAATGCATTCATATGGGAAACCATGCTTTCTCTAGTGGCCATCTCTGGTAATGACCCAAATATAGCTCCCCACCCCCCACCATGGAAGTGCCTAGGCTGCAAGGGCCGGATGGAATGGCGTCGGCTCTGGTCCACAGGCCATAGGTTGTGAATGCCTGGTCCAGAGTGTACCCTGATAAAATGCTATGATCACATCATATGTTGCAAGACAAATGGATGATTTAGCCTCTGGGAATAAAAAAAGTGCAGTTCACTTTCTCATTCTGCTTGCCATCTACTAATACAGAACTGAAGTCAGGGGTAAAAGTAAGGAAAATTAAAAGTCAGTGGAACAAAAAGCCCTTGCTACTTGAGAGAAGAGAATGAGACTCAGATACATTCATTCACACTCACCTGCTTTTCAGCTCACTTTTTCTCATATAATTTTACTTTTTCAGATTTTGATTACACTGGGGCCTTTGAGCCTTGGTTTGCTGTTTTTGAGAGGAACTTCAGTTTTTACAATGGGGTAAATTACTCCTAGGAGACTCTGTATCTCCCTTACTGTTGTGTATGTAACTTTAATAGTGCTTAAAACAGTTTCTAATTACTATTGTGGGATCTGGATGAACCTCCATTTTGTCTTCTTCATGGTACTAAGTTATCGTGGGACTTGCTTTCCCTCCCTTTCTAATGAGACACGAGAAGTCTACCTAGTCTCTGGTCACCCCACTCCTCTCTCAACCAATCCTGTTGCTTCCCACCCGAATGTATCCATTGTATAGTGTACTAGCAGAGATTAGCCCGGTGGTGCCAGGCTGTTTTAAATTGTGTTGTAAGGGATACATTTTTTTGTAATTTATGTGAAAAAGAGGTGTGTTGGTGGTTAGGGGTGGTTTTGGGTGTGCACAACCACCACCACCCATACAATACCACTCCAACCACCAACACACACATTTAAAATTCCTGGCAAGGCAGGAGTGTCGCGTGTGTGTGTGTGTATTGTCCCCCCAACCCTTCCAGAGCCAGGGGACCCTGCAGAGAGGGGACCCCCCAGGACACCCCGTTGTTAAAGAGAAGAAACCAAGCTGTTTCTTCTCTTTTAAAATGGAGTGTTTGGGAGGGGGTGTATTCGATCCCCTCTCCCTGATCCCCTGGGTTTGGTAGGGTTGGGGGGACAAAAGGGATCTGTCCCCCCAACCCTTCCAGAGCCAGGGGACCCAGCAGAGAGGGGATTGTTCCCCCCCCCAAAAAAAACACTCTGTTTTTAAAGAGAAGAAACCAAGCGGTTTCTTCTCTTTAAAAATGGAGTGTATGTGTGGGGTCTGTGTGTGTGTGTGTGTGGATTCGATCTCCTCTCCCTGGCCCCCTGAGTTTGGTAGGGTTGGGGGGACAAAAGGGGTCTGTCCACCCAACCCTTCCACAGCCAGGGGACCCAGCAGAGAGGGGATTGTTCCCCCCCCAAAAAAAAAACACACTCCATTTTTAAAGAGAAGAAACCAAGCGGTTTCTTCTCTTTAAAAATGGAGTGTTTTTTTTGGGGGGGGTGGATTTGTTCCCCTCTCCCGGGTCTCCTGGGTCCAGAAGGTCCTGGGTCTGTCTCCTGGGGACAGACCCCTTTTGCCCCCCCCAACCCTTCTGAACCCAGCACCTTTCATTGCCTCCCTCACCCACCCCATAACCCCCACCAACCCCACTTAGCTTTTCCTGGTTCCCTCCAGCTGGGTCTTTCATAGTCTTCCCCTCCGGCTCCCACCATTTTTTTAAGTCAGTGCGCGTTCCCAGCCTCCTCTGCGCTCGTATCCCTCAGCCTGATTGGCTGAGGGGTTGCACAGTGCAAAGGATGCTGGGAATTGAAGTCCTTTTTCTTTGTTCGTGTTTGTGGGTCTCCTGCCCCACTGGCGCATTTTTCAACCCGACAGTTTCCTGTGAACCCCGGTTGGGCAAGTGCACGGAGGCTCGGTTGGGGCTAGTGGGGCCTGGCTAAACATCCTTTGTCACATTCCAACGGTTAACGCACAGATTGATAGGTATAGATGTCAAGCGCTGCTGCGCCATTGCTGTTCATGTTCGGTTTGCTTACAATAAAGTTGTGTTTGGTCCTGTTAAGCTGGCTGCTTCTCTTCAATTCCCGAACATCAAACTTACTGTCTTCTTTTATTTATTACTTACACTTTACACATACATACCCCAGTAATTTCACTACTTCATTTTACTTTATCCTTCTGATTTTCCCCATCTGGATTCTCCTTGATCAATTCTCCTGCACATTCTCCTGAGTCTTCCTTCAGGAAGCAGTTTCCTACTCTCCCCATTCTGGAATCACCTGCATGTCTGATGAGCATCCTTTCTGCTCCTTCATCCAAATCATTTATAAAAATGTTGGCATGAAATGTTTTCTGCAGGATGGCAAGAAGATAGTGAGTCTGGCCCTCTCAACTGTCTGAGGGAGGGAGCATGAGCTGGCCCCTGACTTATAAAGGTTGGCAACCACTGTGCTAACAGATCAACTGTTTAATGATCTATTCTAGAAACTTTCCTGATATCCATTTAAAAGCCAAGTAATTGCCCAGATCCTTCACTACCACCACCACGCACTTAAAAAAATGAAATCAAAATTCTCCTTTTTCCAGTCTTCACAGGCACTATTTATTTTCCAAAGTTGAAAAATATTATGCACCATGGTTCAGATTATATCTGCAAGTTCCTTCAGAACCATGTGGGCCTAGATAAGTGAATTCATTTAAAATTTCTACCTCTTTACCTACCTTGGGCTGCAGCCACCTTTCTACATAACGGATTCTGTTTTCACTAAGTTAAGCATGGTTTTCAATTTCAGAGAACACAGAGACAAAGCAGCTCTCAGCCATTCTACCTGATCTGTCACCTACTAGTGTGTCTCCATCCCTCCCACACAACAGACTTGGCACTTCCTTGTTGTTCTTTTTCCAAGCACAATCCCACTTTTTTTGTTACTTTTAATTGTAAACCTGAGTTCATTCTGAACTTTAGCCCTTCTCTACAAATATTGGCCATTACTTCAAAAATCAAGAGGTAGTGGTCACCCACACAAAAGGGTCCCAGTATTTCCGCTTTGTCAGAGTTCTTCTCTTTCAGTGGTCTCCTTGTTGCCTCCTCTATCTTCTGGGAAATGAACTTATTAGTAATGCAAACCTCAATTTTTTATGTTTTCCATTCCTTGCAAAGTTGTCTCTGAAGAAGTGGACTGCAATTCATGAGAAATCATACTAAAATAAATTTATTTTCTATATTTATACTTCTTTTTTCTGCTATTTTTGACAGAGTTGGACCTCCAGCAGATTATTATGACATCCCACAATCACAATACCCCCCTCTTTTGAACTTTTGTTAATCTGATCTGGGAGGATATCAATGATGCCTCAACCAGGGTTCTACAGTAACATCCAGTGATGCACTGCAGCAGGTTCTGTCAGGTTCTGCATAACCGGTAGCGGAAATTCCCCCAGGCCATGCCTACTTGGTTGGCCATGCCCACCTCCATAGCCCATAATGAAGGATATTTGGCCATGCCCACAGATTTAGCCAGCCCACAGAGTAGATAGTAAACAAAATTGCAGTGCATTACTGGTAACATTGCTGTTGTTTCCCTTCCCTGTTGATGAGGTCAGGTACAGAGTTGCAGTTATCTATGCCATGCTAGCCTTCTTCTCAGAAGTGTTGTGAGAATAACTAGGTTGTGGGAAAACCACAATACTGTACATTGCTTGAACTTTCTAACCTTGTTTGGTTACATAAATACAATTGATTAATTACCACTTTAACCTCTCTTTCTTGGTAGCATCAAAGTTATTTCTCCAACTTTTCTTCATTATTTTTGTAGGTATGGAAAAGGAGTAACTGATTCAATACTGTTTTTTTTTTGTAATTTGCAAGTTTTTACAAAAGGTAAATATACCACAATAAGAAGCTGACCAAACAGTCTTTCTTTCTCAATTAGAAATTATACCCGAAAGACTCTGGAACCAAGAAGGATCAACTCACAAAAAATTGTGTTCCTCAAGCAAACAGCTCTTTAAAAGGTAAAGGTAAAGGTTGCCCTCGTTCCAAAGCCAGTCATATCCAACTCTAGAGTTCAGTGCTGATCTCCGTATCATAGCCGAAGAGCCAGCGCTGTCTGCATCTGCAGATGTTTCCATGGAAATGTGGCAGGCATGTTTACCTTCCCACTGAAGTGGTCCCTATTTATTTACTTGCAATTTCTTGCTTTTGAACTGCTAGGTTGGCAGGAGCTGGGACAGAGATGGGAGCTCATTTCGTTGCGCAGTAGCCAGGTATCGAACTGCTGACCTGCCGCCTTCCAGCCTGCATCTTAACCACTTGAACCACTGCAGCTCTTTAGCATGCAGCAAAAGACTAAACAATTGTGGTCTAGGCATTCACTTTAGCCAAAATAATATTAGAGTCTACTGTGGTATGTGAACAGGTAAAAGAAGGGGGGGGGGTTTAAGGTTCAATTATAATAATTCCAAATTCCCATCACTCACAAGCAGCTTGCAACAAGTGACAAAAGGATCCTTGATCCTTGTCATGGGTCACCTACTCAGTAATCTAATGAGACAGCCCAGAGAAACAAGTTCATTACTGGTAAACTATTCGACTTATTCTCTGTCTGCTTAGAGAGCAGTTAGGCCTATGCTCTCCTGTCCCTATGACAAGACACATTTCTTTTGTCTGCGTTCTCAACCATGTAGGAATATTTTTACATTTGATATGAAAATATAGACAAGTGGAAAGAAAAAGCAGCAGAAGGTTCACAAATGGATTAGAGGAATTCTGTTGTAAACTGTCTATATCAGTGGTTCCAAAGTAGGCCCCACGCCCCACAGGGGACTTCAATTCCCAGAAGCCTGTCAGTATATTGGCTGATCAGTGCTTTGAGGAATTGACTTAGGCTTCTGGGAAATGGAGTCCAAAAACCAAAGTTTTGGGAAACACTGGTCTATATTATCAATGTCCAAGCCTTGGGGAACAACAGAAACATTGCAGACTCACCAGGGATGTGCTCTGTTTAAAAAGTCAGATGATATATCTATCTACTTCTTTAAGAAAATTATATCACACCTATCCTTTCAAAATACATAGCTTTCTAACAAAAAGAATCATATAAATCATAAATAAAAAATAAATGAAAATTGAAATGAATGGCCAGAATTCTATTGAAATAAAGGTAATGGGAGTTTTAGCTGAACAATATCTTGGGACTCAATGTTCAAAAGTATTGTTAAGAATCCTTTAAAAGTTATGCTAGACAATGGCATTCTAGATTGAACCCAGAATGGAAAACTATTACATTATGAGGGCAGATAACTTTTGTAAACTTTCCTTTGTAAGCTTAATCCTATATAATAATTATTTTGGCATTTCATTTATTGCAACTTAATTTTAATCTCCTTATTAAAAAGTTATTAACCTTTACAAAATGTTGCACTATTAATTAGCAACATTCATTTTATGCTGGTTTAATATATGATGAGGTAGCTGGAAAACGTACTGGAACACTTACAGAATTAGGACAGTATTATAACATCAATCATTTGAAGCCTAATCCAAGCAAGACTCAAGTATGTGCTTTCCAGCTTCGAAGCCAAGAGGCAAGAGTTAAGATGAATGTTACATGGCAAGGCAACTGATTACAGCACTGTTCAGTACCAAAATACTGTTAGTTTTGAGTGAGTGTTGTAGCAGTCTGAGTTGCAATAGGTTCAAGAACGAAGACTATAGACCAGATTTAGTTTAAATCAAACTGGTATATTAACAACATTTACAGACAAAGTAAATTAGCATTATATCCAGCACTGTTGAGCTCTGCTCTGCTCTGCAAAACAAGCTCTGCAAGCAACTTCTATTTCTACAGCTAGCAAAACACTTAAGGTTACAATGTATCTTATTAACTGTCAATCACAGCAGAGCTGAACTATGATGATTGCTTGCACCTGTTCCTTGTTAACTAACCTCAATCTGTCCTTGACATTATCTCTGCACTTTTCCTCACTATATGCATATTATTGACAAATACCTCGGTGTGACCCTTGACCAGACACTCTCTTTTAAGCAACACTGCCTGAATACCAAAGCTAAAGTTAGTACAAGGAGCAACATCATCAAGAAACTCACAAACTATAAATGGGGAACTCAACCATCCAGACTGTGCACATCAGCTTTGGCCCTGAGCGTCTGTCGCTGCAGCAGAGTATGCTGTTCTAGTATGCAGCGTATCCACACACACAAAACAAGTTGAGATAGCTCTTAAGATCAGGAGAAGTAGCAGCAGACACTGAGAGAACTAGACAAGAGAATGACCCTTGACACCCTCTGAATGGATATGAGCCTCAAGTCCACTGGCTCAGATCTAGGAAGTGTTTTATGGCAAGAACAAACATTATTGATACACAAGGTCAAAACCAAATTAGAAGATGGAGGAAGGAACTCACTGGACAAGGAACACCATTAAAGGAAGATATAGCTGAAGAGCTCAACCTCCCCTACATCACTTGGAGGACCCTGGATAGGTTGAGGGTTGGAGTGCCTAAATGCAAGACCAACATGCTCAAGTGGCGACTGCTGGCGGACAACAACAAACAGTGTGAATGTGTAGGAACACAGAGTCTGACTCATTTACTGGTCTGCCGATTGCTGCCAAAGACATACACCAATGAAGACTTGGGTTTGAGCAACGACAAAGTGAAGAAGGTTGGCTTAATTTTGTTAGTCAAGGATTTGATTGGGACACAAAAGGAGAAGGCAAAACTGTTTCCCAGCATAGCCCTAAACTTAACATCAGCGCAGTCTAGAACATGATTAAGGCCAAGATTATCCATAAAGATAATCTGCCATGATAAACAAGAATGGTTACCGTAGCCTTCTTGAGTCCTTAAGGCTTGCAAAAGTCTCACCATTTTGAGGTTACTTTTATTATTAGGGATATTTTAATCTTAATTTCAACATACTGTACTCACAAATGCAAGCATATTACGGAACACAACATTTCAAGTTGATTTGGAGCATCTATTCCTATAACAAATCTTGACACTAAGATTCATTAGATAAATAGCCTGGTTTAGTTCTGAAGGTAAATTGTTGCTATCTCATTATCTTGTTTACACATGAATTAACATTCATAATATTGTTAGAATGCCACTTAGTGATTTGTATCTGAGGGCACTTGGTTATCTACAAGCAACATGAACACTTAGTAACTAATTTAGCAGTCTCCATAGGTGAGACAAAGAAAGCCTGCTGTTAGAACTAGCTATATGAAATTAACTTTGCTGCACAATGCATTAGTTAAAATATGCTGCAGAAGATGTTGTTGCTGTTGCTGCTGTTGCTGCTGTTGCTGCTGCTGCTGCTGCTGCTGCTGCTGCTGCTGCTGCTGCTGCTGCTGCTGCTGCTGCTGCTGCTGCTGCTGCTGCTGCTGTTGTTGTTGTTGTTGTTGTTGTTGTTGTTGTTGTTGTTGTTGTTGTTGTGTCCCACAGTAGAGTCCAACCCTTTGCGACCTCTTGGACCACCACACGCCAGGCTCCTCTGTCATCTGCCATCATTCACAGCCCACCCAGATCTAAGCCATCAATGATTCCATCCAACCACCTCATCCTCTGCTGTCCCCTTCTCATTTTACATTCTATCTTTCCTAGCATCAAGGCTTTCTCAAGTGAGTCCTCTCTTCTCATTTGGTGGCCAAAGTACTTGAGCTTCAGCTTTAGTATTTGTCCTTCCAAGGAGCAGTCAGGGTCAATTTCCTTCAGGATTGACTGATTTGATCTCCTCACAGTCCAGGGGACTCTCATGAGTCTCCTCCAGCAATACAGTTCAAAGATGTCTGTGCCCAACCTTCCTTATGGTCCAGCTCTCACAGCCATACTCACAAAAGATACTAGTTCACAGGAAATGGCCATCAATTTCATATTCCAGAACAATTCATAGGATAGGTTTCAATGTCAAAACACTAGGTGTTGACGTTGATCACCACATATCAAACCCTATTTATCTAAAATAAACATCTTTCCTTCTGTTCAAGACCTCCAAGAATTTAAAACCAACCTTTTTGCTTCTATGTCTGAATTAAGTCACTGTAACAAAAATACAGAACTTTAGTAATTTACAATCCTTTACACTAAAGCTGTATAAAAGCAGATATATGCTGAAGCATGCATAAGAATATTACAAGACAAAGCACAGAAAGATAAAGCAAGGGCATCCAGCAGTACATTTAGTCCTGTAGATTATCTGTCTTTAAAACAGCAGCACAAAACATAAACAGGAAATAGCATGACATAGCAAGTCTTTCCACCATGCACAAGTGCTTACTTTTGCTTTCTGAAAGAGCAAACGCCATTGCATTCTCCTTTTAAATCTTAATATGTGATTTGTTCAAAGACATGCTTCTAGCAAGCCCAGAGGATTAAATTAGAAAGGAAAAACATCTGAAGTAGTAATGCTTTAAATATAGTCCCAGGAATTTAGTTTTTTTTATTAAAAAAATACACAAAATAGAACAGAAAACTAAGGCTATTTGTTTAACTACTGTATAAGCAAATGCTTTGGTTTTCTGATAATAGTTTAGGATACATACTATGCATGTTTGCTCAGAAATAAGCCACAGTGAACTTTATCTTTCAAAGTATCTTCCTTTTGCTAGCATCAAGATGCTCTCAAAGCAGGTGCCAGACCTTTGTGTGAAGAATGTTACATTAAGAGGAACACCTATTCCATAATCTCATGCCACATCTCAGACAGGGCCACGATTTAAATACAGTGGAACCTCATATAACGAATGCATCATATAACGAAAAAAACGTACAATGAAGAGAATTTGAAAAAAAGTTGCATTGAACAACGAAAACATCTATGGGATGCATCGTACAATGAATATTTTTCTTTGTACGATTTTCCCCATAGATTTTTGTTGTATGATTTCCCCCAGAGATTTTTGTTGTATGATTCATTCCATACGGATTTTCGTTGTGCGATGCATGCATCATACAACAAACAAAATCATATAATGAAGTGCGTTGTGGAACAAAATTATTTTCATTATATGATGTTCCACTGTACTTTAATATAAAAGCCAAATGGTCCTACATATACCCTAGAACAGGGGTTCCCAACCTTTTCCTGTCATGAGCCTGACTATGCCCCCTCATTCAGCTGAGGGGCTGGTTACATGATTTTTCCTGGTGGCAGTGGCATGTGCATTTGAACTGCATTTCTGGGCATTTTCCCCATCTCCACTGATTCCCTTGGAGGAGTGAGGGAGGGAAGAACATTTTCAAACCATTCTTTAATTTTTCCTGTGTTTTTGTGGTGTTTTGGTGTGATGTTGCAGCACTTCCGGGGGTGGTGGTAAACTGGCCTGAGGGCCAGATGAATTTGGCCCAGAGGCCGAATCCAGCCCATGGGCTGTAGGTTGGAAACACCTGCCCTAGAGCCATGCAGCAAAGATCTCTGATGGCCTTTCTGCAGCCCCAAAAGCGACTTCCTGCTCCCAGCCAATACCAGACTTCCGTGCCTCTCCCAGGGCCTATTCCATTGGTCCCGGGCGGTGAGCTCAAAAGACGTTAAAACTGCGCCGCCTCATCTGCAGCCAGATTTTCTGAGTCCCTTTTCTATGACTGGTTAGATGGTCTTTGATACGCCTTGTGGCTACACTGTTTTGCTGATATGCTTATTGATATGTTTTTTGAATATGTCCTTTTTATTTATTTATTGTTGATATTTTGACTTGTACTGATATATTGTATTATTGTGGAATTTATTGTAACAGAATATGTTGTTAACTACTTTGAGTTTGACAAAGGAAAGTGGTATATAAGTTTAATAAATAATAATAATAATAATAATAATAATAATAATAATAATAATAATAATAATAATAATAATAATAATAATAATAATAATAATAAAGACTAGCACTTCCATATTTAGCACTAAAGTACACTTGAAACCAGGGGTGAAACAATGGACCTGTATAGGTCTAATTCTTGATCTTAACTCATATCCAGCAACTAAAATCAACACTTCCTGCAGTTTGTGATACAGTTTGTAACAACCTAAGATAATTACAGCACATGAAAGAATGGAATCTGTTCACGACAGACAAGAAATCGTGATAGCATACAATGTATTAACAGGTATCAACATATCAATAAGGAATATAATGTCTGAATAATACCCCTGAGAGACATAATTGTGTTTAGATGTTCAGCAAGAACACAGATGCTAACTGTATGCACAGCTCTTGTTTTGCCTACTTAGTATTAAAAGCTCAAAGAATGATTTGTGTGTCTTCCCACTCATCTGTATCTATTTGTACATTTTATACGATACACTTCCATGTTTTCCATAAAACATGACAAGTACTTAACCATATGCCAAAAGTAAACAAGAAAAAAGAAAGTTATCATGGGAAAATCTCCAGAAACCTTCTTGTATAACAATGGGCATTCCTTCTGTAAATGTGGACTTCCCCTCTCTTCTTCCTTTTAGTTTTCTTCCATCTAAAAGAGCCAAGACAATAATGGGCAAGGGGGAGACAGGATATGGGATGTGAACAGTTCAATAAACAAGTTACTTCTGCCTTATTTGGCATCCTTGTCCCTCTCCCTGTTCCTCCATGGCCCAACAGAGGTTTATTGGGTCCCCATGAAGGGTACCAGATGCGGGGGGGAGGGGGTGTCCTTGTAGAAGTAGACCTACTGATATGTTAGATGTAACTCCTTACTTGTCAATTAACATTGAATTTTCCAACTCAGCTAAGAAATGCAGCCAATCCTAACTCTCTGAATACTATACCTAGATTAGACATTTCTTACTTCCAAGTCTGTATTTTCTCTAGGTCAAACTTTTTGTGCCATGGGCCGGTCATGTGGTTCCTCCCACTGGAAGTGGAGGAAAATGTGCCCGTGCAAAACACTGCCATAAATGCACCCGTGGCTGTCATAAATGTGTTTGTGCATTTGCAACAGCGTTCTGTGTATGTGTGGGTGTGTTTTACTTCCACTTCCAGGAGCGGTGAAGGTGGCGTGGGTCAGATGATTTGGCACCATGGGCCTGATGTCGCCCCACAGGCCGTAGTTTGGCCACACATGCTCTAGGTGAATAATAAAAATGAAGAATCCTTTTTTTTAAAAAAACAAATAAGCGTAGATTAATTTTAAAACCTTAAATCAAAACACTGTGCTTGAAAAAGGCACAAACCATCATTACATGATGTTCTTCAAAACTGTCACAAGATCAAACAAAAAATGTATGTTTGCATGTCTGTGTGCACACAAAAATGGTTTGGCCAACTGTTTTCACTTCTTTAAACATTGCAAAAATATATCTGCAATCTTGGCCAAGTTATTGACAGCTGTGACATATCTGATGTCATGGTTTCCACATGCGACCTTGTCTTGATTTTAAAGTGACATTTGATCCATGTAGTGTTAAGACACATTTTGTAATTTTCTTAGGTTTAGAAAGCCAAATTTCATTGCAGAGCACATTGAAATGCCAGGCTGATATCCTGACATGACAAATGATGCATAGATAAGATTAGAACTCTCTCCTAAGGGAGGAGGGAAAAATGAGTGCCCAGCCTTGGACTTATTCCAGGGACACCTGCAGCCCCACGAGGGACTGAGTGACAGCTAGGTCAGCTGACACACCACGAGGGAGAAACATCTCCACTCCTGTCAATCAAACTGATTGCCTGGACACCTGTTAGAATAGAACATTCCCAGAGAAAGCAAAGGTGGGGGCCATATGCGGAGCAGATGGCACCTGCACCTGCAAATTGAAGACCTCACTCTTTCTCATGGGAAACACAGGTGCGTTCCCATGAGATTGCTATTAGATCACCACATTCAAGGGCACTTTTTTCTTATAAAAAGAGCCCAATTTGAGCATTAAGCATGCACACTTCAGGAGCCAGGGGAAACTCTGGCCCCTCCACATAATAATCTTGATTGCAGCGGGAGCCCTTGTCGGTGGGAATCCCAAAATGACTCTTTGGGGCTAACGCATAGCCATGAGGGGCAGAATTGCCCCTAACAATGTAAGGGGGAAATTGCTAGGGAGCTAGCAAGACTTTCAAGTTCATTTATTTGTTTTATTAGTTTGTGTTGTATGTAGTATAGATTTAGTTAAGATCTGTATCCTGTATCGTGTTTCCTTGAAATAAATCTTCAAAAGCCAGTTGTATGTGCCTGCCTTTGTAAAGAAGCAGAAGGAAACCCAGCAGAGCTGAGGTGGCTTCAATTTGTCCTCATCGCTTCCAGCCAAACGGAAAGAGGTGAGAGGGATAGCTTTGTCTCAGAAAGGGAGGGGGCGTGGCTAAGATGGCCGGCGAGTAACATCTTGATTTGTGTGTTTGCGCTTATCAAAGTGGTAATTAATGAGAATAATGAACTAATGGAGTAAATTATTGAGATATTCTGGGGCGATAAGACTCCTTCTTGCCTGTTTGGAAAAGCTGTTGCAGGGCAGTCGAAGTTCGGGAGGTATCCTCGGCGGGAGAGATGCGCGACGGAAGCCACAGTTTCTCCGGCCAAGGAGCCGAGAACAGGTCCAGCGAGATGGCAGCGAATCGAGAAAAGTGGAAAAATCAGCAAGAAAGTGAGTTAAGTAATTGATACACCGATGGGAGCTAGAGGTGACAGTGGATTGGTTTGCTCTGAAGAGATTGGAGGTGGCAAGATTGAGTAAAAGAGGATAGAAGGGTGGTGGACGAGGCGATAATGGCGGCGATCTTGGAATTCGAAAGTGGAGTTCGTCTTACGGACAATGGCTTTTGAGGGTTCCAGGGGAGCTGCGGAGTGATTTGGTGGGCTTGAAAGTGGTCACAGAAGAAAAGCGATTGGGTTTAAGGCACTGGTCATCCCAGTGTTTTTTGAAGTTGAAGCAAGAGTGGTTTTTCTTTTTAAAAGTTTGCTGGTTTGGGGGAAAAGGAGGAGGGGTTCCCCCCCGAAGCTGCGCAGCTGCTGGAAAAAGGGAGTTTCGTTTCGTTCGCTCTAAGAGAGGGTTTTTTGTTTTTTTACTCCTTCGCTGTGTGGATTATAGTTCTCATTTTTTTCTTTTTTATTCCTACTTTTCTTTTTTATTAAAAGTTGGAACTTGGGATTTTTTAATTTTTTTATTCCCTGTGGAACTGATACAAGTGGATATATTTGGGCTTCTGTCCCGCCAAAAATACTGTTTATGCTGATGGGATCAACTTACCTTTTTTTTTTTCAAGGAGGGAATTTTGTGCAAGATTGGAAGTTTTTAAAGGCAAACTTTATGAGTTTCTGTTACTCGGGGTGTATTGGCTAATTTTGGTGGTGAGCTTCGCGTGCATTACAATACTTATTGGTTGTTTTTTGGTTCCCGTCTCCTCATGGATTACAACATTTAATTTTTCGCTGGCCCTCCTCTCTTATTCAAGTTACACCACGTTCAAAGGACTATTGGCAACTTTGGCTGCATTGGAATAGGTTTAAGTGGAGTGTCCAACGAGAATATAGTACACTGCAGCATTAAAATTTTCAGTGGATGGCATCATAGATAAGGGCACAAGAGGAAAAGCAAAGGAGGAGGAGCCGGTGGTGAAATCTAAGAGAAAGGAAAAAGCACCAATGGAAGAGGTCCCTCCGTCATCATCACCACCACCTGAACCCTATGATCAAACTCAAATTATGGTGGAACTTGGTAAATTGTTTCAGAAGATTGAGAAGATGGAAGTGGCAAGAGTGAAGGATAAAAATGAAATGTTGAAAAAGCAGGATAAGGTGGTAGCAACTGTTGTGGATTTCTCAAAAAAAGTAGAATTAAGTTTGCAAAAAATAGAAGGAAATGTGAAGTTTATTCAAAATGAGGTGAAGACTATGAAAAAGGAAATAAAAGGGACTCAGGAAGGGGTGAGGGAGAATAAGGTGAAAATGGATGAACAGGAAGAAAGGATTGATGCTATGGAAGATATGATGAGAAAGCAGAATATTGTGATACATCATGTGATTGAAAGGACACCAGACCAGCTAAGAGAAAGAGTGGTCCAGTGGTTAAATAATCTGAGCATGGGAAAGGAATTTGTACAGGAAGACATTGTAAGTGCATATAGGGTGGGTCCAAGAAAAGGGAAAGTGGTTCAAAGAAATGTTTTGGTTAAATTTGCAAATTGGGGAGATAAACTTAGAGTAATGGCCTTCTTAAAACAAGCTGGTCCTGGCGCCCTGAAAATTGATGGTTCTGATGTGGAAGTATACAATGATATTTCTATTAAGAAAAGAGTCTGGAGATATAAGATGAAACCGGTAACTAAATTGTTGATGAATAAAGGGGTAAGGTACAATTGGAGATTTCCACAGCAGTTGCAAATTTTTTTTTGGGGGGAAATGCAGGTTATTGATGAGAGGACCGACCCATTGGAGTATTTGAGCTTGCTTGGTTTGGTTAAAGCGGGTTCGGAGGAGTGGGTAACCCTTAGAAAAGATTTGTTGGAATCGGGTGCCATAAGAAGAGACTATGAGGGGGCAGATGCCGGTGGTGCTACAGGTGGAGACCCGCAGGGAAGAGAAGAGGAGGCGTTGTCATTGATCATGGTGGAGGAGGAGGCAAGTAAGGAGCAGTGAGTAATGGATTACGATGTAATAATTTTTTATATTATTTAAGAAGGTAGAAAGGTGAGGATGCGCGGTGCACTAACTTATACGCACATCTTGCATGTCCCCCCTCTCCCCTCTTTGGAGATCGAAGGCTGCTTTTTTCCGAAGAAAGTGGGGAGAGTGATATTGTGTGTTTTTGTATGTGTTTTTTTCCTTAGTAGTAAGGGGTTTGTGGTAGCACGCCTGATGGAGAGTTTGGAAGTTAGAGAGGGTGAAATTGCAACAAATTATGAGAAGTATTAAAGTATTAACTTGGAATGTAAAAGGTACAGGCTCTGTTCTCAAGAGGAGGAGGTTAGAATTGGTGTTGAAGAAAGATAGACCCGCTATAGTGTTTTTACAGGAAACGCGTCAAAAATCAAAGGATACAAACAAATTTTTTTTAGGGTGGATACAACATTATGAAATGGCGTTTGGTACTTCAAAAGCGAGAGGAGTTGCAATCATGATTTCTAAAAGATTAGGATTTGAGATAACAAAAAGTGTTGCTGACCAGGAAGGTAGATACCTGATCGTAAGAGGGAAAATTGACGATGAGGAAATAGTTTTGGTGAATATTTATGCTCCAAATGAACATCAAGTGGAATTTTTAGAAAAAGTTCGTAAAATTGTGGTGTTAGAAAAAGTGGCAAAGATGATTGTGGCTGGAGATGTTAATTTGATAAGGTCAAACTTAGATTGTACAAATTTAGCAAGGTGTGGAGCAGGTATTAAAGGGAATATTCTAGATAATTGGATGGGTGCATTGGGGCTGAAGGATTCCTGGAGAGAGATTAAGGGCTCGGAAAGGGCATATTCCTATTTCTCACACGTTCATAGGTCCTACTCTAGAATAGATTATGTATTTTTAACGGAAAATATGGTCAAAAATATTGAGGGAATTGAAATAGGAATTTTTAAGGAATCAGATCATGCTAAAGTGTTTTTGGAATTGAGGACACAAAAGGATAATAGAAGAGGAAGAAATTGGAGATATGATCCTAATCTATTCAAAGATCAAAAATATAAAGAACGAATTATAGAAAGTTGGATGGAAAGCTGGCAGTGGAACGATAACGAAGAGGTAAATTTTAATGTGGTTTGGGATTCCATGCAGTCGGTTTTTAGAGGGGAAAGTATAAAGTTGGCAAGTAAGAAGTACAGAAAATATAAGGTAGCACAGGATGAAAAAGAAAAATAAATAAAACAATTACAGGAAGAACACTCAAAAAAGAAAGATATTTTTTTTGGTCAAATTACAAAGATTGAAGGCAGAATTGTTGGGTAAGGATATAGAAAAAGTAAAAAGAGATTTGATATATTTAAATAGAGAGTACTTTGAATTCAGTAACAAAAATTCAAGATTATTGGCAAGAGCGGTCAAAGTTAAAAAGGAAAAAAGGGAAATTGGGGTTTCAGTTAATAAACAAGGGATAAGGTGTAATAAAGTTAGTGATAAATGTAAAATTGTGAAGGATTTTTACCAAGCACTAAACGCAAAAAAAGAGATAGATTTGGGGAAGCTTAAAGGGATTTTGGAGAGGCAATTAGTGAGTGGAATAAAGCAGGAACACCGGGATAAAATGGAAGAACAGGTTTCCGAAAAAGAGGTAAAGGAAGTAATTAGTGGTTTGAAGTTGGGGAAAGCCCTGGGAGATGATGGACTACCGACTGAGTTTTATAAGAAATTTAAAGACGTCGTGGTACCAAAGCTGGCAAAGTTATATAATTATATCTTAGATGGTGGACAAATTCCGACTTCATGGTATAGGACCACAATTGTTCTTCTGCCAAAATTGGGAAAGAATCTGGAAAATGTGGAATCTTATAGGCCAATTTCTCTTATAAATCAAGATGCCAAGATCTTCACAGCAATACTGGATAACCGTTTAAACAAATTCATGGGAGAATATATAAATGTTGATCAAGTAGTTTTTTTAAAAGGGAGGCATATGGCTGATTTGACCAGGAAGGTGTTAGATTTAATTGATAACGTTAACCAAACAAAGGAAAAGGTGGGGTTAATATCTTTGGACATTTTAAAGGCATTTGATTCTTTACAATGGTCTTTGATTAAGGAAATAGTTAAAAGCTATGGATTTGGAGATAGATTTAGTAGGGCTGTCCTCTGTCCCCTATCTTGTTTATTATGGCAATGGAAATTCTGGCTAAAAATATAAGGGAAGACTCAAGTATAGAAGGGATAATGGGTAATAAGGTAAGTATGTATGCAGATGATACATTGCTAATGGTGAAGCATCCGGGGGCAGTTATGGATAGGATTAAAGCGCAAATAGAGGATTTTGAGGATATAACAGGGTTGACGATAAATTGGGATAAATCGGAAATGATGCTGTGTAATATGGGGGAAGAGGAGAAGGAAAAGATGGTGGGATTATCTAATATACAAATCAAAGATAAGTTGAAATATTTGGGGATAATTATTTCAAATAGATTGGAAGAACTTAAAAGATTGAACTATGATAGTTTGAAAACAGAACTTAAGACTAGAATACAAAGTCTCCAAAAGTTGAAGTTGTCATGGTTTGGGAGGATGCAATTTGTAAAATGATGTTGTTGCCGAGAATTAATTTTTTATTTGATGCACTTGCAATTCAAATGAAGGAAAAGGAGATTAATGAGTTTCAAAAGATGTTTAATAATTTTTGCAATGGAGGTAAAAAATCTAGACTACCAAAGAAACTCTGGTACCTGCCTCAGAAAGAAGGGGGTTTGGGAATGCCAAATTTATTAGCGTATTATCGCGCATTTCAAATTAAGAATGTTGTGAAGATTTTGGCAAGAGAAAAAGTAATTTGGGAGGAGCTTGAGATCACTATTGGTAAAATGATTTTTTGGGGAGGTAAGGTTAAAATGATAGCTACCAGTAATACCATGATGAGGGGACTCATGAATGTGTGGAAAATACTAAAGAAGGATTTGGTCCCAGATGTCTCTCCAGTTTTGGAATTGGCAGATATGGCGTGTTTTCCAATAAAAATAGATTAAAAAATAAAGGAAATACTGGATAAAAACGAAGTTTTCTTGGTGAAAGAGTGGTTAAGGATTTGTGGAGATGAAAATAAGAAAAAAAATGCTTAAACATTTAAAATTGGATTGGTTTCAGAAAATGAAGGTCAATAACTGGAATAATAAATACAGAAGAGAATTATGCATAGACAGAGAAAAGACGGAATTTGAAGAATTGGTTTTCAAAATTCGAAAAGGAGATAAAAGCATTAAGGGTCTAGCAAGTAAACTTTATGCCCTAATAAACAGGGGGGGGTGATCCACAGGAAGATTTGAAATTGAAATGGGAACAGGATTTGAGTAAAAAGCTAGGAAACGATGAATGGAGGAATAAGTGGAAAAAGAGGATAATGAGAACTATGTCAGTAAGAATTAAGGAACATAATTACAAAATGTTGTGGCAATGATACCTGATACCACTGAGGTTACACCAGATTGATAATAAAAAGGACAATTTATGTTGGAGATGTAAAGATACTGTTGGAACCTATGAGCATATGTGGTGGAGCTGCAAAATGATAAAGGATTTTTGGAGAAGAATAGAAAAAGAGGTTGGGGAAATAATGGGTAAAAAAATTAAATTGGTGTCAGGTGCCATTATGCTAACAGATGTGGATGGTATATATTTAAACAAAGAGGAAAAAGAGTTATTAGAAATAATGCTGACAACGGGTAGACAATGTATTGCTAGAAATTGGAAAAATGATGTAACTATACAGACGGGAGAATGGTATAAAGAAATGTGGAACCTAGCATTGAATGATAAACTGACATGGGAGATAAAAGTAAAAAGGGATAAATTGAAGGAAAATAGATTTTGGAGTATTTGGAAGCCTTTTGTTGATCATTCCCTTATGGGTACGGAATGCTGTAGGCCTGTACCATCTCAAAGTAGTTTTTGGAGATAATATTGAGACCGAACTCTCCGGGGCAATGTAAATAAACACTGGGTGAATTGTAAGTGAAAATTGGAGCTTGATAGTTTTATCTGAATAATAGTGCTACTGAAATGTTTTATGAATTGATTATAGATATAGTGTTAATTCTCAAGTGGATATTTAACATTATGTGCAGTATAATAGATAATAGTTCAACTATCATGTATGTGGTTATTTTCTATGAAACTTATGTATTTTTTCTATGTTTTATGATGTAATGTTTTGTTTATGTTTGTATATATTTTTTGAAAATTAGTTAATAAAATTATATTTTAAAAAAAAGAAAGGGAGGGGAAGAGTGGCAACTTTAAGAAGCCTAGCTTCTTCTAAGTGATTAATACTACCTGCCATATGCAGAAGGCTACTCTGTCCATGTCCCCAGCGAATCGGGCTAGGGGGAGGCATGCTCATAGAGGCAAGCAGGTCGCAGGATCTAAGGTCCGCCCTGACAGGTGTCCCCAAGAAAAATTCTGGGAGCCCAACGAAGCCTTTGTGAGGCATGTTCCGCCCCCTATGTCCCTGATATCTGATACCTGGAGTACACAATGATACTGTCATAAACGGAAGGAAATGAGTGACAGTGGACATGGCTAACACAATACAAAGGGAAATTCATCAAAAGCAGGTCATATAGTTGATACAGACTTTGTGTTCATTAGCCAGTACCAAAGTGACTAATGGGGTAGTACTGCTGTGGCTCTGTTCCTTTGTGGCTTCCAGTTTCCTATTGTAAGTTTGCTGAAAGAAGGATAGCATCCATAAAGGTAAAGGTAAAGGTTTTGCTTGTTCGAAAGCCAGTCATATCTGACTCTAGGGTTCAGTGCTCATCTGTTTCAAAGCCGAAGAGCCAGCACTGTATGCTTCTGCAGATGTTTCCATGGTCATGTGGCAGGCATGACTAGACAGCAGAGTGCACAGAACGCTGTTTTGTTCCCACCGGAGTGGTCCCTATTTATCTACTTGCAATTTCTTGCTTTCAAACTGCTAGGTTGGCAGAAGCTGGGGCAAAGACGGGACCTCATTCCGTCCTGCAGTACTTGGGAATCTAACTGCTGACCTCCCATCTTCCAGCCAGCATCTTAGCCACTTAAGCCACTGCAGTCCATACAAATAAACAAAAGCCTGTGATACAAAACACAGATAACTGTATTGGATAATGGTTAGCTTTTTAAAAGAAATTTCAGAACCTAGTCATTCTAATGCCGATGGAGCCCGTTAGAAGAGCCAGAACAAGAACCATGTATCTCTCCTGACACCGGAAGGAGTAAAAGAGGAAGTAAAGAAGTCTTTCTAAAAAAACAGCATAACCAGGAATCCATAATATCTGGACTCGTCTTGCCTCATCCAAACTCTCATTTATATTCTGGTTTGTGGAGGTTAGACACAGGCAACTGTTTCCTTGTTTCTTAGCCTCCTCCAAAGCTAGAAGAAATTACAGACATCTCAGTTGATACTACTCCCAAGCACACTAGTCTTACCAGAAGATACTAGACCACAAGCAGAAGTTGGTAGGAGGCAAACACAGCTTTTGTAGAGACCTGATTATATTCTTTCTCATGGAAGCTATCTATTGGTGAAATGGAAAGTGGGTTTGTTGAGCTACTTGCTTGACTTCCCAAGCAAGGAAATGGAAGGAACTGGAATGAATTGGAAGCATAAAGCTAAGTGATGACAACAGAACTGGCAAGGCTGTCAAAAAGTTTGATTTATGAACTCCCTCTCTTTCAGAGCTCTTGGACTATGACTATAGATATATAGAATGAACAATATTATCCATTTTGAGCCATCATCAGAATAACAGGCAATCTGATTGGATTGTAGATGGCATCGACAGTATATATAGAATTGTTTCACCACCTTTTTGTCAGAAAGCATTTTTCCAAAATGGTAATTTTTGTCAGAAAGCAGTTTCTTATACCTCATTTTCATTTGTCTATTCACACGTTCTTGGCTCAAAAGTTTCAATTTTAAGTGGAAAATTTTACCAAATAAAAATATGAATTAAGCTTAATAGCATTTTCACCACATCTTGCTTTGTAGGAAACAGCAAAGAGCACAAAGTATGGGACCTCTCTGAAAATAACAAACTTTCCTCCATTTAATCTAGTCACACATTTGTTCTCCATTGCAGGCGCACCCCCCAAAAAAGGACTCAGACACCGGTATAAGTGGATAATGGCATTGGGCCACATTTATTGATTCATGCCCTAGTCCGAATTATAAATTTCAGTTGGTACTCAGCCAATTATAATTCTTAAGGCAAGCAGGCCGCAGTAACACTGGTAAGGTTCCTCCCAAAATTGCCAATGGTAATTGGCTACAATGTATCCATTTGTATCAATTTGTTTGTTTACAACAAACAAATTGTTGGCCGTAGTCAATAAACTATCTACTGACCCCACCCTCTGACGTGTATCCGTCAAATCACGGGGTGATGCATGCTGAAGAGCTCCTGCCATCACCCCATTGCCTGGTTCGTCGTTGACCGGTCAACGTTAACCAACTTGTACCTATCTAGTGTTGGCCAGTCAATTGCGAACCTGCCGGATACCAGTGGGTCATAAATATTTACCTTACCAGTGCTACCCGCCCATGTGACCAAAGTCAATAGCAAAGCCCCTATATCAAACCATAGCAACAGTGTGGGATGGGCAAAAAAGCCAGAACCAGTAAGCCAATTGTAGGTTCCAGCCAAAAATTCCCACCCGGCCCCGAAGCGACCAAAATATCACACTGTTCACTAGGGAGGGGGGGTGGAGGGAAAAACTTCTCCTCTCCGTCGCTTTCACAAAATGGCAGCTCGGCTGCCTCGTGGCCACCCCTTTTATAGAGGGGTGGCCACGCCCCCTAACTACCTGGATGTCTGAGTCCGGGGTGTGTGTGCAAAGAGCGCGGTGGCCATTTTGGCACCGCACTTTCATTGCAGGCGCACCCCCCAAAAAAGGACTCAGACACCGGTATAAGTGGATAACGGCATTGGGCCACATTTATTGATTCATGCCCTAGTCCGAATTATAAATTTCAATTGGTACTCAGCCAATTATAATTCTTAAGGCAAGCAGGCCGCAGTAACACTGGTAAGGTTCCTCCCAAAATTGCCAATGGCAATTGGCTACAATGTATCCATTTGTATCAATTTGTTTGTTTACAACAAATTGTTGACCGTAGTCAATAAACTATCTACTGACCCCACCCTCTGACGTGTATCCGTCAAATCACGGGGTGATGCATGCTGAAGAGCTCCTGCCATCACCCCATTGCCTGGTTCGTCGTTGACCGGACAACGTTAACCAACTTGTACCTATCTAGTGTTGGCCAGTCAATTGTGAACCTGCCGGATACCTGTGGGTCATAAATATTTACCTTACCAGTGCTACCCGCCACACGGGGAGGCATCCATGATGACTCACCGCCCCCCCCCCTCAAGACCGTCAGCTCGGTCGCCAGGCCTGCTTGCATCACACCCACAACGAGGTACATACCTCTAGCCGACAGGTGGACCCCTTCTCCTGCCTACCAGCAAAATTTTTGTGTAAGCCTATCATCTGGCCTGCAATGGCCGTCTCACAGCCATGCTCAGCACGGGACGGAGCCAGAGCCCCGTCCACTGACTGCCGGAACAGTCCGAACTAGGGAGATCCGCATCTCCCCTAAATTGGTGTCTCGGCACGATGTTAGACCATAGCGACCGTATGTAAGCCATACGTGATACAAAAATGCCAGGTCACAGCCCCTCGACGGTTTAATAACAGCAGTGAGCCGTATAAGATCGCTGCCGCCGAGGTGCCTGTAAAACATTGGGCGGTCCAGCATCCCTGTCAGACAGCAGGAATGGCCACAGTTCCCGCCCCCATGTGCCGCGCATACCATACCATAGCATACGTGCGGATGCACACAGCCCAGCCGGGGTCCACTCTCTGTCGCTGCAGTATATACTGCTGCCCAGTGTACATAGCTGCGGCCCACCAGCCCCCTGCCACCGGTGTGTTGAGACCCCTAGGATCTGTAAAAGAGGAGAAAAAAGGTGAAGGACATAACTAGGTACTCGTACAGAGAGGGGACCTACATATCTGAAATTGCGCGTAGACGCATATCCACCTCCGAGTACCCCAAACGTAGCCACGATCAACGCCACGCCTATCTTAAGTAAATGGTGCCAAAACGGGCCCTACACCGCGAAACGCGGCACTGGTCACCCTCAGGGACTGTACTAAGGTAAGGGTAGACCCATCCCGGTGGCAGAAAACAGGCTGGGGCGCGCAGCAGGCACTGTCGAAAATACATGTAGGGCACCAACCGGACAGATGTCTCAAAAACTTCGTAGCAGTATACACCACTGCCTGCACCGTGCTGAATAACCCGTGAGGACCGCATCCCCACTCGAGCCCACTCATGTGTGACAGAGACATCTTCGAGTTCCAGTGCCCTACGAGACACATCCGCCTTATACCGGTGGCACCAACTCTGGCACCCACTCACTGATGCGGAGCGCTCCAAAAAAGGCTACCTTGGTAGCTGCGTGGTCAAGAGCCACCTCACACCTATCTGTACATAAGTAATGCCAGCCTCGTGCAAGGTGGGTCAGAAACTCTGGGAACAGGGGTGACGCGTGTAAGGGCGGCGGACACATTCCCGTGTCCACCCCTCCCAAACACGATGCATGAATGCAGAGTGATACGCCTTACGCGTGCGAGGTGCCAATGACATGTCCGGTTCCCTTCTCCTCGCCAAACGTCCCGCCATCGGCCAAAAGTGGCGAGTGGAAACCCTCTGCTTCCAGAGTATGGCACGGAACCGGGTGATCTGCAGGTGATGGAAAGCAACAGTAATGTCATTATAAATACCTAGAACATGTCTGGCCTATAACGGCACATTTAGGAGTAGGCTTCTCAAAGAATAGACGAACTAATGTCATGACCCTGAGGGATTTGCATGTCTGGGTGTTGACAATGTGCACCACTGCCTCATTGTCACACCGAAATTGGACCACTGAGTAGGCCCCCTCCTTGCACCATAGCATCAGTGCCCTCCAAAATGGGAAAAACGTAAGGAAGGTCAGATCGCTGGGCGATCCGTGCACCCACCCTCGTAGTAAACCCCATAAGTCCGGGAGCCGGAGGTATCCGACCGTACTTGAAATGTAGGGCAGACCATCAGGTCTGATAACCAGGAAGAGACCCCGCCAAACCCAGGAGTAATTTGAGCCAGACCGTACAAATTAAGGTGGCCATGAATTAACTGCAGCTCACGAGGGCAGCACTTTATGTTTGGCAATCAATGCCAAACTCGCCGCGGAGATCCTAGCCACCGTATGCATGGTTAACCCAGATGCCCGCATGACAGAGTCGATTCAGAAATGTGAGCTTAGTAGATGGGACCTCGGTCTATTCAGGCACCAAGGGGACACCCAGTTCCCACCTGAGTGTCTGAATGGTAATGAGGAGACGCGTGCACGTGTCCAAGCCCCGTTCACCCCCGAACCAAAAGTTGTCGAGGTAATGGGCTAGAGACCGAGACCCCGACCTGCGAACAAATGGCCACTGAGTGAAGTCACCAATTGGTCGAGTGCTGCACATGACTTAACACAGTCAGAAGGGGGTTGGCCTTATCTAAGTAAAATTCCCCTCGGAACCTAAAACACAATAGGTCTAAATCATTGGGTGCACTGGCAATAACCTGAATGCCGAGTGCATATCAGACTGTGCCAAAACAGCGCCAGAATTGCGTGAGCGTGCCACCCATAGTAGCCGAACCAACGAGCACCTGACTGAACTAGGTCATCAGGAATGGCATCCCTGAATGGAGAACCCACAGGGTAAGCTGAATGGGGAATTAAATGACGTTCCCTAGTTATAGCTCAGTATGAGCTTCATGGGGGAGACATTCGACTTGGGAAAGGTGGTTCCAAGAAGGGCCCCCACTACTCTCATAGCCACAACTCCCTTAGCTGTGGACAGTGGAGCCCCCTCTTCGTAACCCTGCAAGGGAACCAGAGTAGGAGCATACTGGGACCCCCAACACCCCCGAATGGATACAAAAGCCCCCCATATAAAACCCACCGGCAGGTATCCCGCCCAATCCCTTCTTGAATGAACTGAGTGCCATCTCTCCAGGTTGACTATACTGATTGGGGCGGGGGGGCTTATGACAAGGTTAGTTGCTTCAGACGGAGCTCTGATTGCCCCTGTGCACCCCTGCCTCTGCCCCGTAACCCACCAACCCGCGGGCACGCAGAGGCGGCGTGAGGGCCAGCGCAAAAGGGGGACACGAAGTCGGTAACGACCGTGGTGCTTAGTACACGCATCATCAGCTGAGCAGGCCGAACACAGCAGGCGGGCTGGAACCCCCCGCCTGACCAGTTAGCGTGGAGCCTGCGTCTGAGCAGCCCGCTGCTCAGCATGACCACCGTGGTACCTATCACCAGGCACCAACTACGTGGGAGTGATGTACACGAGCACACTTGCTGACAGGGCTAATCCCATCTCCCCTCAGGGTATAGAGCTACCCTCATCCACATGCCTCACCGTAAGCCAACTGCCATGGGCCCATCTAATCAACCATCGCCCTGCAAATATTAGCGATGGATGGAAGCACCCAGATGGCCCAAGCAGGTCAAGCCCTGCAGCATACCACCATACGTACAAGGTATGCCGCCAACCAGTTGGCCCAAGGTGCGCAGTGGCTCACTACGATGGGAGATCTCATTGTCTCAGTCGCCCTGTCCCTTTCTCTCCTCCTAGTGGGCTCGCAGTTCAATAGGGAGAATACCCACATGTCCCCCTCCAGCCCTTACCCCTCATGGCCTGCGGCCAATAACACCCAGGGGCAAGTAATAGCCGGCCATCAGCAAAGCCCTCGACAGGACAGTCTGCAGAAAGGGCCTGCGCAGCAGGACCTGGACAGCCCCTGCGATGCTCAGCACTGTCCCGGGGGTGGACACCCCAGTGCATGGTGGCTTACTACGGCGGGACCGCACATGTCTCTGTCTTACTGTCCGCACCGCCTATCCTTATTGGGATCTCGGTTCATAGGGAGAATATATCCACGTACTCCCCCCACCAAATCTTGTCCCTCGTGACCTGAAAGAAATGATGACCAGAGTGCAATAAATAACCAGGCATCACGTAAACCCCCACCCCCAACGTCGTGCCAGAATGCACCAAGGGGCACTGGGATAGACTGGCAAGTGATGCCCACTAGCCTCAAATTGGTGAAGCCATGACCACTGAACCCCACCGCTGGAAGTGTACTGTGATGTGGGTGCATTCAACTTGAATCTAATACTCACTAGTTGCACCCCCATGAGCCGCCCCCACTGGGGGTTCTGGCCCACGGCGGGCGTCGGAGCTCGCGACCGAAATCGAGCTCTGGGGCCACATCCAACCACACTCCGGTTGCAGTTCTGGACAAACAGGGAGCGGTGAGACAGCGGCAGGCACAGGCCGGAGTATCTCAAGCCGCTCAACCCAGCTGGCCGCCTGTTGCAGAGTGGCAGCAGTCGAAGTAGCCGGCAGACACGAAGGGCCCCGGTAGATAGGGAAGGGCCCCCTCCCCCCGGATTGCCCAGGATGCCTCCAGCACAGCCCAAACATGCTAACCAGGCATCCCCTGCCACGGAAACCCGCAGTATAAGGTGGGCCAGGTGGGCCGGACGGCTGGCTAGGGAATGGGCCGGAGGCCCCAATTTGAGATCCTGGGCCAGAATAGGGCCATGCCCAAGACTCCGGCCCCTGAGGGGGTAAAAACATGCTGTGTGCCAGCACCAGGCCCTCCCCCCCAATCGTTCCGGCCCATGGCCGGCAACTGCGGGCCAAGGGCCAAATCTCCTGAAGGGCCGGCCTGAGGCTGAGAGGATCCCTAGGGATGCCTTTAGCGCCGCTACGCGGGCCAGCTATGCATCCACCGTCGCAGATCCCACTGCATAACAGGGGGCCAGGTGAGCCGGACGGCCCACTGGGCAATGGTCCAGGGCCCCCAACTTGAGAGCCAGGCCCCAAATAGGGCCATGCCCAAAAATCCGGCCCATGAGGGGCCGGGGGTAAGCCCTGCTGTGCAACCGCACCAGGCCCTCCCCCATGCTCAAAGCCCATGGCCGGTAAGTGCGGGCCGGGGGCCGCAGCCCCAACCGCACCAGGCCCTCCCCCATGCTCAAAGCCCATGGCCGTCAATTGCGGGCCAGGGGCCAAAGCCCCTGTAGGGCCAGTCTGAGGCCGGAGGGCCACGGGCCATGGCTTAAGCTACTCCATCCCACCGGTCCCGGTGGGTGCCTCCGGTAAGGAGTCCTGTCGGGGGGGCGCAGTCGCGGTCCTCCGACCCGACTGCTGCCTCCTGTTCGGGCGAGCCTGAGTCGCCATAGCCTTCTTCATAGGAGGCATAATGAAAGCACGATCCCTTTCCAGGGATCAGAAACCGATGGCTGGGAAGCCGAAGATTCAGAAGCAAAGATCCCGCTAAGGCTCTGCAGCCAAAAACGGCTCTTTAAAGGAGACGAAGAGCGACAGAAAAAACTTCTCCTCTCCGTCGCTTTCACAAAATGGCAGCTCGGCTGCCTCATGGTCACCCCTTTTATAGAGGGGTGGCCACGCTCCCTAACTACCTGGATGTCTGAGTCCGGGTGGGGGGGGGCGCAAAGAGCGCAGCGGTCATTTTGGCGCCGCGCTTTCATTTGTTCTCCTTGTACAAATGACCACTAGTATATTTCCACCATGCAGATGATCAGAGTTTAAACTTGTATATTGTAGTACTGACTGTAACAAACTGGATAAAAAAATATTTTTCCTGAACTTTATAAAACTCTCTTAACTTTTTAATGTTTCTCTCACTTTTAACTGAAATTGAAATGCAAGTAGCACTCATCTATTACCAAACACATCCTATAAAAATGGGATGTGGCCGTGCGTGTCCGGAATGCGTGTCTGCACACATCCAGCCTATCCCGTAATGAGCCGGCAACACTTACCTTAACTCCCGGACATCAACCCCGCAAGTGTCCAGAAGCCAAGAGTGGGGCCAACACCCCACAAACCCAAACAAAAAAACACCTACGTTTCCCAGTGTCCTCTGCGCCGCGCCACCCCTCAGCCAATCAGGCTGAAGGATACAAGCACCAAGGAGGTGGGACAGCTGGTGCACACGCTAAAAAAATAGCTGGCATGCACCGAAAAAACCTCAGCCCAGGGCCCTGCCTTACCGAGGTAGACAGAGCCCGGGCTGAGGAAATGGTCTGCCTGAGGGCACGGCCAGGCGAGTTATACCACAATTGTAGATTTCAGAGAGACCGATTATGTGGGACTTGTGTAGCCATCTGTTGTCCGGACATCCATGTCCGCATACATTTATTGTGTATTATTGCAATGTTTAAATATGAAATGTATTATTGAATTGTACTCGAGTTGTTACTGTACTATTGCGTAAATTTGTATCTTGTTTTTTGTACCTATGCATATCCTGTATATTATATTTCGTATCTTGTAAACCACTTTGAGTTCCCTTAGGGGAAGAAAAGCGGTATAATAATAATAATAATAATAATAATAATAATAATAATAATAATAATAATAATAATAATAATAATAATAATAATAATAATAATAATAATGATGATGATGATGATGATGATGATGATGATGATGATGATAGTGGCCTGCAAGACTTTACAATAAACCACTGTTCATAGTTCTGTTCATCATTTGCTGGACTATTCTTTACAATGGCTGGACACGACAATTCCTCAAAGGTTTCTTTAACACTTTAGAAACATTATCAAAAAGATTATTGAAATATCCAGTCTTATCTTGATTACTCAAAAGAGAAAAGAAATTAGATTTAACATAAACAAAAAGTATGAACATAAATGGTGGTGGTGGTGGTGGTAGTAAACAACAACAATAAATGTGCCATCAAGTCAATTCTGGCTGATGGTGAGCCTTTCCTGGGGTTTCTAGACAGAGAATAGACAAAAAATTGTTTACCATTCACTTCTTCTGGAGGGTACCCTGGATCTATAAAGCTTGACTGCACAGGCTGGCTCTTCTTGCAATAGGCACAGAGGGGAAGCAAACTCCTAACTTTTGACTCTGCAGCCACATGTTTAAACCACTGAGTTATCCAGCAAGCCAATCATATCTGGCACTAAGAGATATTAACTAGCATGAAGAATGGAACAAATGCTCCACCTGGATGAGCCTAAGAGCACTGATTAAGATGACAGAACTTTATAGCGCTGGAAGGTATCCCCCAAAGTCACTGAATCCAACCCCATTGCCAAAGCAGGAAATAATGTAGGATGTCTAGAGCCTTGTCGAGGTGCAGGGGCTTGAGTAGTCCAACAAGGCAGCTTTGCCCATCACTTCTCAATGATGTTAGGCTGGGACTAAAACTCACCTAAGTGTGTTGGATCCCTTGGGCACGGTGAAAGTGGAGGGCACACATCATGGTCTGTGATATTCAAATGGCTAAAAAAATGCACGCAGATGCATTTTTGATTTCCCAAGTCCATTTACATGTGCAGAATGTCATCCCAGAGTCATCGACCATTGTGCGGACTCCTCGCTGAATAATGACTCCAAGGTATCCAAGGTTCTAGAGATTTCTGACTTGGAATAATACCTCAACAACAATTTTTCACCTAAAATCTTGCTTGCCATTTATAACACTGTTTTTCCTTGTAAGTCTTTCTATACCTCCCTTCACTGTCATCAAACAAAAGAGCTTTCAAGTGGAACTCTTTTGCACTGGTGAACCATCACTTTCTTCTTTAGAGCAAACAGAACATGAGCAAGCATTAGAAATAATTTTCTCTCTCCAAGATTATATTTATAAACCAATTTATCTGGGATTAAATTTTACTAATCTCAGTGTAACTTCTGAGAAACATTTATGCAAATTCACTATAGACTGCTTTTTAACTTGTTTGCTATATTCCAAATTTTCAGTTCATTTCTACATTTGAATACTTTATGTAGACAGGTTAATGATTTAGCTGAAGCAACAATATTAATGTTTTGACCCATTTCTATTTTAGCTGAGAAATAACTTTCTAGGGCCAATTCATTAGACACAGAGCATTGTAATATCATTACCTTAGTAGGAAATAAGTGGCCACTAGTACAATGGATCCCTGTAGTGAGGAAAAGATGGGATATAAATCAAACAAATAAAGATGGGAGACATTTTTTGAAGAAAAAAACCCTTTTTTAAAAATGTACAGTACCAAGTGATAAACTTGTGTCACAAATAACTATAGTTTTTAGCTTAATTTTTCAAAAACATATTTCAAATGTAACTACCTGTATTTATTTCAAGAGTTACACAAAGCTTATCTACATTAATTCTACCTTGTCTACTTCACTTGCAAGGTGGATTTCATTTTAATCAAAAAATTGATCATGATTTAAATCACTTGTTCATAAAACAGCATGCCGTACACTCTGGTGTCTAGGCATGCCTGCCACCTGTCCATGGAAACGTCTGTAGACATACACAGTGCTAGCTCTTTGGCTGTAAATGGAGATGAGCACTGAACCTTAGAGTCAGATACAACTGGCTTTCAATCGAGGGCAACCTTTACCTTTACCTTTAACCATAAGTCTAGATATAAATCATGGTTTTCTACATAATGATTCTTGCTGGTGTAATATTAATATTTACAACCAGATGAAAGATTCATGTTTAGAAAAATAATTTTTAGATTAGTTTTACAGTTATATAACAATGTTTTAAAACTATTAGAAACAAATCATAGTGTTGTGTCCGAACGCAGGAAATACTCTGACCAGCAAGGAACAGTTCAAACACAAGTGATTTATTAACAGCTCATAACTTGGGTAGTTCCAGTTCGGAACAGGGGAATAAGGGTGAGGTGGCTTGCTTATATACACACAGAATAACAGTTAGCTTAACTAGATACATTTACCCAGTTTCTCAGAAAGGCGGGAACCAATCAGAAAGCAACATGTAGTTTGCACCTTACAAAAAGGGCGCACTTTTGCAGCAAAGACTTGATTGAAAAACCAAGCAATTAACACTTAGACATAACACATAGAGAGAGAGCAACAAAATTATTATGAGGTGAACTATCTCCAGTTTAACAGATTAATCATTCACCTTTGGATAGCTTTTCTCTGTACTTTACTGGAAGGAGAAAATTAATCATTACCTTAATAATAACAATTTGAACATAAAATCAAAATTATAAAATTGCATATGTATTTCTGTATTTACTTAAACATTCATGTAATCATTTGTGTCTTATGTAGCACCCCAAATAAACTTAATTCCTTTTCTTCCCAACTGTCCGGTATTTCTTTTTTCTTGGATCTATAAATTCAGTTCTATAAATGTCTCATTTCAATCTTCCATAACCTCACAACTCTTGTTTGTTTGTTTGTTTTGGCTTGTTTACAGACACGTTAAGAAAAGAGAAGGTGCCATACAGGTTGTCTTTATAAAAGGCAAGGAAATAGTACCATTAAGTACAGAAGTACAAATCTTGTCCTTTTGTTCATTTGCTGTGCCCCATGTTCAGTTCCACTTGATCTTAACCTATTGTAACCATCCCATTTCACATTCCCATTTTACAGTTCATCACTGTACAATTCTCCTTTGCAAAAATAAATAAATAAATAAATAAAAACCAAAAAAACTGGATGCACTACTAGGCACTCAGATGTGTGCCTGCTTATTGTATCACATTGTATCTGAATAACAAACCATAATTGTGACTTTCTTTTACTAAAATGAGGCTGTAAGGCATGTGGGACTCCTGCTGTCTAAATGAACTGGAATACCACACTGCATGAGGCAGAGGACCCAGTAAGATACAAGCGTTGTTTGTGCAGTACAGGGGGATTGCATGTTGTGCGTGAGAACCAAGAGCAACTTTTTAAAGCTAAACAGAAGGAACACTGAGTCTTGCTTGGCAGGAAAATAAAAACAACGTACACTAGTTCTTCTGGATTACAAACTGGTTTGCACACTATATTTAGCAAAACACAACTCTCTTAGTGATATATAATTATACTAGCAGGGGTGCTAGTATGTATCACACACCCACACAATACACCTCCACACACAACACACACACACACATGACACAAAAAAACACCCGACACACAACCAACACCCATTACAGCCACACACATTACACACGACACAACACACTCGCCGACACATAACACACACAGCCGACACACCAACACACCACACCCAACACATCACACACAATGAAATACACCCACACAACACACACACTGACACAATACCCACACACACACATACCATACAACACACACATCAAACATACAACTCACACCCACCACGGCCACACATGACACACAACACACTTGCACAACACCCCCCCGAGATGAAACACACACCCAGACTTATCACACAACACAACACACCCACACAACACAGCCACATAATACACACACAGGACACACAACACTCACACCCATGACAGCCACACATAATACGCACAACACAGCACACACACACACACACACAACACACACCAACCCCCAACCTTGCCTGCTTTCATGCACTCGCCAAAGGGCACAAAAGAACCCCCTCTGGCATGTGCCTCTCCACACGTGGCCAGCAATAGGGTGGCGGAGGAAACTGCACATCCTGTTGCATGTGACAGTGGGAAGAGCAATGGTGGCAAGGGTTTTTTGTTGGGGGACTCTTGTGCCGCCATTGCTCCTCCTGCCACGAGACACAACAGGGCGTGCAGTTTCCTCCGCCTCCCCATTGCTGGCCACGTGCGGAGAGGCACACACTGGAAGGAGTTTCTTTTGTGGCCCCCCTGGCACGGGCCTTTCCACACGTGGGCAACAATGGGGTGGCAGAGAAAACCACATGCCCTGTTGTGTCTTGAGGCAGGAGGAGCAATGGCAGCGTGAGGGTTGCCCTGACAAAATAACACGGCTCCATTGCTCCTCCTGCCACCAGACGCAACAGGGTATGTGGGAGCACTGCAGGGTGTTTTGGACGGTGAGCCCTCCCCATGGAGACGCGATGGAGCATGGGAGCCGACCATCCCTACCACACTCCTTGCCGCCTGCACCACTGCTGTGGTGGCCAGCCGCAACCCCTTTCGGTGCCTGCCTTGCTGCTGTGGAGGGAGGCCGATATCCTGCGCTTCCAGATGGGTGTCTCCACAGCAGAGGTAGCCTCTGGAGTGTGTGATGGGGCGCCGGTTCCCGATGGGCCGCTCACCAGTGGAATGGTTGGCGTGCCTCATGTGCTGTTGCCTCGACCTGATATCCGGGTTGAGGTGATGACCTCTGTTGGGGCATGCGCAGCACAGGCCAACCTGGCCTGCTGCACATGCCCAATCTGTGGTGACCTCTCCGCCAATGGACTTCTGGTCAGGGAACAGCCCCCCATCATCGGACATCTGGGCGGGTGGGGGTCCCTTGATATGACCCCTTTTCAGGGTGAAGGACCCTGAGGGGCGCTGCTGCTACACCGCACTGACCTGGCCAGCCACACCAGGTAGGCAGGGCATGGGTTTCTGTGGCGGTGGGGATCAAGGTGGCATGGCGTTTCAATAACAAATGCCATGACACTTTGATTTTAGTTATATAAGAGGAAAATTGCTTCTGCTTCAGAACCTACAATATACCTTACTTCTTAATCCAAATAGATGTATTTACCCCTTTAAAAAATTAGTTATCTCTAATGAGTGCAGCTGTGTTCTTCAAAAGTGAGTGACTGTGTGCATTTGTCAAAGAAAGAGAGAAAAAGACAAATATCCTAATACATCATGATGCATCTTTATTTTAATTCTGCATTTCTCTGGCCAGGTTATCCTGCTATGGTAATCATGGAACTAGATCAATGGTATGGATGTCATGCTGTGATGCAGAAGGCAGATGAATGATCACTCAGGAGAGTCTTCATGGCTGATCGATTCGGATATGGCAGAACAATAATTTCTCAATGAAAGCATTTTCCAAATTTTGCTTCTTTTTCTTTCTTTATTGTTACAGTCAACCCTCACATAACAACACGTTCAGATAGCATCATTTTTGCTTAATAACGCGTCATTATGCACCACGTATTCCCCCACATAACAACATTTTTAGTGTTGTTGTCCGGACAACAACGCTAAAATAACCGTCATTATCTGGACAAAAACATTGTTATGCGGAAAACTCTATAGAAACCCGCATAATAACAAAAATCGCTTAACAATGCTACTTGGGGAACCAAGTAACATCGTTATGCAAGGGTCTACTGTACTTTCACTTATTGCAAAAGTTTTCTTTCCTTGCAGTACTTTTCTAATTGTCAGAATTCTCCAACAGTGATGGATGCAGCTACATTGAGCCCTATATTACATAGTAAAGCATTCCATGATTTCCAATGTACAGTCAACCCTCACATAATGGCGCATTCAGATAGCATCATTTTCACTTAACAACACATCATTATGCGGCACATGTTCCCCCACATAACGATGTTTTAGTGTCATTATCTGGATAACGACGCTAAAAATAACCGTAGTTATCCGGATAACGATGCTAAAAACATCGTTATGTGTGAAACTCCATAGAAACCCGCATAACGACGAAAATCGCTTAACAACGCTACTTCAGGAACAAAGTAACATCGTTATGCGAGGGTCTACTGTAATACAAATTTTACTCTCCCTAATGCAGAAGAAACTTCTGCTAACATTCTACTAAAGGCAGCGAAGTGCATGTAACCATGCAAAATGAATGATCTATCCTTGACAATGACATATGGATTTAAGTGAGCAATATTGCAACTACCAGATTGCAGCATATCAGTTTACAAGATTTGACAGTATAGAGCTTAAACATAAAGTCTTACATCTAGGTAACAAGATGTTATTTCCTTAACCTTTTTAAAAAATAAAATGCATTGTCATACACCCATACATTTTGAGGAACCAGGGCGGAAATGAGGCACAGTAATTCAGCAGAAAAACAGCAAAAAAAAATGCAAATGACAAATTTAAGATAGGAATACTTGCTGTGAAACTCCTTTAGATACACATGTTGATATAATTCAGCACAAGCCTACTTATCACCAACTTTTTTACTTTTCTAGAATCAAAATTCTACCAACTTCTTCTAAGGTGTGATTGCTTCTTCAGATTCTAATTATCTAACATGGACAGATAATTTAGCAATTATTGGATCAACCATTGAAAGTTTAGCGATAGTGAACAGTTTGAATTGCTATTTGGACCATTCTCCCACTGCTTGCAGTCACAGAAAAACAAGCACAGTTGCCATTCCACAGCTCTGTTTTAAACAGAAAGTAGCGTAGAGGCTCACACCCCTTGTTAGTCCAAATAGAAGCAGTCATTTCGAACAGTCCGAAAGACAACACAAGGATAAGGATAGGATTTGGGATAGAAGAATCATCTGAGCACATTAGCAATCATGAAAACAAAGCAATTGTACAAATTAGATTTTATCTTTTTTATCCTGATTGCTTTGAACTAAGGGAAGAGGCACAGCCTCAGATAACTAATAGAAATCTTTATTACTGTAATTCAAATTATCTCCTTCTGCTTTGTCTGCAATGCATCAGAAATAAGCAAAATCCTTGGACATTTTCTGAGAAATTAAACTACAATTAAGATACTGTTGCTTATCATAGTCAAACTACAGTATGTCCATAAAATTACTGAGGATTTGATGAATCACCTCCATAAATTCCATTGATTCAAATAGGTCTACTCTAGTTGCAACCTACTATACTAAGGTAAATCACAACCAGAGGAAGCCTATTTGAATAAATAGAATTGACTCCCCAGTTTCTATGGGCCTATTCCACTGTGATATACTATGCTAAGCAACAGGATTTAAGCATGTGAATGTTGATTCAAAAAGGAAAACATTAATAACTTTAAAGTTTCTGCTAATAACAGGCTGTTTTATTGTGTTTTCTCAGTATAAAACACTGAAAGTCTGTGGAACCATTTTATAAATTTTTTTTAGGGCAAATGCTTTAATCTGCCAAAGAAAATTCATATCTCACTTATCTGAGAGCCATCCAGAACAATCAGATACAGATGTTAAGTGGGAAGATACCTCAAGAATGAGAGCACTGATTTATCCAGCCCAATTCTGTCTACAATAATAGAGAGTAGGTACTGAAGTCTCAGAAAGGAATTTCTATAACCTTACCTGGAGATGTTGTGGACTGAACATGGAACTTTCTGATTTGAAACAATGTGTTCCTGTCACAGAGCTACAGCCCTCTCTTGTATCTCCATATAAAATGTGACTAAAGGTTCAAAAGAGCCTTTTGATGAGGGTGAAAGAGGAGAGTCAAAAGCTGGCCTGAAACTCAACATCAAAAAAAAAACAAAAAAACAAGAACATGGCATCTGGATCCATCACTCCCTGGAAAATAGAAGGGGAGGAAATGGGAGCAGTGACAGACTTCACCATCTTGGGATCTAAGATCACTGCAGGTGGTGATTGCAGCCATGAAAAAAAAAGACGCTTACTTCTTGGGAGGCAAGTTCTGCCAAACCTAGGCAGCATAATAAACAGTAGAGACATCACCCTGCCAACAAAAGTCCACATAGTTAAAACAATGGTCTTCCAGTAGTAATGTATGGCTGTAAGAGCTGGACCATAAAGAAGGATGAGCGCTGTAGAATATATGCCTTTGAACTTTGGTGTTGGAGGAGACTCTTGAGACTCCAGTCCTCTGGACTGAAAGGACTGGAAGGAGATCAAATCAGTCAATCCTAAAGGAAATAAATCTTGACTGCTCCATGGAAAAACAAACACTGACGCTGAAGCTCAAGTACTTTGGCCAACAAGTGAGAAAGGAGGACTCACTGGAGAAGGCCCTGATGCTCGGAAAGATTGAAGGGAAAAGGAGAAGGGGTGGAAGAGAATGAGATGGCTATATGGCATCACTGATGCGGTCGGTGTAGATCTGGGCAGACTACGGAGGATGGCAGATGACAGAGGAGCCTGGCATGTGGTGGTCCATGGGGTCGCAAAGGGTTGGACTCAACTGTGCAACTGAACAACAACATAAAATGTGACAGGTCGTTCCTATGGCTTGGTACTGTCAATGCTAACTGGTAGTACCTGTCCAGATTTGAAGGCATAATTTTATCCTAGTCCTGTGCAGTTTCCTGTTGTTTTCCCATATAAATCCAAACAGGACCAAAAAATACTTACTTTCCAAAAAGGACAGAGATGTCAGGGCAGTATAGATTCAACCAGCTCAATGATTTAAATTACCATGCAATTCTCTCTCTCTCTCCCTTTCAGACAACTTGAAGAAAACTTTTTGTTCTAGTGTCCATTGTCAATAACTGACTGGATGAGGAGAAACAGACTGAAACTTAATTCAGACAAAACAAGAGGTGTTCAGAAAATCAATGGAGTCAATGAAGATACATATGGGCTGAATATTTTCTTATATTTATTCCAGATTTGTAATAAATTACAGCAGAATGGATTTCTTACATCTATTGAAATCTTTTTATCCTTCTGTTTAAAGAATAATCTCATAAGTTTTTATTTTATTTCATACAGTTCTAAATTTCCTCCAAATCATCTTACAGTATTTGGATTTATTATATTAGGAATATCTCTCATTTTATTAGTAATATAAAATTCAATATTTTGAATACCTTAACCCTCGTTCCTTTTCATATATATACCATACTCATTTGTTTATTCTTGCTATTTTTTCCTCACTGCAAAAGTTGCTAATATAATCTGCCATTCTTTTAATTCACTTTCTGTTAACTTTATAGGAAGCAACCAAGTATTCAGCAACACCCCAATAAACTAAATTAAACGATTAACTGCTATTTGAGGGCCAGTAATTTGTAAGGAGAAAAACACATGGGACTAAAAGAAGAAACCAAGGAGGAGTTATCAGCCCTCTTTCTGCTGCAGTCCAGATTACCTGCTGTCATACAACAGAAAATTAGTTTGGCATTTGCTGGATTCCAGGTCTATGCATAATTTTGCACTTGACTAGAGAATATATTGAAGTTGGTCTAAACATATTGCTTCTCATTCACATATGTATTTGACTACTAGCTTTTTAACCTGAATTACTTGGGACATTCAAACATTTAGGTTTACCTCACCAATGCTTTTATCACAACTTCTGGAAATGATTTGACAATGTCTCCATACAAAATATGTTTAGCCATACAATATTTTGATTGTCTATGTGTTCAATTTCAAAGCTGCTGTTTTTTTTTTCTATTTAGAATAATAGTAGGCTACTTGTGTTAACCACACCATCATCTTTTTAAAGTTATATTATGAAGTTGTTTAAAAATTAATTTTTACATATATGTGAGTAAAATACACAGACAACTGATTATGGACAGCTTGTTTACATAAGCTGCGGGTGTAAATAGATAAGCTGTTTTCAGATGAAGGTGGCTGTTGTCAAATTTATGAAGACATGGTACATTTTCATGCAGAGGAAAACTAAACTCACTGGCATCTATGGAAGCACAGTTAGAGGTCTCTTAATTTTAAGAGTGGAAAATAATAAAGTTTAGAAGAAGGTGAATGAATGGTAAGAATGAGATTTTCAAAAAGAAAGAACCAACGATACAGAAAACACATACAGTGATACCTCATACAACGTCCAAACTTGGTTCCACCAGTTTGGACTTTATACAGATTTGGACTTTGTATGAGGCATGCAAAATCCTAGCCACGATGCCTTATACAATGTCCAAATCCTTGCTGCGATGCCTCGTACAACGTCGTTTCCATAGAGATACATTGTACTGCAACAGCACAGACTTTAGTCAAGGAAACAGACAGAAAACTGACAGAACTTTAAGAAATCATTGTCTAAAGGCTAAAAACATTACAAAAACGTGTCAAACAACCCTGATTATCCAAGAACCCGAAGAATGCTGCAAAAATCCCAGGAATGCGTCTAAAAATTCTGATGAAAAAATTCGAAAAAATCCAAAATCGTGCTCAAAACCACTCCTAAACACTCTTCACCTCATGCAAAACCCACAAGAGCATGTCTCCTGCCTTTCATACTGCCCAGGCACAATGCAACCTGGGAAAACCCCAATGCCTCATACAAAGTTGCACAACTTTGTATTAGACAATTTTTTCAAGGAATTAGGCGATGTTGTATGAATCCGATGTTGTATGAAGCGGACTTTGTATGAGGTATTACTGTACTTCTTTTGCAATACATATGTAGTCATCGTCTTCTTTAGAATATGCCCAAATTTCTAAGAAGTATTTTATAGCTGATTGTCCCATACGATACCCAACAAATACTGCAAACTAAAACTGTGTAACTAAATCCAGAAACTGCTGGCTAATGTGTGATTATAGTGTAGAAATAAAGACTGCATAGGATAACAATTATGTGAATAAACAAGTTTTCCTTAAGGCCACATGAACAAAAAAATATTTATGGGAAAGGGTATTTTAATAATAGCCATTTCTTAATCAATAAATTAAAACATAAGTTCTATTAAAAGTGAAGTCTCTTTTATTCCTAGGGAAAAATATGTCAAACAAAAATAAGTTAGCAAAGAATAGAATATTTTTCATTGTCTGTTGCATTTGACTTTTTATGAGATTCTGCATTTGTAATGGACAAGCCTTCAGTGTATTTGAAACATTCTATCATTCTAGACACTACAATTAAAGAAAATGTAAACAAGATTTGAAGATTCTGGAGATAAGCAGACCTATGGTACAGAAGATAGAATTTAAAATGACAAGACAGAAATATTAAATGACATTAATTTATGTAGAACAACAATTCCTAAATTGTGTCCCTAGTGTCTTTTTAAAATTCCACAATATTATAACTAAAATATTGCAGGAAAATATAACATCTTTTTCCAGATCAACTGCAAACATTATTGTATCTCAGTGACACAGAAACATCTGTCAATTCCCATTAGAGCTGAGAAAAATCCAGAATCAGAAACCATGGCATACAAGCCTGAGGTGGGCATCACTAGAGTTGTTTGGATGCCCACTGCAGTAACATGTCAATATTCGTTCCCCTAAAACAAAGAGTGAATAATGAGTGGTACATATCATGAAAAGTAACAAGGCTTCTGTCTTGTTTGTCCTATTTATCGTGTTATCTTCATATGAGAGAGAATCTGCCAATTTAAATTTGGCAGTCAGTCAGTTTATTGGGAAGGATCATAGAATTATAAGAGATACCAGAAGTCATCTAGTTTAACCTCCTACCAATGTAGAAAATTCATAGCTAAAACATATTTTTAAAAGCTTGGACCCTTTTATCCTTTGCAAGGTGTGAAAAACAGCAAAACAAATTAATGTAAACAACATGTACAACTCCATGGTGGAGCTGGGGATAATTGGGAAGACTAGCACAAGACAGCAGGCAGTAAAAATGATGACTGATTTCACTTTCTCTCTCACTCTCTCTCTCTCTCAAGCACATTTTAGAAGCTGCCTTTAAAAAAAAATGAGGAGGCAAGAATGAGGAATCAGTACATATTTAAAGTAGCACGTATTAGGCTCTTGAAGATATAAATAACAATAGGAGAAGCTTTTCTTCCAGATATGACTTTTTAAAAACAGAAGCTCCACATACTCACAAAACAGGAAAAGCAACACATGTGCAAGATACAAATATCAGTATAATGTTAGCTAGAGCTTCTATTGTTGCTTATTCTATAAGCTCAGCAGATATTTCTATACACCAATATGATTTTATGGTGGCTGTAACACCTCAAGGTAGTGAGGCTTATCAAAGAAAACCACATTTCAATAAACTGAGAGAAACAGTTCTCTTATTTCTTCCAGCTATTATTAAGTACAACCAGTTCCATCAGTCTTTGCAGGCGCACCCCCCAAAGAAAGACTCAGACACCGGTATATGGATAAAGGCATTGGGCCACTTTTATTGAATAATGCCCTAGTCCAAATTATAACTTTCAATTGGTACTCATCCAATTATAATTCTTAAGGCAAGCAGGCCGCAGTAACACTGGTAAGGTGCCTCCCAAAATTGCCAATGGCAATTGGCTACAATGTATCCATTTGTTTGTTGACACAAACAAATTGTTGACCGTAGTCAATAAACTATCTACTGACCCCACCCTCTGACGTGTATCCGTCAAATCACGGGGTGATGCATGCTGAAAAGCTCCTGCCATCACCCCTTGCCTGGTTCGTCGTTGACCGGTCAATGTTATTACACCTGTACCTGTCTAAGTGTTGGCCAGTTATTTTGCGAACCTGCCGGATACCTATGGGTCATAAATATTTACCTTACCAGTGCTACCCACCACACGGGGAGGCTTCAATGAAGACTCACCGCCCCCCCCCCAGACCGTCAGCTCGGTCAACAGGCCTGCTTGCAAATCTTCCAAAAAGAGGATCATACCTCTAGCCAACAGGTGGACCCCATCCCCTGCATAAAGATCATAATTTTGTAAACTAATGGTGGGGTGTCGGATGACCATCCCCAAACCCTTGTCAGCCAAGAACCAGGCAACTGCCCTGTTCACCGAGCGGCGAGCGTGGTCAAGGGCACGGAGGTCAATACCTCCCCTGTAAGCGTGACGTGGTATGATGTCCGACCATAGCAGCCTTGTGAATGGCCACACATAATGCAAATAAGCTAGGTCACTGCAAATCATGAATTTTAAAGAAAGGCCAGTGACCTGGCCGAGGTCATTGCCCCCGAGGTGCAGTACAAGGACATCAGGCGGTTCAGCATCCCTAATGGAGAAAAGGAATGGCAACAGTTCCCGCCATCTCATTCCACGCTTACCGTACCAACGTATGCATGCGGATGCACGCAGTCCAAGCTGGGGTCCCCACTCTGTCGCCGCAGCATACTGCGCTGCCCAGTGCACGTAACTGTGGCCCACCAGCCATACTGCCACCGGTGTGCGGGGACACACAGGGTCTGTAAGAGAAAAAAGAGAACAGTGACTTAACTGGTACTCAGACCTGAAGAGGGCGAAAATATAATGCAAAACGCATAGATCCCCATCTTCCCATACGGCGTATATCAGCCTCAGAGTACCCAAATGCAGCCGCAGTTGAAGCAGCACCTATCCTAAACGAATGGGTGCCGTAACGAGCCCCTGGGAGGCCAACACTGGATAGTGCCATACCGGTCACCTTCCAAAATTGAAATTTAGTAAGGGGAGACCCATCCTGGTGGCAGAAAAACGGGTCAGGGTGCGTGCCACGCACTGCCAAGAACTCCTGTAGGGCACCAACCCGACAGATGTCTGCAATGGAACATCATAGCAGTCTAACTCCACTGCCTACGGCGTGCTGATCAACTTTCGAGGACCGTATCCTCAACTGAGCCCACTCATTAGAAACATAGACATCGTCGAGTTCCAGTGCCATACGAGTCGCATCCGCCTTAGACAGTAGTACCAACTCACTGATGCGGAGCGCTCCAAAGAAGGCCACCGTGGTAGCCGCATGAAAAAGAGCCACCTCATACCTGTCAAAACACAGGTTATGCCAGCCTCGTGCAAGGTGGGTAAGCACCCCTGGGGAAATTGGGTGGCGAGTGTCTGGGTGGCGGCCACGTTCCCGTGTCCACCCCTCCAAAACATGTCGTATGCGGAAATCGTTCATGCTGTCAGCAAAACCCCTCACCTTGGCAATAAATGCCAGTGCTTACAGCCTGGATGCTATAGTGCGGGGAGCGAGGCCCTGACTGTGTAGATAAACCATAAATTGTAAAACTTGTTCCACTGGAATGGGCCACAATTCGGGCAACTGAAGTTGCACGCAAAAATTTATAAATTGAACGAAAGCATGATGATACGCCTTACGCGTGCGGGGCGCCAAGGACATGCCGATCGCCCGGTTCACCTCTCCTTGCCAAATGTCCAAATCTCGGCCGGGAGTGGCGAGGGGAATTCCTCTGCGTCCGGAGCCAAGGCGCGGAACCGGGGGATCTGCAGGCGGGATAAAGCATCGGCAATATCATTATTAATGCCTGGTACATGTCTGGCCCTAAAAAGCACATTCAGGCATAGGCTACGTAACACAAACTGGCGAACTAAAGCCATCACCCTGGGTGATTTAAACGTCTGAGCATTGACAATGTGCACTACCGCAGCATTGTCACACCAAAAGTGGACCACAGAGTCGGCCCACTCCTTGCCCCATAGCATCAAAGCTCCCAGGATTTGAAAGAACTCAAGGAATGTAAGATCGCGGAGGTGATCCGTGCCCCGCCATGCTGGAGGCCATTGGCCATAAGCCCACCTCCCCTCGAAGTAAATCCCATATCCCAGGGAGCCGGAGGCATCCGACTGTACTTGAAACCTAGGGGAAACTAAAAGGTCGGATCTCCAAAAGGAGACCCCATTGAAGTCCCGCAGGAATGTGAGCCAAACCAAAAGGTCAGCCCGCATGCCCCTGGTCAGTCGGACCCTATGATGGCGCCTTGACAGGCCAGACATGGCATCACATAGGCGCCGAGCAAATGCCCTGCCAGGCGTAACCACCCTGCAGGCAAAGTTAAGATGGCCATGTAGAACCTGAAGCTCACGAAGTGACACTTTACGTTTGGCCAGCAAGGCCAAAACCATCGCGGAGATCCGGGTGACCTTATCGATGGGTAACCGGGATGCCTGTGCGACCGTGTCAATTTCAATACCCAGAAATGTGAGGGTAGTGGATGGGCCCTCGGTCTTTTCGGGCGCTAAAGGGACACCCAGTTCCTGCATTAGCGTCTGAAATGTGGTGAGGAGACGCGTGCACGTGTCCAAGCCCCGTTCACCCCCGAACAAAAAGTCATTGAGGTAATGGGCTACAGACCGAGACCCGGACCTGCGAACAAAGGCCCACTGAAGGAAAGTGCTAAAACGTTCAAATGCTGAACAGGATATAGAGCAGCCAAAAGGCATGGCCTTATCTACATAAAACTTCCCTTGGAATCTAAAACCCAATAAATCAAAGTCCTCGGGTGCACTGGCAACAATCGGAATGCCGATTTAATGTCGCATTTTGCCAGGAGGGCACCAGGACCACAAGAGCGCACCATTCGCAGGGCTTGGTCAAAAGACGTATACCTGACCGAACAAAGGTCATCAGGAATAGCATCATTGGCAGAATAACCCGCCAGGTACGATAAATGGTGGATTAAACGAAATTCCCCGGGGCCTTTTTGGGTACCAACCCCAGAGGGGAAACCTTCAGGTTGGGAAAGGGTGGTACAGAAAAGGGGCCTGCCACCCTCTTGGCCTCATCCTCCTTAGCAATACTCAGAGCAGCCACCTCTTCTCTACCCTTCAGGGACAGTAAATTGGGTGCATCTTGGGGTCCCCGCACTCCTATGAATGGGATACAGAAGCCCCACTGAAAACCCTCGAGGAGGTACCTCGCATCCTCTCTCCTTGGATAAGTTGAGAGCCATCGCTCCAACATATACACATTAACTGGGGAGGGGGCCTTTTGTCTGGCTAGCTCCATCAGCAGAAGCTCTGCCCGCTCCCTGTCCACCTCTACCTCTGCCCCGTGACCCACCGGCCCGCGGGCACGCCACGGCAGTGTGGGGGCCAGCACAAGAGGGACACTCGTGTTTGTATCGGCACTGCCGCTTATTGCACACGCCGTTAGCCGAGAAGCTCCAACATAGCAAGCGGGCTGGAACCCCCTGCCCCGCCGGCTGGCGGGAAGCCTGCGTTGGAGCAGCTCGCTGCACGGCATGGCCACAATGGTACCTATCCCCAGGCGCCGGACGCGTGGGGGTCATGTACAATAGCCATAATTTCTGACAGGGCTCATCCCATCTCATCTCCGGGTGCAAGGGCACCCTCATTCTAAATTCCTCATCGTAAGCCAACCACGATGGGCCAGGGAAATCCACCATCGCCCTGTAAATATTGTCCAAATATTGGACTATAGGAATGGCCAGGTCAGGCCGGGCCCTAAGGTACACCGCCATATAAATAAGATATGCGGGCAACCAGTTGGCCCAGGTGCGTGGTGGCTTACGACGGCGGGACAGCTCTTTGTCTCTGTCGTCCTGTCCCTCTCTCTCCTCCTTAGTGGGCTCACGGTTCAATAGGGAGAATATATCCACGTACTCCCCCCGCCAAATCTTTTCCCTCATGACCTGGGACAAATGATCACCAAGGGGCAATGAATAACCAGCCGTCGGCAAGGCCGTCACCGGCACATTAGGTACCCGGGGCATACGCAGCGGAACCTGGACAGCCCCTGCGATGCCCGGCACTGCCCCGGGGGTGGAAACCCCCACCCCCAACATTGTGCCGGTATGGAACCAAGGGGCACTGGGATAGGCTGGCAACTTATGCCCACTCGCCTCGACTTGACTAGGCCACGGCCACTGAACCCCACCACTGGAAGTGGACTGTGATGTGGGTGCATTAACTTGAACCTGATACTCACTAGGTGCACCCCCGTGAGCCGCCCCCACTGGGGGTTCCGGCCCACAGCGGGCGTCGGAGCTTGCGACCGGAATCGAGCTCTGGGGCCACACCTGACCACTCTCCTGCTGTAGGTCTGGACGAACAGGGAGCTGCGAGACACCGGCAGGCACAGGCCGGAGCGTCTCAAGCAGCTCAACCTGGCTGGCCGCTTGTTGCAGTGTGGCGGCCGTCGAGGTAGCCGGTGAACACAAAGGGCCCCCAGCAGAGAGAGAAGGGCCCCCTGTCATGGGGTTGTGTGCAATCCCCAAGGATGCCTCAAGCACAGCTAAACGCGTTAGCAACGCATCCACTGCCACAGATCCCCCAGTATAGAGTGGGCCGGGTGGTCCAGACGGCCCACCAGGCATTTGACCAGGAACCCCAAAATGAGAGCCTGGGCCCGAATAGGGCCATGCCCAAAACTCCGGCCCATGAGAGGCCGGAGGGGGAACGTGCTGTGCACCAGCACCGGGCCCTCCCCCGCTTACCTGACCCATGGCCGGCAACTGCGGGCCAAGGGCCGAAGCCCCTGAAGGGCCGGTCAGAGGCTGGCCAGCCAAGGGCCAAGCACCAGCCTGCATCGCCCCACCGGTATCGGTGGGTAAAGCTGGGGTAGTGCCCTGCCGCGTGGGCGCAGCCCTGGTCCTCCGACCTGAGGGCTACCCCCCGCGCTGCGCAGGGCCAGCAAAAGTCCTCCCCGTTGGCCGCGGTTTCATCGCCGGGGCCTTCCGTTTGGGAGGCATATCTGTAGAAAGAGCAGGATCCCTGTCCAGGGATCAACCTATGCCAAAAATCACAGAGCAGCCAGCAAGCCAAAGGCTCTGTGCAACTCCTTCCTTCCCCGCCGGGAAGGACCAAGGGCTAAAGAGCCGAAGAATCGAAGGAACAGCGACGGAGAAAACTTCTCCTCTCCGTTGCTATTTTAAAATGGCAGCTCGGCTGCCTCGTGGCCACCCCTTTTATAGAGGGGTGGCCACGCCCCCTAACTCACCCGGATGTCTGAGTCCGGGTGGGGGTGGGGGCCTGCAAAGAGCGCGGCAGCCATTTTGGTGCCGCGCTTTCATTTTGTGGCTAAACATACTTCAGAAGTTGCTGCATTGCAATAAAGGTGTTGGAGATAAAGGGCTAGTTACAACGCCAGTCCCACCAGACCAAACCCACTAAAATCAACCACATCTATGACTTGAGATGAATAAGGATCCCATTCATTTCAGTGGATCTTCTCTTAACTGGCACTAAAATTGAATTGAAAACACCTACCACTAGCACATGTCTCCTAGTTACAAAGAGAGAAGAATTTATAGAAATCCTTTCACTGACATAAATTGAACCAAAATCTCCTCTTCCAATCCAATGCCTCATTTGCAGGCAGGGAGACAGTTTTGATAAGATGGACAAAACAGAAATGAAATGCAGTCACTTCTGATCTCAAGAAGAGCTAGAAGTTATTTTGGCTAGCATGAGTCTGCTCTGTTGGAAACAAAACAGTTCTGCATGCAAGAACTTCCTTTACATATGCAATAACAAAAATTGGTTGTGTGAATTTTAACTTAAAATCAAATCAGTACAATTGTTTTTAAACAGAACCTGAAGAGCTTCACCTAACTATTATAAAAGAGAACAAAGTTTTCCTGGATTATAAAGACAAGAAATGGCCATTCAAATACAGTATGCTAATAATAATGAAAAATATTGTAATTCAAATGGATTTGCATGCTCAAATTTCCAATTACAAAAAAAAAAACCTTATTTGCATCCATATTTCCAGGCTGATTCAAATAACTTTCTTGAGTTGCACTGACTTACTATTTACAACACATACATTCAGCAGAGGGCACTCTGTAGTTTAAATGATAACTTCACAAGGAAAAAGGCCACTTTTGATTGTTAATGCCTGATATGTTAAACCCTTCTTTTAAAAACACATTTTATTCTGTTAACTTCCAAACTAATCATTATTTTCATAAGCCAGGAGCTGAAAAAAATATACTTGAAAGGCTGGGAAAACAAATATGCAGGTGAATTTTTCCATTAAAAATAAGCTTTTACTTCCAAACCATTAGTCAGCTGTGGAAGAACATGATATTATTTTCGAAAAAGCTGTTCAAAATTCAAGGAAAATAGCAGGAGCTGAATACTGAAGGAAGTAAATCTGCAGCTTCTCACCTGTGGTGGAAAAGTTAAGCTGCAGCTGAAGTTAGACCTAAACTACATCTATACTTAAAAGAAGAAATTCTAATATGGTATTTTAAAGAAACCACAGGTACATAACAAACTGTAGAATAAACTGTAAGTGGAGTGCGTAAGAAGGTGAAGAATAAAATATTTAGAAGTAAATAGTACAGATGTAGCTAAGCTTAAAATGGACCATAAGATGAATCATGCTCATGTGGCAGTCAACATCCTCACCTGGAATCTAGTTCACCCCTTGGGTGCATATTCCTGATTAGCTGCATCATCTATGACTGCAAATGAGCCACATGGTTATCTCTGAAGGTGGCTATCTTGCCCTACAGCTACAACATAAACTGGAGAACATCTTCTTCTCTGAGTGCTTTCCTCATCTGCCCCAGGTCAGTATTGATGAAGCTGCTGCCCTCCATCAAGATGGATTTAAGTGGGATTTAATCCATTTGGTAACCATCACTTTTCCCTGTGGAATTTGTCACTCAAGGTTGGTAGTTTCAAGGTTGTCAGGTTAGTTAGTTGATGATCAGTACTGAGTTGCTGGCAGTATGGTCTACTCCATTACCATAGCAGAATAACCTGGCTGAACTTCGGAGAACTATCCAAATATAAAATTCTAGAGCTAGTTTTGCTGACAGATACAAATCAATCCACGATTAGCTCTCTAGGCTCAGCCTTCCCAACAGGACAGGATACAAATTCACTTTTATTATGGAACAATTAGCTTAGAACAAACTGCACTAACCTTTTAGAGCTATTTCATCGAGTCTGATCTTACACACAATCAACTGTTACTTTTGTCTCCCCCTCCTTCCCTCTCTCTTGCTTCTGCCTCTCCCCCTTTCCCTCAGCACCAGCATTGCTTTTCTTTCTGTCCACGATGTGAACACCAGACTGACAGCAAGGACTGAAGCAGGACTTCCATAGGTAGCTCTCTAGCTTTTCTTTCATGAGTCTTAGGCAAAGTGTATTCTGGTGGTCTCTGGAGGGCTTGTTTGGCAGTAGAGGCTGCTGGTAGTAGACTTATAGCACCGGATGGTTGATGACTATTTAATTTAATTTAATCTAATTTATTTTACGCACTTGTATGCCGGCCAATCAGGGAACCTGACTCAGGGCGGCTCACATGGTAAATAAACAATATACACAATATACAATACACAATATACACAGTAAATACACAGTAATACAATATACAAAATTCAATCTACCGAAACAGCATATACAGTAATAATATACCACAACATACCACAAGTATCATTTTACTTTCCCACAACACTCCACAGCAATACTAATTCAAGAGCACAATGTGAAATGAAAATGGTAGTTAAGGTCAGCTGTCTCATGATTTCAGCACATCATTTCTAAATTGGCCCCAGGCAGGAATGAGGAATGAGCTGGAGATGCTAGGTAGTGATATATGCCTTGAGGTCCTCAATACTTGAATAAGTAATAGAAGACTACATTTGATATGTTGGTATGTCTTACTTTTGATTCTTTAGCCAACCATCTTTCATGCTCTGAACATTCAGTAGGAAGGAAATAACCAACAAATTAAGTCAGTGATAGATTTTGTCACTCACATCAAACTGCTATTATCTGTAACACAGATGGATTTCTTTTAATCTCAAATAGGTAAATAGCAATCAACAAATAAAGTCACAAAGACTGCTAGGAACTCAGCTCTGGAAAGCTGCCAAGAGTTGCTTTGTGTCTTTGCCTTTTGTTTCTGTTTGTTTAACTGCTGTCATTCCCCCATTAAGCAGATAAATGTCACTGCAAAGAAGAGGCTGCTGTTGGTATAGTTTCTCTTTAATTCTGCTCTGTCCAACTCTGTATTCCTCACAGACTAAACTATAGAAAGCAATGGCAATTAGAACTTCCCTTTTATGCCTCTTGGTCCTTTTTTTAGAACCCAGGGTCTCTCATTCTGTATTTCCACTTTCAACAGAGGCCTTTTCAATTCTCCTGCCCCATTTTTCTCTCCTCTCTCACTCTGTCACTCTTTCACAAACTCCCTTTGTTTTGCCTTGCAGAGACCAAGGGGGTAGGGAGGGGTGGGAGACAAACTATGTTGTGCAGGCCCTTTTGCTAGAGGGAAAGAATAACAACATGGACTACACTTTGGGATAGAGGAAAAGGTTGCACTATGTCCACAGTTAAAACTAACCACAGTTTAACTCAATTACAAACAGAAACAAAGAGAGAACCAAATAATTAGATAAAGCCACATTTGAATAAGAGAAAATGGTAGGACTGAGAAGAGCAGAGACTCAGTCTCTTAATCCTAAACTATGATGCCAAGTCATCAGTGAAAGTGACTAAGAAAGAACAGTACAAATAAACATGGTGCCTTAGTTATTTTAGCCATGATTTTGATCACAGAAACTCTGTGCACTGATGTTGTTGTTGCTCAGTCACACAGTTGGTTCTGACCCTTTGCGACCCCATGGACCACAGCACGCCAGTCACCTCTGTCCTCCACCATTCCTCTCAACCCGCCCAACTCTTTGCCCATTGCATCCACAATACCATCTAGCCATCTTATTTTTGGCTGCCCCCTTCTTCTTTTGCCCTCCACCTTTCCCAGCATCAAGGCCTTCTCAAGTGTTTCCTCTCTTCTCATTTGATGACCAAAGTACTTTAACTTTATCTTCATTATTTGACCTTCCAAGGAGCAGTCAGGGTTGATTTCTTCTAAGATCAATCTGTTTGTTCTCCTTACTGTCCAGGGTACCCTCAAAACTCTCCTCCAACACCACATTTCAAAGGTGTCTATTCTTCTGCGCTCAGCATTTCTTATGGTCCAACTCTCACAGCCATACATTACTACCAGGAATACTGATATAAATAAAGCCTTTTCCTATAGTGGATCCAAGCACAGAGGAAGCCTTCCTCCAACAAATTGCAAAGTTCAGAAAAAGATGTGTATATTTATTATTTTAGGATGCTAGGTATAAACATGGATGGCATGAACTTGTTTTCCCCCACTTTATGTATGTTGTAACATGTGCCAGGAAAGTGATGGCAATGTTTAATTTTCAGGAACAGATTCACAGAGGTTTGGGCTAATGGGGAACATATCAACTCAAACTGCTAGCCCTTATCCTTAGTTATACTAGACAAGCAGAATGCACTCGGGTGGGGAGAAAGGGAACCTGCTGATAGGTGCCCATTACAACATTTTTCTTGGCTGCCAAGCCTAGAAATAATGTGTGGACCCTAGATAGAAATTATTACATGCTGGCATCCAACCAAATACATTAAAAGCAAACTACAAATAAAAATAAAGCACAGATCCAGATGTTATTCACAAGAAAGCTCGTAAAGAGATAAGGTACAACAAAAGCTGCTGGACATTTTAACAAAATATGTACCTTCAGATTGATCCCTCTGCCAATTCTATTTTATACATGTTCGTATTTTTTAAAACAGTTAAGTTCATGCCAGGGGTGTGCTGGGCACCATGGGAGGGTCCTGGACCGGGGCAAGGGGTGGTGACCAAGGGACAGGGGAGAAGGCTTCCCCCAGGAACTGCTTGGTCACCGCCCATCGGTTGCTCCGCTCCACCTGGCACACGGCACTTTAGAATAAACCATTGCTCCAAGCTGAAGGAGGGAGCTTGGAGCAATGGCTTAATCTAAAGTGCAGTGCACCGGGCAGAATTATTATTTGGGTGCCAGAGTCTAGAGCACACTGGGATGAATCCCCCAGCCCATGCCTGGTTCATGCAGATTTCAACTGCTTTTCCACATTCATGCCAAATCTCAATAATTTACCCTTAAATTGATTCCTTGCATACTTTCCGTAATATACATGTTTTCAATACAACATTCTATAACATACAATATTTCTATTTGCAATCTTCATTGCAAATGAACATTACAAATCAACATTTCACTGCATTCTGAGTAGTATATATTGCTCAAATTTTATTAAGTTCCCATTCAAATGAGCACTGAACAAATCTCTGTTCCATTGCTAAATGCTATTGATAACCTCTAAGATCATATTCTATACTAAAGGACTGAAAAATAATTATAATTGTTCATAAAGTAATCCAGGAGGAATCCAAAAAGCTGCCAGTGATGTAGTTTTACATTTATTCCATCCATCTTGTTCTTGTTATGTGCCATCAAGTCATCTCTGTCTTTTGGTGACCCTATGATTTCCAAAAGTTCCCATCCTCAACAACCTTGCTCAGATTCTGCAAACCAAACCTGTGGTTCCCTCAGAGAATCAATCTATCTCATGTTATTGCTTATTTCCATCTTTCCCAGCATTATTGCCTTTTCCAGAGTTTTTGCCTTCTCATGATGTGTCCAGAGTATTATAGTCTCAGCTTTGTCACCTTTGCCTCCAGAAAGTTCTGGCTTTATTTGCTCTTGTTGTTCAGTCGCACAGTCGAGTCCGACCCTTTGCAACCCAATAGACCACTGCATGCCAGGCTCCTCTGTCATCTGCCATCCTCCGCAGCCAGGCCAGATAGATCTATGCCCACTGGTTCAATGTTGCCATCCATCCAGCTCATCCTCTGACGCCCTCTTTCTCCTTTTGCCTTTGATCTTTCCTAGCATCAAGGTCTTCTCAAGTGAGTCCTCTCTTCTCATTTGGTGGCCAAAGTACTTGAGCTTCAGTAATTGTCCTTCAAAGAAGCAGTCAGAGTTGATTTCCTTCAAGATTGAATGCCCTAGGACCTTCATATTTGTTTTTCTGGCAGTACAGTATAGGGTATTTCCAGCATCAAATTCAAATGAATTATATTTTGCTGTCAGCTTTTACAAGTAAACTGGTGAAATGCAATGTTATATTATCAAACATATAAAAAACCCTCACTTTTAAAAAAATCAACATGCCAGTGTACTATAGGAGCCTAGAAAATATTGCACTGAGCCCTAAAATCCTTTTCTTTAGGCTGCTATTATGGCAAAGGAATTCACAACAAGCAAAATCATTTTATTCACTTATTTCTCTTCTATTATAATTTAACAGAACAACTCCTTCACTTATTACTAAAGGAAGGAGAATGTCAGCAATGAAGAAAAAATGGGATAAAATGGGTTTGTTTTAGTTTCTTCCTTCCTAATCAAGCAATGAGAGATACAGTGATACCTCACACAACGTCCAAACTTGGTTCCACAAGTTTGGACTTTATATGGATTTGGACTTTGTATGAGGCATGCAAAATCCTAGCTGTGATGCCTCATACAACATCCAAATCCTTGCCGCGACATACAACGTCGTCGCTCAAGAGTGAAGAGGCCCAACCGTTGCAGCCTCAGATGGTAAGGAAGGTGTTCCAGTCCCCTAATCATTCTGGTTCTTGGACAACCCTGATTGTCCAAGAACCTGAAGAATGCTGCAAAAATCCCAGGAATGCTACTAAAAATTCTGACAAAAAAATAAAAAAAATCCAAAATCGCTCTCAAAACCACTCCTAAACTCTCTTTGCCTCATGCAAAACCCACAAGAGCAATGCACGCATGCATCCTGCCTTTTATATTGCCCAGGCACAATGCAACCTGGGAAAAACCCCAATGCCTCATACAAAGTTACAGTGACTTTGTATGAGGCAACTTTTTTCAAGGAATTAGGCGATGTTGTATGAATTCAATGTGGAACAAAGCGGACTTTGTATGAGGTATTACTGCAATTTAATTTTTATTAGTGCCCCTGTAGCACAGTGGTTAAGCTGTTGTACTGCTGCCAAAACTCTGCTCACGATTTGAGTTTGATGGGCTCATGGTTGGTTCAGCCTACTATCCTTCCAGGGTTACTAAAATGAGTATCTAGCATGTTGGAAGCAAAATGCTAATTACCTGTGAACTTCTCAGAGTGGGCAATAAATGGCACAGGGTGATATGTAAGTGTAATTTCTACTTCTGTAGTTTAGAGATGTTTTCTCTTCCACTGTCTTCTATATTAAAAACCTCCCTTTTATTTGGGTGTCAACTCAGTTCATTTTCTGGTATACATAGAAAGAGCCTCCTTGAAGTTTGTGGTATTTTTGAACCACAATTGGTTGTACCCTCGGCAACGGCAACCTTGTGCTGCATGACAGCATGAGCTCCCATTTCTGTCCCAGCTCCTGCCAACCTAGCAGTTCGAAAGCAAGAAATTGCAAGTAGATAAATAAGTACTGTACCACTTTGGTGGGAAGGTAAACAGCATTCCATCCACTCAGGTGTCTAGTCATGCCTGCCACATGTCCATGGAAACATCTGCAGTCGCAGACAGTGCTGGCTCTTTGGCTATAAATAAAGATGAGCACTGAACCATGGAGTCAGATATGACTGGTTTTCAAGAAAGGGTATCCTTTACCTTTACCTTAACCTTACCAGCCAACCTAAAGAGCATCATAGCTGGGACACACAATGCAAACAGCAGGCTTACAATGCTGCAATTTCCCCCCAGTGACAGCAGGGGTCAGCCAGCAGCAAGCAAGATTTGAACTCACAATTCCCAACACCACTGACTGCCACCTCCCTATTGACTCAAATAGTAATTTGACTGGGGTGGTGGTGGTGGAGGGTCCCAGCTTCAAAGGCCGCCCAGGCATGGAATGAAAATCAGAAGGGTGGAGGGTGGGGAGTGGGGACCCCAACTGCCTGATTCAGTTGTTAAAGGCAGCTTAATAATTCTGTCTAAATATAAGAATGGAGTGAGCCTGGCATATCTCCATAGTAACTTGTTCCAGAGACTAGAGGCCACCTAGAAAGCCTTTATTGTAGACTTTTGGGCCTGCCTCAATGTTGCCACCTTTACAGCATTCATTCATTCATTTCACTACACAGTAAATAAAAATGTTCAACAGTGTTTCAATTTACCTGTGCTATTTGAAAACAAAGTCATCATTTATTAGCTGAAAGCTACAGTGTACTAAAACTAGTTAAGATTTCCAAAAGTAAAACTGAAAGATTTCTTGGAAAAATATTTTGCTGTTCTTGTCATAGGAAGAAAAGCCCTGCAAAATGTTGCTGACTGCACAGCTTTCAAATGAAAGCAGTCTTGCTCTTTCAGCATGCAGATTACTAGTCACTAGAAGGCATTATGGGACGATATAATATTTTCTCACCCATAGCAACCCAAAGCAATCACCAGGTTGATCAAGGACAGAGCTTCTATACTAACAGAGGTACAACTGAAAACAAAACAAAAACTACAATAACTTCTGTTATCTAACAAGTCCTTAATGCAATAAAGTACTTCCTAAAGTACAGTAATTGCTTCTATGGAACATTAAAATCACTGGAACTGTGAGTAAATATGGGAGAGAATCATGTGGCTGCCTCCCCTAGCCCTGGCACTTCTACTCTATAGGCAAGTACAAGACTTTGCTTTAGTGAGGATGGAGAAGGCTCATTTACTCTTGCAGAACTGGATGTGAACCTCAATTCTAATTTTGAATAAATGGAGAAATAAAGTGTCTCTCTTGCACATGTGTCAGAATATTATGCTATTGCCTTCTTCCAAGTAAGGATGTTAACTATGGGTAGAAACTCTCAATCTAATTACATAAGTTAATTTTAAAATTCTGATTTGGAGAAAAAAGCAGGTAACCAATTTTAAAAAATGCACAGTCAAATCCTTTCTGGATTCAAACATCACATTGTCAAAAACACAGTAAAAGTTTCTGTTTCTGCTATTCTTCCATGAATAATAAGCCTTGAAAACTGCAATTGGGAGCAAAATAGCAATGAAGAAACAGCTGCTTAACCTTGTATCTCCTTTGACACCCAAAGGGGTAAAAGTGGAAGCAAAAAAGACAGGTATGGGAAACCTGTACCTCATCTTCTAAATGACAAGGTAATTTGAAAAGAAGCAACTTGAAGCAGAAATTAAGCAGCTTCTGCTACTGTACAGCTTCTCCAGTCTAACTGTCAATCTTCAATGGCTGCTGTATACATTTTAAAAAGAAAATGAAGAAGAAGCCTCATCTGGAACATTCTTTACATTTTTAGTGTGCTGCCTGATTCAGCATAAGCGCTTCTCTTTTCTCTTTCTTTGTTATTAGCCACAGAGAAACATAATTTTTTTAATGCCATCCATTTAAAAAACCCACACCAGACCTTTAAGTTTAGTCCAAAGGCTTTGAAACAGACTAATATTTTCAACTTTTATATGATCCCTATTGGACACTATGCGTAGCCAATCCTTCATTCTTATTATCCCAACACATTCTAATCTTTTTATTAATTCTTTTGATTCCTCTTTTCTTACATCATCCTCCAAATCTAGCTATAATACAGCAATTTTACCACCTCATGGTAAAATTATGGGACTGAAACAATCTGATTTGCATGATGCTATTCACTTTAACTTCATTTGTGGTCCCTTGAGACATTATGTTAATTTACACACATACACAAATTGTATACAAGCAAATCTGAGCAGTGAAATACATACAAATTAAATTTGCTTAATCATCATCAGCAAACAAGAGTCAGTGTAGTATGCCAGATTGCCCAAATGGATCTGGATCTGCAAAATGTAGATCACTCTCCATCATGACCCAGAGCAGGTTATTTTCTGGGTAAAAGATTCTCATTTGTAAAATGGAACCTAGCAACCTATTTTCAAGGAGACCAAAAACAATCTGATACCAAATGCACTAAAAATAGTATTGCATATTTCCTATAAGAAGTGCAATATAGAAGAGCAAGTCATAGTAATAATTACTGAGTTGGCCATATAAATAGGCAAATCTAGCTTTATCTTTTACAATTTCCCATTTCCCCATTAAATTGCACTTTCAGTTGAGCTGGGAGAAAAACATCTTAAAACCAGAAGTCATGTGTCAATTATCAAGATACATTTTCATTTAGTGGTTACACTGTCCTGAATTCATCACAGAAGGACTTAAACACTTAGGATGGTTAAGAAATAGAAGATAAAAGATGTGGACTTTAAAGACCAGCAAACCTCTACATTTCTTTAAATCCAACAGGCATTAAATGGCGAATGACTAACCAAAGGAGAGCACATTTTTAAAGAAGGATTTTACACTCTAATTATAGTATTTAGGATCAAAGCTTGAAGAAACAATTACCACGCAGCATCCTGATAATTTCCCCTTACAAGCAGTTATTTGGAATTTAAATTTCAATGTGAAATTTTGTCATCTCACAGCATATAAAGAAAGGCTCTTCCTCCTGGCTCAAAACTGTAAAAAGATAGTCTTGGGAAGTTATTTATTTATTTATTTTTCTGATTTGTATTGCCGCCCAACTCCGAAGACTCTGAGAGGGCTCACAGAAAATAAAACCAATGGCAGTTTTTAAAAAAGCAATTAAAAACCACATTAAAAAACTACTGAGAACATTTTTAAAAAGATAACTTTTACTTATAGTTTACTTTTGATGATCTCATTCCTTTTCCCTTTCAGGTTTGTTTTTTTTACAAAACATACATATATATTTGAGATAAACAGGAATGTGATGCTATGAGTGATTTTTTTTCCTCAGCATTATTGGCCACTACAGTATACAAAACATCTAGTTTGATATGATTGGCCATCAGCCTTCAAATGTTGGAAAACGGCAACAAGTACTTCTTCCACCAATTTTAAGATTTCAGCAATGAATTATTTACATTTGCATGTTGGAACACATTTTTGCCCATCTTGCAAATTTTGTCTTCTTGCACTTGAGCAGTTCCCGTCAATAGTTCTTCAGCGATTAGCCATAGCAGATTTGTCAAGAGGCTTGTCATTGGCTTAAGATCAGCTCTTCCATTATGCTATAAAATGCTTCAAGAGTTCAGGGAGAACATTAGCACACACTGAGGCAGATGGCCACCAGCTATAAAGCAATAGAAGTACGGTCTACTGGAGGAAAGGTCTTCCTTTGGTTATTTGATTGGCCAATATAGGAACTAGATATTGGGACCAGATAGATTTGTACTATTTTGTTTTTATACTCATAAGTAGCAGTTGTGGAAAACAAAATTGTGAAGCTGTACCAAAAGTTGATATCTATAGTAAAGGTAAAGGTTTCCCTTGCTCAAAAGCCAGTCATATCTGACTCTAGGGTTCAGTGCTTATATCTGTTTCAAAGCTGAAGAGCCAGCGCTGTCTGCTTCTGCAGATGTTTCCATGGTCATGTGGCAGGCATGACTAAGACACAAGAGTGTCCAGAATACCGTTTACCTTCCCACCAAAGTGGTCCCTATTTATCAACTTGCAATTTCTTGCTTTCGAACTGCTAAGTTCAATATAGATACTATATTTATATCTATATTTATATCTATATAGATATCTATATAGATATCTATATCTATAGTACACACACACACACACAGGTACACAGAAAAAGCCTCCTCGAAGATTTTGGTATATATATTTTTTGAACCACAGTTGGGCATACCCTGGTAACAGCAACCTTGTGTTGCTGGCTAATCTTTCTCACATTAGGTAAGGCAAAAGGAACTGCAGAATGAACTCACCAAAAGTTGCCTTCATTTTTGTTGTTTCACATCTGGCCTAGACATGGAAGAAGACTGGGGTGTACTGTGATAGGATGGATGGGAGAAATAAACAGCTAGTACAAAAGCCAATATGCAGACTGCTTAAAAGCAGTTTTGGCTATTCATAACAAAAACAGCAAAATTCTCCTCAGATGTTCTCTATGATGTTCACATCTCAAGAACACCATCTTAATATGCTGTCAAAATGACAGCTATTCACACCAGAATGGAACAAATACATCAAGCAGAAATTAGACAACACAAGTCTATCACACTGTGTACAGGCCTATTTGTATCATGCTGCCCAAACTACTGAGAAGTATTCACCTTGTCAAGTTTCTTCTTAACTACAGAACTTCCTTCACTTTCCACTTTTAATTTTTTTTACATGGTCCAGCTCAAAATCTTAAAACTAATCCAACAAATTTTGATGACAAAACAATGGTCTGTAGAAAGAAAATGTTAAATATGTTTTTCCAATCTCAAAGAAAGAAGTCACCAAAGAATGAAGAGACTACAGGGCCATTATATTAATTTCCCATGTAAGCACAAGTTTTTTGAAACAAAGGTCTTATCATATATAATAATCTTAGAATTGCAGAGCTGTAAGGGATCCCATGGATCATCAAGTCCAGCCACTATCAAAATGAGTCAGTGGGGAATCAAACTCACAACTTCCACAGCTAGATACCTAAGCCGTTGAGCCATCCAGCTGTTGATATATGCAAGAAAAATTGCCAGATATTGAAGCTGGATTCAGAAAATAGGCACTAGAAGTCATATTGCAAATATACATTGGCCAGGAGTGTACCAGTTCAACAGAAAATTAGTTCTATGCTTTATACATTAAAGCATTCATCTGGGTGGATCATGAACACCTATGGATCATTCCAAATTATCATTTAAATAATCATTCTTTGTCTTTTACTATCCTAATGAAGCTGTACACTGCAGAACAGCCTACTGTTTGGACATAATATGAGCAAAATGCTTTCCAATTAGCAAATGTATTAGGAGTGCAGTTTGTCTATCTTTCCAATTTATATGCAGAAGGCATATACAAGAAGGCAGATTAGACCAACATGAAAGAGGAGTAAAATGGTGGGTGAAACTCCATTAAAGATAGGCAGATGACACTTTAATACTGACAGAAAGGAGCAATGACCTAAAACAACAAATGATTGGGGGGGGGGGGGAGTGCAAAAGCAAAGTTACAGCTGAACTTTAAGAAGGGGTGGATATGGAAAAGAACACCTGAAATAGTGAGTAATTAAATATGAGGAGGATGACAGAGTTGGACTCAACTGTGTGACTGAACAACAACAAACATGAGGTGAATTTATTCAATATAGGATGCCATGGCCTTTAGTTTGTTAGACCTCGGTAGGGCCAGTAATGATAGGACTTTTTGGAATCATCAGTTTATCAGATTGCTATAAGCCAGAAGTAATTTGGTGACACAGAACATCAATTTCATTAACGGTATAAGAAAATATTGTACTAATATTTGTGATTTACAGAGATATAGATGTTTGGAGAAATGTAGATGTTTTTTCTAAGTGATTCTTGGCATGCATAGAAGCAAAACATAGATCTGCCTAAGTATATATATGGATTTTTGTGGGAGAAACTCCGCTCAGGGGATGCCTGAATGAGGCTCCTTTCATGTCCCCAAGATCTTTTTCCACCCAAGTGGTCCCTATTTATGTATTTGGAATTTCTTGCTTTCGATCTGCTAGGTTGACAGGAGCTGGGACAGAGATGGGCACTCATTCTGTCATGTGGTACCGGGTCTCGAACTGCCAACTTGCTGGCCTTCCATATAACAAGGTGAGCTTTTTAACCACTGTGCCACAACAGCCCCTAATGATCACATAAACTCTAATGACAGGAGATAAAATCACATGTAGCATATCAAAGTATTCAGCTACTGTCAAAACTTTTCCCGTAATTCACATTTATAAGACAAGAAAATAAAGTATGCAGACAACAAAATTTAACTTGACAATTTACACAAGTGTAATTGTGGTAAAACCAGGAATTCTAAATCATACAGAAACTGAGTCTCAGTATATAGCAAACACACTCTGGAACTACTTCCATTCTACTTTAGAATCTGTTCCATCTTCAGTCTTACTTGAAGCAAGATTCTAACTGACCTATTGCCAACTTAGGATGTTTATGTTCAATAGTTTCACATATATAAATGTGGATAAGAGGCAACACACACTAAACCCAGCACTTACACTAGCAGGGTTTATTTTGCAAAGAATAACAATTTCACTAAGATTTTACAGTTAATTAAATAGAAAAACTGACAAGAAATTTTTACACACACACACACACACAGTATATATCTCTCAAAAGTATATGTAATGGGAAAGGGTAATATATACTTATAAAGTTAAATATATTATCATTAAACATCACTATGACTGTCACAGCTGCTGGCCCCTGAAAAAAATCCAAATTATCAATCACGACAACTACTCTCCTGCTTTCATTTACCTTAAATGAAAATCAGTATGTAAGATGCGCTAACCAGCCCCACTTGTTATGCAAGCAGCACCACTTCATCTGTAGTTTAGTGAGCAAGCCATTCCTGTCAGACTAAGTGACACAACATGCTGCATTATGTTGTTCTCAAGACACAATGCTAACTATCACCCTTGGGAAAACAGACTTCTAAAGGCAGAAAGGGAAACACTTGTTTGCATTCAATAAAAGTTGCTGAAACATTTACACTGGATAACCACATAGCTGTACGCTGATACACGTACAGTATACAGATATCTGTATGCAGCACACATACCAACACACAATATTTTGACTTGTTTTCTCTTGCCCAACCTGCACAGGATAAAATGTTGTGGTTTTAAATGTCAGGACTAAAGAGAAAAAGAAAACAAGCCTATTCTTTATTTGGAGGCAGACAGACTTGGAGCATTTTTAACACTTCAAAGCCTCTTCCCCAGCCCCAAAAGAGATATAGGTGACTACTGTGGTGGTTGCAGGAATAAGAAGTGCTCAGGCAATTCTCCTTTCGGATTTGCCATCCTAATGTCTGTTTACCCACAGGATCCAACACAGTGGTACCCAGCCTCTACCCTTTCAGCTCATCCTGTTTGTTATAGGAGAGAAAGAAAAAGGGGTGCGAAGGAATGTGATTTCTGCTGCTGGTTTATTTATTTATTTATTATTTATTTATTTACAATATTTATATACCGCCTCCTTCACCAATTGGTGACCCAAAGCGGTTCACAGCACAAACTAAAACATCAACCAAAACCCTATCCAAACCCAATTAAAAACAAACATCGACGCGTCATTTCAAAGGGGGCTAGGAAGAAGACAACTGCTATTTAGCAAAGTTAATCTCCATATGGAGCCTCCTGGGGGAGGGGGGCAATGAGTAGGACTTGCAGGCGAGACTGACTCACGAAACACGGAGGATTCAGCCAGACGCCCGTCCGTTTGTTCCCTCCGCCGCCCAGAGCCTTTTTTTAACAGAGTGGGTCGGGTGGGTGGCCGGTTTACGTGCCCACCGATGCTGTTGCACAACCGATTGCCAAGCCGCCCCAGTGCCTTCCCCTCAAAACCGCCTTACTTCCTTTGGGAGAGACTTCGGTGGCTTTGTGGTTAAGTTAGAACAGCAAAGTCGGCTGTTCGAGACCCGGGTACTGCGTGACGGAGTGAGCGCCCGCCTCTGTCCCGGCATTGCAAGACATTGCAAGGAGATCAAGAGGGACCACTCCGGTGGGGGGGGGAGATCTTGGGGACATGAAAGGAGCCTCGTTTGGGTGTTCCCTGAGCGGAATTTCTCCAGCAAAATCCCTTTCAACCCAGAATAATTTCTGACCACGAAATCATGATTCTACAGTACCTCCTTTGGCCACACTCCGCCCCCTGCCTCTCCCCTCCCTCCAGCGGATCCTCCGCGCCTTTTACGCCCGCAATGGGAGAGTTTACTCACAAGTAAGCACACCTGGGGAAGGGAGGGGGAGCTGGCGCCGGAGTTGGAAGGCGGGAAATTTGAGGCGTCAAGAAGACGACTTGGGCGGAGGGGGAGATCTCTCTTTTCAGGAAAGGCAGGCGGGAGTCGGCCAAGCAACGGCGACCACAGGCGTGTGTGAACACGGGGACATGCCTACGAAGCGTCACCGTTGCCCTCGCGAACGGAGCGCTTCGTCCAAAAGAATAAAAGAGAGATACAACCCCCCCCCCACACACACACACACACACACACCCCTGGGAAGCCCAATTACACGGGCGAGGCCAAGCGCCTGAGAGAGAGAGAGAGAGAGAGAGAAGGATGGAGGGAAGCGATTAAGGATCCCGTCCAGTTCAACAAACAAACATCTAGACTTTCATCGATGATTTCCCTGCCTGAAGAAGTGCTCTTGAATCGCGATTTTTGCTTGTTTGTTTAGTGATCCCCCCTCAAAAAGGTATCTCACTCTTCTACAACCAGTTCAAGCTTTTCACCTGGACGCCAACCTCTCCTTGAAAACAAGCAATAAGTGAGGGAAAGGCGGCGGAAAGGGGGTTTCTAGGAAACGCTATGGCTGGGCTTTTAACTGTTGCGCCGCAGCCCCAAACGTTGCGAGTTCGATCCTGCGACACACAAGGCGGACTCTCTGCCTGCCTCCCATCCTTCCGAAAGTTCGATCTTGACGTAAAGCACAAGGTTTGACTCTTCTTAACTTCCATCCTTCCCAGATCGGCAAAATGAACTCCCAGCAAAAATAAATAAATAAATGTTAATTACTTTGTGAACCGCCCAGGGCCGTAGCATAGGGTGGGGTGTGGGGAGGAGATCAGTCTCTGGAGTGGGGTGAGGTAAGCTAACAGCCCATCCCCACCCCGGGCAAAGTTCGAATGGTGTGTGTGTGTGAAGTTCGAATGGTGTTTGTGTGTGTGTGACAGAGACAGACAGACATTGTTGCCCCTCCTTAAAAAATACCCCCCCAAAAAAACAACAACAACACACACACACACACACCACAAGAATCCTGGCTACGGCCCTGGAACCACCCCAAGAGTGCACTATAAGCTCTATGGAGACGGTATACCAGTCTTCTCATCGCTCTTGCTATTTTTAAGTTCGTTTTCATGTGTCTCCAATGGGTCTCGATGTTGAGCTATGTTTCGTCTCTCTCTCTCTCTCTATGTTGAATAGATAGTTCGGTTATGGCGTTTCAACCTAGCGACTACTGCATGCTATTTTTCACCACCACCGGGAGCCGCCTTGAGAGTCTCCCCCCCCCCCCGCCGAAGTGAGGAGAAAGGCGGTGTATAAATCAAAGCTGAGCCAAGAAACTCCAGCGAAGGAGCTGCGCAGAAGAGAAGAGAAATTATCAGCCTCGACTCCGACGCGTTCGCTTTCTCCCTCCACACACAAACACCTTTCGGCGGATAAGCAGCGCAGCGCTGCCTTCTCACCTATGAGGGGCAGAGGAGCCACCCACAGACTGCTGAGGGGGAAAAGCCAGCCAAGGGAGGCGGCGGGAGAGACGGACGCTGTACGGTCCCCTTCCCCTGTCTGGTTTTTTTTCCCCGCTCTTTTCCTCGCCTCACCCCAAACACTCCCCCCGCCCCTTTCCCCCCCTGGCTCGCCACAACAAACGCGGGCCCGGCGTCCGGAGACGTGCCAGCCGAGCCGGCCCTTACCTTGATGCAGGAGGGGGGGAGCGGCGTCGGGGTGGAGGAGAAGCTGGGTCCCACCACGGAGCCTCTCCGCGGCGCTGAGGCAGGCTAGGCACGAGTCTCGGGGGAGGCGAAGTGGCGCGGGCGGGCTCGTCGTCGGTCGTCCTCTCTCGCCGGCGGTCTTCTGGGAGAGACGCTTCCTTCCGTGCCGCCGCTACTCTGCCGCCTGCGGTTAAGAGTCGCTCTCTTCGGCTCCTCCGCCAGACACCCCACCCCGCGTTTCTTGTTGGCGCGGGGATGGTGGTGTGAGGGGAAGGGGGAAAAAAAGGCTTATTTGGCACGAGCCCAGCGCGCGGGGACGAAGCGCAGCCCCCGCCTCAGACGCCAACGGGGCGGAGAGGGCAGGAATAATAGTAATAACAATAATAATAAAGAGAGACGGATAAAAAGAGAGTCAATTTAAAAGCATGCGGAGGCAGAAAACGTGCCCGTCAACTCCCGAAGCGGCGCCGAGACGCTCACCCCCGCCTTTCCCCCCCCTCCTCCCACCCCGCTTTCTCGCCTCTGCCTGGCTTCGCTTCGCCCGCGTCTGCCCTAGTCATGCCCTGCAAAGGTTGAGGCGAAAAGCAGCGCCAAGCAGGGAACCGAGCAGGGGGGGATCCCTCTAGAGGCGGGGCTACGATGTGTGCCGGGCACGTGCGCCACCCGGCTGCCTCCCTCTTTGATGGGGGGAAGAGGGCGGAGCCAGACTGGGTTTTTTTTGGGGGTGGGGTTCCTATGGCTCTTTGGTTGTAAACAGAGATGAGCACTAGAGTCGGATACGACTGGCTTTGGAGCAAGGACGACCTCTAATTATTATTATTTTTTGGGGGGGGTTCTATGGGGAGCGAATGAGCGGCTCGCGTGGTTGGTGGGGAGACGCCTCTGTGCCGACTGCCCTTGGCATCCTGAAGAGTTGGGTCCCTTTCCCTGGGAGATCGTTTAAATCCGCTTGATCTCCCTTCTTCTTTTTTTTAAAAAAATATTTATATACTTTATTATTTATTTTTAATGGATTTTTATACTTGGGTTCTTTCGAGGTGTCTGGCCAGGTTATCCTGCTACAGTACAGTAATGGAACACACCAATGGTGGGCATCAGCAGGTTCACACCAGTTCGCCAGAACCGGTAGCAGAAATTCTGGCTGGCCCCACCGATCCAAGTTTGGAAATAAAGTAGTCCTAATTTGGGTGCAACACAGGGCTTTCCCCATACCTGTCAAGTTTTGGGAAATTTCTGTGAAATAAGGGCCAAAACGGGAAACTGGACAGCTATGCTTATCCTGTGCTGGCCTCCAGTCTAACTCCAGTCTAATTGCAGTCTAACTAATATAGGATGACGGCGGGAAAGAGTGTAAAATACAGGGGTTTGACAGAAATTTCCCGAAACTTGACAGGTATGGCCACGGGAAACTGGACAGCTATGCTTATCCTGTGCTGGCCTCCAGTCTAACTCCAGTCTAATTGCAGTCTAACTAATATAGGATGACGGCGGGAAAGAGTGTAAAATACAGGGGTTTGACAGAAATTTCCCGAAACTTGACAGGTATGGCCACACCCACCTTACCACGGCCACAGTGTGGTAGTAAAAATTTTTTGGAGCCCACCACTGAAACAAGCCACCTATTCTCAACCTTTTTAAGCCAGGGACCGGGTCACACTCCCTTAGACAGCTTTGGGGGCCGGATGGCCATTTTGCCCTTCCTCCACCACATGGCACTTCCAGGTGTGGTGGAGGCGGTGGGAGGGGCACATGAAATGGCACCATGGGCCATTAACGCTGATGCCGTTAACTTACCTGACAACCCTGGGGACCAATGGGTCTTGGGTGGTGAAGTCCACAGGAAAGGGTGATGGTTCTCAAGTGGATTAAATCCAACTGGAATCCATCTTGATGGAGGAAAGCAGCTTTATCAATACTGGGCTGGGGCTGATTAGGACTTTGTCTACCAAAAGGACTCAGGACCAGAAAGTGACCAACAGGACTGGATCAGTGGTATGGGTGTTATGCTGCAATACGGAAGGCAAATGGTAGGCCACTGCATTATATTGTTCCCAGAACAATCTTCATGGCTGATCTTCACAATGATAGCCAATATTCAGATAGGGCACTTGAAGAAGAATAAGTTGATTTTTTTTCCAAAACATTATTATGACAACAAAACATCTTTTATGATTGCTTTTATTCTAATTGTTAAAAGCATTATTATAAGAACAAATACATATTTTCAAAAACTTATTAACAAGAAAAATATAATACACAAACCATAAAAACTATACCACAAGACACTTAACCAAACTGTTTCTGCCACCAGATTGGACATCTTGAGATATGACCATTTCCCCCCTTTGATTATGGAGCCCATTCCTCTTCCAAAACTTCCACTGTCTCTTGAGATTGAAAAAAATATTAATTATTCCCAAGTATCAGTAAAAATATTCCTATTCCTTTAATTGAATAGTGATATTTCACATTTCTTTATACTATTCATTTAAGACTGGGAGGTGGATGGTCAGCAGTTCAATTCCTGAGTACTACAGGAGAGAATTGTCCCAGCTCCTGCCAACCTTGCAGTTTGAAAGCAAGAAATTGCAAGTAGATAAATAGGGACCACTTTGGTGGGAAGGTAACAGTGTTCCGTGTGCTCCGGTGTCTAGTCATGCCTGCCACATGACCACGGAAATGTCTGCAGAAGTAGACAACACCTTCGGCTTTGAAACAGAGATGAGCACTGAACCCTAGAGTCAGATATGACTGGCTTTTGAGCAAGGGAAACCTTTACCTTTATACTTCATTTCCCAGTTCCCTGCTGTCATTTCTTGCTTGTTAATGCATTTGAAATTAGTTATTTTGTTGTCAAATTCTAATATCAAATCTTAATATTAAATTTCCTCTCTGTCCTTCACCTATCAGGACATGCTCCAGTCTGACTGTTATTAGACGAGGGGATTCCTAAAAGTGCTAAGAAATGTTGATCTTTCATAGCAACAACTTTTCACACAATCAGTAGTTTGCGAATAAGCTGGCTTTCTTTTGTGGTAGGTAATCACAGGATTCCACTATAAATATAATTGCTGAGTCTCGAAGATCTGTTTCAGCTATATTTTGGCTCACTGTACTATAGTGGATACATTGAAGGACCAGACTCAGGAGAACTGGACTGGAATCTCATCAAGTCATTTGAGAAGAGTCTGTAGACACACTTCTTCAACATCTCGGTTGCCTTGAAAATCCTGTTTGAGTCACAATAAGTTGGTTGCAACTTCACACAGATACTTGATTCAGAAAGTAGGCACTAGCCATTATAGGACAGCAGCTGCTGGCATAACCACCAAAGTGAACATGAACATGTTTATTGCAAGGTAAACATCACACTGCCTCTAGTTCCTTACCTGCATATATTTCCTCTGGCAGCCAATGGGAATCAGACTGCTGGACCAATCCCCTCTGTCGCTCTGTTGCTTCTTTCTGCAGGTAATGGAGATAAGGCAGCAGCTGCCCAGAAGGGTCTGGAGAAGTTACACACACACACACACACACACACACATACACACACGTGTGTGTGTGTGTGTTAGTCCAGTGGCAAAAATCCACTGGGCCCAATTATCTCTGCCACAAAGCCTGGAGGAAAGTCACAACAGAGACAGGGAACCAGCTGTGTCTGAAGAAACTAGCAGTCCCTTTTTCCAGTTGTATGACATTATTGTTCCACATTTAGCAAAAGCTTGCAAAAATGAAACTTTGGTTAGTGTTGTATGTGTTAATTAAAGAGGCATTCAACACATTCTGTGCACTTACATTTAGGTCAGCAGTGAGGGATGGTAGTCAGTTGCTAAAAAAGGGAAATTATCTGAACCTCTACATCTGCCCTAAGCTTTCTGCTTAGAATTTGGGAGGGCAAATTGTAGTTTCTCATCCTATGTGGCTTCAGAGAAGCTGATTTATTTTTCAATACTCTTCACTCAGCAAGATTTCTTGCATTAAACAAGAACAAAGTCTTCAAAAGGAATCCTATACAAACAAAATACCCATCAAAATCAGACTTGAGAGGCCACCAACACTTACACACATAGAAAGCTTGTTAGGTTAAGATAAAGGTTTATCTTGCTTGAAAGCCAGTCATGTCTTACTCTAGGGCAGAGATGGGTAATCTTGGCCCTCCAGGTGTTCTTGGACTTCAATTCCCAGAAGCCCAAGTTAACACACCAGCTGGTCAGGGTTTCTGGGAATTGAAGTTATAGAACAGCTGGAGGGCCAAGACTGCCCATGCTCTAGGGGGTAGTACTCATCTCCATTTACAGTCAAAGAGCCAGTGCTGTCTGCATCTGCCAACATTTCCATGGTCATGTGGCAGGATGACTAGGTACCAGAGTGCACAGAATTCTCTTATGTTTCCTGCTGAAGTGGTGCCTATTTATCTACTTGCAATTTCTTGCTTTAGAAATGCTAGGTTGGCAGGAGCTGGGAAAGACTATGGGAGCACTCTGGTCTTGAACTGCTGATCTGTCGACCTTCTAATTATCAACCTCACCACCATAGCCACCATGCCCCCTAGAAAGTTTGTTACTAGAACCTATACTGTAAATGAAAACACTGGATAATTTGCCTAGGAAAGGCTTTCTGTAGGTTGGATATCACTGCAGGTGTGTCCTCTTTTACTTAGCAACCCTACTTACCTGAGAGTTACAAAAGTGCGGAGCAGAAGGGGTACAAGCATTAGCTTTGGAGCCTGTATTGAGATCTAATTAAATTGTCTATCCTCAAGTGAATTCTGACTTATATTGACCCTTTCCAGAGTTTTCTAGATAGAGAATACAGTGGACCCTCATACAACAATCGGCCCGTATAGCAAAGAAATCGTATAACAATTAGGTTTTGAAAAAAAAAGAAATGGCATCCCGCATAACAATTTTCTGTATGGAAAAAAAATGTACAACAATTTTTAAATGGGAAAAACCACTTAGCGAAAAAAATCGTTGTATGATGCATCCCATAGGGGAAATTGTTATACGATGCATGCATAGTATAGCAATTGTTTCATACAACAATGAGCCCCATGGATCAGATTAAAATTGTTGTATGTGGTACCACAGTATTCAAAAGTGGTTTGCCATTCCCTTCTTCTGGGGATATGTTGAGTTACATATGTTGAGTTACACAAGCTGACTCTTTTGAGATACACATATCCATAGCTAGATACCTACCTAAATGAACTATCTAGCCAGCTATTTTGAATGTTAGACCTATGGTATGTAATCTAACTGGAAGAAGTTCTTCAGAAATATTAAATAGTCCCTCTGCTACAAAAAAAATCCTTTTCACAAGATGTGGAACTGTGAACCATGACATATAATTAACCAAAGTGTGCTTCCCTCCCACGTAATACACCACTAAAATATGTCTTCTTTTATATTTTCAGTTTGATTACTTAGAAATGTTCTACAAAAAGGTACTTGCATTCATTACTCTATGCATCTATTGCTTTAATAAGCACAATAGATTTTTGTTACATATACATATTCTTGTGCTGAACTACATTTGTACCTGCTTGGAAAATAAGCTGCCAGATGTACTTATTTTGAGTGGCACAGTACTGTCTAACTTGCTTAGGAACAAGCTTTCACAAACTTTGCTAATCTGTAGTGAGTGTTGACACTCGGAACATTTTAATCTTTGGAGAATGAGAAGTTGGTGCTGCTTGCTGTCAACCCAGAGATCTCATCTGTCCCTGCACAGGCTCTGAAACTGGAAAAGATGCATATATTGTACACCCCCATCTCATTCTGGTGTGAACTCCATCACCAACCTCAGTCTTTTTGCCTTAATGAATAATAAACCTAAGATCCTATTTACTGCAGTGGATGGAAAGCATGGAGGAGACAGAGCAGCAGAAAGGGAAATGTAATAGTTGTGGCTTCTCTTAGCACTAAGTAGACTTGATTCACAAAAGAGGACTTTCTCTTAGTACTAAGTGGACTTGATCCATGAAGAGGACTTTATCATTAAAATACAGTAGTCAGTCTTTAAGCTGCCACAATTTTTTTGTCTTTTTTGTTTTGTTTCATTTATCTGATATCCTTACACAGACTAACACTGCTACCACTTCAAATATTTGTATCAACAGCTGACAGTCTTAGATGTTGGCTCAAAGATTCACAGCACTTCTTGAAGATTGTGTTATTTTTGAACCAGGATCGGGTGTACCCTGGTAACGGTAACCTTGTGTTGCTGGCTAATCTTTCTCACACTAGGTCAGGCCAAAGGAGCTGCAGGGTGGACTCATCAAAAGGTGGCTTCATTTTGGCAGTTTCACATCTGTCCTCGACATGGAAGAAGAATAAGAATTCAGGAAGTGCAGTCTGAATAACATAGCTACAAAGATTGAACTTTATGTTTCAAAACTGTATCAATGACATCTACAGATAATCTCCCATGGAATGGCTCTTTCAGATGAATTATACAGGAGTGTGTCTGAACATGTTCAATTCTACTCTTCTTGTGTATATCTGGTGCTACAATGAGTCACCTCTTTTGCTAGAATAAGAATTTATACTTAAAACATTCTTTTAATCAGACTTTAAAAGCTGTAGTTCATTGTTTTCCTGTTCTTCATTATTTTTGTTCATATTTTTTTACTATTTTCTTTCATTGGCACAGATGTGTTTATACAAACAGGTGGGATTTAAATGGGAATAAATGCATATTCTCATAACCATGGTTGTACAAAACAGTTGTGCATTATTCATTATTTGTTTTTTCCTGTCCCACATATCTCAGATTTTGCTCCAGCCACAGAATCAGGCATTTAAATTTAATGCAAATACTAAAGATGAGTATTACTAAAAGAACAGGTTCCATGGAAATTAAGGCACAGAACAAGAAAAGGAAATGTGTAAGGTAAGATGGAGAGAGAGAGAGAAAAGGGAATTTGGATTTCAAGCTTCAGGGGAAAATTGGCTTTATATCTGAGTTGGGATCTCTCAGCACAGTATGTGTGCTCCACAACCATGCAAGCAGTGCCTTTAATACAAACAGGATGTTCATCTGTAACTTGTGTATCTCCTGGGTTTGGAGGGATTAAGAAAAACACTTATTACCTTTAATTGTCTCCAGCGCTGCTCTTGGTGCTAGATGCCTCACTTTATGGTTTAATAAGCTTCACGTTGATATGAACTGAATGACAATTAACATTAGTGCAGGCTGGGTTCGTATTTAATGTGACTCACAGGTTTGCACTCCACGTGCTTGCACTCTGTGGTTTCATTTCACATATCAGCACCTCCTCATTAGAACAACTCCTGGTGTTAGGAACAAATCAATGCCTTTTCCCCAAGCAGCAAAGAGGCCATGCATGCATCCTGATATGGTGCAGTTCTTTCTGTGTAGCTTTCCTGGGAATACTGAAAGAGTAACATTTGTCCCCCATTAGAAGCAGGACAGAGCCTTTCAAAAGTAATTGAAACTACTCTGAAAGAGAAGCAGTTGGGAAATATATCTTTTCTATTATCCAAGTCAAAAAGAATGCAATAATCCGCCTCTGATGACATTATTGAATGCCCCCATCTCTGACTGTACTCAAATTAGCATGGAAACTATTCAGTTCCACTAAACATTTCAGATTGCTTGCTTATTTCTATAAAATAAATTGATGCTTATGGTTATAAGAGTTATTCTTTCAATAGTTGTGAGAAATATCATTTTTTGAAATCACAAGGGCAAGAGATGGAATGATACATTGATTAATCTCCAACCTTTATTGATAATTTTAAAATCACAATTGGGAGGGATAGATAGAAAGATAAATTGATTCATCTGCAGCTTTTATTGACACAAATCTAGTTCAAAGAGATTTACATCTGCTTAAACAAAAACAAACAAAAAAATGATATGCAAATCCTCAAACATTTACAACTGGCCAGAAATCTTTGACAGACTTCCAAAGAGAGCATGAAAAATTAGTTTTAAGAATAATGAAAATATGCCGGAATCATCTACATCTCAACAGTGATCCCAGAGCATCTTTCTGCCACTTCCACTGCTCACTTGTTGATGACTTTAGTGTGTTGTTATATTTATTCTTCTTTATAGAGGCTTACCAAACTGCACTTCAGTTCTTGGGGGGGGGGATTTCTAAAGTACAGGTGTGTGACTACTATATGATCTGATTTTTATCCAAAAAATTACTGCACAGATCAACATCAACACTCCCCAAGGAGATTTACAGGTAAACCAATTTTTCCTCAGGTTCTCACAGGTATTGGAGTTACTTGAGATTCTTCTGGCTGTTTCTGTAGTGGTTTTAGCTTTTACAGGGATGGGTTACTAGGCTGATTCCCAACCCTCCTCCTTTTTCATCCAGGCTTGGGACTGGTAATGGCAGAGTTTAATATTTGCTGTACAAAGAATACTCTAAATATCAAAACATATTTTACATATGGAGAAAAACAGGGCCCCCTAAGGTGGCAATAGGTTGGGCTCCTCCTAATGCTATATGACAACAAGAATGCCCTCAAAATACATGTCAAAGAACTTTAATGGCAGATTTAAATACTGTACCCTGAAAATGACATGGAAGGACAACAAAGTACTCGCCCAAGACTGAAACCATTTGAGATCCCTTGCTGCCTGATATGCTACATAGCATGGGGGGATCTAAATCTAAGTATGTCTCACAGGTATTTGTATGTTTCTGAGCAGAGAAAGTATACTGTGAATGGTGGAAACAAAGGGCTGAGAACTGATATGGAAAGTATGGGTGAACATCGTGTAACAAAGCTTCAACCAACTTTCCTTCCCCTGCCCTTTGGGAGTTATGCACTCTAGTGTTTGACCAGCATCTTCTCTGTGAATCCACTCTTCAGCAGCAGGCATTAAAAACAATTATGAAAACAACATGGAAGATAGAAGAATAGGCCCCTTGGCCTATCCAATTAAAAATACACACAAGAAAGTAGGTTATCCATCCCACATTCTCATACAACCAATCCTATGTGTAATGAAGATGCAATGTAGTTACCAGAAAGAAAATGATTGAATGTAGCTAACCTAGTAAGTGATGTAGCACTCTTCTTTTGTCTTGCAAAGTGGATAAGACTATATAGAACCTGATGAGATCTTTCTAAGCCTTCTCCAGTAGCTAGAGTTTCTGAGAGGGGTCTCGGGCTTCTACTTTGTTGCCTTTTTCTTTTGATATAGGAACTAGTGCCAAGTATTTTTGCTCATATTTCAGCTTTAAATGCCCCAAACAGCTAATGTGAACCAACCTCAGAGTGACTAGAGCACTGATGGTGTACCCTTGGCACTCTTACTGTTCTTGGATTTCGATTGCCAGAAGCCCAAGTCAGCACTCCTGTCTGATCAGGGCTTCTGGGAATTGAAGTTCCAGAACACCTGGAGTGCCAAGGTTCACCGTCACTGGACTAGAGGCTGCTTGAACCATCTATAGCTGATTTAGAAACACAGCAATAACCTTTTCTAACCTGCTCAAACACTATACTCTAAAGCCTGTGCATGTCCCTAATATGAACTGAATAAGGGCACTAGGAGTTATAATGTAACTAAGTCCCTATTCTATTTCATACAAAGCAGCATCATACAAAGCAGCTAGAAATCACTGCTGTCTTTGGCACCAAACACATTAGAAAACATGCAAAAATCCAAGAGAATGATTGAGAATGATGTCAAAGAGTTCATCCTCTGCAATGATATCTGCAGGAATATTGCAAAGTGCTAGCCTAACAATCTAACTTGAGACAAACACTATTCCAGCTGGTGACAATAAAATGAAGAATTCCAACTAAGATTGAAGTGACTGCTATGGAGCAGAGACAGAAAGGCAATGGAGAAGAGACAGCTGCATCTGCAGACGGGTCTTATAGAAGGGAACTATCAAATAAGACTGTCCACCTGATTACATCTGATCAGTCTGGAGGGACAAACCTAAGCTATAAGATACACATATGTATACAGTAAGTCCTAGAGTGTTAAGTCCAGCTCCAAAATTGCCTTACAGGCTTTTAAAAAATCAGTGGTAATATTAAAAATGACACTCTGGACAAGGTTTCTCTACATGCTGACGTTCGAATGTGTTCGCTGTATGTAATAGTATTGCATGGCTGACAACTGAGATGGCCAATGTAAGAAAATATAGCAGCATTACTATGTGAGACAGTATGAATTACATGAATCTAAACTGTTAAATTGTCCTAAACCTGGCTGGTGGGCTAAGTTTGGGGTGCAGGTGGAGGGGTGGCTTCCGTTGGGTGGTTAATATAGGGGAGGATGCCTGCCCCACGGTTTCTTCAGTTCCTGCTCCCCTCTCTTTTTAGGGGTGGGTTCTTATTGCTGGTTTTTATCTGTTTTATTTGTTTTTATATGTTTTTACCCACTGTTGTGAACCGCCCGGAGTCGGCTTTGGCTGAGTGGGCGGTATAAAAATTTAACAATAAATAAATAAATAAATAAATAAAAGTTGTAACACCTTGCCAGGAAACAAGCCCAATAAAATATTGTAGTTATACATAACAAAAGCAAGCATAGTGATTGTACATTTATTAATTTATCATATAATTTGTGAACATATTGTCTGAAATACTCTTGTCCCGTTTTGGATGCACAACAGCAATAACAGTAGCTGCAGCAAGTTGGGCAATTTTGGGGCTCATGTGACTTTGTTGCTTTGTGTAAAAGCAATGTGCAACCTAAAATGTTCAATCAGTGCCAGTTTACATTATGATTTTTTTTACTACAGTGGTAAATTGCCTATACATGGTGACAGGTTGCTGCTGCTGCTGATATCCCTGTTGTGTATTTGTGGGCCATTTGGTTCAGTCCAATCAGGGAGGTTGTGATTCAAAATTTGATTTTAAAATCAGGGGGATAGCTGAAGAGACAGGAACTGTTGTTCACATGAAGGAAGATGGAGCCTGACACTTTTTAGGGTTTTAGGAATGTATATGAGGAGCTGATTCCTCTGTGTTGTAGATGTCCTACTTAAGTTGATAAATATATCTTGGACATCATTCCAATTTGGATAAAGAGACATTTGAATGATCCTTTAATTCTTCAAGCACCTCCCACACTGGTGGTCCTGAAAAGAACTTGGAATGTACAAGCTGTGGCATCCAGGTTCTCACAGTTTTATATCACAGTTGTTGTCTGTATATATATATCACACATATATAACTTGTACACTCTGCAACAGCACCTGAGTGGGAGTTGTTTATTTGTAAAGTTTGTGTTTGCAATACAGTACTCATTTAAGATAACTAGAACGAGAGAGAAGTTGCATGTGCAAAGATTTCAGCCATTATTTATCATTAGTATTTTAATAGCCCAGTCCCACAATAGCCCAGCCCCACAACAGAGTTAGTATGAACCATCACTTATTTGGCAAAAATTAAGTGAATTTTTAAGTCTGGATAAATGTCAGAGTAAAAACCCTTTCCACCTGTCCTCTAGCAACAAGTAAAGCTCTTACTGGTGCAAGTTTCCACTAGCATTTCATACCACCAGGACCCTCAGGGGTCCTATTTATTTTAAATCCATAACAAGTACTCTTAAGTCTCACAGCTGGTACTATTTGTTCTTTTTAGAAAACCAGTTTCATGCACACTCATTTTTATTGCCAATGTATTCAAGCCGATTCCACAATGACATTTATGTTTCTTTGTTGTGGTGTTTTCCACTTCCATCCCCCCCCTTTATTTTATTTTTTTTGGTGGGGGAAGGTTATGTTTCTGTCACACTCTTGGAAAGAATGTAGTTGCAGGCTTCTCTCCTAATGAATTGAAATCTTCATTAGCCCTCCCTGATTTAAGTTAAAATACTAAAGTATCCCCAGGGTTTGCAGTACAATTTTGTTTGACCTTTAATTAAATACCAAGACTGTCTTTACTATGAGAAGGGCATTTGCCGGTCCCTTGGGGGGCTGTTTAAAACCAGTGCTGCATGTGTCTTTTCGTGCTTTTCTGTGCAGAGGGATTTAAGTATATATATTTCAGTTGTGTTGATCCATATGGGTTAGTACTTCAGGAGTTTGACTTTAACTTCCAGAAAGAAATAATCCCTAAAGACAAAAATCAGAAGCTGAGTTTCAATCAGGATTCAGGCCCAGACATGGTATGGAGATGGCATTGGTCACACTGATGGATGATCTCTGGCGGGAGTGGGATGGTGGTCATCTGACCATCCTTGCTCTCCTTGACCTCTCAGCGGCCTTCAATACCGTCAACCATGGTATCCTTCTGGAATGGCTCAAAGGATTGGGGATCCAGGGCACTGTGTGGTCCTGGTTTTCCTCTTTTCTGGAGGGCTGTACCCAGTCGGTGTGGTTGGAGAGTGAGAGATCCAGCCCTAGACCCCTTAAATATGGGGTGCCTCAGGGCTCAGGGCTCTCTCCCCTCCTTTTTAACATCTACATGAAGCCGCTGGGTGAGATCATCCATTCCCACGGGGTGCGGTACCATCAGTAAGTGGATGACACTCAGTTGTACATCTTGGCCCGTGGGAACCCCAGTGATGCGGTCAAAGTCCTGTCTGGATGTCTGGAGGCTGTTGGGGTCTGGATGGGGGACAATGGGCTTTAGCTGAATCCTCGCAAGACCGAGTGGCTTTGGGTTGGGGATCCAGGATTATCCAGTGAGCTACCACCTCTAGTCTTGGATGGGGCAGTCTTGCCCCAGACAGAACCAGTGCGCAACTTGGGGGTCCTCCTGGACTTGCGACTGCTGCTAGAAGAGCAGGTGGCAGCCATGGCCAGGAGGGCTTTTACTCAACTTAGAGTAATTCACCAGTTGCGCCCACTCCTGGACCGGGACTCCTTACTCGTGGTCACTCATGCTCTGGTCACCTCCAGACTAGATTACTGTAATGCGCTCTACATGGGGCTGCCCTTGATGACCATTCGGAGGCTACAGCTGGTTCAGAATGCAGCTGCATGGGTGGTGATGGGATGTGGATATTATGCCCGAGTCTTCCCACACTCCGGGAGCTGCACTGGCTACCAGTTTGCCTCCAAGTGCAATTCAAGGTGCTGTTTTTGACCTTTAAAGCCCTATATGGCAGTGGGCCAGGATACCTGAAAGACCGTATCATCCCGAGAGTGTCTGTCCATCCAACCAGAGTGGATCGGAGGGGCTCCCTAGTTGTGCCTTCAGCTAGAGGGTCCCACCCCTCCGTGTCCACACCAACTCTCTGGAACCACCTTCCAACAGAATTGAGGCTACAGACAGAACTGCTGCCCTTCAGGAAAAGTTTGAAAACATGGCTGGCAGGGCAGGTGTGGGGCCTTAATGGGAATATGGCTCCAGCCTGTTGGCTCATCCCCAGTTAGTACTTAGTTAATATCCCTCCCTTTGTGTTGTTGTATTCCACCCCCAATTCCCTTTTATTTCTTTTTATTCTTTTAATTGGGGTGGGGGGTAGTAGGGTGGGGAAGTGAGTAGGCGATTTGGGATTTTAAAATCTGTTTTTATACATTTTTAACTGTTGTACGCCACCCTGAGTCAGGTTCTCCTGATTGGGCGGCATATAAATTTAAATAAATAAATAAATAATAATAATAATAATTGTAGAACATTTTACATAAACAATGTGAAATGTTTACTCTTCCTGTCTTTTTATGGGAGACACAAGTTACCCTTGATACAATGAAACAGAAGTTCTAGTTTACAAAAAAAAAACCAAATGCATTGGTGGCTATGGCAAATTCAAAGAGCTTGTGAGTTGAAGTGAACCTGATAGAAGGAGTTACAATGTATTATACAATTGCTTGCACAGAGGTAGCCTACTACCAAACACTTTTTTGTCTTTAGTAGGAAATGTATCTTATGTCATGACATCATTCTGCTGTTCATTGTCTCATTCCAACTCTTCATTATAGCATTAAATAGCACAATAGGACCACAAAATATGTATGAGGTAAGTTATACAATATTATGGCAGGAAATCCCATAGTTTTAATTAAGTGTACTTTCCCCCACATTTTTTGTGTGAAAAATGTGCATGTTTCCAGCACTCCTTGGATAATGTTTAAAGGGAGAGCTAGTTCCTGTTTCCTTGCAAATGAGACATGATTTCTAGGTCTGGAACTCACGTGAACCCATTTGGGTGTGCAGCCATAGTTTAATTTCATCCTAGGACACTACAAAGGAAGTCTGAATAAATTCTTATGTTTCAGTTCCAATTATGCCACTACAACATATAAATCCATCCATTAACTTCTTCAGTTTTTATCAAAATATCCACTGGCTCCAGTCTCAGATATAGTGAAGTCCACTGGCATTTTTGACTAAATATATGAAACATTTCTTTTGGTGGGGATTAGTAATGGCTTGCTGGATTGGTGCTATTATGTTACACTCCAATGTCACTGCCACATGAATTAGATGTAGCATTATGGTTTTTCCTACTGTACCTTCTTATATTTCAATTGGCTACTTAATGTTTAAAGTAGCCAAAGAAAGACTGTGAGGAGGATGAGACCATATAATGTGTTCAGTAATGCTTGCTACATCTAGATGGGTTTTATTCGATGGTTCCCTCTGGTTTTACTCACTTGTGAATGCAGGCTTGAAGTCAGGCAGTAGGGTCTATTCTGTTACCGTAGCACAGTTATGGTGAACCTTGGAGTGCTGATTTAGGCTTCTGGTAATTGAAGTCCAAGAACACCTGGAGTGCCAAGGATCACCATCACTGCCATAGCAGGAAAACCTGACCAGACTTCAAGCCAATGCTGATTGTCAGGCAGAATTTAACTAATCTGACAACTCTGAGGACTAACGGCCTTGGGTGGAAAAGTTCACAGGGAAGGGTGATGGTCCCCAAGTGGATTAAATCTCACTTGAATCCATCTTAATGGAGGGCAGCATTAAGACTGTCCTGCGAATATACGGCTGTGGCCTTTCATTTGCCTCCCACATCACAATGTGACCCCTGTACCACTGATCCAGTCCTGTTGGTCACTTTCTGGTCCTGAGTCCGTTTGGTAGGCAAAGTCCTAGTCAGCTCCAGACCAGTATCAATGAAGCTGCTGCTCTCCATCAAGATGAATTCAAGTGGGATTTAATCCACTTGGGGACCATCACCCTTCCCTGTGGACTTCGCCACATTTGCTAGTCATCAGAGTTGTCAGGTTAGGTAACTGCCACCTGATGCTCAGCATTGAGTCACTGGCAGCATGGTCTACTCTATTACCATAGCAGGATAATCTGGCCAGACAGAAAGAAATAACTGACTAATAGACAACTTTCTCCTCACTGGACAGGCAGCCTGTTTCCTCCTGATTCTCAATGACAGTGATGGAATGGATGAAAGGGAGAGAAAGAATGGAGGCAGGAAGCTGTGTTTTGTTAAAGAGTAGGAAAAGGCTTTAGGAAGATGACCTAGCAGACTTTGAAAGATTAAATGCAATGGGCCTTCCAAGGTTTAGTGACACAGGGCAGCCTTGGTTGGTGACTTCAGCTTTTGGTTTACTATGACAGGTTTTACTGCAATTTTAACCATACAGTACTTTATATGAGCTGTCCAGGGTGCTGAACCCTATCATATGAATAGATTTAGCAACTTGGTGATTCCTGAAAAGTGCAAGATAAACCCCAGAGTAGTTACTTAACATCTCCACAATTATAGTCATCACCCATTCACTTAAGGTTTGTCATGTAATGGAAAGAAGGAATAACTTTAGAAACAAAGTCAGAACACAAATGTGTACTTGTTTCAAAGGAAGGAAAACTTGTGGTCTTCACTTTCTTGACAGGGATGGGAAGAAAGAGAATGGTGTGAACAGTGGGTTTGTCTTCCAGTGATAATGAGCCTGATGCAGCAATGACAGAATAATAGTTGCTAGTTGTGGAGCTTGGGAGCTGAATTTCTTTCTCTACCTCCTAGGACAGTGATGGTGAACCTTTTGGAGACTGAGTGCCCAAACAGAGGGGCGGGGCAAACTCTGTGCTGGAGAGAGGAAGGAAGGACTCACATTGGGCTGCTTGGGGTGAACTCTGTGCTGGATGGAGGGAGGAGGTGTTCTCATTGGGCTGCTGAGCAGAGGGGCTGGGCTGTCTCTGTGCTTGGGCAATGGTGTGCATTGTCATAGAGAGGGTTCTGAGTGCCCCCTCTGGCACATATGCCATAGATTCGCCACGACTGCCCTAGGACAACAACTGGCCTATGTAGCTATGGGCAAACTACTTAGTCCCAGGACACATTTCTCAGTATTCTATACCTAGAAAAGGGTTGCCATTAGTTGAATGTCTGATTACCACACACGTCTTTTTACATTTATGGGTGTTGTTCTCCCAGCCATTTGTTAAGAAACAATATACGGGGTCATCTCTAGCTTTGAATTTATTGTTTACAAATCCTTAACTAAAGAGAAATTACTGCAGATTTTTGGAATTAGTATCTTGAAATAATATCTTATAATGAAGAAATAAACTATTCCAGCTGTTTTTAAGTCTGTTTGCTTTTTAAAATCTTCTCTTTTCTACAGCCATTTTTTTTAAAAAAAATGACTGTGTGAGCTATTCAAAGAAATAAGGCTGGGCAATACTTTAATTGGAGGACTTTAAAAATATCAGTAAGACAAATTTATTTTGAATTCTTCAGAGCTTGTTCTCAGGGAAAGATGGTTTAAAACTCGAGGTCAAGGCAAATAATTTGAAAATTGAGTCAAATATAATGCTTTTGGCTCATGAAGTCAACCTGCTAACAAAAATAGATTTTAGGTTCCTTAACAGTCAGATCTAACAGACATATCAATGTATAGTCTACTCCCCTGAAGAAAAAGGGCTGGTTTGCCCCAATCCTCCCCTTGCAGATGTGCCTATTGCCTTAGGTCCAGCAATTGGAATATCATTTTGATACCATGATAGCATAACCTTTGATGTCTCACTATGCTTTAAAAAAACCAGCAAATTAGTAATCATACCTAGTGGATTGGAGAAGATGAAATCCTCATTGCGATTCAGTCTGATGGAAAAGCCTTTTCTTAATGGGAGCATGGTATTTTCAACAGACAGCACCAAAAATGGCCACAGGATCCATTCATAGAAACAAGCAAAATATTTATTGGATCTCTAAAATGTTAACAATTGTTTGTGCTTATGCATTCATCAGAACTCTTCAGGGTCAGTTTTTCCAAAGTAGGTGCAGATTATCAATACTATTTTATGATTGTGTTGTTTCCATACCTCTGGCCTGAAGAACATTACCCGTCTCTGCTCTAGGTATGTTGCATTTCATAGGATAACATGTGGAAGACTTAATATATGGGGCAGAAGATGAGAGCCTTGTCTATCTGATTCAGAATCTTTAAGCCACCTGTACAAGAAATTGAACAATTAATTGAACATGCTGAACTGTCACTGCAGGGAAGTTATTTCACTCTATACTGACACATCAAGATGTGTTAATTCTCTGCATCACAAAGTCATTTTCTTTCCACTCTTTAGACTAGTTTATATCAGTCATCTTTTTTCTTTTTAGTTTAAAGAATATTACTTTAAAACAAAGTTTATTTTTGTGTTGGTTTAAATCAGGGTGCCCAAACTACAGCCCGTGGGCCAGATCCAGCCCCCAACCAAACCTGTCAACCTTCCCGGATTGGCTGGGATTTCACGGTTTTTGGCGCTGATTTGCACCATTTCCCGCCCCGCACTGCCGAAACCCCAGAATTTGGCGCCGGGGGGGGGGGGGAGTAGGTACTGCGCAGCCCTTCTGTGCAGGTCGCCTTCTACGCATGCGTAGAAGGGTTTTACGCTTGCGTAGCCCTGTTCTACGCATGCGTAGAAGGTGACCTGTGCAGAACTGTTTGCACAGGTCCCGTATTTTCCGGAGCCGTGGTTGACAGGTATGCCCCCAACACCAATTCATCCAGCCCATCCCACCCTCATCACTCCCAGAAGTAGAAGCAAGACGTGCATTCTGCTTCCACTTCTGGGAGTGACAAGGGCAGTGTGGGCTGGGTAAATTGGCATTGGGGGCCAGATCTGGCCCACAACTCATAGTTTGGTCATCCCTGGTTTAAGCAGAGAAAATGGCATATTAAAATCTATCTCATCTTGTTGCAAAACAGACTGCAAAGTGTTTTTACTTCTGCTTCTAGTGGGAGGACCCATGTTACTAGCCCACTGAACCACGTGACTGGTCCACTGAACCATGTGACTGGCCCACAGCCTGAAAAGTTTGGACACCCCTGGTTTAAAATAAATGTAGACATAATCATTATCCAAACTACATTCTAGATAATCCAGATGTTATATGAAAGGGACCGAAAATAACATTGGCAGCATGCTACTGTCTTCGTAGCAACTAAGATACCACAGAGCTGAATCATGCAGAGCAAGAGGCTCAAATTAGCTTCTTGTGAAGGATATTATAACATCTCGTATCAACCAAAGTCCCTCTAAGCTTTTTGGCTTCTGTTCTCCCATCCATCTAAGCCACCATGTTCAGTAATCAGCAATGAAGATCATTATAATCCAAAATATCACAAGGGACCATATTGGGATGGCTGGTTTGTATAGTCCCCAAATGAAATCATGGCTAATCATTTATATGGCCTCAAAAGGAATTAGCCAGATCATGGAACATACCTGTATTAGTATTACTGGTCATGGTGTGCTGACCTACCCCACTGGGCAGGGTCTCTGCACAGCGGTGCTACACAGAGAGTCCTGGCAGCAGTCTATTCAAGGAGGATCCTAATAGCAAAGTCCAAACAGCAAGCTGATGTCTGGTTACTGGTAGTTTGAGCCAGTGTTTAGTCCAAAGGATGTCTGAGGGCATCATCAGGGTTAGCAGAGAAGTTAGGGTCATGGCAGTCTCAAGAGGTATCCGAAGTCAAGCAGGGTGTCAGTCTTTGCACAGAAGAAAATTGTACTAATGCTCGCTTATCTGGTGATACAAGCTTGCTTAAGAAGTCTGCCAGCTGACTGGTATCAGCTGGGAGCCTCCTCTGATAATGAGCTCTGACTTTTTTACATCTGCAGATCTTTTTGGCACTGTTCCTTGGCTGAGGGTTGATTGCTGTCAGAGTCAGATCTCTGATCTGACAGGTCATTTGCCTAAGGAGTCAGAGTTGGGCCAGAAGCAGGCTGGACCTCCTGGTTTAAGATATCCTCAGGTTCAGCTGCAGGCTGGGGAGGCAGAACTGGGCTGGGCACAGGAAGTGCCTCCTGATCCAGGTCATCTTTAGAGTCTGACAAGGGCTGGATCACAACACATGGTGACAACATGGAATCTCTACGCTTGGAAGAGATATATTTCTCTGCTTATTAAAATGCTATTTGTTGGGGAAGAATAGAACTCCCCAGATGCATCAGTTTGGCTGGGAGATTTTGGGTCAGGGCTATTAGATGAAATGTCATTGAAAAAACAATACTCTTCCAGCTCTGAATGAAAGTATCAACAGGGAGGGCTCTTGCCTTTATGCCCTACTCACAGGTTTCCAGTGTGATTCTTGCTGGCTACAGTGAAAAGCAGAAGGACCTCTGGTCTCATCCAGCAGGGCTTTTCTTAAGTACTTATATGTGACTCTTCACATAAAAAAAAACAACCATCTGTTTCTTTCCAGTGAAGCAGACCTTAGATGTTTTTCTCTTTCCTGATGCCTAGTCAGATGGCCTTAACTTCTATAGGAGCTATTAAAATATACATGCTTCATTGGCCTATGTTAGGTTTACAGCGGTGGTTCCTTTATGTAGGTTAATCATAGGTAGTCAGCAGCAAACTATTCTGAAACATCTTGTATGAGAGGGTGTGTGTCCTTCTGTCACCTCTTTTTCTTCACTTATACTTTTTGTCTAACTCTGCTATGAAGTAGTGGTTGTTGTTTTCCTTGAAACTGGAGGTTTGGATAGTGAAGAATTTGCATTCAATTGCACTTTGTAAGCAGTCTTTTCATTTGATAAACTTTTGTTCAGGATTTGAGACACTGGTGTCACCATGGATAGAATCTCTTTTCTAGAAAGACTGCCAGGCTGATGAAGTAAGCCCTGTGACAATAAATCATCAAGACAAATGTTTAAAGTGAATTTAGTGCTGGTGAAGGATGTTGGATTGACAGCCTGGAGAGTGACGTTTTGCAGAAAAACAACAGAATTGTTCCATCTCTCATCTACTGAGGTCTCTTCAAGATATCTGCATCAGAATGAGATCTTAAGATAAGATCTAAGATGAGATCTTAAGCAGTACTATTTAATTAAGAGTGCAATCTTGGATCCACTTTTCTGCTTAGATATAAGGATGTATAGCTACAGTAGCTAGTGGTTTATGTATCAGAGGTTAGGAGTTTGATTCCTCAGTGTCCCTCCTGGAGGACGAGCTAGCTTGTGTCACCTTGAGCAAACTACAGAGTCCATGGTTCGCTCAGAAAAGGAGAATGGTAAACCACCTTTGATTTCTCTCTATCTAGAAGAACCTGGAAAGAGTCACCACAAGTCAGAACTGACTTGACAGCATACTATAACTTATGTATAGCTTGTGGTTTTGCTTGATAACAGACTGGTCTGTGTCTTTATTAGTATATGTGTACTTGCTCACTCCATTAAAAAAACAACAACCAGAATCCTGTTGAATGCTGACAGTGTGTAATGCTCCAGCTACATGATTTTGCATTAGCTCTCATGTAAAGACAGACAGCTTATTTTGATATGAATGGAGCTCCCAACTTGTAAAAAGTTGTAACAGGTAACCGCTTCTGAAAGATCCTTAGCTATAAACATGCTAATGTAATGGCTCATTGTGCTAACAGAATGGCTCAGCAAGATATTTATCAAAATATCAGCTTTGTTACGGATAATTATCTCTCTCTGCTAATGAATACTTGGGGAAACAAAAACATTGCTTCTTTGGTTACATGCTCCTTTCATTTCTTGATCTATACTTGATTTTTGAATGCCTGGCCCAACCACTGGACAGAGTAAGACAGTCTCTTCAGGGAAGAGATGCTGTGGGAAGGCAGCAATAGTACCCCCAACCACCACACTTTCTCATCTGTATGGAGGGTGCTTTCGTTTGGCTAGTGGTGAAGTTAAGATTCAATTGTTAGTCCATTCATTTTTTGTACATGGAATGGGTGGTGTACATTTTCTGTACATGGAATGTCCTTTATCTCAAGAGAAAAACAAATGGGGTTGGCCTTGGATTTCTCCTACATTTAAATGCTATTTATGTAGGAAGTTTTTGAATGTGAAGCAGCCTTGGGAGTAGCAGCTTGTTCCTCATAGCTGAATAGGCTTCAAGACAACAAGTGTTTAGACATGAAAAAGGAAAGCACGTCATTCATATATCCATGTCAGTATACAATATGTATACAGTAGTCTGTGGATTTTGGACTCGGACAAATGAATAAAAAGTTTTGTGGAATCATTTACATTTCACATCTCTTTCTGTCTTTGCAATGACAGTTCTATCGGGGATGCCCATGGGCCTTTTACATAATTAAACTGGCGGAAAGTGATTTATCTGACTCTATTGTGTAAGTTCATATCCAAGTCAGGCTTGAGGCTGGAAGGTAGTCAGTTCTCAAATTGCTTGTGTGTGTTTTTGTGCCAGAGATTACTCTGGATTGATAGCTTATTCATGGTTGATACACATAATTTTATATAGAAAGAAGAATTCTACAAAAGATCAACAGTGTAGTTCTATGCAGTAGTAATTTCCCTTGATTTCAACAGGACTTACTCCCAGGAAGTCCCATTGCATAGGAATGTAGTCTTACACATCTTTGCTCTGGTTGAGGATCTGGCCAAATGACACTTCTAGCAACTTTCTGTGGGCAATGTCCTCAATCTATATTCATTATCTTGGCCAAACCAGTGTTGGAATCAGCAGGAGTTCAGCTTGAATTAAAGCCTGAGATCTGACCATGAACCAAAGGTTAAGAACAAATTTTTTTTGTACATTCTGGGAAGTGTGAAATAGCATCTTAAACTAGTAATTTGTTTTTAGCTCTTTTGCTAAAGGCTTCTGAACTTTTCTACTTCTCAGGAAAAGAAATGCTTCAGGGTTAAGCCCTCTACATGATGTTCGAGCCTACAGCATCTTTTTTTAAATGACTGAGTTACTGAACTCTGAAATTAGGGAGTTTTCAAATGGAAATAATGAGGCAATTCACAAATGGTGCTCTTAAAATTATAATTGTAAATTAACACCTTGGGTTAGAAAGCTAAGGACAAAAATATTAAAGTTAAAAATCAGCCCAGAAAAGGCCTGAAGTTCTAATAGTTCAGGGGCTGTAAATTATTTTTAAAAATGATTAAGATTCCAAAGAAACAAAACACCTAGCTGTTCCAGTATTCAAAATGCCATGTTAAAACATAACTTTTTATTATTAATTATAAATGTTTGAGGTTTCCTTTTACAGTATGTTCATTATTTAGTTTATTAAAAATAAGTTCACTCACATTTAGAGTTCAACACACACAAAAACAGAATTCTTAAAATACAAATATTTTCCTTTCTTCCAGGCATACAAAGGAAAATTGTAAATAATGTACAGTTCATACAGGAGACACTATATTCAGGCTGTGTTGGCCTGATAAGTGTTGACATTTCTAAATGTCATATGATTAGCATGAGAAATAGTGATAATCATTTCATAATAAGGCCTATTAAGGATCAACTAATAAGGTACAACATTATAACAGTTATAACTTCCAAATTACAGCTCCTTAAAAATAAGAGGGAAGATAATGTTTCAAGATTTTTCTTTTTTCCAAATGAATCTTGATTTTTTTTGATAGTTTTGATGATATTGCTGAGATTTTAAAACATAAATGGCTAATTAAAATTAATATCAATATAGTTGTTCTTTGTACGAAGCTGTTACATTGAGTTTTGATTTGGAATAGGTTGTCAGTTGTCCTTTAAAAAAATGTGCATCAGAATGAACCATTATACTGTATTGTTCTCCTATACTGCCCTTTTCTCTTTGCAGGCGCACCCCCCAAAGAAAGACTCAGACACCGGTATATGGATAAAGGCATTGGGCCACTTTTATTGAATAATGCCCTAGTCCGAATTATAACTTTCAATTGGTACTCATCCAATTATAATTCTTAAGGCAAGCAGGCCGCAGTAACACTGGTAAGGTTCCTCCCAAACTTGCCAACGGCAATTGGCTACAATGTATCCATTTGTAGCAATTTGTTTGTTGGCACAAACAAATTGTTGACCGTAGTCAATAAACTATCTACTGACCCCACCCTCTGATGTGTATCCGTCAAATCACGGGGTGATGCATGCTGAAAAGCTCCTGTCATCACCCCTTGCCTGGTTCGTCGTTGACCGGTCAACGTTATTACACCTGTACCTGTCTAAGTGTTGGCCAGTCAATTGCGAACCTGCCGGATACCTATGGGTCATAAATATTTACCTTACCAGTGCTACCCGCCACACGGGGAGGTGTCCATGATGACTCACCGCCCCCCCAAGACCGTCAGCTCAGTCGCCAGGCCTGCTTGCACCACACCCAGAACGAGGTACATACCTCCAGCCGACAGGTGGACCCCTTCCCCTGCCTACCGGCAAAATTTTTGTAAGCCTATCCTCAGGTTCCAATGGCTGTCTCCCAGCCATGCTCAGCAAGGGACTGAGCAACAGCCCTGTCCACTGACTGCCGGAACAGTCCGAACCACGGAGATCCACGTCTCCCCTAAATCGGTGTCTCGGCACGATGTTAGACCATAGCGACCGTGTGTAAGCCATACGTGATAAAAACGCCAGGTCACAGCCCCTCGACAGTTTAGTAACAGCAGTGATCCATATAAGATCGTTGCCACCGAGGTGCCTATTAAGGACATCGGGCGGTCCAGCATCCCCAACGGACATCAGGAATGGCAACAGTTCCCGCCCCCTTGTGCCGTGCATACCATACCATCGCATACGTGCGGATGCACACAGCCCAAGTCGGGGTCCACTCTCTGTCGCTGCAGCATATACTGCTGCCCAGTGTACATAGCTGCGGCCCACCAGCCCCACTGCCACCTGTGTGTAGAGACACACAGGATCTGTAAAAGAGGAGAAGAGGTTAAGGTCATAACTAGGTACTCGTACAGTGAGGGCACGTACATATAAGAAATTGCGCGTACACGCATGTCGGCCTCCGAGTACTCCAAACGTAGCCGCGATCAACATGACGCCTATCCTAAATAAACGGGTGCCAAAACGGGCCCCCACACCGCGAAGCGCGGCACCGGTCACCCTCCGTAACCTTACTTCGGCAAGGGTAGACCTATCCTGGTGGCAGAAAAACAGGCTGGGGCGCGCACCAGGCACTGTCGAAAATTCATGTAGGGCACCAACCAGACAGATGTCTCCAATAAAACTTCGTAGCAGTCTAACTCCGCTGCCTACGCCGTGCTGAACAACCTGTGAGGACCGTATCCCCACTTGAGCCCACTCATGTGTGACAGAGACATCATCGAGTTCCAGTGCCCTACGAGACACATCCGCCTTACACAGGTGGTACCAACTCTGGCACCCACACACTGATGCGGAGCGCTCCAAAAAGGCTACCGTGGTAGCTGCGTGGCCAAGAGCCACCTCACACCTATCTGAACATAAGTAATGCCAGCCTCGTGCAAGGTGGGTCAAAAAACCTGGGAACTAGGGTGACGCGTGTACGGGCGGCGGACACGTTCCCGTGCCCACCCCTCCCAAACATGACGCATGAACGCATGGCGAAACGCCTTACTAGTGCGAGGTGCCAATGACATGCCTGGTTCGCCTCTCCTCGCCAAACGTCCGAATCGGCCGGGAGTGGCGAGTGGAACTCCTCTGCTTCCGGAGTAAGGCCCGGAACCGGGGGATCTGCAGGCGGGAGAAAGCAGCAGCAATGTCGTTATTAATACCTGGAACATGTCTGGCTCAGAACAGCACATTTAGGCTTAGGCTTCTCAAAAGGAATAGACAAACTAATGTCATAACCCTGGGGGATTTGCATGTCTGGGTGTTGACAATATGCACCACTGCCGCATTGTCACACCTAAATTGGACCACTGAGTAGGCCCACTCATCGCCCCATAGCAGCAGTGCTCCCCAAAACGGGGAGAACCGCAAGGAAGATAAGATCGCGGAGGTGATCTGTGCACCCACCCCCAGAGTAAACCCCCATAAGTCTGGGAGCCGGAGGTATCCGACTGTACTTGACATCTAGGGCAGACCATCAGGTCTGATCTCCAGGAAGAGACCCCGTTAAAACCCAGGAGTAATTTGAGCCAGACCAGAGGGCCCACCCGTATGCCCCTGATCAGCCGGACCCTGTGTCGACGTTGTAACAGGTCAGCCATGGCGTCACACAGGCGCCTGGCCAATGCTCTGCCAGACGGAACCACCCTGCAGGCAGAATTAAGGTGGCCATGAAGTAACTGTAGCTCACAAGGGGACAGTTTATGTTTGGCAATCAATGCCAAATTCGCCGCGGAGATCCAAGCCACCTTGTTCATGGTTAACCCGGATGCCCGCGTGACAGAGTCGATTTAGAAATGTGAACTTAGTAGCTTGGCCCTCGGTCTATTCAGGCGCCAAGGGGACACCCAGTTCCCACCCGAGTGTCTGAAATGTAATGAGGAGACGCGTGCACGTGTCCAAGCCCCATTCACCCCCGAACCAAAAGTCATCGAGGTAATGGGCTAGAGACCGAGACCCCTACCCGTGAGGAAAGGCCCACTGAACGAAAATCCCGAATCGCTCGAGTGCTGAACATGTATTAACTCAGTCAGAAGGGGTTGGCCTTATCTAAGTAAAATTCTCCTCGGGACCTAAAAACCCAATAGCTGCACATCCATCGGGTGCGCTGGCAATAATCTGAAATCCGAGTGCATATCGCACTGTGCCCGAACAGCACCAGGACTGGGTGAGCGTGCCACCCCTAGGGGCCGAACCAACTACGAGTACCTGACTGAGCGAGGTCATCAGGAATGGCATCCCTGAATGGATAACCCACAGGGTAAGATAAATGGAGGATTAATGACATTCACCCCAGTCCTAGCTCGGTACGAGCCTCATAGGGGAGACAGTCGACTTAGGAAAGGTGGTTCCAAGAAGGGCCCAGCTACTCTCATAGGCCCAACTCCCTCAGCTGTGCACAGTGGAGCCCCCTCTTCGTTACCCTTCAAGGGAACCAGATTAGTCGCATCCTGGGACCCCTAACACCCCTGAATGGAATACAAAAAGCCCCATGGAAAACCCTCCAGCAGGTACCCCACCCCATCCCCTCTTGGATGAGCTGATTGCCATCTCTCCCGCCTGAGTACACCAATTGGGGAGGGGGGGAAAAGCTTTGTCAAGGCTAGTTCTTTAGACGGAGCTCTGATCGCTCCTGTGCACCCCTACCTCTGCCCTGTAACCAACCAACCCGCGTGCACGCGGAGGCGGCGTAAGGGCCGGCGCAAAAGGTGACACCAAGTCGGTAACGACACTGGCGCTTAGCACACACATCGCCAGCTGAGCAGGTCGAACACAGCAGGCGGGCTGGAACCCCCTGCCCGACCAGTTACGTGGAGCATGTGTCTGAGCTGCCCGCTGCTCAGCATGACCACCATGGTACCTATCACCAGGCACCAGTCACGTGGGAGTGATGTACATGAGCACAACTGCTGACAGTGCTCATCCCACCTCCTCTCAGGGTATAGAGCCACCCTCATCCGCATTCCTCACCGTAAGCCAACTGCTATGGGCCCATCCAGTCAACCATCGCCCTGTAAATCTTAGCGATGGATGGAACCATCAGGATGTCCCAATCAGGCCGGGCCCTGCGGCACACCACCATATATACAAGGTATGCCGCCAACCAGTTGGCCCAAGGTGCGCGGTGGCTCACGACGATGGGACAGCTCTTTGTCTCAGTCATCCTGTCCCTCTCTCTCCTCCGCAGTGGGCTCACAGTTCAATAGGGAGAATATCCACCTGTCCCCCTCCAGCCCTTACCCCTCATGACCTGCGGCAAATAATCATCCAGGGGCAAGTAATTACCAGCCGTCGGCAAAGCCATCGACGGCACATTCTGTATAAAGGGCATATGCAGGAGGACCCGGACCGCCCCTGCGATGCTCGGGACTGTCCCGGGGCGGACACCCCCCTGCGTGGTGGCTTACTCCGGCGGGACAGCTCTATGTCTCTGTCACCCTGTCCGTCTCTCCCCTCCTTAGTGGGCTCTCGGTTCATAGGGAGAATATATCCATGTACTCCCACCACCAAATCTTTTCCCTTGTGACCTGGGACAACTGATCACCAGGGGGCATTGAATAATCAGCCGTCGGCAAGGCCGTCACCGGCACATGAGGTACACGGGGCATACGCAGCGGGACCTGGACAGCCCCTGCGATGCCCGGCACTGCCCCGGGGCGGAAACCCCCACCCCCAATGTCGTGCCAGTATGCAACCAAAGGGCACTGGGATAGGCTGGTAACTGATGCCCACTCGCCTCAAATTGGCGAGGCCATGGCTACTGAAACCCCGCCGCTGGAAGTGGACTGTGATGTGGGTGCATTAACTTGAACCATACTCACTAGGTGCACCCCCGTGAGCCGCCCCCACTGGAGGTTCCGGCCCACGGCGGGCGTCGGAGCTCGCGACCAGGAATCGGGCTCTGGAGTCACATCTGATCACTCCCCAGCTGTAGCTCAGGACGAACAGGGAGCTGCGAGACAGCGGCAGGCACGGCCGAAGTGTCTCAAGCAGCTCAAGCCGGCCGGCTGCCTGTTGAAGTGTGGTGGCCGTCGAGGTAACCGGCGGGCACGAAGGGCCCCCAGTATATAAGGAAGGGCCCCCTCCCACGGGGTTGTGTGTAATCCCCAAGGATGCCTCCAGCACCGCACGGAACCCCCAGTATAAAGTGGGCCAGGTGGGCCGGACGGCCCGCTAAGCATTAGACCAGGATCCCCAATTTGAGAGCCCAGGCCAGAATAGGGCCATGCCCAAACTCCGGCCCATGAGGGGCCGGAGGTAAACCGTGCTGTGTGCCAGCACCAGACCCTCCCCCACTGTCCCGGCCCATGGCCAGCAACTGCGGGCCGAGGGCCGGAGCCCCCGAAGGGCCGGCCTGAGGCTGGCGAGCCGAGGGCCATACTCCAGCCTGCCCCTCCCCACTGGTATCGGTGGGTAAAACCAGTATCGTGCCCTGCTGCAGGGGCGCAGCCCTGGTCCTCCGACCCGAGGGCTGCCCCCCGCCCTGCGCAGGGCCCGCCAAAGTCCTCCCTCTTGGCCGCGGCTTCAGCGCCGGGGCCTTTCGCTTGGGAGGCATTCCATCAAGAAGAGAAGGATCCCTTTCCAGGGATCGAAATCAGCGCCAAAAGCACAGAGCCACCAGAGTGCTCTGTGCGATCCTCCCTTCCAATCAGGGAGGCCCAAGGGCTAAAGAGCCGAAGACTGGGCAGCAAACAGCGACGGAGAAAACTTCTCCTCTCTGTCGCTATTTTAAAATGGCAGCTTGGCTGCCTCGTGGCCACCCCTTTTATAGAGGGGTGGCCACGTCCCCTAACTCACCCGGATGTCTGAGTCCGGGTGGGGGGGCCCGCAAAGAGCGTGGCGGCCATTTTGGTGCCGCGCTTTCATTTCTTTCCATATAACGTCCTGGTGTGCTATTATATATTGGTGACTTGTTAAACACAATACTAGAGAAGCTATTTCAGAAAGTATACTGCATGAGTGTTGAGAGGAAATCTCAGCTACCATCTAAATGACTCTCAAGTCAGAGCAATCAATTTCCTATCATACGTAGCACCTCAGTCACACCAACAGGGTACACAGAGAGAGCCTCCTCAAAGATTGCAGTATTTTTAAACCACAGTGTACCCTGGGCAACAACAACCTTGTTGTGCCAACTAATCTTTCTCACACTAGGTCAGGTGAAAGGAACTATGGAATGAATTATCCCAAAAGTGGCTTCATTTTGGCAGTTTATAATTTGGCCTAGACACAAAAGAAGAAAAAGAAGTCACACCAACAAGATAGATGTTTGCTGCCATATTTGGTCAGTGTAACCAAGGACTGCTTAAGATAGGACTTTAAGGCAATGTGAATACAAGTCTTCTGTATATTGCAACACTCCAACACAGAATATGCTCCAAGAGTTAGACGCACAAAGTCGAAAGATTGGCCTGAAGATCAATATGTCAAAAACGAAATATATACAAAGTGCCTCCACAAATGCCATAGATATGAGATGTGGAAATGAGATAGTAAAAGAAGTTGACTCATATATATACCTTGGGCAAGAGGTTAACTTAAGGCATGATCTAACAAAAGAAATTTCGAGAAGAAGGCAAGCAGCATGGGCAGTTTTTAACAGCATAAAAGATTTGCTTAGTGAAGCAAAAATGAGAAAATTATGGGCTGAACTTGTCAATACCACCATTCTGACTGCTTTTATTTTATGGCAGTGAAACATGGGCACCTACAAAAGCTGACATCAAAAATATTGATGGAACACAAAGAGCAATCAAGCGAAGGATGCTATGCATATGATGGGTTGACCGAAAATCAAATGAAGAACTGAGAATAAGATCAGGTGCAAAACAAGCATTAAGGTTGATTGAATTGGCAATGCATCGGTGGGCCGGGCAGTTCTTTCTACAGGTAGGCAAGGAATACAGCAAGGCAAATGGAATTGGAACAGCTCCTTTGCTCCTTCCTCCATCTCCTCTGTCTCTCCCACTGGTGTTTGCTTGTCAGTGCCACAACCATGTTCATGTGAGTGCTGCTGCTCCAGTGCAGAAACAGGGCTACTTTCCCACAGTCTCATCTTCTCCAAACTTGGACTGTTTGGGGAGCTTCTTGCCTTCTTTTTCTTCTGCCGTATCTGAATCCAAATATTGGTGACCATCATGGTGATCAGCCATGAAGACTGTCCTGAGAATATAATGCACTGGCCTTTCATCCACCTTCTGCATCGCAGCATGACCCCCGTACCACTGATCCAGTTCCGCAAGTCACTTTCTGGTCCTGAGCCATTTTGGCATGCAAAGTTCTCATCAGCCCAAGACCAGTATTGATGAAGCTGCTGCCCTCCATCAAGATGGATTCAAGTGGGATTTAATCCACTTGAGGTGACACCAGCAGTAGATCCAGCAGTGTTGCCAGAGTCATTGTCATTACTCCCCTTAGGGAATGTTGCCAGGGTGGAAGATGGAGAAGAGGGTGGAAGAGGGAGAACTTTTTTTATTTAAAAAAGTTTAACTCTTCAGTTGTTACCCAGAGATTCATAAACTATATGAGAAAGAAACAAATTTTGAGCTTCACTTTTTTCAAGATTATTTCAGAGTGTAGAAAAACTTATCACCCTTCCCTTTGAACTTCAGCACCCAAGGCCATTAGTCCTCAGGATGGTCAGGTTAGTTAGCCACCACCTGACACTTGGCATTGGGTCACTGGCAGTATGGTTTACTCTATTACCATAGCAGGATAACCTGGCCAGACAGGGATTTCAATACCCTCTCTTATCTGAGAAATAACATGAGTCCACATCTACCAGTATCCATATCTTGACAATAACTGCTTTATGACCAGAATAACATCCAACTGTGTACAAGAAACACCGTCCCAGGTTTCATAAACTTGCACATCTCAAAACCAGTAAGGCTTCTTCCAGGGATCTCAATTCCACTGCACCTACCTGGAGGTGCAAAATAGGAGTCATAAGCTTTGCTTCCCCCAAGGTTTCCTCCTTGTCTGAGATTTCTGCTCCTCTCTCTGTCTCTCCAAAAGCCCCCAACTCCTCCTGTTCTTTTTCCTTTATTTCTGCAACATCCTCTTCAGGGATGTTATCTGCATGTGCTTTCTAAGAGCTTTCCTGGGCTCCCAAGGGGCTGCAGAGTGATGCCAAATGGTCCATCCAGAGTGCCATTGGTGACCCCAACTCACAGGACTTCACGCGATCTATCATGCATTCAGACAAATAATCATTTTTTTATTTAAAAAAGTTTAACTCTTCAGTTGTTACCCAGAGATTCATAAACTAGATGAGAAAGAAACAAATTTTGAGCTTCACTTTTTTCAAGATTATTTCAGAATGTAGAAAAACTTATCAAAACCAAGTAAAAAATGTAACCTTCTAAAACAAATAAGCCTCCTCTCACACACTTCAGTTTTTACTGCAAATCTCAATGCAAATTTACTTATGACTAACACAATTTGCATTTCAAATAAAAACTGCAGGTAGTGAACATATTCCATATATTTCGCTGTATTTTGATTCTCAGGTACAGTATATGTTTATTCAAAAATGTGAAGCCTGAGATAGCACTTAGAGAGAAAGGATGTATAATTTCTGGAAATTGTAAGATTTTGAAAACATAACAAAATAGAGTTATGTTGTGTTGCTCTCTTAATCTTTTGATGATTATGAATACAGAACTCTTCAAAACTAATCTAAAGGGAACAAAAATCAATAGACATTCAGACTTCATTTTGGGATATAAACAGCTTAAAACTGTGTAGCCGATCACTTTTACAGGGGACATGGTAAAATTCAGGTAGCAAAAGAGATGTGACTGATTAGTTTTCCAGAAAGCAATTTTTCAAAACATCAGCTATGACATCCTTCCACAACATCTGTCCAGATTAGGTTTCGGAGATATTCTTATTTAATTATCATGTAACTGTGGTGCCTGTCCTTCTTGAAGGAACAATCTCAGATGGTGAAAATTTCTTGATTAGCGGCAACCAGTGAGAGCAAATTTGTTATCTGCTATCAGATAACAAATGGCTTCCCTTGCTTCATTCACATTCTCAATTGGGAAAAAGAATTGCCAAGAAGGGATAAGTCCCCTTTAGATCTTTAGCAGAATGAATTAAATTCAGTGGGTTTGAGGTTTCACTCCCTCAGGCTATATGGTTTGTTTGTTTATTTATGTAAAATAACCTTATCATACCCTTATGTATTTATTTATTTATCAATCACCCTACCATTATTTACCCTTATTTAAAGGGACTACGGTGGCTGAAATGGTTGAGATGCTGAACTCACTGACTAGAAGGTCATAGTTCAACTCCCGGGTACTGCATGACGGAATGAGATCCCATCTCTGTCCCAGCTCCTGCAATCCTAGCAGTTTGAAAGCAAGAAATTGCAAATAGATAAATAGGGACCACTTTGCTGGGAAGGTAAATGGTGTTCCGTACACTCCAGTGTTTAGGCATGCCTGCCACATGTCCACAGAATCATCTGCAGATGCAGACAGTGCTGGCTCTGGTGATAAACAGAGATGAGCACTGAACCCTAGAGTTGGATGCAACTGGCTTTCAAGCAAGGGCAACCTTTGCCCTTATTTTAAAAAAGGATTGAGGCAGATGACAGTATTTTAAAAAAATTAAGCTAAAAATAATAAATGATTACAGTATTTTAAAAAGAATTAAATATATTAAAACTCACAGATAAAAGATGAGTTAGAAACACATTTAAAACAATAACAATAAAACAGTCCTGTTTTAATACACACACACCTTTGACAGATATTAACTAAAGGAAAGCCTTCTTAAAAAGAAAGGGTCCTGCTTGCAAAGGGATATCAACCAGCCTTAGTTAACACTCTTTTTCTTCTTCTTATGCCATATCCAATTCCAAATATTGGCTATCCTCATGGTGATCAGCCATGAAGACTCTCCTGAGAATATAATGCAGTGGCCTTTCATTTGCCTTCCGCATCACAGCATGACCCCCATACCACTGATCCAGTTTTGCAAGTCACTTCTGGTCCTGAGCCCTTCTGGCATGGAAAGTCCTCATCTGCTCCAGGCCAGTATTGGTGAAGTCGCTGCCCTCCATCAAGATGGATTCAAGTGGGATTTAATCCACTTGGGGACCATCATTCTTCCCGGTGGACTTCAGCACTCAAGGACATTAGTTCTCAGGGTTGTCAAGTTAGTTAACCACTACCTGACAATCAGCGCTGAGTTGCTGGCAGTATGGTCTACTCCATTACCATAGCAGGATAACCTGGCCAGAGTTAACATTTTGGCTGCAGGATTTATGACCTGCTGGTTTCCAAATACTTTCCAAAGGCATTCCCTTTGATTGCAATAAATCAAGTGAGATGTAACTAAGGCATATGCCATTTTGGTCAGTTCAGACATCTGTAGGAATGGGCACAGCTGATGCACTAGGTTTAACTGTGCAAATGCACTTCTAGCCACTACATAAACCTGAGCATCTAGCCTTAGCAATGAAGCCAGGAGTGCACTCAAGCTGCACATCTATGTTTACAGGAAGAGTGTTACCTGATCTGACTTTCAATTGGCTAGGATCACCTCTGTCTTTTCTGGATTAAGTTTCAATTGGTTAGCCCTCATCCAGTACTGTATATTACTGACAACAGGCACTAGTCTAAGCATAAAACAGCTTCCTTGGAATCAGATGAGAAGGGGAGAAAGAGTTGGATGTCATTAACTTACTCACTGTAACAAACCCCCAAACTTTCATGTAAATGTTGAATAATATGGGGGACAGGATTAAACCCTTGGGATACAAAAAACCAATGGCCAGGTTTTCTAAGAAGTCTTGGAACTACTGGAACTTTCAAGATCCATCCCAGAAAGACACCCCAGAAGGAAACCAGATTGAAATGGATTAGATAATACAGTATGTCTCATTCAAGAACTTCAGGAAGTTTTTATCCCTTGCACTTTGAAAAATCTACATGGAAACTCTGAATGAAGTTTTCTAGATGTTCCAGCTAAGGTAAAATCAGGATTTGGCTTGTACAGTATTCAACACTGTGTCGCATTTCCATCTGCTTCTGTCAGGAAGGCTGTGGGAATCGTGAGCTGATTCTAGACATGATTTGTGGGTGGATGACAGCAAATAGGTTGAGGCTTAATCCACACCTGATGAAAGCACTGTAGGCAGGTAAAGCAACTACAGTACTTTGGAACTAGGGATGTAAATTCTGGATTGGGCTATGAGGAGTCCTTTGACAGTTCAACAGCTGTATCAAGTTAGAAAATGTGGGCTCTGTTTAGCTGTGCAGAATGTTTTGCCATTGCTTCACTCTCGCCTCCTGTGTGGAATTTTTAGTTCTAGAGAATGTAGAGTGACTCATTCTCCTCCTACAGTTTTTTTCTCTTCCACATATAGAAGTCATTCTTCCTGCACACACCACCTATACATTTTATTTTAAATGCCTGAAGTTGGTTTCTGCTTCTGTTGTTGGTTTAAGCCAGGACTTCACAACCTAAGGCCTATGGGCTGTATATGGCCCATGGTGCCATTTCATGTGGCCCCCACCCCTCCAAGGGCATTTGAGAAACAAGCATTTGAAGCTCTTGGGACAAAATGGCAACCCCCATCATGCAGGCAAGGCATAATGGCTGTCCGGCCCTCAAAGCTGACTGAGAGAGAGTGACCCAGCCTCCACCAGCTTCAAAAGGTTGGGAATCCCTGGTTTAAGCAATACAAACACCATGAGCCATGTGTAGTATGCTCATATCAAATCCTTTCTCCTTGAGCTCTCAGGTAATGATATTAGTAAAGGCAGCAAATACATACAAATGAATGTTTCCACAATCGTTAGGCTGATGCAGTCTTCTACATATGATACTCCGTGTTTGTGTAACTGCATAAGCACATCTGCCAAACACCATGTAGTAATAGCAATTACACTTATGTTCTACCCCATAGTGCCCAGTGCCCTTTCTGTAAAGTTCACGAGGTAATTAGCATCTTGCCCCCAACATGCTGGGTACCCATTTCACCAACTGCAGAAGGATGGAAGGCTGAATTCACCAGTTTGCAACAACAGAGATACTGATAGGCAGCATTAGAAAGCATGGGACTGCCTTATGTGAAGCAGCACACATGGCATGCATTGGGGCCATGTGGCCCTCTATACATTGCTAGACTGCAATTCCCACTAGCCCTGACCAGCATAGCCAACAATCACAGATAAATGGAATCATTTCCCCTCTATCCCCCCACCCCCCGGGCTACATCTCTGGTTCCTGAGCAGCTGGTCCAGAGTGTTCCCTCCCTTAGGCTGCTACTGGTGAATGCCAGGTTGGTTTGTAATAAGGCCCCCTGCATTTAGACTCTATTATGGGAGACCTGGCTGACCTGGTATGCATCACAGAATCCTGGCTGACACCAGAGGGTGGTCTTCCTCTATCAGAATTGTGTCCAGCCGGGTTTGGTATTTGGCACCAGGTAAGGGGAGGGGCAGTGGTGTCGCCATTGTTGCCAGGAGTGTCATTGGGAGTCGCAAGAGCCATGACTCCACAAGTTATGGGTTGTGAAGCCCTGCTCCTTCATTTGGGCCTTAAGGGTCAGTTGGGAATCCTGCTCCTGTACCTGCCTCCCTGCAGTGTAGCAGATTTCCTGCTTGAACTCCTTGAGGATGTTGCTGTGCTGGCATTGGAGCTCCCTGGACTTATGGTTCTGGGGGACTTCAATTTGCCTTCATTAGGGGATGGCTCTGAGGTAGTGTGGGAGTTCATGGCTTCCATGGCAGCTGTGGGCCTGACTCAGGTAATTAAGGCCCAACGAGGAGCAGTGGCCACACACCAGATCTAGTTTTCTTGTTGGAGCGGTGGCAGAGTGATCTGAAATTACGCAACTAGACATAACTCCTGTGCCATGGTCAGATCACTATCTGGTGACTCTGGACTTTCTGCGGGTGATGTTTCTCTGCAGGGAGGCAGGGCCAGTTAAGTTGGCCCACCTCCAGTAACTGATGGATCCAGATAGATTCCAAAGGGAACTGGGGTGTTTTCCTCTGGATCGGCAACACGATTTGCTTGAGGGTCTTGTTAACCTCTGGAATGAGGGGGTGACAACGGCCTTGGACATAATCATGCCACTACTGCTTATCCCAGTGGTTCATGGAGGAATTGAGGGAACTCAAACAGGCAAAGAGATGCAGAGAACACCACTGGGTGAAGACCCAGAGTGAGCCCAACCGAACACTTGCTACAGCTGCCATTAAGGCCTATCTTGTGGTGATAGAGGTGGTGAAACATCAATATTTCACCACACTTATTGCCTCTGCAGAAAATCGCCCAGCAACCCTGTTCTGGGTGATTAGGTTCCTCCTTGGTAGAGGGGGCCCAAGCCCTGGTTGGCAGGGGTCTGCTGAGTTTTTTTCTGATTATCTGATGCCAAATACGAAACCCGGCTGGACAGGGGGTCCTTTTGGACTCACAACTCCTGCTCGAAGATCAGGTGCATACCCGTCAAGCATGGCTCTGGAAAGTACGGGACCTGCACTGAACCCTTCTGTGCAGAAGGGTTCTGCGCATACGCGCATGCACAGCAACTACTTTCCCCGCTGGTCAAATTATGGGATGGCAGCAGGAAAATGAAGGAAGTGGTGTGGGAATATGGGAAATCCTGGCTAATCTGGGATACTTGACAGGTATGATCAGGTGGCAGTCATGGCCAGGAGGGCTTTTGCACAGCTTTGTTTTGTATGCCAGTTATGCCTGCTCCTAGATTGGGATGGCTTGTTCATGGTCACACATGCTCTAGTCACCTCCAGACTTGACTACATGGGGTTGTGCTTGATGACCATTCAGAGGTTGCAACTGGTCCAGAATGTGGTGATGGGGTGCAGGCGGTATGCCTTGCCACTGCTTTGCGAGTTGCACTGGTTGCCAGTGTGCCTCCGGATGCAATTCAAGGTGCTGGTAATGACGTTTAAAACCCTACATGGTATTGGGCCATGATACTTAAGAGACCGCGTCACCCCAAGAATATCTGTCCATCCCACCAGAGCAGACTCTCTAATTGTTCCATCTGCTAAAGAGGCACGTCTCTCTAGCACCAGAAAGAGGGCCTTCTCAGTGTCTGCTCTGGCTCTATGGAACCTCCTGCCAATTGAGCTGAGTCTCCAGACAGAGATGCTGCCCTCCAAGAAAGGGTTAAAAACCCGGCTGGCAGGGCAGGTGTGGGGCACCAGTGATGTGGTAACCCCAGCCTGCTGGCTAATTAAGTAGAACACACTCTATTTTAATCTTTTAAAACTTTTGTCAGTAGTTTTTAATGGGTTTATTTATTGTTTTTTTTAAAACTGCAATTGGTTTTATTTTTTGTGAGCCACCCAGTCTTTGGAGTTTGGCAGCAATTCAAATTAAAAAAATAAACAAACAAACAAATAAATAAAAAAACAGCATCTGGTGACCTACATCCTTGGAAACTGAGCTTAGAATGATATAGCAAGGAACTAAATCAGCACCTTAGTTTAGAATTTATATAACTTTGATGTATATAGGACATATTCGCCCAAATTTTGTTGTGTTATGCCAGCATAACTTGAAGTGGCACAAACAGTTGTGAAGTGTACTCCAAGGTGGAAGTGATACACAGCATGGTTTCATTAGTAAAGGTAAAGGATTGCCTTGCTCGAAAGCCAGTCGCATTTGACTCTAGTGCTCATCTCTGTTTCAAAGCCGAAGAGCCAGCACTGTCTGCTTCTGCAGATGCTTCTGTGGTCATGTGGCAGGTATGACTAGACACCAGAGCACACGGAACACTGCTTATCTCCCCAACAAAGTGGTCTACCAAAATGAAGCCACATTCTTGGCTTTGTCGGTGGCCAAACGTAAGTCATTATAGGTGTATGTTTCTGAAAGTGTTTGACAGGTCAGTAAATGAGCCGGATTCAAGAACAACCATGGGAAATCGTGGCTTGCCTTCCAGCAAGTTCAAGCTTTGACTAAGACCCAAAGGATGAAGATCCAAAGCAAGTAGATGTGAATGGGCTTTTTTTGGGTTTATTTTCTGGCCCTAGCCCTTGTACTCTGAAAAATGTCCTGAAGACCAAGATGCTCTTAAAAGATTCCTCGCTCCAATACATTAAGAGTTGCCAGCAATGCATCTTCCCCACCACAACTATTTGTTACACACAGACACAAACATATATAAGTCTCTAAAGATTCCAGATTCTGAATGCCAGCCAGTGACTTAGTTCACAACTAATTCTCTTATCCACAATGTTTCACTGTGCTCAGGAGAATTGCACATATAGACACGTGCTTCAAAGAACTCCCATTGCTTATGATAACTATGGCCTGTCAAATATGAAATAAATAGGAAAAATCAAATCCCTCCAATGTATACACAATTCTTCAGAGAGTCATTCATATGCTAATCTTCATCTTTGCAAGGTTAAATGATGATGGTGGTAAAAATAATGTGTATATTGATACAATCCTAAGAAGCTTACAGAAATTGACTTTCTTATTTTTGCATATGAGTCACACTTATTTCCAGTTATACCACAGTGAATTCTTTCCTGTTGTGTATGTTAACTGTGTTTTCTGACAGGAGCAGAATGTATCTTTTCTCATGTATCTATTCTTATGCAAATAAGTGGATCGAAAATGTGCACACTCTGTTAGCCAATGGACTTGTTGTATTATTGTTACTGTTACTGTTTATAGTGTATATAAGTCTGAGTTTTGCCCCATCCAAACTGTGTTCAAACCTCACTAATAAAGAGCTGAATTTCACTACTTCACTCGTCTACTTCTTCATTCCTTGAACACAAAACTGGCGATGAGGATGGGATGGCATCCCCACATGGCAGCAACATCGGCCCATTTGACCCAGAGAAATGGACAACAAGCATGTGGATAAGGGGGATCCAGTTGACATTGTTTATCTGGACTTTCAGAAGGCTTTTGACAAGGTCCCACACCAAAGGCTCTTGAATAAACTTACCAGTCATGGAATAAAGGGACAGGTCTTGTCCTGGATCAGCAACTTGCTAAGGGACAGGAAACAGAGGGTAGCACTAAATGGACACTTCTCCAAGTGGAGGGAAGTAAAGAGTGGGGTCCCCCAAGGTTCAGTACTGGGACCCCTGCTTTTCAACCTCTTCATAAATGATCTAGAGGTAGGAGTAAAAAGCAAGGTAGCCAAATTTGCTGACGACACTAAATTATACAGGGTAGTGAAAACTGTGAGAGATTGTGAGGAGCTCCAGAGGGATCTCTTGACACTGGGGGAGTGGGCAAAACAGTGGCAAATGAGTTTCAACATTAGTAAGTGCAGAGTGATGCATGTTGGGGCAAAGAACCCCAATTACATTTATAAACTGATGGGGTCTGAACTCTCTGCGACAAACCAGGAAAGGGACCTTGGTGTCCTGGTGGACAACTCAATGAAGGTGTCAACCCAGTGTGCCTCAGCAGTGAAAAAAGCAAACTCAATGCTAGGGATCATTAGGAAGGGTATAGAAAATAAGTCAGCAAGTGTCATTTTGCCTCTTTATAAATCTATGGTGAGGTCCCATCTGGAATACTGTGTACAGTTCTGGTCGCCATACCTCCAGAAGGATATTATGGAGCTGAAAAAAGTGCAGAGGAGGGCAACCAGAATGATTATGGGACTGGAACACCTTCCTTACCATCTGAGGCTGCAACGGTTGGGCCTCTTCACTCTTGAACGACGACGTCTAAGAGGTGACCTGATTGAAGTTTATAAAATTATGCACGGTGTGGACAAAGTAGATAAGGAAAAACTGTTTTCCCTACCGCATAACACTAGAACTCGGGAATACTCCATGAAACTTTTGGGTACTAGTTCTCAAACAAATAAGAGAAAGTACTTTTTCACCCAGAGGATTACTGGTCTATGGAACTCCCTGCCAGAAGAAGTGGTGACAGCTGTCAGTCTTGACAGCTTTAAGAAAGGATTAGACAAGTTCATGGAGGACAAGAGTATCAATGGCTATAATTATGGATACTTAAGGACAACCTCCGGGTTGGAGAGATAGGCAGGATATCTTTCAATATCATTTCCAGGGAATCCTAAGCAGGTGAAGGCATCTGCTTGGGAATACCCTGAAGGAAATGGTGAGCCACTGTGTGAGACAGAATGCTGGACTGGATGGGCTGTGGCCTGTTCCAGCAAGGCTGTTCTTATGTTCTTATATACGAATGCCGATTCCGCCACACAATGGCCTCGCAGAAGATCACCGACGAAGACCAGAAGCACTCCTGTTTCCATGCTCAGTGTGGTTCTGAGGTGATTGAGCTGGCAACCCACCTCATTGTCCCAAGGGACGTGGATGTGGTGCCACTCGCAGAAATCATGTCCGCACTGAGGAAACATCTGCAGCCAGAGGTTTCGATCTTCCCAGCCAGGGCGGCCTTCCACAGAAGGGAGCAGTGACCCAGGGAGTCCATTGCAGACTACGCCACTGCTCTGCACATTGCTGCCACCCTGTGCAAGTGGGACAACATCGAAGAAGCACTCGGGACTGTCTGCAGGCCGGCATGAGGGACGAAGATGCTCAATGTCACCTTACGATCAGTTAGACACTAAATTTCAAGGCTGTCCTAGAAGAGGCGGTAGCGTCTGAGGCCGCATGGTCTGGCATCAAGCTTTTCCAGCATCGCCACAGACTCAGCTGTGCAAGCTCAGCAAAATTCAACTTCATCCTCCTCAGCATCGCCTTATTCCACCTCTTCATCTGAGTTCAGCGATGCATAGGGAGAAGTCCGAGTGGTCCGACGAAAGCACCGAGAGCACTGTGATGATTGGGATAAGAAATTCATTCGCAAGTGTGATGGCTGCAGAGCCCAGCATGATCGCAAGAAGTGCCCCTTCCACACTGCAGAATGCCACAACTGCGGGCAAAGAGGGCACATTGCTAAAGTATGCCGACAGCAAAAGCAAAGAACTCCAGCACCTGAGTCGAAGAAGAGTCATCACCACAAAACGTCCATCGCCAGTGTCACCAGAGCTGTGCTGAGTGGGCATCATCAGCGAGCATTTCTTCGCAGGGGCACTAAGTGTCTTATTGGGACCCAATGGTTTAGGCCCCTGGGAATCCGGCTTTCTGGGATCCATGCAATAGACTCTGACTCAATCCGGGACGTTTGTGTTCCACATCCTGAGATGTTCAAAAAGGGTTTAGGGTTATACAAAGGACCCCCTGTGGACTTTGAACTTGACCCAACTGTCCGGCTCATCCGGATGAAGCCACACCAGGTACCCTTTGCTTTAAAGGAGAAGATAGAAGCCGAGCTGGACAAACTGGTGGGGCAGGGCATCCTAGTGCCAGTGGACTCCGCAGAGTGGGAGACACCAATAGTGACTGCTTTGAAAACTAACGGGGAGGTCAGGATATGCGCTGACTATGTGTACCATCAATAAAGCTATACGCCCGAATGCATATCCTGTGCATCCTGTATAAGCCACCTTCTTGCCTCCTTGCATGGAGGAAATTGCTTCGCAAAACTTGACCTTGCCCAGGCTTACCAACAATTGACTGTGTCTCCGGATGCTGCCATAGCCCAGACCTGTGATGCATCCCCTGGGGGGGGGGAGGGGGAAGCTGTGTTATGCCATGTACTAAATGACGGGAGGGAAGCCCCTGTAGCATTCTATTTCTGATCACTCTCAAAGCCTGAGAAAAATTACGCTCAGACAGACAGGGAGGCATTGGCAATCGCAGCTGGCACTAAGAAATTCTATGATTACCTTTACGGAAGACCTCGTAACTGACCACAAGCCCCTCCTTGGAATCTTTGTGAATGGGAAGCCCACGCCTCAAATTCTGTCCCCAAGGATGTTGCGTTGGACAATTTTCCTAAATGCATACGATTTTACTTTGGTGCACAGGCCCAGCAAGAACATCAGCCACGCTGATGCCCTGTCACGTTCTCCACTGCCAGGGGTTAGAGAAGCCGATTGCGAGATCGAAAGTGACCACCAGGTCCTTATGATTGAGGCTTTCAACTTGCCCCCATTCGTCCCCTCAAATATAGCTAAGGCTATGGCCAATGATATAACATTGACTAAAGTAATGTCTTGGGTACAAAAAGGCTGGCCTGTCTCTCCTCTAGCCGAGGAATTCAGAACATTCCACCGCAAGCATTTGGAACTGTCTGTGGAATGAGGTTGCCTTCTATGGGGCCAGCGGGTGGTCATTCCTGTCACTCTCAGGAAAAAGGTTTTACATCTACTTCACACAAGTCACCTGGGAATTTTCCGTTCCAAAGTCCTTGCCCGTAGCTACTTTTGGTGGCCTCAACTGGACCAAGACATAGAACAAATGGTCAGCACTTGTGCCAGTTGCCAATCCTCTCACCCAGAGCAATCCCACCTTCCCTCTTGGGAATGGGATTCTGCTCGGGGCCCATGGTCCAGGTTGCACATCGATTTTGAAGGTCCATTTAGGGGTGCCCTATTTTTGTTGGTTGTGGATTCATTCTCTAAGTGGCTGGAAGTGATTAGGGTGCCTAATACCACTTCAGCCACCACAGCAATGCCCCTAAGAAAGCTGTTTGCAGCATTTGGACTTCCAGATGTGCTGGTGATCAACAATGCGTCCACGTTGAGATCTGCAGAATTCCAATTCTTCATGGAAAGGAATGCAATTAGGCACATCACTGCCGCCCCATTCCACCCAGCCACCAATGGCCAGGTAGAGCAGCAGGTGCACACAACTAAAGACGTGCTTCAGCGTATGGGTGAAGGGGATTTGGAGCTCCAGTTATGCCAGTTTCTTTTCACATATAGGCTCACCCCCCTTGCCTCAGGGCTGTCCCCTGCTGAATTGCTACAGCGAAGGGAACTGTCATCCTTGCTGGACAGATTGGATCCCTCTAGGGTAGAGGACAAAGGCACAAATATAGCAATCCAACACCAGAAAGGTTTCTCATCCGGAGACACTGTACATTGCCGCAATTATGCAGCTGGTGGCCCTATGTGGGTGCCTGGGTTTGTGATCGATCAAACTGGTCCTGTTTCTTACAGAACCGAAACAGCATGAAAACCCTAGAGTTGGATATGACTGGCTTTCGAGCAAGGGTGACCTTAAAGGTAAAGCCAGTTGTATCCTACTCTAGGGTGCAGTGCTCATCTCTGATTCAAAGCCGTAGAGCCAGCATTGTCTGCTTCTGCAGACATTTCCGTGGTCATGTGGCAGGCATGACTAGACACTGGAGCGCACGGAATGCTGTTACCTTCCCACCGAAGTGGTCCCTATTTATCTACTTGCAATTTCTTGCTTTCAAACTGCTAGGTTGGCAGGAGCTGGGACAAAGACGGGAGCTCATTCCGTCCTGCAGTACTCGGGGATCAAACTGCTGACCTTCCGCCTCCCAGTCAGCGTCTTAGCCAATTTAAATTACTTACCCATTTAAATATTACACTTGCTTAATTCTTTTTCACATATTATAATAACTTATTACCATAAATTGCTGTGGCAATTTCCCCCAAATTAAATATCCTACTTAGTTTTTAATATTGTTTGCTTTTTAAAAAAAAATACTGCAAGCCACCTTAAATTCTTTACAAGACAAAGGTGGGATATAAGCATTGTAAATAAAAACACAAATAATAAATGAATGGAAGCCCCCAATATAGGGTGTCCCAAGTCACCAGACATAAGGAAAATGGGAAATTGTAGCTAAAATGTTTATCCCAAATTGTTAAAAAATATTTACAAAATGCACCCTACAATGTCCCTGTACATTGCCGCAATTATGCAGCTGGTGGCCATACGTGGGTGCCCGGGTTTGTGATCGATCAGACTGTTCCTGTTTCTTACAGAATCGAAACAGCCACTGGTCTGATCTGGAGGAGGCACTGGACCCACAAGATGAATACAGATACTCAATGCTAGGGTTGGCCCCCACCCATTTAAACCCAGGGAGCAGAGGTAATAGTCAGCAGCCAGCCAACATTGACCCAGAAGTGTCTTCTAGGAACCAATTTCAAGGGGAATTTGTGGAATACTCCCCTATTCCGGCCAGGTGTACCCCTATACTCTCCCAGCCTAGCACTCTGGATTCCTTTATTGATGATGACCAATTGTGTTTGGAGTCGCCCTCCACTCTTAGTACACACAGGAGGGACCCAGAGTTGTCTTATTCAACCACAGAATTAGATTTTAGTTTTGAGCAATCCCCTGCTCCTTCATCTGACAAATGGGGTTTTAATTTGGGTTTACAATCCTCCCCCTCTAGTCAATCCTTCACTCCAGTCGGGTCGCCCATCCTACCAGCCCCTGAGCCAGCTCAGCCAAGCGTCCGACCCAGAAGGGAAACCAGACCGTCATCCTGGTTAAACGATTTTGTTTTTACCTAGGGAGGAAGAATGTTATGTATGTTAACTGTGTTTTCTGACAGGAGCGGAATGTATCTTTTCTCATGTATCTATTCTTATGCAAATAAGTGGATCGAAAATGTGCACACTCTGTTAGCCAATGGGCTTGTTGTATTATTGTTACTGTTACTGTTTATAGTGTATATAAGTCTGAGTTTTGCCCCATCCAAACTCTGTTCAAACCCCACTAATAAAGAGCTGAATTTCACTACTTCACTCGTTTGCTTCTTCATTCCTTGAACACAAAATTTCCTCAATAACAACTGAAGTGGTAGAACATTTTCACTAAAGTATACAGTAATACCTCATACAAAGTCCACTTCATACAACATCGCCTTCATACAACATCACCTAATTCCTTGAAAAAAGTTTCCTCATACAAAGTCGTGTGACTTTGTATGAGGCATTGGGTTTTTCCCAGGTTGCATTGTGCCTGGGCAATATAAAAGGCAGGACACATGCGTGCATTGCTCTTGTGGGTTTTGCATGAGGCAAAGTGTGTTTAGGAGTGGTTTTGAGCGCGACTTTGGATTTTTTGGATTTTTTTGTCAGAATTTTTAGAAACATTCTTCAGGTTCTTGGACAATCAAGGTTGTATGACATGTTTTTGTAATGTATTTAGCCTTTAGACAGTGATTTCTTAAAGTTCTGTCAGTTTCCTGTCTATTTCCTTGACTGTGCCCTGAAGTCTGTGCTGTTACAGTACAATGCATTTCTATGGAAACGACGTCGTACGAGGCATCGCGGCAAGGATTTGGACGTTGTATGAGGCATTGTGGCTAGGATTTTGCATGCCTCATACAAAGTCCAAATCCGTATAAAGTCCAAACTTGTGGAACCAAGTTTGGACATTGTATGAGGTATCACTGTACTAACACAGGTAATGTGAAGGGTGATGATACTAATAGTAATGATGGTAATATTACCATTGATAATGATGATGTTGATGAAAATTGGGAGGCTCTGTGTGGTTGTAATTAATGGATATTTAGGTTATAATATTCATGCCCCCTGAAGAAACCACTTCTGAGTACTCTCTACTTAGAAAACCTGAAAAGAGTCACAATAAATCAGAATTGATTTGACGGTACACAATTATTATTATTATTATTATTATTATTATTATTATTATTATTATTATTATTATTATTATTATTATTATTATTATTATTATTATTATTATTATTATTATTATTATTATTATTATTATTATTATTATTATTATTATTATTAATATTAATATTAATATTAATATTAATATTAATATTAATATTAATATTAATATTAATATTAATATTAATATTAATATTAATATTAATATTAATATTAATATTAATATTAAAACCAGATATCCTCTTAAGTATATTGCAATTATGGCAAAGAAAATCTAGAGATATATAACTACAGTATGTGCTGCCAACTCAGTTCTTATTTATGGTGATCTATTAGAGGATACACTGTTGTTTTCCATTATCTTCTTCTGGTGACATCCTAAGACCGTGACGTTTGTCTAGGGTCATTGTCTAGGGTCATACAGGATAGTTTTTCTCCCGAAAAGCACAGTGAGGAATTGAACTCCCAATCTGCAGATACTCAACTCACAGAGCTATCTAGCCAGCTCTGCTCATATACAATAATGCTTATGCATCACTTGTTCCAGAGCAGCTAGACATGAGTATTGAAATAGGAGATATTTGGTTAGCTTGCCCTTCAGTGTTTGAACAGAGTTCAAAAGATATACATTTCTGAATTATAATTCCCAGAATCCTCCAGACAATATGGCCAACAGTTGTACTGGTTTTGAGAATTTGGCTGTTCTTATCCAAGGAAGTTACCTCTGAGATCCATGTCTGAATGTATACTAGGGATGTAAACTGTCATTTACTTTGTTTCTGCAAAGATAACTGCAAAGATATGCAGACATTTTTTACTTGCTTGGCAAGACTGTCAGTTTTTGAGTTGGATTTATTTTTGCATTTTGGGAATTTCTGAAAAGGTGTTTCTTGTTCAAAAATTGGAATTGGGAGGCAAAGTCTATATAATTTGCAAAATAATAATAATAAAGTTTTTCATTCAGTATTTTGCTACTACTGGTGTTGGTGAAATATTCCCTTTTTTAACTTTCATGCAGGAATGAAAACACTTGCAGTAGCTGAAAGGTTTTTCATGGGGTGTCTCAATGAGTTGAACCATCTTTTTCAGTTAAGAATAACAACAAAAAACCCTGCAAATTTTTTTTACATCCCTAGTATGCAATAGCTTGTAACAAAATCAGATGTTAATTAGAATGAGAGTCGGATGTTGCTTAATTTTTGTTGTTGTCATTGAAACAAAATTTTTATGCCAAGCATGTTATTCTCATAAGAAACGTACATCGAACAGATGGGTGTACATTTTCCTCTTTGGGGATGCAATATGCAAGAAAAGGATGTACAGATCTAATATGTATGTGTCACATCCGCCATAGGAGAAAATAAAAATCATTGCCAGGTACTTTATTACTCCAAATTCAGGTTTCCCCACTAGGAATTCAGGCTGATCAATTATCACAGAGGTGCACTGTTTGGGAAAACATAGCAGTAATGTCTGTGTACTGTTTATTGCTTGCAATGGTGAAACAATATTCTTCCACCTCTTCAGAAGTAGCTCAAATGTTCTCATTGCTTGCATCAAGCTTTTGAAATTCAGCTGAATGAAAGGACCAGAGCAGAAAAAATATTTTGCTTTGCCCCATGTAATTCATTAAATATCTGAAAGTTGGACTTTTAAAACAAAACTAGTACAGTTTTCTTTACTTGTCTGTCAATGTGAAGTTCTTTGTCTGCATTGCAATGTATTCAGTTGTTCCCTACATGCACATGCTCACCACATTTAGAAGCAAGCAGCACACTTCTCCCATCCAGAGATGTAGTCATCATTGCTTTCTACATATGGAAATTGGCATGTCTGCAACAGAGATGTTCGGGCTCACGTGTGGGATCTACACAAATACAGGAAACTACATTCCCAAGCAGCATCGGGCATCACCCGGTCCGCACAGGTCCGGGCGGACTGGTAAGAAACCTGGCTGACCACACCCCCTCCCCTCCCCACCCCCACCCCACCCACCTCTTCCGGGAGAGCAGGCGACCCAACGGCTTTGGGCAGCACTTCGTTCTCCTCTGGAGTGGCTGCGGGTGCCGCTCGGGTGGCGGCGGCGTGTGTGCGCCTGGCCCTGGGGGAAGAGGAGGGGGAGCTGACGTCATGCGCCACCCAGGAGAGCTCACTTGCGCGCCCCAGCACCCCTCCGCCCCTCTTTGCTGCCTCCTTCTAGCAGCAGCAGCAGCAGTTTTCGCAATGCCTGGACTTATTACTACAGGAAGAGAACTTCCTGCAGGATGTCTGTCTGACTCTGGGCATTGCAAGAGTTGCCCTGCCTGGACACCTCTCGCAATGTCCAGACAAACATCCTGCAGGAAGTTCTCTTTCCTGCAGGAATAACTTAGTCCAGGCATTGCAAAAGCTGCTGCTGCTAGAAGGAGGCAGCAAAGAGTGGCTGCAGGGGCGTTGGGGCAGTCAAGCGAGCCCTCCTGGGTGGTGCGTGACGTCAGCTCCCCCTCCTCTTCTCCCAGGGCCAGGGACGCACTCACCTCCACCAGCAGCAGCCGCTCTGCAAGCACTAAAGGAGGAGGGAAACGCCCCCCCCCCCCATGGGAGGAAGGAACACCCCGACATGTCACTTTCTGGGTAAGTGTGTCTTTTGGTTTCCTCCCCTCCCCCCCGTGTGTGTGTGTGTGTGTGTGTGTGTGTGTGTGTGTGTGTGTGTGTGTGTGTGTGTGTGTGTGTGTGTGTGTGTGTGTGTGTGTGTGTGTGTGTGTGTGTGTGTGTGTGTGTGTGTGTGTGTGTGTGCAGATTGGAAACATTAATAAATACTCACATACATTTACTAAAACTTTAAGAAGAATGCTTGAAGGGATAGTCTTTTTTATTTCCTTGCTTCTTTATTTCTTAGACATGTTTATGTCCCCAAAAATTGGACTTAAAAATACCACTATTAAAGAATATTAAGAGATGCTTGTTTGCACAGAAATCATGGGGAAATGGGTACTAGTTGAAGAATGGAAGTGCTGGAGGCGTGTGTGTGTGTGTGTGTGTGTGTGTGTGTGTGTGTGTGTGTGTGTGTGTGTGTGTGTGTGTGTGTGTGTGCGTGTGCATGTGTGTGTGTGTGTGACACACACACATGCCTCCAGCACTTCCATTCTTCAACTTCATCTATTACATGGCCCTCGAGTCAAAAAGTTTGCCCACCCCTGTCTTAGAGCAATGGATTTAATTATGAATTTATACAGGCTTACTTTTCTATTAGCATATTTAACAACTGCTGGAAGAAATAAAAGCCAATATATATATTGTACACAGTATTGAAGATACAAGGTCATTGTATTGGTTTAAATTATAGACATATTATTTTAATAAATGTTCCATCTTTTAAAAATATATTGTTCCTCCCCCCGTGTGTGTGTGTGTGTGTGTGTGTGTGTGTGTGTGTGTGTGTGTCACACACACCTCCAGCACTTCTATTAAATAGCCCTCAAGTCAAAAAGTTTGCCCACCCTGGTCTTAGAGCAATGGATTTAATTAGAATTTATACAGGCTTACTTTTCCATTAGCATATTTAACAACTGCTGGAAGAAATAAAAGCCAAAATATGTATTGTACACAGTATTGAAGATACAAGGTCATTGTATTGATTTGAATTATAGACATATTATTTTAATAAATGTTCCATCTTTTAAAAAAAACCACATGTGTGTGTGTGTATCTGTGTGTGTGTGTGTAGAAGGTAGCAGAGGCTAAAGGGATTTCCCAGGGCGGGGGTTGGGGTGGGGTGGCAGTGAGTCTTTAAGGTGCCACAACATTTTTGTGTTTTTGTTTTGTTTGCCTCCTGATCTGCTTGCACAGAATTAAACTTTAGAATTAGTGCCATTTTATTCTGAGCAAGCATATCAGAGAGTAAACAAAAAAATGTTGTGGCACCTTAAAGTCCGATTAGGCCACGCCGACTGATTAGGCCACGCCCACTAGTTAGGCCATGCCCACTAGTTAGACCATGCCCACCAGTTAGGCCACACCCACCAGTTAGGCCACGCCACACGGTGTGGTAGTGAAATTTTTTGGTGCCCATCACTGTTCCCAAGTGAGGACTATATCCTGCTAGCCAACAATTGAATACCCTTTGTGTGAAATAAAATAAAATAAAATACACACAGGTTCTGTATAAATTGGTCATATATTCTGCTCACTTCGTGCCACAAAGTATAACATGCCAAGTATTTCACCAACCTTTCCATTACAGAAGAATGTCTGGCTATGTCTATTATTGTCAGCTGCAAAAAAGGATAATATTTCTTGCTTCTTCCAATATATAAAGAATAAACAGTTATGTAGCATTCTGTGTGTCTGTGTGCATTTCATGTGTCCTAGCAGAAACATGTATTTTCAACAGACACTGCATACAATACTGCCTGGTACCATTTCCAAAGTATTTATTTAATTTATTTAATTTGACTTTTTTAGCCACCCCCTTACCATGGCGACTCTGGGTGGTTTACAATACAAAAAGCAGCCATTAACATAAAACACACCAACAGGTGATATTGCCACTTTTTGCTCATGGTGACTCTAAGATCTGTGATGACATTGGTGCCAGTACCCAAACCAACAGATTGGAACTATTTTAATACCATTGCTGTGTTCATAGTTGCTGGTTGCCAAATTTTTCATGATGAGCCACTTGGTACTCATCTTGGCTCTTTTCTGGGTGGTTGGCATGCAATGTGCCACCAAACTTGTAGTCAAAGCTTTACCAGCTTGGTAGAACATGATAAGTTTATATTTTGCTAGTGTAGCCTTCTTTAGCTCCATGCTACAAGAATGTGGCAGGGCATGACTCAGCAAGTACATTCTACCAATGGTATTCTATCCCTTTCATCCTTTCCGACAACTTTCCACAAGGACAAAAAATGGCCATAACTCCTGGAAAGTCTGAGAGAGTCTATTTTGCTGTTCCGCAGAATTACATATCTGTTTGTCACTGACAACTGTATTTATGTACTCCTGATAAGTTGTACTTTGTGTCCTTTTGGCAAGAAAGAGGAATCAGCATAGTGGTGTCATTTCTGGCAGCAGGGAAACATATATGTTTAATAATCTGCAGTTTCTTATAATGTATCCTCAGTAGAATCATATCTACAGGTTCTTATTTTCATTTCGGGATCTAGAGATATCGTTCCGATCTTTTTGTGTCTACTCTTGAGTTAGCTAGGTTGTAATTACACCCCTGGAACCCAGAGATCTGTTTATTTATAAGGTGTGAAATAACGCAGTGCAGTCAAAGCTGTAAACAGAAAATAACTATTTTACACATGAACCAGGGAGCAGGGGCAGAAAACACTTTCCCCAATAGTTCTGCTGCTACGTACATTCTGCATTATTTCCTCAACCCCATAAATATTCTTAAGAACATAAGAACAGCCTTGCTGGAACAGGCCACAGCGCATCCAGTCCAGCATTCTGTCTCACACAGTGGCTCAACATTTGCTTCAGGGTATTCCCAAGCAGATGCCTTCACCTGTTTAGGATTCCCTGGGAATGGCATTGAGAGATATCCTGCCTATCTCTCCAACCCGGAGGTTGCCCTTAGGTATCCATAATTATATCCATTGATACCCTTGTCCTCCATGAACTTGTCTAATCCTTTCTTAAAGCTGTCAAGACTGACAGCTGTCACCACTTCTTCTGGCAGGGATCAGTCGCTCTTGGCTTCTCAAATAAGATAGGGGACAGGCAGATTGTTTCCTCTGTTAAAAGTGGTATTTCCTGCAAGATAATCTGCAAGGCACCACATATTAGTAATGGCTGGGGCTCAAACTGGGGCTGAGCCCAACCTAAGTGAGGCAATACCTTCCTCTATTTCTGCCACTTTTTTGCTCTCCCCTTGCCTGCCATTTTACCTACTGTTTTTTCCATTTTAGTTCCTACCTGGCAGGCAAAATCTGGAAGCTATCACTGCTCTGGTGCAGCCAAAACCTTGTGAGTTCAATCCTGATGGGGAATCAGGTTGACTCAGCCTTCCATCCTTTCCAAGTGAGTAAAATGAGTACCCAGTATGTTGGGGGTGGGGGGAGGCAAAATGCTAATTAACTTGTGAACTGCCTAGCGAGTGAGTGCACCAAACGCTATATGGCAGTTTAGAAATGTTATTGCTATTGCACAGGTCTGCCAAAACAGGGGATGAAATCGGTTTGAGAACTACAAGTGCCCATACAGGTAGGCTCACCGGTGACTATGCACATGAAAACCCTTTTTGGTACACTTAAATGTATACTATAAGAAACATGTTTTTTCTTTCTTTCTATTTCTTTCTTTCTTAGCTTTACACAATTAAAATTATGGATAGATGTGAAATAGAAATAGATGAAATTCAAAACAAATTCAAAATATTAAAAATAGACTGTTTTTGAGCAGAAGCCGGCAAGTACCACAAGACTCATAGTTGTTGTGTTCTGTGCACATTTAAAACCATTATAAGCATTCTACTGACTCAGATCAAAGTTTTGTCTTATCTAGCATTTTATCTTCACCAGTAGCAAGATATTTGTTGTTGTTCAGTCGCACAGTCGCACTGTCAATTCTGACCCTTCGTGGCCCCATGGACCACCACACGCCAGCAAGCTATGTGGCTCTGAGAAACTTTCCAAGTAGTCAGTGAGAACAATTGACCTTTCCCAGTGTTGTATTCCCGAGCATGGAATTTAGGAACCTAGTGCCACTAATATGGAGGCAGTTAAATCCATGAGGACAAGAAAATGAGGTGCAAAGGAGATTGGGATAAGGAAATCCTTTTAGAATAGTCTTGAGTTTGTGAAGGAAATGGTTTTGCTGTCATGGTTTAGACCAGTGGTGGTGAGCCTTTGGTACATGTGCCAGCGGGAACACTCAGAGCCCTCTCTGTGGGCAGGCATGCCATTGCCCCAGCATAGTGTTTGTCTCGTCCCTCTGCCCAGCAGCCCAATGGGAGTCCCCGCAGCACAGAATTTGTCCTGGCCCTCTGTTTGAGCACTCAGTCTCTAAAAGGTTTGCCACCACTGGTATAGACTCTTTATTTAGCAAGAAGATGGTTTATCTTTTGGAAAGGAATCATCACACAGAGAGTCTAGTACTGTGGCATATTGAATTTAGCTTCAGCAAAGAGAATGGGGAATCGATGGACTTCACCTAACTTTAGGAATCTTTGAAGAAAAAAGAGTCCTAGTTGACTGGATGTATGAAATGATGTAGAAATAATATATAATGCATAAAAAAGGCAGTGGGAATACACTTGCCAGCCTAGCTCGCTCATTTCCTATCCTGTTACTCTGTTACTGTAGGATACACACTGATATTATTGTTTTGTTATAATTTCTTACTTATTCCCAAATTTATCTCTTGATGTATTTTTGCTTTTTATGATCTATTTTGTCTTTCCCTCTCAAAAATAAATTAATACTGTATATAGTATAGTATAGGTCAGCAGTTCGATTCCCGAGTACTGCAGGACGGAAATGAGCTCCCGTCTTCATCCCAGCTCCTGCCATCCTAGCAGTTCGAAAGCAAGAAATTGCAAGTAGATAAATAGGGACCACTTTGGTGGGAAGGTAAACAGCATTCCGTGCACTCTGGTGTCTAGTCATGCCTGCCACATGACCACGGAAATGCCTGCAGAAGCAAGCAGCACTAGCTCTTCGGCTTAGAAACAGTGATGAGCACTGCACCCTAGAGTCGGATATGACTGGCTTTCGAGCAAGGGAAACCTTTAAATAGGGACCACTTTGGTGGGAAGGTAACAGCGTTCCGTGTGCTGTGGTATCTAGTCATACTTGCCACATGACCACGGAAATGTCTGCAGAGGCAGACAACGCTGGCTCTTCGGCTTTGAAACAGAGAAGAGCACTGATACGATTGGCTTTTGAGCAAGGGTGACCCTTTACCTTTACGGAACCCCCCCTCTCTCTCATATAGTGTAGGAATCTATGACTTTGATTGCAAACCTTGGCGCTCTATAGATACGACTGGCTTTCAAGCAAGGGAAACCTTTACCTTTAGCATATAGTGATCAAGCACATACCCCGCCCCACTCCACCCCTCCCAAGTTAACTCTAGAACAGAAATGGAACCCCCCTCTCTCTCATGTAGTGTAGGAATCTATGACTGTGATGGTGAACCTTGGCACTCTATAGATACGACTGGCTTTCGAGCAAGGGAAACCTTTACCTTTAGCATATAGTGATCAAGCACATACCCCACCCCGCCCCTCCCAAGTTAACTCTAGAACAGAAACGGAACCCCCCTCTCTCATATAGTGATCAAGCACATACCCCCGCCCCTCCCAAGTTAACTCTAGAACTCTAGAAACGGAATCCTCCAGCCAGGACAGAGGCAGGGCAGGAACAGCTCAATAAAGCATGAGAGTGAGAGAGAAGTCTCTGCCCCCAGACCAAGAGCTGATTTGCCCCTACATATATGAAATATCGCTCACCTCTAGACTCCCGTCCCTCCCAGGCAGCATGGTGGCTCCGACCAAAAACAAAGCCGCCATATTGGCCATGTGGCTGGCAGGAAAATGAAAGAGAAACTCAGAAGCCCCCCCCACACACACACACCTTCTCTCTCTCCCCTTCCACATGCGAAAAGCCTGCCACACAGCGACCTCTGGTGGTCGGGAAAAAATACTGCAGCTTCGCCTGTGAGGGCTCCAGTCGGGATATTTTAAAAATAAATAAATAAGGGAAAATACTGGGAAATTAATAAAATGGGAGGGGGTGGGAAGAGGGGTAAAAATAAGGGGTTTTCCTGGGTAAAACAGGATGGTTGACAGGTATGGGCTAGGCTGTCCTGTGACGGAATCTGTTGGAAAGTGTCTGTTTGAGGCAGACAACCTGGGTTTTGGCTAAGTTCAGAAGCCACTACCCCAAATAATTTCTGCCTGGGTATCACACACTTTTGGGGCAAGGCACATGCATGGCATAAACTCATTGACACAATCCTTCCCTTCTGACCCTGTCTTGGCTCTCCTGCCAAATCCTCCAAAAGTCAGCTTTGTGAGAGCGAGATATTGCTTTTGTTCTCTTACTCTGCTTGCTTGACCCCCATAAAAGAAATCAAAGGAAAGAAAGGGCAGTAAAAAGGGGGAGAGCCAACAAAATGCAAGCGCGGCGCCAAAATGGCCGCCGCGCACTTTGCGGGCCCCCCCCACAGGACAGAGAATCCGGGTAGTTAGGGGCGTGGCCAGCTCCCTTATAAAAGGGGTGGCCACGAGGCAGCCGTGCTGCCATTTTGCCTCAGCGACGGAGCGGAGAAGTTTTTTCCCTTGCGCCTCCGTCGCTCGTTGGTATCAACGGGAAGCCTTTTTGGGTCGATTTTGCTTAGCTAGCTTCCCTTTTTTGCTCGAGATGCCTTCCAAAAAGAAGGCTGCTGCGAATTCAGCCCGGGCTGTTAGGAGGCGCAACCCAGGTCGGAGGACCGCGGTGCCGCCTCCTCAACAGCCACCTTTGCCATCCCCGGCCGGGGCTAGTGGCTTGGGGTCTATCGCCCCTTGGCCCGATCAGAGTGCGGGCGCGGAGGGCGCTCCGGCCCGCGGCCCGCGAGCGGTGGACACCGCTCCTTCTCCCGCCCAATCCGTTGGGCCGATTACTTTTGGGCCGCAGCCTCTCCCGGGGCCCTCTAGCCTTGGGGGGTGGCCCGGTGCCCTGCCTTGGCAGGTTTCCTCATCAGCCCTACCGGGTTTCGGCCCTGGCCAATGGCCACATATGGGACATGGGGTCCAGGGAACTGTCCCCATGCAAGGGTCAGGTGGGCCGGCCGGCTCTTTACCCATGGTTAATGTAGACACCTTACTGGCCCGTATTGCGGCCTTAGAGGAGTCTTTGGCCCGGGCCAGTCAGGCAGGTGCCCCTTTCGGGGTACCTTTTGAGGCGCTATCGGCAGCAGGACAACGGCCGGCGGGGAGGGTTGAGCTGCTGCAGGCGGGTGGCGCGGCTCCGGCCACTGCCTCGCAGCTCCCCAGCCAGCAACCTGGTGCGGGTCAAGCCCCGGTGATGAGCTCTACATCGGTCGTGAGCTCCGACGCCCCCAGTGGGCCGGAACCCCCGTTGGGGGTGGCCCGCGGGGGTGCAGCATGTGAGTATATGGTGCAAACGAGTACATCCACACACATTCCCAATATAGGGGGGACCTTTCAGTGGCCTTGGCCTCGCGCGGGTGGTGCAGGGGCTACGCCGCTGGCGACCCACCCGGCGACAACTACTGCCACCATGCCCGCTGGGGTGGGCCTTGGTTCTTACACTGCTGGGAACGTACTTGGGGTGGCAGGGTTAACTCAGGCCCCTTTGGGTAGGCCAGCTGTCCCCTTTTCGGCTTTGCCGACGGCAGGGTATTCCTTGCCATTGGGTGATCACTTGGCTCAGGCTACCAGAGAAAAGATATGGCGAGGGGAGTACGTAGATATCTTCTCACTCCTGAACAGAGAGCCCACTAAGGAAGAAAGGGAGGGTCAGGATGAGAAGGACAAGGAGCAGGCACGCCGCCGTAAGCCGCCGCGTACCTGGGCTAACTGGCTCCCCGCTTATTTGATATACATGGCGGTATATTTGAGGGCGCGGCCGGATCTAGCAATTCCCATGGTCCAATATTTGGACAACATATATAGGGCGATGGTAGATTTCCCGGGCCCCTCATGGCTAGCATATGATGAGGAATTCCGTATGAGGATTCCCCTGCACCCCGAGATGAGATGGGATGAGCCGTGCCAGAGACTGTGGCTCTTGTATATGACACCCACACGTCCTGCCCCGGGGGATAGATACCATTGTGGACATGCGGTCCAGCGAGCAGCTCCAGCGCAGGCTACCCGCCAACTGGCGGGGCAGGGGGTTCCAGCCCGCCTGCTGTGCTGGACTTTCTCGTCCAATGGTTCCTGCAGTCGGAAGAACTGCAGGTATAAGCACGAGTGTCCCACATGTTCTGGTCCCCATGCAGCCTCTGCTTGTCCCAAGCCTGGGGGGGCGCGAGGCAGAGGGAGGGGTGGACAGTGGGCTGGCAAGCCTGCCACGGATGGAACTGGTTCTCCGAAAGGCCCCCTCCCCAATTAAGGTGGACATGCTGGAGCGCTGGCTCGCATCGTACCCAAGGGGAGAGGACAGGGAGTATCTCATCCAAGGTTTTAAGCAGGGATTTCGTATCCCTTTTATGGGTGATAGATCCCCTCAGGATGCTCCCAACCTTTTATCCCTCAGGGGAAGGGAGGAGGTAGCCGAGGCCAGCATTAAAAAGGAATTAGACGCGGGCAGGGTCGCCGGACCTTTTCCTGCACCCCCTTTTCCCAACCTTAAGGTTTCGCCATTGGGTTTGGTTCCTAAAAAGTCCCTAGGGGAGTTTCGCCTTATCCATCATTTGTCCTACCCAGCCGGTCGGTCGGTCAACGATGCGATACCTGATGACCTTTGTTCGGTCAGGTATACATCGTTCGACCACGCGCTGCGCATGGTGCGCTCGTGTGGCCCGGGTGCCTTGCTGGCCAAGTGCGACATTAAGTCAGCTTTTCGCCTCTTGCCGGTGCACCCGGGCGACTTTGAATTGCTGGGTTTTAAGTTTAGAGGGGAGTATTATTTTGATAAGGCCATGCCTTTTGGGTGCTCCATATCATGCTCGGCTTTCGAGCGTTTTAGTACCTTCCTAGAGTGGGCTTTTGTCCGCAGGTCAGGGTCCCGGTCTGTAGCCCATTACCTGGATGACTTTTTATTCGGGGGTGAACGGGGCTGGGACACGTGTGCACGTCTCCTCAATACATTTCAGACGCTAATGCAGGAACTTGGTGTCCCTTTAGCGCCCGAAAAGACCGAGGGCCCGTCGACCAAACTAGTATTCCTGGGGGTTGAGATTGATACAGTAGTACAGGCTTCTAGGTTACCGGGTGATAAGGTGTCCAGGATAGTGACCCTTATCTCGGAATTGCTGGCCAAGCGTAAGGCATCCCTGAGGGAACTGCAGGTGCTACACGGGCACCTCAATTTTGCCTGCAGAGTGGTCGCACCGGGCAGGGCTTTCGCCCGGCGCTTATGCGACGCCATGGCAGGGTTATCCAGGCCCCATCACAGAGTCAGGCTCACCCGGGGTATCAGGGCAGACATGTTAGTCTGGTTGCAATTCCTGAGGGAGTTCAACGGGGTCTCATTTTGGAGGTCTGACCTCCTGGCATCCCCCAATTTCCAGATACAGTCTGATGCCTCAGGATCCCTGGGTTATGGGATGTACTTCAATGGGAAGTGGGCCTATGGTGGGTGGCCACCGGCATGGGCAGGCACAGGTCGCCTGCGGGATCTCACATACCTGGAATTTTTTCCCATTCTGGGGGCTTTGATGCTATGGGGCGAACAGTGGGCCAATTCGGTGGTGCATTTCTGGTGCGACAATGCTGCTGTTGTTCACATTGTCAATGCACAGACTTCTAAATCGCCCAGGGTCATGGATCTAGTGCGCCATTTTGTGCTGCGCTGCCTGCGCCTCAACGTCTTGTTCAGGGCCAGGCATGTCCCAGGGGTTAATAATGATATTGCTGACGCTTTGTCCCGCCTGCAGATCTCCCGGTTCCGCGCCTTGGCCCCGGAAGCGGAGGAATTTCCCTCGCCACTCCCGGACGAGATGTGGACTATTGGCAAGGAGAGGTGAACCGGGCGATTGGCCTGTCACTAGCGCCACGCACGCGTAAGGCGTATCAACAAGCATTCAATTTGTATAGGGCTTTTGTTACCCAATTTCAGTTGCCAGAGACCTGGCCTATCCCGGTGGACCATGTTCTGCGGTTCATGGTTCACCTGCATGCACAGGGCCTTGCACCTCGCACCATAGCATCCAAGCTCTCGGCGTTGGCTTTTATGGCCAAAGTAGGGGGTCATGTGGATACCACCTCTGACTTCCGTGTGAGACACGTTTTGGAGGGGTGGGTGCGCGAGCGCGGGCGTTGCCCGGACGACCGGCACCCTATTTCCCCAGGGGTTCTTACCCAGTTGGCCCGGGGCTGGCCAGGCCTCTGTTTTGATCATTATGAGGCAGCCCTTTTTCATGCAGCCACAACGGTGGCATTTTTTGGAGCGCTCCGCATCAGCGAACTCGTGATGCTGTCTAAGGCGGATGCAAGTGGTAGGGCACTGGAACTCGGAGATGTATATGTTGCCAAAGACTGGGCCCAGTTGAGGATTCGCTCCTCCAAAACAGATCAGCATGGCGTAGGCAGTGGAGTAAGACTGCTACGGTGTTCTTTGGCAGACATCTGTCCGGTTGGTGCCCTACAGGAATACCTGGCACTGCGTGGCATGCACCACGGCCCGTTTTTCTGTCACCAAGATGGGTCTCCCCTTACTAAATTTCAGTTTTGGAAGGTGACAGCCAGAGCCCTCACCAGGGTGGGCCTACCAGGTGCCCGTTATGGCACACATTCGTTCCGGATTGGTGCAGCTTCTACGGCAGCTGCTTTTGGGTACTCTGGGGCTGACATACGTAGCATGGGGAGGTGGGGCTCACAATGTTTTCAGTTTTATGTGCGCCCACTCCCGCCATGAGTACCAATCCAGTCACCTTACCTCCCTTTTTCTCAATTTTCTTACAGACCCTGGGTGTCGTATTACACCGGTGACAGTATGGCTGGTGGGCCACAGCTATGTGCTCAGGGCAGCGCGTTACGCTGCGGCGACAGAGTGGGGACCCCGACTGGGACTGGGTGACCACGCCAGTCTCTCATGGCACGGTAAGCCTGGGATGTTATGGCGGGAGCTGCGGCCTTTCCTTTTTTCTGGCCTGGGGGCTGACCCGCCTGACATTCTAATCATCCACCTGGGGGGCAATGATTTGGGCCAGGTCACCGGCTTATCGCTCAAGCACGCGATTTGCGAGGACCTCGCCTACTTGCATTATGTCTGGCCTGCCACAGCCCTGGTTTGGTCGGACATTGTTCCGCGCCACTCTTACAGAGGGGGCGTTAACCTCCTGGCCCTTGACCGAGCTAGGCGCGCGGTCAATAAGGCAGTGGCGCGGTTTCTCACCACCAGGGCTTGGGGACGGGTTAGTCATCACCCCGATATTAGTCTACAAAATTGTGACTTGTACGCAGGGGATGGGGTCCATCTGTCGCGAGGAGGTATGGACCTCCTGTTGGGTGACTGGCGAGCAGGCCTGTTGACCGAGCTGACGGTCTGGGGGGGGGCGTCAGGTCTTCTGTGAAGCCCCTCCGTGTGGCGGGTAGCACTGGTAAGGTAAACAGTATGACCCACAAGTATCCGGCAGGTTCGCAATTGACTGGACAACACTAGACAGGAATAAAGTAGTTAAACGTTGTCCGGTCAACGACGAACCAGGCGATGGGGTGATGATGATTGCTAACCAGCATGCATCACCCCTGTGATTTCACGGATACGCGTCAGAGGGTGGGGTCATGAGTTAGTTATTGACTACGGTCAACAATTTGTTTGTTGTTGACAAACAAATTGATACAAATTGATACATTGTAACCAATTGCCGTTGGCAATTTTGGGGTGGTACCTTACCAGTGTTACTTCGGCCTGCTTGCCTTAGGAATTATGATTGGTCGTTTTACCAATACAAATTTATAATTCGGACTAGGGCATTGAATCAATAAATGTGGCCCTTTGCTGTTATCCACTTTCAATGTTGTCTGTGTCCGTTATTGGGGGGGTGCGCCTGCAAAAGCTCTGTTGCTAGACCAGAAGGCCTTGCAAATTCACACCAACAAGATTTTACATTATATGAAGGCAAGCAGGATTATGATCTGTTGATGCCAGTACTATGTTGCATTGCGTTCTGTAGGTAAAGGTCTATCTTGTTCAAAAGCCAGTAGTGTCTGACTCTAAGGTGAGGTGCTCATCTCTGTTTTCAGCTAGAGTCAGTGCTGTCTGCTTTTGCAGATATTTCTGTGGTCATGTGGTAGGCTTGACTAGACATCGGAGTGCATGGAATGCTGTTACCTTTCCCGCCGAAGCTGTATCTATTTATCTACTTGTAATTTCCACAAAAGTTAACATTAAAATACAGGAGTTAATCTTTTGGTTTTGTTTTGTTTACTCTCTGCTATACAGAGAGAGAGAGAGGAGAGAGGGAGGGAGGGAGGGAGGGAGAGAGCTGCCTTGCCCATGATTGGAATGCATAGCTGCCAAGTATCCCATTTTGGCCAGGAAACTACCGGATTTTAGCCCTCTTTCCTGCCATCCTCCCGTATAAGTATTTTCCAGTAAATCTCCCATATTTTCACAGTTGTCGGTAGCAAACCTGGCTGGCCATGCCCACCTCCCTCCCACACCACGCCCACCTCCTCCTCCTCTCCCTGCACTCCGGGTGCAACCAAGAGCCAGGAAGAAGAGGAGGAGTAAGATGGAAGAGGTGCCACAGCCAGAGCCAGGGAAGAGGAGGAGCAGCCACCGCCAGCCCACCTCCCCACCCTGTCCACCTCCTAAGGCGCATGGGAAGTGCATAGGTGAAAGCGCACCTGGCCGGTGATCCTGGCTGCTCGGGGATTCCTCCTCCTCTTCCTCCAAAGTACAACAAGGCATCCCAGAGCAGCTCTAGGCAAGCGGTAGCAGTGACTCCTCCTCCTCCTCCCTGGCTGCACCACCGCTGCCTGCCCTTCTCCACCATATGTTGTCATGGGAGGAGGGGGAGGGCAGCAGTGGCTTCAGCTCCCTCGTGACTCGCGTCCTCCACTCCTGCACCTTCTGGGCCAGTAAGTGAGTCTCATCTCTCTCTCTGTGTGTGTGTGGGGGGGGAGATGTGTGTCTGTGCTTGCATGCACGTGTGTGTGTGTCTCTCTCTCTCACACCTGGGGCACACACACACACTCACTCTCTGTAATGAGCTCCCAGTTCTTGGCAACCTAGCAGTTCAAAAGCAAGAAATTGCTAGTAGATAAATAGGAACCACTTTGGTGGGAAGGTAAACAGTGTTCCGTGCACTCCAGTGTCTAGTCATACCTGCCACATGACCACAGAAAACAGCACTGGTTCTTTGGCTATAAACAGAGATGAGCATTGAACACTAGAGTTGGATATGACTGGCTTTCAAGCAAGGTCAACCTTTACCTTTACCTAATAACAGAAGATCCCTGATTGGTATTCAAAATTGCTGTGAGGCTTTGCCTCTGATTAGTTGCAAGTGGTTAGCAAAGGTCTCCCTTGCTCAAAACCCAGTCGTATCTGACTCTAGGGTGCAGTGCTGCTCATCTCTATTTACAGCCAAAGAGCCAGTGCTGTCTGTTTGCAGATGTTTTCATGGCCATGTGGCAGGCATGACTAGACAGCCCACTCAATCACATGGTCATCCCAGCAAGTCACATGGCCACCCCCAGCAAGTCACATGCCCACCGATTTGGCCACACCCACCAATTTGGCCACACCCACCGATTTCCCTTATTTTCAAATCCAAAACTTGACAGGTATGCTGGAATGTCTTGGGCGGGGAGGTGGGAGGGAGGTGGGAAGTGGCTTCCAAATCTTCAAACCTTGGTAAATGCACACTCTCTGCCTTGCTCACACTCCAGGTCCCTTGGCAGAAGGAGCTGGTGTTTGTGGTTGAAGTTTTGTCTATTGCCTGGAGCAGCAGGCCCAGGAGCATTGCTAGGAGGGTAGCTACCTTGGAGGTGAGGCAAGGAGAGGAGAAAGCACAAGGCTAGTAGGTGAGGAATAATGCCCTGGAAGTGCCTCGCATGAAGGTAAAAGGCAATGGAGGAGTTTGATAAGAAAATAAAGCAAAACATCCATACCTTCTGTTAGCATTTACTTGCTTGCTTACATACGTTTATGCCCTGCCCCTTTGATCCAAGCACAACTCAGGGTGAGTTATAGTGTATATAAAAATATAAAACACATGTTTGTGTATGTGCTGAAGCTCTTTCCTGTGGGAATCTAGACCTTAAAAATGCATTCATTTGAGTATTAAAGCTGATAGAAGGTGTTTGCTTATATGTCTTAATTATGCTTTTCATTCAGATATGCAAAATGGAATCAGTCCTGAAATCTGGCCATGATAATGATTCCATCGTCACAAAAGAAAAATGTCAAAGCTTGTAGTGACTAAAGAAAAATCACCATAATGAGCAATGTGCCTAAGGTTTTCTTAAAATATCTACATGCCAGAATTTATGAGAAGTGTAAAGAATGTGATCAAGCTATCTTCCCTGTCAGGTAAGTCTGCTTTTAGTTATTTTTCTTTGTTTATTTTTTCATGTTTTTTTGTTTTTTAATTATTTTTAAAATTTAAAATTTATTTTTTATTAATTTAATTTTCATTTTTAAAAACTGCAGGAGACACAAAATTTCTACCCATGTACGTTGAGGCATATAAAAACAAATACTGTACATGGATTTAGGGGCAGGAAAGGTTTCCCACATAGCCTATATGTGTACCCATTATATATCACACTGCTGAAGTAGTGGCTGAAATGCACTGATAACTTGCTAGTGGAGTAGTTAAATCAGTGGAGATTTGGTAAGTCAACTCCTTTGTAAGTTCAATTGATTCAATGACCCTCCTCTAGTTACAGCTAACTCTTGGATTTCAGGCACTATTTCTGTGAATACTATTATATGACTAAGCCAACTGGGTCAAAAAGATGCACTGAATTAGCTTTCCCCTTGTGGTTCCAGTAAGCATTCTGACAGTACTAATAAGAACGGTCTGGACTAAATATCTTACCTTGGTGGGACAGAAGGAATTTCTTAAGCACTACTTGATTATTTGAGTATCCTTCATATCCTTAGCTTCTGAACCCTTCCTGGGTCACTTTTGAAAAATAGTTCTTAATCCTTTGTTCTCTAGAAATTTTAGATTTCAACTTCAGAAAGGTTCAAGATGGTAAATAGACAATGATGTATAGTGACAGATCTTCTAGGAGTTGAAGTCCAAAACATTTGGGGGACAAATGATTAAGGACCACTTTTTCAGAGTTTTATTTATTTATTTATTTATTTATTTATTTATTTATTTATTTATTTATTTATTTAGACTTATATCGCTACCCGCTTGCCCTTGGAGAGAGTTTACAAATTGTCCATGAGGCAGTTGTCAAGTGCAACATATCTTGATATTGCCAAATGTAACCATGCCGTGTTCTGAAACTGATCTCCTCTGTCCTGCCATTTTTTCTCCTTTAGGTTGCTGCTGATTGCAGTTCTATAGACTGGAACTATGTTGTCTGGCTGAATTCCACATCTAATGATCCTGCATTAGTTCCGGCCTAGTTTATTTGTGTAGAGCCAGAGTGTTCATTCTGCTCTGCTGTCAAGACCTTTCTTGATATGACAGTTCTCAACCCACACCTGTATGTGCCCTCACTTATGAATGGATTAGCATAAAAGAAAATACCTCTCAGTTGTTCATTGTAAAGGGCACCTTACAAAATAAACCATGTTTATATGGATATATTCATTACATGTTGAACTTCTCTTGAACTTCTCATTTAATAAGGTGGGCTTGTAAACTATAATGGCTTGGGAGGGAATGAATTTTGGCCAGCAGCTGACACTATGACAGGTAATCAGTAGGAAGATTAAACGTTAGTTTCACCTTGATTTGGCCTTGGACCTTTCTTATGAACCAGAAAATGCTAGTAGAAATCTGTTCATGTCAACAAAGTTCTCATTAAAGATGTATATAAACATTTCCTGTCTCTTTGGGCAGTCAGATGTTCTACAGTTGCTCTTCAATAGTGTGCAAAGAGTACATTCTGTGTTTCTGGAAAACATCCCATCTGAAAGCTACATGATACATTTTCCCATGTAGGAACACTTTTCTCTGGTAGTTATTCTAGTGTTTTACAGTCTTTTAAGGAAGACTTTCATAGGACGGCTGTCAAGATCACTCAGAATCTCAAATCCTTCCATGCTCTAATTCATGCATGTGTAACATGCTCCCACATGAATAAATGCTTAGTTAAAAACATATAAATCTCAACAACTCTTGAGGTTTTTTTCCGGTTGAATATACAAGAATTTAGCTTCAAGAGAATAAAAATTTATCCAGGGAAAAATAAAACACATATTGGTTCTAACTATTTCTGCTTTGGAAAGAAACAAACCTACAAGCATTGTGTTTGAATACGAGAATTGATGTAATGATCCCAAATTAGTTACTTTTCCTTTTTACCATAACACTGGACAATATCCTGCAGGATAGCACGATCTGGTAGAAGTAAGAGAAGTGAGCTCACCTCCTCAATACAACTTCCTTTCCTCCAAATAATTAAAAGATGGGTTGGTGCAGTGGCTGAATGGGGATGATTAAGAATCTTATGCTACAATTATCAGTGTAACACTGACATTAGCCTTCAATTACCTTATGCTTGTAAGATAAGAAAGTATGGGCATACCTTTTTCTTGCCTCTAACCACAACTACTTTTAGTACATTTATAGTTATGTGTGGCCTCACTGCTTAAATGTATGTGGCTTGTTACTTAGGGAGGAGATGCCCCTCAAATCTGCAGGTAAGATGCTCCTTTATTTGATCCATGAGGTGCCCTCACCTAATTTTATTTTATATCATGAAAAATTTGTAACTTGTAGCATTCTGATATTTATTTGCATTCAGAGGCGCTGTTTTGGTGACATAGTCATATATATATATATATAGGTAAGATGCTGACTGGGAAGCGGAAGGTCAGCAGTTCGATTCCCGAGTACTGCAGGACGGAATGAGCTCCCGTCTTCGTCCCAGCTCCTGCCAACCTAGCAGTTCGAAAGCAAGAAATTGCGAGTATATAAATAGGGACCACTTTGGTGGGAAGGTAACAGCGTTCCGTGCACTCCGGAGTCTAGTCATTCCTGCCACATGACCACAGAAACATCTGCAGAAGCAGACAGCACTGTGCTCTTCGGCTTGGAAACAGAGATGAGCACTGCACCCTAGAGTCGGATACGACTAGCTTTCGAGCAAGGGAAACCTTTACCTTTACCCCCCCCCCACACACACACACATTTTAAGATTAACAATATGTGAACAATGATTACAATTTCAGACATAATACTGGCTGTGAATCATTGTAGCAAAGTTGAAATACTCTTATGCGGCTTTCTAGTATACCTGAACTCTTATACTTAGAGTCCTCATAGATTAGAAGCTGCTTGATGGATAATAACAACAATAACTATTTCCACACAGCTTAGAACATTATGTGGAAATGAATTCATGATTGTCAAACAGTTGAAAATTGAAAATTAAATGTGTGCTATTAACATTAATTTTTTTAAAAAAACCATTGAATTAGAAGTATAAGAAGTATTCTTCTTTTGCCATGTCTAAGCAAGATGTGAAACTGCCAAAGGGAAGGCACCTTTTGGTGAGTTCATTCTGCAGTTCCTTTCGCCTGACCTAGCATGAGAAAGATTAGCTGGCAACACAAGGTTGCTGCTACCAGGGAACACCCGATTGTGGTTCAAAAAACACTACAATCTTTGGGGAGGCTCTTTCTGTGTACCCCCACAATGTTGTAGATTTGAGAGTGGATCTCTGGTGATGTGAATATTTCCATTCACACTACCAGAGGTCCAAATTCAAATCTACAACAGTGAGCTGAGTTTGTAGCTCCTATTTCAAAAGTTGCTTTAAGCAGAGAAGCCAGACTTGGCCATGAATTGGAGATTTTTATGGGCTGGTGGTGATTCTGGTGGCTCCCTGGTGCCTGATGAAGCTCTCTATGGATTGAAAGCTTGCTCCTGTTAGTCATTTCCCCCAGTGGCCTGATAAAGGTATCACCCAGCCTTGCCTTTTAGTCTTGTCCAAGGACCACACATCCTTTACTCTCTCTCTTTTTCATTTTCGTCTGCTGAAAAATGAAGTGCTAAATTGAGATGACAATGTTTAAATAACTAAAAGAGCACTGCTTGGATGTGCCAAGGGCAGATATGTTGCTAGGGGTCAACAGTGAGGGAATCATTTCAATCCCACTGTTTACTTTAAAACTAGCAATTTAAGTAATGAATCAATATTGCTGATTCAGTGTGGTGAATTAATTTGTAGCATTAGCTGCAACAATTTATCTTTCCAACTGCTAATAGTAAAGTGAAATAATTGATTTTTCAAACCTAACATTCCAAATTCTCATCATAGTCCAAAAAGTAACTATTCCTGTTTCTGAATCTTCCAGACACTTTGGTTCTAGTGCACAGCATTCAGCCGCATACAGGACTCCAGCAAAGCTGCCCAATTAGCTAACAGCAACCTGCTGAAATTGTTTTGCTAGTCTCTCTGCAAAATAAATGTGTGCAGCAAACATTTAAGAATGGTTTGATTTTTAGTAAACGCAGAAACAAAGCTTGGCACAATTGTGAGCGTGTTGTGGTTCGTTGATTTGTAGGGACCCAGGGCACATCCCTTATGGAGAAGGAGGGCTACGGATCATGAATGTGCTTGTTCAGTTTATCTGACCCTGACAAATTTCAAAGGGAAAAAAGCCCGCCTGTCTAAATGATTGACAAGGAATTGCAGGCTATGAATAGGTGGACTGGGTCACAGAGGAGATGCCAGCCTGCTGATGTAGTAAGATCACCATCACATTTTAAAAAAAATGTATTACAGTTTGTAGGAACTTTTCCCCTGCATAATCTGCTTATTTTCTTTTGTTTTTTATATTTTGCTGCCTTCCTATTTGCAGAGAAAGAGAATCTCTATATTGTTGCCTTTCTAGTGGGTCTACCAGAGCACATGTGATACTGGCATGACTACATGACTCATTGCCACCTTGGGATTGAGTTTAGTTGTAAGTCCCTGTGACTTAAAATAGCAAAATTCTTAACTTTTGTATTCCCCCCACCCACCCCGTAATTTCTTGCCATGTATCTGGAGGAAAAGATGGTAAAATGTGAAAAAGTGCATATTTTGTGAATTCATAAATGATTCTTTAAAAAATATTACCTACTTGTATACCTACTGTATAATAGAGACACATTCCTTTTTGGATTTAAAATATCTTATTTTGTTGGTTGAATAAATTGGTTGCAAGAAGCAAGAGCCAATATCCTAATGAGCTTATGCTGACTGGAAATCCCATCAATGTAATAACACATGTGCCTGAAAGTCTGTGGACCAAATCAACTCATCTGTCGTTCTTGCTTTGCAAAAGCTGTGATCCCCATGAAAAAAGCAATCTGCCCTTCACTTGCCAAAGAGAATATATAATATATACAGATAGGACCTTCCTATATTACTACACTGAGAGGAACCTCCTCCTAGTAAAAGTTTGATAGGATACTTGCCAAAAAAGAAAGGAAGTTTCAAAGCAGACATTTAGTTTTCCTAGTAGCTTCAATATCTTACAATACACATGAATTAAAATATCGATACCCTAGGAAGTTTGAGACACAAACTAAACTTATTGCCCTAAATGGTACTCTTCAAAGTGTTTAGAAATTGGTCACAGAAAATTTGAGGAACTGATCACAATATTGATAGTGGTGTAAGGAATTTAGCTGCTAGCTATAGTTGAGAAACTTCTGAACAGCCTTCTTTGCAGGAATTGTTATATTTTATGTTGTGTGTCTTGATTATGGGTTAAGTAAGAGAATTCTTTATGTTCATTTGCGTCAACAGAGCGTAAATCAGATTTTTATTTTACATATAAAATAGTAATTTCTTTAAGATACTGTAAAGGTTTGAGTATTGGCTATGTTGCACAAAAGCGTGAAATATTGGGTAAAATCCTGTTCTGAAAGTTATGCCATGCAGTGATTTTCAGAAAGAAAATCATGCATTGATGTTTCAGAAATAAAACATGCCTGATTCCTTTCATGCAAAGATCATGAGGCTCCTGTGGAATCCCTTCGGTGATGTGTGATCAGAGGAAAGAAGCACCTTGCTGAAATTTTGGTGTGAGGCATGCTTCTGTTGGCTTCTATTTCAAATTGGCTTCTATTTCAAATTCCATGAAATAATGTGTGCTGTTCCATTCTCACTGTTTCCTATAATGAGCAGCAGCAATCCCATTAGGTTTAAAGCAGGGCTATTTTCTAGCTTCCTGGAGTTACTGTACATTGAACCTAGAAGGTAGAATGTAGAATGTCCTACAACAAAGGCTGTGTTATTAAGCTCTCTTCCTTCATCAGGATATGTTCCTGCCAGTTCTTTTTTCTCTGTATTCCTATGGACAAGTGCCATAAAACATAATTAATTGCACCTAGCAATGTTTCTGAGTATTTCATGAAACAGTGAAGCTGTCTACAGCTGTATTTTATTCCAAAGCAATCCTTATTGCTTTGTTTGTTTTAAAATCCATTTGTGTGTATTCATGAATTAGTACTGCATCCTGCACTTTAGTTTTAAAGTCCATTCAGTGGTGTTGTTTGGAAATATTACATATCTTTTATTCTGGTTGATTGCTCCCATGGGTTAGCTTTTAATATAGTCAAATATCAATCACACACAGAAGTATGAAATTATTTCTCCTAAACACAGCATATGTCAAAAAACTAAATCAAGTAGATACTGTCTGGGTCCTATTGTTCTACATCATCCTACTATTGTGTGACAACCCACAATAGTAAGATATAATATTCACATGCTACTGCACCTGCCTGATGGCATGTTATAATGAATCATTCTGAAATGACAGCAATTATGAGCTACTTTCTGATGAGTAAAATAATGAAGAGACTGCTGCATTTCCCCGCTCTTATCTTTGTAAATGCTTTTGTTCACATGCTTTTTACCAAGGAACATACAACAATCCAGAATATGAATGCTCAGCTGATATTTTGCCCAAAAAGAACATCTCTTTTATATTGTTCCAAATGGAACCCCACAATCAATACTATCAGGCTAGGTAGTTAAATGTGTGGAGGTTTATGAGTAAATGAGAAATATACTCCTCATGTACTCTGGGATAGCATTTTAGTGTACAAACAAAAATGACTGATAACCGAGAATTATTGCTCACTACACATTAGCTTTAGAAAGTTGTGAGTGAGCAATCTTTCTTGCTTGAGAAAGACATCAGAGATCAAAGGAATTCCATATTTAAGTCTTGATGATCAGTCACCAAGCAGAACAAGCTAATCTGTAGATCTCAGGAAATGAAAGAGCCTCCTTTCATAAACAATTAGCCATTAAGGGTTTTCTTCCCTTAATCATTGGCTATCTAGGACTAGTGTTTAACTTTCAAACAACTTGTAACCCACCCCTCACTATAGTTTTCAAAGGCCAAAAGTCTATTTTTAACAAACAAGTAGTAGACATCTAGCCACTATCAGTTGCTTGATGTTTTTCATCAGGAAGCTATAGCTCAGTGTAACTATCCCCTGGGATCTCTGTCCCAATTCTGAATGGAAGCCACATGACATTGAAACACCACACTCAGTCCTACCTTCCAACAGGTTTAGGAAGAATCTAAGCAGGGATGTGAAGAAGAAATTGTAGAATAGCGTGCCATTCTCCTACTTTTCTGCTTTACTTTCACATCGATAAAGAAACTGAATATTATAAACTATCTTCTCCTTCTTTATTTCTACTATTTTGGGTTCGAGGGTGATACAAGCAGCCTTCAGCAGCATTATTTGGTGTTCTTGTTATCACTGACAGGACTCTGTTAGGATGATAGGGCGTGGAGTCCCTTCCATAGTATTGTATTTAGGGTTGCCATAATTCTCTCCCACCAAACCGGGACAGCCATGTGACATTATTTCATTCTTCAAACTGTGCATGCATTGGATGGGGTTGTCAGGGAGACTGTCTCTAAGACCCCATGGCATCCATGTCCAGGGTGGACAGCCTTTGTCAGTTTTAAATAAACTGTCATCAAGAGGTTTTTCCCTGTGTGATTCTTCTTGCAAAAACTATTCTTGATGGTTCTATTTTTATTTTTCAAATAATATTTCTTGGGCCACTCTTGAAACCACCCTTCCTCCCCCTGAGGTCACCCTCCCCTCCCCTTCACCCCCCCCCCCCACTGAAATAGACTCACCCTCAAACTCCACACAAGGATCCATTGAAGAAAGTTCTAAAGAGGGGACCGGAATGGCAGTGCATTCCATGGCACCTCTGTTTCCCTCTGGAAGAAGGAAAGAAGGAGACAGGAAGGGACTTATTTTGAAAGAGGATCTTTGCAATGAAGGACACTTCACTTTCTGTCCACCCTGTTCCCTTCCATCTAGGAATACTGACCCTATGCAATTAACACTTTGTAGTCACATGAAGAAGGAATCCTCTGTCCCAGTGCATGGTGGGGGTTTGGCTTCTTGGATATGGGTATTTCTTGCTCCCTCCCAGCTTTTGAGGAAGAGTATTGAGGACAACTCCTTGTCCCCCAAACTTCAAGATGTGCCAAGGGATTTTTGCAAAGAGTTATTTTACTGCCTCCATGCCTTTCTTTCAATTATCTTGCTTGCAAGTGTCTCCCCTCCCCGGCGGGCTTATCAGGGCGCCCGCCGGGTGGGAAGCACTCCGAGAAGCTGCTTTCAAGCAGGATAATTGAAAGAAAGGCAGGGAGGCAGTGAATTAACTCTTTGCAAAAACCCTTGGTGAGGGGTGATCTTGCTTCCTTTGTTCAAATTTAAAAATTACATATTTTTTCTTGAACTGGCTGGGACAGCTTGAGTCTGGGAAAAGCCTGGAAAACCAGGACATATGGCAACCCTAATTGTATTGGTTTGTAGTTTTTCCTTTTAAGAGTTCCTCTGTGCTATGCCCCAGGTGTATCAGATCACAGAGTGACTCAGCAGGTCTCAACTATTTAGGAATGCACTTTGAGCATTCTCTTGGACTGTTATGCTCCATGCTAGCTTACTGCTTGACTAGCTTACTCACTCAACTGAACTGCTTGACTGAAACTGCTGACATGGCTCACCACTATCTCCAGCTGTTCCTGAGGAGAGGACTGGTGGCTTTGCCTATCCCACAGAGATTCTGCTTACTACTGCCCGGAGGTAACCTCTGCAAAAGTCTATTTGCTGTGAATGATTGCTTGGTTGCTTGGACTATTCTTATGTGTTTTGGACTGCTGCCAATACTGCCTCGGCCGCCGCGTTCCACCTGCCCTCACTGTTCAGCAGAAACTGGCCACCTCATCCCCGGACTAGTAGGACAGTAGGCCGAACCAGCGAGAGTAAGTGGAGCAGACTTTTGTAGCATAGCGAAAGGGTGTCTTCACGTAGTTTACCTAGGCAGGGAAAACCAGAGAAGAAGATGTGGCCCTAATGGGTAGTGACGATTCTTTATAAAATGCCGCAGATAGACTATTTCTGCAAAGCCCTCTGGGACTGGTAGCTGAATTCCCCATTACAACTTTTCACCCTTATTTTGGCTTTCTTTGGGAACTTGGCCTTCAATGTTTCAGTAAGGTGTGTGGGAGTCTTACTCACAGTCCTGAGAAGGCGAGACACTGAAATCTCTTTCCCCATTACCTTCGATGTTTGTCCGGCTGCACTTCTATGCCGAATAACAAAGAGTCCGTCTTTGTGAAGAAACAAGGCCTTATCTGAAAATTTCCCTTTCAGCTCCCTTCTGTCTGAAAGGAGTTAGAAAACCACTCTTAACAAAATAAGTTCATTTTAAAGATTTAATGAAGTAAAAATTTAGTTCCAAAATATAGGATAAAATCCTCTCTAAACTAATCTAAATAAAAGACATCTTTCTAAGAAAGAAAACCTAAGTTTCTAAATAAATACATTTCTAAAAGAGTGCGGCAAAGCCATCCATCTGGGTTCACGGTTCGGATCGAGGCTGGAAGCAAAAGGACAGCATACATATCGTGATGCTATCGAAGATACCTGCTCTTCTCTCTCTCTCTCTCTCTCTCTCTCTCCGGGGCACGAAGCCTCGGTTTTTATATGTTTTTTTTTGTGAGAACGTGTGCAGTGTTAACTTGAGTGACAGACAACTCTTTTTGAAGTCTGGTCTTAGACCAGAACATATTATCTCAGTTCTCATTGCTCGGTGTGAGACTCACGCACTCCAACAGGTGGCTTGTCTGAGAATTATGTTCCTCCCAGGTGATTCTCCTGAGAACAGAGAGTTTCTCAGCTTCGCTGTCTGAGAACAGAGGTCAGGCTGACCTGCCATGTCTGATTGGTGTAAAGTCAGCTTCTGTGTATTAAAGCCTTCCAAAATAGATCCGATTATGCTAAACAAAGTTAAACAAACTAGCAAAATGAAAGCAGAATAATAAAATAGACATATTAAGCTTTAAATGAACACAGTAAAGAATAAAATAAATTCTTCCCGACTATGAAATCCCTGACACGTGTAATGTTTCTTTGATGTTGTCTCTGCACTTTCCTCTGAGTCTGCCTTGTGGTCTTTGTCCTTCTCCTCTTTTCACATATGGCCTGTATGGTACAGAATTCCAAGACATTCTCTCCAAATGGGCAAACTACTTTATTTGTTGCTTCTGTATATATAAATAGTTTAAAATTGGTTGTACTCCAATTCTTTCTCTTTTAATCTCATTCCTGATTTTATCCCTTCTAGTCACTCCAGCAGCCTTCCTCAGACATCTCATTTCAATGGTGACCAACTTTTATTTATGTTTTTTGTAAGTATCCATGTTTGGCACTGATAACATAAGGCACAAATGAATATGTGTGTATAAGATGTTTCTTTGTGCTGATCAGTATTGCTTTATGTTGCAAGAGCTGAGCAATTGTCCCAATATTTGATTTGTATGTTAATCTCTTCATTCATTTTACTATCGTCAGTAAATGTTGATTCTAGCTTTGACAATTCCTCTTGGATAACCTCACTTGTAATGGAATCTGTCTTCATTGTGGTATTGTTTTCAGATTCTCTGATACACTCAGATCCCTTCTATGTTAAAATGTGGGTCCAAGGGGAGGAGCCAGGTCCTTCATTTTATTCATTACTTATGTTGTGGGTGAGTAAATAATAGCTTCCAGTAGATGCTGGCAATCAAACTATGAGTGAGAAATGTTGGAAACTGAAGTCCTAAAAAATTAGAAGGGCTTCATTTTCCCCACTTGAATCTAAAGCTATTTGTGTGTGTGTGTGTGTGTGTGTGTGTGTGTGTGTGTGTGTGTGTGTGTGTGTGTGTGTGTGTGTGTGTGTGTGTGTGTGTGTGATTAGGGGTGGTTTTGGGTGTGCACAACCACCACCACCCATACAATATCACTCCAACCACCAACACACACTAAAAATTCCTGCCAAGGCAGGAGTGTTGTGTGTGTGTGTGTATTGTGTGTGTGTGTGTGTGTGTGTGTGTGTGTGTGTGTGAGAGAGAGAGAGAGAGAGAGAGAGAGAGAGAGAGAAGCAGTGTGTGTGTGTGTGTGTGTGTGTGTGTGTGTGTGTGTGTGTGTGTTGTCCCCCAACCCACCCAACCCCGAACCCAGGGGACCAGGCAGAGAGGGGATCCCCCTGCAGGACACCCTGTTATTAAAGAGAAGAAACCAATCGGTTTATTCTCTTTAAAAATGGAGTGTTGGGGGGGGGGAATCAATCCTCTCTCCCGGGTCTCCTGTTTCCAGGAGGGTTGGGGGGACAAAAGGGGTCTTTCCCCCATCCCTTCCAGAGCCAGGGGACCCTGCAGAGAGGGGATCCCCCCTGCTGGATACCCCGTTACTAAAGAGAAGAAACCAAGCGGTTTCTTCTCTTTAAAAATGGAGTGTTTGGGAGGGGGTGGATTCGATCTCCTCTCCCTGGTCCCCTGGGTTTGGAAGGGTTGGGGGGGACAAAAGGGGTCTGTCTCCCCAACCCTCCTGAACCCAGGGGACCCAGAGGAGAGGAGGAATCCCCCCGACACCCCCTTATTAAAGAGAGAAAAGCAAGCGGTTTCTTCTCTTTAACAACAGAGTGTTGGGGGGTGGATTCATTCCCCTCTCCCGGGTCTCCTGGGTTTGGAAGGGTTGGGGGGACAAAAGGGGTCTGTCCCCCAAACCCTTCTGTACCCAGGAGATCCGGGAGAGGGGATCGATTCCACCCCCTCCCAAACACTCTGTTTTTAAAGAGAAGAAACCGCTTGCTTTCCTCTCTTTAATATGGGGGGTGTCCTGTGGGGGGGAATCCCCTCTCTGCAGCACCTTTGCCTCCCGGAGAGAAGGAATCTCCATCACGGAGGGGCTTTGCTTCTCTCTGGGTTGGCTGGGTCCCCAGCCAACCCAGAGAGAAGCGAGTCCTTCTCTCCGGTAGGCCAGGAGGTGCTCCGGCCTCTCCTTTGTCCATGCAGGCATCGAGGCCATGTCACTCGCAGCAGGGATGAAGGAGAGACCGGTGCTTCTCCCTGCACAGAAGGCTGCACCTAGAGGGAAAGAGTTTGAGAGATCCAGCCAGAGCCAGCAAAAGGTAAGTGCGGCCAGTGGGGGTTTGGGGGGGGGGGCTGGGTGGTGTGGCAGGGGGTGGCGGCATGGTAACTGGGGCCTTGCCTCACCCACCCACCCCCTAACCCCCACTGACTGCACTTACCTTTTCCTGGCTCCAGCTGGGTCTTTCAAAGTCTTTCCCTCCGGCTCCCGGCGTTGTTTTTTTTAAGTCAGCGTGCACGTTCCCGGCCTCCTCTGTGCTCACATCCCTCAGCCTGATTGGCTGAGGGGTTGCACAGCGCAGAGGACTCTGGGAATTGTAGTTCTTTTTTTGGTCGCGTTCATGGGGCGGCTGCCCCACTGGTGACCACTAAAACCTCATGGGAAGGCAGGGGTAACAGTGAGTGCAGATGGTTGGGCCTGGTTGGGCCTGGTGCAGGAGCCTTTGAATGAACCCAACGGTTAAGGGGCCTTTTTATAGGTATAGAAGATAAATGCCTGTGGTTATCCCAGGTTACACTGGGAGACACAATAACATACCAACCAAGAAGACCTAAAAGTTGAAAACTTTCCTCCTCAATTTAAATATTATTTAATTTGAATAGATGAATGAATGGGGATTGGAAATTGATCTAGAGGAGTGCAGAAGAAAGTCTGCAGTTGAATAAGACCCAAACAATGACTGCACAAGAATTACATACATTTAACATGAATGATGAAAGTGTGAAAGATTTTCTACATTTTGCTTCAGCTTTCATTAAAAAAGACAGTACTACCAAGAAATCAGAAGATTTCAGAAATCTGAAGCAGCAGGTATGAAGGAACTAGAAAAGAGAGTTACACATTTAGAGTCAAAATTGTTCATACAGTAGTATTCTTGATTGCTTTGTACAGATGTGAAAGTTGGACAGTAAAGAAGGTTGAGAGAAAATAATTAATCAATTGGAATGTGGTGTTGAAAGGGAGCTCTGTGGATGCCATGAACTTCCACAGAAACAAGCAAGGGGTCCTTGATCAAGCCTGAACTTTCACATGAAGCTAAAATGACTAAACTAAGACTTTGGACACCTAGTGAGAAGTTCAGACTTGCTTAGAGGCAGCAATTAAAAATGAAGAGTGAATGTGAGATGGTTTGACTCAATGAAGAAAAACCTGTGTAAGGCTAATGATAGGACCTTGTAGAAGTCACTAATACATAGAGTTACCTTAAAGCCAAAAATGATTTAATGTCACATAGCCACAAATATTGGTATTATTCATCAGGAAGATTCAAATTCTATAATTCTTCAATTACAGTCTCAATACCCGTTTTAATTGCCTTATTTACATCAAAGATTGTTGTGTATTCTTATGACAACTACATGCATGACATGTCTTTTACACTTTTCTTGGAAATCTAGCTAGATTCTAACATGAAACACATACCGCAAAGTCTGCATTCGGCTTTAAGGGCATAAACCCTACTGTAAACTGGAACACAGTACACATTCTAATTATGATTCTGAATTAATAGGGGCATCAAAAGAGAGTTGCATAACTTAGTTTGACAACGCACAATGGAGTTCACATCTGCGGAAATCTTTTGGATTTCATTCAGAGTAGGTCCTCACGGAAGTTCTTTTATTACTCAGCTGAGTGGAATAATGGCAATTGGTGTGATAATTATGATCTTCAGCTTTTCCTATTCGTCCACCACCTTGGGTATATGCCTGAGTCTGATACATGCCAAGAAACTCCAATGAAACAAGTGGACAAAGTATCTTGGATTAATTCTGTCATGGGAGAAGCCCATAGCTAACCTCAACATAGCAATGGAGTTTTAATAACTATTTTCCTAATTACAGGATCTTTCGATTTTTTGGTTTGTTTCCTAATCGAGTAGATGCAGATCACTTGCCAACTGGTGAAAACTGGGCTAGTACTATATATTTGTTTGAAGACAAAGCACATTTATTGCAGGCGCACCCCCCCAATAACGGACACAGACAACATTGAAAGTGGATAACAGCAAAGGGCCACATTTATTGATTCAATGCCCTAGTCCGAATTATAAATTTGTATTGGTAAAATGACCAATCATAATTCCTAAGGCAAGCAGGCCGAAGTAACACTGGTAAGGTACCACCCCAAAATTGCCAACGGCAATTGGTTACAATGTATCAATTTGTATCAATTTGTTTGTTAACAACAAACAAATTGTTGACCGTAGTCAATAACTAACTCATGACCCCACCCTCTGACGCGTATCCGTGAAATCACAGGGGTGATGCATGCTGGTTAGCAATCATCATCACCCCATCGCCTGGTTCGTCGTTGACCGGACAACGTTTAACTACTTTATTCCTGTCTAGTGTTGTCCAGTCAATTGCGAACCTGCCGGATACTTGTGGGTCATACTGTTTACCTTACCAGTGCTACCCGCCCATGTGACCAAAGTCAACAGTAGGAACGAAGAAAGACCCCTATATCAAACCATAGCAACAGTGTGGGATGGGCAAAAAAGCCAGGACCCGAAGCCAATATGGGTCCCAACCAAAAATTCCCACCCGGCCCCGAAGCGACCATAATCACACTGTTAACTAGGGAGGGGGTGGAGGGGAAAAAACTTCTCCGCTCCGTCGCTGAGGCAAAATGGCAGCTCGGCTGCCTCGTGGCCACCCCTTTTATAAGGGAGCTGGCCACGCCCCTAACTACCCGGATTCTCTGTCCTGTGGGGGGGGCCCGCAAAGGGCACGGCGGCCATTTTGGCGCCGCGCTTGCATTGCAGGCGCACCCCCCCAATAACGGACACAGACAACATTGAAAGTGGATAACAGCAAAGGGCCACATTTATTGATTCAATGCCCTAGTCCGAATTATAAATTTGTATTGGTAAAACGACCAATCATAATTCCTAAGGCAAGCAGGCCGAAGTAACACTGGTAAGGTACCACCCCAAAATTGCCAACGGCAATTGGTTACAATGTATCAATTTGTATCAATTTGTTTGTTAACAACAAACAAATTGTTGACCGTAGTCAATAACTAACTCATGACCCCACCCTCTGACGCGTATCCGTGAAATCACAGGGGTGATGCATGCTGGTTAGCAATCATCATCACCCCATCGCCTGGTTCGTCGTTGACCGGACAACGTTTAACTACTTTATTCCTGTCTAGTGTTGTCCAGTCAATTGCGAACCTGCCGGATACTTGTGGGTCATACTGTTTACCTTACCAGTGCTACCCGCCACACGGAGGGGCTTCACAGAAGACCTGACGCCCCCCCCCAGACCGTCAGCTCGGTCAACAGGCCTGCTCGCCAGTCACCCAACAGGAGGTCCATACCTCCTCGCGACAGATGGACCCCATCCCCTGCATACAAGTCACAATTTTGTAGACTAATATCGGGGTGATGACTAACCCGTCCCCAAGCCCTGGTGGTAAGAAACCGCGCCACCGCCTTATTGATCGAGCGCCTAGCTCGGTCAAGAGCCAGGAGGTTAACGCCCCCTCTGTAAGAGTGGCGCGGAACAATGTCCGACCAAACCAGGGCTGTGGCAGGCCAGACATAATGCAAGTAGGCGAGGTCCTCGCAAATCGCATGCTTGAGCGATAAGCCGGTGACCTGGCCCAAATCATTGCCCCCCAGGTGGATGATTAGAATGTCAGGCGGGTCAGCCCCCAGGCCAGAAAAAAGGAAAGGCCGCAGCTCCTGCCATAACATCCCAGGCTTACCATGCCATGCGAGACTGGCGTGGTCACCCAGTCCCAGTCGGGGTCCCCACTCTGTCGCCGCAGCGTAACGCGCTGCCCTGAGCACATAGCTGTGGCCCACCAGCCATACTGTCACCGGTGTAATACGACACCCAGGGTCTGTAAGAAAATTGAGAAAAAGGGAGGTAAGGTGACTGGATTGGTACTCATGGCGGGAGTGGGCGCACATAAAACTGAAAACATTGTGAGCCCCACCTCCCCATGCTACGTATGTCAGCCCCAGAGTACCCAAAAGCAGCTGCTGTAGAGGCTGCACCAATACGGAACGAATGTGTGCCATAACGGGCACCTGGTAGGCCCACCCTGGTGAGGGCTCTGGCTGTCACCTTCCAAAACTGAAATTTAGTAAGGGGAGACCCATCTTGGTGACAGAAAAACGGGCCGTGGTGCATGCCACGCAGTGCCAGGTATTCCTGTAGGGCACCAACCGGACAGATGTCTGCCAAAGAACACCGTAGCAGTCTTACTCCACTGCCTACGCCATGCTGATCTGTTTTAGAGGAGCGAATCCTCAACTGGGCCCAGTCTTTGGCAACATAGACATCTCCGAGTTCCAGTGCCCTACCACTTGCATCCGCCTTAGACAGCATCACGAGTTCGCTGACGCGGAGCGCTCCAAAAAATGCCACCGTTGTGGCTGCATGAAAAAGGGGCTGCCTCATAATGATCAAAACAGAGGCCTGGCCAGCCCCGGGCCAACTGGGTAAGAACCCCTGGGGAAATAGGGTGCCGGTCGTCCGGGCAACGCCCGCGCTCGCGCACCCACCCCTCCAAAACGTGTCTCACACGGAAGTCAGAGGTGGTATCCACATGACCCCCTACTTTGGCCATAAAAGCCAACGCCGAGAGCTTGGATGCTATGGTGCGAGGTGCAAGGCCCTGTGCATGCAGGTGAACCATGAACCGCAGAACATGGTCCACCGGGATAGGCCAGGTCTCTGGCAATTGAAATTGAGTAGCAAAAGCCCTATACGAATCGAATGCTTGTTGATACGCCTTACGCGTGCGTGGCGCTAGTGACAGGCCAATCGCCCGGTTCACCTCTCCTTGCCAATAGTCCACATCTCGTCCGGGAGTGGCGAGGGAAGTTCCTCCGCATCCGGGGCCAAGGCGCGGAACCGGGAGATCTGCAGGCGGGACAAAGCATCAGCAATATCGTTAGTAACCCCTGGGACATGCCTGGCCCTGAACAAGACGTTGAGGCGCAGGCAGCGCAGCACAAAATGGCGCACTAGATCCATGACTCTGGGCGATTTAGAAGTCTGTGCATTGACAATGTGTACAACAGCAGCATTGTCGCACCAGAAATGCACCACCGAATTAGCCCACTGTTCGCCCCATAGCATCAAAGCCCCGAGAATGGGGAAAAATTCCAGGTATGTGAGATCCCGCAGGCGACCTGTGCCTGCCCATGCCGGTGGCCACCCACCATAGGCCCACTTCCCATTGAAGTACATCCCATAACCCAGGGATCCTGAGGCATCAGACTGGATCTGGAAATTGGGGGATGCCAGGAGGTCAGACCTCCAAAATGAGACCCCATTAAACTCCCTCAGGAATTGCAACCAGACGAACATGTCTGCCCTGATACCCCGGGTAAGCCTGACTCTGTGGTGGGGCCTGGATAACCCTGCCATGGCGTCGCATAAGCGCCGGGCAAAAGCCCTGCCCGGTGCGACCACCCTGCAGGCAAAATTGAGGTGCCCATGTAGCACCTGCAGTTCCCTCAGGGATGCCTTACGCTTGGCCAGCAATTCCGAGATAAGGGTCACTATCCTGGACACCTTATCACCCGGTAACCTAGAAGCCTGTACTACTGTATCAATCTCAACCCCCAGGAATACTAGTTCGGTCGACGGGCCCTCGGTCTTTTCGGGCGCTAAAGGGACACCAAGTTCCTGCATTAGCGTCTGAAATGTATTGAGGAGACGTGCACACGTGTCCCAGCCCCGTTCACCCCCGAATAAAAAGTCATCCAGGTAATGGGCTACAGACCGGGACCCTGACCTGCGGACGAAAGCCCACTCTAGGAAGGTACTAAAACGCTCGAAAGCCGAGCATGATATGGAGCAGCCAAAAGGCATGGCCTTATCAAAATAATACTCCCCTCTAAACTTAAAACCCAGCAATTCAAAGTCGCCCGGGTGCACCGGCAAGAGGCGAAAAGCTGACTTAATGTCGCACTTGGCCAGCAAGGCACCCGGGCCACACGAGCGCACCATGCGCAGCGCATGGTCGAACGATGTATACCTGACCGAACAAAGGTCATCAGGTATCGCATCGTTGACCGATCGGCCGGCTGGGTAGGACAAATGATGAATAAGGCGAAACTCACCTAGGGACTTTTTGGGAACCAAACCCAATGGCGAAACCTTAAGGTTGGGAAAAGGGGGTGCGGGAAAAGGTCCGGCGACCCTGCCCACGTCTAATTCCTTTTTAATGCTGGCCTCGGCTACCTCCTCCCTTCCTCTGAGGGATAAAAGGTTGGGAGCATCCTGAGGGGATCTATCACCCATAAAAGGGATACGAAATCCCTGCTTAAAACCTTGGATGAGATACTCTCTGTCTTCTCCCCTTGGGTACGATGCGAGCCAGCGCTCCAGCATGTCCACCTTAATTGGGGAGGGGGCCTTTCGGAGAACTAGTTCCATCCGTGGCAGGCTTGCCAGCCCACTGTCCACCCCTCCCTCTGCCTCGCGCCCCCCCAGGCTTGGGACAAGCAGAGGCTGCATGGGGACCAGAACATGTGGGACACTCATGCTTATACCTGCAGTTCTTCCGACTGCAGGAACCATTGGACGAGAAAGTCCAGCACAGCAGGCGGGCTGGAACCCCCTGCCCCGCCAGTTGGCGGGTAACCTGCGCTGGAGCTGCTCGCTGGACCGCATGTCCACAATGGTATCTATCCCCCGGGGCAGGACGTGTGGGTGTCATATACAAGAGCCACAGTCTCTGGCACGGCTCAACCCATCTCATCTCGGGGTGTAGGGGAATCCTCATACGGAATTCCTCATCATATGCTAGCCATGAGGGGCCCGGGAAATCTACCATCGCCCTATATATGTTGTCCAAATATTGGACCATGGGAATAGCTAGATCCGGCCGCGCCCTCAAATATACCGCCATGTATATCAAATAAGCGGGGAGCCAGTTAGCCCAGGTACGCGGCGGCTTACGGCGGCGTGCCTGCTCCTTGTCCTTCTCATCCTGACCCTCCCTTTCTTCCTTGGTGGGCTCTCTGTTCAGGAGTGAGAAGATATCTACGTACTCCCCTCGCCATATCTTTTCTCTGGTAGCCTGTGCCAAGTGATCACCCAGTGGCAAGGAATACCCTGCCGTCGGCAAAGCCGAAAAGGGGACAGCTGGCCTACCCAAAGGGGCCTGAGTTAACCCTGCCACCCCAAGTACGTTCCCAGCAGTGTAAGAACCGAGGCCCACCCCAGCGGGCATGGTGGCAGTAGTTGTCGCCGGGTGGGTCGCCAGCGGCGTAGCCCCTGCACCACCCGCGCGAGGCCAAGGCCACTGAAAGGTCCCCCCTATATTGGGAATGTGTGCGGATGTACTCGTTTGCACCATATACTCACATGCTGCACCCCCGCGGGCCGCCCCCACCGGGGGTTCTGGCCCACTGGGGGCGTCGGAGCTCACGACCGATGTAGAGCTCATCACCGGGGCTTGACCCGCACCAGGTTGCTGGCTGGGGAGCTGCGAGGCAGTGGCCGGAGCCGCGCCACCCGCCTGCAGCAGCTCAACCCTCCCCGCCGGCCGTTGTCCTGCTGCCGATAGCGCCTCAAAAGGTACCCCAAAAGGGGCACCTGCCTGACTGGCCCGGGCCAAAGACTCCTCCAAGGCCGCAATACGGGCCAGTAAGGTGTCTACATTGACCATGGGCAAAGAGCCGGCCGGCCCACCTGACCCTTGCATGGGGACAGTTCCCTGCACCCCATGGCCCATATATGGCCATTGGCCAGGGCCGAAGCCCGGTAGGGCTGGTGAGGAAACCTGCCAAGGCAGGGCACCGGGCCACCCCCCAAGGCTAGAGGGCCCCGGGAGAGGCTGCGGCCCGAAAGTAATAGGCCCAACGGATTGGGCAGGAGGAGGAGCGGTGTCCACCGCTCGCGGGCCGCGGGCCGGAGCGCCCTCCACACCCGCACTCTGATCAGGCCAATGGGCGATAGACCCCAAGCCACCAGCCCCGGCCGGGGATGGCAAAGGTGGCTGTTGAGGAGGCGGCACCACGGTCCTCCGACCTGGGTTGCGCCTCCTAACAGCCCGGGCTGAATTCGCAGCAGCCTTCTTTTTGGAAGGCATCTCACCGCAGCAAAAAAAGGGAAGCTAGCTAGGCAAAATCGACCCAAAAGGCTTCCCGATGATACCAACGAGCGACGGAGGCACAGGGAAAAAACTTCTCCGCTCCGTCGCTGAGGCAAAATGGCAGCTCGGCTGCCTCGTGGCCACCCCTTTTATAAGGGAGCTGGCCACGCCCCTAACTACCCGGATTCTCTGTCCTGTGGGGGGGGGCCGCAAAGGGCGCGGCGGCCATTTTGGCGCCGCGCTTGCAATATGTGACTAGGGATTACTAAAACAGTGAATCACAGATATATCCCACCTGGAATCACAGGCAGCAGTCCTAATGGGCGATTTATAACATACCAGCACTCTGATGTCTTCACAAATGTACCCACTCTATATTTAATGCATTTTTCCCAAGTGTTTATGCATTGCCACAAAGATTTGGTTTATTATATGTATGTTAGAAAAGCAAAGTGGAACCCATAAACAGATTACTTTTGATGGTACATAGAAGAGGAGCAGGAGAACTGTTTACAGTCTACAGTGCAAAGGGCTGTATTCTGTAGCACCAGTTAAACCATTGGAACCAGTGTTAATGAAAACTGCTATGGACATCTGCAGTTCTATAGTTATATTTTCAGTTATCAAAAATGTGTATACTAACGGTCAGTGACAAAGCCTTGGTCTTTGAACTCATAGCATGTTTTTGTGTAAATTACTATTTTACCTCATTTCTGTGCTGGCAAAATAAATAATGATAAATGTAGGAAAATGATAGAAAGCGATGATCACTTTAAGGGTATACTTTTATAAAAACAGTAAAAGAAAAATCTCAATGAGTGTGTATCGCATGTGCCATAATCACAAATCTTTGCATTTGCCACACACTGTAGGCGCTGTCAGAGAATGGTTTTCATTGTTTTCAAAATCCTTAGGTCCATAACCCTTAAGCTTGACAGTAACGGAGTATCTTTGTTCCACATGCATAGGAGGAAATGCTTTGGATAATTTATCCATGTGAAGTTACCTGCTGCCAGGGTCACTAAGAGCATCCCAGATTTGCTGAGTAAGGCAAGCAATAGGAAGGTGCCTAGTTCCGCTTTTCCATATGGACCCAATTTGTCTTGCATGTTCTTCTACATTTTCTCTTTGCATAGCTACTTCTTATAGCCTTCTTTCTCCTTTGCATTCAATCATTTTTCCTCCCACAATTACAAATAGTATCCCAAAATTCTAATATGATTCTAAGGTACCTTTAAGTGCTATCAGGGATTCAGTCATTTAGGTAAAATGGAACCTAGGACACAAAGACTGAAATCCAAATGCACTTGTCAGAGTAGTTGAATCACTAAATTCCCCCTGATTCAATGGGTCTGTTCTGGTTGTGACTCACTACTGGATTTTAGCCAAGTGCTCTGGCTACAGATTCCCTGGAGGTTGCTAAAAATGTTATGAATTTCTGAAGCAAAATTTAAAACCTGCTGTCTGTTCACCCCAAGTCCTGTTAATATTGGGTATGTTAAAAGGCATTGTAATATGCAAGGGTTAAACTGCTCAGTCCCCTACCACACCAGTCTGTACCCACACAGTGGGCCCACGTCACCCCGTTACCGTGACCCTGGCACTTTTGCCTGGCATTGGACTAGGGTGAATGTGAAAGGGTCACCAAATGGTATCACAAAGTTAAAATGCATCATTAGATTATGGTAGCTCATGCCAAGGCATCAGATTTTCCCCCAACACAGTTTAGGAGACAATGGTTCTGGGTTCAAAACATTCATTTATTAATGCCCAGTTCTTAAGTTTCAAAAGATTAAAGAAGAGGAACATAATTTGCAGACTAGCCATCCCATACACATGAAAATAAAAAGCCTTTCCTGCTTCCAGGCTTTGGCCTGGCTAATTTACTTAGAAACTACATTTTGTTTGTTTTTCTACTCACAATTTCTATCTGGTGTAAAGTGATCCAAAGTTTTCCACAGCATGGCTAAAACCCTCTGCAATCTCTCCCCCTTCTCTCATATCAGCCCACATCTTCCCACCTTTGGTCCTCCTGAAACATTCCAGTGAATTACCACCTAGAGTCAATTGTCTATCAAAACTAAGTTCCGTTCTCACAGAACACAGCATATTATGCCTACACATTATCTTTCCCAGCTACCACTTTGAAGGCCTCTAGTGTGAGCAAAATTCAGAAATCTACTTTACTGTTTTAATTAGCAGGCACCCCATTTTATCCCATTACATAACATTCAGTACTAGAACCTGATAAACAGGAAGGAAATGGGGAAAATAAAACTCACACTTTTGAAATAATGCAGAAGTTATGGGGTCAAAAGTGTGGCTTGCTGTTTGGAGCTCACACTCCATCTTTATGCTGTATTTAGTTTATACCTTCCATTTGCTCCAACATATCTTGCATACCTCACAATATTTTTCCTCCACAGGAACAGCCCTGGTCAAGACAACACAGGCAACAATCATCCAGCAGTCTTGCAGCATATTCATTGGTTTTTTTTAATTTTTAAAACTTTTATTTTACACATACATAAACATAACATTTTATTACTAATAAGCACCCTCCCCACCTTCCTAACAAAAAGTAGCCCTCGAAAATCAAGGAGGGGAGGGGGGAATGCAACAGAATTAATGAGTAAACATGTTTAGTGCTAAACCACAACCCATTACTAACTTAATTACCACCATACTCATTGTTAACAAGCAAATGTATTTTACCCAGCTGAGCTACGAAATCAGCAGATTCTGCCTTTTTGACTTCATCAACTCTTCTTCACTCATGATGGTGCCCTCCAACCTGATGTGCCTTCAAACATGTATCAGTTTTCCCTGGATTAAAAGCTCTTTGGATGGCCATCCAGTGTTTTATTGTTTTCTCTCTGCTGTATCTACTTCTTCTTAACCTTTCTCTCCATGATCCAATGTATGTTGGCAATTTGGTCTCTAGTTCCTCTATCTCTTTGGAACCCGGCCTGCACTTCTGGTAATTCTCTATTCATCTGCTGCTGAAGCCTATCCTCTATTATCTAGAGCATGACCTTGCTAGCATGTGGGATGAGTAAATACCAGAAACAAGTCTTCCATATACACTTGAGTATAAGCTGACCTGAATATAAGCCAAGGTACCTAATTTTGACCTGAAAACCCAGGACAATAAATTGACCCAAGTATAAGCCAAGAGTGGGAAATGCAGCAGCTACTAGTGAGTTTCAATAATTAAAATGCATGAAAATATAGTAAAATTAATTAATTTAGTGCATTTTTCACTGTATTTGCACCACCCAACCAGTGGTGGTGCTGCAGGGAAAGGTGGTGCTGCAGGGAAAGTTGGTGGGCAGGTCAACTGCACTGAGGCAGGAAGTGTTGCTCTAGCCTAGCCTATTGCTACCCCTGCAAGCAAGAAGTATGGCTTTCCTCTCTATCTTGGCCAGAGCAGGGACAAAGACATGAAGGTAAGTGAAATCCTTTCTTTTTCCTCACCAGTTTGGAAAGGGGACACGATTGCATTGTAGGCTTTTTTTTCTCCTTCTGTGGTTTTCCATAGGAATGAATTGAAAAAACATCAGAATAGAAGAAATTAATTTTCAATGTATTCTTATGGAAAATCATGCTTTGAGCCCTCTTGTGTCCAGTTGTGGTAATTGTGCCTCAGCTGTTTTGCCACAGAAGTGCCAAAGCTTACTTTTAAACTGCAGAATCACTCAAAAACATATTTTTAGACTCTTGTGGTTGTTGACCAGTGTATAAGCCAAGTCCCCTTTTGGGACCTCATTTTTGGGGCTAAAAACCTTGGCTTATACTCAAGTATATACAGTACTTCTGTTTCATTGACTACACCAAGGCTTTTGGCTTATGGACCACAACAAAATGTGGCAAATAATTAAAGAGATGGAAATACCAGAACACCTTATATGTCTCATGAGAAATCTGTATATGATTCAAGAAGCAACAGTTAGGACAGGATACAGAATGTCAGAGCATATCTGTCAACTTTTGGATTTGAAAATAAGGGAAATTTTGGCCACACCCCTCTGTACCCTCTCTCTCTCATATAGTATTGTAAATGCAATTGGCAAAAAGCCATGATGGCTAACCTTGGCACTCCAGAAACGATTGTCTTTTGAGCAAGGGAAACCTTTACCTTTAGCATATAGAGTGAGCAAGCACTTTCCCTCCATCCCTCCCAAGTTAACTTCAAAACAGAAATGGAAGGCAGGGGGCAGAAACAGCTCAATAAAGCATGAGAGTGAGAGAGAAGTCTCTGCCCCCAGACCAAGAGCTGATTTGCCCCTGCATATATGAAATATTGCTGACCTCTAGAGTAGATTCCCATCCCTAGTCCCAGCATGAAACAAAGCGCCATCTTGGCCATGTGGCTGACAGCAAAATGAAAAAGAAACTAACTACAGAACACACCCCCCCACACACACACACACCTTCTCTCTCTCCCCTTCCACATGCGAAAAGCCACACAGCGACCTCTGTTTGCCGGAAAAAAATACTGCAGCTTATTTCTTTTTTAAAAAATAAAGGAAAATACGGGGAAATCAGTTAAACGGGAGGGGGTGGGAAGAGGGGTAAAAATAAGGGGTTTCCCCGGGTAAAACAGGATGGTTGACAGGTATGTGTCAGAATGGTTTTGAATAGGAAAAAGAGTAAGACAAGGCTGCATTTTGTCACCCTGCTTGTTTAACTTATATACAGAGCACATAATATGCAACACAGGGCTGGATGAATTACAAGCTGGAATTAAAATTGCTGAGAGAAACATCAACAATTTGAAAAATGCAGATTATACTACCCTAATGGCAGAAAGTGTGGAAGACCTAAAGAAGCTCTTGCTTAGGTTGAAAGATGAGAGTGCAAAAACTGGCTTGAGACTCAACATCAAGAAAACCAAGATAATGACAACAGTCCCTATCAGGCCCTGCAAAATAGATGGGGAAGAAGTAGAAGCAGTGACAGACTTTACATTCCTAGGATCCAAGATCACTGCAGAAGGAGATTGCAGCCATGAAATAAAAAGGTGACTGATTCTTGGGAGACAAGCTATGAGAAACCTGGGGAACCTAGTTAAAAGCAGAGACATCACCTTGCAAACAAAAGTCCACATAGTCAAAGCAATTGTATTCCTGGTAGTAATGTATGGTTGTGAGAGCTGGACCATAAAGAAAGCTGAGTGCAGAAGAATAGATGTATTTGAAATGTGGTGTTGGAGGAGAATTTTGAGAGTACCTTGGACAGCAAGGAGAACGAATAGGTTGATCTTAAAAGAGATCAAGCCCGAGTGCTCCTTGGAAGGTCAAATATTACAGAGGAAGCTAAAGTAATTTGGACATCAAATGAGAAAAGAGGATTCACTTGAGAAAGCCTTGATGCTGGGAAAGGTCAAAGGTAAAAAAAGAAAGGGGAGGCAGAGAATGAGATGGATATATGCAATGATGGGATTCTACCGGTTTGCACCGGTTCCAGCAAACTGGTAGTAAAACTTCGCATTGGCCATGCCCATTTCCCTCCCCACACCTGTGTGCCTGCATGCATGCGTGCTTGTGCATCCAGTGGTGGCAGGGGAGGGCTTGGGAGTGCTCCGAAGGTGGCGGTGCTTCCAATTCATGCCACCCCTCAGACCTCCTCCAGCCAGGTGGGCTGCAGTATGGGTGAGGTTGGGGTGGCCACACCTGCTGTAGCAAGCAGAGCATGGGAGGCAATGGCGGCGAGGGCGCTGCCACTGGAACAGTGCAGCAGGGCTCCCCAGTGGCCATGGCCCGAGGGCCTGCCTGAGCCATCTTGACTGAAACTGCCACTGTCACCAATTTTCAGTCTGCAGGACTCAGAGCAGGAAGAATGGCAGGAGGTGGTGGCTGCGGTGGTGTTAGCTTTTGTGGACTTGATCCACAAAAGCTAACATTAAGATACAGCAGTTAAACTGCTGTATTTTAATGTGAGCATTTGTGGATCAAGTCCACTTCATCAGACCATTAGTTAGCAACATCTGGCTATGCCCACCCAGTCACTTGGCCATGCCCACAGAGGAGGCAGTATTTTTTTTTGCATCCCACCACAGGATAGATGGTATTGGTGATGCAATGGGCACAGAACTGGGTGGGTTCAGGAGGATGGTGAAAGATATGGGTACCTGGCATACAATGGTCCATGGGGTTGCAAAGGGTTGGACTCGACTATGCGACTGAACAACAATAACAACAAAAAACCCTCTCTTTCAGGGTTATTTTTATTTAATATTTTTGCAAAATCCAGACAACCACATCTCCCTTTTATGCAAAATATTTGTTCATTATATGAATCATGTGAGCATCCTTACACATACCATGCTTACTACCCCATCAGAAACACACCTTTTAAAGTTACTTTATAGTTGGGAAACTCAGGGGGTTGGCTAGTGAATTTCTAAACTCTATTTCATCTCTCTCCAACCACATACAACTTCTCCTTCTATTCGTAGTAAGCAACCTTACTCAGAAACATTTGTGTGGGTTTTGTGTGTGTGTGTGTGTGTGTGAAGTTGATGTAGATATCTGGCTGTTGACTCAGAGCTGAGGAGTTTGATTCCCCTGCTGTGCCTTCCAGGATGAGAAGTCTATCTGAAGGAGGGAATGATAAACCATATATGAGTACACTATGCTGCAAAAACCCTGGAAAAGTTCAGCATAAATTGGACTTGATGACATGTAATTAATTTAATTGGGTACCAACAGTCCCATCTTCAATGTACAATAATTGTGTTGCTTCTGCTATTTCCTTAGGCTGGGTGCCCACCTGGTGTATTAGTCAGCAACAGCTGTAATTACTAGAAAGCATCTATTGCTCCTGCTGACTTATTGGTTATGGGAGTTGTAGTCCAATATATCTGGAAGGCATCCATTCAGTTGGAGAAGCCTGCTGTAGGTAAGCAGCCAATGCCTGTGTTTAAGACTTTTGCATTATAGAACATAATTCACCCCTATGCCCTGTCTGAGACATCATAATACCTCACTCAATGTGTGCCTGTGTTTTGGCTATTGGCAATCTGACAGTCCTAAACAGGGTCAGGCCTTGGCAAGATGTTACCAGCAGGTGAATTCTGCAGACTCTTTTGGATACCAAACAGATGAAAGGATGTGGAGAGACCATCCATCAGCAAGAATGAAAACAGAGGAAGCTCGAGTGCAGCTTGGAAATTTGCTGTCATAGAAATAATGTGAATGACTGCAGAGCGTTAAGAGGCAGAATCACTTGTAAATCATTTGAAAGAGAAGTGTACTAGTTATTTGCCTCCTTCAAAAGGAAACATATTTTTGCAAATGCTAAGATATTTTTATTCTCATAAACATTTAAACTGAAATGAAGTATTTGAATTGGATGGAAGAAGTTATAGTTCAAAACTGTAGCTGAATACCCCCATTCTGCCAGTTGGATTGCATCTAAAATTGTGGTGAATTGATAAGTTCTTTAAGTTTTCATTTTATCCAATGGTGTTTCAGTGATATACTGTATTTTCTGGCATATAAGACTACTTTTTAACCCCAAAAAATCTATGCCAAAGTCGGGGGTCGTCTTATAGGACAGGTACTTAACTGCAGCTTGTTTCCCCTTGCTTCATATGTTCAGCGCATATGGTGGGGGGTGCCGCGGCCGAGTCCCTGCTCTGCATGAGTATGAAGCAAGGGGAAGCAAGCTGCACACATCTTCCTGCACCTCGAGGAGACGAACGTGAGCGTGGAATGGCTCTCCACCAGAACCTGCACATTCGACTTGGAGGGCTGCGCGTCTTCGAGTTGAGTGTGGGTTAATTTTTATTTGGGGCTAAATGGGGCCCCATAAGACATTTGAGTAAGGGGTTTGGCTGAATACAGCCTTAGAGCGACTACAACATTATAACCGCCTTTCTTCCAGAAAAAGTTTTGTATGGCGCCGGCAATACTCCTTGCCTTAGAGGCTAGCCTCTCCTTGCCTTAGAGGCTAGGTACTCCTTGCCTTAGAGGCTAGGTGCATTATGTGTGAATTTTTGCTACCATTAGATTGAAAGATTACCCCCAGGTAATTATAATAGTGGGTCTGTTCGATTGCTTGTTGGTTTTGATACCACTGGTGTATTTTAGGTTTTGTGGCAAACACCATATTTTTAGTTTTGGAGTAATTAATCTCCAGTTGGTTTTGGTGACAGTAATTGGCAAAGGTGCAAAGAGCCCTATGCATCCCAATTTGTGACCTGGAAAGTACAACCGCATCGTCAGCGTAAAGAAGTATTGGGATATATATCCCAATATATATAGCCTCCATCGACCCTTGGCTATTGTTTCTAATTCAAGCGCTGCACCACAATACAACAATTAGGGTAAAATGCAGCATGCAGGGACACTTGTCTAGATCTATTAAAATGGATAGGGGTGTTAGGCAGGGTTGTGTTTTAGCTCCTGTATTATATATATATATATATATATATATATATATATATATATATATATATATATATATATATATATATATATATATATATATATATATATATATATATACACACGCCGTGCTGATCAACTTTTGAGGACCGTATCCTCAACTGAGCCCACTCATTAGAAACATAGACATCGTCGAGTTCCAGTGCCCTACGAGTCGCATCCGCCTTAGACAGTAGTACCAACTCACTGATGCGGAGCGCTCCAAAGAAGGCCACCGTGGTAGCCGCATGAAAAAGAGTCGCCTCATACCTGTCAAAACACAGGTTATGCCAGCCTCGTGCAAGGTGGGTAAGCACCCCTGGGGAAATTGGGTGACGAGTGTCCGGGCGGCAGCCACGTTCCCGTGTCCACCCCTCCAAAACATGTCGTATGCGGAAATCGTTCATGCTGTCAGCAAAACCCCTCACCTTGGCAATAAATGCCAGTGCTGACAGCCTGGATGCTATAGTGCGGGGAGCGAGGCCCTGACTGTGTAGATAAACCATAAATTGCAAAACTTGTTCCACTGGAATGGGCCACACTTCGGGCAACTGAAGTTGCACGCAAAAATTTATAAATTGAACGAAAGCATGATGATACGCCTTACGCGTGCGGGGCGCCAAGGACATGCCGATCGCCCGGTTCACCTCTCCTTGCCAAATGTCCAAATCTCGGCCGGGAGTGGCGAGGGGAATTCCTCTGCGTCCGGAGCCAAGGTGCGGAACCGGGGGATCTGCAGGCAGGATAAAGCATCGGCAATATCATTATTAATGCCTGGTACATGTCTGGCCCTAAAAAGCACATTCAGGCGTAGGCTACGTAACACAAACTGGCGAACTAAAGCCATCACCCTGGGTGATTTAGACGTCTGAGCATTGACAATGTGAACTACCGCAGCATTGTCACACCAAAAGTGGACCACAGAGTCGGCCCACTCCTCGCCCCATAGCAGCAAAGCTCCCAGGATTGGAAAAAACTCAAGGAATGTAAGATCACGGAGGCGATCCGTGCCCCGCCATGCTGGAGGCCATTGGCCATAAGCCCACCTCCCCTCGAAGTAAATCCCATATCCCAGGGAGCCGGAGGCATCCGACTGTACTTGAAACCTAGGGGAGACTAAAAGGTCGGATCTCCAAAAGGAGACCCCGTTGAAGTCCCGCAGGAATGTGAGCCAAACCAAAAGGTCAGCCCGCATGCCCCTGGTCAGTCGGACCCTATGATGGCGCCTTGATAGGCCAGACATGGCATCACAGATGCGCCGAGCAAATGCCCTGCCAGGCGTAACCACCCTGCAGGCAAAGTTAAGATGGCCATGTAGAACCTGAAGCTCACGAAGTGACACTTTACGTTTGGCCAGCAAGGCCAAAACCATCGCGGAGATCCGGGTGACCTTATCGATGGGTAACCGGGATGCCTGTGCGACCATGTCAATTTCAATACCCAGAAATGTGAGGGTAGTGGATGGGCCCTCGGTGTTTTCGGGTGCTAAAGGGACACCCAGTTCCTGCATTAGCGTCTGAAATGTGGTGAGGAGACGCGTGCACGTGTCCAAGCCCCGTTCACCCCCGAACAAAAAGTCATCGAGGTGATGGGCCTCATCGTAAGCCAACCACGATGGGCCAGGAAAATCCACCATTGCCCTGTAAATATTGTCCAAATATTGGACCATAGGAATGGCCAGGTCAGGCTGGGCCCTAAGGTACACCGCCATATAAATAAGATATACGGGCAACCAGTTGGCCCAGGTGCGTGGTGGCTTACGACGGCGGGACAGCTCTTTGTCTCTGTTGTCCTGTCCCTCTCTCTCCTCCTTAGTGGGCTCACGGTTCAATAGGGAGAATATATCCACGTACTCCCCCCGCCACATCTTTTCCCTCGTGACCTGGGACAAATGATCACCAAGGGGCAATGAATAACCAGCCGTCGGCAAGGCCGTCACCGGCACATTAGGTACCCGGGGCATACGCAGCGGAACCTGGACAGCCCCTGCAATGCCCGGCACTGCCCCGGGGGCAGAAACCCCCACCCCCAACGTTGTGCCAGTATGGAACCAAGGGGCACTGGGATAGGCTGGCAACTGATGCCCACTCGCCTCGACTTGACGAGGCCACGGACACTGAACCACACCACTGGAAGTGGACTGTGATGTGGGTGCATTAACTTGAACCTGATACTCACAAGGTGCACCCCCGTGAGCCGCCCCCACTGGGGGTTCCGGCCCATGGCGGGTGTCGGAGCTCGCGACCGGAATCGAGCTCTGGGGCCACACCTGGCCACTCTCCTGCTGTAGCTCTGGACGAACAGGGAGCTGCGAGACACCGGCAGGCGCAGGCCGGAGCATCTCAAGCAGCTCAACCCTGCTGGCCGCTTGTTGCAGTGTGGCGGCCGTCGAGGTAGCCGGTGAACACGAAGGGCCCCCGGCAGAGAGAGAAGGGCCCCCTGTCAAGGATGCCTCAAGCACAGCTAAACGCGTTAGGAATGCATCCACTGCCACAGATCCCCCAGTATAAAGTGGACCGGGTGGGCCAGACGGCCCACCAGGCATTTGACCAGGAACCCCAAAATGAGAGCCTGGGCCTGAATAGGGCCATGACCAAAACTCCGGCCCATGTGGGGCCGGAGGGAGAATGTGCTGTGCACCAGCACCGGGCCCTCCCCCGCTGACCTGACCCGTGGCCGGCAACTGCGGGCCGAGGGCCGAAGCCCCTGAAGGGCCGGTCGGAGGCTGGCCAGCCGAGGGCTAAGCACCAGCCTGCATCGCCCCACCGGTATCGGTGGGGGTAGTGCCCTGCCGCTTGGGCGCAGCCCTGGTCCTTCGACCTGAGGGCTGCCCCCCATGCTGCGCAGGGCCGGCAAAAGTCCTCCCCGTTGGCCGCGGTTTCGTCACCGGGGTCTTCCGTTTGGGAGGCATATCGTAGAAATAGTAGGATCCCTGTCCAGGGATCAACCTTTGCCAAAAAGCACAGAGCAGCCAGCAAGCCAAATGCTCTGTGCAACTCCTTCCTTCCCAGCCGGGAAAGCCAAGGGCTAAAGAGCCGAAGAATCGAAGGAACAGCGACGGAGAAAACTTCTCCTCTCCGTCACTATTTTAAAATGGCAGCTCGGCTGCCTCGTGGCCACCCCTTTTATAGAGGGGTGGCCACGCCCCCTAACTCACCCGGATGTCTGAGTCCAGGTGGGGGGGGGCCTGCAAAGAGCGCGGCGGCCATTTTGGCGCCGTGCTTTCAGTAGTTGTGCTTTTTGTTTTCTTAATGTTCAAGCAGAGTTCTGCTTAAGCACTTTCTTTCTTTCACTTTCACTAAAAACCATTTCAAGCCATAGACCTTTCTGCTAGTAAGATGGTGTCAACTGGATATATATTAAACTGTTGCTTCTTCTGCCAATTTTCATTCCTCTTTCACCTGAATCTAATCTGAATATAATGCACTTGTCTGACACTTTGCCTATAGGAACCCATTCTGTTTCTCCATATTTAATCAGGTTACCTGGATACAGGATAGATTTTCTGTGAATGTGGAGAAATTCAATCAATGCAGCATTCATGTGCTAACAATTTATGCCACACCATGTTTTTTTTTAAAAAAAAGATCTAGTAAAGGGCCAAGATATTACTATTGAAGCAGCCCACTTCTGGTCAAAAATAACCTAATTATTTAAACATGTATTGAATTTGATCTATATTCTATATATGTCCATATTTTTAACTTGTGCAATGCTCTGATAAGGAGAATGCAAGTGTGGCGCCAAAATGGCCGCCGCGCTCTTTGCGCCCCCCCCCACCGGACGAAGACATCCGGGTAGTTAGGGGGCGTGGCCAGCACCCTTATATAAGGGGCGTCCACGAGGCAGCCGAGCTGCCATTTTGCGAAGCGACGGAGCAGAGAAGTTTTTCCCTCTTACCTCCGTCGCTCTTGCCTTGCTTAGGGAAGCCTCTGGCTGCTGATTTTCTTGACTTTTTCGGCTTCCCATCGTGTAGCTGCTATGCCCTCGAAGAAGAAGGCGACTGCGAACGCGGCTCGTTCTGCACGGAGGCGCCAGCCGGGTCGGAGGACTGCGGCTGCGCCTCCCCAGCAGCCTCCTTTGCCTGAGCCCACCGGGACCGGTGGGGTGGAGTTAATTGCCCCTTGGCCCGAGGCGGGGGGTCCGCGTACCGGCCCAGCTGGGGCCGTGGCCCCTGGCCCGCAAGCAGTGGCCACTGCCTCTGGCATGGCCCATTCTGCGGGGCCTTCTTCCATGGGTCCGCAGCTTCCTGCGGGGGGTTTCAGCCATGGGGGGTGACTGGGTTCCCTCCCCTGGCAGGGTACCCCCCCGGCCCTGCAGGGGCCGGGCCTGGGGTCGTGGCCGTATATGGGCCCCGGGGTCCAGGGACCTGGACCGGCGCCTGCAGCCAGTGGGCCGGCTGGCCCTTTGCCCCCACTTGGCTTAGGGGGCTACGTTAGTGTTGAGGCCCTTCTGGCCCGCGTTGTGGCCCTCGAGGCATCCCTCGCGAGGGTTAACCACCCGGGGGTGCCTTTTGGGGTGCAGGTTGATCCATTGTCTGCCGGTCAGCGGCAGGCGGCAGGACGGGTTGAGCTGCCCGAGGCGGGTGGGCTGGCTTCGGCCACTGCCTCACAGCTCCCCACTCAACAGGCTGATGCTGGTCAGGCCCCGTCGACGAGCTCAATTGCGGTCGTGAGCTCCGATGCCCCCAGCGGGCCGGAACCCCCGGTGGGGGCGGCCCGCGGGGGTGCTGCATGTGAGTATACGGTTCAATCTAGTGCACCCACACACCTACCCACGTTGGGGGGGCATTCCAGTGGCCGTGGCCTCGCATGGGTGGCGCAACGGTTCAGTCGCCGACATCCCACCCGGCGACCTCACCGCTCACCCAGGGCCCAGTTTTGGGTGGTACCTCTTATTCAGTTGGGAATGTGTTAGGGGTGGCCGGGTTGGTCCAGGCTCCTTTCCAGATCCCCGTGGTTCCCACTCTGCCGGTGTCAGCATTGCCGACAGCGGGGTATTCCTTGCCCCTGGGGGACCATTTGTCCCAGGCCACCAAAGAGAAGATCTGGCGTGGGGAGTATGTGGACATCTTCTCCCTTCTTAACAGAGAGCCCACCAAAGAGGAGAGGGAGGGGCAGGATGAGAAGGATAATGAACAGGCACGTCGTCATAAGCCGCCACGTACGTGGGCCAATTGGTTGCCGGCGTACCTTATATACATGGCGGTCTACCTCAGGGCCCGGCCGGATTTGGCAATTCCGATGGTCCAGTATTTGGACAACATTTACCGGGCGATGGTCAACTTCTCGGGCCCGTCATGGTTGGCTTACGACGAGGAATTCCGTATGCGGATTCCCCTGCACCCTGAGATGAGGTGGGATGAGCCCTGCCAGAAGCTGTGGCTTCTGTACATGACTCCCACGCGCCTTGCGCCTGGGGACAGATACCATTGTGGACATGCGGTCCAGCGAGCGGCCCCAGCACAGACACCCCGCCAGGTGGCGGGGCAGGGGGTTCCAGCCCGCCTGCTGTGCTGGACTTTCTCGTCCAATGGTTCCTGCAGTAGGAAGAATTGCCGGTACAGGCATGAGTGTCCCTCTTGTGCTGGCCCCCATGCGGCCTCCGCCTGCCCCAGGCCTGGAGGGGTGCGGGGCAAAGGTAGGGGCGGACAAGGGGCTGGCAAGACTGCCGCAGAGGGAGCTGGTCCACCGAAAGGCCCCCTCCCCAATTAATGTGGACATGCTGGAGCGTTGGCTCGCATCGTACCCGAGGGGGCCAGATGCGGTTTACCTGCTTCAAGGTTTTCGACTGGGGTTCCGTATTCCTTTCCAGGGTGATAGGTCCCCCCAAGATGCCCCCAACCTTTTGTCCCTTAAGGGGAGGGAGGAGGTGGCTGCCGCCAGCATTTCTAAGGAGGTTGATGCGGGCAGGGTCGCTGGCCCTTTCCCTGCACCCCCATTCCCCAACCTTAAAGTGTCACCCTTGGGCTTGGTGCCCAAGAAGTCACTGGGCGAGTTCTGCCTGATCCATCACTTGTCCTACCCAGCCGGCCAATCAGTCAATGATGCTATCCCTGATGACCTTTGCTCGGTCAGGTATACATCTTTTGACCAAGCGCTGCGCATGGTGCGCTCATGTGGCCCGGGTGCGCTGTTGGCTAAGTGCGACATTAAGTCTGCCTTTCGCCTCCTGCCGGTTCACCCGGGTGACTTTGAGTTGCTGGGTTTTAAGTTCCGGGGTGAATATTATTTCGATAAGGCCATGCCTTTTGGCTGTTCCATATCGTGCTCGGCCTTCGAGCGTTTTAGCACCTTCCTACAGTGGGCTTTTGTCCGCAGGTCAGGGTCCCGGTCTGTAGCCCATTACCTGGATGATTTTTTATTCGGGGGTGAACGGGGCTGGGACACGTGCACACGTCTCCTCAACACATTTCAGACGCTAATGGAGGAACTGGGTGTCCCTTTAGCGCCCGAAAAGACCGAGGGCCCATCTACACAGCTAGTCTTCCTGGGGGTGGAGATTGACACGGTAGCGCAGGCTTCTAGGTTACCAGGGGATAAGGTGTCAAGGATAGTGGCCCTTATCTCGGACTTGCTTGCTAAACGCAAGGCATCACTGCGGGACCTGCAGGTGTTGCATGGTCATCTCAATTTCGCTTGCAGGGTGGTCGCACTGGGCAGGGCATTTGCCCGGCACTTGTGCGACGCCATGACAGGCTTGTCCAGGCCCCACCATAGGGTCAGACTAACCCAGGGCATTAAGGCAGATATGCTTATCTGGCTCCAGTTCCTGAGGGAGTTCAATGGGGTGTCATTTTGGAGGTCTGACCTTCTGGCTTCCCCTCGTTTCCAGATACAGTCCGATGCCTCGGGGTCCAGACAGACCCTGGATGTCGTATTACACCGGTGACAGTGTGCCTGGTGGGAGATAGCCATGTGCACAGGGCAGCGCGTTACGCTGCACAGGGCAGCGTGTTACGCTGCACAGGGCAGTGCGTTATGTTGCACAGGGCAGTGCGTTACGCTGCATAGGGCAGCGCGTTACGCTGCGGCGACAGAGTGGGGACCCCGACTGGGACTGGGTGCATCCGCACGTCTCAGGTGGTATGGTAAGCGCGGCATGTTATGGCGGGAAATGTTGCCATTCCTTTTCTCGGGCCGGAGTGCTGACCCGCCTGACATCCTGATCATACACCTTGGGGGCAATGATTTAGGTCAGGTCGCCGGCCTATCGCTGAAGCATGCGATTTGCGGCGACCTCGCCTACCTGCATTACGTGTGGCCCGCCACAACCCTCGTTTGGTCAGACATGGTGCCGCGGCACGCATATAGGGGAGGGTTCGACCTCCAGGCCCTGGACCGGGCTAGACGCATGGTAAACAGGGCTGTTGCCCGGTTTATTGTCAGCAGGGGTTGGGGGCGGGTCAGTCGTCACCCCGCCATTAGTCTGCAAAATTATGGCCTGTATGCAGGGGATGGGGTCCATCTGTCGCGAGGAGGTATGGACATCCTGTTGGGTGATTGGCGAGCAGGCCTGTTGACCGAGCTGACGGTCTGGGGGGGGCGTCGAGCCTTCTTTGAAGCCCTTCCGTGTGGCAGGTAGCACTGGTAAGGTAAACATTTATGACCCACAGGTATCCGGCAGGTTCGCAATTGACTGGACAACACTAGACAGGTATTTATTTATTTATTTTATTTTTATTTGATTTGTATGCCGCCCACTCAGCATACGCCGACTCAGGGCGGCTCACAACATATCAAACAATAATACAATACAGGAAAAATACAATACACAATATAATAAAATACAGTAAACACAGTAACATCTCAGTAGTGCAATAACATCTCATACATCTCTCTCCGACCCCAACAAGTCCTCGAGGGGCCGGCGGCGTCGGCGTCCTTTTCTGTATAAGTTGGTTAAACGTTGTCCGGTCAACGACGAACCAGGCGACGGGGTGATGGCTACAGCTAGACAGCATGCATCACCCCGTGATTTTACGGATACGCGTCAGAGGGTGGGGTCATTAGTTAGATATTGACTACGGTCAACAATTTGTTTGTTGTCAACAAACAAATTGATACAAATAGATACATTGTAACAATTGCCGTTGGCAATTTTGGGTGGTACCTTACCAGTGTTACTTCGGCCTGCTTGCCTTAATAATTATAATTGGTCAATTACCAATAGAAATTTATAATTCGGACTAGGGCATGAATCAATAAATGTGGCCCAATGCCGTTATCCACTTTCATTGGTGTCTGAGTCCTTTATTGGGGGGTGCGCCTGCAATGCAAGCGCGGCGCCAAAATGGCCGCCACGCTCTTTGCGGGGCCCCCACCGGACGAAGACATCCGGGTAGTTAGGGGGCGTGGCCAGCACCCTTATATAAGGGGCGGCCACGAGGCAGCCGAGCTGCCATTTTGCGAAGCGACGGAGCGGAGAAGTTTTTCCCCTCCACCCCCTCCCTAGTTAACAGTGTGATATTTTGGTCGCTTCGGGGCCGGGTGGGAATTTTTGGCTGGGACTCACAATTGGCTCTTGGGTCCTGGTTTTTTCGCCCATCCCACACTGTTGCTATGGTTTGATATAGGGGTTGTTCTGTTGCTGCTGTTGACTTTGGTCACATGGGTGGGTAGCACTGGTAAGGTAAACATTTATGACCCACAGGTATCCGGCAGGTTCGCAATTGACTGGACAACACTAGACAGGTATAAGTTGGTTAAACGTTGTCCGGTCAACGACGAACCAGGCGACGGGGTGATGGCTACAGCTAGACAGCATGCATCACCCCGTGATTTTACGGATACGCGTCAGAGGGTGGGGTCATTAGTTAGATATTGACTACGGTCAACAATTTGTTTGTTGTCAACAAACAAATTGATACAAATAGATACATTGTAACAATTGCCGTTGGCAATTTTGGGTGGTACCTTACCAGTGTTACTTCGGCCTGCTTGCCTTAAGAATTATAATTGGTCAATTACCAATAGAAATTTATAATTTGGACTAGGGCATGAATCAATAAATGTGGCCCAATGCCGTTATCCACTTTAATTGGTGTCTGAGTCCTTTATTGGGGGGTGCGCCTGCAAAGGAGAACCTATCTTGGTCTGCAAACCAATTTCCACAAAACTGATTCTGTTTTCATCAGGTTCTGCATTGTTTTCTTTTTGGGAGAAAGTGGAGGCAATGTGGGTGTAAAACAATCACAATTACCACCACCATTATGGTCATCAAATTAATTCCACCTTCTTGCTGTCACTTCTTATTTGTTCCACACAGTGGACTTTCCACATCCTTGAAGGTCCCTCTTCCTCCTGTTTTAAACACTCACAAATCTGAGCTCATTTTAAACTACAGTAATTGCATCCTGGCCATCTTTCTACAAATACTGCCTACCTGTTTTTTCTTTTTCCTTACTGATTTGTCATTCCTTCCATTTCACATGCTTCTCTTTTTAAAATCTCAAGTCAACTGAAATGTCCTTATGTAGTCATCCCAGTTGTCTCAGATGTTTCCCACTTTTCTCTTTTCTTTGAATTGTTTCTCATTGGTTGTCAATTTTTCACCTTTAAGAAATTCCCATCCATAATGAAGTCCACTTACTTTGACCATGAACTCTCACGCAGTATTTTTAAGTTTCTTAAAATCAGCTTTCTTAATGCCCAGAATGCTTGTCATATTGATGTCAGCACTGGCTTTTCCCAATATAATAAATGGCAAGGTTCATTATATTTCCATACCATTCCCATGCTATGTTCCCATTATGTTTACCTCTTTGACCTGTTATTTCCCAATACTGATGACATCTATTTATCTATTACATTTTTATACTACCCATCTTGGATATTTCCCACACTGGGTGGTGTACAGACAAATAACATCAACACAATAAAACAAACAACAGCATAAAATAAACAGCAAAATAAAAACCTAATGGCATCTGAGGGCAAGCTGCTCAAACCTGGCCAGCTAACATATTGTCAATGGCAAGATATCCTTAAAGGCTTTCTTAAAAAGGAAAGTTTTAAGTTTTTTTAAAAAATGTATCCAGGGATGGGGGCTGGTGCATGAAGGATTGCTGGTCCTCCTTTGCTTCTTTTATATGGTAGGAACATGAATTAGTTGGCAAGGGCTTAGATTCTTGGAAGAGGTGGACTTTACATAGATATTTATAATGAGACCTATTTCAACCCATCATGAACCTTGAGTTTGGAGATGAAATGTATGGTTGTGTTGGTAGATGACTATGCTGAGAGCTGGATAGGAAGAGAGGGAGTTACTTCTGTTGGTTCTATTGGACCTGTCAATGCATTCAACATAAACCATTGTATCTTTCTGAAGCAGCTGCTTGAGATAGTCTTGGGTAGTACTGTTTCTTAGGTAACTCCAGTCTGTCTTTTAAGTTAATGTCCAGAAGGTGGCACTGAGATGCTCCTACTGAAGACTTTAACCATTGGCCAATGGTGTCATTGAAGAAACAGCTCATCCATGATATTTAACAATTAACAATGGAAGTGCTTTGAGAGTTATACTTAGAAGTGTATTGTTAGTAATACTCAGGTGATATATGGCTTATTTCTCTATCTTATCAGATCTCAATGAAATTCCTGATATCTTGGACTTGTATCAGAAAAAAGAAATGGGCTGGATATGGGGATATATCAGACAGGATTGGTCAGGATTGTGGTTGGAAGTGGAACCTGTTTTGCAAAGCTATACCATTAGGAGTACCATCATACCTATTTGTTTCTAGGTACAAATAAAAACATGTGTAATTATCTTTTAAAAATCTGAATTTATTTGGACCCAGGATATCAGAGGAATCCTCTCCCCTTCCACCAATATACTGCCAATACTGTTTGACAGGCCCTTCACCATATCCTTTCTGAAGATAAGCTGCAACAGTTTATGTGGATGTTCTCAAATAGTTACATCAAACTGTAGACTATCTTACTATGTTCCAACCATTTGGACTTATATACTGTACTATTATTTATTTTTATTTTTTGCTTATTACTTAAAACTTTCTGTTCCCGATAGAATTTTTCTTGGAACTGATATATGGTGTATAAAGTAAATGTGAAGTTCATGTAGCATTGGCTGAACCTCAGTTCATTTTTATGCAGTTGTAAAGAAATCTTGATCAATAGTAATGTAAAGCATCTGAAGAAATTGCTCTAAAACTTACAAAAGAACTTCAGGCTCAAGAAGTGGGGTGGGCAAAGGGATGAGAGAATAGTCCTTGAAGATTCTGATTTCTTTTTAGCTTTGCTTTGAGCTGACTTTTGCATGCATTGTGTTTAACATAAAAGAGAGAAAAGACTTCTTAACAGGTCTTGCAGATATGCAGGCTGTGCAATCATGAACAAGAATAAAGAAATGGGGATGATAAATAAATCATCTATAGGTTGGTACAAATAGTAAAAAAAGATGGTAGTGATGATTCATTTGCAGCTTGATAGTGCACTTGGAACTTCAGCTCTGTAACTAAAAACGTCTATCAGGTCAATTTACCTCTACCTTTACTTTACCTTTACTTTACCTTATTGTTACTTATCCCAGTCATTAATGTGTATCACATTGACCACTGAACTAGAACATATCTACTCCACAAACTAGTTTTCTGTGTTCAGTAATCTTCATATGGGGAAGCCTTATAAAGATTACTGTTTTCCTTTTAAAGTGATAATACAGCAAAGCAGAGTATTTTCACAAGTCTGGCCAGGTTATCATGGAGAGATGGAGGAAGCACTCCATTGGGCTGCTGGGCAGAGGGCCGGGGTGAACTCTGTGCTGGTGTGACTCTCTGCATGTCGACAGAGAGAGGTCTACATGCCCCTTCTGGCATGCATGCCATAGATTCACCACCACTGGAGTAAATCATACTTGCCAGTGACTCAACACTGAACGTCAGGCAGTGGTTAACTAACCTGACAACCCTGAAGACTAGTGGCCTTGACGAAGTCCACAGGGAAGAATACTGGTCCCCAAGTGGATTAAATTCCTTCAATGTTCACTGATATCATTGTCATTTGGGCCCTGAGAAGGACCATTGATTAAAATATCTCTTTGTAGTCATTTCTACTTGTGGTGCTTCTGGGTTGAAAGGATTAGCCAGTGAAAAGTCTCCATTCCCAGGGGACGCCCGATCGCTGAAGTAGCAATCTTCGGGGAGGCTCCTTTCATGCCCTTCAATGTGCACTGAGGAGCACCTTATGTTAGCAAGAGGAGATGCTGTTGAGGTGGCCCAATATTGGTCAAATGTCATTTAGTCTTTTTAATTCCTTTTTGTTTTAGATATGTTAATTTTAGCTTTGTATGTTATTATATGCTGGTGGCCTATAACACGAATAAAGAAAGAAAGGGGATTAAATCCCACTTTAATCCATCTTGTTGGAGGGCAGTAGCCTCATCAATACTAGCTTGGTGCTGAGAAGGACTGTGCGTGACAAAATGGCTCAGGACCAGAAAGTGACTCATGGAGCTTGATCAGTGGTATGGGTGTCATGCTGAGAAGCAGAAGGTAGATGAAAGGCCATGGCATTATATTCGCAGGACAGTCTTTATGGCCGATCATCATGATGATCACCAATGTTTGGAAACGGATATGGTACAAGAAGAAGAAGAAGAAGAAGAAGAAGAAGAAGAAGAAGAAGAAGAAGAAGAAGAAGAAGAAGAAGAAGAAGAAGAAGAGTCTTCTCATTCTTCATATCATGAGTCTTAAATCACTGGTACAGTCCACAGTACCAGTGATTTAAAAATATAGACTGAAATCCTGTCATATAGCTTTTTTGATATCACTGACAGGAGGTGATTTCTGGTAACTAAAAACTTCCTACTTTTGTTCTGCAGCTTTTGCATCTCCTGTGTAATCTCTTTCCCCATGTGGAAGATGTGGGAGGAACTATAAAGAAGGCAATAGTGTTTATTTACCAAAAATCTTTCCCTGATGGTAACATTACCCGGGTGTAGCAATTTTCAGTAAGTGAATATGTCCTCTTTCCTTCCTCCTTTTTCCACACAAGGAAAGGGATGAGAAGCCATGGGGCAGAAGTAAGACTTCTTAATTACTGAAAAATCATTCCTTCTTAGTGATCTCCACATCCTGTAAGTATAAATTACACAACAGGATTTCAGCCACTATCTACTAACTGGAGTAAGATAGTGAGAATGTTACAAATAAGAGAGAAAAGACTAATCAAAGTATTAATGTCCTGAACAGCATTTGTATCTTGCTTCCTGAAAGACAGCAAGTGAACCTAACCCATCCCTTTATAATACAGCTCCCTGCATAGAACTGTATTCCTATAGTACAAACAACAGAATCTGGGAAATCCGAAGTACCTGTATTGTCATTTGTACATTCCTTCCTCCCTTTGCTTCATCATTATATTGTTCTTTTCCTGGTCTTCTTGTAATAATATTTACAATTTCTGTGCACTTATGTGTCAGGATGCAAACACTGGTGCTACATTGTCTTAAACTGGTCCTTATTTACAAGCATGAGGTCAGTACTATCCATGGGGGAAGCCATTAGTTTGGGCAAAATTAGTCAATCATGTTTACAGCAGGAATCTGGCAGAGGAGATGTTGCTGGCAGTCCATTCATCAGTAGTTTCAGGAATTGTGCTAGCATGGAATAGCAGACAAGAGGTGAACTTTCACATTGTCTCCCAAAAAGCTTTGCTGGCAGCACACGCAGCCCATCTCTCCCTAGTTTCTAGTTGTTTTCAGTTAGCACGCAGATCACATTGAAATGCTAGTGGAACGCTTTCTGGTTCTCTGGGGCGCTATCTATCTACTAACTTGCCATATGCTAAATCAGGGATTCCCAACCTTTTTGCATTGTGGACCAGACCATTCCCTCCGGACAGCGGAATGGGTTGGTCACGTGTTTCCTCCCGCTGTAAATGCTGCCATAAAATGCATCTGCCGCTGTCATAAATGTGTTTACAACAGCCACGGGTGCATTTACAGCAACACTTATGGCAGGCATAGGTGCATTTATGCATGCATGGGCGCATTTTATGGCTGTCGTAAATGTGTCCTCTTCTGCTTACGGTAGCAGCTAGGGTGGCAGCGGGCCACATGAAATGGTGCCATGGGCCATAGGTTGACCACCTCTGTGCTAAATAAATAAATAAATATCTACTATCTAATATAAATTATTTCAAACACAAACTTCACAAAAGATTTCTCACTATGTACTTAAATAGCAAACAAACAATAATAGTGATATATCAAAACTGGATGCTACAATTTGTGAACCTTGAGTTTTTCCCATCAGTATCAGATTGGGAATTGCTTGAAGACTTTACAAATCTCTCTTAGAAACCAAATGAGATTAAAGTCAAAGATGTGTTCATCACTTGAAACAGGATACCTACAACATAGAGAAATTAGCTCCAAGGTGGTAATGGCCTTACCCTGCTCGAAGGTAACATGTTAGCTCAGGAGGGTTTTGCCCCCCCCCCCTCTGGCTACTGCCCTGATCTTTCCTCAATCTTGGTTCCCCAGATATTAGGCGTGGATTAAAATTCCCATATGTTGAAATTCTGTTCACATAGGTCTTGGCAATGATTAGCCAGGGCAGCTTTTCAGAAATTAAGCATTTCCTACTTCTGTCCCAAGGTACCCAGTGATTCTTTGTAATTTGTTTTGCTGGCAGAACCCAAGGGGGCTGCAGGATGGGAGGAGGACGTTTTTGGTTATTTATTCTAGAAATGGCAGTTTTCAGTAATTCAAGACTTCCTTTTTCCATCTCACAGCACTTATGGTTCTTGATAATAAAAGGAATTTCACAGAATCTGTAGTTGTCTCAGGCCAGAAGTAGGAAATGTTTAATGCAGGGGTGGCTAACCTATGGCCTGTGGACCTAATCCAGACTGTGCATATCATTACTCCAGCCCCATGGTGGCCACCTCTAGACCTGCCCCCCACCACTGGAAGGCGTGTTGCGTCACTTACCATGGCAGTGAGAATTGCAACAGTTTTCTGGGTTCTTGGACAGGCTCCGCTGCTTCCCAGGGTGGCGGGAGACTTTTTGGAGCATGATCACTCTGGTTTGGGATTTTCCAACACTTCTCAGCTGTGCTTCAGCAGCTATAGCACGACCATGGGTGGACTTCTGGTATCGGGTGGAGTTTACATCAGTGCCTAGGATCTCAGTGTGGAACCAGGAAGTTGGCCACGGTCATGCGTTAGCAGCTGAAGCACAGCCGAGAAACATCGGAAAAATCCCAAACTGGAGCGATCATGCTCCAAAAAGTCTCCCGCCACCCTGGGAAGCAGTGGAGCTTGTCTAAGAACCCGCTAAAATGGCACGATTCCTGCTACTACCACCATTGATGATGCCAAAGATGTAAGTAGTGGGCACAACCATGCTTCCGGCTCCCACAGATTTAGCGTAGTGGCGGGAACTGGCCCCTGGCAGGAAAACATTGGGAACCCCTGGTTTAATGTCTTTAAAATTGTTGTTGCTGATGACATCCATGCAACATAACTTACATAAACAGGATTTCAGCCATTATTCTGGCATTGCTGGCTGTGGATAAGAATGAGGTTACAATCTAAGAACACACGGGGACCCAAGGTTGGGGAAGGCTCCCTATGTGCTTGTACATGTTACATCATATAGCATATAAACAATTATGTGGATAGACATAGCTTGAGAAGTTATTTTTAAAAAATGATTAGTGAGTTATACTTTTGAGTCAAAATTAATGTTACTATTAATCTTCAGTGTTAAAATCAATTTCACTTTTGTATTAGTCAAAAGTAACTGAAAATACAGATCCCAGAAATAACATATTAATGAAATTATTTTTTTCTTCCAGCTGGGAAATCCCAAACATCATAAATAAATAGTTATAAAAAGATCATTGTAAAAGTAGCAGGTCAATGCAGGTCATTAAACATTACTAATTGTTGGTATGCTCTCTGTAGAAGCAATTAGGGAAAGCAGAGTGAATTAATATTGTCAAATCATAGTTCCCTTGATGTAGGGCTATTTCACAACTATTTGAGATCATATCAGCTCAGCTCCCCACGCCACTTTGAGTCACAGATTAATTTTGCTTCAAATTAATTCAAATGCTAAAAGCATTTTCCAAACTTCAAACAGTGTTATGAAAGTAAATTATCCACAAGAGAATGAAAACAGTAATTTCTACTTGTGGCAACTGTCCGATGGAGAGGGTTCACATTTTGGGAAGCTTGTTTCTGTGACCTGCAGTATTGGTACGCAGATATCTGCGAGCGACTTCAACTGTTTTGGCAATAGTGACTCTGTCTACTTCCTGAAAGTAGATGATGAGCTATTTTTTTATGCAGCAGTGTCCCCCAGGTTTGTGACCATTGTCTTTAGGACTGATCAGAATACTATGATTTTGCACACCAGTGTAAGTGCAACAGGGTAAATCATGGTATCAAAGTGTAATTAGTTAAAGAGTCACCACTTGCATTTCTTGTTGCATGCTAGTGACATGATTTGATGTGTGATGAGGAAAATAGATGGTAACTCCTTAACTGTCAGCAATTCACCATTCTGATTTATACCATTACACTTAACATAGTTGGAATTATGGTCAAAATCTACTTCAGAAAATTACTGGTTCTAAAGTTACTCTATACTGAAGGAGTGAGAGTGTTTCCTTTTTTATGGGGAAAGTGTTCAAGTACATATGTCCTCTACAGAGGGCATAATGAGCTCTAATGACCCAAATTGTCATTAAGATTACTTTTACATTGAATAACATTACATTTTTATAGCATTGTAGCTGAAAAAGGAACATTAAAAAGCTAAAAATGTTTAAACTTAAAAGTTTAAAGTTAATGCATTATTGACAAGTTCCAGCAACAATTCTCTGAATATCCTAGCAACCATGGCTGTTGGTCATATTGATTAGAATATACTGGAAGTCACCTCTCCCATTTCTGAGAGTTTTGTGCAGGATTTCAGCCATATATAAGGAACAAGTATGAGTTGGCTGGATAGCCCAGTGAATTAGGTATCTGGGTGTGGAGTCAGAGGTTGGGAGCTTGATTCCCCATTGTGCCTCCAGGGAGAAAAGTCAGCTTGTGTAGATATGGGCAAGCTATTAAACAAATAAAATGAGGCCTTAGAGAAGATAGATAAAATGAGTAAAATTGTATGGGAGAACTCAGAAGAGAAAGAGAGAATGACAGAGAGTAGACTTTGGAACCAATCACAGTGCATGCAAACTGAATTAAATTACAAGTAAAACAACTGAAGTTTCCTCTAGAAATTGGTCTGATCTATGTAGTCTCACCTCACACTTCAAGAGTGGTGGTTCTGATTTTCAATGAAGATTTAGTTTATTTGTTCCCTTATACAGGTAGCTTTCATTTATAGATGGGGAAAATAGACCACACAATCAGCTTCTTTAAAGGTTATATGTAAAGTCACCTTCGCTGCTGGGGAGACTGTAAACAATGACAAGAATAGGGAAAGAGCCATCTTCCCTAAGATAATAAGCAGATATGTCTAGGGAGGACTGGGGAAAAATATCTAGCTAGGCTTGCTTTAAGTGGAAGTCAACACATAAAGGCTAGACACGCACTGCAAAACAGAAGTCTATTGAAGGTATAATTAATCTCTGTCATGTATCAATGGAGTTGGCCTTTCTTTGAATTGCAATCTCATTAATGAGATTACTGCTGCTGAAGTTCTTCAGAATATTCAAAAGGAATCTATAGAGTTTCCTGCACTAGAAGGCTATTTTGCACATTTTAATATATGTTTGAAATACCAGCATTGATCCTTCGTTCATCAGATTACAAAAACAAACAAGATAAACAATTAAAGAACATGGACCCTTGGGATTTTTATAAGGAAAGTGAGGCATGACAAATACCTTGTGATAAAATGTGTGTGTGTGTGTGTGTGTGTGTGTGTGTGTGTGTGTGTGTGTGTGTGTAACAATTTTTCAAAAATCAACTTGATATTTTTCAAAAGCCCTGTAGCTGATTTTCTTCCCTCCCTTCCCCCTTCCTGTCTGGAGTTTTTTCAGCCCCATCTGTTTATTTTCTCTTCAGCAATCATGGTAAAGCAGATAGCCTGGCTATAAAGATCTGTGAACAGGTGGAACTGGGAGATAATTTGCAAGGCACAATGTTATTATGTTCAGAAAATATAGCATCTCTGATCTGATAGTTTGATGGTAACCTAATTTTTCTGGCTTTATTTATGCATGGGTGTACTTATTTTTACAGTTATATTTTTGGTGTCAGAGAAAATGCACATTAGTGGACAAATATATATGAAGGTAGCCTAAACAGACCAAATGTCAAAGAAAATTATTTTCAGCATTTAACAGTTTTTGCTCAGTTTACGGAAATATTATAGTCATTGAGTATAATATATAGTGTCCAGAATGGAGTAGCAATCTATCTTTTAAGCTGATTTGGTATGCAACTGTTTCTTGCTGCCAAGAGACAGACTTGAGCTCTCTAATTTACATTCTGTGAGCATGATTTCCCTGTAACTATATACAGATGCAGTATCTAAATGCACAAAAATTAAACACAGGTCCTTGAAATCATTTATACTCCATTTTCTGAACTCGGGTTTAGGTCTGGCTTCTATATGTAGCTCTCATTTTTACTTCTGCAACAGAATAGGACTCAGGTGGAATTTTATTACCAAGCTCTTGGATGAAAAGTATGTCCTTACTGACCTTTTAAATACACATTAAGATTACTAAATAAATAAGGGCTGAGTTATGAAAAGTATCCTGTTGCATAAATCCATCAACACCAGCAGATTGCTGCAAATCCAAAGCCAAAATCCTGTTGCACAATGTAAGTGAACGTATTATGTTTCAGTCTGTTCTACACTAGTTCCTGCTGTGATATGCTGGTTTGGTACTTGCATGTATCCCCTACCTCGAGAATCACAGCAAGGACTCTTTATTGGTTGACAAGGAACAGTCCAAAATGTACAACTGCTTGCTTCTAAAACCTATGACTTTGGAACAAGATTTTGTCAAACCATTTTCCCCAATTTTGAAGTGCATACAATTTCATATCACGGCACACAGGTCTCTCACAAACTGCACTGCTGAAAATAAGAACCTTGTGAAGTGTGAGAGCTTGAGTGGTCTAACTAGGCAGTGTTGCCCATCTCTTTTCAATGATGTTAGGCCTGGACTTAAACTCATCAAAGCATCCTCTGGGTTATGTGATATGCAAATGGCTAAAAACCACATGCAAGTTGTCACAGAGATGTCTACCAATGCATGGACTCCTCACTGAATAACGACTTCAAGATATCCAAGATTCAAAAAGAAAACTTTTTAATTAGCAGTAACTAATAATTGGTTAGACATGACTCCATTATGTTATTTTAAATCGGTAGCTAGTAGAGTGTTGAATTATGTGATAGTTGCAGTGGCATTTTTTCATCATCTACCATAAATTGTAAATTAGTTTGCTCTTTTTGGGGGGGGGGGTGATTGGTATGCTGGATGCAACCATGTTCTCTCTTTGCAAGTCTGATTGCAACACTGCCTGATGCACTCTATGTATATAAACCTGCGGCCTGACTACTATGCTATATGTGTCTGAGGAAGTGGACTGTATTCCACAAAAACTCACAGTGAAATAAATCCATCTGTTTTTCATTTGCTTCTTATTTTCATTTTGCTATATGCACTGAAAGAGAGCTTACTTTACTTAAATCAATAGTAAAAGATACCAAGATCTTCTTTGCATGTTCTGAGTGCAACACTCCATTGTGAAAGGATGGATACCTTTCTTCCCAGTAAGGATGAAAGCTAGGTAGACCAATATAATATGGTTAATGAGGTGCATGTAGATGAACAGATTGCAGGAGAGAGGCTCCTTGTACTAGGCGATTCAATAATTAGAAATACAGAGAAATGGATTTGTGATGCACATGATAACCGTATGGTGACTTGCCTGCCAGGTGCAAAAGTTGCAGACATCACAAGAAATCTAGATAGATTGTTAGAGAGAACTGGGAACGAGCCAGTTGTCATGGTACACGTTGGTACCAATGATGTTGGGAAGGCCAAGTGGTCTGTCCTGGAAGCCAAATTCAGGTTGTTAGGAAGAAGATTGAAGTCCCGGACTTCCAAGGTAGCATTTTCAGAAGTGCTGCCTGTCCCTCGTGCAGGACCTACCAGGCAGGCAGAGCTCAGAAGCCTCAATGCGTGGATGAGGCGGTGGTGTCGAGAGGAGGGTTTCAGATTTGTCAGGAACTGGAGAACATTTTGGGACAAGCCAAATCTGTTCAGGAGGGATGGGTTGCATTTGAACCATGATGGGACCAGATTGCTGGCACTCAACATCAAAAAGGCTGCAGAGCAGCTTTTAAACTGATAACTGGGGGAAAGCCGACAGGAGCTGGGCAGCATCCGGTTTGGGAAAGTGTGTATTTGAGTAGTGAGGAGGATGCAAAAATTACTGAGCAGAGCGAGGAGCTAGTCACTAGCATTCTAGCAGAAGGATGCAAGAGGCAGTCTAACAATGCAACTGGACACAAAAGACTGTGTCAGAAAAGCATATATAAATGCTTGTATACAAATGCCAGAAGCCTCCAGAACAAAATAGGGGAGCTGGAATACTTAGCAATAGATAAGAATATTGATATTATTGGTATCACTGAAACCTGGTGGACGGATGATAACCAATGGGATACAGTTATCCCAGGCTACAAACTGTACAGGAAGGATAGGAAGGGGCAAATGGGAGGTGGTGTGGCCTTGTATGTCAAAGAAGTGATAAAATCGTATGAGTTGGAATATCTAGGTGATTTGGAGTCACCATTAGAAGCTCTGTGGGTAAGAGTACCAGGCCACAAGGATGGTCTAACAGTAGGCATATACTATCGGCCTCTGACCCAAACTCTTGAGGGAGACTGGCAGTTGGAGAATGTTGTAAAGGAGGCATCCAAGAAGGGAAGCCTGGTTATAATGGGGGACTTCAATTACCCTCACATAGACTGGGTGAACTGTTGTTCAGCACATGATAAAGAGATAAAGTTCCTAGATATGCTAAATGATTGTTCCCTGGGACAGATGGTTGAAGACCCAACTAGAGGTACAAGAATCCTTGTTAATGTGACTGATCCAATAGGGAACAGTGACCACAACTCAATTATGTTTAACTTGATCATAGACCGCAAGTCACTGATAAAATCTAACACAGAGACCTTAAATTTTCAAAAAGGAAATTTCCCAAAGTTGAGGAAACTAGTAAAAAAGAAGCTGAAAGGGAAAATTGAGAGAGTCCAAACACTCCAAGAGGCATGGAGGCTGTTTACAAAAACAATAACAGAGGCTCAATTGGAATGCATACCCAAAAGGAAAAAGGGCACTGCCAGGTCCAAGAGGACTCCAATGTGGCTTACAGGAGCTGTTCGGGAAGTGATCAAGAGCAAGAAAAGCTCATTTAGAAGATGGAAGGCTTGTCCGAATGAGGACAACAGGCAGAAACATAAATTGGGGTCTGGATGGGGGCTAACGGGCTACAACTGAATCCCAGCAAGACTGAGTGGCTATGGATAAGGGGTCCTGCGTTAACCCGGGAGCTACCATCTTTGGTTCTGGATGGGGCTATTTTGCCCCAGACAGACCCGGTGCGCAACTTGGGGGTCCTCCTGGATTCGCGGCTACTGCTAGAAGAACAGGTGGCGGCTGTGACCAGGAGGGCTTTCGCCCAACTTCGGGTGATTCGCCAGTTGCGCCCACTCCTGGACCGGGACTCCTTGCTCATGGTCACTCACGCTCTGGTCACCTCCAGACTAGATTATTGCAATGCGCTCTACATGGGGCTGCCCTTGACGACCATTCGGAGGCTACAGCTGGTCCAGAATGCAGCAGCCAGGGTGGTGATGGGGTGTGGGCGTTATGCCCATGCTTTGCCACTGCTCCGGGAGCTGCACTGGTTGCCAGTTTGTCTCCGGGTGCAATTCAAGGTGCTGGTTTTGACCTTTAAAGCCCTATATGGTAGGGGGCCGGGTTACCTAAGAGACCGCATCGCCCTGAGGACGTCTGTCCGTCCAACCAGAGCGGACCGGAGGGGCTCTCTAATTGTTCCATCAGCCAGAGGGGCTCGCCTCTCTGGCACAAGGAGGAGAGCCTTCTCCGTGTCTGCGCCGGCCCTCTGGAACCTCCTGCCAACAGAGCTACGTCTCCGGACGGAATTGCTGCCTTTCAGAAAAGAACTTAAAACCTGGCTGGCGGGTCAAGTGTGGGGTGCAGGTGGAAGGGTAACCTCCATTGGGTGGTTGGTGTAGAAGAACTCTTCCCCATGGTGCCTTTGGATCCTGCAGCCCTTGTTTTTAGGGGGTGGGTAGTTTTAACTGTTTTTAACATGTGTTTTTAATTTTTATTGTGAACCGCCCTGAGTTGGCTTTGGCCGAGTGAGCGGTATATAAATGTGACAATTAAATTAAATTAATTAAATTCTGGCAGAACAAATGCAAGGCAACAATCAGGAAAGCAAAGCAAGACTTTGAGGAGCGTATAGCTAAAAATACTCAGAGAAATAACAAAGACTTCTTTAAGTACATTAGAAGTAAGAACCCAACTAGGAAGGCCATTGGACCATTAGATGACAATGGAAGGCAAGGGGTTATTAAAGAGGAAACAGAGATTGCAGAGAGACTCAATGAATTCTTTGCTTCAGTATTCACTGAAGAAGACAGAGGCCACATGCCCAAAACAGAGCCTATCTTCGTAGGGAGGGAAACCGAAGAATTAAGCCAGATAGAAATAACCAGGGAGGAGGTCCTTGCATGTCTTATTAAGCTAAACACTAACAAATCACCAGGACAAGATGGCATCCATCCACGAGTTCTCAGGGAACTTAAAGATGAAATTGCTGATCTCCTAGCCAAAATATATAATCTTTCCCTCAAATCAGGCTTTGTGCCTGATGACTGGAAGGTAGCGAATGTAACACCAATTTTCAAAAAAAGGATCCAGGGGTGATCCAGGAAATTACCGACCTGTCAGTTTGACATGTGTCCCAGGTAAAGTGATGGAAACCATCCTAAAAGATAGAATTAATAGGCACATAGAAGAGAAGGCGCTGCTAAAGGAGAGCCAACATGGCTTTTGCAAGGGCAAATCATGCCTCACTAATCTGTTGGAATTTTTTGAGAGTGTCAACAAGCATGTGGATAAGGGGGATCCAGTTGACATTGTTTATCTGGACTTTCAGAAGGCTTTTGACAAGGTCCCACACCAAAGGCTCTTGAATAAACTTACCAGTCATGGAATAAAGGGACAGGTCTTGTCCTGGATCAGCAACTGGCTAAGGGACAGGAAACAGAGGGTAGCACTAAATGGACACTTCTCCAAGTGGAGGGAAGTAAAGAGTGGGGTCCCCCAAGGTTCAGTACTGGGACCCCTGCTTTTCAACCTCTTCATAAATGATCTAGAGGTAGGAGTAAAAAGCAAGGTAGCCAAATTTGCTGACGACACTAAATTATACAGGGTAGTGAAAACTGTGAGAGATTGTGAGGAGCTCCAGGGGGATCTCTTGACACTGGGGGAGTGGGCAAAACAGTGGCAAATGAGTTTCAACATTAGTAAGTGCAGAGTGATGCATGTTGGGGCAAAGAACCCCAATTACATTTATAAACTGATGGGGTCTGAACTCTCTGCGACAAACCAGAAAAGGGACCTTGGTGTCCTGGTGGACAACTCAATGAAGGTGTCAACCCAGTGTGCCTCAGCAGTGAAAAAAGCAAACTCAATGCTAGGGATCATTAGGAAGGGTATAGAAAATAAGTCAGCAAGTGTCATTTTGCCTCTTTATAAATCTATGGTGAGGCCCCATCTGGAATACTGCGTACAGTTCTGGTCGCCATACCTCCAGAAGGATATTATGGAGCTGGAAAAAGTGCAGAGGAGGGCAACCAGAATGATTAGGGGACTGGAACACCTTCCTTACCATCTGAGGCTGCAACGGTTGGGCCTCTTCACTCTTGAACGACGACGTCTAAGAGGTGACCTGATTGAAGTTTATAAAATCATGCATGGTGTGGACAAAGTAGATAAGGAAAAACTGTTTTCCCTATCACATAACACTAGAACTAGGGGACACTCCATGAAACATTTGGGTACTAGTTCTCAAACAAATAAGAGAAAGTACTTTTTCACCCAGAGGATTACTGGCCTATGGAACTCCCTGCCAGAAGAAGTGGTGACAGCTGTCAGTCTTGACAGCTTTAAGAAAGGATTAGACAAGTTCATGGAGGACAAGAGTATCAATGGCTATAATTATGGATACTTAAGGACAACCTCCGGGTTGGAGAGATAGGCAGGATATCTCTCAATATCATTTCCAGGGAATCCTAAGCAGGTGAAGGCATCTGCTTGGGAATACCCTGAAAGAAATGGTGAGCCACTGTGTGAGACAGAATGCTGGACTGGATGGGCTGTGGCCTGTTCCAGCAAGGCTGTTCTTATGTTCTTATGTTCAATGTAAGCATCTGGAACAAAAGCCAAGAGGTAGATTTGACATTGTGAGCAGAATGGGTGGGGAATGACATTTTTAGTTAATTACTAGCATAGTTTGCCCAGCGATGCCGGGCTGTTATAAACTGTGATCAGCTTTTTGGTTAGTTTGTTTTTTTGTGTATTAAAAAAAGAACAAAGGATGATATATTTTTTCAAATTGTTTTATTTAACCAAATAATGTTTTAGTTTGTGGTTTTTTTTAATAGTTGTACCATAGGTAATATTTAAAAAAATGTGAAAGTACATGTTTTTTACATTCAATGTTTCTAAACTGTGTTTAGATGTTTTGGGTTTTTATTTTAGTTAAAACTCAACACAGGATGTTATATTTTATTTTATTTTGACATATGTTTGTGATTTGTGTAAAATTGTGATTTATTGTTATATTTTTGACTTGTTTTTACTCTCATGGCCTCTAGGTGGGGCTGTTGTGTCTTTTTGAGTTGTTTTTGCTATTCTGCCCTGCAGGTAGGGCTGCTATTCATTCTGTTTTAGTTTCACTGTTTTTTCTCTCCTGGCCTCTGGGTGGGGCTTCTTCCGGTAAGTAGTCCCTTTGTTTCTTCATTTCTGTTCCGGTCGTCGTGGAGGGAGGACGTGCTGGTGAGTTGTCTGTTTTTTCTTCTTCTGGGGTCTTTTGTTTTTGTGGTGGTGGGCTGGGAGGTGTTTCTGTTTGTTCTTTTTTGTTTTGGTTGAGTTTTAGGTTTGTTTAATTGGTTTGATTATTTCTGATTTTGTTTAATTTTTCTTATTTCATTGTTGTTTATTTGTGTAATTAGTTGTTGTTTGTTTTTATGGGTTTTTTGTGCTGTGGTTTTGTGACACTGTGGATGTTTTTGTTTGTGTATTTTGTAGTTTATTTTTTGTTTATTAATGTTTTTTTAATTATTGATTTATTTTTGTTTTATTATTTTTTAATAATTTTGGTGTTTGTTTTTGGTGGTTACTTTAGCTTGAAGAATGGGCTGCCTGTGGGTTTCTCTTTTCCCCATTGCTGCTTTGAATTTTGGTTTAGATGCAGCAATAGGCGAAAGAAGGAGGAGGCAGTCAGCCCATTCTTTTCCTGGGGAGGAGGAGGAAGCAGAGAAGAGCTTTCTCTGCCTAATGATGGTTCTCTCCTCTCTGTCTCCTTTTTTTTCTGGCTTACCTAACTGGAGATCAGCAGGCAGCGATCCGTAAGGGGTCGGGCTCTTCCTTGCGGATTGTTGGCTGCTGCTTTTTTATTTGGAAGTACAAAGACATCAGCCAGTCATCCGCCAGGGAGGGTTGCTTACCCTGATGAACTGCTGCCTGTTTTTGTTTTTCCACCACGGCTCAACTTTACTTGTGGCCGGTGGTGGTCTCGCTGTGTCTTCGGCGGGGTAGCGTGGAGGAGAGGGAGTCCCTCTTCTCCCCATTGCTCTGGGAAAGAAGGACGGCGGGTGTTTCACAGTGGAGTTTTGTGGCTTTTTGTTTTGCATGGCTGTGAGGCGCTGAGTCTGCCTCCTGGGGACTTGCGCTCCCATTGCTTTTTGTAAGTTTATTTTTCATGTGCCAGCTCATGGCGCGCAGGATGCTGGGACTTGTAGTTTTGCGTTTGTGGTTTGCTTTTGTGCAGCGGTTCTTTTTTCTGCGGCTCGATTTCAATTGGCCATGCTGCATTTCCCAATGTTCTTTTTGCTCACGCTTCTCAGCCTGATAGGCTGTAGCATGGTGCAAAGACTGTTGGGATTGAAGTTGTTTCCCTTTGTTCATGTTTGTGGGGCTCTTGCCCCACTGGCACATTTCTCAACCCTACAGTTACCCCCATATCGGGTTCGGGCGAGTGCAGGAGGCTTGGTACTGGATAGTGTGGACGGGTGCAGGAGCCTTTGTCACATTCCAATGGTTAATGCTTGGATTTATAGGTATAAGTAAAGGTAAAGGTTTCCCTTGCTCGAAAGCCAGTCGTATCCGACTCTAGGGTGCAGTGCTCAAGAGCTAGCGCCATCTGCTTCTGCAGACATTTCATGTGGCAGGCATGACTAGACACCGGAGTGCACGGAACGCTGTTACCTTCCCACCGCAGTGGTCCCTATTTATCTACTTGCAATTTCTTGCTTTCGAACTGCTAGGTTGGCAGGAATATAGGTATAGACTTTATAGGTATAGACTAGCATATTTTGCCCGGTGGTGCCGGGCTTTGTAAAATTGTGTTGGATAGTAAAGGTTTTTTTTTCTTGAACCAATGGTGCTGAGATATTTTAAATGGTGTTGAAAGGTTTTATGATTTTGTGGCTTCAAGGCGCTGCGTCCGCCTGCGGCGGACTTGCGCTCCCAGTGTGTGTATGTGTTGTTGTTTTTTGCGTGCCGGCTTCCTCAGTGCCGGGCTCTTTAAATTGGTTTTGGAAGGTTTTTGTTTTATGTTTATGCAAATTGTATTTTATTTTAATGTTAATTAAAAAAATTTACTTTAAAATTTAATTTTGTTTTTTTAAATCTTTATTTTTATGAATTTTTAATTTTTGTTTTTGGTTTTTTTTTTGAGTGAAAAGTGATTTCTGGTTTTTTTGGTATTTTTTGTGATTAGTGTGAATATTTTTTGATAACTTATTTGATTAATTTGGGAATTAATCTTATAAGTTTCAATATTTTTGAATGTTTTTTCTCTTGTGGCCTCTGGGTGAGGGTGGTGAGCTTTTCTTCCTCTCTATAATTTTTCTCTTCTGTCCTCTGGGTGTCGCTTCCGGTAAGTATTTTCATTATTTTCTCATTTGAGTTCCGGCCATCATGGAGTGAAGTTGTCTCCATGTAAGCTCTCTGTTTTTTTTTTTTGCGGGGGGTTGTGTTGGCTTTTTTTTGGGAGGTGTCTTTGTGATGTTTTTGTTGTTACTTTTTGAATGTTTTTGTGTTCCTTTTTAACTGTTTATGTGGCTGTTTTTGAATGTTTTTTTGTGTACTTTTTTTTTGGGGGGGTCTTTTTTCTTCACGGGCCAGGCTGGATCCCTGGCCCGTTGAAAGAAAAGGGTGGGTGGGTGGTCTTTTTTTGGGGGGGGTCGTGGGCCAGGCTCGATCCCTGGCCCGTGGGCAGAAAAGGGCGGGGGTGGTCTTTTTTGGGGCGGATTCCTGGGCCAGGCTCGATACCTGGCCCGTGGGAAGAAAAGGGCGGGGGTGGTCTTTTTTGGGGTGGTGGTGGTTCGCAGGCCAGGCTTGCTCCCTGGCCTGTGGGCAGAAAAGGGCGGGGGTGTCTTTTTTTCATGGGCCAGGCTTGATGGCTGGCCCGTCGACATTAAGGGCAGGGGGGGCGGGTTTTTTCTTTTTTTCGCGCGCCGGCTGTCCCGTCGAAAGGAAGGGCAGCGGCGGCAGGGGGGCCTTTTTTTCCCATGGGCCATGCTGGCTGGCCTGTGGGAAGGAAGGGCAGCGGCGGTGGGTTTTTTTACTTTTATTTTTCGTGCGCTAGCTGCCTCAGCGTTCTGCGCGCTAATGGCGCACAGGACGCTGGGGCTTGTAGTTTTGCCTGCGCGTGTTTGCTTACTGCAGCATTTTTTTCCCTGCGGCTTTTTTTTGATTGGCCGCGGCGCGTTTCCGAACGTTCCTTTTGCTGCGCCGCTCATCCTGATTGGCTCTGGTGCGGCGCAAGGAACGTTGGGAATTGAAGTTCCATTTTTTTGTTTGCGCCCAGGCGGCTCCTGCCCCCCGGCCGAAAATTTCAACCCAATAGTTACCTGCGAACCCCATTCGGGCTAGTGCACGGAGGCTCGGACGGGGCTAGTGGGGCCTGGTGCAACATCCTTTGTCACATTCCAATGGTTAATGCACCATTTTATAGGTATAGATATGGAGATGTAATAGGGAACCATGGACAGGTGTTTTGGATTGCTTAAACTGAGACTCTCCATCATTGTCTAATGTTTTAATTTGTAAATACTTTAATTCCAAACATTATTTATTTATTTATTTATTTATTTATTTGTTTGTTTATTTATTTACATACTGTATTTGCATTGCCACCTCCCTCGCAGAAGCAACTCCAGGCAGCTCACAACAGTATCAAAAGTTCAAAATACAAAACATTCCCATCATACAGAGCTAAAGAATTAAAACTTTAAAAACCATTAAAACCAGATTAAAACATCCTCCCTATAAAATTGAAAAACCCCGTTGGCTTTATATAAACCAGCCAGTGTGTGTGTGTGTGTGTGTGTGTGTGTGTGTGTGTGTGTGTGTGTGTGTGTGTGTGTGTGTGTGTGTGTGTGTGTGTGTGTGTGTGTGTGTGTGTGTGTGTGTAGGGCTACCACACCAGCAGTGTCCCATACCCGCTGTGCTAACCAGGTTTTAAGGCCCTTTCTGAAGACCGACAGCTCTGCCTGGAGGTGCAATTCAGTCAGCAAGAGGTTCCACAAGGCCTGAGTGGATACAGAGAAGATACTCCTTCTAGTGCCAGAGAGACGAGCCTCTCTGGCAGATAGAACCACTAGGGAGCCCCTCTGGTCTGATCTTGTAGGAAAGGCAGATGATATTGGGGTGACACAGTCTGTTAAATATCCTAGTCCACTACTATGAAGTGCTTTAAAGGTCATTACCAGCACCTTGAATTGCAATTCAAGGCACATCGGCAGCTAATGCAGCTCCCGCATAGCAACCACTCCCCATCACCACGTGGGCAGCCACATTTTGCACCAGGTGTAGCCTCCGAATGGTCATCAAAGACAGCCCCATTACAATTATCTAGTCTGGATGTGACTAGAGCATGAGTTACTATTAGTAAGGAATCCTGGTGCAGGGGAGGGCATAATTGGCGAATAATGTGAAGTTGTGCAAAAGCCCCCCTGGCCACAACTGCCACCTGCTCTTTGAGCAGGAGTCGTGAGTCCATGAGAACCCCCAAATTATGCACCGGGTCTGTCTGAGGCAAAATAGTACCATCCAGTACCAAAGATGGTAGCTCCCAGGAAAATGTGGGCCCCTTAACCCACAGCCACTCAGTCTTGCCAGGATTCAGTTGTAGCTGGTTGTCCCCCATTAAGACCCCTACAGGATGTCAACCGCATCACTCGGATCACCATGGGCTGAGATGTACAATTGAGTATCATCAGCACCCCGTGGGAATGGGTGATCTCACCCATCAGCTTCATGTAGATGTTAAATAGGAGAAGCGAGAACACCAAGCCCTGCAGCACCCCATATTGGAGAAGCCTAGTGCTGGATCTTTCACCTTCCAACAACACTGGCCCCTAAGAAATGAGGAAAACCAGGACCACACAATGCCCTGGATCCCCAATCCTCGGAGCTGTTCCAGAAGGATACCATGGTTGACAGTATCGAAGGCCGCTGAAAGGTCAAGGAGAGCAAGGACTGACGGATTACCTTCATCCCACTCTTGCCAGAGATCAATCATCCAACAGTGCGACCAATGCAGTCTCTGTACCATATCCGGGCCTGAAACCTGACTGAAAAGGGTCCAGATATTCCGCTTCATTCAAGACCCCCTGTTGCTGCCACACCCCTGCCTTCTCTAATACCTTTCCTAAAAGCAGGAGGTTAGATACAGGCCTAAAGTTAGCAGATACTGTTAGGTCAAGTGATAGTTTTTTCATGAGGGGGTGCACTAATGGAAACACCCCCTCCCACAAGGAAGCATTAACCACCACCCCGGCCAAACCACCTGTCACCGCCTTAGATATTTTGATCAACCTGATGGGACATGGATCTAACATGCAGGCAGTGGCATGAACAGCCTCAAGGAGCCTGTGCACTTCCTCAGGGACAACTGGATCAAACCGATCCCAGATAACATGGCAAGACTGTGATTCAATCAGCTCCAGACCCCTCCCATTCACATCGGGGTTTAACTTTGACCGAATCCGAGCAATTTTCTCTGTCAGATAATCAGCAAAATCTTCTGCTGACCCCTGCCACCTGGGTTCAGCCCCCCCTCTTACCAAGGAGGGACCTAATCACCCAGAACAGGGTCACTGAATGATTATCCATGGAGGCAATAAGGGCGGTGAAATATTGTTGTTCCGCTGCCTCTTTCACCACAAGGTAGGCCTTAACAGTGGCTCTATCAAGTGTGCAGTCTGAAACACTTTCAGTCTTCCCCCAATAGCGCTCTAGGCATCTCTTCACCCGTTTAAGTTCACTCAACTCTTCTATGAACCACAGAGATGAGTGTGGCTGGTGAGCTCTGAGAGGCTGTAGTGGCACGATCACATCCAAGGCCGCCATTGCCTCTTCATTCCAAAGGGCAACTAGGGTCTCGGCCGAATCGTGCAGCCGATCCAAAGGGGAAAAAAACCCAGTTCTCTCTGGAATCCCTCAGGATCCATCAGTCGCTGTGGGTGAGCCTTACAGTGAGGCATTGCTCCCAGAAAGTCCAGAGTCACAAGATAGTGATCTGACCATGGCACAGGTGTTATCTGTGATAAGTCAGGTGTGTGACCACTGCTCCTGGCCGGGCCCTGAATTGCCTGTGTCAGGCCCACATCTGCCATGGTAGCCATAAACTCCCAAGCCACCTCAGAGCCAGCCCCCAATGAAGGAAGATTGAAGTCCCCTAGAACCATATGTCTAGGGAGCTCCAACACCAACATTGTGACCACCTCGAGGAACCCGGCAGGGAATCTGCTATACTGCAAGGGGGAAGGTACAGGATCAAAACTCCCAATTGACAATTAAGGCCCAACCGAAGAAGCAGAGTATCACAAACCTGTTCCTGTGGAGCTGTCGCCCTTGTGACTCTCGATGACTCTCTGGCTACAATGGCTACAATGGCGACCTCCCCTACCCTTACCCCTTGGCTGATGGCAGACACTGAAATTGGCTGGGCACATATCTGACAAGAGAACACCATCCTCAGGTGTCAGCCAGGTCTTGGTAATACATGCCAGGTTGGCCTGCTCATCCAAAATCGTATCTAGAAGCAGGGTGGCCTTATTGCATATCAACCTGGCATTCACCACCAGCAGCCTAAGGGTGGGGTCACTTTGGGTCTGCTGTCCAGAAACAAGAGGGGGGCTGGAATGGGGGACAGATATGAGACATCTGTCCCGCATTCCCTGAGTGCAGCCTGCCCCTCGGTCCCCACAATATCACCTTATGCCTGTCACAACTGCAATTTGGGCCCCGGGAACCTCATGACCAACTCCAGACAGAGCGTTCTTCCTTCCTTCATGGCCTGTCCATCCCTCCCTCCCCCTCTCAGCTCCCCCAATACCCAACCCTCAGCACCCCTATCCCTTCATGGGGTTCAAGATCATCCATTAGCTGTGGTGCCCAGGGCCTCTGCCACTAGCCCCTGGTGCTGCTGGCTTGCCTCTGCCAGATGGGGGGTCCTGGAAGGGGGAGAGTTCACCCTCTCACCATGTTTCTTCCACCCTAGGACTATGGCTGATGACCAATGCCATCCCCAGCCTCCCCGCTGGGTTGGCGAGGCCATGAAGTGCAAGGGGGGCCATCCTCTCATGACAGTCCTCCCCATCCCTGAAGGTGAGGCCAACATTATCTTCGAAATTACTGGGGTGGTAGCATCGGATATATTATTATTATTATTATTATTATTATTATTATTATTATTATTATTATTATTATTATTATTATTATTATTATTATTATTATTATTATTATTATTATTATTATTATTATTATTATTATTATTATCTGTATGCCGCCCACACGACAACGTGACTCAGGGCGGCTTACATAAACAAAAAAGCATATACACATTACAACAGAATATAATATAATGGAGTAACAACAGATAAATCACAATATCATATCAAAATGCCTAATAACACATTACAAAAAAGAAAAAGAATTATTCATTTAAAAATCTCATAATAACTAAATAACAGTCCCAGCACAAAGCACACCCTGTTGGCACAACCAACTGTTGGTAGGGCCTGCAAGTCAGCAGTGGCTCCTCCTATCTCCTGGTGGGGGCTAGGGGCAGCGACGGTATCTTTGGCCGCCAACATGGCCATGGAGGCTTTTAACCACCCCAGCCATTGGTGGGGGTTGGGGGCAGCGGCAGCATCTTCAACCACCAGCGCAGCCACGACGGCTTTTATCCTTCCGGCGATTGGTGGGGGCCGGGGCAAGAGGCAACGTCTTCGGCCGCCGACATGGCAATAGGTTTGGGGCTGGGGGCAGTGTCATTGTCTATATATAACATCTATATATCATATAAACTATCATAATTGGGGGGGGGGGAAGAGCGTGCCATCCTCATGGGATTGCAAATCCCAGTTCCTAAATGTGGAGTGGTGGGCTTCTAATATATGCAAACTGCACAATACACAGAGGGGTAGTATATTCAGAAGGAAACTACAGAAACGTCCAAACTCTTCATCCTAATTTGTGTTTACTGTATTTTCACATTTCCATCTTCTTCTTCCCCTTTTTGCAAGATCAGCCTGTAATTAATATAAGAAGAACACTAAAACTTACTTTTTGTATGTGTGGGTGGGGGTGTGAAATCCTAACTCCAACGTCTCTTGGCCATAGGGTGTTTGGAGTAGGCTGGAGCGTCTTCCGTAGGCAGAAATAGCCTTATACTGACATAAATGCCTGGAGACCATCCCTTTCTACTGGCTGATCTCAAAGATGTGTCAGCCATGGTACCTGTCAGGAGATTTGTCCTCTCAGCTCAATCTGCCAGCCCAGCAAGATAGTGGAGAAGGATTGCAGTGTGAGAGAAGGCATTTTAGGCTAGTGATGGAGAATCTTTTGGCTGCTGTCCGTGTCTCAGAGGGGCAGGGTGAACTCTGTGCTGGGGGAGGGAGGAAGCACTCCCATTGGGCTGCTGGGCAGAGGGGCAAACTCTGTGCTGGGGCAATGGCACGTGTGCCTACAGAGATGGCTCTGAGTGCCACCTCTGGCACATGTGTCATAGGTTTGCCACCACTGGCTTAGGCCATATCTAAATCTTCTCCAGCCCAGGATCACTACCATTTATGCTGGCACAAATTAGGTTAAAATGAAATATTCCATCCTTCTTAATCTCAGATGGGTTTGGATTCAGCAAAGCTTCAGCTAGCCCAGTGCCAGCTCATCTACCGTTCAACCACCTTTGGCTACTTAGGTTTGCACTCGGAACCCAGAAGCATGACTCGTGTTCTCCATTCAGAAAAAAAAAATACTGGCTCAGATCTGGTTTGTTGTTCATTGCATGCAGAATTGCTTAATGTGTGCTGTTATTTAGAATTTTTATTTTTAAAATAGAAACAAATTCAGAAAGCAGTGTAAATTAAGACCCGGCTTACTCTTGTATATAATATAAATAATGTCCACGAAATTGTTAATTTCAGAACATTTTGCACAGACGCCTATTGTCAAATTAAGCAATTGCAGTCTAATTACAGAGTCACTTTCCATCCTGGATCGGTTGCACCTCATAGACAGCTGCTTATTTGAACATATATTAAGAATTCTGAGCATGTTGTTTTTTAAAACCAAATCACAGGTATCTGTCCTGTAAATCAGGAATCTGGATGAAAATATTAGCATTTTTAGGAAAGTGATTTATTCATCTTATTACTACACCCAAAACCCCACTACTATTTCACCTTGTGCAAATATCACAAAGCTTTTTTTTACTCATAAGTCAGTGGGATTTCTATATAGTGCGTAAAAAGTTGAAGACCTTAAGAGATGCATCCAACATGGTAGCTGAGGCTATAATCCAATGCTCCATAACTAGAATAAGTTCCATTGAACTTGTCTGGATTTTCTAAATCAGGGGTTTCCAATCTTTTTACGCTATGGACCTGACCATGCCCCCTGGGCAGCTGAGTGCGCCTTACCATTCCCCCCAGAAGTGGAAGCAGGCACATTTACAACAGCTGTTTACGACAGGCATGAGAACACATGGTTGACACAAACACATCCGCTTCCACTTCCAGAAAGTGGCAGTGGGCCACATTAAATGGTGCTGTAGGCCAGGTCTGGCACATGGGCTGTAGGTTGGAAACTCCTGTCCTAAGTAGACACCCATAGGTCTCGCTCTCCCCAGAGCCACCTGCGCTCCCCCTCTGAGCCACGCCTGGCTGGAGGGGTGAAAAAGCCACCATTGCTGCGGCACCGAGGACCCACGCTTTCTCCAGAGCCACACCATCACTCCGGGGATTGGAAACACCTGCACCTGCCGCCGCCGTCCCTGGGCCACACCTGGCTGGTGGGGTAAAAAAGCCACCACTGCCACACCGAGGACCCTTGCTCTCCCTGGAGCCACACCATTGCTCTGGGGATTGGAACCACCTGCGACCACCACCACTGCCGCCTCCCTCCGAGCCATGCCTGGCTGGAGGGGTGAAAAAGCCACTGCCGCACCGAGGACCCTCGCTCTCCTCGGAGCCACACGATTGTTCTGGGGATTGGAGCTGCCACACCGAGGACCCTCATTCTCCCTGGAGCCACACCATCACTCTGGGGATTAGAGCCACATGCGCTTGCCACCGCTGCCGCCCCCTCCGAGCCATGCCTGACTGGAGGGGTGAAAAAGCCGCTGCCACCACACCGAGGACCCTTGCTCTCCCCGGAGCCAGACCATTGCTCTGGGGATTGGAGCCACCTGCACCCCCGTCCCCCTTTGAGCAATGCCTGGCTGGAGGGGTGAAAAAGCCACCGCTGCACTGATGACCATCGCTCTCCCTGGACCCTCATCATCGCTCCAGGGATTGGAGCCACTTGCGACTGCTGTTGCAGTTGCAACTGAGGACGTTTTGTCTTGTGCCCTGTCCAGGCTTCGTTGTTTGATTCTTGTATCAATTTTTAATTGCATTTTTCCTGTTTGTATTTTTTAAATTATGTTTATTGCATCTTTTTTGTATATTTTGCACTGTATGTTTCATGTTTGCTTTTTGCTGCTGTCCTCTGTGTAAACCATTATGAGTCGCCTTCAGGCAGAATAAAGCAGTAAACAAATAAAAGTGGGGGGAAAATGAAATTGTGGGACACAAAGCTCACTTTCGTTTTCCCTCTGGTATGAAATCCACCATCTTATTGCTGCAAGATCTACAAACTTTTTAAATGTTAGCCACTTTCTTCACTGCAAATATTTACTGTATTTGCTGGCATATAAGACACACTCCCCGCCCCTAAAATACACTGGAAAAATGGGGTGCATCTTGTACTGTATATAGTGGCCTACAGTGGCTTATTTTGGTAATAACAGGGTGCATGTTATACTCCAATGTGTCTTTATACGCTAGCAAATATGGTACAGTATTTACCTTTAAAAAATCTTTCATAGGCCACTTTGAAGACAGTGTTCTCAGGCTGCTGGCAAATTTCATTAAACAGAGAAAGAAACAACTACAGCCACAATGTCATATGTGATCATTTCTTTCAGGTACGGGAAGTCTGCTATGTTGACTCATTTGGCAGGTTATATAGTGTGACCCAGTTTGTAAGCTAAGTGAGATCTCTGTTGCAAGTATCTTCAGAACCACTGGCAGTGTTTGGATGGTGGAATAAATTCCACTGCAAGCTTTGCACCAGAGGAGAGAGCTAGTCAGTTTGAGTACCCACCCAGCCTATATGCTACAAACAGTGGAATAAATAAATGGTTTGGATGAAGACTCTAATAGAAGTCAGAGTCAAGGAGTGATTGGTAGCTGTACAAAGCATTTGCTGACCTATTTTGGGACACATAATACTGGCTCCCAATCATGTACTGAAAATAAATTGTTGGTAGCTTCTGCATGTAAATTGGCCATTTATTGTCGTTGTTGCTGGTGTTGTTGTTTTTGCTGCGTGTTTTTATCATAATGGCTTTGTTCAAATCTTTAACGGAAGCAGGGTGCCCATTTGTAAAAGAAAATAGCTGAGAAAAATAAATAAGGGCTAGCTTTGTCCTCAACCAAAGGGAGTCAGTTTTGATGTTTTGCCCTCTCCCTCTTTGTTGTCTATTATTAATGGCTACTTCTAAAGCAGTCCAACAGTGATTATATCTGGGCTCATTTATGTTAATAACCAATGTCTGCTAAAGAGAAATTCCTCGTTACCATCCACTAAACTCAGGCAATTTAAACAAAAAATAAAATCAGCTAAACTCTTTGTTATCTACAACATGTTGCACACACCCACTATTGAAAATATTACCTGCTCCTGGAAGAAACATTGTGCCTCTCATGTCTACAGCATACCTGTCAACCCGTGGCTCTGGAAAAATGGGACCTGCGCACATCGCTTGTGCGCAGGTCGTGTTCCATGCATGCTTGGAAAGGTTTTACCCCTTCCACGCATGCGCGGAAGTGCTACGCCACTTGCACAGCCCTTACGCAAGTGATGTAGTGCTTTCACGCATGCGTGGAAGGGGTAAAAGCCTTCCACGCATGCGCGGAAAGCGTTTCCCCTGCTGCCAAATTACGGGGTTTTGGCAGTGGGGGCCGGGTTATGACGTCAATCGACATCAATTTACGGGGTAATCCCGGCCAAATCGGGAAGGTTGTGAGGTATGGTCTACAGTTCTCTTTTCTGTATTTTCTTCTTTTTTATAATGTTTATCTTTTTATATTCAATAAAAAATTATTAAAAATTTTAAAAAACCACTCCTAGTGTGCTGAGTACATCTTCCAGCTTCATTGGGTTCATTCCACAGCTTTCATTAGCAACCTCTTGTTGCAGAGGCTTAACTTATTGTGCTGTGTTTCTATTGGTCTGATGGTTGAGAATCTAGAATCATCTCACAGTCTGACCTGAAGTTACTTTCGAAGAAAAGCAGACCAATTTATGTCACTCCCATTGCTTTCTGTGAAGAATGTTTTAACATTTGATTTTGAACAAACTGTGGATGGCAGAATCAAACATTATAAATGGAATTGCATATCCAGTATTGTGACAATTCAGCAAGGCTTGATTTTGCAATCTGGTAGGTTTCTGTAATTTTCCCATCTTTCTTATTTTTTTTCTTTGGGCTGGGGTTCAGTGAGATGGAGCCCTGTTTTTACTAGAGCTCTGGAACAAGATCTTCATCCAAGGCAATATGCTTTACATTTGCTATTCTTTGCTGCTTCTCACTTCCATTTTGGAGTTAATCAAGTGGAACAGAAAGTGAAAACCATTCAATCAATTAATATATCATCGTTAGCTGCAACTCGTATCCGAGAATGCATTTTTTCCTGAAACAGGAAAAATGTCATTGGTGTGAATTTGTTTAAGGTGGATTCCAGCTTGCCATGGAGTGACCAACACACTATGATCATGGAGCCATCTCCTGCAGCACATATGAAAGGAAGAGAATGTGATTTTCAATTTGTCTTCTAGGACTCTAACTTTGACTGAGGTACAAGAGTTGTCTTTGGGACTTAATTTTGTTCCTACACCCTCATATAATGCTTTCTCCACCAGGATTGATTTTTTAAACTCATAAGATTGCTCAAGCTTAAGGTGTTCTTTAAGGGCTTTGAACTAGGGTCCCGAGATGAATTTAGACCTAACTCTACTTTTGTTCCACAGGTGGATTGCCTGGCTATTGAAGTATTTTGAGATTTAGTACATAAAGATATCTGTAAGACTGAGAGCATGCATAAGAGGTTTTATAGGAACATTTCATTAACGGAGAAGAAAGCACTTGATGATTTGGCCAATGATGAATAAATTACTATCAAACCAGCAGACAAAGGGGGAGGGGTGGTGATCCTTAATAAATCTGATTATGAAAAAGAAATATGGAGACAATTGGGGGATGATAATTTTTATAAAAAACTTAACGGGGATCCTATCTCGAGAGTAGCTACTATCTTAAGTGTTGTACTTTATGAGGGATTGTCCCTCAATTACATCTCGAATAAAACATTTGAGTTTTTGAATCATCCTTTTCCCATTTTTACACGTTGCCTAAGATTCATAAAATGTCTGAACATAGTCCATCTGTCACAGGCAGACCAATTGTCGCAGGGATCAGGTCCCTATTTGAAAGGAGTTCTAAGTATGTCAACTCTTTTGTCAACCCATTTACCAGGGAAACGCCCTCCTTCGTGAGGGACTCCTCTGACTTTATTAACCAACTTGAGGGCATTGTGCCTACTGGCGCAGGACTCTTGACCCTTGATGTCCAATCATTATACACGAATATCCCTTTGGAGAAAGTAAGACCTATTGTAGAAACTTCTTTGGACACCAGAAGATCACTCTTTCCCCCTACACACTTTCTGTTAGACCTCATGGATGTGGTTCTAGAGAACAATTTTTTTTGATATAAAAATGATTTTTTCTTACAAATTAAAGGGGTGGCAATGGGGTCTGCCCTGGCGCCAGCGATAGCAAATCTATATATGGTTGACTTCGAAAATACTTACATATTGAGCAGTGTAGTGAATCTTTATTATGAACATATGCTTGTATATAAAAGATTCATAGATGACCTTTTCTTTATCTTTGATAATATGGACATCATCCCTAGATTCACGAACTGGATTAACACCCTGGATATTAATTTGCATTTTTCAGGCAACTCGGATAGTAATTGCATACCGTTTCTGGACATTTCTGTGTACGTAGCTAACAATAGATTGGGCATGAGACTGTTCAGAAAACCAACTGACCGTAACTCATACTTAAATTATCGATCGTTCCATCCTGCTCACCTCAAAAGAAACATTCCATATGGCCTCTTATCTAGGGCTAAAAGGAACTCTACTCGAGATAGAGATTTTAGAAAGTCAGCAGAAATGATCAGCGGATATATTAAAGATAAGGGCTATCCTGATAGTGTTATAGAGCAACAATTCAAAAAAGTTAACATGACTCCTAGAAGCCAATTTCTAACACTCAGGAATAAAAGTAACCTTTCCCGATTTCATTGTTCCTTCGACTACTCCCCTTTAGCTATTAAAATAAAAAAGGCTATAAATAAGTTTTGGCATGTTGTGGAGGACCTACCAGGTTGTTCTCAGACTCCAGTATTTGGCTTAAAAAAAACTAAGTCTATTAGTAATTATGTTGTAAGTTCTGACACTCATTCTGGCCCTGCCCCTCCTTCTATTATTCGGGGACATTTTCGTTGCGCTGGTTGTGCTGCTTGCCGATTCGCTCTTGAAGTAAAATTGATTTTCATACCAGGTAAACGATATGAACATAAGCTATTGGGGTTCAATAACTGCAATTCTCATAATGTGATCTATGCTATAATTTTCCCTTGTGGCAAATTTTATATCGGTTTAACTGGTCACCCCCTGAAAGTTCGGACCTTGGAACACCATTCCCGCATTCGCAGCCAAGTCATGACCACTCCTCTTGTTTCCAATTTTACAGGAAAAAAACCATATAGAAGATGATATAAAATTTCTAGCTCTTGAAAAGCTTTCATCAAAAAAATATGAGAAAACTGGCATGGATAGACTTTTGATGCGCAGGGAAGCATATTATATCCATTTATTTGACTCTATTTCACCTCGTGGTTTAAACCATGACTTTGATCTCAGCTGTTTCTTGTAGTGTAATGGTAGAATAGTTCACCTGTATTGAACACAGGATAATTAGTGAGTTCACAGTTGGGGTAAGTTAGAGAGTATAAATGAGAACGGAACTGTTCCAAAATAACGTCACAGGCACACATGAATAAACCTAGAGGCTGAGACGCAATATACATGAAATGAAATAATATATTATAAATGAATTTATCTTATATAGAATTTATACACCTTGGAGGTAAGATATTGGTGTCTCTTAGATCTTTGTAGATATACATGTTGTAAATATTGTAAATATTGTATATTATTGTTCGTGTAGTAATGATGTGTTATGTTTTATTGTAGAAAACCCCGTTGAAACTTTAAGTGAAAAGCTGTACACCGGATAGCTTTGGTTTTCTATACTTGGAATAGGATATTTGAGTTGGTATTCCATACCTGATATAAAGGATTCTGAGTTTGTACTTTGAAAAAAAGTTTTCACCTGAAGTAAAGGATTTTGTGTTACTTTTGACCTTGAGTCATTTTTGCGGACGGATTTCTTGCTGCACATTGTACATATGAAATGAGACATGTAGGATTTTACACCAGGATTACAATGGACTACCACAGCCTTGAGGATATGGACAAGACGTCCCTTCACAGCCAGTCCATCTGGCATGGCCTTTTCCACCTCCATGACGATTGGAAACCAGAATTCCTCCTCTGCTCATTTTGCTGTTGGGCCCAATATGATGGTTTCCAGTGGCATTTACTCTACTGAGGGGACCATCGCCCCACCTAAAGGGGCTCTCTGTCTGCATGTATCCCCAGGGGAGCCCAGTGCAACCTCTGCAGGATTCTGGAACCTCTAACTCACAAACACCTGAAAAATGTTTTATGCCCAAAAGACAACACTCCCCACCCCCAAGAAGCATTTGCCCATTGACAGCCCTCAGGGGCTATGGCTGGCTGTTCACTCACTTACTGTTTCTAAAAAGAAAGAAAACAGACACAGAGGTCAGATTTAGTGCACAAGGTACTACTGTACTATGCAAACCAGATGTTGCAGTGTGTGTGTGTGTGTGTGGGGGGGGCTTGGGAGGCTGTCAACCCACCACTTATTTTAGTGTCCTGTTCTCAAACTTAGTTCCCCTGGTGAGATGGGTAACCTTTAAAAAAAAAATCTCATAAGGAAAAAAGGAGAGAGAATGTTTAGTCACAATCTCCTTTCTTGAAATTCGAATCTGTTGATTTGGGTCCTGCCCTCTACAGTGGCAGAAATCCAGTTAACTCCATCTTGCTATGTGACAGTCCAACAAAAATTTGAAGAGGGTTTCATCCTCAATGGGACTAGATCATCTTGTTACCATAATTGTTGTCCAGCTCTGTCTGACATTGCATTTGCAACACTTTCATTTTTTTGTTTTGTAAACATTAATAAATGAAATTAAAAAGACGAGGCAGAAAGCTTTAGGCTAAATATACCCACATCATTTAGATATTCTAGATTGTATACCATCAGGCCCACTTTTCTTTAGTCATAATTCACCTTGCCCATACCCCTGTTAAATTACAATGTCCAAAACTAGACATGGGCGAGGTCTGACTGAAATGGAACAGGGTGACACTATTGTTCCTCTTGTTCTATAGTTGACACAGAGTACATGCTCAAGAGCTGAATAGTGTGATGCATATAACCTTATGTATGTGTCACTGGTTTGGTTTCAATTCCTGCCCCTTTCCTTTTGTTTACTCATGTATCTGTAGTTTGGCATAAGGACTTTTTTTAACCCAGTTCCCTTCATGAGTCCTTTGCTAGTCAAAGCAATAACCATACTGGTATTGTACCATCATCTTCTCTCTGATTAATTAAAAATAGGTCTTGGTCTCTACTGATTATTTTTAACACTGCTTGGAAGAGAGACATATAGTTAGTTATTTATGTCCTTTATTTCATTTGAACTTCGATGAAGATGCGGTTTGGGAAGGATTCCCCCTTGTCACTTCCAGCTGACTGTGTCTTTATTTGCTTCTGAGTGTGCAATGTCTGGCAGCTGGGGGAGCACACTGCCATCCTATTGCTACCTTGTGGCAATACACCTTTGAAGAGTCACATGAATACAAAGCACTTGGGCAATACATAGCTTAATCTAAAGTCAATTTGATTCTGGGTGATCTGAGATTGCAAGTTAGGTTCAAAACGTGTGTGCGCGCACGCGTGTGCACGCACGTGCACGTATGCACGTGTGTATGTGCACGTGCATGTGTGCACATGCACGTGTGCAATGAGTGCACACACGCATGCACATGCATGTGCACGCGCGCACACATGTGTGTGCACTAACACAAGTGTGTGTGTGCACGTGCACATGTATGTGTGCATACATGCACATGCACACACATGCATGTATGTTCGCTGGGGATGTTAAGATTACTGTACTGCTGAAAGCTGAAACTTGGCATCAGGGCAGTAGGTTCGGTTTTATGGTCACAGAGGAAAGTGCAGTCTAGAAAAACAAGTCCAAGGAGTGGTGTACTATTCATAGGCTTTATATTGCTTAGCCTGCTGTGTTTTTAAATGAATTCTGACTTACAGCAACCCGTTCCAGGGTTTTCTAGGGAGAGAAAAAACAGAAGTGGTTTACCACTCACTTCTCCTGGGGCTGGGGTGCCCTGGGACTATGCAACTTTCCCAGGGTCACACTGTTTGGCTCTTCTCCCAGGAGGCACAGAGGGGAATCAAATTTCACCACTGATCTCTCCACTTAGCCCTTTTAGATGGAACATCTTCAGTAATAGCCCAAGCTGCTGTTCTGTTTCCTAGTACTGTATTTCCTTGAGTATAGGACACACACTATCATGTATTGGGAGTACAAAATGCAAGAATAACCTAATGTTTGAAACCAGCACACTACATTTATTTGTATCTTTTATTGAAATGGCTAGGGTTCAGTTAAATGCAAGATAAAGTTAGGTAACTCGTGCCATTGTGTCAGCATGCTTGCCCTGTAACAGTATGACTGCATTGACATTTTAGGTTTCAGGAATCCTGCTGGCTTCTAGAAAAGAGAATCCCCTCAACTGCTTTTCTTTCTTTTTGTCACCATTTCTCCGGGAGCTGCACTGGTTGCCAGTGTGTCTCCGGGTGCAATTCAAGGTGCTGGTTTTGACCTTTAAAGCCCTTCATGGCATTGGACAAGGCTACTTAAGAGACCGCGTCGCCACAAGGAATCTAGCCCGTCCTACTAGGGCAGACAGGAGGGGCTCACTGGTGGTCCCATCAGTGAAAGAAGTACATCTTATTGGGACCAGGAAAAGAGCCTTTTCTGTGTCTGCCCCAGCCATGTGGAACTTCTTACCACCTGAGTTGCATCTCCAGATGAAACTACTCCCCTTTAGAAAGATGCTGAAGACATGGCTCTTTCAGCAGGTTTGGAGCATGCTTGACTCTACCAGTCAAGCCTGGTTGCTGATTTAGCCTATGTGAGGGGCTGCCCCCCGGCTTGGTTATTCTGTTTTAACGGGGGTAGGGTGGGAGTGGGTTGTTTTTTTTAATGATGATTTGTTTGTGTTTTTAATGCTGGTTTTAATTAGGGTTGTTAGGTTTGTTTTAGCTATTGTTGCTGAATTGTTTTTATTGTAATTTTTATTATGTTGTTAGCCGCCCTGAGTGGTGTACCCATCAGGAGGGTGGGATATAAATTTGCAAAAATAAATAAATAAATCCAGTTTTACATTAAAATGACTCTACTGTCCCTTAAATTACTTAAAATGGGTTGGATGCAGAAATAATATATAGGTTCCTTTTAATAGGAAAGTTTCTCTTGAATAATTAGATACTCTTACATTTTAGATCAATTGGCTCATGAAATCAAATACAAGGTATTAGGTTAATGTAGGGGTAAAGACCATCCCGTTTCATTCTTAAATAACATGGTCCAGTAAATCTGCTGTACTGCATGAACAATTTCCCATTGTACACACAAATGTCAGAAGGACTAGGCAAAATCCTCTCATATGAATTCATGCCACACTAGCTAATTGATGTATCATCCAGCAGTGATAAAATTTAATATAAATGAACTTCTTCTTTCATCTCTGACTAGGTCAGATGTTAAATTGCCAAAACGAAGCCACCTTGGGGTGGGTGGGTGGGTATGGCGTCATGGCGAAGTGAGCAGTTGAATTTTCCATTACTTGGTGAATGCAAGCGCGGCGCCAAAATGGCCGCCGCGCTCTTTGCGGCCCCCCCCCACCGGACGAAGGCATCCGGGTAGTTAGGGGGCGTGGCCAGCACCCTTATATAAGGGGCGGCCATGAGGCAGCCGAGCTGCCATTTTGCGAAGCGACGGAGCGGAGAAGTTTTTCCCCTCTTACCTCCGTCGCTCTTGCCTTTCATCGGGAAGCCTCTGGCTGCTAATTTTCTTGACTTTTCCGGCTTCCCATCGTTTAGCTGCTATGCCCTCTAAGAAGAAGGCGACTGTGAATGCGGCTCGTTCTGCACGGAGGCGCCAGCCGGGTCGGAGGACCGTGGCTGCGCCTCCCCAGCAGCCTCCTTTGCCTGAGCCCACCGGGACCGGTGGGATGGGGTTAATTGCCCCTTGGCCCGAGGCGGGGTGTCCGCGTACCGGCCCAGCAGGGGCCGCGGCCCCTGGCCCACAAGCAGTGGCCACTGCCTCTGGCATGGCCCATTCTGCGGGGCCTTCTTCCATGGGTGCGCAGCTTCCTGCGGGGGGTTTCAGCCATGGGGGGTGGCTGGGTTCCGTCCCCTGGCAGGGTACCCCCCGGCCCTGCAGGGGCCGGGCCTGGGGTCGTGGCCGTATATGGGCCCCGGGGTCCAGGGACCTGGACCGGCGCCTGCAGCCAGTGGGCCGGCCGGCCCTTTGCCCCCACTTGGCTTAGGGGGCTACGTTAGTGTTGAGGCCCTTCTGGCCCGCGTTGCGGCCCTCGAGGCATCCCTCGCGAGGGTTAACCACCCGGGGGTGCCTTTTGGGGTGCAGGTTGGTCCTTTGTCTGCTGGTCAGCGGCAGGCAGCAGGACGGGTCGAGCTGCCCGAGGCGCGTGGGCCGGCTTCGGCCACTGCCTCGCAGCTCCCCACTCAACAGGCTGATGCTGGTCAGGCCCCGTCGACGAGCTCAATTGCGGTCGTGAGCTCTGACGCCCCCAGCGGGCCGGAACCCCCGGTGGGGGCGGCCCGTGGGGGTGCAGCATGTGAGTACCCACGTTGGGGGGGGCATTCCAGTGGCCGTGGCCTCGCACGGGTGGTGCGACGGTTCAGTCGCCGACGTCCCACCCGGTGACTTCACTTCTCACCCAGGGCCCTGTTTTGGGTGGTACCTCTTACTCAGTCGGGAATGTGTTAGGGGTGGCCGGGTTGGTCCAGGCTCCTTTCCAGATCCCCGTGGTTCCCACCGTGCCGGTGTCGGCATTGCCGACAGCGGGGTATTCCTTGCCCCTGGGGGACCATTTGGCCCAGGCCACCAAAGAGAAGATCTGGCGTGGGGAGTATGTCGACATCTTCTCCCTTCTTAACAGAGAGCCCACCAAAGAGGAGAGGGAGGGGCAGGATGAGAAGGATAAGGAACAGGCACGTCGTCGTAAGCCGCCACGTACGTGGGCCAATTGGTTGCCGGCGTACCTCATATACATGGCGGTCTACCTCAGGGCCCGGCCGGATTTGGCAATTCCGATGGTCCAGTATTTGGACAACATTTACCGGGCGATGGTCGACTTCCCGGGCCCGTCGTGGTTGGCTTACGACGAGGAATTCCATATGCGGATTCCCCTACACCCTGAGATGAGGTGGGACGAGCCCTGCCAGAAGCTGTGGCTTCTGTACATGACGCCCACGCGCCCTGCGCCTGGGGAAAGATACCATTGTGGACATGCGGTCCAGCGAGCGGCCCCAGCACAGACACCCCACCAGGTGGCGGGGCAGGGGGTTCCAGCCCGCCTGCTGTGATGGGCTTTCTCGTCCAATGGTTCCTGCAGTAAGAAGGATTGCCGGTACAGGCATGAGTGTCCCTCTTGCGCTGGCCCCCATGCGGCCTCCGCCTGCCCCAGGCCTGGAGGGATGCGGGGCAAAGGTAGGGGCGGACAAGGGGCTGGCAAGACTGCCGCAGAGGGAGCTGGTCCACCGAAAGGCCCCCTCCCCAATTAATGTGGACATGTTGGAGCGATGGCTCGCATTGTACCCGAAGGAGGCAGATGCGGTTTACCCGCTTCAGGGTTTTCGACTGGGGTTCCGTATTACTTTCCAGGGTGATAGGTCCCCCCAAGATGCCCCCAACCTTTTGTCCCTTAAGGGGAGGGAGGAGGTGGCTGCCGCCAGCATTTCTAAGGAGGTTGATGTGGGCAGGGTCGCTGGCCCTTTCCCTGCACGCCCGTTCCCCAACCTTAAAGTGTCACCCTTGGGCTTGGTGCCCAAGAAGTCACCGGGCGAGTTCCGCCTGATCCATCACTTGTCCTACCCAGCCGGCCGATCGGTCAATGATGCTATCCCTCATGACCTTTGCTCGGTCAGGTATAGATCTTTTGACCAAGTGCTGCGCATGGTGCGCTCATGTGGCCCGGGTGCGCTGTTGGCTAAGTGCGACATTAAGCCTGCCTTTCGCCTCCTGCCGGTTCACCCGGGTGACTTTGAGTTGCTGGGTTTTAAGTTCCGGGGTGAATATTATTTCGATAAGGCCATGCCTTTTGGCTGTTCCATATCATGCTCGGCCTTCGAGCGTTTTAGCACCTTCCTACAGTGGGCTTTTGTCCGCAGGTCTGGGTCCCGGTCTGTAACCCATTACCTGGATGATTTTTTATTCGGGGGTGAACGGGGCTGGGACACGTGCACGCGTCTCCTCAACACATTTCAGACGCTAATGGAGGAACTTGGTGTCCCTTTAGCGCCCAAAAAGACCGAGGGCCCATCTACACAGCTAGTCTTCCTGGGGGTGGAGATTGACACGGTAGCGCAGGCTTCTAGGTTACCAGGGGATAAGGTGTCAAGGATAGTGGCCCTTATCTCGGACTTGCTTGCTAAACGCAAGGCATCACTGCGGGAACTGCAGGTGCTGCATGGTCACCTCAATTTCGCTTGCAGGGTGGTCGCACTGGGCAGGGCATTTGCTCGGCGCTTGTGCGACGCCATGACAGGCTTATCCAGGCCCCACCATAGGGTGAGACTAACCCAGGGCATTAAGGCAGATATGCTTATCTGGCTCCAGTTCCTGAGGGAGTTCAATGGGGTGTTATTTTGGAGGTCTGACCTTCTGGCTTCCCCTCGTTTCCAGATACAGTCCGATGCCTCTGGGTCCCTGGGTTATGGGATGTACTTCAATGGGAAGTGGGCCTATGGTGGGTGGCCACCAGCCTGGTCAGGTACGGGTCACCTGTGTGATCTTACGTATCTGGAATTTTTTCCCATCCTGGGGGCCTTGATGCTATGGGGTGAGGAGTGGGCCAACTCGGTCGTTCATTTCTGGTGTGACAATGCGGCCGTTGTCCGCATTGTCAACTCACAGACTTCCAAATCACCCAGGGTCATGGACCTGGTGCGCCAGTTTGTATTGCGCAGCCTGCGCCTTAATGTGCTGTTCCGGGCCAGGCATGTCCCGGGGGTCAATAATGATATCGCTGACGCTTTGTCCCGCCTGCAGATCTCCCGGTTCCGCGCCTTGGCCCCGGATGCGGAGGAATTTCCCTCGCCACTCCAAGACGAGATATGGACCCTTGGCAAGGAGAGGTGAACCGGGCGATCGGCATGTCGCTAGCGCCACGCACGCGTAAGGCGTATCAACACGCATTCAATTCTTTCAGAGCATTCTGTGCCCAATTCCGGCTGCCAGATACCTGGCTGATCCCGGTGGCCCATATACTTCAATTCATGGTTGACCTGCATTCCCAGGGCCTTGCACCTCGCACCATAGCATCCAGGCTGTCAGCGCTGGCTTTTATGGACAGTACCGCTGACTTCCGTGTGAGGCATGTTTTGGAGGGGTGGGTGTGGGAGCATGGGCGTAGCCCGGATGACCGCCACCCAATTTCCCCAGGGGTTCTTACCCAACTGGCACGGGGCTGGCAGGACCTATGTTTTGATAGGTATGAGGCAGCCCTGTTTCATGCGGCTACAACGGTGGCCTTTTTTGGAGCGCTCCGCATCAGCGAGCTTGTGATGCTGTCTAAGGCGGATGCTAGTCGTAGGGCACTGGAACTCGAAGATGTCTATGTGGCCAAAGACTGGGCTCAGTTGAGGATACGCTCCTCTAAGACGGATCAGCATGGCTTAAGCAGTGGAGTAAGACTGCTACGGTGTTCTTTGGCAGACATCTGTCCGGTTGGTGCCCTACAGGAGTTCCTTGCACTGCGTGGCACGCACCATGGCCCGTTTTTCTGTCACCAAGATGGGACTCCCCTTACTAAATTTCAATTTTGGAAGGTGACCGGCAAAGCGCTGGCCGGTGTTGGCCTCCCAGGGGCCCGTTATGGCACCCATTCATTCAGAATAGGGGCGGCTTCCACGGCGGCTGCTTTTGGGTACTCTGGGGCTGAGATACGCCGTATGGGGAGGTGGGGATCGCAATGTTTTCAATTTTATGTCCGCCCTCTTTCACCGTGAGTACCAGTCGAGTCACCGCACCTTTTCTCTTCCCTCATTTTTTCCTTGACAGACCCTGGGTGTCGTATTACGCCGGTGACAGTATGGCTGGTGGGCCATAGCTACATGCACAGGGCAGCGCGTTACGCTGCGGCGACAGAGTGGGAACCCGACTGGGACTGGGTGCATACGCGAGTCTCACATGGTATGGTAAGCCCGGGATGTTGTGGCGGGAGCTGTTGCCATTCCTTTTCTCGGGCCGAAATGCTGACCCGCCTGACATCCTGATCATACACCTTGGGGGCAATGATTTAGGTCAGGTCACTGGCCTATCGCTGAAGCATGCGATTTGCGGCGACCTCGCCTACCTGCATTACGTGTGGCCCGCCACAACCCTCGTTTGGTCAGACATGGTACCGCGGCACGCGTATAGGGGAGGGTTCGACCTCCAGGCCCTTGACCGTGCTAGACGCATGGTAAACAGGGCTGTTGCCCGGTTCATTGTCAGCAGGGGTTGGGGGCGGGTCAGTCGTCACCCCGCCATTAGTCTGCAAAATTATGGCCTGTACGCAGGGGATGGGGCCCATCTGTCGCGAGGAGGTATGGACCTCCTGTTGGGTGATTGGCGAGCAGGCCTGTTGACCGAGCTGACGGTCTGGGGGGGGCGTCAAGCCTTCTTTGAAGCCCCTCCATGTGGCGGGTAGCACTGGTAAGGTAAATATTTATGACCCACAGGTATCCGGCAGGTTCGCAATTGACTGGACAACACTAGACAGGTATAAGTTGGTTAAACATTGTCCGGTCAACGACGAACCAGGCGACGGGGTGATGGCTACAGCTAGACAGCATGCATCACCCCGTGATTTTACGGATACGCGTCAGAGGGTGGGGTCATTAGTTAGATATTGACTACGGTCAACAATTTGTTTGTTGTCAACAAACAAATTGATACAAATAGATACATTGTAACAATTGCCGTTGGCAATTTTGGGTGGTACCTTACCAGTGTTACTTCGGCCTGCTTGCCTTAAGAATTATAATTGGTCAATTACCAATAGAAATTTATAATTCGGACTAGGGCATGAATCAATAAATGTGGGCCAATGCCGTTATCCACTTTCATTGGTGTCTGAGTCCTTTATTGGGGGGTGCGCCTGCAATGCAAGCGCGGTGCCAAAATGGCCGCCGCGCTCTTTGCGCCCCCCCCCCACCGGACGAAGGCATCCGGGTAGTTAGGGGGCATGGCCAGCACCCTTATATAAGGGGCGGCCACGAGGCAGCTGAGCTGCCATTTTGCAAAGCGACGGAGCGGAGAAGTTTTTCCCCTCCACCCCCTCCCTAGTTAACAGTGTGATATTTTGGTCGCTTCGGGGCCGGGTGGGAATTTTTGGCTGGGACTCACAATTGGCTCTTGGGTCCTGGTTTTTTCGCCCATCCCACACTGTTGCTATGGTTTGATATAGGGGTTTTTCTGTTGCTGCTGTCGACTTTGGTCACATGGGCGGGTAGCACTGGTAAGGTAAACATTTATGACCCACAGGTATCCGGCAGGTTCGCAATTGACTGGACAACACTAGACAGGTATAAGTTGGTTAAACGTTGTCCGGTCAACGACGAACCAGGCGACGGGGTGATGGCTACAGCTAGACAGCATGCATCACCCCGTGATTTTACGGATACGCGTCAGAGGGTGGGGTCATTAGTTAGATATTGATTACGGTCAACAATTTGTTTGTTGTCAACAAACAAATTGATACAAATAGATACATTGTAACAATTGCCGTTGGCAATTTTGGGTGGTACCTTACCACTGTTACTTCGGCCTGCTTGCCTTAAGAATTATAATTGGTCAATTACCAATAGAAATTTATAATTCGGACTAGGGCATGAATCAATAAATGTGGCCCAATGCCGTTATCCACTTTCATCGGTGTCTGAGTCCTTTATTGGGGGGTGCGCCTGCAAAGGTTAGCTGCAAATGGCAGAAAAATGAGAGGTTTCCAGGTGAGCTTATTCTCCAAAATACTATATATTGAACATACAAAGTCCCTGCTATTGAATGACCTAACCTGAAGTACTAAAAAGTTCAGGATTGATTGGATTATTGGAGGATCGGTGGACTGGTCTCGGATGGGGTGAAGCATGGTCTTGGTGACAGGGACATCAGCAGACATGGCGGTGCGGAGTGGAGACAGATAGCGAAAATTTTCAGCCTTATTCGACCCCCCTGCAACCCTTCAATATTTCCAGTTCCATTTTCCGGAGGTGAAAACTGAGCGTGAAAGAAATCAGTTTAAAAGTCAGAAAGTTTTTATTTTGAGTGACTATAAACTCGACACCTTGGATTCCCTCAGACGTTGCAAGTTCTGGGTAAGTCCCGGCGAATTCAATTGGTTGGGGGGAGAGGAAGTGTGTGAGAATAACAGCAAGGAGTGGAGTGGAGCACAAAAGGGGACAAGCAAAACTGCAGAAAATAGATTGGGAGAAGTTTGGATTTTGCTGGACTGAGCCTCGGAGATCCGGAGGCTTAGGGTACATTTTCCCCTGCTCCTAGAAGATCTGGGAATTGGTCACACCAAATACCACATCAACAGGGGGAAGAAGAGTCTGAGGCATAAGGCTGTCGTAATATATCTGACTTGTGGGGGTCTATAGAGTTGGCAGAATTGATGAACGGAAAGAAACAAAGTGCGGAGTTGAAGGAGTGAGAGCTGGAACCACAGAGACACTAGATCGTATTTAGGGCAAGATGGCGTTACGGGAGTAATTCAGCTCGACTTGATCTCTAGGAATAGTGACTCTTGTTTAATTCTTGAACGATGAAAAGAACTGGTCTCGGGGGAGCTATTCGATTGGATTAGTCGGATAATATTGGAACTACAGAGGAGTTTAACTTTTTTGAATTGCAGGCGCACCCCCCAATAAAGGACTCAGACACCAATGAAAGTGGATAACGGCATTGGGCCACATTTATTGATTCATGCCCTAGTCCGAATTATAAATTTCTATTGGTAATTGACCAATCATAATTCTTAAGGCAAGCAGGCCGAAGTAACACTGGTAAGGTACCACCCAAAATTGCCAACGGCAATTGCTACAATGTATCCATTTGTATCCATTTGTTTGTTGACCACAAACAAATTGTTGACCGTAGTCAATATCTAACTAATGACCCCACCCTCTGACGCGTATCCATAAAATCACGGGGTGATGCATGCTGTCTAGCTATAGCCATCACCCCGTCGCCTAGTTCGTCGTTGACCGGACAACGTTTAACCAACTTATGCCTGTCTAGTGTTGTCCAGTCAATTGCGAACTTGCTGGATACCTGTGGGTCATAATGTTTACCTTACCAGTGCTACCCGCCCATGTGACCAAAGTCAACAGCAGCAGCAGAAAAACCCCTATGTCAAACCATAGCAACAGTGTGGGATGGGCGAAAAAAACAGGACCCGGAAGCCAATATGGGTCCCAGCCAAAAATTCCAACCCGGCCCCGAAGCGACCAAAATATCACACTGTTAACTAGGGAGGGGGTGGAGGGGAAAAACTTCTCCGCTCCGTCGCTTCGCAAAATGGCAGCTCGGCTGCCTCGTGGCCACCCCTTTTATAAGGGAACTGGCCACGCCCCTAACTACCCGGATGCCTTCGTCCTGTGGGGGGGCCCCCACAAAGAGCGTGGCGGCCATTTTGGCGCCGCGCTTGCATTGCAGGCGCACCCCCCAATAAAGGACTCAGACACCAATGAAAGTGGATAACGGCATTGGGCCACATTTATTGATTCATGCCCTAGTCCGAATTATAAATTTCTATTGGTAATTGACCAATCATAATTCTTAAGGCAAGCAGGCCGAAGTAACACTGGTAAGGTACCACCCAAAATTGCCAACGGCAATTGCTACAATGTATCCATTTGTATCCATTTGTTTGTTGACCACAAACAAATTGTTGACCGTAGTCAATATCTAACTAATGACCCCACCCTCTGACGCGTATCCGTAAAATCACGGGGTGATGCATGCTGTCTAGCTATAGCCATCACCCCGTCGCCTAGTTCGTCGTTGACCGGACAACGTTTAACCAACTTATGCCTGTCTAGTGTTGTCCAGTCAATTGCGAACTTGCCGGATACCTGTGGGTCATAATGTTTACCTTACCAGTGCTACCCGCCACACGGAGGGGCTTCAAAGAAGGCTCGAGGCCCCCCCCAGACCGTCAGCTCGGTCGACAGGCCTGCTCGCCAATCACCCAACAGGAGGTCCACACCTCCTCGCGACAGATGGGCCCCATCCCCTGCATACAAGTCATAACTTTGGAGGCTAATAGCGGGGTGACGACTGACCCTCCCCCAAGCCCTGTAGACAAGGAAACGCGCCACTGCCCTATTCACCATGCGTCTAGCACGGTCAAGGGCCAGGAGGTCAACACCCCCTCTGTAGGAATGGCGCGGGACCATGTCCGACCAAACAAGGGTTGTGGCGGGCCAGACGTAATGCAGGTAGGCGAGGTCCTCGCAAATCGCATGTTTCAGCGACAAGCCGGTGACCTGGCCCAAATCATTGCCCCCCAGGTGTATGATCAGAATGTCAGGCGGGTCAGCATTCTAGCCTGAAAAAAGGAAAGGCAGCAGCTCCCGCCATAACATCCCGGGCTTACCATGCCATGTGAGACTTGCGTATGCACCAAGTCCCAGTCGGGTCCCCACTCTGTCGCCGCAGCATAACGCGCTGCCCTGTGCACGTAGCTATGGCCCACCAGCCATACTGTCACCGGTGTAATACGACACCCCGGGTCTGTAAGGAAAAATGAGGGAAAGTAGGTAAGGTGACTGGGTTGGTACTCACGGCGGGAGTGGGTGCACATAAAACTGAAAACATTGCGAACCCCACCGTCCCATGCTACGTATGTCAGCCCCTGAGTACCCAAAAGCAGCTGCAGTTGAGGCCGCCCCTATACGGGATGAATGAGTGCCATAGCACCTGGGAGGCCCACACTGGCCAGCGCTTTGCCCGTCACCTTCCAAAATTGAAATTTAGTAAGGGGAGACCCATCTTGGTGACAGAAAAATGGGCCATGGTGCGTGCCATACAGTGCAAGGAAATCCTGTAGGGCACCAACCGGACAGATGTCTGCCGAGGAACACCGTAGCAGTCTACTCCACTGCCTACGCCATGCTGATACGTTTTAGAGGAGCGTATCCCCAACTGAGCCGAATATTGTTCACTCAGACATCTTCGAGTTCCAGTGCCCTACGACTTGCATCCGCCTTATACAGCATCTCAAGCTCGCCGATGCGGAGCACTCCAAAAAGGCCACCGTTGTAGCCGCATGAAATGGGCTGCCTCATCTTATCAAACAGAGGCAAGGCCAGCCCCGGGCCAATTGGGTAAAAACCCCAGGGGAAATCGGGTGGCGGTCGTCCGGGCAACGCCCACGTGCGCGCACCCACCCCTCCAAAACATGTCTCACACGGAAGTGAGTGGTGCTGTCCACGACTTGCATCCGCCTTATACAGCATCTCAAGCTCGCCGATGCGGAGCGCTCCAAAAAAGGCGACCGTTGTAGCCGCATAAAATGGGCTGCCTCATCTTATCAAAACAGAGGCCAGGCCAGCCCCGGGCCAATCGGGTAAAAACCCCTGGGGAAATCGGGTGGCGGTCGTCCGGGCAACGCCCACGCGCGCGCACCCACCCCTCCAAAACATGTCTCACATGGAAGTCAGTGGTGCTGTCCCCATGACCTCCCACTTTGGCCATAAAAGCCAACGCTGACAGCTTAGATGCTATGGTGCGAGGTGCAAAGCCCTGGGCATGCAGGTAAACCATGAACCGCAGAACATGGGTTACCGGGATTGGCCAGGTTCCTGGCATTTGGAATTGGGTACAGAATGCTCTGAAAGAATTAAATGCATGGTGATACACCTTACGCGTGCGTGGCGCTAGTGACAGGCCAATCGCCCGGTTCACCTCTCCTTGCCAATGTTCCATATCCTGTCCGGGAGTGGCGAGGGAAATTCCTCCGCATCCGGGGCCAAGGCACGGAACCGGGAGATCTGCAGGCGGGACAAAGCATCAGCAATATCATTAGTAATCCGTGGGACATGCCTGGCCCTGAAAAGAACGTTGAGGCGCAGGCTGCGCAACGCAAACTGGCGCACTGGGTCCATAACCCTGGGCGATTTAGAGCTCTGTGCATTGACAAAGTGGACAACAGCCGCATTGTCACACCAAAGTGGACAACCGAGTTGGCCTCCTCCTCGCCCCATAGCATCAAAGCACCCAGTATAGGGAAAATTCCAGATACGTGAGACCACGCAGGCGACCCGTGCCTGCCCAGGATGGTGGCCACCCACCATAGGCCCACTTCCAATTGAAGTACATCCCATAACTCAGGGATCCCGGGCATCGGGCTGCAAGGGGAAGCCAGGAGCTCAGACCTCCAAAATGACACCCCATTGAAATCCCTCAGGATCTGTAGCCAGACAAGCATGTCTGCCCTGATACCCCGGGTAAGTCTAACCCTATGGTGGGGCCTGGATAGTCCTGCCATGGCGTCGCACAAGCGCCGCACAAATGCCCTGCCCGGTGCGACGACCCTGCCAGCGAAATTGAGGTGACCATGTAGCACCAGCAGGTTCCTCGGTAATGCCATGCGCTTGGCCAGCAAGTCCGAGATAAGGGCCACTAGCTTTGACACCTTATCCCGCTGCGACCTAGAAGCCTGTGCTACCGTGTCAATCTCCACCCCCAGGAATACTAGCTGTGTAGGCGGGCCCTCGGTCTTTTCGGGCGCTAAAGGGACACCAAGTTCCTCCATTAGCGTCTGAAATGTGTTGAGGAGACATGTGGACGTGTCCCAGCCCCGAATAAAATCATCCAGGGAATGGGCTACAGACCGGGACCCTGATCTGCGAACAAAAGCCCCCTCTAGGAAGATGGAGGAACGCTCGAATGCCGAGCCCGAATTGGAACAGCCAAAAGGCATGGCATCAGTGCAATAATATGCTCCCCGGAACGGGGGCGCAGGGACAGGGCCAACGACCCTGCCCGCATAGACCTCCTTATCATTGCTGGCAGGAGCCACCTCCTCCCTCCCCCTAAGGGATAAAGATTGGGGGCATCCTGAGGGGACCTATCACCCATGAAAGGGATACGTAACCCCTGCCCAAAACCCTGAAGGAGATCTCCGCATCCTCTCCCTTCGGGAACAATGTGAGCCAGCGCTCCAACATGTCCACATTAATTGGGGAGGGAGCCCTTTGGTGAACTAGATCCATCTGCGGCAGTCTTGCCAGCCCCCTGTCCACCCCTCCCTCTGCCCCGCATCCCTCCAGGCCTGGGACAGCCAGAGGCCGCATGGGGGCCAGCACAGGGGGGACACTAATGTCTGTATTTGCCGTTCTTCCTATTGCAGGAACCAATGGACGAGAAAGTCCAGCACAGCAGGCGGGCTGAAACCCCCCGCCCTGCCCCCTGGCAGTGGACCTGTGCTGGGGCCGCCCGCTGGACCGCATGTCCACAATGGTATCTCTCCCCGGGCGCGGGGCGCCATGTACAAAAGCCACAGCCTCTGGCATGGCTCAACCCACCTAATGTCGGGGTGCCGGGGAATCCGCATATGGAATTACACGTCATAAGCCAACCACGATGGGCCCGGAAATTCAACCATCGCCCGGTAGATGTTGTCCAAATACTGGACCATCGAAATTGCCAAATCCGGCCGGGCCCTAAGGTACACTGCCATGTATATGAGGTAGGCCGGCAACCAGTCGGCCCACGTACGTGGTGGCTTGCTACGACGTGCCTGCTCCTTATCCTTCTCATCCTGGCCCCCCTACTCCTTGGTGGGCCCTCTGTTGAGGAGTGAGAATGTATCCACGTAATCCCCCCGCCAGATCGTCTCTTTGGTGGTCTGTGCCAAATGGACACCCAGCGGTAAGGAATACCCCGCCGTCAGCAAGGCCGACACAGGCACAACAGGAACTGCTGGCATCTGAAAGGGGGGCCTGTACTAACCCAGCCACCCCCAAAACATTCCCCGCAGGGTAGAAAACACCCCCCACCACGGGGCCCTGAGTGGTATTTGTCGTCGCCAGGTGGGGCGTCAGCGGCTGGACCGCCGCCCCACCCGCGCGAGGCCAGGCCATTGGAAACCCCCCCAACGTGGCCACGTGTGTAGGTGCACTAGCTTGGACCGCATACTCACGTGCTGCACCCCCGTAGGCCGCCCCCACCGGGGGTTCCGGCCCACCGGGGGCGTCGGAGCTCACAACCGCCGTCGAGCTCGTCGATGGGGCCTGACCCGCACCGGTCTGTTGAATGGGGAGCTGCGAGGCAGTGGCCCAGGTCGTGCCACGCGCCTCAAGCAGCTCGACCCTTCCCGTCGCCTGCCGCTGCCCAGCAGACGACGCGTCGAAACGAACCCCAAATGGAGACCAAGAGTGGCTAGCCCGGGCCAGGGATGTCTCGAGGGCCGCAACGCAGGCCAATAAGGCTTCCACGCTGACATGGGGCAGCGGACCAGCCGGCCCGCCTACTACAGGCATGGGTACAGGTCCCTGCACCCCGGGGCCCGAATAGGGCAACAACCCCACACCCGGGCCCGTTAGGGCCAATGTAGCAACCTGCCAGGGAAGGGGACCGGACCACCCCCCAAGGCTGGAAGGCCTCGGAGCGAGCTACGCTCCTATAAAGGGAGACCCAGCGGAATGGGCAACACCATGAGAGGTGTCCACCGCTTGCGGGCCGAGGGCCGCAGCCCCTACTGGCCCCGTGCGTGGGCCACCATCCTCCAGCCAGGGGGAATAGACCCCATTCCACCGGTCCCGGTGGGTGCAAGCAAATGCGGCTGCTGGGGAGGCGCAGCCGCGGTCTTCCGACCCAGATTGCGCCTCCGAACCGCACGAGCCGCGCTCGCAGCCGCCTTCTTCTTCGCGGGCCTCTCAGCCAATCGATGGGAAGCCGAAACGAGAGAATTCAGCAGCCAAAAGGCTTCCCGGTAAAACCCAAAAGCGACGGAGGTAAGAGGAAAAAACTTCTCCGCTCCGTCGCTTCGCAAAATGGCAGCTCGGCTGCCTCGTGGCCACCCCTTTTATAAGGGAACTACCCCTTCTTCCTGTGGGGGGGCCCCCGCAAAGAGTGCGGCGGCCATTTTGGCGCCGCGCTTGCATTAGTGACTGTCATTATTTTTGGCTTTTCACCCACCCCTGTCTCCCAGCGAGGTTGTTTATACAGCAAAGATTAACTTAAAACTTCTTTAGAGGGAGTCACGGACCAGCTAAAAGAGAAAAACCCCGGGATACAGCATTATAAAGGAGTCTGCTTGCCCTAGCTACAATACAAAGTTTCCAGCAGCCCTCACTATCAAAGTGAAAATCAGTCTGTTGCTCTCTCCCCCACATCCCCTGGGGGACCGCCCTAAATTAAGCTACGTCTCACCATGTTTTTGTTTTCCTTTTCCAACTAGCACTCCAACAGTGAAGTGGAAAGGTGGCATTGAAACAAACAGACAGTAACTTTTTTACCTGGACTGCAGGAAACCTGGTGTTAAGGGTTACCAGTATTTCTATCCCTCATTTCTCTGCTTTTGTTCGCGTCTGCCCCCTTTTTAGACCTTTTATCTCTTGATCTTCACTACCCTCCTCCAACTTGCTCTGTAATTTGACTCCTTATTTGATATTTGATATTTTATTTCTTTTCATGTAGACTCTTAAAGGGTTGATAGGAGTTGGATTAATGAGTAAAAGGGTAACGGCGACAAAACAGGAGTCAGCTTGGGTGAGAACTAAAAGATTAAGAAGAAGGGATCAGGAGGAAAGAAGAAGGAGATCAATAAGGGAAGAGATTGATGAGATAAATGACCTAGAACAATTAAAAAGGAAGGTGGAAGAAAGGAAGAGTAAGCAACAACAGCAAAAAAAAAAATCAGCAGAAGGTGGAGTGGGAGAATTTAGAAGAGAAGACCAGGGTGGGAATACCAGGAACTCAGGTCACATCAATGGAACTTGCATGTGATCAGAACAAGGGTGTAGGTCTTGAGGGAGAGTTTACTATACATAAGGCATCAACTTCTAGTATGAAAGGTTTAAAAGGAAATTTAGAGTCTAGATTTGATAATTTGGAACAGGCACTACAAACAAAACTTCAAGATATGGAGGAACAACGACTATTAGATAATCAAAAATTTCAAAATAAGATTACAAAATGAAGCCACCTTTTGGTGAATTCATTCTGTAGTTCTTTTCACCGGATTGTGGTTTTAAAAATACTACTATCTTCGAGGACACTCTTTTCTATGTACCCTATATAAATTAACTGAAAAATTCCTCTCGTCCCTTGTAGATCACTTTGAATTAGCTTCTGCAAATGCTGACTGAACCTATAGGAGAGGGTGTTTGAGGAGAAGAAATATATATATATTCTTTTAGGAATCTCTAGAAGTGAACAGGAATACATATGAGAAAAAACAATGGTGGCTTGTGGTCTACTCTCTCAGACCATGGGCTTTGTCTGGGTAGGAGGATGTAGTGGCAAATTATATGAAGAAAACTGACCATGAGAATGACAGAAATGGCTGTTCTCATGGTTAACAGTAATAGCAGCAGTGAGCTCCTTTGTTCCAAAAAGTGACTGAGTGCACATTAGATAAGTGGCAATTTATTTAACAATTAGAGAAATCAGCACTGATGACATCTTATTTTTCTAGGGCATCTTCATTAGCATTTTAATAATTTAAAAAAAAACTGAAATACAGATATGACTGCTCCAAGGTCCTTATGAAAAAAGATTGTTCCACTGCAGTTCTCTGATGCATGTTTATTTAGAAGTAAGATCTGTTTTGTATCCAGGGTTCTTACTGCTAGGTAGGCTTGTGTATGGTTGCTTGGTTAATTAGTTAATCACCCATGGGTCAATGTATTAATTCAGTGGCAGTGCTACATTTTTGCATTTTGGTAGAACTTGCTCACTGACAGTGTGCTATGAAAATTTAATACTCAGTTTCTTCTGTCTTAATTATGTATAATGAGCTTCCTGCTTTAACAAACAAGCCCATTCCAATAGTTTGCCTATACCTCACATAAAAATACCATCATGCTCATGGAAATGGTGTTTCTCAATAATTGGATGAGTTTAAAAGACACAAGATCTATAAAGCTGCCCACTTCCTCTTCATGCCTCTCATTGCTGTAGTGTCTTAATTTATTCACTTATTTATTAAACATGTTTCTCCCTAAGGAATAGTTGCTCCCAATTAGGAGTTATATGTCTAAAAGATAAAAATAAGGATTCCAATAAAAGCACTAATTGGCAAGTATGTTCTTCAAAGACAGTCACGATTTGAATATTTTCTAACACCACTTGTATTGACAGCAACATTATGCAAGATATGTAATTTCCCATTAACTAGGATTGCATTTCATCTCTTCTGAATGTCCAATGCAAATATTCTTCAAGCTTCTTGGTTAATATGGGGCTTATTGTGAACAGAATGGTGATGAGAGAGGTTAACTCCAGAATAAGAAGGAAAAGACAGTAATTAGATTTAAACAGCAAATGACAAATAAACAGCTGTTGGAACAACCAAAGAAAAATGGTACCAGGAATTAACAAGATTGGGGGGTGGAGTGAAAGAAAGGACAAAAAAGAAAAGTACCAGGGAACAGATTGGCTTGGAGGGTATTATGAATTTAAAGAACAAAACATCTACAAAGGTGCTTGACCTTCAAAAAAGTTTTACAGATGTTGCAGAATGGAAGATCATACATGTCTGTATAACTTTAATAATGCAAGTCCTGACCAAAAACAGAATTCTTGTAATAACTCTTAGATGTATAATACTGCCAAAGAATTCAAAACACATCACCCACACATAATCCATGAATCCTTATAACTAAGTCAAGTAAGTCAATATTATTTCCGTGCTATATGTATGAGGAAGGGATGTGAAGATCTGCCAGTCACTGCCTAGAAAATTCATGCAGAAAACCTAGTTCAGGCTCTGTAGCTCTCTTCACATAGAAGAAAATGGTGGTGGTACATTCTTATCCTGCCTCCTCTACTGTCACTTCTGTCACTCTCCCACATGTTGAAGGTAATGAGCCTGAGGAGAAAAAAGCCTCTATTACCTGTGTGGGCTCATCCTATCAGTTATAACCCTGAAAAACAATGCTGCTGATTCATAAAGTAAGTTTCTACATTGGTTGGGACTCTTCCTCTTCAGAGTCCTTATCCTCCACATGTCAAAGAAATACAAAACTGGAGATGGAAGTGGCAAGACTATTTTGTCCATCCAACCATTTGTCCATCTGTCCATCTATCTAGCACAGTGATGGTGAACCTTTTAGAAACTGAGAACCCAAACTGCAACCCAAAACTCACTTATTTATCGGAAAGTGCCAACACAGCAACAGGGGAGGAAAAGAACACTCCCACTGGGCTGCTGGGAAGAGGGGCAGGATAAACTCTGTGCTGGGAGGAGGGAGAAATTGCTCCCATTGGGCTGCTGGGCAGAGGGGTGGGGTGAACTTTAGGCTGGGTGAGGGAGGAAGTGCTCCCATTTGGCTGCTGAGCAGAGGGTCAGGACAAACTCTGTGCAGGGGTGACTGCACGGGTGCCCACAGAGAGGGCTCCTCCAAGTACCACCTCTGGCATGCATGCCAAAGGTTCGCCATCACTGATCTAGCATGTATGCTGATAGTGCAGTCACTCTCTGGATGAGGTTTGAGAAGTTAGAAAATGAAACCAAGTGTTCCATTATTGATGTCAAACCAATGTAATAATGGGTTTACAATATCAGTTAGTTCTCAAGAAATTAGTTTAGCTGGTGTAAGGTAGATCCCCCCTATTAATGCTTAATCTTCATCCTAGTTAGAATGGGTGCACTGAGCCAAATATATGAAAGTCTATTCTGCAGGGAAATGCAAGGATCAAATGAAATATAAATTAGCTGGAGACAATGTCTAAGAAACAATAATTTATCAGGAAAGATTGAATAGATCAGAGAGAAGGTGGATGTCATGTTACACTTAATAAAATGCAAGCATGTGGAGGTTGTGTTGAACTAATGTGTATTTATGTAGTAGATTCTTTGATTATAATTGGTAATCTAATGTTAGGTGTTAATAATGCAATGGACATGTGTTTGACAGATGCCAGCTCTCTTAATACTGAGCTGGACTCAATGTATTGATTTTTAATAAAAACATTTTTTTTCATAGCATGAATGTTAATTAAGCCCCCCCATCAAAGAACTTCTCAAAAAAAAACAACAACCCCCTCCTCTATATATCAGCATTCTTAATTTTTGAGATGCCCGAATAGGTCTCATTTTGCCTTGCACCAGCACATTGGGAAAGGTTGGAACATATATGTCTCTGTCAAAATAGTTCACTTCAGGGTCCATATTAGGGCCCAGCATATAAGTCAACTAGGGATGCCTCAAGGGATAGTTTAATTAAAATTTCCTACATAGCAGCAGATATGCAGTTTAAATTTTGTGAGGGACCTTTAGTATGACCTGGGCTGTACACAAATCTATCTGGGAGCAACTTCAATGGTTGTGGCATTCTTTATGACCTGAAAAGAGTAGACTATCTTCCTATTGCCTGTTCACTGCAATAGTTCTTCAGTACTTCAGGATGTGTATACCTCTAATTTTTATGGCATTTCTCAAAATCCCACTTGTATTCTTATCCTACCTTAGTTCCATACATGATATAGAATTTTCTCTCTCTCCTCCATCCCAAACTGACTATATTTCTGTATGCAATTTTTTCCCATTTCAAATTGTCTGCAGTTTATTTATTTCCCCCCTAATGGTTAGTGCTCTCTCCAGGCAGTTCACAAGGTAATAAGGATTTTGCTTGAGTACTGACTCTTCACTGGGAAAAAAAACTTATTGTGAGCTAATTTTAATAGAGACCAGTTCTAACAGTTCTAACATCGAGTTCTGCGTGCATGTATATAGGTAGTCCACGACATCATATCCCCTGAACTGGGGGGAATTATCAATCATAGAGTAAGGGCATAGTTTACTGGCAATAGTTCTGACTTGGGGTCTAATTCTGTACTACAGATCATCAGAAGGTAAAATTGTTAAGATCTTCCAGAAAACACTATTTCATTCTACCTTTTTGATTACAGGCTTTTCAAAGACTTTCTAATGTTTTAGCTGCCCTATTTACAAAAACTCAGGATCTGGAAGCGAAAAGGCAAGCTAAGTCAAAAGTTCTGGGCAATTTCAGTCAGTTAGGTCACTATAAATCAAGCTGTCAAGACAATATGAAGTCAATCATATTGAAATCAGTTGGATCAAGTCAACACAAGCCAGCTGTCTACTTATTTAGTTTTGGCAGATTCTGATAAGTTGAGATAAGGAACATCAATTGCTTCCTCTGATGTAGGAAAATCATCCTCCCAGGTGAGTATTTATAGGTGAGTTATAGGGATTGTCAAGAATTCCTTCATATATCCTGTGATCTTTCCAAATCTGAGTGTTCTTCAAGTGTTGCTGGACCTTGAAAACAAAAGATCTGACATAGAGTTTATGTTATACTGTTTAAATAGCACACTGGTCTCATTGAAATGCAAAGGTTAACTTCTCTGAAAACAGATATTGTGAACTGGCTCTGAATCTCTATTTAACTGCACAAATATCATTTGAAACAAATGTGAACAACATTTCTTTTCATTAGGAAAGTAAATATTATTTCAGTATTTACCATGTCCCTCAAGGCCAGATGTATAAAATGGACTATTACTTAATTTGTCATTATTAAAAAAAGCTTTGGTCCAGGCTTGCTTCCAATTAACACAAAGTTTTTCTTTGACTATCTTAGCTGTATGTTTTAGTATCTCATGAGATTGCAAAACTCTGCTCCCTCCTTAATCTCAGGCTCCTCACTCTTGCCAAAGCTAATCTGATTTTATGAGGAAATATGCAGCAGAGCCACCTGGGGCATGCAGGATATAAGGTTCTGGATACTGGTAGTCAAAGGCAGCAACTTTTTTTTGGAGACTCAACATAAGATTTTCCGAAAAAATGTAATTCTTGTGACTGAGGAGTGGGATTGGTTTATCTCCTTGTTATTGCAGTTTCTGGCCAAGTAGAAGATCAAGAACAATGTTAGTGGTTGAGGAAGAATATCACACAACCCAGCCTAGAAGCAATCATATGTTCTGATTTATAACATTGGATCAAGGCCAAATACAGGCTATTCAATACCTGTAGGCAGCTGACACTTCTGTGCTCATCATGTCTTGAACATTTATTTTATTTATTTTATTTATTTATAGTCATATTTGTATATGCCGCCCACTCAGGCAGAACCCGACTCAGGGCGGCATTACAACAATTCTAAAAATACATAAAAACATTATAAAACATTATAAAACCCGCATTCCACCCCATTTAAAAACCCATATCCCACCCAACCCCATCCATCTGCTATACAAAAGGAAAGAAGAGAGAGTTCTTATAAAAGCCAGCAGGCGGGCACCATAGTCCCATTCGGGCCCCACACCTGCCCTGCCAGCCAGGTCTTCACTCCTTTCCTGAAGGGCAGCAGTTCACTTTGGAGTCTTAGGTCTATTGGCAGGAGGTTCCAGAGAGTTGGTGCGGACACGGAGAAGGCCCTCCTTCGGGTGCTGGACAGATGTGCACCCCTAGTTGATGGCACTATTAGAGAGCCCCTCCGGTCCGCTCTGGTTGGACGGGCAGACACTCTTGGGACGATGCGGTCTCTAAGGTATCCTGGCCCCCTGCCATATAGGGCTTTAAAGGTCAAAACCAGCACCTTAAATTGCACCCGGAGACAAACTGGTAACCAGTGCAGCTCCCGAAGTAGCGGTGAGGCATGGGCATATCGCCCACACCCCATCACCACCCGGGCCGCCACATTCTGGACCAGCTGCAGCCTCCGAATGGTCGTCAAGGGCAGCCCCATGTAGAGCGCATTACAATAATCTAGTCGGGAAGTAACCAGGGCATGGGTGACCATAAGCAAGGAGCCCCGGTCCAGGAGCGTGCGCAATTGGCGAATCACCCGAAGTTGGGCAAAAGCCCTCCTGGCCACAGCCGCTGCATGTTCTTCTAGCAGCAGCCGTGAGTCCAGAAGGACCCCCAAGTTGCGCACTGGGTCTGTCTGGGCAAAACAGCCCCATCCAGTACCAAAGGTGGTAACTCCCTGGATAACACGGGGCCCCCTATCCACAGCCACTCTGTCTTGCTGGGATTCAGCCGAAGCCCATTGACCCCCATCCAGACCCCAATGGCCTCCAGGCATCCGGATAGGATTTCAACAGCATCACTGGGGTTCCCACGGGCCGAGATGTACAGCTGCGTATCATCCGCGTACTGATGGTACCGCACCCCGTGGGAACGAATGATCTCACCCAGTGGCTTCATGTAGATGTTAAATAAGAGAGGAGAGAGCACAGAGCCCTGAGGCACCCCATACTTGAGGGGCCTAGGGCTGGACCTCTCACTCTCTAACCACACCGACTGGGTACGGCCCTCCAGAAAAGAGGAAAACCAGGACAACACAGTGCCCTGGATCCCCAGTCCTTCGAGCCGTTCCAGAAGGATACCGTGGTCGATGGTATCGAAGGCCGCTGAGAGGTCAAGAAGAGCAAGGACGGATGGACAACCCCCGTCCCGCTCCCGCCAGAGATCATCCATCAGTGCGACCAATGCCGTCTCCGTTCCATACCCGGGCCTGAACCCTGATTGAAAGGGGTCTAGATAATCCGCTTCCTCCAGGACACTCTGCAGCTGGCGCGCCACCGCCTTCTCCAAAACCTTACCCAGAAAGGGCAGGTTGGAAACCAGCCTGTAGTTGTTAAGGACAGCTGGGTCGAGGGACATTTTCTTCAGGAGGGGTCGCACCAAAGCATGTTTTAGCTGTGCAGGAAATACCCCCTCCCGTAATGAAGCATTTATTATCCTCCCAACCCAGCCACCTGTTACCCCCTTGGAGGCTTTCACCAACCAAGTGGGACAGGGGTCCAAAGGACATGTAGTGGCACGAACAGCTGCAAGGAGCCTGTCCACTTCATCAGGGACAACAGGATCAAACTGATCCCAGATAGTATAGCAAGACTGTGCCCCGGCACCTCCCCGACCCTCCCCATCCATGCCAGGGTTCAATCCTGAACGAATCCGATCGATTGAAAGTGAAAGTGGTGTTATGCATAATGAGAGAGGGCAGACATTTTCATTTGATTATCATATTGTAGTATCTTACTGGTGATAGCATTGGCTAAAGATTACTATGGTCTTCAAGAAATGTGGTTATAACATAGCTTCACAGACCAGTATGTCTCCAGGTATGGTGCTTCCAAAATATATTAGTAAAAGGACTATGTACGTAATTGTATTAGTTGTAATAATAGTGTTAGAGAAGATTCACTTGAGAAGGCCTTAAAGCTGGGGAAGGTGGAGGGCAAAAGATGTCATGGCTAGATGGTATTGTAGATACAATGGGCATGGGGCTGTGCAGACTGAGGAGGATGGTGGAGGACAGAGGTTCCTGGAGAGCAATGGTCCATGGGGTCGCAAAGAGTCGGAGTTGACTGTGCGACTGAACAACAACAATAGAGCAGTGATTATAAAATTTATAATGACACATTTAAATGAACAACACATTAATAGCACATTACAATGAACCACAAAACAACAACAACAACAAAAAGTATTACAACATAAACTAATACAGTGTGCTCTCTTCACCCAGCTGGAAAATATATTTGCTTTATTTAATATACAGACTCTTTTATTTATAATTTATCCTCCTTTCCAGAATGATATAATTTCTTGGCCTGGTTTATTTCCTTTCCCTTTTACCAGTGCAGTGGCTCGAGTGGTTAAGATGCTGAACTCACTGACTGGAAGGTCGGAGTATGGTTCCTGGGTACTGTATGACAGAGTGAGCTCCCATCTCTGTTCTAGCTCCTGCCAATTCTGGCAGTTCAAAAGCAAGAAATTGCAAGTAGATAAATAGGGACCACTTTGGTGGGAAGATAAACAGCATTCTGTGTTGAGGCATGCCTGCCACATGTCCACAGAAATGTCTGTGGATTCAGGAGGCTCTTTGGCTGTAAACAGAGATGAGCACTGAACCCTAAAGTTAGATACGACTGGCTTTCGAGCAAGGGTGATATTTACCTTTACCTAGTTCAAAAATTCTCCCCATATTTCTTTAAAATCCAATTTCTTTATAATTATAAAGAATTACACTGAACATTTCCTGTGTATATAATATTTGTTGTGAGTTTGTGTTTTCTTTCTTGGTTTTGTTTAATCTATATATAACCCTTCTGACATAATTGTCACTCTGGACAGTGTACACAACAAATAAAGTGCACACACATAAAATACATAGAAAAGTTCTGCATAAACCAATAACAAAGAACATAAATCCATAACAAATCATAAAAGATCTAGCAATAACAGCAACAATTCAACCACAAACATTAGCAGATGGAATAAATTAACTTTAGGCCAAGATGTTAGCAAATGCCTCCTTGAAGAACTCTGCCTTCACCAATTAATGGAAAAGGAGGTGGGAAGGAGCCTGTTGGACATTGGATGGGAGAGCATTCCATAATGATAGCATCACGATTAAGAAGATATGACCTCTGCTTAATACCTTTATGGCTTCTCTTGAGATGGGTAGCAACAGTCTGAAGGCTCAGGAGGAACCAGTTATTTTGGCTGAATTCATTGGAGAAAAGCTGTCCGATAAGTGCTGAGGTCCTAACCCATTAAGGGCTATATAAGTTAGAACAAGAACCTTACATCGGACCTGGAAGCCACCAGGTCAGAGATGAAGAAATCTGAACAAAATTCTGAATCCTTGCTACCAACTGAGTGGTTGCATTCTAAAAATTATAATTTTTTCATTTATTAATAAATTAAGTAACAAATGCAATGTATTGATTAATGTCATATAGTTTTTTAATGTGAGCTGTGATATTCGTACTTGCTTGAATTCATTGTATCTTTTGAGTTTTGAATGTGAATATAAATGCACTGTCTGTTCACTTTATTATTCAATTTATTAGCTAAGTAAAAACCTGAATCCATGCCTTCCCAATCCAAATCAATACCAGCCTCAGTTGCTGACTCTAATGTAGATAATTTTCTTCTAGTCTGTGAAAGCTGCTATAAAGTTTTAGAGTTGCCATTTATGATATATATCTTTTTTCTTTTAATAAAATATAACAATTAAAAAACATAAGAAAAAACATCAAGCTTAACACATACAGAAATAAACAACCTCAGTTATATTGGGTATCAATCATGTTTTTTTAAAAGCTTATTCTAAATATAATACATTTTCTTAAACTCGTTAACATCTACATATACACTTTTTAAAGTTTATATGTATAAACTTTATATATTTAGGATATATTTCATTTGCAGTAGTAAGAGTGTTCAGTCAATAACTGAGACTTGGATCATTTTGAGGAATGAATCCAACATTACTCCTAGTCAGAGCTGGGAAAAGTTACTCTGATTAGAAGAGTAACTTTCAAGTTTTGATCCTTTAGAACAGAGGCCGGCAACCTTTTAAAGTCGGGGGCCGAGTCATGCTCCCTCAGACAGTTGAGGGGGCCAGATTGGTGGTCCCCCCCCCACCGTAAGCACTGCTGTAAACATGTCCACAGCTGCCATAAATGCATTTATGGCTGCCGTAAACATGTCCATGGCTGCCATAAATGTATCTGTGACCGCTTCCGGTGGCCGCGGTTGGAGTGAGGGCGGGGGCTGGATTATTTGGTGCCATGGGCTAGATTTGCCCACAGGCCATAGGTTGCCAATCCCTGCTTTAGAAGTAGAGTCATTGAAAAAAAATATTACCTTTAAAACAGTTGTGACTAGTAAATTCCATTGATTTTAATGAACCCATTCTACGAAAGAGTATCCCTGAATTTAGCCTTGACACAGTAACTTTATCCCATTTACAGGGGTAAATTCTGATGCTTCATTGCTCCAGAGCTTACAATCATAACACTAGCTCTTAAGTCAGAAGTTCTCAGCCTTTTAAAGCCAGGGGCCGGGTCACACTCCTTCAGACAGCTTCGGGGGCCAGATTGCCATTTTGCCCTTCCTCTACCACATGACACTTCCTGGTGTGGTGGAGGCAGTGGGTGCCCCATATGAAATGGTGCCACGGGCCTCAGGTTGAGAATTCCTGTCTTAAATGATGGTTTGTAAGGCCAGGAATTTTAAAAATACGTTTTGAGTCCTATGCACACATTCACATATACAAAGAAGTATAATTTATTGCTATGGTTACTGTCTTTTGCCAATGAGGGAAAATAACCATATGTGATATAAATAGGTTTTAAATTCAAATATCTTTTGTTTCCACTGCACTGGCTTTTCAAAAAACTAGATTGCACTAGAGTTGCCTTTAGATCAAGGAGAAATTCTTCTTTTCTCTCCTGCCCCTCTTAGCTTGATAAGGACTCTTCTCAAATTTATATATACGGTATATTAAAAAGCTATACTTGATCCTGTTCATGTGCCAATAGAAAATATGTCAGAAGAATACATTTAGAGTGTATGTGAATACCGTGCAATCTGATTTATAGCCAAATATTTGTCATAAAATTTTGGCCACCTCACATTGAGCTCTTTGGGAGATGGCATGAACTTATTTGTTCTTGTGTTTCTTCAAAAACATGTGTGTGTGTGTGTGTGTGTGTGTGTGTGTGTGTGTGTGTGTGTGTGTGTGTGTGTGTGTGTGTGTGTGTGTGTGTGTGTGTGTGTGTGTATTTTTGGAATGAGGGAAACACTGCTGAAAATATGGGGGAGAGAGAGGCGCCCGTAAGTCCCTACCCATCCACAAAGCGAGTAGGGTTCTGCTGGGGGAGGGAGGAAGCACTCCAATTGGGCTGCGAGGCAGAGGGGCGGGACAAACTCTGTGGTGGGAGAAGGGAGGAAGTGCTTTAATTGGACTGCTGGGCAGAGGGGTGGGGCAAACACCCACAGAGAAGATGAATAGGGACTTATGGGCTGGTTAGGGACTTATGGGTCATCCTGTATATATGCATGTCTGTGTATTGCCAATCAAAATAGCTGTTAGCAATTTCTTGATTGGCACTATACAGAGAAAAACAAAAGCTATATGCCCTGTCTGGACATGTGTATTGTTAGACTGTGTCATCAGCTTTGGAATGTAGTGAATGTTCAGCTAGTTGGCAAAACTACTACCAAGTGCTTTCCTTCCTTCATTCCCTCCAGGAAAAGAAAAATAATTTTAGATATTTGAAGTACAGTACTGTACATAGCCAGATATGCCAGTTTTTACAGGCCTGGGCTCTAACAGGAGTTAGAACATTAACCAGTTGATAGACAGATATCTCCCTACAATAATAATAATTTTGTGCCAGAAATTATTGTGGGTTGAAAAGATTTTTGTGGAAGAAACCCTGCTCAGGTAATGCCCAAATTAGGCTCCTTTCATGTCCCTAAGAGCTGGGACAGAAATGGGTGCTCAATCCATCATGCAGTAACCGGGTCTCGAACTGCCAACTTGCCAGCCTTCCAGGTAACAAGGCAAGCTTCTTAACCACTGAGCCACCACAGCCCCCTACATAAATTAAAATACTAAGCTTTAAAGATAAGACATAGAAAGGGAATAGAAAGATGACTAATATCTATAGAACAACAAACATCTATAGGAGAGGAATAATCATGAGCTGACAAACTGCCAAAATCAGAGATGCGTAATATCCTTCCTGGACTACTAAAATGTCATCTAAAAGAGAACTTTTGAATCCTTCAAAAACTTTTCAGAACTTGGAAGCTCACGTGTTAAAGAATAAACAATTGTAAGATTGGCTACCTAACAGAAATATTTAAGCAAAACATTTTGGATTTGGACTTTTCCAGTTGCTCTAGTACAGGTGTACTATACTTAGGCAGTAAACCTAGAAGAGAAGGTACAATAAAAACCCCTACTTACGTAAAAATTCTGTTACATATGCTTTTTATGTAAATTGTTTTTTTACTTAACTTGAAGCAAACCCTTAGGAAAAATGAATTTTTACATAACTCAAAGCAAACCCATACGAAAAATGAAATTTTTACTTAACTCAAAGCAAACCTATAGGAAAATGATATTTATGTAAATTGAAGCAACCCCATGGGAAAAATGAATTTTTTATGTAACACGAAGCAGACCCATAGGAAATTGTGTTAAGTAAATCAGGACATTTATGTAAATCGAGACATGGTTTTATTGCACAAATCATTATGTAAGACAAATTTTATGTAACTCGAGGCATATGTAAGTTGGAGTTTTACTGTATTCCAGAAGAGATGAAGGATGTTATAGGTTGTCCTCTAGCGTTAGGCCATGAAGAGGGAAGATATCCAGTTTGTAAACCCATAATTTTTGCTTCTTTTCTAATATACTCGGATTTGGTGATATTTCTGTTCCTACTAAACACAAGTCAGATTGTTTAACTAAATATCAATTTTGTTTTTCTTTTTTGTTAGCTTGCTCACGGATCACATTTATTTTTTCCCTTGCTTGAAAAAATGTCTGGCTTATAGAAAAGCAGGCATATCATTGAGCTGACAGGACACAGAAATATAAAATGGTATACGAGGAATGACAAACTTATTTATATTGCTAAACCTGCTAAGTTGGATAAGTTGTATGGCATCCTGTTTTCCTCAAATGTTTTGCCACTAAGGCCCCTATGTATTAAAGTCCTATTTTGGACACCGAAGAATTCAAGCTTATGTATGGGTATGAAGACAGATCCTTTCTCAAAGCTCCCTTTAAATGAGGTCATTGTGCTCCTAACCTAGCCAGACAATGCATGAGTAAGGCCAATTTCCAGGCTAGGAATGCAGGGGCAAATCAACTTATATTTCCAATTAAATATATCAGTGGAGAAAAAAAACTGGAAAATCCTACTTATTTGAAAATATAGCCATGCCATCTGGTAGTTAGCTAAGTGTATTTTGTACCACATTTTTCTGTAGACAGATATATATCCTAAAATGCAGTCCCTTCCTAAATTTGGTCTGTTTCTACACTGAATGATTTTAAGAACAGAGTAAAAATGCATCTTTTCAGATGGTTATGTGATAATGAAGTTGTTTTGCTGTATGGCTTTTAATCTGTATCTTTTGCTGACTTCTAACAGCTTTTAAAGTCTCTGCTTAATGTTAATGGTTTTTGTGGCAGGGCAAGTTTATATGATTTTATTATTTTTTCTTGCTAATTGTGATTTTATCTGTTTTTGTTTCACAATTTGTAAGTCTCCTTGAGTGTTACCTTTTAGTAGGAAGACGGAATTCAAATGTAATTTATTTTTAAAAAAACCTATCCATCCATCTTTATATATCTGTTGATTATCTATCTACTTCCAGACAATTTGATGATTATCATTCTAGCTTATTTTTTTAAAATAAGGCTCTGGTTTCTAAACTTCCACTCAGTGTTTTGCAATAAGAGTGGCTTCATTGATTTGCTTATTATCTACAACAATGGGAAAGCTCCATCAAGCACTCAATGTGCAAAAGTGCGTCTGTGCTTTCAATAGCTACTTGGCTGGCTAATGGTTGTGTAACAAGCTGATTTCTTCCCTCCTGCTTGGATTTCCCTGCTCAGCTCCAAAAGTCAACTGGAAGCCAAATTAAGATAATTGGGATAAATTGAAAACAAAATACAGGCAACTCACAATAAGTGAGAGTCTTTGCTGGTCAATCATTGGTTGTTGTTTTTTAAACTAATAACAAAGACAAGACTAATGGTCCTGAAATATAACAGAATAGCATAACGTGGTAACTCATCTGTTTACAAGGAAACTTAGGAATTGTGTGTGTTCTAAATATTAACAGGTACATGCTCAATTTAGATCAAAATGGTTCCTTTAGCAAAGGACTAACCCTAAACCTCATCCTAGGGTATGGGAGGCAGGGGTGGGGAAGCCAGCTTCCAGCTGGGGCATGTTCCTTGTAGAGAAGGCTTGCATCAACTGGTAGAAAGAGATAGGTCCAGCTTCACCCTGCCAGATTTCTTCTTACCAGCTTTCCTATGCTGTGCTTGGAGTGGAGCAGACACTGTTTCAGTAGAAGGAAGTGATTAAAGTCATCTTCTTCTTCAACTGCTGTATCCAATTCTGAATATTGGCTATCATCATGATGATCAGCCATCAGGATTGTCCTGGGAATATAATCTGGTGGCCTTCCATTTGCCTTCTGCATCACAGCATGACAACAGTACCACTGATTCAGTTCTGTGAGTCAATTTCTGGTCCTGAGCCCTTTTGGCACACAAAGTCCTCATCAGCACCAGGCCAGTATTGATGAAGCCATTGCTCTCCATCAAAATGGATCAAATGGGATTTAATACAACTGGGGACCATCACCCTTCCCTGTGGACTTCACCACCCAAGGCCATTAGTCCTTGGGGTTGTCAGGTTAGTTAGCCATCACCTGACAATCAGAGCTGAGTCTCTGGAAGTATGGTTTGCTCCCGAACATTGGCACTCCAGGTGTTCTTGGATTTCAATTACCAGAAGCTCAAGTCAGCACTCCTGCTGATCAGGAGGGCACTCCTGGTGTGCCAAGGTTCTCTATCACTGGTCTATTTTATTACCATAGTAGGATAACTTGGCCAGAATAAAAAATTCCTAGCAACTCTTCTAACACACCCAAGCTATTGTTAATATCTTCCCATTTCTCCAGTCCTTCATCAACTAGTGTCAACTGGTGTTCATCTCCCCCTGCCTTTGCCTGCTCTTTTATCTGTGTATGGATAGCTTAGTCCAGCTTTCTCTAATTAACAGGCACCAGATGTGTCAGCACATTGTGGAAGGTTTTTCTTTGTTTATAATACTTGTATACTGCTTGATCTAGTGATTAACACTACTCTAGTAGTGGCTCAAGTGGTTAAGATGCTGACTGGGAGGCGGAAGGTCAGCAGTTCAAAACCTGAGTACTGCATGATGGAATGAGCTCCCATCTCTGTCCCAGCTCTTGCCAACCTAGCAGTTCAAAAGCAAGAAATTGCAAGTCGATAAATGGGGATCACTTTGGTGGGAAGGTAAATAGCATTCCGCACACTTTGGTGTCTAGGCATGCCTGCCACATGTCCACAGAAATGTCTGCAAACGCAGACAGTGCTGGCTGTTTGGCTATAAACAGAGATGAGCACTGAACCCTAGAGTCAGATACGACTGACTTTTAAGCAAGGGTGACCTTTACCTTTATTAGTAGCAATAATCCCATCCATAAACACTCATCACTTAAATAACAATAATCAAAGAACCAGACAAAGTAATACTAAACAGTAGTTAAAAATCTGATTAAAACTCATATTAGACAGCCCTGTTTCTGTGGAGGATGGTTTTGATGGCCTCCTTCAGAAGTTCTGTTTTTATTCCTCTGTTGAGAACCTGGAGGGAAGAGGTCTGATGAGTTTCAGCATGTACAGTACATTATTTCATAGCACCAAAAAAGCACTCTTTTAACCTCTCTCAGGGTGACAATCTGCAAAATCCAGGCCTGAGAAGATCAGACAAGGTGGATAGATACTCTTTGGGAGAGGCACTTCAAGAGGTGTCAACCTCCCAACCTATTCAGGGCTTTGCAAGTCAACATCAAAACGTTGAATTTGACACAGTATGCAACAGGCAGCCAAAGCAGACCTGTCAGAATTGGGGAGATATGGTTACTATATTAATCCCTGCAATTAATCTGGATGTTGCATTCTGAACATTTTGCAACTTCTGTACCAATCTCAAAAACAGCCCCAAATAAAGCGCATCACAGGAATCAGTTTTTGAGATTACCAATGGATAAACATCTTGGATTACAGAAAGGGTACAACTTTTATATATCTGTAGTTTGTGAAATAAATATGTTTTAATTTTAACCAAAATATTTTGGTTAGCTTGCAAATATGGAGTTTATACAATATGAAATGTGTTATGTACTGAATGCTTAGTGATAAGTATCCCTTTAACGGATTTGTATCTGTCTATTGTATCTACTGTAAGCAATCAGTGTTTCATTGTAACCAGCTGCTAAGAACAATGCTGCGCCTGCAGTAGCAGCGTTGGACGCAGGATACCCATTCACCGGCATACCTGAAGAGCAGGATACTACTGCCTCTACTGCATCGGGCAGGATACTACTGCCTCTACTGCATCTGGAGAAGATGGGCATGGACTGTTACCCGGGCAATTCAAAATGTACTATAAATAAGGCTGTTGTTTCACCTGTACCTCATGTTCACTTACTACGATGCAATAAACCTGGTTTTAGCCCTTACTGCGGCTCCTGCTTGTCTTCTGTTGCAAGACACCAAATTGGCGACGAAGGTGGGGTGGCCTCCCGACAAGTGAACATCGCGCCCGTCGACATCACAATGCCTGAGAGATGGGAACTCTATGAGGAGCAGTTCCTCTACGCTTTGGACCTCAAGGGCATCGAGGAGGAATCCCAGCGGCAGGCATTCCTACTGGCCCAGTGTGGTTTAGAGACTTTGGAACTGGCAACCAACCTCCTGACACCGAGACCGGTCAGGGCCGTGCCCCTAGACGAGATCCTCGCCGAGTTGAGGAAGCACTTTCGGCCGAAAGTGTCCGTGTTTCCGGCAAGGTTGGCATTCCAGCAGCGGTGCCAGCGGGCCGGTGAGTCTGTGGCAGACTTTGTGGCAGCCTTGCGGGTGGCTGCCATGCCATGCCAGTGGGGATCATCCCTGAGCGAGGTGCTGAGGGATAGAGCTCCTGCTGGGCCTGCGAGATGAGGGGGCCAGGAAAAAACTACTGGCCAAAGACGAGACCATCTCATTCGAGCATGTCCTGTGCATCGCCCAAGCCACCGAGTCAGTGCAACAAGGCGAATGGGTGTGCCGGGCCAGGACCACCATGGTTGGGGGCCCCCCGCCAGCAGTCCCAGTCCACAGCTGCTCCTCCCACGGAGAGCGAGGGGCCTCTGAGTCCTCCACATCCACCTCCGACTGCAGCGAGGTTGAGGACGTGCAACGGGTGCAGAGGAGACCGGCGAGGTGAGACTGCGCCAGAGAGAACCACTGCTGTGACAGATGTGGGGCATCCCACGACCGGAACCGATGCCCATTCCGGAAGGTGGAGTGCCACAACTGTGGGCGGCATGGGCACATCGCAAGGGTCTGCAAGTGGCGTCGAGACGACGGCAAGGGCCAGGCAGAACGGCCCCAACGCAGGGCAGATGGGGTCGGGCACATCTTCAACAACGAGCCCCAGGAGCAATGCGCATCTCGACGGGTTCCCGAGAACCACGACCAGGCGGTCCACAGTGTGCAGTTGCAGCGGCCCCGATTTTTTGTTGAGGTACTGGTTCAGGGGGTCCCAATAAGGATGGAGATTGACTCGGGGTCGGCGTACTCCATCATCTCCCACAGGGAATTTCTACGTATTCCACCGAAGTCACGCCTCAAGCTGAAGGTCTTTAAGACTATTTTGCGGGATGCTCAGGGCAAAAGTATACCAGTGTTGGGGGTGGGAGAATTCAAGGTTCAGTTTAAGAGGCACTCCGCGCAGTTGCCCCTAGTAGTTCTAAAGGAAGGGTCCTGCTGCCTCCTGGGACCACAGTGGTTCGGGCCCCTAGGAGTTTTCATTGGAGGCATACACACTGTGCAGTCTGACCCGATCACGGAGGTGTGTAATGCACATCCTGCCATCTTTGAGAAGGGGCTAGGGAAGTTCAAAGGGCCCCCAGTTTCTTTCGAGTTGGACCCCGACATTCGACCCATCAGGATGAAGCCAAGAAGAGTGCCTTTCGCACTAAAGGACAAAATAGAGACTGAACTGGACAAATTGGTGGGTCAGGGGATTTTGGTGCCCGTGGATTCAGCCAAGTGGGAAACCCCCATTGTTACGGCACTTAAGGCTAATGGGGAGGTTAGAATCTGCACTGACTACAAGTGCACGATTAACAAGGCAATCCGCCCAAATGCGTATCCAGTACCAGTGGTAAGCCACCTGCTTGCAACCCTGCATGGGGGGAGGTGTTTCGCCAAACTAGACTTGGCCCAGGCATACCAACAATTGTCGGTAACCTCAGCTACAGCCGCCGCTCAGACAATTGTGACTCATAAGGGAGCTTTTAAAGTGACGCGCCTACAATTTGGTGTGAATTCGGCTCCAGGGATCTTTCAGTCCCTTGTAGAAAGGTTGTTAAAAGGGCTCCCAGGTGTTTTCCCTTACTTTGATGACATTCTGATTACAGTGGGGGGGGGGGAGAGCAGGAATTGGCCAAGAGGTTAGACCACGTGCTAACAGTGTTCGAAAAAGCAGGGCTCAGGCTGAGAAAGGATAAATGCATATTTTTTGCTGAGGAAGTAGAGTTTCTGGGTTTTAGAATAACCCCTGAGGGCATTAAGCCAGCTGAATCCAAGGTAGCGGCAGTGAAAGATGCTCCTCGCCCCACCACCAAGCCCGAATTGCAGTCCTTCCTAGGACTAATTAACTTCTATCACTCGTTCCTCCCGGGAAAGGCGTCCATTGCAGAGCCATTGCATAGATTACTCAAAAAGGATGTGGCTTGGCGGTGGGGGGACAGTCAGGAGTGGGCATTCTGGGGGCTCAAACAGCTTCTATCTTCCGAGGCTGTGTTGACCCACATTGACCCAAAGAAACCCGTTGTGCTGGTCTGCGATGCCTCACTGGTGGGGGTGGGGGCAGTCCTCTGCCACATGCTAGAGAACGGGCGAGAGGCCCCAGTGGCATAATATTCGAGATCCCTTTCCAAGGCAGAGCGCAACTACGTGTAAACTGACAGGGAGGCCCTAGCGATCGTTGCAGGAACCAAGAAGTTCCACGACTTTCTCTACGGTAGGCCATTCAAAGTTGTGACTGACCACAAGCCCCTCTTAGGAATCTTCACTACAGATAAGCCAACCCCGCAGATCTTGTCCCCAAGGATGCTGCGTTGGGCGATCTTCCTCAACGCGTACCAGAACGCGCTGACCTACTGCCCCAGCAAGGAGATTAGTCATGCCAATGCTCTTTCCAGGTCACCCCTCCCACAGGCAGGGGATTCCAAGTGTGAGGTAGAACAGGACCACCAGGTGCTCCTGATTGAGGCCCTAGAGTCACCCCCAAACCTGCCAGCTGAGATCGCCAAGGCTACGGCAAAAGATAAGTCATTGACCCTAGTCAGTTCATGGGTACAGAAAGGCTGGCTGGTAAGCTCCCCTACGGAGGAATTCAGGATTTACGGTAGGCGGAGAGACGAGCTCTCCCTAGAAAGGGGCTGTTTACTCTGGGGGCAGTGGGTGGTAATCCCTGAAGTTCTGAGGTCCTGTGTGCTAAAGATGCTGTATATCAGCCACCCGGGGATCGTGCGCACCAAGGCGCTAGCTAGGAGTTACATCTGGTGGCCCAAACTGGACACAGTTATAGAACACATGGTAGGCACTTGTGAGAGCTGCCAGAGCACCCACCCCGAAGAGTCCCGACTTCCGCACAAAGAATGGGACACGGCCAGGGGTCCATGGTCACGCTTACACGTGGATTTTGCGGGTCCTTTCAGAGGCACCCTGTTCCTCATAATAGTGGACTCCTACTCCAAGTGGTTGGAGGTAATCCCAATGGCTAGTACATCGTCAGCTGCAACGATTAAGCAATTACGCAAGGTATTCAGCTGCTTCGGTTTACCTGACGTACTTGTGAGCGACAATGCCACAATTTTCACGTCAGCAGAGTTCCAGGGTTTCGTAGAGATTAATAAGATTCGCCACATTACTGCGGCCCTATTTCACCCCGCTACAAATGGTCAAGCGGAACGCCTGGTGCAAACAATGAAGGACGCACTGCGTAGAATGGGCCCCGGTGAGTTGAACCTGCAACTCTGCCAATTCCTGTTAAGGTACCGAGTAAGCCCCTTAGCATCAGGGCTCTCGCCCGCCGAGCTCCTCATGCGGAGGAAACCCGCCACGATCCTCTCAAGGCTAGACCCAACCAGGGTGGAGGACACGGGTAGAAACATAGAAACGGGGGGCACCAAGAGTTTCAAGATCGGCCAGCCAGTACATTGCCGAAACTACGCGGCTGGTGGCCCGACTTGGGTACCGGGAATAGTGGTAGGACAGACGGGGCCAGTATCCTACAATGTCGAGACAGGTACAGGGATCCTCTGGAGGAGGCACACCGACCAACTCAGAGGCAGAGTAGTGGAAAGGCAAGACGTGAGTAGCCAGAGGAAGCACTCAGCGTTAGGGTTCTCCCCCACCCGCTTATCCCAAGGGGGAGACACAGGCCACAGGGGGGAGGAAAATGATACAAACCCGCATTCTTTGGACATGCCGGGTAACAGGGACAATTTAGAAGAGAGGGATTTCGAGGACTTGTTAGATTTTGAGTTAGGAGACCGGGGGGATTTTTCGGAGTGGTCCCCCACCCATCCAAGCGAGGAGCGGGGTTTTTCGTTAGTCCCTTGAGCCCCCGGTCTCACATCCCTGGAGTTTACTCCCACACCTAGACCTCCCCCAATCCCCGGCTCGTGACTCGCAGCCAACCGCTAACGAGTCACGTTCCTCCAATGCAGGAACTCCAGCCCAGAGTGCGGCCACCCTTCGCCCAAAGTGAACGTGCGGAAAGCCTCGGTGGCTGGAGGATTTCGTCCTCACCTAGGGGGGAGGGATGTTATGTACTGATTGCTTTGTGATAAGTATCCCTTTAACAGATTTGTATCTGTCTATTGTATCTACTGTAAGCAATCAGTGTTTCATTGTAATCAGCTGTTAAGAACAATGCTGCGCCTGCAGTAGCAGCATTGGACACAGGATACCCATTCACCTGCATACCTGAAGAGCAGGATCCTACTGCCTCTACTGCATCGGGCAGGATACTACTGCCTCTACTGCATTGGGCAGGATACTACTGCCTCTACTGCATCTGGAGAAGATGGGCGTGGACTGTTACCCGGGCAATTCAAAATGTACCATAAATAAGGCTGTTGTTTCACCTGTACCTCATGTTCACTTACTACGATGCAATAAACCTGGTTTTAGCCCTTACTGCGGCTCCTGCTTGTCTTCTGTTGCAAGACACCAAAAAATGTTTCTGATCTATTTATGATTCTGTTCATTTTTGCTGCATCTACATATTAATACAGTAATACATTTGGTCTTATGAGCCATTTTGAGTAATATGGAAAATAGCATAGAAATAAATGTGATAATGGTGGTGACTACACTGATTAGCCTGATAATTATTCTTGTCATAGCAGTAGATGAAGTTAGAACTCTAGAATATATATATTTTGAATGATGGAATAGATTCTTTTGATTGATAGGCTACTTCCTTGAATCACTAATTATTGCCATTATCTGTCACTGACTCTTGGCATTTTGCATGGTCATATGGTAATGTTTATAAAATGTTGATGTGCCATGTACTAGATATGAATGTAGGATACTTCAATATAAGCAAGATCTCCATAGCCTGTGTCCAGATATGTATTATGTGGGATATGATATTGAAATTTCTTCAGTGTCATAGTACTCATCTAAGTGAAACTGCAAAAGGTGTTGAGTTACAGCAGGCTTTCAGATGAATTGCTTCTCCTCCTCCTCCATTTCCCAAGGTTAATTTGTTAACTCTAGAACCTTCTCTTACCAGGATGCTTTCTTTTTAATTATTTTGTAAAGTAGTAAGCAACATTAGGTCATTTAGAATCAGGTCACACTTAAATTCATCTTCATCTTTAAAGGAGATATAAGGACATTTGGCAGAAGGATTGAATTGGCAACTCTGCTTTTTGTGTCAATAAGAGGATAAAAATACAGTAATACCTCATACAAAGTCCACTTCGTACAACATCGAATTCATACAACATCACCTAATTCCTTGAAAAAAGTTGTCTCATACAAAGTCGCTGCGACTTTGTATGTTGTTGTTGTTGTTCAGTCGCACAGTCGATTCCGACCCTTTGCGACCCTATGGACCATCGTTCTCCAGGCACCTCTGTCCTCCACCATCCCCCTCAGTCCTCCCAGTTCTGTGCCCATTGTGTCTACAATACCATCTATCCATCTCATCCTTGGCCTCCCCCTTCTTCTTTTGCCCTCCACCTTTCCCAACATCACGGCCTTCTCAAGTGAATCCTCCCTTCTCATTTGATGCCCAAAGTACTTTAGCCTCATCTTTACTATTTGACCTTCCAATGAGCAGTCAGTGTTGATTTCTTCTAAGATTGACCTATTTGTTCTCCTCGCTGTCCAGGGTACCCTCAAAACTCTCCTCCAGCACCACATTTCAAAGGCATCTATTCTTCTGCGTTCAGCTTTCCTAATTGTCCAGCTCTCACATCCGTACATTACCACTGGGAATACCATTGCTTTGACTATTCTAATATTTGTTTTCAAGGTGATGTCTCTGCTTTTCACCATGTTCCCCAGGTTTTTCATGGCTTGTCTCCCAAGAATCAGTCGCCTTTTTATTTCATGGCTGCAATCTCCATCTGCAGTGATCTTAGATCTTAAGAATGTAAAATCTGTCACTGCTTCTACTTCTTCCCCATCTATTCTCCAGGAACTGATCGGGCCTGTTGCCATTATCTTGGTTTTCTTGATATTGAGTCTCAAGCCAGCTTTTGCACTCTCCTCCTTCAATCCGATCAAGAGATTCTTTAGGTCTTCCGCACTTTCTGCCATTAAGGTGGTGTCGTCTGCATATCTCAGATTGTTGATGTTTCTCCCAGCAATTTTAATCCCATATTGTGATTCCTCCATCCCTGCGTTGCGCATTATGTGCTCTGTGTATAAGTTGAATAAGCAGGGTGACAAAATGCAGCCTTGTCTTACTCCTTTTCCTATTCCAAACCACTCTGTCATTCCGTGTTCTGTCCTAACTGTTGCTTCTTGGTTCCTGTACAGATTTCTCAGGAGGCATATGAGGTGCTCTGGTATTCCCATCTCTTTAATCACTTGCCACATCTTGTTGTGGTCCACACAATCAAAGGCCTTAGTGTAATCAATAAAGCAAAAGTAAACTTGTTTCTGGTATTCCTTTGTTTTCTCCATGATCCAGCGTATGTTGGCAATGTGGTCTCTAGTCCCCCTGCCTCTTCTGAAACCAGCCTGCACCTCTGGTAGTTCTCTTTCCACATGCTGCTGAAGTCTATCCTGTATTATCTTGAGCATCACCTTGCTGGCGTGTGGGATGAGTGCAATTGTTCGATAATTTGAGCATTCTTTGGCATTGCCCTTTTTTGGGATTGGAACATATACTGATCTTTTCCAGTCCTGTGGCCACTGTTTTGTTTTCCAAATCTGCTGGCATATTGAATGCAGTAATTTGATGCCATCATCTTTTAAAGCTTTGAAAAATTCAACTGGGATACCATCATCTCCACTAGCTTTGTTGTTTGCAGTGCTCTTTAGGGCCTTTCTGACTTCACTCTCCAGGATATCTGGCTCAGGTTCAAAATCTTCATCATTGTGACTATCAGGAGTGTTGAGTTCCTTTTTGTAGAGTTCCTCTGTGTACTCTTTCCATCTTTTCTTAATTTCTTCTGCATCAGCTAGCTCCTTTCCGTCTTTGTCCCTTATCATGTTCATTTTTGCTTTAAATGTTCCCTTGATTTCCTGGATTTTTTTGAAAAGGTCTCTGGTTCTGCCTCTTTTGTTGTTTTCCTCCATTTCTTTGCACTGTTCTTTTAGGTAGTTTTCCTTATCTCTCCTTGCTTTTCTTTGAAATTCTGTGTTCAAAAGATTGTATTTTTTCCTTTCTCCTTTGACTTTTGCATTCCTTCTTTCCTCTGCTATTTTAAGAGCCTCATCAGACAACCACTTTGCTTTCTTACTCTTCTTTTCTTTTGGTATGGTTTTCTTTGCTGCTTCCTGCATGATGTCCCTCATCTCTGTCCATAATTCTTCTGGCACTCTGTCTATTGAGTCTAAGCCATTGAATCTGTTCATCACCTCCACAGTGTATTCTTTAGGGATGCTATCTAGGTGATATCTGTCTGGTCTCTTTGTTTTCCTTATTTTCTTTAGTCTAAGCCTGAATTTTGCAATCAGTAGGTTGTGATCTGAGCCACAGTCTGCTCCAGGTCTTGTTTTTGCTGACTGTATGGAGGTTCTCCATCTTTGACTGCAGAGTATGTAATCAATCTGGTTTCGGTGTTGGCCATCTGGTGATGTCCATGTGTAAAGTCGCCTCTTGTGTTGCTGGAAGAGGGTGTTTGCTATGACCAGTGCGTTCTCTTGGCAGAACTCTATCAGTCTTTGCCCTGCTTCATTCTGTGTTCCAAGACCGAACTTGCCTGTTATTCCCTCCACTTTTTGATTGCCTACTTTGGCATTCCAGTCTCCTAAAATAATTTGGACATCATTTCTTGGTGTTTGTTCTATGAGGTGTTGTAAGTCCTCATAGAACTGGTCCACTGTGGCTTCATCTGCACCCGTGGTTGGTGCGTATATTTGGATCACAGTAACATTGAAGGGTTTGCCCTGAATTCTTACTGACATCATTCTGTCATTTTTGAGGTTGTATCCCATTACTGCTCTTCTCACTCTTTTATTGACAATTATGGCTACTCCATTTCTTCTAAGGTTTTCTTGTCCACAGTAGTAGATGTGATGGTTTCCAGAGCTGAATTCACCCATCCCTGTCCATTTTAGCTCACTGATTCCCAAGATGTCAATGCTTATTCTTTCCATCTCATTTTTTACCACTTCTAGTTTACCTTGGTTCATTGATCTCACATTCCATGTCCCTATGCAGTATTGCTCCTTACAACATTGCATTCCTCCTCCCTCCTTCCTGTCCCTCCCCTTCCTCCACTCTGTGGTGTTAAGCATCCTGTATCACCTAGCCTGCCCCTTTGTTTGCCCCTTTGTTTTGCCTTTTGTTTTGGTCAATAGGGTTCTCTTGGCAAGCTTTGTGGCGTGGTTTGCCGGTTTCTACGCCATGTTTTTTCTCGCATCGTACATCATATCACAGTTTAAAAAATTTAAAACAGTTTAAACAACATATTATCATGCATACCTATCACACTCTAAAACACAGTCTCTATGTTAATTGCTATATTAAGTCAGTGTAAAGTCTCTATGTCAGTTGCTATATTAATTCCGCTACATTTTCCACATCAGCTACTTATCCTTGTGTCCTCACTCCCCAGGTGGGGTTGTTGTCTCTGGGCCCCTTGCTCCCGTGACATCGCAGTGGCGAGCAGTGGATGTTTTCCCCGTGTGTCTTTGTATGAGGCATTGGTTTTTTTCCTAGGTTGCATTGTGCCTGGGCAGTATAAAAGCCAGGACGCATGCGTCCATTGCTCTTGTGGATTTTGCACGAGGCGAAGAGTGTTTAGGAGTGGTTTTGAGTGCAATTTCAATTGTTTGGTGTTTGCTGCTGTTTGGATAATTAACACTGTGCAGCATGATGGGACATGTTGCCATCCATTTTGTCCTTGCTTCCATCCAGTAATAGTTTACAGTAGCTTGTACAAAATGCATGGCTGCAGATTAACACTGTGCTGCATGATGGGACATGTTAACTTTTAAACCTGCACTTCATAAAGTTTTCAAAAGTTAAAAACTTTTTGATTGTTTTGTCCCCTAAAATCAGAGTTGTTTGACATGTTTTTGTAATGTATTTAGCCTTTAGACAATGATTTCTTAAAGTTCTGTCAGTTTCTTGTCTGTTTCCTTGACTTTGCCCTGAAGTCTGTGCTGTTATAGTACAATGTATCTCTATGGAAATGACATTGTACGAGGCATCACGGTAAGGATTTGGACGTTGTATGAGGCATTGCGGCTAGAATTTTGGCATGCCTCATACAAAGTCCAAATCCGTATAAAGTCCAAACTTGTGGAACCAAGTTTGGACGTTGTATGAGGTATAACTGTATGTGTTACCAAAATTTATGCTGCTTCTACAGAAAACATAAAAACTGGAAAGACATCCAAAATTGGGTTTAGCTTCTTCTCTTCCCACACCTGGGTTTCATCATGTATTGTGACAGATACGTCATCCCCTCTCCATGTGCAGAGTTTGGTGCTGACACAGGCTAAGAAATGTGTGATTAATATGAAATTTTATGATCACTGAAACCTTATGTAAATATCCAGCCTTCACTTTTGAAGAATAAAAAGGTGTGAGAGAGGGGACATAAATAAATGTCACATCTGCAGTCCTCATTTCTTCTATTCTTATGTCCAACCTTGCTATGCTAGAACAGCAAAGTTTGAAAAGTGAGCACAAACTTTACACAAGTTTCACAGAGACAATCAGTCTGACCATGTATAAGACAAATGAAAGCAAAAACAAACAAAGAACAAACAAACAAACAAAAACAGCATTGTTTTTTGAAGCAATCATATTTATTTCAGCTAAGCATTTGTGAGTTGAAACACATATTCTCAGACACATGACATGTGCATCCAAGGAAGCGAATTCTAATTCACCATACAGAGAGATCTAATGTACAGTGGACCCTCGCTTAACACAAAAATCGCATAACAAAAGGAAGTCCATAGAAAATAGTGGCTTGGTTAACAATTCCCCCCCCCCCAGAATGGATTAATTGGTTTTTATTGCATTCCTATGGGAAACCGTGTTTTGGTTAACAAATTTTGGTTTTCAATGCATTCCTATGTGAAATTGCATTCAATGTATTCCTATGAGAAATTTGCTTTACAAACAAAAGGTCCCAGAGAACACGTTAAATTAAATTAAATTTAATTTAATTTAATAGTCATATTTATATATGCCGCCCACTCAGGTAGAACCCGACTCAGGGCGGCATTACAACAAGTTCTAAAACACATAAAAACACTTTAAAAGACCCATATCCCACCCACTTTAAAAGACCCATATCCCACCCACCCATCCCACCCACTATAAAAAGAAGAAGAGAGAGTTCTTAATTGTTTACATAAGCCAGCAAGCGGGGACTGTGTTCCCATTAGGGCCCCACACCTGCCCTGCCAGCCAGGTCTTCAATTCTTTCCTGAAGGGCAGCAATTCTCTTTGAAGTCTTAGATCTGTTGGCAGGAGGTTCCAGAGGGTTGGTGCGGACATGGAGAAGGCCCTCCTTCGGGTGCTGGATAGATGTGCACCCCTAGCTGATGGCACTATTAGAGAGCCTCTCCGGTCCGCTCTGGTTGGATGGGCAGACACTCTTGGGACGATGCGATCTCTAAGGTATCCTGGCCCACTGCCATATAGGGCTTTAAAGATTAAAACCAGCACCTTGAATTGCACCCGGAGACAAACTGGTAACCAGTGCAGCTCCCCAAGTAGCGGTGAGGCATGGGCATATCTCCCACATCCCATCACCACCCGGGCTGCCACATTCTGGACCAGCTGCAGCTTCCGAATGATCATCAAGGGCAGCCCCATTTAGAGCACATTAAAATAATCTAGTCGGGAAGTGACCAGAGCGTGGGTGACCATAAGCAAGGAGCCCTGGTCCAGGAGCATGCGCAACTGGCGAATCACCCGAAGTTGGGCAAAAGCCCTCCTGGCCACAGCTGCTACCTGTTCTTCTAGCAGCAGCAGCGAGTCCAGAAGGACCCCCAAGTTGCGCACTGGGTCTGTCTGGGGCAAAACAGCCCCATCCAGTACCAAAGATGGTAGCTCCCTGGATAACACGGGGCCCCTTATCCACAGCCACTCTGTCTTGCTGGGATTCAGCCGAAGCCCATTGGCCCCCATCCAGACCCCAATGGCCTCCAGGCATCCGGATAGGATTTCAACAGCATCACTGGGGTCCCCATGGGCCGAGATGTACAACTGGGTGACATCCGCGTACTGATGGTACCGCACCCCGTGGGAACGAATGATCTCACCCAGTGGCTTCATGTACATGTTAAATAGGAGAGGAGAGAGTACTGAGCCCTGAGGCACCCCATACTTGAGGAGCCTAGGGCTTGACCTCTCTAACCACACTGACTGGGTACGGCCCTCCAGAAAAGAGGAAAACCAGGACAACACGGTGCCCTGGATCCCCAGTCCTTTGAGCCGTTCCAGAAGGATACCGTGGTCGATGGTATCGAAGGCTGCTGAGAGGTCAAGAAGAGCAAGGACGGATGGATAACCCCCGTCCCGCTCCCGCCAGAGATCATCCATCAGTGCGACCAATGCCGTCTCCATACCATACCCGGGCCTGAATCCTGATTGAAAGGGGTCTAGATAATCCGCTTCCTCCAGGACACTCTGCAGCTGGCGTGCCACCGCCTTCTCCAAAACTTTACCCAGAAAGGGCAGGTTGGAAACCGGCCTGTAGTTGTTAAGGACAGCTGGGTCAAGGGATATTTTCTTCAGGAGGGGGCGCACCAAAGCATGTTTGAGTGGTGCAGGAAATACCCCCTCCCGTAATGAAGCATTTATTATCGCCCCAACCCAGCCACCTGTCACCACCTTGGAGGCTTTCACCAACCAGGTGGGACAGGGGTCCAAAGGACATGTAGTGGCACGCACAGCTGCAAGGAGCCTGTCCACTTCATCAGGGACAACAGGATCAAACCGATCCCAGATCTTACAGCAAGACTGTGCTCCAGTGCCCCCCCCCAACCCTCCCCATCCACGCCGGGATTCAGCCCTGAACAAATCCGATTGATTTTCTCCACCAGATGGTCAGCAAAGTCCTCAGCCAAACCCTGCCAACCGGGCACCGATCTCCCCCTACCAAGGAGGGACCTGGTTACCCGGAACAGGGCGGCTGGGCGATTATCAGCAGAGGCAATAAGGGTGGTGAAGTATTGCCGCTTCACCACACCCGTTGCCACTAGGTAGGCCCTTATAGCAGCTCTAGCTAGTGTCCAATCGGAGTCATCCTGGGTCTTCACCCAGTGGCGCTCTAGGCGTCTCTTTGCCCATTTGAGTTCCCGCAGTTCATCCATGAACCACGGGGATGACCTAACCCCATGGGCACGGAGAGGCCGCAGTGGTGCGATTTCATCTAAGGCTGCTGTTGCCGTCCTGTTCCACAGGTCAACAAGTGCCTTGGGTGAATTGTGTAGCCAATCCAGAGGAACATCCCCCAGTTCCCTCTGGAATCCATCTGGATACATTAGTCGCCGAGGGAGGGCCATTTTAATAGGCCCTGCCTCCCTACGATGAAGCGTCGCCCCCAGAAAGTCAAGAGTCACCAGATAGTGATCTGACCATGGCACCGGTGAGATGACTAAGTCCTGTAATCTCAGATCACTCTGCCATTAAATTTGTTAATGTAGGGTCCACTGTAAATCACTTATTTCAAGGTGCCATAGCACTTCTGTTATTTCTAATCTGCTTTATTGATGTAAAGGAGGTAAAATTAAATTCATTATACAAATGCATCAACCTGTTTGCAAGTGAACACAAATAGAAGCCTATGTTTGTTCTTGTAGCTTGAACTTGAATACTCATTTTGACACTTTGTTTCGAGTAAAAATGAACTGTTTTAATTCACACATGCATATACATATTGGCAACAAATTAAAGATGTTTTCGAAGGAAGGAAGAAAGGAAGGAAGGAAGGAAGGAAATTCTGTGATATTTAAGTATAATATTTGTACTTAAGGTATGTATGGACATATACATGATTGTAAGGGTTTATTTTTTTAAAGTTGTAATTGTTCCTAATTATTGTGTGAAATTTAAAATGAGAAGGATCTATTCCCTGCACTTCCATAGTTACTACTACTACTACTACTACTACTACTACTACTACTACTACTACTACTACTAATAATAATAATAATAATAATAATAATAATAATTTCCGATTTTCTGACAAAGTATATTTCTGCCGCTTCTGAAGTTGTTCCGCTTCCAGTAACCCTGCAGGCCCTTGCCCTGGTTGCTCAGCAGTAGGGCCTGTGACCTGTAGCCTATGTGTCGATGAATGTCCAGGTTCAGCAACACCTGTCACGGTCCTTGTTAACCCGGGTGACGACCGAGCTTGTATAGGCTTCTTTTGTTTGCATTTCACCATGAATCATGGATTGTTGGGTGCACTTAGTTCCTTTCCTCAGTTGAGACCTCTCTGGCATGGTTGGACCTGCTGGTAGTTTACACTACCGCCAGCACAGCCCTCAACCTCACAGGAACAGTCAACTCCCTCCGCCACAACAAGGCAGCACCTATGGGGGGGGAGTGCAGACTCTGTAGAGAAGTGGATTAAACTATAGACCATATACTGAGCTGCTGCAAAAAAATTGCTCAGACTGATTATAAACAGCGCCATAATACAGTTGCTCAAATGATTCATTGGAATTTGTGTCACAAATACCATTTGCCCATAGCAAAGTACTGGTGGGATCATAAGCCTGAAAAGGTGATTGAGAATGAACATGCAAAAGTACTCTGGGATTTTAAAATACAGACTGACAGGGCTTTGGAGCACAATTTCCCAGATATTACGATTGTGGATGTGGGGGGGGGAGTATGGATCATCGACATTGCCATACCTGGTGACAGCAGAATCAGCAAGAAACAACTTGAAAAAATTACTCGATATCAAGATCTGAAAATTGAACTGCAGAGACTCTGGCACAAACTTGTACAGATGGTCCCAGTGGTAATTGGCACACTGGGTGCTGTGCCTAAATACCTAGGCAGGCACTTAGAAACAATTGGAGTTGACAAAATCACCATCAGTTAGCTGCAGAAGGCCACCCTGCTCAGATCTGCTCACATAATTCGCCGATACATCACTTAGTCCTAAACGCTTGGGTAGTGTTCGACTAGTGATGTTGATACAAAATCCAGCAGTGTTATCTTGTTGGTTGTGTGTTTGAGGATAATAATAATAATAATAATAATAATAATAATAATAATAATAATAATAATAATAATAATAATAATAACAATAACAATAACAATAACAATAACAACAACAACAACAACAACAACAACAACAACAACAACAACAACAACAACAACAACAACAACAACAACAACAACAACGACAACGACAACGACAACGACAACGACAACGACAACGACAACGACAACGACAACGACAACGACAACAATAATGATGATAATAATGATGATAATAATGATGATAATAATGATGATAATAATAATAATAATAATAATAATAATAATAATAATAATAATAATAATAATAATAATAATAATAATAATAATAATAATAATGGGCCTGCAAGTTATACATACAAAATGATACCTTCTCAGTCCTGAAAACCAATAGGAAATGCTTTGAGGAGCAGGGGATCTTGTTAGGAATATCAGAATTACATGCCTTCAGTGGCATATTATTAGAAATATTGTACAGATAATTTAATCCCCATGCTGTTCATTCAATCCAAATACAGAAGACAAATTTTAAGAAAGCAGATTAAAAATATAGTCCAGGTTGATCAAACTAACAACATTGATCATCTTGCAAATTGATTTATTCTTCTTATTATTTTAGAAAATAGGGGGAAAGCAGCAGATAAATTTGTTTTGTTTCTCCCTATGGAGATTTTGACTATTTAATTAAAGGCCTCATTGCTTCATCATTAAATTCAAAGAAGCATATCTAATGTGAACACTTAAATGTAATGTCACTCATTAGTCTTTAATGAAGAGAAACTTAGTCTTTCTCTAAAGAAAAGCTGTAAAAATAGAATTATATATATTCTGAAGGCTATTAATGTGCATTTAATTGCTTATTTAAGGGATACTTCTTAAGATAGAAAACAAAATCTTACCTGGCTTCTTTTAGAAAAGGTTAATTAAAGCAGTAACTTCTGTAGTTCAGTAATATATTAAACCAGTGTTTTGCAAGACAAGAGCAATGACAGTTGGCAACACAAACAACTGGGCTCTCCATGGGGGTCATTCATATTGACATAGGTGGCTCAGTGGTTAAAAAGCTCGCCTTGTTAGCTGGAAGGCTGGCAAATCAGCAGTTTGAGACCCAGGTACTGCATGACGGTTTGAGTGTCCATCTCTGTCCTATCTCCTGCCAACCTAGTGCCTCCCCAGCCACTCCGGAGTGGCTGGGGATATGCTTTGGGCTGAAACAGAGCCCAGGAAAAGCCTTGGACAAGTGGGAAATGGCTTCAGAGGTTTGCTATAGATTGATGAAAATAGAAGAGGCTTCTATTTTCATAGCACTATAGCGAAGAGCCCCCTCTGAAGCCATTTCCCCTTTCCTCCAAGGCTTTTCCTGGGCTCCGTTTCACCCCAAAGTGCCTCCCCAACCACTCCGGAGTGGCTGGAGATGCACTTTGGGGTGAAACGGAGCCCAGGAAAAGCCTTTGATGATGGGGGAAATGGAGCCCCCCCCCTCCGAAGCCTCTTCTAGGAGGAGGAGGAGGAGGTGGGCGGGGCCAGCCATGTTTACTACTGGTACACGCGTACTGGTGCAAACCTGCTGATGCCCACCACTGGTCCCCATGATACATAAAGTAAGCCTCCTGTTTGATGCAGCAGGTGTCTCTGGATTCTATTTAAAGGAGCAGAACATTGGCTGCCAGATGAAGGCTATCCTTTTGATGACATCTGGCATATGTGGAAATTTCCTCATACTGTACTCATATTGCACATTCATGGGTGTTAGAAAGTCCTACTAATTGCAGTAGTATATCTTTTATGCTCCTTGTGTCAAGGAATTATAAGAAGCTCATTATTTCTTATGCCTTGTTCAGTCCTGGCATCAAATGCTACCCTTTGCTTGAGATGTTATGAGCAGACACACTCCAATTAGTTCTTGCAGATGGTCATCCAACACCGAAATGGCTGATTCAGCATCCTTTCTAAAGAAAGAATTAAATAGAATATCAGTGCCCCATCTCTTTAATGCATGTTTGGTTTAAAAAACACTCCTCTAGTTTACTGAACATTTCTTGTTTTTTTTTGTATACTTCAATTGTTTTGATGAAGACAAGTTAAATTTCCCTTGCTCTACAACCAAAAATATATTTGTGACAAACCTCCACTAATAGGGAGTCACACAAAGAACATATATGAGAGCCTTGACCAATTTGTAAAGCGTCTGATGGTTATTATACCCTATAAATTGATAAATAAGTAACATTTGGATAACTGCCGCACTGCATTAGGTTTGTGGCTGAGGAATTAGAGATGTGGAGTACAAATTCCCACTGGGCCTCCTACGAGAAGAGCCAGCTAATGTAGTCATGAGCAAGCTGCACAGTTCCAGGGCATCCTCAGAAGATGGGAGCGGTAAACCATTATTGTCAATCTGTCCAGTAAACCCTGGAGAACATCTCCATCATTCAGAGTTTACTTTACAGTGTGCATTTATTATTATTAATATTTGGTTAGCTGGCTGGAGAGTTCAGTGAACTAGGTCTGACTGTGGAACCAAAAGTTGGAAGTGCAGCTCTCCACAGTGTATTCTAGAAGAATCTACCTGTGTGGCCATTGGCAAAATGCAGAGTCCCAGGGTATCCCAGGAAGAAGAGAAAACCCTGAAAAGGGTTACCAGAAATCAAAATTGACTTGATGGCACACGTTTCTTGTAAATTTTTGGCTGCATAAGGATTGCTTGTGAGTTTTGTTCTTTGCGTAAATTGTTGTGGATCACTTATGACAGTGTTTTCCAACCTTTGGGTGTTGGACTTCAGTTTCCAGAAGCCTAAATTCCCCAAAACACTGATCAGCCAATGTACTGACTTGGGCTTCTTGGAATTGAAGTCCACCAATGTTCCGCAGAACATAGTTTAGGAAACGCTAATTTATGAAATGCCAGTGCACATCTAAGTCACACAGTCACACACATGACCAGGCAGATGAATGAGACATTCAAGCACCTTAGCAATTAACTGATACATGTTACACAAACCTTGCTGGAACACCAAGAGGATTCTAGCTACTAAGTTAAAATAATTGGTGGGCTCCAAAAAAAAATTACTACCACACTGTGGGCGTGGTGTGGTGGGCATGGCCAGAGGGAAAGCCCTGCATTGCACCCGAATTAGAACTACAGTAATACCTCATACAAAGTCCGCTTTGTACAACATCGAATTCATACAACATTGTCTATTGAAAAATGTTGCCTCATATAAAGTTGCTGTGACTTTGTATGAGGCATTCAGGTTTTTCCCAGGTTGCATTGTGTCTGGGCAGTATAAAAGGCATGCATGCGTGCATTGCTCTTGTGGGTTTTGCGTGAAGTGAAGAGTGTTTAGGAGTGTTTTTGAGCATGATTTTGGTTTTTTTAAAAAAATTCATCAGAATTTTTGGAAGCATTCCTGGGATTTTTGCAGCATTCTTCAGGTTCTTGGACCATTCTTTGGCACAGTAGAAAGGAAGGTAAATGAGGTTTCCTGTTTCCAATTTGCTTGCAGTGGGGAGGTGGATGGGGGAGGGCAATTTTTTGGTGGGGTGGGCAATTGTTTGGTGTTTGCTGCTGCGGTTTTTAAAAACAGGTTGAATGTTCCATAATTTTTCCTATGTTGGTTTTTTTGGGGGGGTGGGGGGCACTGTTTGATGGGGTGGGCAATTGTTTGGTGTTTGCTGCTGTTTGGATGATTAACACTGTGCTGTTTGATGGGACATGTTGGCATCCATTTTGTCCTTGCTTCCATCCAGTAATTGTTTACATGATGGGACATATTAACTTTTAAACCTGCACTTCATAAAGTTTTCAAAAGTTAAACACTTCTTGTTTGGTTTGTCCCCTAAAATCAGGGTTGTTTGACATGTGTCTGTTTCCTTGACTTTGCCCTGAAGTCTGTGCTGTTACAGTACAATGTATCTCTATGGAAACGACATTGTACGAGGCATCGCGGCAAGGATTTGGACATTGTATGATGCATCGCGGCTAGGATTTTGCATGCCTCATATAAAGTCCAAACTTGTGGAACTAAGTTTGGATGTTGTATGAGGTACCACTGCACTTTATTTCAAAATGTGGGTGGGCGGGGCCAGCCTAAATTTCTGCTACCGGTTCTGGCAAACTGGTGTGAACCTGCTGATGCCCACCACTGGCTAAAATGTATTTATTTGCTACCTTTTTATCATACCTTTCCTCCAATGATAGTTGCATAATTTATTCTGGGTCTAAAGATTTTTCAATGATTTAAAAATATTACCATTTTTAAGCATGGGTTACAGTTAATGCTAGTTTACTTGATTGTGATCAGCAATAAGGCATTTCCCCAAAAAATCCCCAGTTTGGCCTCTGGGGTGGGAAGCACAGAAAAATGTAGAAACTTTGCCAAAACTAATCTTTTTTACTTTAATGAGGTGGCAAACCTTTACATATATCTGGCAGTCTTTTGGATGGCAAGCACACAAATATGCAGATATTCCCTGACATAAACTAAGGTATTTTGGATATGTAAAACCTCTATTTTTCTTAAGCAAGATCATTGTTTAATGTGATAATAAAAAAACAAAACAAAGCTACACTGTCAGCCAGTACCAAAATATATTAACAGGGAGACAGAGAACTAACAGATTTGTACCTCCATCTGTTATGTCATGGAAAGCTAATTATTTTTTTACATATCTGAGCAATTTAATAAAATCATTAACTCAGAGACTGTATAAAACATGATTTCATAAAAGATAATGCAAATAAGTTACTATTAGCATATCACTATGAAAATGATAAATAACACATGTTCACCGAGCATAGCCTGATTCAGCATGTGCTGGTTGGTGTGTAGTAATATAAATACAGTTATTAACTTAAGTACATAAGAGTTTTGCTGTATAAAATCAAAGATCTATCTAGTGTATAATACTATTTTCTACTGAAGCCATCCAGATGCCTCTGAAAAGCTTGCAACAGAAGATGAAGGAACTCATCTTCCTTTCCCCACTTTTGTTTCTCCTATGATTGATATTCAGATTTATGCTGACTCCTATTGTGGAAGAGAGAGAGAGAGAGAAAGAAAGAACAAAGAATCACATAATGACTAATAGCTGTTGGAAATAACAGGGTATAGCTCAACTTATGCATCAGAAGATGCATGCCATGAAAAGAAAAGAGTATAAACAGAGGAGTTCTTCCAATTTCCAAAACTGTCCTTTACTGCTTTGACTTGGTTCCTGAAGGGCTGAATCAACAAGGTAGTATTGCTCTAGTATGTGTGCATATGTACTCTTCAACTTGTCTGGCGGAACATCCCGCTACGGTAATGGAGTAGACTGTACAGCCAGTGACTCAACGCTGAGTGTTGGGCGGCAGTAAATAACCTTACTCCGAAGAGAGGCCAACAGCTATGGGTGGATGAGCCCCCTCAGTGGAGAAAATGCCACTGGAAACCATCATATTGGGCCCAATGGCAAAATGAGCAGAGGAGGAACCACTTTACTATTCTGATTTCCAATGGTCATGAAGGCAGAAGATGTCATGCCAGATGAAATTGCTGTGAAGGTGCACCTCATTAATATCTTCAAGTCTGTGGCAGTCCATAGCAGTCCCAGTGTCAAATTCTGCATGTCTCATTTCCTATGTGCCGCAGGAGATGGCTTCATGATCATAGTGTGTGGGTCTCTTCGTGGCAAGCTGGGGTCCACCTTAAACGAATTCACACCAATGGCATTTTTCCTGTTTGTCATTGTTCTTTTAAAACTGTGAAAATTATTTTCAGGGGAAAATGTATACTCAGACACTAGCAGCAGCTGATGACGACAACTCTTCAACAGTGACTAGCAGCCTTCATTATGCACACTCCATGAACTAGCGAAAAACTGGACAAAAACTGTCTCTTCTGGTTGAAACTTCCATAGTTTATCTATGCATGATGTATACCAGGGTCTTCTTTTCATCTGTCCTGAATCTGCAACCATTCCGCATTATTGGATGGCTCTTTTTTTCTAGTATTGCAATTAGGAAGGATAATTCTTTCTCAACTTCTGTATCCCATGCACAATCCCTATACTCAACTCTTTTTCTTAGCAAAAGAGCTCCAGATGTGGTTGCCATTTTATGTTGGGAAAGCTACATCTTAATTTTAACTGCATTTTCTATCACCTTTTCCAAGTCTATAGTATCCTTTTGGGAAGAGCATTGTCCAGGATTGTGCATAGTACAGTGATCTTTAGTAAAGATAGAGGTCACCCTTGCTTGAAAGCCAGTTGTATCTGACTCTAGGGTTCGGTAGTGCTCATCTCTGTTTATAGCCAAAGAGCCAGTGCTGTCTGCATCTGCAAACGTTTCCGTGGATATACGGTAGGCATGACTAGACACCAGAGTGCACAGAATACTGTTTACCTTCCCACCAAAGTGGTACCTGTTTATCTACTTGCAATTTTCTTGCTTTCAAACTGCTAGGTTGGTAGGAGCGGGACAGAGATGGGCGCTCACTCCGTCATGCAGTACTTGGATCTCAAACTGCTGATCTGCCAACTTTCCAGTCTTCAAGTTCAGCATCTTAACCACTAAGCCACCACAGCCCCTACACTGATCTTTGTAGATGTTCAGTCACATAGTCGAGTCTGACACTTTGCGACCCCATGTACCACTACATGCCAGGCACCCTGATCCTCCACCGTCCTCCACAGCCCTCTGAGCTCTAAGCCCCTTGCATCAACAATGCCATCTAGCCATCTCATCCTTTGCCGCCGCCCCCTCCTTTTGCTTTTGATCTTTTCCAGCCTCAATTCCTTCTCAAGTGAGTCCTCTCTTCTCATTTGGTGTCCAAAGTACTTTGCAGGCGCACCCCCCAAAGAAAGACTCAGACACCGGTATATGGATAAAGGCATTGGGCCACTTTTATTGAATAATGCCCTAGTCCGAATTATAACTTTCAATTGGTGTATTCATCCAATTGTAATTCTTAAGGCAAGCAGGCCGCAGTAACACTGGTAAGGTTCCTCCCAAAAATGTCAATGATAATTGGCTACAATGTATCCATTTGTATCAATTTGTTTGTTGACACAAACAAATTGTTGACCGGAGTCAATAAACTATCTACTGACCCCACCCTATGACGTGGATCCGTTAAATCACGAGGTGATGCATACTGTAAGGCTCCTGCCATCACCCCTTGCCTGGTTCGTCGTTGACCGGCCAAAGCTATTATACCTGTACCTGTCTAAGTGTTGGCCAGTCAATTGCGAACCTGCCGGATACCTATGGGTCATAAATCTTTACCTTACCAGTGCTACCCGCCTAAAGTGACCAAAGTCAAAGAAACCCCTTTGCTCAAACACTAGCAACAGTGTGGGATGGGCAAAAAAGCCAGAAACCAAGGGCCAATTGTAGGTTCAGCCCAAAAATTCCCACCCGGCCCCGAAGCGACCAAAATATCACACTGTTCACTAGGGAGGGGGTGGAGGGAAAAACTTCTCCTCTCCGTCGCTCTTTTTAAAATGGCAGCTCGTCTGCCTCGTGGCCACCCCTTTTATAGAGGGGTGGCCACGCCCCCTAACTCACCCGGATGCCTGAGTCCGGGTGGGGTGGGGGGCTGCAAAGAGCGCGACGGCCATTTTGGCGCCACGCTTTGATTGCAGGCAAACCCCCCCCCCCAAAGAAAGACTCAGACACCGGTATATGGATAAAGGCATTGGGCCACTTCTATTGAATAATGCCCTAGTCCGAATTATAACTTTCAATTGGTGTATTCATCCAATTGGTGTATTCATCTTAATTCTTAAGGCAAGCAGGCCGCATTAACACTGGTAAGGTTCTTCCCAAAAATGGCAATGATAATTGGCTACAATGTATCCATTTGTATCAATTTGTTTGTTGACACAAACAAATTGTTGACCGGAGTCAATAAACGATCTACTGACCCCACCCTATGACGTGTATCCGTTAAATCACAAGGTGATGCATGCTGTAAAGCTCCTGCCATCACCCCTTGCCTGGTTCGTCATTGACCGGCCAAAGCTATTACACCTGTACCTGTCTAAGTGTTGGCCAGTCAATTGTGAACCTGCCAGATACCTAGGGGTCATAAATCTTTACCTTACCAGTGCTACCCGCCACACGGGGAGGCGTCTATGAAGACTCACCGCCCCCCCCCAGACCGTCAGCTCGGTCACCAGGCCTGCTTGCAAATCTTCAAGAAAGAGGTTCATACCTCTAGCCGACAGGTGGACCCCATCCCCTGCATAGAGATCATAATTTTGCAAACTAATCGTGGGGTGCCGGATGACCATCCCCAAACCCTTGTCTGACAAGAACCAGGCAACAGCCCTGTTCACCGAGCGACGAGCGTGGTCAAGGGCACGGAGGTCAAGACCTCCCCTGTATGAATGACGCGGTACGATGTCCAACCATAGCAGCCTTGTGTACGGCCACACATAATGCAAATAAGCTAGGTCACTGCAAATCATGAATTTTAAAGAAAGGCCAGTGACCTGGGCAAGGTCATTGCCCCCGAGGTGCAGTACAAAGACATCAGGCGGTTCAGCATCCCTGATGGAATGGCAACAGTTCCCGCCATCTCATTCCACGCTTACCGTAACAACGTATATGTGCGGTTGCACGTAGTCCAAGCTGGGGTCCCCACTCTGTCGCCGCAGCATACTGCGCTGCCCAGTGCACGTAACTGTGGCCCACCAGCCATACTGCCACCGGTGTGCGGGGACACACAGGGTCTGTAAAAGAAGAAAATAGAATAATGACTTAACTGGTACTCATGCCTGAAGTGGGCGAACATACAATGCAAAACGCATGGATCCCCATCTCCCCATTCGGCATATATCAGCCTCAGAGTACCCAAATGCAGCCGCAGTGGATGCAGCACCTATCCTAAATGAATGGGTGCCGTAACGAGCCCCGGGGAGGCCAACACTGGATAGTGCCATACCGGTCACCTTCCAAAATTGAAATTTAGTAAGGGGAGACCCATCCTGGTGGCAGAAAAACGGGCCAGGGTGCGCGCCACGCACTGCCAAGAACTCCTGTAGGGCACCAACCGGACAGATGTCTGCAATGGAACATTGTAGCAGTCTAACTCCACTGCCTACGCCATGCTGATCAACTTTTGAGGACCGTATCCTCAACTGAGCCCACTCATTAGTGACATAGACATCGTCGAGTTCCAGTGCCCTACAAGTCGCATCCGCCTTAGACAGTAGTACCAACTCACTGATGCGGAGCGCTCCAAAGAAGGCCACCGTGGTAGCCACGTGAAAAAGAGCCACCTCATACTTATCATAACACAAGTTATGCCAGCCTCGTGCAAGGTGGGTCAGTACCTCTGGTGAAATTGGGTGGCGAGTGTCCGCGTGGCGGCCACGTTCCTGTGTCCACCCCTCCAAAACATGACGTATGCGGAAATCATTCACGCAGTCAGCAAAACCCCTCACTTTGGCCATAAATGCCAGTGCCGACAGCCTGGATGCTATAGTACGAGGAGCCAAACCCTGACTGTGTAGATAAACCATAAATTGTAAAACCTGTTCCACTGGAATGGGCCACACTTCAGGCAACTGAAGTTGCACACAAAAGGTTCTAAATTGTACGAAAGCATGTTGATACGCCTTACGCGTGCGAGGTGCCAAAGACATGCCGATCGCCCGGTTCACCTCTCCTCGCCAAATGTCCAAATCTCGGCCGGGAGTGGCGAGGGGAATTCCTCTGCTTCTGGAGCCAAGGCACGGAACCGGGGGATCTGCAGGCGGGATAAAGCATCAGCAATATCATTATTAATGCCTGGGACATGTCTGGCCTTAAACAGCACATTTAGGCGTAGGCTTCGTAACACAAACTGGCGAACAAACGCCATCACCCTGGGTGATTTAGACGTCTGAGCGTTGACAATGTGCACCACTGCCGCATTGTCGCACCAAAAATGGACCACTGAGTCGGCCCACTCCTTGCCCCATAGCATCAAAGCTCCCAGGATTGGAAGGAACTCAAGAAAGGTAAGATCACGGAGGAGATCTGTGCCCCGCCATGCTGGAGGCCATTGGACATAAGCCCACCTCCCCTCAAAATAAATCCCATATCCCAGGGAGCCGGAGGCATCCGACTGTACTTGGAATCTAGGGGAAACCAAAAGGTCCGATCTCCAGAAAGAGACCCTGTTAAATTCCTGTAAAAATGCGAGCCAAACCAAAAGGTCAGCCCGCATGCCCCTGGTCAGTCGGACCCTGTGGTGGCGCTTTAATAGGCCCGACATGGCGTCACATAGGCACCGAGCAAATGCTCTGCCGGGTGTCACCACCCTGCAGGCAAAGTTAAGATGGCCATGAAGTACCTGAAGCTCACGAAGTGACACTTTACGTTTGGCCAGCAATGCCAAAATCATCGCGGAGATCCGGGTGACCTTCTCAATGGGTAACCGGGATGCCTGTGCGACCGTGTCAATTTCAATATCCAGAAATGTGAGCGTAGTAGATGGGCCCTCGGTCTTTCCGGGCGCTAAAGGGACACCTAGTTCCAGCATTAGCTTCTGAAATGTAGTGAGGAGACGCGTGCGCGTGTCCGAGCACCGTTCACCCCCGAACAAAAAGTCATCGAGGTAATGGGCTACAGACTGAGACCCGGACCTGCGAACAAAGGCCCACTGAAGAAAAGTGCTAAAACGTTCGAATGCCGAACATGAAATAGAGCAGCCAAAAGGCATGGCCTTGTCTACATAGAACTTCCCTTGGAATCTAAAACCCAATAGCTCAAAGTCCCCAGGGTGCACTGGCAGCAATCAGAATGCCGATTTAATGTCACATTTCGCCAGGAGGGCACCGGGACCACAAGAGCGGACCATCCGTAGGGCTTGGTCAAATGACGTATATCTGACCGAACAAAGGTCATCAGGAATAGCATCATTGACAGAATAACCCACCGGGTACGATAAGTGGTGGATTAAATGGAATTCACCCGGGGTCTTCTTAGGTACTAGCCCCAGAGGGGAGACCTTCAGGTTAGGGAAAGGTGGTGCGGAAAAGGGGCCTGCTACCCTCTTGGCCTCTACCTCTTTGGCAACACTCAGGGCAGCCACCCCCTCCTTACCCTTCAGGGAAACCAAATTGGGGGCATCTTGGGGTCCTCGCACCCCTTTGAATGGGATTCGAAAGCCCCACTGGAAACCCTCCATGAGGTACCTCGCATCCTCCCTCCTTGGATAAGTTGAGAGCCATCGCTCCAACATATACACATTAACTGGGGAGGGAGCCTTTTGACTGACCAGCTCCATCAGCGGAAGCCCTGCCCGCTCCCTGACCACCTCTACCTCTGCCCCGTGATCCACCAGCCCGCGGGCACGCGGAGGTGGCGTGGGGGCCAGCGCAAGTGGGACACTCATGTTTGTATCGACACTGTCGCTTATTGCACACACCATTAGCTGAGAAGCTCCAACACAGCAAGCGGGCTGGAACCCCCTGCCCCGCTGGCTGGTGGGGAGCCTGTGTTGGAGAAGCTCGCTGCACAGCATGGCCACAATGGTACCTATCCCCAGGCGCTGGACGCGTGGGGGTCATGTACAAGAGCCACAATTTTTGGCAGGGCTCATCCCATCTCATCTCCGGGTGTAGGGCCACCCTCATTCTAAATTCCTCATCGTAAGCCAACCACGATGGGCCAGGGAAATCAACCATCGCCCTGTAAATATTGTCCAAGTATTGGACCATAGGAATGGCCAGATCAGGCCAGGCCCTAAGGTATACCGCCATATAAATAAGATATGCCGGTAACCAGTTGGCCCAGGTGCGCGGTGGCTTACGACGACGAGACAGCTCCTTGTCTCTGTCATCCTGTCCCTCTCTCTCTTCCTTAGTGGGCTCACGGTTCAATAGGGGGAATATACCCACATACTCCCCTCGCCAAATCTTCTCCCTTGTGACCTGTGACAAATGATCACCAAGGGGCAAGGAATAACCAGCCGTCGGCAAAGCTGTCACTGGCACATTATGTATAGAGGGCATACCCAGCAGGACCTGGACAGCCCCTGCGATGCTTGGCACTGCCCCAGGGGCGGAAACCCCCGCCCTCAACGAGGTGCCATTTTGAAACCATGGGGCACTGGGATAGACTGGTAACTGATGCCCACTCGCCTCAACTTGATGAGGCCAGGGCCACTGAACCCCACCACTGGAAGTGGGCTGTGATGTAGGTGCACTAAATTGAACCTGATACTCACTAGGTGCACCCCCGTGAGCCGCCCCCACTGGGGCTTCTGGCCCACGGCGGGCGTCGGAGCTCGAGACCGGAATCGAGCTCTGGGGCAACCCCTGACTACCCCCAGTCTGCAGATCTGGACGAACGGGGAGCTGCGAGACACCAGCTGGCGCCGGCCGGAGCGTCTCCAGCAGCTCAACCCGGCTGGCCACCCGTTGCAGCATTGTGGCCATCAAGGTAGCCGGTGCCAACGAAGGGGCCCCAGTGGAAAGAGAAGCGCCCCCTCCCCAGGAGGCTGTGCAATGCCCAAGGATGCTTCCAGCACTGCTAAACGTGCTAACAGAGCATCCACTGCCACAGAGCCCCCAGCATAAGGTGGGCCGGGTGGGCTGGACGGCCCACTAGGCAGTTGGAAAGGTAACCCGAAGGGTGAGCCAGGGCCAGAATAGGGCCATGCCCAAAACTCCGGCCCATAAGGGGCCGGAGGAGGAACGGGTTGTATACCTGCAGCATGCCCTCCCATGCTGCCCTGACCCATGGCCGGTAATGGCGGGCCGAGCGCCGAAGCCCCTGATGGGCCGGCCTGTAGCTGGCAAGCCACCGAGCTGGAGCCCGGCTGCCAAGTGCCAGCCTGATTAGCCCCACCAGTATCAGTGGGCAAGGCTGGCACATTGCCCTGCCACGGGGGCGCAGCCCTGGTCCTCCGACTCAATGGCTGTCCCCCGTCCGGCGCAGGGCCAGTGAAAGTTCTCCCCCTTGGCCGCGGCTTCATCGCCGGGGCCTTCCGCTTGGGAGCCATGTCTCCCGAGGAGAAGAAAAAGCAGGATCCCTATCCAGGGATCGAAATCCTAGTGCCTAAGCACGCATTAGCCAAGCAAACCAAGGCTCTGCGTGCGCTAATCCTCCTTTCCCCGCCGGGAAAGAACCGCAAGGGCTAAACAGCCGAAGACTAAAAGAACAAACAGCGATGGAGAAAACTTCTCCTCTCCGTCGCTCTTTCTAAAATGGCAGCTCGTCTACCTCGTGGCCACCCCTTTTATAAAGGGGTGGCCACGCCCCCTAACTCACCCGGATGCCTGAGTCCGGGTGCCCCCCCCCCAGAAAGAGCACGGCGGCCATTTTGGCGCCACGCTTTCATTAGCTTCATCTTCAATATTTTTCCTTCCAAGGAGCAGTCAGGGTTGATTTCCTTCAGGATTGACTGATTTGATCTCTTTGCTATCCAGGGTGTTCTCGAAATTCTCCTCCAGCACCACATTTCAAATACTGTATGTCTATTCTTCTGTGCTCACAACACAGCTGGTCCAGCTGTCACAACCATATATTACTCCTGGGTATATCATTGCTTTGACTATGCGGGCATTTGTTGGCAGGGTGATGTCTCTTCTTTTTATTATGTTCCTTAGGTTTCTGATCTTTACTAGACTATTTAAAAAGTCTCAGACAAAGGCAAGCTTTCAATTCTATACAGATTTTCATCAAGATGAGGACTACAGAGCTGTGGATAGTGCAGAAAAAGCATTAAAGTCCCCTGAATCATGGCCACATCTGTGTGGCAGGCTCTTTTGTAAGAAATCAGTTAATGGGAGCTGCAGATTCAGGTTAGAGGTGTAGGTTTAAATGTCTGCCTCTGATGGTGTGGATAGAATGTATCTCCCATTCTTGTTAGAAATATAGTTCTGCAGTCTCCATTTTGAAACAAGGACCTCAGCTTTTTAGAATTGTTAGTATTCTGGCTGTGGTTACACCTCAGATCAGTATGAAAGAATTGTGGTATTGCTAGTTTTATCTCTGTATAATAAATTAACTATCACATAATGATAAGGTATTTGTTCATGTACCAGGTTTTTTTCCTAGTGCTAATATAAATGGATAAAGTAACTTTCAGATTGTAAATTTTAGGAAGCCCAACACAGGTCATGACCTCAGCTGCCTGTAGTCAGAAGCATCATTTAAATGAAGTAGGATCTTTATCCTCTGAGTCTGCCAACAAATGTTTTTTTGCATTTTTCAGTGACTTGAGGAAGCAACCAGAAAATGAACTCAGTTCTTGGAGACACAATTGTCATGAGTACCTCATGGAAGAGCATAACTGTGTTCTTTGAATAAAGGTAAAGGTAACGGTCACCCTTGCTCGAAAGCCAGTCGTATCCGATTCTTGGGTTCAGTACTCATGTCTGTTTCATAGCCGAAGAGCCAGTGCTGTCTGCTTCTGCAGACATTTTTATGGTCATGTGGCAGCCATGACTAGACACCAGAGCACACGGAACACTGTTTACCTTCCCACCAAAGTGGTACCTATTTATCTACTTGCAATTTCTAGCATTCAAACTGCTAGGTTGGTGGGAGCTGGGACAAAGATGGGAGCTCATTCCATCCTGCAGTATTCGGGTATTGAACTGCTGACCTGCCGCCTTCCAGTCAGTGTCTTAACCACTTGAGCCACTAATACAACCAAACAAATTATTAAAAAGTTATGTGGAACTATTTGTTGAATACTCCATCTGTGCTTTGCAATGAGGGTCATGTTGCTTTGTAATGAGGATTGTCATGTTGCCTTAAGCTCAACCAATATTTTGCAACTAGTTATGAGGACTGAACTTTGTTGTGGAAGTGTGTGACAAAGTAGCAAAATCAACATCAGTGAGAATCTGGGCCATCTTTCCTCCCTTTTTTCCTGTGACTGTCTTGGGGAGAACAGAGATCTGAACTTTTAAAAATCAGCTACAGCTTCTTTATCACACTCGATCTAGCCTTTTCTCATGTACCTTGCATTATGAATTCTACTTGGCAAGTCTCATGGAATGACAAAAGAAAGTTGAACAATGGGAAATTATTTTGGGAATAAGGATTAGACTTGGTTTTAGCTTCCCATTGAAATATAATATCATACATAAAAAAGGAAAGTCTTTTCAGAACCACCTCATTGAGTTGTAATTGTTGTAATGCCCTCCCCCTCAGGGCAAGAAATCCATAGCTAAATCATCCTTGATAGATGGTCATCCAATTTTCACTTTAAAACTTCCAATAAAAGAGAGTTCACTAATTTCTAAAATTCCACAATTGAATAGTAGGGCTTTGCACTGATCTCTTGATTTGGTTTGAAGGCCAACTTGGTACTTTAGGATGGCTAATGCCTGAAGTGATTACTACTAGCATATATACTCAAGTATAAGTCAAGTTTTTTAGCCCCCAAACTGAGGTCCAAAATGGTTACTCAACTTATACATGGGTCAACAACCACAAGGGCCTCAAAACTATGCTGGATTTGGTGCAGTTCAGGACCTTAAAAGGGCCCTTCAGCTTCAGGAGAGGGAAAAAGGAAAACATATGGCCACAAGAGGGAACAAATAATAATTGCCCATTTAAAAATGCATTGAAAATTAATTTCTTGTATTCTGAAGCTTTTCTGTTTGTTTGTTTCCAATGCTTTTCAGTGGGAAAACAAAAATGTACATAAAAAGAAAGGGTATCACTTACCTTTGTGTCTTTGCCCCTGCTCCATGTGGAGGGGGGGGGAAGCCATGCTTCCTGCTTGCAAGGAAACAAAAAGGCTAGGGTAGAGCATCACTTCCTGCCTCAGTGCAATTGGCCTGCCTGCCCATTTTCCCTGCAGCACCACCACTGGTTTGAGGTGCAAATACACTTTATGTTTAAATGCATTAATTTTACTATATTTTCATGTTTTTTTATTATTGAAATCCACTAGCAGCTGCTGCATTTTCCACCCCTGACTTATACTCTGGTCAATCTATTTCCCTAGTTTTAGAGGTCCAAATTAGGTACCTTGATTTATATTCTAATCGACTTATACTTGAGTATATATGGCAATTTGCCTCATGTTCCAGATCCACACCACTTTGTCAACTGTGGCTCTCATTGGCTCTACTGTGGTGATGGATAGAGGATGGAAGACCTGTTGAAGCATGTTTCAATCTGTTCCACCAGCTTTGCATAAAAGTGAGAATGTGGAGGTGTCTTAGGTCTACCACGGATCGGGACCCTGGTAAAGTGAGGGGGGTGTTTCTCAGTAACCTTTTCCCCATATATTTCAGCATGCACACTCCCTCATGCAGTAATTACCGGACCCTCACAGAACCTATGCCCATCCACGGAGCCACACTTCTCATCTCCAGGGAATATGTGATTTGCAAGGTTTGGTAACAAGTAAGGCAGAGAGTCTTATTGTAACAAGATTAGCCTGTAAATGACTGAGTTCCACTTGGACATGTAGCAGCAAAATTTTATTTCAAAGTAACATCTGAAAAAGACAAGGTACAGAACACACACAGAATAACAGTTATTCAGAGTTTCTTTCCCTTGGCATAATCCTGGGCAGGAAAATGTTCTTGTTAGATATTTATTCTCTTCTCAGAGTTAGGGGGAATTGTATTAGCGAAACCTGGGTCTCTAGCTAACAGTCTCCAACTTAGAAGTGAAATGCAACCCCTGTTATACTCTTAGGATTCACATTCCCCCTCCCAAGGATTGGTTTGGCTTTGATAAGAAAAGCCAACCAAATTAGACCAGTGATAATACTATCCTATTAGGATGGATCGCTCCTACCCCTCCTTTAGGGTATAGGTGGGGACTCTCCTGGTTGGTTAGAGGTGTGGTCAGGTTAGGGACTTTCCAAGGGACTTCCCCTAAATGACTCAGCATGAGTGTCTTTGACCCCCTCCTGTGAGAAAGTATTTCTAACATGGATAAAAAGATTCAAAATGACTCCTGTCTGGTTCATCAGGAACACGACAGGAGGTACACCAGTCATTCAGTAACTCTCCAGCCTTGGAGGCAGACAGGCAAATGAAGAGGAGTCTGACCATGGCAATGGAAGTGATGGATTAGCACCTGGGAAGACTGCAGAATAGGTTGCACTGGCAGCAGTTATAAAAAGACTGGCAGAAAAGCAAGGGAACTCTGAAGAAGGGGTGTGGGGCTAAAGGAAAGAATATACAGTAAACCCCCGACTTACAAATGCTTCGGGTTACATAAAATCCGACTTACATAATGATTTTGTGCTAAAACCATGTCCGGATTTACACGATTCCCTATGGGTTTGCTTCGAGTTACATAAAGATTCTTTTCCCTATGGGTTTGCTTTGATTTACATAAACATTTCATTTTTCCTATGGGCTTGCTTTGAGTTACGTAAAAAAATAATTGTTCCTATGGGTTTGCTTCATAAAAATTCAATTTAAGCAAAAGCCTACGGAACGGACATTTTTTTTTGTAAGTAGGGGTTTACTGTAATACAGTGTGTACATATCTTTCAACCACGTGATTGTTTTGGTCAGAAAATGCAGTCTTAGTCACCAAATGCCAACCAAATTTCAGTTGCTGCCAGTCTATTTGGGGGAGATTTCATTACTAGAATTCAAATGCCAGTGAAATAGGTGTGTAGAGAAAAGCCATGCGCATGGAGTGCACTTGCAAAGTGTTTGAAATGTTCAGTACATTCCTACTGTAGGAAAATAATTGGAATAGAACCAATCTCAAACTGTTTACAGAAACAACAAGTAAAGTGGTTTGCCCATATAACATATTACAATAACACCAAATAACACTGGTGGAGGCCACTAGTAGTGCCAGAACACTATTTCCCTTGACACCTGAAGGAGTAAAAGAGAAAGCAAGAAATAAGAAAAAGAAGAGAAGAAGAATTATATTCCTAGAATGCATGGTTAAATTCTGAGCCAACTCAGTCAGTCACTTTATTTGGATGACTTTCTTTTTATTAGGAGTGCTGGATCCTCCAACTGTGCTAACCTCTTGATGATATTCCAGGAACTGGTGGTTGAGCTGGATGTCCTGTTGGCACACAATAAGACACAGGCCCAGGCAACCAAGTTGGTTTACCTTGACATCCAACATGATACTGAATCAGGTATATCTTGCCCCCACAGGGAAGAGGTTGGTGACTCTAAGGGTGGTCATAGCCCTACTCCTATAGAAAAAGTATGCAGTTCAAGAGCTATAGGCATTATTGGATCACCTTAATTTCACATAATTAATATTCAATCTATCGTATATTTCTCTTACCTTTTCAGCTTCAGCAATTCCATGCCCTGAAAATAGATTCTATTCAAGGTAGTATGTCTATTTGCTAAGAAATATCTGATTCCAGATGAAATTTCTTGCTACAGTGTGAGAACAAGCCAAAGAGATTTGTTTTGTCTCTGTGCATAAAAAATGTCTCTGTGCATAAATAATTTTTTGTCTTATAGTCTGAAACAAAGCACATATACAGAAAAACAGCAGAATCACTGGTGGATTGGAACATTCAACGGATCATCTTTGTTTTAATCATTTTTTTAAAAAGTCCACACATCTAGGCAGCTTCTTCTTGCTTGCTTGCTTCAGATTCACCATCTACTGCAGCATGAGAAAAGAGCTCAGTTTTCTTAGCAAATATTCACACTGAATCAAAAAGGTAAATTGACATGTGAATAGGTAGAGAAGCTTCTACAAGAAACTTTCAGTCCAAACAAATGCTCAGTTTTTTGAAGTCCATGAAGACGATAAAAAATGGAAGCTATAAATGAGCAGAAGCTGCTGATGGTAGTAGTGACAGCTCTGAAAATGAGACTAATTTGACAGTCTTTCATTTTGCATAATTAGTATAAAGTTCATCATATGTTTCTCTTTCCCCTTTCAACCTCAGTTTTTTTCTCCTGAAAATAAGTTTTTTTTTCTGTGTCTGTCTGAGACTATGTAGGGAAATGAGTTCAGAGTAGCAATGGGGAGCACTTGCAGGCAGCAGATAGTCTGTGATGGGTCAGAGTTGTATAAACAGCACAAGGAACAGTACAGTTGAGTGGGTGAGTGAAATCCTGGAGTAGCAGTTGGAAGAATTAAAGAGGCAGGTTAGGGGTAGCAGACTGTAGCATAGGATACTTAGTTCTGTGTGCAGAACGTGCCATGATCTGTGCCATGGTTGCTGGATGAGGACAGATGCAAGGATAGATGGGATGTGTCAAAAGGTTTTGGAGGGCTGTTTTAGATAAATGTTGAAGGAAATATGTGAATATATGCAACACGAACAACAGAGAAACAAACACACCCTTTAGCCTCTCAACATTAAATTAATGTTGTCATGCCTGCTTTGCAGAATGTAGACCCAAAACTGTGCAAACATGGAGTGTGTATAAAGGATGTCCTCTCTCTGATGAATAAGATAAAAATCATCTGCATTATATAAAAGAAAGACAGGGAAGAAAAACAAGGGGTGAGGGAAGAAACCCAACTCATTTGAAAGGCAGAAAACTGGATGTTCAACCAAGTCAAGGCTGAACTCTCACTAGAAATGAATGACTAAACTGGGCTATATTACCATACATATATAATGGAGCAGAAAAGACAATATTGCCGGCGAAGTAGGGGTGAAAGAATTAAGATATTAATTCTGGTTTAAAAGTAAAAAAATATTTTCTCAGTACTCTGTAAAGTTAAACAGATCAGATTGACCTATCATATAGAACTGATGACGAGGCTAAAGTAAACAGAAGGCTTTGTGTCCACAAGCTCAGCACAGTTTGTACAGCTGACAGGGAACCGTAAACAATATTTGTGTGACATGACATGATGTGACATGAGACATGTTCCTTATATGACATGATCTAAATAACAGTTACTGAATGTTCTAACCTGATATGAATGAAAATGTCAGAAGGTTAATTAATAATTTTGGCTCATCCCATAGTGATGTAATGTGTAGAAATTCCCAAATTGTATGCTATAAAAAGATGGCTCTGAAAATGTATATTCATTCAGAGACTATTGGCTTGGTAAAGCGTTCCTGAATCTGTTTGGCTAAACAATACTAATAATAAAAAACTCCCAAATCTGTCTTAGCGTGTGGAATGTGATTTTGTCTAGTTCAGTATTCCATAACACTGCGAAAGGTGGTGGTGGTGGTGGTGGTGGTGGTGGGGGGGGGGCGGTTTGTAGGAAAAGAGGGAGAACTTGACATAGTGACTCAGTGTAGAGACCAAGTTTTATTTCAAACTCTTTGACATTTCTGTTTACCTTACTTCCCATTTTTTTTTAAAAAGGGGAATGTGTGTTTCAACAAAAGGTGGCCAGGGTAGGGAAGAAATTGAATCACTCGCAAGCTTTTGACTAGTAGGCATGGGAAAGACATTGAAATCTACACCAACAGAAGGAGAAGCTGTGCAAAATTCTGTTGGTGTAAAGTTATTCTGTGCAAGCTAGAGAGAAAGTAATTTGATAATTTGGATAGTAATCTGATAATTCCCTTTGCCATCATTATTTGTCAAAGAGGATTTTCAATTCAAATCGATTGAAAGCTTCCGATCCCTGCCTTTTCTAAGTTCTATGGTTTGCTAGGCTCCCTTTTGCCCTGGAAAAGACTTTGGGAGTATCAGGACAGGGAAATGAGGAGAAAATAGCAAAAATTAACTGCGGGTCCACCCCCATTTAATAAAGTTGTCACCTACCATTGCCTTTGGATGAACAGAACAAACTCTTTGGATAGTCATTTGGGCTAATATTTCTATTCAAACTTATTTCTACTCTTCATTACATTAATTTCTCTTTCTTAACCTTCTTCAAACATTTGCATTCATTTTAAAATCTCTGAAATAAATTAGGACCTGCTAATGCAACCTTGAGAAAAACCTTGAATCCATTAACATAATTCTAAATATGTATTTACACTTAGATAACCTCAATATTTGCAATTGCTAATATCATTTTATAGCACATAAAGGTAAGGAAATCCACAGACAATCCAGTAATTTTATCAAATTGTTATTCTTTCTCTGAACTATTGCTCAGTTTCTCAGAGATTTTGTTCGCTTTGTTGTAGTTCCTGGTTATTCATAAAAAATAAATAATTCAGATATACATAACAAAAACACCTTTTGTTCAAGATTTCCTTGTTGTCTTAATTGCCACCCAATTGCTGTTGCTTTACAGCTCAAATATCAAGTAATTGGCTTCCACATGCATGACTGAAGATAGGAGGAAAAGATCCTCATAAACTACTAAAAAGAAATAGCATCAGAAGCGTCTAATCCAAATTTGACTACAGCTTTGTTTTAAGGTGCTTCCAAGTTGTTCTAATTTTGATAAAGGGCTATGTTTTATTCATAATTTCACATTAAGGTTTCCTTTGTATCGAGGATCAAATAAATTTGATTTTCAACTTGTATGCTTTGGCCTAATCAAGTAATGACAGCTATGCCATTTTGTCCTCAAGGATTTGAAATGTAAAAAGCACTTTAGGAAAAAATTAAGTTACTACAGGATTTATATTAAATGGTATTGGGATAGAAAAGAAAAGAAAAAAGAGAGGAGAAACGGTATATTAATGATGTTTATTTTGTTGTCACAGTTAATTCATGCTGAATTTAGTCTGACCTTTAAAGCAGTAATGTAAAGTGCTAAAACTTTTCAGCACATTGTATAGTTCTTGTAAAGTTTGGAATAAAAATTAGAGCAAGCTAAGTATTGATTCAAAAGATTGGTATTGTTATTTGTTCATTTAATTATTTGTATACCACTCAGAGTTGGAAACATTCCAGGTGGGCAGTATAAAAATTGAATACATAAAATAATAACATTTTAAAATACACTTAAAATGCAGTTTTATATGTTGTTTATAAGTTTTCTGCTTCCACTGGCACAGCACTAGGCACAGTTTCCATATTGAGGATCACTGGTGGGCATCAACAGGTTCGCACCAATTCGCCAGAACCTGTAGCAAAAATTCTGGCTGGCCGCGCCCATCCAAGTTTTGAAATAAAGTAGTCCTAATTTGGGTGTAACACAGGGCTTTCCCCCCGGCCATGCCCATCATAACACGCCTACAGTGTGGTAGTAAATTATTTTGGAGCCCACCACTGTTGAGGACCATATGCAGTGCTTCGGCTGTCTGCTCATATAAACCACACACTATCATACTACAGGCTGAAGATCACTGTGGAAGAAGTTTAAATCACCATTTCCCTGTTGCTATTAGGAGCCAAACTTCCCTGGAATGGCAGGTCTGAGGGCACCAACTCTCAGCCAGTAAAGCTACATCCATGAGCAAACATAGAGTGCTGACTACACAGAGCACTGCAGAGAAAGCTGGTACAATCCTAAAAATGGTGATAAGATGATGTCCTTGCTACAACACACCAGCTTGTATCCAGAACATTTCTGCTCACATGTTTATGGCCCTATAAAGACCCTTCTACTTTTCTTGTGATTGTAGGATTGCTCTAGTTTGGTTTGATTCTAGGGTGTGTGATTGCAGGAACTGATCTAAAGCAAATCTTCCACTTTGAATTTCCCAGTATCGTCGAGTGGCTTGATAAATAAGCCACCAAAGGATATTGATAAGTTAATCACTTCCCGAAGTTGGCAGAGTGCAGAGAAGTTTTAAAAAAATGTTGACTGTTTGTAGATTTCTGCTGATATGTTACATCAGTTATATATTTAAAATATTAAAATATGTATTTATTTTATTTATTACATTTTTATACCATCCATCTGGGATATGTCATACTCTGGGTAGTGTACAAACAATTAAACATTAGCAACATAATACAACAAACAACAAAATAACTTAAAGGAAAAATTTATTAATAAAGGTCAAAAATCCTTTCAAAGCACTGAAAGGATATATACTCTGTGTGTGTGTCTCTCTGTGTGTGTGTGTGTGTGTGTTTATTATAACAATCCAATCAAGCCTGACCATTCACATAGAAATGTCTCATGCAACATCATAAAGTGGCTTAATAAGGAAGCCACTTCAGGATACAGGCTGCATGCAGTTTCTTGGCTGACCCTTTAAGAGAAACTTTATGATGTTGCTGGAGACATTTCTAAATGAATGGTCAGGCTTGATTAGATTGTTATAATAATTTTATTTATTTATTATTCAAAATTGTATGCCGCTCCCTCACCCTAGGGCGACTCCAGGCAGCTCACAACAACATAAAAAACATCCAAACAACTTTAAACATTAAAAACCCATTTAAAATCCATCAAAACCCCCATCACCCACCCATCAGTAAAAGGGACGATAATAATGCTCGATGGTTTTAAGGTGGCCCTCATGAGATCACTTCTTGCTGCACCCATACTTTTCCACCTTTTTTGATCTCCTTTATCCTCATTTCCCATTATTTGCTCTAGAAAGTCTGGATCATATTGAGAAGCATGGGGTAAGGAAATTTCATTAATGGTGTCTGCTCCATTAAAGAGTGTTCACAGTGATGCACTGAAGGTGGTTCTCAATGGTTCATGTGGACCGGTAGCAGAAATTGCCCCAGGCCATGCCCACCTGGCCAGCCACGCCCACCTCCCTGCCCCATTGCACAGTATGTTCAGGCATCGCGGTAGCTGTGCTGCTCATGTCGCGCTGTCTGGACATCCTGCTGCCAGGGGAAGAGAAGAGCAGACAGAGCAGGGAGGCAACAGTGGGGAGGGGCGGCTGCCAGAGTGGTGCAGTGGCTGCACCTTCTCTGCAATGAGAGCTGGGGTTGCTGGGAGGAATGGCAGGAGGCAGCGGAGGCATCGCTGCCTTCTAATTGCCCCTGCTGCTGCTGCTGCTGCCACTGCCGCTGCCACCGCCATCACCCATCCTTCACCACCACCAGTGTGTCGTCATGGGAGGAGGGGGAGGCCAGCAGCGGATTCAGCTCCTCATCATGGCCCGCGTCCTGCACCTACCCATTAAGTGAGTCTCATCACTCTGTGTGTGTGTGTTTGTGATGAGCTCCCATCTTAGTCCCAGTTCTTGCCAACCTAGCAGTTCGAAAGCAAGAAATTGCTAGTAGATAAACAGGTACCACTTCAGTAGGAAGGTAAATAGTGTTCTGTGCACTCTGGTGTCTAGTAGTCATGCCTGCCACAAGTCCATGGAAACATCTGTGAATGCAGACAGCGCTGGCTCTTTGGCTATAAACAGAGATCAGCACTGAACTCTAGAATTACTGCACCCAAGAGTCAGATATGACTGGCTTTCAAGCAAGGGCAACCTTTACCTTTACCTAAATACAGAAGATCCCTGATTGCTGTGAAATTTGGCCCTGTTTAATTGCAAGTGGTTAGTAAAGGTAAAGGTCACCCTTGCTCAAAAGCCAGTCATATCTGACTCTAGGGTGCAGTGTACATCTCCATTTACAGCCAAAGAGCCAGTGCTATCTGTGTTTGCAGATGTTTTCATGGCCATGTGGCAGGCATGACTAGATTGGCCACAAAGTCACATGGCCAAATTTGGCCATGCCCCCATATTTGACCCTGCTCCCATATTTGGCCCTGCCCACATATTTGGCCCCACCCACATATTTGGCCCTGCCCACAGAGGTGGTAGTAATTTTTTTTAGAGTGCATCACTGAATGTTCACCACTGGATATAAGGTGAAGCGTGCAGCTCCATTTTTTAAAATGAAAATCTAGATCAGGAATCTAGATCAGAATTAAAACATATAAAAGGAAATGTTTAATTCTTCTCTTCACACATAAATTCTTTTCCCAATGATCCCCTTGTGGACATTTGGTTCCCAACTGGTGTTTGTTCTTCTACATCTACTGCTACAGGGAAATAATGACCAAAATCTGTACCTTTGTTGGATTAAAGAGCCAGAGATCTGCAGATGCAGATAAAACATGGTCACAGGCTTCCCAGTTCTTTGGAGCAGTGTGCCCATGAGGAAACATTGTTATTCAAATTATACATCAAATTATAATTAAATTTAAACCAAACTAATGGCCAGAATCTTACTGTTTATTTATGATGGCACACTTTGTAGCAACCATTTACCCCTAGTTAACCACTTACCACTTGAGTTCTTTGTCGCTCACCATTTGTACATAAGAACATAAGAACAGCCTTGCTGGAACAGGCCACAGCCCATCCAGTCCAGCATTCTGTCTCACACAGTGGCTCACCATTTCCTTCAGGGTATTCCCAAGCAGATGCCTTCACCTGCTTAGGATTCCCTGGAAATGATATTGAGAGATATCCTGCCTATCTCTCCAACCCGGAGGTTGTCCTTAAGTATCCATAATTATAGCCATTGATACTCTTGTCCTCCATGAACTTGTCTAATCCTTTCTTAAAGCTGTCAAGACTGACAGCTGTCACCACTTCTTCTGGCAGGGAGTTCCATAGACCAGTAATCCTCTGGGTGAAAAAATACTTTCTCTTATTTGTTTGAGAACTAGTACCCAAAAGTTTCATCGAGTGTCCCCTAGTTCTAGTGTTATGCGATAGGGAAAACAGTTTTTCCTTATCTACTTTGTCCACACCGTGCATGATTTTATAAACTTCAATCAGGTCACCTCTTAGATGTCGTCGTTCAAGAGTGAAGAGGCCCAACCGTTGCAGCCTCAGATGGTAAGGAAGGTGTTCCAGTCCCCTAATCATTCTGGTTGCCCTCCTCTGCACTTTTTCCAGCTCCATAATATCCTTCTGGAGGTATGGCGACCAGAACTGTACACAGTATTCCAGATGGGGCCTCACCATAGATTTATAAAGAGGCAAAATGACACTTGCTGACTTATTTTCTATACCCTTCCTAATGATCCCTAGCATTGAGTTTGCTTTTTTCACTGCTGAGGCACACTGGGTTGACACCTTCATTGAGTTGTCCACCAGGACACCAAGGTCCCTTTCCTGGTTTGTCGCAGAGAGTTCAGACCCCATCAGTTTATAAATGTAATTGGGGTTCTTTGCCCCAACATGCATCACTCTGCACTTACTAATGTTGAAACTCATTTGCCACTGTTTTGCCCACTCCCCCAGTGTCGAGAGATCCCTCTGAAGCTCCTCACAATCTCTCACAGTTTTCACTACCCTGTATAATTTAGTGTCGTCAGCAAATTTGGCTACCTTGCTTTTTACTCCTACCTCTAGATCATTTATGAAGAGGTTGAAAAGCAGGGGTCCCAGTACTGAACCTTGGGGAACCCCACTCTTTACTTCCCTCCACTTGGAGAAGTGTCCATTTAGTAATACCCTCTGTTTCCTGTCCCTTAGCCAGTTGCTGATCCAGGACAAGACCTGTCCCTTTATTCCATGACTGGTAAGTTTATTCAAGAGCCTTTGGTGTGGGACCTTGTCAAAAGCCTTCTGAAAGTCCAGATAAACAATGTCAACTGGATCCCCCTTATCCACATGCTTGTTGACACTCTCAAAAAATTCCAACAGATTAGTGAGGCATGATTTGCCCTTGCAAAAACCATGTTGGCTCTCCTTTAGCAGCGCCTTCTCTTCTATGTGCCTATTAATTCTATCTTTTAGGATGGTTTCCATCACTTTACCTGGGACACATGTCAAACTGACAGGTCGGTAATTTCCTGGATCACCCCTGGATCCTTTTTTGAAAATTGGTGTTACATTCGCTACCTTCCAGTCATCAGGCACAAAGCCTGATTTGAGGGAAAGATTATATATTTTGGCTAGGAGATCAGCAATTTCATCTTTAAGTTCCCTGAGAACTCGTGGATGGATTCCATCTGGTCCTGGTGATTTGTTAGTGTTTAGCTTAACAAGACATGCAAGGACCTCCTCCCTGGTTATTTCTATCTGGCTTAATTCTTCGGTTTCCCTCCCTACGAAGAGAGGCTCTGTTTTGGGCATGTGGCCTCTGTCTTCTTCAGTGAATACTGAAGCAAAGAATTCATTGAGTCTCTCTGCAATCTCTGTTTCCTCTTTAATAACCCCTTGCCTTCCATTGTCATCTAATGGTCCAATGGCCTTCCTAGTTGGGTTCTTACTTCTAATGTACTTAAAGAAGTCTTTGTTATTTCTCTGAGTATTTTTAGCTATACCATATTGTTATGTGTTGAAGGATGCAGGAAGCAACTGGTTAACTAGTGGTAGTTCACACAGTACAATTCACCCTATTGTACTTACACTTGCTGGCAATTATGTTTTATAAAAAAAAGTTGTATTATAGAATTTGGTGCTACTGATTAAAACTGTATGGATGCGAGAGCTGGACAAATTAGGAAAGCTGAACGCAGAAGAATAGATGCCTTTGAAATGTGGTGTTGGAGGAGAGTTTTGAGAGTACCCTGGACAGCGAGGAGAACAAATAGGTCAATCTTAGAAGAAATCAACGCTGAATGCTCATTGGAAGGTCAAATAGTAAAGATGAAACTAAAGTACTTTGGGCATCAAATGAGAAGGGAGGACTCACTTGAGAAGGCCTTGATGTTGGGAAAGGTGGAGGGCAAAAGAAGAAAGGGGAGGCCAAAGATGAGATGGCTAGATGGTATTGTAGACACAATGGGCACAGAACTGGGAGGGCTGAGGGGGATGCTGGAGGACAGAGGCGCCTGGAGAACAATGGTCCATAGGGTCGCAAAGGGTCGGAATCGACTGTGCAACTGAACAACAACAACAACAAATTAAAACTGTACGGTGCAATACTTTTGATAGCTTCAGTGGGCTAAAGTGAAATCTAAGCAAGTACCAAATGAGAGAAGAAAACAATGAGGGTGAATAAATTAGACTAAAAAACACCACAAACAAATGAAAACAAACAAACAAACAAACAAAGAAACAACAACAGCAGTGTAGGAACAATGTGGGGGAAATTGAACATCAGCTAAAGCTGAATACATCAACAATAAACTTTTTCCTTTTGTATTAATTTAAAGGTGATAACTTTAAAACAAACTTTTTCTTTGCACTGAATGGTGTGAATAGATACCTAATTGAACATCTGTTTTAAGCAAACAAAGACATAGGGCAAAATCTATAAAGAAATGCTTAAGTGTAGCTCTCATGTTTAAATGGGTCATATAGAGGAGAACATTTGAGATCTCTGCTTCAAGTGAAGAAGAAAAAAACCTGTTGTTGAAGTATATGAAGAAAAGATCTGTCCATAGAATTTTTTCCTTCAAGTGGTCAAGTCATGCTAAACTAAACATATCTGTTTAAATAGTATTAGACTAATGGACTCTTGATGCAATCATACAAAAAAGCTTAGCTAGAAGTAAACCTCATTAATCTAAATTGTCCTTCAACTAAGCATGCATAAGCTTGCACAGTAAAACCAAGTGAACTAAGATACATTAAAAAGCTACTCTGGTATGAAATGCACTGAACCTTCTTAGGATAGCCTCTGTCTCCCATTTTAACCAGAAGATGAGTCTGATCTGTGAAGCTCAGATGAAAATTTTGTAGAATACAGAAAATATATTTAGGTTTATAAAATATCTAAAATCATGGTGAATCCACTCATTTTACTTCAGCAGTATTTTAAACAATGATATTGCACCATTTTAAACACTCTTGTAGTATTTTATTTTTAATGCAGATGTACATCCAACACTGTCAAACAACCCAACCAGATCCTGATCTTCTCCGGTATTACATAAAATCCCATGATGATTTAATCATGGAAAAAAATATGGAAAAGTTGGCATTAAAGACCTACATTAGAGATGTTCATTCCTGAGTGGTGTATGAGATAGGTGAAGGAATGTTTTCTCTCTATTGAAAATTTTGTTTTGTTTTGTTTTTGAGTTCATATCAGAGTGATTTTGTGCACTTCGTTGCCTTATTTTTTGTGCAGTTCTGCAAAATATGCATTATTGAAAAAAGTACTACATGTTTCTTTTTCTCATGAACCAATAAAAGTACCATATATACTTGAGTATAAGTTGAGTTTTTAACCCCAAAATGAGCCTAAAAAGTGGACACAGCTTATACTTGGGTCAACGATCATGAGGGTCCAAAGACCGTGCCAGATTGAGATGTGTTGACAATTTAATTAATTTTACCATATTTTCATGTATTTTGATTATTGAAACTCACTAGCAGCTGCTGCATTTCCCACCCTCAGCTTATAATCGGGTCAATCTATTTTTCTTGGGTTTTCAGGTCAAAATTACATACCTTGGCTTATATTCAGGTCGGCTTATACTCGAGTATATAGGTAGTTGGCAGGTTGTTTTCATCTTCTTTCCTTTGTTGAAATAGGAAAAAATATAGCTTGTTATTCTTAGATCAAGATAATTAGAAGAGGTGTGGATCCCTACATCACAACTGCTGCCTGGGAGGAAATGGAATGGAGGAACCTTTTTATCTTCTACAACTTCCTCTCTAAAGATGAAGATGCCTAATTTTTTTCACATATTCTGGGATCCACCTTACTTTTCCCCTTTCTGAAACTTCCCTTCCCTTTAACTCCTTCCTTTTGTATTCAGGTTTCCTGAGACTGTGTCCTTAAGACCTCACTGTGCTCCTCCTCCAATCCATCTGTTCCCACTGACTTATTCAGAGACTAGTTTTCCTAAATCCAGTTTGCCTTCCAATGAGGTAACCTCTCCACAAGGCGGGAGGTTGCGGCGGGACATTCAAAAGCTGCACCACCAGAGTTGCCGGTCCATTTTCTGGCCTCGGCTGTGTTGGGGCTGGGTTGTCTTCTTCTTTGGCTCCGTTCATTAATGTGTGAGCCATGGGATTCCATTTTGGGGACATCAGTAGCCGAGGGACTGTGTAATTAAATGTCTATTGTATAATTCATTGTGTAATTTACTGTATTGTATTATTATTGTTTTTCTATTGTATTTTCATGCTGTTATATTGTGTCTATATTTGATTTGTTATGATTATATTGTATTTTTGGATCCATATCTTGTATTTTTTGTATTATTGATTATTTGTATTATTATACTGTTATAATCGTATGTTTATTAATCGTATGTTTATTAATTTTTTGTTGTAATTATACTTATATTATTGTGTTGTAAGCCGCTCTGAGTCGGCCTTTTGGGCTGAGTGGAGCGGGGTATAAATCCAATAAACATAAACATAAACATGGTAGGAGGACAGAGGTGACTGGCGAGCAATGGGATGGGCCGTGCATGTGCAGAATGCGTGTTTGCACCTGCCCAGCCTATCCCGTAATATGCCATGCACACCTACCTTACCTCATGGACACGGTCGTTGTGAGGGCACAGAACTGAGAGTGGAGCCAATGCCCTACAAATGAAAAATAAATAAAAACTACCCTTCCCAACACACTGTGACACCCCTCAGCCAATCAGGCTGAAGGACACGAGTGCGAAGGAGGTGGGACAGCTGGCACGCATGCAAAAAAATATGGCCCAGGCTGAGGGAACAGTCTGCCTAAGGGCACAGCTGGGTGAGGTGCTGCTGTAGGCGCTGCCTCTGCCCTGCTGCCCCTCCTGCCCTCAGCAACATTGCCTGAGGACACGGCCAGGTGAGGCGCCGCTGTAGATGCTGCCACTGCCATGTCCTCAGGCAGCTTTGCTGTCCATGTTGGCTCTCGCCATTGCTATTTCCCCTCCTCTGTTTCATGCCAGAGCACAAAACAATGGAGGGAAAAATTCAAAGGCATCAAGCCAGCAATCCTCTAGGGAGAGCTCCTCCCCTGATGGATCGCTGGTGGAAGCCTTTGCATTTTCCCCACAACTGTTTTGTGTCAACCTTCGAAACAGTTGAGGGGGAAATGCAAAGGCGGCAGCCAACAATCCATCAGGGGAGTAGCTCTCCCTGGGGGATCGCTGGCTGCCACCTGTGTGTTACCCCCTCCGCTGTTCTGAGAGCTAACATGAAACAATGGAGGGGGTAATAAAAAAAAAATGGCGAGCTACTTCCCCAGGAAGCAAAGGCAGAGAACAGTGATCCGTTCTCTGCCTTCACCTCCCAGAGGAAAGCAAACCCCTTCCATGGGGGGGGGGGAGGCACTGGTGCCTTTGACCCCTGCCAACTGAGGGAAGTGAGCCACTTCCCTGGGAAGGAAAGGCAGAAAAAGCCTTCCACATATGGACCTTGCCTGTCAGAGAAGGGGCTTGCTTGCTCTCTCTCACACACACACCTGCTGGACTGCTTCTTTCTCTCTCTCTCTCTCTCTCTCTCTCTCTCTCTCTCTCTCTCTCTCTCTCACACACACACACACACACACACACACACACACACACACACACCTCCTGGGCTGCTTCTCTCTCTCTCTCTCTCTCTCTTTCTCTCTCTCTCTCTCGCTCTCTGTGGGCCCCCAAAACACCTACTCACCTGCCACCTCCCCACTCTCTCTCTCTCTCACACACACACACAATCTCTCTCACACATTGTGTGTGTGTACCCCCCAAAACCACCTACTCACCTGCTGCCTTCTCCCCCCTCTCTCTCTGTACCCCCCAAAACCACCCCACCAAACAACACATTACAAATCTGCCCAGCAAGGCTGGGCACAATAGCTAGTGTGTGCGTGCGTGTGTGTGTGCGTGTGTGCGCACGCGTGCGCACACACGCACGCACCAACTAGCACTTGTATGGTAAAACAATCCTAGAAGCATTCAAAGTATAAAAATAAATTTACTTACAGTTGCCATCAACATCCATTAGAAAAACAGGGGGAAATGGAATATCCAGCATGTGGAGTAGACACTCCATGCTTGTGCTTGAAGCATGGTCCAAGGAAGAAGATGGGTCTATTAAGAAACCAATGAAATCACAAACAGGAATCGTGGGTGAGGCTTGCTTCAAATGCTAGAGGTAGGAAAAGAACTTTAACAATCAAATAAGTGGCAAAGGACAATCATATTCAGCTGACACCAAGTATTAGTGCATGAAAGCTTGTTATTATTCCATCATTTCAAAGCCATTGTGTTACACTGATGTAAAACATATTAGGATCTTTGCTGCTAAAGTCATAAAGCAGGGGTACACAGAAAGACCCTCCTCTGAGATTGTGGTATTCTTGAACCACAATCAGGTGTACCATGGTAATACCAACCTTGTGTTGCTAGCTAATCTTTCTCATACTAGGTAAGGAGAAAGGGACTGTAGAATGAATGCACCAAAAGGTACCTTCAGTTTGTCAGTTTCACATCTGGCCTAGATACTGAAGAAGAAGTCATAAAGCAAACATTTTGTTCATTTTAGCCTCATGTATATTGTCTACTATTATAATTATTTTTCTTCATTAGTGTATGAGAAATGAAAAATTTAGAAATGATGAAAAGGGACTGCTCTGTCCAGGATTTGACTTCTCTGTTTCATTCAAAGAGTTCTCTCTATTGAAAGACCAGAATACAATTTCAGCTCAGTTATCTGATGTCTACAGATATTAATTCCAGTCATCCCCATTTTATTCATTCTACTAATCTTGTTGTTGAGAATGGAAATTGAGGGTGAAAAGGAACACATTCTTGCTGAGTTGAGGCTACAGTCTTAGTCTGGGATCCAAATCCATTCTTATGCCCACATATGTCATGCAATTGGTGCAAATAGTATTAACAAAGACTTCTCTCCCCTGCTCTCTTATTTGTGGAAAAGTGGAAAGCTGGTGGAGAAAATCACTTTTGCTTGCTGAGCCAGTGACAGAAACAGATGCAGAGTACACATTGTTCATGGACAGTGAAGCTGAAGTAATAGGATGAGAAACTAATATAGAAATCACGCACAATCTGGAGAATTTAAGGAACACAAAATTCATACTGCACAGCCACTGCTCAGTGCTGAAACCAAAACAGACAAGTTGAAGAAAGTAAGTGAGCAAACAGGCAACAATAATCACTCCCTGTGAAGAAATCTTACTGCAGACTTGCAACAGTTGTAGATATTATTTAGTTAGGAGATTATGTGCCATAAGGACAAGATATTAAGTGCATATCAATAGGAAACATTGGGAGATAAATATACAAAATTGTGTGCAATGATGAACAGAAGGAGGACTAGGAAAACTGAACACAAAATGGGGATATTGCCAGCACAAAGGGCAAATTGCATGTATTTATTTTATTTTTAAAAAGCCATAAGATTATGAGCCAAGTACAGTAGATATAATTTGTAGTTGTAGATTTGTAGTGAAGCAGAAACTATGTAAGAGAAATCAATGCTGTCCTATAGGATATTAGTCCAGTTCCATACTATAGTTAGAGACATCATTTTTGGGTTTTTGATTGACTTTTTTGAAGATTCCCAGCAATGCCAATGTTTTAGAGCACTGGCTGCTTGCAATAGCATTCAGTAGGCATACTTCTGCATCATGTTCTAATCACAGGGTGGAAGGTAATGAGTTTATGGTCACTATAATAAACTTCATCTCTACTTTTTTTGGACACCGTACTATTGTTATAGGTAAAGGCAAAGGTTTACATTGCTCGAAAGCCAGTCATAGCTGACTCTAGGGTTCAGTGCTCATCTCTGTTTCAAAGCCGAAGAGCCGGCGCTGCTTGCTTCTGCAGACATTTCCGTGGTCATGTGGCAGGCATGACTAGACAGCCCACGGAATGGTGTTTACTTTCATACCAAAGTGGTCCCTATTCATCTACAGGTACAGTACAGTAATACCTCATACAAAGTTCGCTTCATACAACATCGAATTCATACAACATCGCCTAATTTCTTGACAAACGTTACCTCATACAAAGTCGCTCGACTTTGTATGAGGCATTCAGGTTTTCCCAGGTTGCATTATACCTTTTATACTGCCTGGGCAGTATAAAAGACAGGACGCATGCGTGCATTGCTCTTGTGGGTTTTGCACAAGGCAAAGAGTGTTTAGGAGTGGTTTTGAGCGTGATTTTGGATTTTTTTGAATTTTTCATAAGAATTTTTAGAAGCATTCCTGGGGTTTTTGCAGCATTCTTCAGGTTCTTGGACAATCAGGGTTGTTTGACATGTTTTTGTAATGTATTTAGCCTTTAGACAATGTTTTCTTAAAGTTCTGTTAGTTTCCTGTCTGTTTCCTTGACTTTGCCCTGAAGTCTGTGCTGTTACAGTACAATGTATCTCTATGGAAATGACGTTGTACGAGGCATTGCAGCAAGGATTTGGACGTTGTATGAGGCATCTCATATATCTTGAGTCAACTTTGTGTCATTGTGTACCTCTTTCTGGATTTTATAAAACTTTCCTCTTTACATGACTATTTCAAGCATGATGAACTTCTGAAAGACATGTTCTGTCTTTATCAGTTAACAAAGCACTAAGAACAGTCATTTAAATGCAACCAAATAGTTGTGGAAAATAGTGCTTATTTCAAGAGTGTTTAAGACAGTGTTTCCCAACCTTTGGACTTCAATTCCCAGAAGCCTAAGTCAATTCCCTAAAGCACTGATGTTATGTATGTTAACTGTGTTTTCTGACAGGAGCGGAATTTATCTTTTCTCATGTATCTATTCTTATGCAAATAAGTGGATCGAAAAATGTGCACACTCTGTTAGCTAATGGGCTTGTTGTATTAATGTTACTGTTTATAGTGTACTAGCATATTTTGCCCGGCGGTGCCGGGCTTTTTAAAATTGTGTTGGATAGTAAAGGGTTCCTTTTTTTCTTGAACCAATGGGGCTGTGTTTTTTTAAATGGTGGTGTAAGTTTTTTTGTTTTTTTGGCTTTGAGGCGCTGCGTCCGCCTGCGGCGGACTTGCGCTCCCAGTGGGGGCTTTTTTTTGTGCTTGCTTCCTCAGTGCCGGGCTGTTTGAAGTGGTTTTTTAAGGTTTTTTTTTTTTTTGGAAATGAGGTTAGTGTGTTATTTGTGTTTGTGAAAATGTTTATTTTTTAAACTGTTTTAAACTGTGTTGTTATGTTGTTGTTTTTTTGGATTTTAAAAAGAGGTTAGGTTGTTTTTGTTTTTTTAATTATTGTATTTTTAAAAAGAATGTGTTACTTTGTGAATTTTTGTAAATTGTTTTATTTTGGATAATAATTTTAAAAATGTGTAAATTTATGTTTTTTTAAATTGAATGTATTTTACAGTGTTTTTTTATTTTTTATGGAAAATTTATTTTTTTATTTTATCTGTGAATTATTTTTGATTTTTTTGGATTTTTTTGAATGTTTTTTGAATTGATTATCCTATTTTTGGGATTTATTGAATATTTGGGAATATTTTGGATGTTTTTTCTCCAAAATATTGTTGAGCAATTTTTTGGAATTGCTTATTCCATTGAGTCTCTTCTTCTCCTCATTTCATTTCCGGGTTTCATCAGGGCAAGTCGTCTTTTGGTAAGTTCTCTCCGGGGGTTTTTTAAGGGGGGTTTTTGGGGTTGGGGTTTTTTTTTTGTTTTGGGTTTTGGGTGGGGGTTTGTGTGTGTGTTTTTTTTAATGTTTTTGGGTTTTGGTTGAGGTTTTTTTTTGTGTCTTTTTGAGTGTTTTTGGATTGTTTTTGTTGCGTTCTTTTTTTTGGGAGGGGGTGCCTTTTGTTCTCATGGGCCATGCTTGGTGGCCCGTGGGTAGGAAGGGCACTGGCGGCGGGGGTGCCTTTTCTTCCCATGGGCCATGCTGGATGGCCCTTGGGAAGGGAGCGTTGTTGCGGGGAGGGTGCCTTTCGTTCTGACGGGCCATGCTTGGTGGCCCGTTGGGAAGAAGGGCAGTTGCGGGGGTGGGTGGGTGGGTTGCCTTTATTTTTTGCGTGCCCGCTGGCCCTTCGAATGGAAGGGCAGCGGCGGCCAGGGTTGTTTTTTTTTCTCCACGGGCCATACTTGCTGGCCCGTGGTGAAGAAGGGCAGTTGTGGGGTGTTTTTTTTTAAACTTGTTTTTTTTGCGTGCTGGCTGGCCCTTCGAACGGAGGGCAGCGGCGGCAGGGGGGGTTTATTTTTTCCCCCACGGGCCATGCTGGCTCGCCTGTGGGGATACATTGCAGCGGCGGCATTTTTTTTAGCTTTTATTTTTCGCGCGCCAGCTGCCTCAGCGTCCTGCGCGCTAATGGCGCGCAGGACGCTGGGGCTTGTAGTTTTGGCTGCGCGTGTTTGGTTTCTGCGGCGGTTATTCTTTTGCAGCTTTTTTTTGATTGGCCGCAGCGTGTTTCCGAATGTTCCTTTTGCCGCGCCGCTCAGCCTGATTGGCTCTGGCGCGGTGCGGCAAAAGGAACTTTGGGAATTGAAGTTCCCTTTTTTTGTTTGCGACTGGGGGGCTCCTGCCCCTGGGTCAAAAATTTCAACCCAACAGTTACCTGCGAACCCCGTTCGGGCGAGTGAACAGAGGCTCGGACGGGGCTAGTGGGGCCTGGTGCAACATCCTTTGTCACATTCCAATGGTTAACGCACCATTTTATAGGTATAGGTATAAGTCCGAGTTTTGCCCCATCCAAACTGTGTTCAAACCCCACTAGTAAAGAGCTGAATTTCACTACTTCATTCGTGTGCTTCTTCATTCCTTGAACACTAAAACTGATCAGCCAAGCTTCTGGGAATAGAAGCACGTGTGCTGTGGGCCCCACATTGGGAATCACTGGTATAAGAGGAATGTAACACCATTTCCTCCAATGTAGTTGTTTCAGATGTACCCCTAGATGGGTGGAAGACATTGTGTGGAGGCTGTTCAACTGGATCTATTCCCTGTGTTTTGTGTTGAATCAATCCAAAAAATATTTCAAGTTTGAAAATCATGAAGTTGAGGGAAAACATAAAAATGTCACCTAAGAATGCATCAGTCCTTAAATCTGCTTAAAGGCCCTTTTACATATCACATTTAAAGTTATAAAGGACACAGGATTGACAAACAGCATGAGCCAATCTATGGGTCAGACACAGCAGGATATAAATCTGCATAAATATAATCTTAAATTTAATTTAATGTGCCTTAGAAGGAAGCTTCCCTACAATTATATCCAGGGGTTTCCTACTGCAGCATATTTCCCTTTTAAAAAATTGATTCAGGACCTTGAATTTTCACAAATGTTCTGCAGTTGCACATTTTCTGTGCCCACATATGTATATAATTACAAATGCAAAATGGAGGCGATACCTTTTAGGTAAAGGTAGTCAGACGTATCCAACTCTAGGGTTCAGTGCTCATCTCTGTTTCAAAGCCGAAAAGCCAGCACTCTGCTTCTGTAGACATTTCCATGGTCATGTGGCAGGCATGACAAGACACCGGAGCACACCAAAATGGTCCCTATTTATCTACTTCCAATTTCTTGCTTTCAAACTGCTAGGTTGGCAGGAGATGGGACAAAGACGGGAGCTCATTCTGTTCTGTAGTACTCGGGAATCGAACAGCTGACCTCCTGCCTTCCTGTCAGTGTCTTAGCCACTTGAGCCACTGCCTTTTATAGGGTCAGTTAAAAAATGCAAGCTTTTGTAACTCACAGGTTACTTCTTTGGGCAGATGCTCATGGCTTGGTGTTCAAGCCAGGTTGGTTTGCTTGGATGTTACATGGGCAAAAGCAATTTTGGGGATGGGAACATGCAGGTCTCTAGCTTCCTATTTTTGGATTTTAAAAAGATACAGCCTGTTGCCTTTTCCCCATGTAACGCCCAAGCAAACCAGCCTGGCTTGAACACCAAGCCACAAGCATCTGTCTGAAGAAGTAACCTGTGAATTACGAAAGCTTGCAATGTTTTATTTTTTAAGTGACCCTATAAAAGGTATCACCTCTGTTCTGAATTTATTTTGGCTAAGTCTTGCTAATTGTGTATGTGTATGTATCTCCCACTCTGTCCAGCCATCCAACAAAACACCTGATAGTGTCAGAGAACAGGTCTGTAATTCTTGGCAGATAAGTAACCAAGCACCAAATTTGCCATGACAGGTAGACCAAATATCTGACAATTAGATTCATTTCTTGGTTGTTTCTTTGGGATGGAGATACTGCAGTCTATCCACAGTTACACTAAACTTCCAGAGTTATGATTTTAATTTTTATGGGGCAGGAGTAGGTGATTTGTTTTTTTTTAAAATAGGCTGCCCATTTTGCCTTGTTATCTCAGGTTCTGTTAGAAAGAAAATATATGACAGCAAGGAAACTTTTGACAGTTTTGGAAGCATGCTCATAAATATCAAAACCATATTGAAACTATATTCATATTTATGCAAAACCATATCCCACTTTGTCTGTGCTATCACTGTATTTCTATAGTGTCTAAATTTGGCTAACACTTGTAGAAGCAGTTTCATTAGACCAGAAAGCATGCAGCATTAATCTAAGGCAGAGATTGCAACCTATGGCCTATGGGTCAGCTCTGGCCCATGGCACCATTTCATGTGGCCTGCATCATTGTCGCCGCCACCGGAAATGGAAATGGATGTGTTTACAACAGCCGTAAATGTGGCTGCGGCTGTTGTAAACACATAAATGCTACCGTAAAACACATCCACGGTTGTCGTAAATGCAGCTGCAGGTGCATTTTATGGCAGCGTTTACAGCGGGAGAACCACCAGTCCAGCCAGCTAAACTGTCTGAGGGGGCATGGTCTGACCCGTGGCATGAAAAGGTTGAAAACCCCTGATCTAAGCTGCCTGCTGACTTCTCCTCTAGAACAATGCAGAGGAAATTACCCCTACCTGTCAAATAAAGAGGCAGGATGCAGCCGAATGTACAGAGGGAACATTGAGCTTGGCAGCTGGACTCACCAGGTATTCTCTGAGATCTGAAGAGCCACCCTCGTGGGGGTAGTGCTCTCTTTCAGCATAACATATAATCATATGTTGCACATTGTTATATCTAAGTACATAAGAAGAACCATGCTGGCTCAGATAAAATATCTATCTTATCTAGCACTCTGTTTCAGGGCAACCCAGGGCAAGAGGACCACAGCTTCCTATTCTTTGTGTTTCTTCACAGTAGGCATAAAGGAGCTACTGCCTCCAGTGCTGGAGGTACTAAGTAGCTACCATGACTATTGGGCTCTTGATAGCCTTATCATCCCATTACTTTCTCTAATCTTCTTGTAAAGCTGCCCCAGGTTGATGGTTTATTAGTCTGTCTCATGACAATAACCCTTTTAGCACAGTTGTAGAACCGATAGTGCTGGGAGGACACTGTCCTGCTCCTTCCTTACCAAGACTTTGCCTACATAAACAGCAGATTGCCCTGCAGCTGTTCTTTTGATTCAAACAAAAAAAAAGTTTTCATTCCAATGAAGCAATTACTTTCCCTCCACATGACTTGGCTCTCCTTTATAGCACATGTGCATCCTTTGCTTTGCAGCTCTCATTGCTTAGCTCTGCTTGCAGCTGTTTTCTTCTAGCCGTCTTTCTTCATGCCACCACAACCTCCACCCCATTGACTATGCCTGGCACTGTTTAAAATTAAACTTTCCTATCTTCATTGTCTGGCATCATGGTTACTAGCAATTGCCAAGATTGCAACAACATGCTAGCTGCCTTTTTCTCCCTATTATTGCATTAACAAGCCAATCATGTGCTATTTTCCTGACAGCATGTTAATGAACAAAAATGACATTCTAATTTTAAAAGGAACATGGAGGTTTTTTTAATTAAAAAAAAGAGGTTCGATTGATAGTGCTGCAGTAAAAACCTTTACATTTTCCCTCCCCTCCAATTTTTAGATACAATAGAGATCGGTGCATACTTTTCCCTATGAGTTTTGCTAGAAACGGGTAATGCTTTTCTAGAATAATTCAGTCTCCGTGCCTAATCACAATAATTTTGGGAAATGAGGACAGTAGCACAAGAGTGTTACTGCTCTTGCTGTACATGCAGAATCTCTTCTCCCCTTACTACTACTACTACTACTACTACAAAAGATGATGATGTTGGTATAGTCCACCAGATGTTCAAACTTATTATTATTATATAGGCAGTTTCTAGCAAAAATTTTTTTGGTAAAGTTAGGATATTCAAATGCAATATGCCAAAAAATTTCAAGTATCTAGGCCAGTGATAGTGAACCTTTAGAGACTGAGTGCTCAAACAGTGGGGTGGGATGAATTCTGTGCTGGAGGAAAGTAGGAAGTGCTCCTATTGGGCTGCTGTGCAAAGGGGCAGGCAACCTCTGTGCTAGGGGGAAGGAAGTAGTGTTCTCATTGGGTTGCTGCACAGAGAGGCGGGGTGAAATCTGTGCTGAGACGATGGCGCGTCTGCCAACAGACAGGCTTCTCCACAACTTCTGTGGCATGTGTGTCATAGGTTCACCACCACAAACAGATCTAGGGAGTCTTTTAGATATTGCTCCAAAGGCTCCGATTACAATAGATACAGCAACAGATTCCCCCCCCCCCATAAATACTCCATTTCACTTTGCAACAATGGTATTTTGTGATTTTGTGTTGTTGTTATTACCATACACCACACGTAATATATAAAATAAATTAAATAAAAGACAAAGAGCACTCTGCAAACCTATAGGAAGACAGAGAGATAACAATATAGTTATATTAAAAGAACACCAAATAATGTTGGTAGAAGCTGCTAGAAGTTCCAGAGCAAGAACCTTGTATCTCCCATGATACCCAAAAGAAGAAGAAGGAGAAGGAGAGGAAGAGGAAGAATAGGAGGAGGAGGAGGAAGATGGTGGTAATGGTGGTGATGGTGATGATGATGCTTATGATTATGATTTCAGCTGTCATGTAAGTTCTCACTTACAGTGACAGTTTAATAGAGATAACCAAGAACAGGTCTACCAGCTCCTTCTTCTTTGGGTGCTCTGGGACTATGCAGCTGGCCCAAGCCTACACACAAACTCCAAACATCTGACTGACACACAGTGCTATCCAGGCCTAGAGGACCAATAGCGGCTGCTGTCAGCTATGTGTTGTGTATGTAACAGTATTACTTTAAGAATGTATGAATGTAACCTGACAATGATTACAGTGTAACCCAGCTGTTTAAGGAACGCGAGTAAGCTGCCCATAGAGGGCAGCTGCGAGCGTTCAGCTCACATGGTTCACATTCCCCAATCACCGGCAGCCGTGGGAACCTTTCCCACGCTAGGATCACCTGGAGAAGATGGGCGTGACTCGGAATGACGTCACGCCGGTAGCAGCCAATGAGCTACCGTGCAACAATATTCAAATGTATTACTGCAGTATAAAATGAGCTGTACCTCCGCCATTACCACATGTTCATCCTGACCATCATGAAATAAACCTGTGTTTTAGCCCCCACTGCGGCTCCTTCTTTGTCTTCCGTGCAAGACACTAAACTATGGCACACTGATCACTTGATGTGTGTGGTATGGCTGTGCAAAGGGAAGAGGTGACCTTTTCTGTATGGTTTCTTTAGCTTAATAGTGAAAGAACCTTTAGACCATTTGTGGGCTACAGGAGGGTACAAGTTTAAATTAATGTTGATATATTTCAATAGCCAGTGCTTTCTAGAAAGGGGACACTTAATAACTGAAGCCAAAATTATCAAACCTCTTTCCCTTCTGTTACCATTCAACTGAATAGCACCAAGAGATATACAGGAAAATGGCTGAACACAAATTCAGCACAAAGTTGAAAATATGGTGAGGGGAACCAGTGGGGAAAGTTACACTGTAAGAAAATCACATGGTCTTCTTTTGTGTTTAGATCAGATGTTAAACTGCCAAAATGAAGCCACTTTTTGGTGAATTCATTCTATTGTTCCTTTCACCTGACCAAGTGTGAGAAACATTAGCCAGCACAACAAGGTTGCCATTGCTCAGGGTACACCCGATTGTGGTTCAAATCTCTTTCTGTGTACCCCCTGGTCTGATTAGCACTGAACCCTAGAGTTGTACACAACTGGCCTTTAAACAAGGATGACCTTTACGTTTACTAAGAGGAGTTCATTTGCCAATTGATGTTGATTAGTTTAACAAATACACATGATGTTCTTGGAATCTCAAATCAATCCTTCCGTCTTGCCAGCATTTCAGGATTGCTTTCCCTTATTTGAGAACTTCAGTTTATTTTATTTTTTTTGTAACCCATGCCCTTGCAGCTCTGTTGCTGGTCACGGGAGGTGTGAGCACAGCTGAGGACCATCTGTGGCAGGGCCATGAAAAGCTGCCGCCGTGCCCAACACCAGCGCCTTCAGCTCCCTCCATAGCCCCATCAGTCACGGGAGATGTGAGTGCAGCTGAGGACCATCTGTGGCAGGGCTATTTAAGGCCACCACCATGCCTAACGCCAGTGCCTTCGGCTCCCTTCCATGTCCTCACTAGTCACGGGAGGTGGGAGCGCAGCTGTGGCCTGTCCTGGCGCGGCTGGAGCTGTTGGATTCTCCGGACACCCGCCCTTGGTGAGGGCAAGGGTGGGGAGAGAGACTGGAGAGAGACTGGCCCCAGTTGAGGGGTGACTGGGGTATCTTCAATATCATGCCACTGCCGGAGCCACCGGACTTGTCATTTCCCTGCCTGTGGTGAGAGCGGGGGCAGGAAGTTTAGTGTATGAGAGTCAAGACACAAGGCACAGCCAAAGGCTGGGTTAACTCAGGTTTATTGCATGGTGGACAGAGGGAACATGAGGTAATGGCGGACGAACAGCTCTATATATATGGTAGTAACGTATTTGAATGTGGCTCCACGATAGCCCATTGGCTACTGGCCCGCGTGACGTCATGGCGGGTCACGCCCTTCTTGTCCAGGTGTAGGTAGCGGCGGGAAACTTCCCGCGCTGCGGTCTTTGATGGGTTTGAACCAAGAGAGCTTGGACGCTCGCTGCTGCCAGCTGGTGGTCATTAGCTCGCGTCCTATTACAGGGTTTGTAGTGATACAGCTGAAGGTTACATTGTTACTCATAGGCAAGGTTACATTGGTTCAGATACATTGATATCACATGTGGAAGGTTACACTGTTAGGACACAACACTCCTCCCCCCTAGGATGAGACGAAGTCTCTCAGCCAAGATGGCTTATTTCGAACACGCTGGGGTCTCGGCGCGGGCTGCCCTGCCCCGGCTTCGCTCCCTCCTCCTTGCTCCCTGGCTTCCTGCCCTGTAATGGGAGAGGATGACTTGTTAGTGGTTTGCCGCGGCTCTGCGGCTTTGTTGGAGGGTGTGTGCTTTGTTTGGGACGAACCGGGGGCACTAGGGGCTAACGAAAAACCCCTCTTCTCGCTTGGATGGGTGGGGGAACACTCCAAAAAACCCCCCCGGCTAGCAAAATCAAAATCAAAATCAAAATCGGATTCGGGGGAAGCGGCGGCGGCGGCCGCACTCTCCTTTTCCCTCCCCCCGGGCTCGGATAGAACTGGTGTATCAAAAGGATATGAGTCGGGATCACTGCTTTCCCCCCTGGCTTCGGACTGGTGTCCCTCTCTGTCTCCCCCTTGGGCTAAACGGGTGGGGGAGAACCCTATCGCTGAATCCTGTTGCTGAGCCCCACTGATCGGCCCCTCACTCACTCGGTGCCTCAGTTGGTCAGCGTGCCTCCTCCAGAGGAGACCGGTGCTAGTTTCCACCCGATATGACACTGGTCCCGTCTGTTCTATTATCGTCCCTGGCACCCAGGCTGGGCCTGCGTTGGCATAGTTCCTGCAGTGTACAGGATCGCCTATGCCGAAACCTTTCGAGACCGCTAAACCTATGTTCTTCCCTTTGTCCTCGACCCTCGACGGGTCTAACCTGGACAAAAGCGTGGTCAGTTTCCTCCGCATCAGCAGCTCAGCCGGCGAGTATCCAGACGCTAAGGGGGTCACTCTGTACGCTAACAGAAATTGACAAACTTGGTGATTTAGATCTCCCGAGCCCATGCGCCGCAGCGCATCTTTTGTTGTGCGCACCAACCGTTCCACTTGGCCATTCGTGGCCGGGTGAAACGGCGCGGATGTGACATGCCGAATTGCATTTGCCTCCATGAATGCTGCGAACTCAGCGGACGTGAAGCAACTAGCGTTATCGCTGACCAGAGTGTCGGGTAAACCGAACGTGGAAAAGACCCTCCTTAGCTGGCGAATGGTAGTGGCGGAGGATGTGCTCTTTACCGGAATGACCTCCAGCCACTTTGAGTATGCATCCACCGCCAGGAGAAACATGGTCCCTCGGAACGGGCCAGCAAAATCTACGTGCACCCTGGACCACGGTCCCCTTGCTGCGTCCCATTCCCTATGCGGGAGGCGGGCTACCTCCGGTCGGGAGCACTGACATGCCTCACAAGTGCCCACCATATGCTCTATGTCGGCGTCCAGCTGGGGCCACCAGAAGTAACTCCGGGCCAACGCCTTGGAGTGGACGATTCCTGGGTGGCTGACGTGCAACAGCTTTAGCACCTTCGGCCGCAGGGACGTAGGAACCACCACCCGTTGGCCCCACAAAAGGCACCCCCTCTCTAATGACAACTCTACTCGCTTTCGGAAAAATGGGTCGAATTCCGTGCCTGGGGATGACGCCGGCCACCCCTTCTGCACCCACGAGCATACTTTCTCTAGTGTTCTATCCTTTCCGGTCGCCCTGGCAATGTCGGCCGGTACTATTGGGGGTGACTCTAAGACCTCTATTAGCAATACCTGGCGGTCTCTTCCTACCCCTGCCTTCTGGTCGTCCGACAAGGGTAACGGCGACCGAGAGAGCGCGTCTGCATGGCTGATCTCCTTCCCTGGCCGGTATTCTAACTCATGTTGATATGCGTTAAGAAAAATAGCCCACCGCAGCATCCTCGGGGACAGGATCTGTGGCGTGGGCTTATTTGCAGTGAATATTCCTAACAGGGGCTTGTGATCAGTAACGATCTTGAACGGGCGACCATACAGAAAATCGTGAAATTTTTTGGTTCCCGCTACTATCGCTAGTGCCTCCCTATCGGTCTGTGCGTAATTCCGCTCTGCTTGGGACAGGGACCTTGAATAAAACGCTATCGGGGCCTCCCTTCCGTCGCTCAACACGTGGCAAAGCACCGCCCCCACCCCCACCGGGGATGCATCGCAGACTAAAACTATTGGCCGTTTGGGGTCGAAATGAGTCAGGATTGCCTCGGATGTGAGGAGTTGCTTTAACTCTGTGAACGCTCTCTCTTGCTCGTCACCCCACAGCCATTTTTCCTCTTTTTTAAGTAACCGATGGAGCGGCTCGGCAACAGACGCCTTCCGTGGAAGGAAGGTATGGTAGAAATTGAGAAGCCCCAGAAACGACTGTAGCTCGGTTTTGGAAGTGGGGCGAGGAGCTTTCTTGATGGCGGCTACCTTAGATTTGGACGGCCTAATTCCCTCGGGCGTGACACGGAACCCTAAAAACTCAACCTCTGTTTCGAAAAATACACATTTGTCTTTTCTCAGTCGCAGCCCCGCTTTCTCGAACACGGTCAGGACCTTATCCAATCTGTGAGCCAGCTCGGCCTTACTCCCCCCCGTTATCAACACGTCATCAAAATATGGCAACACCCCCTCCAGCCCCTTCAGGAGGCGTTCCACTAGCGACTGAAAAATGCCAGGTGCCGAGTTCACGCCGAACTGTAACCGCGACACCTGGAACGCCCCCTTATGTGTGACTATTGTTTGTGCCGCCGCTGTGGCGGGGGTTACCGGGAGTTGCTGGTAGGCCTGTGCTAAATCGAGTTTAGCGAAACACTTTCCCCCATTCAGCCTGGCCAGAAGGTGGCTGACCACTGGCACCGGGTATGCATTAGGGCGGATTGCCTTATTAATGGTACACTTATAATCAGCGCAAATGCGCACCTCCCCGTTAGCCTTCAGTGCTGTTACAATTGGAGTCTCCCACTCCGCGGAATCCACAGGAACAAGAATCCCCTGACCCACCAGTTTGTCCAGTTCCGCCTCTATTTTGTCCTTTAGCGCGAACGGTACCCTGCGCGGTTTGAGTCTTATCGGGCGGACCTCCGGGTCTAAGTCGAAGGCTACAGGGGGTCCCTTGAACTTTCCCAGTCCACTTTTAAAAACGGCGGGGTGTGCGTCACACACCGCTTGTATTGGGTCCTCGCCTACGGCATGCACCCCCCCTATGAACAGACCTAAAGGCTGAAACCACTGCGTTCCGAGGAGGCTACAACTTCCCCCTTTGAGCACCACTAGGGGAAGTTCCGCAGAATGTCTCTTAAAACGAACCCGGAATGTCCCGACCCCCAACACTGGAATGCTGTTCCCCTGTACGTCCCGTAGTGTGGCCCTCAACGCTCTGAGCTTGGGCCGCATGTGGGGGTCGATCCTCAAGAACTCTCTCTGGGGAATTATAGAATAGGAGGACCCCGAGTCAATTTCCATCCTAATAGGGGTCCCTTGTACTAGTACCTCAACGAAGTAATGGGCCTGTCCCGCAGATACGCTGAACACAGGAGCGTCGCCCTCGCTGTCGTCCGAGATGCGGCCCACGCCGTCCTGCTTCCTCGTGGTCCGGGCGCCATCTTTGGACCTCGCTGGACGGTCCGGTCTGGCTGAACGGTCTTGCGACTGTCTCCGGCCCTCTTTCCATTTCCTGCACGCCTTGGCGATGTGCCCCCGACGGCCGCAGTTGAAACACTCGGCTTTTCTGAATGGGCACCTCACGCGCTCATGGGCCGCTCCGCAACCCTCGCAGCGGCGCCCTCCTCTCCGGACCTTCTGGACCTCCTCGCCGTCGCTGCTTTCTGAAGACGACTTCGAGGTCGGTCGGGTTGCATGCACCGACTGACCGGACTTCCCGTGCAACGAGTTTTCCGCTTTGCCGGCCCTCGGCCGCCACTCATGCCACTTGTGCATCTCATCTACTCCAGCATTCGTGGATTCCGCGGCTTCCGCGGCCTCTACAACCTCTTCCAGTGTGGGTGGTGGCTCCTTGTTCATCAGGCTGCGCTGTACTTCCTTGTCCTTCAGGCCACACAGAACTCCGTCCCTGAGGGCCATCTCTAGGAAGTGGTCCCATCTGCAGGGGGCGGCGGCTACCCTCATAGCCGTTACGAAGGCTTCTACCGACTCGTCCGGCGCTTGAACTCGCCTCCAAAACGCGCTCCGAGCGGGAAACATTGCCCTCGAGGGTCGGAAACGCTCACGCAGCAGTTTCATGATGTCACCGGCTTTGAAATCACTCATCTTCTTCGGTGCAAGAATGCCCACCAGCGTCCGCTTGGTTTCCATCCCAAGCATGCGGGTGAGGATGGCCCTCTTCCTTTCCTCGTCGTCTTCTTTGACTTTGAGTTCCACCAGTGCCGCCTGGAAGTCCATCTCAAAAAGCTCCCAGTCTTGCGGTTTGGTGATGTTGAACCCGCTCTGTGTCCTGGCTCCATGGGGATCCATGATCCCATCCTCGTCGCCAATTTAGTGTATGAGAGTCAAGACACAAGGCACAGCCAAAGGCTGGGTTAACTCAGGTTTATTGCATGGTGGACAGAGGGAACATGAGGTAATGGCGGACGAACAGCTCTATATATATGGTAGTAACGTATTTGAATGTGGCTCCACGATAGCCCATTGGCTACTGGCCCGCGTGACGTCATGGCGGGTCACGCCCTTCTTGTCCAGGTGTAGGTAGCGGCGGGAAACTTCCCGCGCTGCGGTCTTTGATGGGTTTGAACCAAGAGAGCTTGGACGCTCGCTGCTGCCAGCTGGTGGTCATTAGCTCGCGTCCTATTACAGGGTTTGTAGTGATACAGCTGAAGGTTACATTGTTACTCATAGGCAAGGTTACATTGGTTCAGATACATTGATATCACATGTGGAAGGTTACACTGTTAGGACACAACAGGAAGAGAGACAGAGGGACAGGGAGACAGACTGATGTTGCCTCAGCTGAAGACATTGAGCTGGGATGTGAGCTGAGCTCCATCATCTGTGGATTTTGTTGATATTGAAGACATTTGATGTCATGAAATTATGTATTATGTGATGTATTTTGATTATTATTGGATTGTTTATTGATTTTATTGGATTATATTATTGCTGTGTTATATTGTATATGCATTGATGTTGTATTGCTGCCCTGAGTCAGCCAACGCTGAATAGTGCAGAGTATAAATTAAAATTGTATTGTATTGCCTCTGTCTGTTCCTTACTTTTGAGTGGGGTGTCCTCTCTTTCCTTGACATAAGCTCTGATGTCAGCTGCAGGAATGTTCTCAACACAGAACATGGCTTCCTCTGGCTGCCTTTTTAAGCAGAGGATTGGGAATGGGAGTTTAACTCCCAACACAGCTGTCTTTCACCCTCTGCTTCATGCCCAGATGGATCAACATAACTCACTGTTTTACAAAGAACACAGGAACCTTTGGCTCTAAGCTCTCCTTCAAACTTTACAGTTTTTTCTCTGTTTTAGGAATAAACCAAACACTTATTTATAAAATGGAAAGTCCCAGTATCAAATCAGGCATCATGAAGGGAGGAGGGGGGCAAACAAATAAAGGATGTGGACAGGGCAGAGAATGGGGACAGCATGGGAAGGAGGAAGAAAGAGAGGTGGGAGAAGGAAGGGAGAAAGGGAGGGAATGGATGTGTTTTGGTGTGAAACTGAAATCTGGTTTACATTAAAGTTTGTAGTGAGTTAATCTGGACCAATGTGGGAAAGGGAACACAATTCTAGTCCATATCAGACCAAAGCACACATACTATCTGGATGAACTAATAGAGAGAAAAAAAGAATGGAGTTTTTGTTTATGGGAGAACCTTATCCAGGACTCATTAGGAATGAGTGGATTTGACAGGAAACTATGTAAACTGTAATTAAGTAGGAAACAAGATTTTTTGATTGGCTTCCTTTATGTAAAGGTAATTCAACTTTGGGAGCCAAATCCAATGATGTGCTTCTGTTAAATGTCCCTACCTCCTTCAGAATCTGTGGTGACTCCTCCCTCTGAAGCCCCTGCAAATGCCAAACACATTTGGCAAACTGAATGATTGTATCAGAAGAGCAAGGGAAAGAAAATCTTTTGATGCTGGAGAAGGAGGACTCTGCAATATTATGGCCTGCAGAAGTACTCATTATTGTTCATACAAAATGTTTAACAAATAACAAAACAATAGTTATTTGTCCTTAAAATCTGAAAATTTAGTTAACAACATACATTAATTGGAATACTCAAACTGTGCACATGTTTATTCACTACAGGTCACATTGCAGGCGCACCCCCCAAAGAAAGACTCAGACACCGGTATATGGATAAAGGCATTGGGCCACATTTATTGAATAATGCCCTAGTCCGAATTATAACTTTCAATTGGTACTCAGCCAATTATAATTCTTAAGGCAAGCAGGCCGCAGTAACACTGGTAAGGTTCCTCCCAAAATTGCCAATGGCAATTGGCTACAATGTATCCATTTTTATCAATTTGTTTGTTGACACAAACAAATTGTTGACCGTAGTCAATAAACTATCTACTGACCCAACCTTCTGACGTGTATCCATCAAATCACGGGGTGATGCATGCTGAAGAGCTCCTGCCATCACCCCTTTGCCTGGTTCGTCGTTGACCGGTCAACGTTATTACACCTGTACCTGTCTAAGTGTTGGCCAGTCAATTGCGAACCTGCCGGAAACCTGTGGGTCATAAATATTTACCTTACCAGTGCTACCCGCCCATGTGACCAAAGTCAAGAGCAAAAACCCCTATATCAAACCATAGCAACAGTGTGGGATGGGCAAAAAAGCCAGAACCCAGAGGCCAATTGTAGGTTCAGGCCAAAAATTCCCACCCGGCCCCGAAGCGACCAAAATATCACACTGTTCACTAGGGAGGGGGTGGAGGGAAAAACTTCTCCTCTCCGTCGCTATTTCTAAAATGGCAGCTCGGCTGCCTCATGGACACCCCTTTTATAGAGGGGTGGCCACGCCCCCTAACTCACCCGGATGTCTGAGTCCGGGTGGGGGTGGGGGCCCGCAAAGAGCGCGGCGGCCATTTTGGCGCTGCGCTTTCATTGCAGGTGCACCCCCCAAAGAAAGACTCAGACACCGGTATATGGATAAAGGCATTGGGCCACATTTATTGAATAATGCCCTAGTCTGAATTATAACTTTCAATTGGTACTCAGCCAATTATAATTCTTAAGGCAAGCAGGCCGCAGTAACACTGGTAAGGTTCCTCCCAAAATTGCCAATGGCAATTGGCTACAATGTATCCATTTGTATCAATTTGTTTGTTGAGACAAACAAATTGTTGACCGTAGTCAATAAACTATCTACTGACCCCACCCTCTGACGTGTATCCATCAAATCACGGGGTGATGCATGCTGAAGAGCTCCTGCCTTCACCCCTTTGCCTGGTTCGTCATTGACCGGTCAACGTTATTACACCTGTACCTGTCTAAGTGTTGGCCAGTCAATTGCGAACCTGCCGGATACCTGTGGGTCATAAATATTTACCTTACCAGTGCTACCCGCCACACGGGGAGGCATCCATGATGACTCACCGCCCCCCCCCCAAGACCGTCAGCTCGGTCGCCAGGCCTGCTTGCATCACACCCAGAACGAGGTACATACCTCTAGCCGACAGGTGGACCCCTTCTCCTGCCTACCAGCAAAATTTTTGTGTAAGCCTATCATCCGGTCTCCAATGGCCGTCTCACAGCCATGCGCAGAACGGGACGGAGCCACAGCCCCGTCCACTGACTGCCGGAACAGTCCGAACTAGAGAGATCCGCATCTCCCCTAAATTGGTGTCTCGGCACGATGTTAGACCATAGCGACCGTATGTAAGCCATACGTGATATAAAATGCCAGGTCACAGCCCCTCGACGGTTTAGTAACAGCAGTGATCCATATAAGATCGCTGCCGCCGAGGTGCCTGTAAAACATTGGGCGGTCCAGCATCCCTGTCAGACAGCAGGAATGGCCACAGTTCCCGCCCCCATGTGCCGCGCATACCATACCATAGCATACGTGTGGGTGCACACAGCCCAGCCGGGGTCCACTCTCTGTCACTGCAGCATATACTGCTGCCCAGTGTGCATAGCTGCGGCCCACCAGCCCCCTGCCACCGGTGTGTTGAGACCCCTGGGATCTGTAAAAGAGGAGAAAAAAAGGTGAAGGACATTACTAGGACATCAGTCTTGACAGCTTTAAGAAAGGATTAGACAAGTTCATGGAGGACAAGAGTATCAATGGCTATAATTATGGATACTTAAGGACAACCTCCGGGTTGGAGAGATAGGCAGGATATCTCTCAATATCATTTCCAGGGAATCCTAAGCAGGTGAAGGCATCTGCTTGGGAATACACTGAAGGAAATGGTGAGCCACTGTGTGAGACAGAATGCTGGACTGGATGGGCTGTGGCCTGTTCCAGCAAGGCTGCTCTTATGTTCTTATGTACTAGGTACTCGTACAGTGAGGGGACGTACATATCTGAAATTGCGCATAGACGCATATCCACCTCCGAGTACCCCAAACGTAGCCGCGATCAATGCGACACCTATCTTAAGTAAATTGTGCCAAAACGGGCCCCACACCACGAAACGCGGCACCGGTCACCCTCAGGGACTTTACTATGGTAAGGGTAGACCCATCCCAGTGGCAGAAAACAGGCTGGGGCACGCAGCAGGCACTGTCGAAAATTCATGTAGGGCACCAACCGGATAGATGTCTCAAAAACTTCGTAGCAGTATACACCACTGCCTACACTGTGCTGAATAACCTGTGAGGACCGCATCCCCACTTGAGCCCACTCATGTGTGACAGAGACATCTTCGAGTTCCAGTGCCCTACGAGACACATCCGCCTTACACAGGTGGCACCAACTCTGGCACCCACTCACTGATGCGGAGCACTCCAAAAAGGCTACCGTGGTAGCTGCGTGGCCAAGAGCCACCTCACACCTATCTGTACATAAGTAATGCCAGCCTCGTGCAAGGTGGGTCAGAAACTCGTGTACGGGCGGCGGACACGTTCCCGTGTCCGCCCCTCCGAAACACGACGCATGAACGCATGTGATACGCCTTACGCATGCGAGGTGCCAATGACCTGTCCGGTTCCCTTCTCCTCGCCAAACGTCCAGCCATCGGCCAAAAGTGGCAAGTGGAATCCCTCTGCTTCCGGAGTAAGGCACGGAACCAGGTGATCTGCAGGTGGTGGAAAGCAGCAGTAATGTCATTATAAATACCTAGAACATGTCTGGCCTAGAACGGCACATTTATGTGTAGGCTTCTCAAAAGAATAGACAAACTAATGTCATGACCCTGGGGGATTTGCATGTCTGGGTGTTGACAATGTGCACCACTGCCGCATTGTCACACAGAAATTGGTCCACTGAGTAGGCCCACTCATTGCACCATAGCATCAGTGCTCTCCAAAATGGGAAAAAACGCAAGGAAGGTAAGATCGCGGAGGCGATCCGTGCACCCTCCCTCAGAATAAACCCCCATAAGTCCGGGAGCCGGAGGTATCCGACCATACTTGAAATCTAGGGCAGACCATCAGGTCTGATCTCCAGGAAGAGACCCCGTTAAACCCAGGAGTAATTTGATCCAGACCGGACAAAATTAAGGTGGCCATGAATTAACTGCAGCTCACGAAGGCACAATTTATGTCTGGCAATCAATGCCAAACTCGCCGCGGAGCTCCAAGCCACCACATTCATGGTTAACCCGGATGCCCACGCGACAGAGTTGTTTCAGAAATGTGAGCTTAGTAGATGGGACCTCAGTCTATTCAGGCGCCAAGGGGACACCCAGTTCCCACCTGAGTGTCTGAATTGTAATGAGGAGACGCGTGCACATGTCCAAGCCCCGTTCACCCCCGAACCAAAAGTCATCGAGGTAATGGGCTAGAGACCGAGACCCCGACCTGTGAGCAAATGGCCACTGAGTGAAGTCCCCAATCGGTCGAGTGCTGAACATGAATTAACTCAATCAGAAGGGGGTTGGCCTTATCTAAGTATAATTCCCCTCGGAACCTAAAAAACCCAATAGGTCCAAATCATTGGGTGCACTGGCAATTATCTGAAAGCCGAGTGCATATCACACTGTGCCAAAACAGCACCAGAACTGCGTGAGCGTGCCACCCATAGTAGCCGAACCAACTACGAGTACCTGACTGAACAAGGTCATCAGGAATGGCATCCCTGAATGGAGAACCCACAGGGTAAGCTGAATGGAGGATTAAATGACATTCACCCTAGTTCTAGCTCAGTATGAGCTTCATGGGGGAGACATTCGACTTAGGAAAGGTGTTTCCAAGAAGGGCCCCCGCTACTCTCATAGCCCCAACTCCCTTAGCTGTGGACAGTGGAGCCCCCTCTTCGTTACCCTGCAAGGGAACCAGATTAGTAGCATCCTGGGACCCCCAACACCCCCGAATGGATACAAAAGCCCCCATAGAAAACCCTCCAGCAGGTATCCCGCCCAATCCCTTCTTGGATGAACTGAGTGCCATCTCTCCAGGCTGACTATACTAATTGGGGCCGGGGGGGGCTTATGACAAGGTTAGTTGCTTCAGACGGAGCTTAGATTGCCCCTGTGCACCCCTACCTTAGCCCCATAACCCACCAACCCGCGGGCATGCGGAGGCGGCGTGAGAGCCAGCATAAAAGGGGACACAAAGTCGGTAACGACCGTGGTGCTTAGTACACGCATCGTCAGCTAAGCAGGCCGAACACAGCAGGCGGGCTGGAACCCCCTGCCCGACCAGTTAGCGTGGAGCCTGTGTCTGAGCAGCCCGCTGCTCAGCATGACCACCATGGTACCTATCACCAGGCACCAGTCACGTGGGAGTGATGTACACGAGCACACTCGCTGACAGGGCTCATCCCACCTCCCCTCACGGTATAGAGCCACCCTAATCCACATTCCTCACCGTAAGCCAACTGCCATGGGCCCATCTAATCAACCATCACCCTGCAAATATTAGCGATGGATGGAAGCACCAGGATGGCCCAAGCAGGTCAAGCCCTGTGGCATACCACCATACGCACAAGGTATGCTGCCAACCAGTTAGCCCAAGGTGCGCGGTGGCTCACGACGATGGGACATCTCTTTGTCTCAGTAGCCCTGTCCCTCTCTCTCCTCCTAGTGGGCTCGCAGTTCAATAGGGAGAATATCCACATGTCCCCCTCCAGCCCTTACCCCTCATGGCCTGCGGCCAATAATCACCCAGGAGCAAGTAATAGCCGGCCATCGGCAAAGCCCTCAACGGGACATTCTGCATAAAGGGCATGCGCAGCAGGACCCGGACAGCCCCTGCGATGCTCATCACTGTCCCGGGGGCAGACACCCCAGTGCGTGGTGGCTTACTACGGCGGGACCGCACATATCTCTGTCCTCCTGTCCGCACCGCCTATCCTTATTGGGATCTCAGTTCATAGGGAGAATATATCGACGTACTCCCCCCATCAAATCTTTTCCCTCGTGACCTGGAACAAATGATCACCAGGGTGCAATGAATAACCAGGCATCGGCAAAGCTGTAACCGGTACATGATGTACACGGGGCATACGCAGCGGGACCTGGACAGCCCATGCGATGCCACGTACTGCCCCGAGGGCGGAAACCCCCACCCCCAACGTCGTGCCAGAATGCAACCAAGGGGCACTGGGATAGGCTGGCAAGTGATGCCCACTAGCCTCAAATTGGCGAAGCCATGACCACTGAGCCCCACCGCTGGAAGTGGACTGTGATGTGGGTGCATTCAACTTGAACCTAATACTCACTAGTTGCACCCCCGTGAGCCGCCCCCACTGGGAGTTCCGGCCCACGGTGGGCGTCGGAGCTCGCGACCGAAATCGAGCTCTGGGGCCACATCCGACTACACCCCAGTTGCAGTCCTGGACAAACAGGGAGCTGCGAGACGGCAGCAGGCACAGGCCGGAGTGTCTCAAGCAGCTCAACCCGGCTGGCCGCCTGTTGCAGAGTGGCAGCAGTCGAAGTAGCCGGTAGACACGAAGGGCCCCGGTAGATAGGGAAGGGCCCCCTCCCACTGGATTGCCCATGATGCCTCCAGCACAGCTAAACATGCTAACCAGGCGTCCCCTGCCACGGAAACCCCTAGTATAAGGTGGGCCAGGTGGGCCGGCCGGCTGGCTAGGGATTGGGCCAGAGGCCCCAATTTGAGATCTTGGGCCAGAATAGGGGCCATGCCCAAAACTCCGGCCCCTGAGTGGGTAAAGCGTGCTGTGTGCCAGCACCAGGCCCTCCCCCCAATCGTTCTGGCCCATGGCCGGCAACTGCGGGCCGAGGGCCGAATCCCCTGAAGGGCCGGCCTGAGGCTGAAAGCTGAGGGCCATATCCCAATCTGCCCCATCCCACCGGTAACGGTGGGTAAAGGTGTTGTCTTGCTCCATTGCAGGGGTGCAGCCATGGCAAGGTGGGCCACACGGCCCCCTGGTTGATACACTGGGGACCCCCATTTGGGAGCCAGGTCCTGAATAGGGCCATGCCCAAAACTCCGGCCCATGAGGGGCCGGAGGCAAGCCCTGCTGGGTAACCGCACCAGGCCCTCCCTGTTGTCTGGACCCATGGCCGGCAATTGCGGGCCGGGGGCCGAAGCCCCTGCAGGGCCATCCTGAGGCTGGAGAGCCGAGGGAGCTCCTCCCTCTTGGCCACGGCTTGGTCGCCGTGGCCTTCCTCTTGGGAGGCATCTCTGAAGGAAGACGATCCCTGTCCGGAGATCACAAGCGCTGAACTGGCTAAAAAGCCGAAGACTGGAGAAATGAAGAGCGACGGAGAAAACTTCTCCTCTCCGTCGCTATTTCTAAAATGGCAGCTTGGCTGCCTCATGGCCACCCCTTTTATAGAGGGGTGGCCACGCCCCCTAACTCACCCGGATGTCTGAGTCCGGGTGGGGGGGGGTCCGCAAAGAGCGCGGCGGCCATTTTGGCGCCGCGCTTTCATTCCTCACTTAAACAAGTGTTTTTTTGACAGATTCAGGAGAAGTGAATGTCTGTATGGAAAAACCCAAACACATGCATTTGGGGAATTAAGCTAACTTTAAGGCAGTTTTGCATAAATAAATAAGCATTCAATATATGAATATATGAATAATAACACAAAACAGATGGGTGAAAAGTAGTTCTTTTCTTTACTGTGATTTCACACCTTGATTAAGATTGTTATGTTTGACAGTTTGACAAGGTGAGATATTTGCATTATATATTTTAAAAAAATCTTACCACACTAGCAGTTAGAAGAATCTGTAATCTTAGATTTTGTGAAATGAGGGGGGGGCACATAGAATTTTGTTGTTGTTGTTGTTGTTGTGGTGGTGGTGGTGGTGGTGATGATGATGATGATGATGATGATGATGATGATGAGTGGTGTATAAGATAGGGAAGCTAAGGGAAAGTTTAATATGAAGAGAAACTTTGTAGTACACCTGTCATAGTTACAAATGTTCATCTTGATGCAAACATTTTGTTCTTGACTCTCAAATAGAATGATGTTTGTTTTGCCATTTCCTATATTTGTTGTTATGGACCAACTTCCAATGAGTGTAAATAGTTCCTCAACTGGATACTATATAGTGGGTTTAAGAGCCCATAGGTGAAGATTATACTTGCAACAACCTGTACATCCAGCAGCTACAATGCTCTGTTTTCTCCATAGACCTGGGAATAGCAAGTTCATTAATGAGCTCTCTTAAATGAGAGAAGATGTATAAGTTCCACTGCCTTTGCTTTGTGGGATTTCATTCATGTGCTGAAGGAGTGTCTGGAGATATCTGGTATACAGAATGGACATCACACACAGAGAGAAGGGTGTCTGAAGGTGAAACTGAAAAAAACCAGTTTGGCAAGAGTAGATGGGAAAGCAATTTTTTTCCTTTTTATGAAACACTATCTTCTCTTTCTCCCCCTTCTCCTGTATGGCTCAGGTATATGACAAACTAAACTGCAATGTGCTTTTTAAAAAAATCTCTTCTCAAGTGAAGGAAGTGAACTATCACATATCTAGTCATTCTTACATCTCTGTAGGGAAAACCTGAAAAATGAGCATCAGATTCTAATCTATTGCTCACTGGCAACCACCAAAGCTCTATTAATTGGTAAAATCTCATCTGAAATTCATTGGAGGGTGTGTGTGATTTTATAGCTCACTGGAGAAGATAATTTTACAGAAGTCCATAAGCTACCCAGCTCATCTTTATTTCATTTAGCCAACTCATTTTTACTACATAAGTTACATTTGTCTAGCTCCTGCTATTATGTATTACTTTGAGCATTATTTTCGTTTTGCTAAATAAACTTAGCTTCTTTGCATTTTTGTCAATGGTTTCATATACTGCCTCCAGATGACAATATTCATTAATGGGATCTTCATTCAGCTAACAGGGACATAGTGCTGCTTTTTCTTTTGTTGCTGTAGTAATGTAGACATTCCAGAGGAAAGGGGAAGAGTCTATGCTACAGCTTATCACCACCCAGTACAAATTCACAGCCCTTGTCTGTCCTGTAATAAACCAAGCTGCTTTGACTGTTCAGTGGAACACTCAAGACCAGAGGTCAGCATCTTATGGTCCATGGGCCAGATCTGACTCATGGTGCCAAATCATCTGGCACACGCCATTGCTCCAGCTGCCCCCAGCACTGTAATTAGCTGCAGACTAATTTATGACAGCAGTAAATGTGTCCACAGCTGTCATAAATGCATTTACAGCAGCCGTAAATGGGGTTGGCGGTGGTGGTGGCAGGGGGGACCACAAGTCCTGCTTCCTCAACTGTCTGAGGGCGCATGACCCAGCCCCCGACTTAAAATGGTTGGAGACTCCTGTTCAAGATACTCTAATTAGGGGAGTGGGGGGGGGGAGTCAGCATTCAAATCAATCCCTGTATGCATTTCAATGAATAAATGGAGAGATTATCTGAGAAATGTCTGGCAGATGTTTAGGAAAATTAAATTCATGTACTTAGAGTTGGATAAAATTTTCATTTCAGTTCATGTCTGATAAGATTATTCCATATCTTGTATAGACTGAATGTGGATAAATATAAGATGGATAGATTACTCTGCTTCTGGGTTGGACAACAGTTTTGTTTGGGTTGTTTTTGATCAGATTTTAACAAAATCTGCAATATGTGAGGAACTGAAATAGATTTGATTTGATTTGAATTTATTTTTGTATACTGCTTTCCTCGTCTTGTGGATGACCCAAAGTGGTTCACAATGTACAAAAACATAGAACAATACAATGTTATAATAATGCAAGGCAAAAATACAATTTTACAATAAAAAATCCAAGGTTACATAGCAGTATGTAGTATTACAGCAATAATAAAATAGCAATACAAAAGTACCAAAAACACACAGCTGCAAGAGCAGCAGCAAAAGTAGCAGTGGTGAAAGGTCTTTTTTTAAATCCCGCACTGAGGGGGCGGGGGTGGGGCGGGGACCAGGACGCCGGTGGTGATGGTGCTCCCAGTGTCCAGGTGCTGCGGGGAGTGCTCCACCTCGCCTGCAGAGAAGACTGGAGGCAGCGATGGCAATCCAGATTGCCTCTCGGGCGGTGGTTGGCATCTGCTGCGGCCTGTGAGCCTCCCCACCCATCAGGACAGCTGGAGGGCGGGTAAAATGCCTGCCGTCTCAACAGCCTTTTAATGTCCTGGCCAGAGGCGGGAGGCGGGGCCTGAAGCGCATTGGCAGCATCTGTCAGTTCCCGGCCGGTTACTGGGCAAGCTCCGTGGGCCTCACTGCCCTGGCGTCGGTGGTGATGGGGGAGCAGGGGAGCGATTTTTTAGGCTGCCACAAGGCAAGCCCCAGGTGCCACAGATCTAACTTCCCGCCTCCTTCCTGGCCGGTTGCCAGGTGAGCTCTGCGGCCCTCCCTGCCCTGGTGTCGGTGGTGATGGGGGGTAGATCTGCGGCACCTGGTGCATCATTACTAGTACACCTGATAGCCAGGGCAGTGAAGTTGATAGAATGTTAGACTAGGACACTGGGGACCTGGTTTCAGATTTCTGGTCAACCAGAGAAATTCACTGATATGTGCCAATGGTAAACCACTCCTTGAACACTTTACATACTTTAAAAATCCTATTAGAGTTACTACAAGTTAGAAGTGACTTGGCAGCATATACCAACAACACTTGTAGATCTATACATGTAAGCAACTCATGGAGGTGAAAACATTTATTAGTTGTTTGATAAATAGCACGAGAAAGTGTAGCATGGTTTCAGTGAGGGGCAGATAACACTTGGATATGCTATGACTGTAGCCTTTTCAAGTCTGGAAATTACCCTGTCAAAGTTCTCTGTTTATACAAAAATTAATTTTTGCCTAAAAGGGTTTGGAAATGATTTCTTTATAAGAAAGGGAAGAAACTGCTAAATAAACATAATCTGTAATAGATATCCTATATAGACAGAAGCTTAGTGTTTGCCCTACCCCTCAGATGCTGAGAGCACAAAGAACACTGTTACCTTTCCAGACAAAGTGGTACCTATTTATTTACTTGCAAGTTCTTGCTCTCAAACGGCTAGGTTGGCAGAAGCTGGAACAGACAATAGGATCTCACTCTGTTGTGCAGTACTCAGATCTCAAACTGCTGACTTGCTGACCTTTTGGTCATCAAGTTCAGCATCATAAGTTCAGTTAGTCGTATCTGACTCTAGGGTTCAGTGCTCATCACTGTTTCAAAGCCGAAGATCCAGCGCTGTCTGCTTCTGCAGACATTCCCATGGTCATGTGGCAGGCATGACTAGACACTGGAGCACATGGAACACTGTTACCTTCCCAACGAAGTGGTCCTTATTTATCTACTTGCTTTTGAACTGCTAGGTTGGCAGGAGCTGGGACAAAGACGGGAGCTCATTCCGTCCTGCAGTAGTCGGGAATCGAACTGCTGACCTTCTGCTTCCCAGTCAGTGTCTCAGCCACTTGAGCCACTGCAGTCCCATCATAACCACTAAGTGTGCTTAAAATGTAGACCCCCCCCCCACCAAAAAGATTTTAGATGAAGCAAATTAACAATAATTTAAGGAAGTGAAATGTGGCGTATAATTATTTACTTTGAAAACTGGATATTTTATTCAGGTGTTTGCTTGGAATAAATAGGCAATCACCGTATTTACATTTCATAGTGCTTCACAGTTTATGATAACATTTTGATTCCTGATTTATGAGTAAAGTGCAGCTGACTCACTGTGAACAGATGAATATGGAAGATCTTATGAAGTTTTCAGTGACTCATACCCCAAATTTATAAATATCATAATCAGAGATGGGAGAGGTTATTTCTTTGGATTAGAACTCCTGAATAACATATTCAGCTGAACCATAAGCATAATACTTAATACTTAATTTTGCAAAATTTTGCAACAATATTAGTGGCATAGCTCAGTCTGCATGATGAGAACAAATCAGCAACAGTAGCAGATTGCTGCTCATTCTTTCTTTCTTTATTCGTGTCAGATGCACCACCAGGATACATACAAAGCTAACATTAACACATCTAAAAACAAAATAGAATTAAAAAGGATGACATCTGCCCAATATCAGGCCACGTCAACAGAATTTCCTCTTGCCAACATAAGGTCCTCCTCAGTGCATGTTGAGGGGCATTGTGTGCATTGTATCATATGGGAGATACTTGGTATCTCCATATTCACACAGGCTGCCGTCTACAGAGAAACCCCACTTTCTGAGATTAGCCCTTGATCTTCCTACCCCATGCACATATTCTATTTAAAGTTTTCCACACAGGCCATGGTTGTTCCTGGCCAGGCGGTGGAGATTCATGTGGTTCTGCCCAATATGAATGCTTCTTTTTCAACTTGGGAGTATGCACCACCTGCACTCAATGAGATGAAATTGTATGCACTGCCATATTGAGAAAAAAGTTTTTAATGAGCAGAAACCTATCATTGATGATGACATTATTCCTGTTGTGCAGCTGGAACCCTCCCCACTCTCAGGATTTCAGGCAATGTCATAATCACAAACCAATAAGAACCCAAATAAACTGGGATGGGAAGTTTACTCCTATTGAATATTTTCCTGTTGCAAATGCCACCAAAAACTAGATTTCAAATGTGTGCATTCCATAGCATTGTCATGTGAATAATGACCCTTCTTTTGGCTGTTAATCATGAGCAAATCCTTCCTTCTTTCTGAAGCAGATATATTGCTTTTTGCCACTGAGGTACTATTTCTCTCAGTTCATATAATACATAAAGGAAAAATGCCCCATCACCATTTATAGTAAACTGTGATGCAGACAACTAGAAATGATGTACTGCGGTGGTTATTAATTTGGTTCCATTTGAAAAGAACACTGGAAAGAGTGTGTGCACTAAGAATACACAAAACCATGCCTCAAATCTCACTATTGGCTTGTAGGTAAAGGTCACTCTTACTTGAAAGCCAGTCGTATCTAACTCTAGGGTTCAGTGCTCATCTCTGTTTATAGCCAAAGATCCAGCGCAGTCTGCATCTGCAGACATTTCCATGGAAATGTGGCAGGCATGTCTCAACACTAGAGTGCACAAAACACTGTTTACCTTCCCACCAAAGTGGTGTCTATTTATCTACTTGCAATTTCTTGCTTTCAAACTGCTTGGTTGGCAGCAGCTGGGACAGAGACAGGAGCTCAATCCATTGTGCAGTATTCAGCGTGTACCCTAAGGCTAACCTCCAGTTCATTGGAGTTCAAATGGAATCAGAAAACTTAGTACAACTCACCCAATAGAAAATTATTCTAAAACCTTATGCATGATGATGGAACATACTATAGTCTCTGTTTTCCTAGGTTAATACTACTACCAAAAACCAAAAAAACCTGCAAAACAGCCATGATACTTTGCCCAGTCTGGAGAGAGATCATATTGTTATGGTAATTGTTCAAGGGAGATAATAAACATAATTATGAGGGAATAAAGAGATTGCAGAAATGTTAGGAAGTTTGTGATTATATTCTGAGAAGTGTTATCAATACAAAATCCTTTTGTCAAAGGAAAACTGGCCTTGAATTTCACAAAAGAGGATTGATTGTGCATGGTGATCACAGGTATAGTCTTGTTTGACATACACAGCACAAGCTCTTTTATCTTTTTGGAAAACTTTATTGTTTGTACTTCCCCCCTCCCCCTGGACAATTTGCATTGATGGAAAAGTCTGCTGGCACAGCATCTCCAGGAAGAAAACTGTAGATTTGGTAATGTAACATAAATGTTGCTGGGCATAATCATTACTGTATGGTGTGGGTAGCCCAGGTCACTGATTGGTCAGCTACCTTTTCCGATTGGGTCGTCTAGCTTGCACACGAGCAGAAAACCAACCGGCCTTTACAAGAGAGGAAATTGTTATGGGCTAATAGTGCATTAGCAGAAGTGACTCCATATTTCCTTGGCTGGGAGCACTGAGTGAATATAGGTTAAGTGTCACCCAAATGTCGCAGTGACTAGTAAACAGCACACGGAAGATTACTCACATCCTAGGAGACACCAAACCACAGTTAGACCAAACAACTAGAGCAAAGATGCCTAATGTTTACAATGACTCCAGATAGGCAAGAACAGTCAGTTCCACTGTTCCTGTTGATTAGCATACCCATGGCTAACCTAGGCATGCAGTAACTTCTTAGACTGGCAAATGTACTTAGCCAATAAGATGCTAGGAAAAAAAGCCTTCTGTCACAGGGTCTCACACAGGTTGTGCATGTGAGATCCAGGAATAGAATAAATACAGACCACCCGAGGATTCGGGACTGGCTTTTTCCACCATACACTCGCCTCTCCTCGCCTTCCTTGAATTCAGCACCTTTACTCCCACGGATCATTACAACAGTATAGTGGGATTTGGCCGCTCTATTTAAAAGCTGTGTATACCAGCTTTATTTGATACTGCAAAGCAGATGAAGCAGGGATGTTGATTAGAGATTTTGGGGTGGTTGGCTCGGTTGGGTGGATACATGGAGGAAGTGCTTTCCCTGTTAGCTGTAAAGTGGTTTTTAACTCCCATACACCATTGATTGGACCCTGCGGCAAATTTGGACGTAAAAGCTACCGTACTTACAGCTGATCACCCAGCCTCTGATTTATGTTATCCCATCTCCAGCATGCACACATGTTAAGGATATGATAAAATACAGTGGGTTAATTTAGCTGAGCCTCCTGGTGGGTTCTTGAAATGAGGCAGGTAGGGAATGTGTTGAAGTAAATTAGCTCAATCAGCATGTGCACATGGTGTGACCTCCCCACTCCCCACACACACCTCAAACAGCAGGCCATATTTCCACGTAGACAACCCTATAGTCTCCATTCTGGTGGGGGAGAAAAGTGAGACTGACATTATTTTCTAATCCTTAATGTACAAAGAAAGGGTAGATATTCTGGTATGGAAGAGAGAGTGAGGGACTGGGAATCAATAGACCTAGGTTTCAATACCTCCTTGATCATAGAAACTCATTGGGGGGGGGAGTGAGGGGCTGCAGTGGCTCAGTGGTTAAGAAGCTTACCTTGTAAGCTGGAAGGCCAGCAAGTCAGCAGTTCAAGGCCCAGGTACTGCATGACAGTTTGAGCGCTCATCTTTGTCCCAGCTCCTGCCAACCTAGCAGCTTGAAAGCAAGAAATTGCAAGTAGATAAATAGGGACCACTTTGGTTGGAAAAGCTCTTGGGGACACAATAGGTGAAGTTTCTCCAGCAAAAATCTTTTCAACCCAGAATGATTTTTGACACAAAATAACAATTATTACTGGGGGAGTAGCATTTGGAAAACCACTCTTTAAATATATCACTTAAATTGAAAACCCTATTAGGGTCTTTATAAATTAGATGTGACTTAGCGCGTGCACACTATACAATGAGAAGTCCCATCTTCCCCTCAAATTTCAAAGATTAAAGTGAAGGATGTGCATATTTAGAAAACAAAACATTTTGTGGTGGAAAATTGTTTTTATGTGTGTCTTAAGTTTGCCTGAAATTAATTTTTTTATTATTTATTTGAATGGTTAAGAAAAACTCTGAATACAGTAGAGAAATTACTGATGGCAGAGCTAAATATATGCAAGTGCACATGCAAACAAATTCGATCAGTCTTGTAGGAGTTATTTGGCTCCCTTCAGCATCCTCGGGTTTATTTATCTATTTTGGATCATTCCATTGTCATTCCATTATGCAGTAATCATTTCAAGATGTCAAATCTTATTCCACATGCTGTGCTCAAATAGATTGAAATAAATGGGTGGAGAAAGAGAAGTTCATATGCTGAGTTGTTGGGGAACGCTAAAGCAATTAATTTGAAAGACTGGGATTTTAAGTGCTTAGAAATTTGGGAAGCAGGTTTCAAATGGGATTTGAAGAGGGAATATGTTAGGTTTGTGAGAGGACATTATTTTTTAAGTCTGTTAAATTGCTTTCCATATGTCTTTTGATTCAAAAAGGTTGAGGGACAAAATTAGTAAAGGTAAAGGTTTCCCTTGCCCGAAAGCCCATCATATCCGACACTAGGGTTCAGTGCTCATCTCTGTTTCAAAGCTGAAGAGCCAGCGCTGTCTTCTTCTGCAAATGTTTCTGTGGTCATGTGGCAGGCATGACTAGACACCAGAGCACACAGAATGCTGTTAAAATAGTCAGCTCTTGATCTGTCCAGATTTGGGGAAGGGTTTTTAAATTATGAGTTAAAAATAAAATTTAAAAAACTGTTTTACTCTCCCCATGCAGAAATAGATAACCCTAAATGTCTAGAAATTTAAAATATCTCATATAAATGGAAGAGACCAATCTTGCTTATCTTGAAAGAGACTGGTTGGCTCCAGCCATTATTTTCTTTTTCTTTTTTTGGGAGGGGGTAGCCAGACTGCTGGGGCTAAATTATCAATCCTCAAAACAAGTGACCTTGTCATAAACAGAGACTGTGTGGTATTGGGTTGCTAGGCAGAAGATACAATATATTAAAGGGATGAGGAAGAATTACAAGTCAACAAAAATTCAAAAATGTTATGGAAGGAATAAAAAAGATGGGTGCTTTAAAGAAAGCAATGGAGTAACAGCTTCACAGAAAAGAAATACATTTTGCCATGCATTTTCAGGGAATGGGCCGACAATTTTGTTAGACATATTCAGAGCATTTCTGCATTAGGTAAAGGTCAAGGCCGCTCTAGTATCTGACTCTAGGGATCGGTGCTCATCTCCGTTTATAGCCAAAGAGCTATATTATTTATCTATTTGCTTTCGAACTGCTAGGTTGGCAGGAGCTGGAACAGAGTCAGGAGCTTACTCCGTCATGCAGCACTCAGGTCTCGAACTGCAGACCTGCCAACCTTCCAGTCATCAAGTTGTAACCACTAAGCCATCACAGTCCCCTATTTCTGCAATACAAAAGCACAAAGCAGTTGTGTTTGTCTCTGTCCTAAGTGATTCCAGTAAACATTGCAGGCGCAACCCCCAAAGAAAGACTCAGACACCGGTAAATGGACAAAGGCATCGGGCCACTTTTATTGAATAATGCCCTAGTCCGAATTATAACTTTCAATTGGTGTAATCATCCAATTGTAATTCTTTAAGGCAAGCAGGCCGCAGTAACACTGGTAAGGTTCCTCCCAAAATACCAATTGGCTACATGTAACTATTTGTATCAATTTGTTTGTTGACACAAACAAATTGTTGACACAAACAAATTGTTGACCGGAGTCAATAAACTATCTACTGACCCCACCCTATGACGTGTATCCGTTAAATATCAAGGTGATGCAGGCTGTGAAGCTCCTGACATCACCCCTTGCCTGGTTCGCCCTTGACCGGCCAAACCTATTTCCCCTGTACCTGTCTACGTGTTGGCCAGTCAATTGCGAACCTGCCGGATACCTATGGGTCATAAATCTTTACCTTACCAGTGCTACCTGCCACACGGGGAGGCGTCCATGATGACTCACCGCCCCCCCCCCCGACCGTCAGCTCAGTCACCAGGCCTGCTTGCACCTACTCCAGAAAGAGGTACATACCTCTAGCCGACAGGTGGACCCCATATCCTGCCTATAGGACAAAATTTTTACAAGCCTATCCACAGATGTACACTGGGTGTCCCCAAGCCAATCCCAGCAAGGAACTGGGCAACAGCCCTGTCCACCGACCACCGGGGATGGTCCAAAACCACAGAGAGCCATGTCTCCCCTAAAATGGTGTCTCGGCACGATGTCAGACCATAGCGACCGCATGTACGGCCAGAAATGATGTAAAAACGCCAGGTCACTGCACCCCGACATTTTAAGGAAGGGTCAGTGATCCTTATGAGATCATCGCCGCCGTGGTGCAGAATAAGAACATCAGGCGGTCCAGCATCCCTGATGGACATCAGGAATGGCAACAGTTCCCGCCCTATCATGCCGCGCATACCATACCACCGCATACGTGCAGATGCACGCAGCCCGAGTCGGGGTCCACACTATGTCGCCGCATCATATAGTGCCGCCCAGTGTACATAGCTGCAGCCCACCAGCCCCACTGCCACCGGTGTACGGAGACACACAGGATCTGTAAAAGAGGAAAAGGGGGTTAAGGACATAACTAGGTACTCATTTGTGTTGTGTGGACCACAACAAGATGTGGCAAGTAATTAAAGAGATGGGAATACCAGAGCACCTCATATGCCTCCTGATAAATCTGTACATGAACCAAGAAGCAACAGTTAGGACAGAACATGGAATAACAGAGTGGTTTGGAATAGGAAAAGGAGTAAGACAAGGCTGCATTTTGTCACCATGCTTATTCAACCTATACACAGAGCACATAATGCGCAGTGCAGGGATGGAGGAATCACAATATGGGATTAAAATCGCTGGGAGAAACATCAACAATCTGAGATATGCAGACGATACCACCCCAATGGCGGAAAGTGAGGAAGACCTAAAGAATCTCTTGATTGGGCTGAAGGAGGAGAGTGCAAAAGCTGGCTTGAGACTCAATATCAAGAAAACCAAGATAATGGCAACAGGCCCCATCAGTTCCTGGAAAATAGACGGGGATAGAAGTAGAAGCAGTGACAGATTTTACTTTCTTAGGATCAAAGATCACTGCAGATAGGGATTGCAGCCATGAAATAAAAAGACGACTGATTCTTGGGAGACAAGCGATGAGAAACCTGGGGAACATAGTGAAAAGCAGAGACATTACATTGCAAACAAAAATTAGAATAGTCAAAGCAATGGTTTTCCCAGTAGTAATGTATAGATGTGAGAGCTGGACAATTAGGAAGGCTGAACGCAGAAGAATAGATGCCTTTGAAATGTGGTGTTGGAGGAGGGTTTTGAGAGTCCCCTGGACAGCGAGGAGAACAAATAGGTCAATCTTAGAAGAAATTAACCCTGACTGCTCATTGGAAGGTCAAATAGTAAAGATGAAGCTAAAGTACTTTGGACATCAAATGAGAAGGGAGGATTCACTTGAGAAGGCATTGATGTTGGGAAAGGTGGAGGGCAAAAGAAGAAGGGGGAGGCCAAGGATGAGATGGCTAGATGGTATTATAGACACAATGGGCACAGAGCTGGGAGGGCTGAGGGGGATGGTAGAGGACAGAGGCGCCTGGAGGAAAATGGTCCATGGGGTCGCAAAGGGTCGGAGTCGACTATGCGACTGAACAACAACAAGGTACTCATACAGTGAGGGGACATACATATAAGGAAAATATGCGCACACCCCCACGTGCCCACATATATCTGCCTCCGAGCACCCAAATGCAGCTGCGGTTAATGCAACGCCTATCCTGAATGAATGGGTGCCATAACGGGCCCCACACTGTGAAGCACAGTACCGGTCACCCTCCTGAACTTAAATTTGGTAAGGGAAGACCCATCCTGGTGGCAGAAAAACAGGCCAGGGCGCACAGCAGGCACTGCCAATTGCATGTAGGGCACCAACTGGAATGATGTCAGCTAATGTGCGTCATAGCAGTATACAACACTGCCCACTCCATGCTGATCAGCCTTCGAGGGACGAATCCCCAACTGAGCCCACTCTTGGTTAATACAGACATCTTCGAGTTCCAGTGCCCTACAAAACACATCCCCTTTTGACCATGGGACCAGCTCGCTGAGTCGTTGAGCTCCAGAACAAAGCTACAGTGGTAGCTGCATGAAAAGAGACTCCTCCTACCTACTGCAACATCATCTATGCCAACCTCGTGCAAGGTGGGTCAGAATATTTGTGAATATGGCGAAGTGCATCCAGGCGGCAGCCACGTACATGTGTCCACCCTCCCAAAACATGGCGTATGCAGAAGACCCTCGCATAGTCAGGAAATCCCTGTGCTTTGGGCAGGAATATCAAGGCGTGAAGCCTGGTGGCTATGGCGCATGGATCCAACCCCAGATCATAAGGGCGGACTATACATTATAAAAAATAGTCGACCAATGTCGGCCGCATATTAGGCCATTGCCTGTGCCCACAAAAAGGCTCTGAAGTGAAGGAGTGGACGCTGACATGCCGTACGCGTGCGAGGTGCCAAGACAAGCAACTCATCTGGTTCACGTCTCCTTGCCAAATGTCCATATCCCAGCCAGGAGTGGAGAGGGTAGTTCCCAAGCATATGGAGCCCATTAACGGAACCAGGAGATCTGCAGGCGGGATAAAGCATCAGCAATATCGTTATAATGCCTGGCACATGTTTAGCCCTAAGGAGCGCCTTAAAGCGCACGGACCCAAGAACAATAGGCGAGCTGAGGCCATGACTCCGGGGGATTTAGACGTTTGGGCATTGACAATGTGCACCACCGCAGTATTGCCACACCAAAAGTGAAGCACAGAATCAGGCCACCTGTCCCCCCAGAGCATAAGGGTACCCAGAATGGAGAAAATTCTTTAGAAACATAAGATCGCGTAAGCGATCCATGCCCTGCCATCCCTGGGGCCAAGAACCATAGGCCCACTGTCCTTAAATAAATCCCCCACCCCAGGGAGCTGGAGGCATCCAACTGTACTCAGAACTGGGGCTGACCAGAAGCTTAGACCTCCCAAGGAAACAGCCTGCAAGTTCTGCGGGAATGTGAGCCAAACCAACAGGTCCGCTCGTAAACTCCTAATCAGCCGTACCCTGTGGTGTCATATAGCGAGACCCGCCATAGCGTGACCCAGACACTAGGCGAAAGCACTGCCTGGTATTGCCCCTCTGCAGGCAAAGTTGATGCGGCCATGCATCACCTGTGACTCTTGGAGAGGCACCTTCCAACTTGGCAACATTGCCACATTGCAGCAGGAGCGCTGCCTGGTATTACCACCCTGCAGGTGAAGTTGATGCAGCCATGCATCACTTGTGACTCTCGGAGAGGCACCTTCCACTTGGCAACATTGCCGCATTGCGGCAGGGGCCACTCTCCTTGACCGACAATTTGGTCACCTGGCCCTCTTGCACTTTATTCAAAGAGAGGTGCTTCTACTTGTGGACAGGTGAACCCTATCTCCAGAATACAGGCCAAATACCTGTAACCCTATCCCCAGATGACCAATGGCTGTCCCCGAGCCATTCTAAACAAGGAACCAGGCAACAGCCCTGTTCACTGACCGTTGGGCACGGTCTGATCGCTGGGTCAAAGTCTGGCCCATGATATTGCATCGGCATAATGTGTGACCATAGCAATCATGTAGATGGCCATAAATGGCAAAGAAACGCCAGGTCACTGCACTCGGAAGTCTATAAGTCCAGGCCAGCAATCCGTGTAAGATCACCGCCTCCGAGGTGCAAATTAAAACATGTGGCTGCCCAGCATCCCCAATGGACATCTGGAATGTCAACAGTTTTCGCCACCTCTATGCCATGCACACCATACCACTGCATACGCGCGGTTACGCGTAGCCCAAGATGGGGTCCCCATTCTGACGAAGCAGCATACTGCGCCGCCCCAGTGCACAGAGTTGTGGCCCACAAGCCACACTACTACCAGTGTGCGGAGACACACAGGGTCACTAAAATAAGGGGGAGAATAGAGGGCAGAACAAGGCACTCATTCAGTGAGAGGACGAACAGACAGAGAAATTGGGCAAAGCCACACCTACCCATGCAACATATGTCAGGCTCCGAGCACCCAAACGCCGCCTCAGCTGATGCGGCACCCAACCGGAAGGAATGGGTACCAAATCTAGATCAGTCAGGGTAGACCCGGCTTGGTAGCAGATGACAGGCCAAGGCGTGAACAACGTGCTGGCACAAACACCTGTGGGGGATCAACCGGACATATGGCAGTGCCAGGCTAGTACCCTCTTCTGGCTGACCGGCCCTTGAGGAGCAAAGCCTCACCAGAGCCCACCCTTGACCGAGCAACCCATAATCTAGCGCCAGTGCCCTGGAAAACATGTCCCCTGTTGAAGATGGTAGCAGCTAACTCAATCTGAGAGCTCCAGATCAAGGCACAAAGGTGGTTGCCCGAAAGTGGACTCTCCGCATGGATCATAAGCATTGCCACGTAAGAGTCACATATAGTAGCTACAAGTGCTAGCAGGACTCATCGCTGGCATTTCAGGGTGAAGGGCCACCCTAAGACTAAGGTCTTGACCTAGACTAACCACGACGGTGCCAGGGAAAACAACCACGGCCTGGCAATCATTGTCCAAGCACTGGACCATTGGAATGGCCAAATCAGGATGGGCCCTCAAATATCCTGCCATTGATGTCCAATAGGCCAGTAACCAATTGGCCCCATAGGGAGGCGGGTTGCGGCGACGGGGCAACTCCTTGACCCTGCCGTCCTGCCCCTCAATGCCCTAATCAGTGTGCTCACATTGCAGGAGGGGGAAGTTGTGAATATATTCCCCAAACCACAGAGTCCAGCTAATAGCCCAGGACAAATGGTCACCTAGGGGCATAGAGCACCCGCCGTCGGCAGAACCACCATTGGCACGGATTGGAGTGGATAAACACATATCCGGTCCTATGGGCCCAGAGAAATGAAGGAAAAGCATAGGGGCGGTCACCCCAGTAAGAACCAGAGTGTAATTGGTCTGTTGCGACCATGGCCACTATACCCCCCCCAGCGTGATGAGCTAGTGTCACAGGTGTGCTGATTTGACCAGGATAATCACTCGGTGCACCCCCACGAGCCGCCCCCACTGGGGGTTCCGGCCCATGGTGGGCATCGGAGTTCGCAATGTCCATCTAGTTCCATGTTCCCGTGTGTCCATGCTGGATGGGGAGCTGCGAGGTGCCAGCCTACGCTGGCCTGGTAGCCTCCGGCAGCTCAACCTGTTGGCGGCCCACTGCGCAGCCATGGCCGGCATGTGGGCCGGAACCACCAAGTTGGCGCACCCACCAGCCGAGGTGGTGGATCAATGGCCATTGATGCTTCCAGTGCCAAATTGCGGGCAGGGGAGCATCCACAGCATCTAGCCCACCAGGAAAGGTGGGCTGGATGGGCTGGATGGCCCCACCGGGTAATAGATACGGGATAACCATGTGGTAATCCCCGGCCATGATAGGGGCATGCCTAGTAATCCGGCCAATGAGGGGCCGGAATGACGGTGGGGCGCAAACCGGCACCGTGCCCACGTGGGCCGCTATGCCCCAAGCCGGGCCAAGAAGCAGCAGGGGTAAGAACCCCAGGGGAGCAGGCCTGCGCAGCCCTCAGCCCGAGCCCTCAGCCTGAGCCCTCAGCCTGGGCTCATTGGTGGCAGTGTGTCCCGCAACCCAACCACCCACCTGTGGGGGTGCCGTCCAAGCCCTCCGGCCCGGTGGCACTCCCGAAAATAAGAGGGGGTGGACTGAGCACCCCCCCCCGGCACAACCAGTGGGGTCGGTTGAGCTCCAGGTGAGACCCGAACTCACAACCAATCAAGCATTCCGTCCTGCAGTGCTCCGGGATCGAACCTCTGACTTTCTGCCTCCCAGTCAGCCTCTTAGCCACCTGAGCCACTGCAGTCCGGTGCTGGGAGGAAGGAATCAAAGGAGAGAGACCCATAAATGTCTCTCTCCACGGAAATCCTTAAGAAAAGGGGAAAGAATCAAGCCTGTTGCAGAGGCGAGCAGGGAAGCAACGGAGCAAACTTCTACGCTCCGTCATGTTCTAAAACGGCAGCTCGGCTGCCTCGTGGTCACCCCTTTTATAGAGGAGTGGCCACCCCCCCAACTACCCGGATGTCTGAGTCTGGGGGGGGGCGCAAAGAGCGCGGTGGCCATTTTGGCACCGTACTTTCATTCTCTCAGGTTTTCTGAGGCCAGACACAAGTTTTCAAAAGTAAGATCAGCTCCAGGTCTGGGGCAGTGTGCACTTTTGGCCCTGTTTAACCCCAACATGGCCAAACAGAGATGTGTGCTTACAAATGTATTCTGTGTCTGGTTGTAAAAAATATTTTAAAATATTTGTAAATGAATAAAGAACAAACACTTAGAATTTCATTTATTTAAGCTGGAAAATTATTGGATTTTGCTTTGCGACTGGAGATGGTCTTGCTCACTGTTAGCAGAGTTCTGATGCCTACATCCAGTCAATTCCTCAATCATTCCACCCATCTTGTCATTATACAATTGTTCAATAATTATAAAAATCTCCAAAGATGTTATGTGCTATCAAGTCACTTTTGATATGTGGATACCATAGCAGTTAATGACATCCAAAATGTCATATTATTAACAGAACTACTCAGATCTTGCAAACCAATAAAATCTTGTATTCTGTTGTTCACTCTTCCAACTCCCCCCCCCTTTTCTAACAAATTTGTCTTTTTCAGTAAGTTTTGATCAGGTCTTGCAAACAACTTGGGTTCCTTTATTGTGGCTATTTCCCAAGTCTCTTCCTACTGTCTCTCCTCACTTTCCCAGTAACATTATTTTTCTGGTTAGTTCTGCACTTTAATTATATGTGTGTGGCTGACTGGTATCTGTAAGGTTACCCTCCAACAACACATTTTAAATGAATTATTTCCCTCTACCCCTGTTTGATTTCCCTATCTTTCTTTTACACAGTATAGATGGTTTTACTCTGTTTCCACTGACAATCTTTGCTAACTCCTCTTTTTTTATACTTCAAAATGTTGAGAGGACATCTTTGGAAAGCATGCACAGAATATGTTCCATGAACATTTGGTTCTATATAGCTTTTCTTCCTCGGGTTGCCTAGGAAGAAAAGGAAAGAGTCTGGATACTGGAAGATAACTTTCTGATGCATGGGAATGGCAACATTAGTTTACTTGAGAGCAAGGATGTCTATTTTTTCGCTGTTCATGCTGCACTTGCTCACACTTTTGTTTCTCTATTTAATTAAGTTGAAAACATCACTTAAAAATTTTCGGGCACAGAGAGACTGTTACTGCCTCTCAGATGTTCTTGGTTCTGTTGCCTTCCCTTAGCAAACATAGTACAAATCACATGCTCATCTTCTGGGATTTTGTAGTACTGGGCAATTCTATAAGTTTTGTGTTCAGGGAATGACGAAGCAGACGAGTGAAGTAGTGAAATTCAGCTCTTTATTAGTGGGGTTTGAACACACTTTGGATGGGGCAAAACTCAGACTTATATACACTATAAACAGTAACAGTAACAATAATACAACAAATGTGCATAAGAATAGATACACGAGAAAAGATACATTCTGCTCCTGTCAGAAAACACAATTAACATACATAACATTCTTCCCCCCTAGGTAAAAACAAAATCCTTTAACCAGGATGGCAATCTAGTTTCCCTTCTGGGTTGGACACTTGGCTGTGCCGGCTCAGGAGCTCATAGGATGGGCGACCCGACTGGAGTGAGGGATTGACTAGAGGGGGAGGATTGTAAACCCAAATTTAAGCCCCGTTTGTCAGATGGAGGAGCAGGGGATTGCTCAAAACTAAAATATAATTCTGTAGATGAATAAAACAACCCAGGGTCCCTCCTGTGTGTACTAAGAGTGGAGGGCAACTCCAAGCAAAATTGGTCATCATCAATAAAGGAATCCAGAGTGCTAGGCTGGGACAGTGTAGGGGTACACCTGGCTGGATTAGGGGAGCATTCCACAAATTCCCTTTGAAATCGGTTCCTAGAAGACACTTCTGGATTAATGTTGGCTGGCTACTGACTATTACCTCTGCCCCCTGGGTTTAAATGGGTGGGGGGCAACCCTAGCGTTGAGTGTCTGTATTCATCTTGTGGGTCCAGTACTCTGGGTCTCAATTGATCTGTGTACCTCCTCCAGATCAGACCAGTGGCTGTTTCGATTCTGTAAGAAACAGGACCAGTTTGATCGGTCACAAACCCAGGCACCCACGTAGGGCCACCAGCTGCATAATTGCGGCAATGTACAGGGTCTCCGGACAAGAAACCCTTCTGGTGTTGGATTGCTATATTTGTGGCTTTGTCCTCTACCCTAGAGGGATCCAATCTGTCCAGCAGGGATGACAGTGTCCTTCACTGGAGCAATTCAGCAGAGGACAGCCCTGAGGCAAGGGGGGTGAGCCTATATGTGAAAAGAAACTGGCATAACTGGAGCTCCACATCCTCTTCACCCATACGCCAAAGTGCATCTTTAGTTGTGCGCACCTGCCGCTCTACCTGGCCATTGGTGGCTGGGTGGAATGGGGCAGCAGTGATGTGCCTAATTCCATTCCTTTCCATAAAGGATTGCAATTCTGCAGATGTGAACATGGACACATTGTCGGACACCAGCACATCTGGAAGTCCAAATGCTGCAAACAGCCTTATTAGGTGCATTATCGTGGTGGCTGAAGTGGTATTAGGCACCCTAATCACTTCCAGCCACTTAGAGAATGAACCAACAAAAATAGGGCACCCCTAAATGGACCTGCAAAATCTATGTGCAACCTGGACCATGGGCCCCGAGCAGAATCCCATTCCCGAGAGGGGAGGTGGGATTGCTCTCGGTGAGAGGATTGACAACTAGCACAAATGCTGACCATTTGTTCTATGTCTTGGTCCAGTTGAGGCCACCAAAAGTAGCTATGGGCAAGGGCTTTGGAAGGGACAATTCCCGGGTGACTTGTGTGAAGTAGATGTAAAACCTTTTTCCTGAGAATGACAGGAATGACCACCCACTGGCCCCATAGAAGGCAACCTCATCCCACTGACAGTTTCAAATGGAATGTTCTGAATTCCTCGGCTAGAGGAGAGACAGGCCAGCCTTTTTGTACCCAACACATTACTTTAGTCAATGTTACGTCCTTGGCTGTAGCCTTGGCTATATCTGAGGGGACAACTGGGGGCGAGTCGAAAGCCTCAATCATAAGGACCTGGTGGTCGCTTTCGATCTCGCAATCGGCTTCCCTAACCCCTGGCAGTGGAGAACGTGACAGGGCATCAGCATGGCTGATGTTCTTGCCAGGCCTGTGCACCAAAGTAAAATTGTATGCATTTAGGAAAATTGCCCAACGCAACATCCTTGGGGACAGAATTTGAGGCGTGGGCTTCCCGTTCACAAAGATTCCAAGGAAGGGTTTGTGGTCAGTTACGATGGTAAAAGGTCTTCCATAAATGTAATCGTGGAATTTCTTAGTGCCTGCCATGATTGCCAATGCCTCCCTGTCTGTCAGAGTGTAATTTTTCTCATGCTTTGAGAGTGAACGGGAATAGAATGCTATGGGGGCTTCCCTCCCATCATTTAGTACATGGCATAACACAGCTCCCATCCCCACAGGGGATGCATCACACACAAGTACAACTTCCTTCTTAGGATCAAAACGAGTTAATACAGCACCCGAAGATAGCAGGCTTTTAACCTCTAGGAATGCTTTCTCCTGGCAATGGCCCCTGTGCCAAACAGTATCTTTCTTAAGAAGACGATGTAATGGTTCGGCAACTGAGGCTTTTTAAAGTTTTAAAAGATTTGAGCTTGGGCCAAGAGGCAGGGGGAATTCTCAAAAACTCCCGCTGTGGGATTATGGAAAAGGTAGTACCTGAATCCACCTCCATGTTGAAGGGGACGTCCTGCAGGCTCAGGTCTGTGAAGAAACGCTCGCTGACAATGCCCATTTGGCACAGCTCAGGCTCTGGTGACACTTTGGCGATGGACTTTTTGTGGTGATGACTCTTCTTCGACTCAGGTGCTGGAGTTCTTTGCTTTTGCTGTTGGCATACTTTAGCAATGTGCTCTCGTCGCCCGCAGTTGTGGCATTCTGTGGTGCAGAAGGGGCACTTCCTGCAGTCATGCTGGGCTCTGCAGCCATCACACTTGCAAAGGAATTTCTTCTCCCGATCGTCACGGTGCTCTCGGTGCTTTTGGTGGACTGCTCGGACTTCTCCCTCTGCGTTGCTGGACTCCGATGAAGAGGTGGAACCAGGCAATGCTGAGGAGGATGAAGATGAATTTTGCTGAGCTTGCACAGTTGAGTCGGTGGCACTGGTGTTGGAGTGGCGAAGCCGGAAAAGCTTGATGCTGGACCGTGCGGCCTCAGACGCTACTGCCTCTTCTAGGACAGCCTTGAAAGTTAGTGTCTTCCTGATCATGAGGTGACATTGAGCATCTTCGTCCCTCATGCCGGCCAACAGATGGTCCCAGAGTGCTTCTTTGATGTTGTCCCACTTGCATGGGGCAGCAGCAATGTGCAGAGTGGCGGCATAGTCTACAATGGACTCCCCAGGTTGCTGCTTCCTTCTGTGGAAGGTCACCCTGGCTGGGAAGATTGAGACCTCTGGCTGCAGGTGTTTTCCCAGTGCAGACATGATTTCTGCAAGCAGCACCACATCCACGTCCCTTTGGAAAACAAGGTGTGTTGCCAGCTCAAGCGTCTCAGAACCGCACTGAGCGAGGAAACAGGAGCGCTACTGGTCTTCGTCAGTGATCTTCTGCGAGGCCATTGCGTGGCGCAATCGGCGTTCATATGTTGCCCATTTCTCTGGACGTGCTGGGTCAAATGGGCCAATGTTGCTGCCGTGTGGGGACGCCATCCCATTCTCATTGCCAGTTTGTGTTCAGGGAATGAAGAAGTAGACGAGTGAAGTAGTGAAATTCAGCTCTTTATTAGTGGGGTATGAACACACTTTGGATGGGGAAAAACTCGGACTTATATACACTATAAACAGTAACAGTAACAATAATACAACAAGCACATTGGCTAACAGAATGTGCACATTTTCAATGCACTTATTTGCATAAGAATAGATACATGAGAAAAGATACATTCTGCTCCTGTCAGAAAACACAGTTAACGTACATAACAATATGAGAGATGTTTCTGTTGGAATTTATGGCTAGTGTCTGCATATCTACATTTCTGTTTCATAAAAGCCAGAAAATTCAGTTCTTAAAACCATCTCTAGTTCATCAACTTGGGATATTGTGTTTCTCTATCCATGATTCAAAATGCCAGGAAATGGGTCTATATTGCTGCACAATATCATGCCCACATTGCCAACAGGGAAAAAAACACAGCAAAGGACAACCTGAACGTTAACAACACCAATGTCAATAGTCATGATGATCTACAGGATACTGTCTTGTGCTCACTATTTTTCACACTAGTTGAAAAACAGTCATGACAATTACTTTGTGTTTGAGTGAGAAGTGGTTCACTGCTGGAAAAAAAAGAAGTCGGCTTCTGGGATTTTCCCTTATCTGGTGATACCTTGTGACTGGTATTGAATACAAAAGGGTATCCTGTAGACCATCTTGTCTGATGCTATTGGTAATCATCAACATTCAGGCTGTTCTTTGCTATGTAAACCTTGGCAGCTTTTTTCCTACAAACTATGTGGACAGAATATTGTATGGCAATATGAAAACATTTCCTCGTGTTTTGAATTATGTGTACAGATGCAGAATATCCCACATTCATAAATTGGAGGTTAAAAAAGAATTGAATAATGTTTCATTGGATTATGTCTGTACAAAAATAAACTATTACAGAACATTTGGGAATAAGGAAAGAGATTTCACAGTAAAAAGGGTTTGTAGAATTGAACTAAATGTATGTGATATTGTATTGAGTCTGTTGGGAACATGCTTCAACTACTATTGAAGTACAGTATGTATTAAGGCTTCTGTAAATTCTTGACTCCCCCTTTTCTAAAATTCAAAATAAAGTGTTGCATTCGGTGAATGAATGCACTGAAATCATTTTGCATTTCTATACTATCAAAGGAATAGATTTCAGTTTATATACCCTAGAGTACCGAAATTATACTTATTTTCAAAGATGCTTTGCCTTTACAGGCAGTGAGAGTTGTGGGTACAGTGGGCTTTTCCAGGCAATGCTTTGAATGCTTAATTTTAAAATGCATCTGCTTCTCTTCAGGAGTTAACTTTTAAAGGTAACCTTTCAGAAGATGAAAGTAAGACATGAAACATTTTTCATTTACAATAGGACTCACAATTTGTGACTCGAGAGAGATTATTCCACCAGAGAGATATGTGGTTTATATAATATGTAAGAACCACTTCTTTAAAAAGAAACACAGAGAACCAGACAGGGAAGAAAGGGAAGAAGATGGGAAAAAATAAAGGAAAGGAAAAAGAATCTAAAGAGAAGGGAAACTAAAAGACACAAAATGTGACTTTGTATTTTAATTAATCTACATAAAATTAACAGCTCATTTGAAGTAACTAATGCTTCCAGGGTGGCCAGATAACAATAATTTAATTAATATTTTAATTAATATTAAAGCATCAAGCCATCAAGCTCTAAAGGCACATTCTTTTTTTATATAAAACATTACTTTTTCCTGTGATTTTAATTTTCAAAATGTGATGGAAGTCCTGCAGGATATAGTTTTTTAACTTCTTAATTTTCAAAATATTAAATTACAACCCCCCAACCCCCAACAATAAAAAATATTATAACTACAAAAAAAATCTATGTGCACCCACCACCAGTGAGAATTATAAACATTCTCAATTAAATATTCTCAATATCATGTCCTATAGGATAAAATGCAACCTACCCTTTTTAAAGAAGCCAGGACAAATTTTAGGAAGTTTTCCATACTCCTCTGTAATCTGTAAAAGGGTCTTAATCAGCAAATAAAAGAATGTGGTGTTTTAAAAGAGTGCATCTATTTTGCCTCTCAGTGTAATTTCCTTCAAAGTTCAAGATTGTTTTGAAGACATATTTTTTCTGCCAGATGTTTAATCTTAGTTGACAATGTGGTAGTCACATGTTGACTATTGTTTAGAAGATCATACGTGAAAACTGTTCAGTACTTGATCAAAAGAGTAAATTATTGGACATACATTATTGCATAGGTAGGATCATCTGATGAATAATTAAATGAGGCATTTTCTACCACGGAGAACATCTTAAACACCAGTGGTGCTGCAAGTGATCATTTGATTGATTGATGTTGATTGTTTGTTTGTTTGGTTGGTTGTCTGATTCAGAAGCATGCTTGAAGGTACTTTTAATCTTAGGATATTGTGAGACTCTGAAGAGATTGAAAAGCATAAAACTAGCCAAGAGGCAAGGAATCTTCATAGAATCTCTTATTCAGTAGTCAGAACAAAACAAAACTGAGGCTTCTCAGTTTGAGAATAATCAATTCCAACCTTATTATTTCCCTTTATTCTTTTGTAGCATGATTCTCTGTTCTAAAGTGGCACCAAATCTACAATGTCCCAAACTAGATCTTCTGTTGTACTTTTCTACTTTTCTCCTGAAACCATCTCTCTGCTCTGTTTTGTAAGACAGGTCATATACTTGATGGATGGGGAGAAGAAATTGGTTCAATTGTACAAATCCACACATAAGGGAAAATCATGTTAAAATATGTTATGTATTTTTCTGCTGAACCATCTCTCTGCTCTGTTTTGTAAGGCAGATCATGTACTTGCTCGATGGTGTAAAGAAATTGAATAATCTTTTCAAATGCACACACAAGGAAATAATATGTTAAAACATGTTATGTATGAGAAATTCACACACTTGAGTATGAAACAAGAATGGAAAAGAAATGAACTGAGATCCATGTGGGAAGTTTTGCCCTCATTTTTGTTGTAACCTTTGGGGAAAATACAGAAAATTAAATCCTCAGGGTTCTACTTCCTCTGCTTCAGGTAATTGCACCCTTGCTTCATTCTTTTACTTTTTTTCCTTGATTTATCTGTTTCTGCCAGTGCGACCGACCACAGTCACAAACAGCAGCTAAGCAGTACAGAAAGAGCCTCCTAGACTAGGGGGTGGCCAAATGTTTCGGTCTGTGGGCCGGTCACATGGTAGAGCAGGTCAGTAATGTGGTTCCTCCCACTAGAAGTGGAAGTAAAACACACCCTGTAAATGCACCCATGCAGCTGTCATAAATGCATTTATGACAGCTGCAGGTCATTTATGGCAGCATTTTGCACGTGCACGGGCAATTTTTTATTCCACTTCTAGGAGCAGCATGGGCAGAGTGGGCTGGATTCAGCCCATGGGCCATAGTTTGGGCACCCCTGTACTAGACGATTGTGGTATATTTGAACCTTGTGTTGTCAGCTGATCTTTCTTACTCTAGGTCAGGCAAAAGGAACTGCAGAATAAACTCACCAAAAGGTGCCTCCATTTTGGCAGTTTCACATCTGGCTTAGACACAGAAGCAGAAGAAGCAGAAGAAGCAGACTTGCTTGAATACAGTCCCATTCTTTTGCGCTGTCATTTCTTTCTCTAGTGTCACCTTCACCTTTTTCTTCAGTTTTTCTCTATGAGAGGTATCCGAAATATTACACTAGCCCAAGTGCTAGGAGATGGACCTTCTAGTGAAGAAATTTTCCTCTTACACAGAAAATACACAACTCTGTCATTTCTAAGAACAAACATTTTGTGGAAATAATGACTGTACTTCTGAACTTTAAGCAAGTATTTGTAACCAAATTATTCCCAATTTCAGAAGCAGCTAGTTTAACATTTGAGGGAGAAGGTAAGGCAATGATTCCACTATGTGCAAAAGATGCCTCTGATTAATACTACCACAAACCCATGGTGGTTGTTACACCTAAATACAAAGAAATTTTGTGTGCTTGTAAAAGGGCATAGTTAGTGGTTTGTTTTGTTTTTATTCTGAAACCTTTCCCCAAGATTTTTGTTCAAACCCTGTGAAACTCAAGATGCTCCTTGAACCCTGGGATACTTTCCTTGTGTGTGTTTGGTCCCATTCACATTACACAAGCAATGGCATCAACTCTGAACAAAGCCTAGAGAATATTTTTTTTAAAAAAAAGATTTATCTCTACCATCAAGAGCAGCTTGTAGTAATTAACTCAATAATGTTTCCCTACTGACAGATATTTGTGGACTAAGTGTAGAAAATACCATTTCATTATAACCTCTTCCATCTTTATGGATTCCTCAGCAATGTAATCTTCCTCAAATACTCTTTACTATTGACAGCACTTCTACCAGATGTGTATAGTTTGAAGAATTGGATGTGTGTGTGTGTGTCTGTGTGCATCTGTGTTTCTCATCATACCTTTTCCAGAAATCTTACATCAAGATGTATTCTGGATTTTCCTAATTTCTTCTATCTGTGCAAAATAATATTTACAAAAAAAACCCAAAAAAACAGAGTGAGACTAGCTTGAAGATAACTTAATTGAACCACACCTTAAAGAATAAAGCCAAACCAATTGGTGACTACCCCCTCCCTCAATGAATAATGTACCTTTTTATCTATGCATTTAATTTTGTGGATTTTGAGCATTTTATTTTGTTATGCTGTAGCTTCCCTTCCAGAGCTTCAACTCTGTTGTGAGGAAAGGTTTATTGCTGCAATCCTACCAAGAGAATACCTTGCTGCAAATTTATTGCGATTTTTGAGGCCTGTCATTTTGAGCTGCCATTTTATCCATCATTCAGCAGTTCTGGAATCTGTCCTTGTGGCAGCCACAACATATAGCTCATCTTTTGGGTGTTTTTTAAAAATGTGACTGTGTATCTTCTGTTTCTAACAAATGAATTTAGAGCAAGGATGACAGTGAATTGAATATTTTCAAACCCCGCTCCCACATTTATATAGATAATGAGAACCATGACAGTTATTTTACATAGGATCAACAATAACATATGTGTGAAAGACTGAACACATCATGTTTCCTGATCTGCCTGTTAAAAGAGTGCTCATTCAGCTGCAGCAAAGAGCTTCTGTTCTGGTACCATTAGTACTGTAAATACTCTTTTGACACTTATACTGATTACATTCAGTTTTCTGTAAATCTTCATAGCCTTGGACCTAGGAATGGGGACATTCTCTTGATTGAGTGAAGGCATGTGGTTGTGATTGCATCAGCAGCATTAGTAGCAGCAAGGGACTTGTTATGAAAGGACTCTGTGACCAAATTTGTAAGAGACTGAGGATGAGCAACAGCCAGTTACAACTAAAGTTGGAGGTATGGTGGTGGCATCAGTCATTTAAGAATAGTGGCAGAGCATTCCCACTGAAGAGTGTGGCAAAAATTGTCATTTCTCATTCCCTACCACTTGAGGCAATTGTATTATAGCAGTGTTGAGCTTGATCAAGCCTACAGTTATAATGATTTTCCTGCAGTGGATCTCCTGTGTTTCACAATTCTGTCGTGTTTTCTCCATTTCAACAGCTTTTCTGTTTTGTACTCCTTCCCCCAGCCTTCATCCCTCTAGAGACCTATATGTTTCCTTCCCCATTCTTTTGCGTTTCAACTTGATATATAGTTTGCACCCTGAGATTAATGCTTCTTTCTTCCACATTCCCAGATATCATAAAACTAATTGGAAGTTGAGTTAGCAGTCTTCATCTTTCTAACCCTGTTATTTGCCTTTTTTTCCTTCACTCCCTTTATAATAAACCTACTATTTGCTGCCTCTACTTCCAATTACTTCTTCAGGTCTACAGATACATTGTATCAACAGTATGTCAACATTGCATATCATCTCCTCTTTTCCTTCAATTAAGAAATCAACAAAAGCCATTTAATTAGCCAGCTAATTGCTTTATTGTTTCTCTTTCAAATTAAAAAAGTCTTCTGAAAAATGTCTGATTCATCTCCACTGTTTCACATGAAAACCTCCATTAACCACAACTGCACCATCTCATTGGTCATGTTTGGTGTATGAGAACCAAGACAATAGAACAGCCGAAAGGTTGGCTTAACACATCTTTATTGCATGATGGTCCGGGGGAACATGTGGTAATGGCGGATGAACAGCTCAATATATACTGTGGCTATACATTTGAATGTGGCTCCTCGATAGCCCATTGGCTACTGTCTGTGTGACATCATTCCCCGTCACGCCCTTCTTGTCCAGGTGAGGTGGTGGCGGGAATCTTCCCGCGCTGTAGGTATTTGGGGAATTGGAACCATGTGAGCTGTGCGCTCGCTATTGCCCCTAGTGGTCACTAGCTCGCGTCCTGATACAGAAGGTTACAGTGTTACAGCTGGTGATTATTATATCCACTCATTCGAGTGTTACATTACTTAAAGGCACAATATTCCAAACACAACATCATGAGAATGATGGTCATTTTAATCCAGTGTTCTCTCCATGGCACTATTTTGTGGGGAGACTGTTGTAGCGTAATATTTGGATGATATTCTTGCAGCACTTATGTTACAGTAATGCTTATTGGTCAAACACAGTGAGGTATCTGTGTCAGTGTTAATCTACAGATGTCGTGAGGGAGCCTGGCTATAATCACTGCACTACATTAAATAAATAATAATGGCGTGTTTTTGCCACAGAGGGTGCTTCTAAGTACATGTCAGTACTGTGTACATAAATCATATAGCTACTTTTGCCTGTGTGCAATTGACAGAGAAATGTACACATGCATCATTATTTGGAGAACTAAAACTATTGCCTAATAGAATCCTTTCAGGAAATGGATAAAAATTGGACGGATCCTTAGCAGCCCTATGAGTGAACTATGAAAGTTAAGTCTTAACAATAAATGCAACACCAGCTAAAAACATTACTATTATGATGTTTTCTCTAGCAATGCTTTGGGAAAGTTTTATGAGAGTACTAACTAATGAAATATTGTCAAATATATATACAAATGTCCTATGGATATTATGCGTACATATACTCCCTCTCAAATATCTATAAAGAGTTTGTTATACTATTATTTATCCACATCTCCTTCTTATCTTCTTATACAAAACTGATCACCAAAATTTTTATAGCTTAAGGAATGCTCATTTATTTTCAAGAAAATGGAATGACTGTCAAGTATCAAGTATACATGAAAAGTGGAGCAAAACACTTCTAATATAACAGAAGAGTAGAAAATAAATGGGAATTATTTAGAGAGAGAAAACCATTTCTTCCTTATAATGGTGAGCTCAGGTGAATCATATATTCTTCCACTAACATTTCCATGCTTTTTTTCTTTTAAAAAGAAAGAAAAAGGCCTGTGATTTTAATATTTTTATGCACATTCTTGGATCTCTTGAAGACTTTCTTATTTCTTTCTGCCTGATTTCAGATTATAGCAATATAAATCTGTGCTAAAGAAAAGCTACTCTGTCTCAGAGATGCAATTTAAAAATAAAATAAAAGCTAATCTATTTTGGGCTCCCTTTCCAGCATCAAGTCAAAAAGATCCATCTGCAATAGTTGTTGGCTCATTCTAAGCAGTCTGTGCTCTGGCTGCTAATAAATCATGTATTTTACTGGGCTTGTCAAAAGTCCCATGTATTTGGCTTACAGTTCCTGCCCCCGCCCGCCCCCCCAACAGACAGCTGATGTACTCTCAGAAAACATGCATTTGTTACAATTGGCTTGGGGTACTTTGTTTGAGTGGAGCTCAGTTCCTAGAATTTGCCTCCACCCAGTGTTTGTATTTTATTTCCTATCTCCCCTGTCCCCATGGATCATCTGACCCACTGTATAATACTGACAGGAGGTCACTGGGACTGCCATAGAGAGCCATGTGCCAGTCAAAGGAGACATTTTCCTACCAGTGTTTATGTATGTAAGAGCATCTGGGAACAGGTTAAGACTGCTGACAGGTTGGCAATAATGTTATATATGAGCATCTAAAATTATATTTTGCTTGTACCATAATAGCTGACTCATCATAAAACATTTCTGAAACTAAAACAAAGGAGAAATTCTCAGCCAAACTCTCAAAAAGCTCTGTATAAGCACCTGTGACACAGGAGTGGACAACTTTTGCCCCTCTTGTTGAATTGTAACATCCATCAATATGAGTAGCATATTGCCCATCACCATAGAAAATAATAACATAGAGTATAGAACTGCAGAGCTGGAAAGGACCCTGTGGGTCATTGAGTCCAGCTCCTGTTAAGGAGGCACTGTGGGGAATCAAATTCCCAACCTTCAGTTCTGCAGCCAGATACCTATATCACTGAGCTATCTAACTTGTTCCTTATATTCCCTGACCTATGGACTGTGGGCTGGATCTGTCCTATGGTGCCATTCCATCCAACCCGTGCCCTCACTCTTGCCTCTGCGGCTGCCAACCATTTTCCTTCTACCTGGCTTGGTGTGTCCCTAACTGCTGCTCCATAGCAGGGAGGATGTTGTAAGAAAGCTTAGGGACATGCCAAGCCAGGCAGAGGGGAAAAGGATGGCAGTGACAGCAGTGGAAGTGGCAAACACATGGTCACCCGTGTCCTTCCCAGATGCTGCTCTGGCTGAGCACAAGCAAGGACAGGCAGGACCCCTCCTTCACCCATGGCAGGCTGGTAAACAAGGAAGCGGCAGTGTCAGTGGTGTGGAGGGAGTGTTTGTGGGCTGGACTGGTGGTGTGGGGGGAGTGTTTGCGGTGGTGGTGGTGGCAGTGTGTGTGGGGCAGTGTTGGTGGTGGCAGTGGCATGGGGGTAACTGTTGGGGGGGCAGACTGGTGGCATGTGTGGGAGTACTGGCAATGGCAGTGGCAGCTGAAGGGGGGGCACCAGTCTGGCCATCCAACAGTCTGAGGGGGCATGATCTAGCCACTGGATTAAAAAGGTTGAGGACCCCTAGCCTAATTAGTGACAATTTACCACTGCATTTTTGTCATTGTACTTTTATGTAGGATTCTAGCCAGTATGCTTTGCAGGCGCATCCCCCAAAGAAAGACTAAGACACCGGTATTGGATTAAAGGCATCGGGCCACTTTTATTGAATAATGCCCTAGTCCGAATAATCACTTTCAATTGGTGTATCATCCAATTGTGATTCTTTAAGGCAAGCAGGCCACAGTAACACTGGTAAGGTTCCTCCCAAAATGCCAATGGAAATTGGCTACATGTATCTATTTGTATCAATTTGTTTGTTGACACAAATGAATTGTTGACTGGAGTCAATATACTATCTACTGATCCCACCCTATGACGTGTATCCGTTCAATATCAAGGTGATGCAGGCTGTGAAGCTCCTAACATCACCCCTTGCATGGTTCACCCTTGACCGGCCAATCCTATTTCCCCTGTACCTATCTACGTGTTGGCCAGTCAATTGCGAACCTGCCAGATACCTATGGGTCATGAATCTTTACCTTACCAGTGCTACTCGCCAAAAGTGACCAAAGTCAACTTAACCCGTATCTCAAACAATAGCGACAGTGTGGGATGGGCGAACAAGCCAAGAACCAAAGAGCCATTTGTAGGTTCGAGCAAAAATTCCAACCCGGCCCCGAAGCGACCAGAAAATCACACTGTCCACTAGGGAGGGGGTGGAGGGAAAAACCTCTCTGCTCCATCACTTCCAAAATGGCAGCGCCGCTGCCTCGTGGCCACCCCTTTTAAAGAGGGTGGCCATGCACCCCTAACTCACCCGGATATCTGAGTCTGGGTGGGGGCCCCCGCAAAGAGCGTGGCGGCCATTTTGGCGCTGCGCTTGCATTGCAGGCGCACCCCCCCAAAGAAAGACTCAGACACCGGTATTGGATTAAAGGCATCGGGCCACTTTTATTGAATAATGCCCTAGTCCGAATTATCACTTTCAATTGGTGTATCATCCAATTATAATTCATTAAGGCAAGCAGGCCGCAGTAACACTGGTAAGGTTCCTCCCAAAATGCCAATGGAAATTGGCTACATGTATCTATTTGTATCAATTTGTTTGTTGACACAAACAAATTGTTGACCGGAGTCAATATACTATCTACTGACCCCACCCTATGACGTGTATCCATTCAATATCAAGGTGATGCAGGCTGTGAAGCTCCTGACATCACCCCTTGCATGGTTCACCCTTGACCGGCCAATCCTATTTCCCCTATACCTATCTACATGTTGGACAGTCAATTGCGAACCTGCCGGATACCTATGGGTCATAAATCTTCACCTTACCAGTGCTACCCGCCACACGGGGAGGCATCCGTGATGATTCACCGCCCCCCCCCCCAGACCGTCAGCTCGGTCACCAGGCCTGCTTGCACATCCTCAAGAAAGAGGTTCATACCTCTGGCCGACAGGTGGACCCCATCTCCTGCATATAGATCAAAATCCTGCAAGCCTATCCTAGGATGTCGAATGGCTGTGCCAAAGCCATTATCCACAAGGAACTGGGCAACAGCCCTGTTCACTGACTGTTGAGCGCGGTCCAAACCATGGAGGTCAATGCCTCCCCTGTAACACTGTCTCGGCATGATGTCAGACCATAGCAGCCGCGTGTACAGCCATAAGTGATGTAAAAAGGCCAGGTCACTGCACACTGACATTTTAAAGGAAAGGCCAGTAATCTATGCGAGATCATTGCTGCCGAGGTGCAGAATCAGGACATCAGGCGGTCCAGAATCCCTGATGGACATCAGGAATGGCAACAGTTCCCGCCATCTCATGCCGCGCATACCATACCATCGCATACGTGCGGCTGCACGTAGCCCGAGATGGGGTCCCCACTCTGTCGCCGCAGCATACTGCGCTGCCCAGTGCACAAAACTGTGGCCCACCAACCATACTGCCACCGGTGTGCATGGACACACAGGGTCTGTAAAAGAAGGAAAAGTAATTAAGGACATAACTGGCACTCATGCACTTCCTACATATGAAGAAAAACGTGCAGACCCCCACCTGCCCATGTGACGTATATCAAATGCAGCCGCAGTCGAAGCGGCGCCTATCCTGAATGAATTGGTGCCATAACGAGCCCCTGGGAGTCCGACACTGTGAAGTGCATACTGGTCACCTTCCAAAACTGGAATTTGGTAAGGGGAGACCCATCCTGGTGGCAGAAAAATGGGCCAAGGTGCGTGCCACGAATTGCCAAAAACGCATGTAGGGCACGAACCGGACAGATGTCAGGAATTGTACATCATAGCAATCTGACACCACTGCCTACTCCGTGCTGATCGGCCTTTGAGGAGTGCATCCTCAACTGGGCCCACTCCTGGTTGATAAAGACATTGTCGAGTTCCAGTGCCCTACGAGACACGTCCCCTTTTGACAATGGGACCGGCTGACTGATACGGAGTGCTCCAAAGAAAGCTACGGTGGTAGCTGCATGAATGCAAGCGCGGCGCCAAAATGGCCGCCGCGCTCTTTGCGGGAGCCCCCCCACAGGACGAAGGCATCCGGGTAGTTAGGGGCGTGGCCAGCTCCCTTATAAAAGGGGTGGCCACGAGGCAGCCGAGCTGCCATTTTGTGAAGCGACGGAGCGGAGAAGTTTTTCCTCTTACTCCGTCGCTTTTACCTTGATCGGGAAGCCTTTTGGCTGCTGACCTTCCTCTTTTCGGCTTCCCTTAGGTCCGGCTGAGATGCCTTCGAAGAAGAAGGCAGCCGCGAGTGCGGCTCAGGCGGTTCGGAGGCGCAATCCGGGTCGGAGGACCGCGGCTGCGCCTTCCCACCAGCCGCCTTTGCCGGCTCCCACCGGGACCGGTGGGATGGGGTCGATTACCCCCTGGCCGGAGGCCGGGGACCCGAGCAGGGGTCCAGTATGGGCTGCAGCCCGCGGCCCGCAAGCGGCGGACGCCGCTCTTGGTGCTCATTCTACTGGGCCTCCCTCTGTTGGGGCGCAGCTCACTCCAGGGCCTTCCAGCCTTGGGGGGTGGTGTGGTCCCCTCCCTTGGCAGGTGCCTATGCCGGCCCTGCCGGGCCTGGGTGTGGGGTCATGGCCATATTCGGGCCCCGGGGTGCAAGGACCTGTACCCACGCCCGTAACGGGCTGGCCGGCTGGCCCGTGGCCCCACGACAGTGTGGAGGCCTTGCTGGCCCGCATGGCGGCACTCGAGGCTTCCCTTGCTCGGGCCAGCCACGCTGGGGCTCCTTTTGGGGTGCACTTTGACGCATCGTCTGCTGGGCAGCGGCAGGCGACGGGACGGGTCGAGCAGCTTGAGGCACGTGGCGCGACTTCGGCCACTGCCTCGCAGCTCCCCAACCAACAGGCCAGCGCGGGTCAAGCCCCGGCGGCGAGCTCTATGGTGGTCGTGAGCTCTGACGCCCCCAGTGGGCCGGAACCCCCGGTGGGGGCGGCCCGCGGGGGTGCAGCATGTGAGTATGCGGTACAAACTAGTGCACCTACACATGTGGCTGCGTTGGGGGGGGCTTTCCAATGGCCTTGGCCTCGCATGGGTGGTGCGGCGGTACAGCCGCTGACGCACCACCAGGCGACGTCAACCACCACCCAGGGCCCCGGGGTGGGGGGCATTTCCTACCCTGTGGGGAATGTTTTGGGGGTGGCTGGGCTAGTCCAAGCCCCTTTCCAGATGCCTGCAGTTTCTGCTGTGCCTGTATCGGCCTTGCCGACAGCGGGCTATTCCTTGCCACTGGGTGACCACTTGGCACAGGCCACCAGAGAGAAAATATGGCGAGGGGAGTATGTTGATATCTTCTCACTCCTAAACAGGGAGCCCACCAAGGAAGAGAGGGAGGGGCAGGATGAGAAGGATAAGGAACAGGCACGTCGTCGCAAGCCACCACGAACGTGGGCCAACTGGCTGCCGGCTTACCTCATCTACATGGCGGTGTACCTGAGGGCCCGACCGGATCTGGCAATTCCGATGGTCCAGTATTTGGACAATATCTATCGGGCGATGGTTGATTTTCCGGGCCCGTCGTGGTTGGCTTATGACGAGGAATTCCGTATGCGAATTCCCCTGCACCCTGAGATGAGGTGGGATGAGCCATGCCAGAGGCTTTGGCTTCTGTACATGACGCCCACGCGCCCCGCGCCAGGGGAAAGATACCATTGTGGACATGCGGTCCAGCGAGTGGCTCCAGCACAGGTTCCCCGCCAAGTGGCGGGGCAGGGGGTTCCAGCCCGCCTGCTGTGCTGGACTTTCTCATCTAATGGTTCATGCAATAAGAAGAATTGCAAGTACAGACATGAGTGTCCCACCTGTGCGGGCCCCCATGCAGCCTCTGCCTGTCCCAGGCCTGGAGGGACGCGGGGCAGAGGGAGGGGCGGACAGTGGGCTGGCAAGACTGCCGCAGATGGAGCTGGTTCACCGAAAGGCTCCCTCCCCAATTAATGTGGACATGCTGGAGCGTTGCCTCGCATTGTACCCGAAGGGGGAGGATGCAGATTATCTCCTTCAGGGCTTTAGACAGGGGTTCCGTATTCCTTTCATGGGTGATAGGTCCCCTCAGGATGCCCCCAACCTTTTGTCCCTTAGGGGGAGGGAGGAGGTGGCTGCCGCCAGCATTAATAAGGAGGTCAATGCGGGCAGGGTCGCTGGCCCTTTCCCTGCACCCCCGTTCCCTAACCTCAAGGTATCGCCCCTGGGCTTGGTTCCCAAGAAGTCACCAGGCGAGTTTCGCCTTATCCATCACTTGTCCTACCCAGCCGGCCGATCGGTCAACGATGCTATCCCTGACGACCTTTGCTCAGTCAGGTATACATCTTTTGACCACGCGCTGCGCATGGTGCGCTCATGTGGCCCGGGTGCGCTGCTGGCTAAGTGCGACATTAAGTCGGCTTTTCGCCTCTTGCCAGTGCACCCGGGCGACTTTGAATTGCTGGGTTTCAAATTTCGGGGCGAATATTATTTTGATAAGGCCATGCCTTTTGGCTGTTCCATATCATGCTCGGCTTTCGAGCGTTTCAGTACCTTCCTAGAGTGGGCTTTCGTCCGCAGGTCAGGGTCCCGGTCTGTAGCCCATTACCTGGATGACTTTTTATTCGGGGGTGAACGGGGCTGGGACACATGTACACGTCTCCTCAACACATTTCAGACGCTAATGGAGGAACTCGGTGTCCCTTTAGCGCCCGAAAAGACCGAGGGCCCATCTACACAGCTAGTCTTCCTGGGGGTGGAGATTGACACGATAGCGCAGGCGTCTAGGTTACCGCGGGATAAGGTGTCAAGGATAGTGGCCCTTATCTCGGACTTGTTGGCCAAGCGCAAGGCATCACTGAGAGAACTGCAGGTGCTGCATGGTCACCTTAATTTCGCCTGCAGAGTGGTCGCACCGGGCAGGGCTTTTGCCCGGCGCTTGTGCGACGCTATGGCAGGATTATTCAGGCCTCACCATAGGGTCAGGCTTACCCGGGGTATCAGGGCAGACATGCTTGTCTGGTTACAGTTCCTGAGGGAGTTCAATGGGGTCTCATTTTGGAGGCATGACCTCCTGGCTTCCCCTCAATTTCAGATTCAGTCTGATGCCTCGGGAGCCCTCGGTTATGGGATGTACTTCAATGGGAAGTGGGCCTATGGTGGGTGGCCACCGGCCTGGGCAGGCACGGGTCGCCTGCGTGATCTCACATATCTGGAGTTTTTCCCTATCCTGGGTGCTTTGATGCTATGGGGCCAGGAGTGGTCCAACTCGGTCGTGCATTTCTGGTGTGACAATGCGGCTGTAGTCCACATTGTCAATGCACAGACTTCTAAATCGCCCAGGGTTATGGACCTAGTGCGCCAATTTGTGTTGCGCAGCCTGCGCCTCAACGTACTGTTCAGGGCCAGGCATGTCCCAGGGGTTAATAATGATATTGCTGACGCTTTGTCCCGCCTACAGATCTCCCGGTTCCGTGCCTTGGCCCCGGATGCGGAGGAATTTCCCTCGCCACTCCCGGAGGAGATATGGACCATTGGCAAGGAGAGGTGAACCGGGCGATTGGCCTGTCGCTAGCGCCATGCACCCGTAAGGCGTATCACCACACAATTAATTCTTTCAGGGCATTCTGTACTCAATTTCAATTGCCAGGAACCTGGCCGATCCCGGTAACCCATGTGCTGCGGTTCATGGTTTACCTGCATTCTCAGGGCCTTGCACCTCGCACCATAGCATCTAAGCTTTCAGCGTTGGCTTTTATGGCCAAGGTGGGGGGTCATGTGGACAGCACCTCTGACTTCCGTGTGAGACATGTTTTGGAGGGGTGGGTGCGCGAGCGCGGGCATTGCCCGGACGACCGCCACCCGATTTCCCCAGGGGTCCTTACCCAGTTGGCCCGGGGCTGGCCTTGCCTCTGTTTTGATGCATATGAGGCAGCCCTGTTCCATGCAGCCACAACGGTGGCATTTTTTGGAGCGCTCCGCATCAGCGAGCTTGTGATGCTGTCTAAGGCGGATGCAAGTCGTAGGGCACTGGAACTCGAGGATGTCTGTGTAGCCAAAGACTGGGCTCAGTTGAGGATACGTTCCTCTAAGACCGATCAGCATGGCGTCGGCAGTGGTGTGCGACTGCTACGGTGATCTTTGGCAGACATCTGTCCGGTTGGTGCCCTACAGGAATTCCTGGCACTGCGTGGCACGCACCATGGCCCGTTTTTCTGTCACCAAGATGGGTCTCCCCTTACTAAATTTCAATTTTGGAAGGTGACGGGCAAATCGCTGGCCAGTGTGGGCCTCCCAGGCGCCCGCCATGGCACTCATTCATTCTGTATAGGGGCGGCCTCGACCGCTGCGGCTTTTGGGTACTCAGGGGCTGACATACGTAGCATGGGACGGTGGGGTTCGCAATGTTTTCAATTTTATGTGCGCCCACTCCCGCCATGAGTACCAACCCAGTCACCTTACCTACTTTCCCTCATTTTTTCCTTTACAGACCCGGGGTGTCGTATTACACCGGTGACAGTATGGCTGGTGGGCCATAGCTAGGTGCACAGGGCAGCGCGTTATGCTGCGGCGACAGAGTGGGGACCCCGACTGGGACTGGGTGCATACGCAAGTCTCACATGGCATGGTAAGCCCGGGATGTTATGGCGGGAGCTGCTGCCTTTCCTTTTTTCAGGCCAGAATGCTGACCCGCCTGACATTCTGATCATACACCTGGGGGGCAATGATTTGGGCCAGGTCACCGGCTTGTCGCTGAAGCATGCGATTTGCGAGGACCTCACCTACCTGCATTACGTCTGGCCCGCCACAACCCTTGTTTGGTCGGACATGGTCCCGCGCCATTCCTACAGAGGGGGTGTTGACCTCCTGGCCCTTGACCGCGCTAGACGCATGGTGAATAGGGCAGTGGCGCGTTTCCTTGTCGACAGGGCTTGGGGGAGGGTCAGTCGTCACCCCGCTATTAGCCTCCAAAGTTATGACTTGTATGCAGGGGATGGGGTCCATCTGTCGCGAGGAGGTATGGACCTCCTGTTGGGTGATTGGCGAGCAGGCCTGTTGACCGAGCTGACGGTCTGGGGGGGGCGTCGAGCCTTCTTTGAAGCCCCTCCGTGTGGCGGGTAGCACTGGTAAGGTAAACATTATGACCCACAGGTATCCGGCAAGTTCGCAATTGACTGGACAACACTAGACAGGCATAAGTTGGTTAAACGTTGTCCGGTCAACGACGAACTAGGCGACGGGGTGATGGCTATAGCTAGACAGCATGCATCACCCCGTGATTTTACGGATACGCGTCAGAGGGTGGGGTCATTAGTTAGATATTGACTACGGTCAACAATTTGTTTGTGGTCAACAAACAAATTGATACAAATGGATACATTGTAGCAATTGCCGTTGGCAATTTTGGGTGGTACCTTACCAGTGTTACTTCGGCCTGCTTGCCTTAAGAATTATGATTGGTCAATTACCAATAGAAATTTATAATTCGGACTAGGGCATGAATCAATAAATGTGGCCCAATGCCGTTATCCACTTTCATTGGTGTCTGAGTCCTTTATTGGGGGGTGCGCCTGCAAAGAGAGCCTCCTCATACCTATCGTAACACAAGAAATGCCAACCCCGTGCAAGGTGGGTCAGAATCTCTGGTGAAATGGGGTGACATGTGTCCGGGCGGCGGCCACGTTCACGTGTCCACCCTTCTAAGATGTGGCGTATGCGGAAGTCATTCATGCAGTCAGTGAAGCCCCGTGCCTTGGCCATAAACGCCAATGCTGAGAGCCTAGTGGCGATGGTGCGAGGGGCTAACCCTAGATCGTGAAGGTAAACCATATACTGTAAAATCTGGTCGACCGGTATCGGCCACACTTCGGGCAACTGACTATGGCCACAAAAGATCCTAAACTGGAGGAGCGCATTTAGATATGCCTTACACGTGCGAGGTGCCAAAGACATGCCGATCGCCCGGTTCACCTCTCCTCGCCAAATGTCCAGATCTCGGCCGGGAGTGGAGAGGGAAGTTCCTCTGCGTCTGGAGCCAAGGCACGGAACCGGGAGATCTGCAGGCGGGATAAAGCATCAGCAATATCATTATCAATGCCTGGCACATGTCTGGCCCTGAAAAGCACATTCAGGCGCAAGGACCTCAAGACAAATTGGCGAACTAAGGCCATAACTCTGGGGGATCTGGATGTCTGGACTTTGACAATGTGCACCACTGCAGCATTGTCACACCAAAAGTGAATTACCGAATTAGCCCACCTGTCCCCCCAGAGCATTAGGGCCCCCAAGATGGGAAAAAACTCCAGGAAAGTAAGATCGCGTAAACGATCCATGCCCTGCCATGTCTGAGGCCATTGACCATAGGACCACCTTCCCTCAAAGTAAATCCCATAACCCAGGGAGCCGGAGGCATCTGACTGCACTTGGAAATGCGGGCTGAGCCTAAGCTCCGATCTCCAGAAGGAGATACCATTAAAGTCCTGTAGGAATGTGAGCCAAACCATAAGGTCTGCCCGTAAACCTCTGGTCAGCCGTACCCTGTGGTGACGTTTTAAAAGGCCCGCCATGGCATCACACAGACGCCTGGCAAAGGCTCTGCCCGGTGTTAGTACCCTACAGGCAAAGTTAAGGTGGCTGTGAAGCACCTGCAACTTTCGGAGAGACACCTTATGCCTGGCAAGCATTGCCAGAATCGCATCAGTGATCCGAGTCACCTTTTCCATGGGCATCCTGGATGTCTGGGCAACTGTGTCAATATCAATACCTAAAAAGGTGAGAGTGGTGGCTGGTCCCTCAGTCTTTTCAGGTGCTAGGGGAACACCCAGTTCCCGCATAAGCGCCTGAAATGTGGCGAGGAGACGAGCACACGTGTCCGTGCCGTGTTCCCCTCCGAACAAAAAATCGTCGAGGTAGTGGGCTACAGACCGGGACTCTGATCTACAAACAAAAGCCCAGTGAAGGAAGGTGCTAAATCATTCGAAAGCCGAACATGAGATAGAACAGCCAAAAGGCATGGCCTTGTCTACATAAAAATTGCCCCGAAAACGAAAACCTAACAGTCGTCCGGGTGCACTGGCAACAATCAGAATGCCGATTTGATATCACACTTTGCCAGTAGTGCCCCTGGGTCACACGAGCGTACCATCTGTAAGGCCTGGTCAAAGGACGTATACCTGACCGAGCAAAGTTCATCAGGTATTGCATCATTGACTGAAGAGCCCGCAGGGTAAGAAAGGTGGTGAATTAGTCAAAATACACCCGGGGACTTCTTAGGGACTAAACCCAAAGGTGACACTTTCAAGTTTGGGAATGGTGGGTCAGCAAATGACCCAGCCACCCTCAGTGCGGTGACCACCTTGGCTATATATTGGGCAGCAATATCCTAATTACCCCTGAGAGAAAGTAAGTTCGGGGCATCCTGAGGCCTGCGTACACCATGAAATGGTATGTGGAAGCCAAACTGAAAACCCTCAAGTAGGTACCTCGCCTCATCCCGTCTAGGATAAGCGGCAAGCCAACGTTCCAGCACCTGGACATTAATTGGGGAGGGGGCCTTTTTGATGGGTAGCACTGTCAGAGGGAGCTCTGACCGCCCCCTGCCCACCCCTTCCTCTGGCTCATGACCCACCAGCCCACGGGCATGCGGAGGCGGCATGAGGGCCAGAACAAGAGGGGCCCTTGTGCCGGAACCGACACTGATGTTTGTTGCACACTCTGCTGGCGGAGAAGCTCCAACACAGCAGGCGGGCTGGAACCCCCTGCCCTGCCGGCTGGTGGGGAGTCTGTGTAGTAGCAGCCCGCTGAACGGCATGGCCACAGTGGTACTGGTCACCCGGTGCTGGCCGTGTGGGGATCATGTACAGCAGCCACAACTGCTGGCAGGGTACATCCCACCTCAGCTCAGAATGGAGGGCCACTCTCATCCTAAACTCTTCATCATAAGCCGACCATGACTGGCTGGGGAAATCCACTACAGCCCGATAAATATTATCCATATATTGGACCATCGGGATGGCCAGGTCAGGACGTGCCCTCAGGTATACCGCCATATAAATCCGATAGGCCGGTAACCAATTGGCCCATGTGCGAGGTGGCTTACGACGACGGGACAACTCCTTGTCCCTATCATCCTGCACCTCCCTCTCCTCCTTGGTGGGTTCACAGTTCAGGAGGGAGAAAATGTCCACATATTCCCCCCGCCAAATCTTCTCCCTCGTGGCCTGGGAGAGATGATCACCCAGTGGTAAGTAATAACCGGCCCTCAGCAGGGCCGCCGTCGGCACGGATTGAATTGGGGGTGCGTGCAGTGGGCCCTGAATAACCCCTGAAACATTGGGCATGCCCACAGGGGTGGTCACCCCTGTCATAACCGGGGTAATTGGACAACCAAGAATTAACAGGACAGTGTGGATACAACTGCCCTCCTACAGTAACCTGTCGTGGCCATGGCCACTGAACCCCCCCCCAGTAGTGCTAGGTAGTGTCCCTGGTGTGCTTAATTGACCAGGATACTAACTCGTTGCACCCCCGTGGGCCGCCCCCACTGGGGGTTCCGGCCCACGGCGGGCATCGGAGCTCGCGATGGATATTGAACTCTGTGTGCCGCTGCACCCCTGCCACGCAGTACTGGTCCCCGGCGGAAAGCCCCGAAGTGATGTTCTGGTGGGGAGCTGTGAGGCACCAGCTTGGGCTGGCCTGATGGCCTCGAGCAGCTCGACCCTGCTAGCGGCCCGTTGGACAGTCGTGGCCGACATGTGGGCCGGAACCGGAGGGTTTGCAAGCCCAACATTCAGAGGTGGTGGGGCAATGTCCATTAATGCCTCCAGCACAGCAATGCGTGCAAGGGGGGCATTAACGGTCTGAGACCCCCCTGGATAAGGTGGGCCAGATGGGCTGGATGGCCCGCCGGGCAATTGTTGTGGGATAAACCCAGTTAGGGATCCCTGGTCCGAATAGGGCCATGCCCAGTAGTCCGGCCCATGAGGGGGCGGAAGAATGGTGGGGCGGAAACCCGCACCAGGCCCAAGTGGGCAACCTTGCCCCGAGCCCAGCAAAGGCATAGCAGGGGTTGTAACCCCAGAGGGGAAGGTGGATGCCTGACCTGCATTGGTGGCAGTGGGAACGCTAACCCCACCACCTGCTTGAGGGGGTGCCGCCCGAGCCCTCCAGCCCGGAGGCGGCCCCCGAGATGTTGGGGGGGTGGGCATAGCCCTCCCCCTCAGCCGCGGCTTCTGAGCCGGTGCCTTGCCCTTGGGAGCCATGTCTCCCAAGCAAATAATCAGAAAAGAGTAGAAAATCGGCAAAGATCGGGGCAAAAGCCAGGGAGAAAGCGGCGGAGTGAACTTCTCCGCTCCGTCGCTTTCAAAATGGCAACGCAGCTGCCTCGTGGCCACCCCTTTTAAAGAGGGTGGCCATGCCCACTAACTCACCCGGATGTCTGAGTCCGGGTGGGGCCCCCCGCAAAGAGCGCAGCGGCCATTTTGGCGCCGCGCTTGCATTCTTCCAATATACAATACTGTTCTTAGAATAAAGGAAGCTTAACATTTCATTAAAAGATAATTAACATAAGCAAACTTAGTTTTTGACAGGTTAAAAATTCATTTAAAGCTGATGATAGAAATCTTGCTTCTTGTCCCCAGTGGAGAATACATAGCATGGATATGTCAGTGATATAACCTGAAAAGAGGTTTCTGTAGGTGTCTCTAACTTCCTCCTGCAGGTTCAACAGCAATCCCCTCATCCGTCCCATTGTCACCAAGAACTAGCTTGATGCTATCCTAGGGTCGGAAGGTGAAGTTTGATTGTGAATATGGGGTTCTCTGTTTTCCTATTTACTTGGTAGAGTTGATTTATTGGCTGAAATGAAATTGCTTTGCATAACAGAAGACATATCTTTCACCTTTTCACAGCTGATATGTAAATATCCCTGCTTGGATTAATGACTACACACCAAGCTTGAATCCATCCCCACCCCCTCGCCCAAAGAATTCCAGTAAGAAAGCAGTAAATGTTATGTCTTTTGTTAGGAAAAGCAACATAATTTCAGCTATAATTGTAGTAAGGCACTAAACTTTACTTGATTGCATCTCTCTTTTTCTGAAGCCTGAGGAGAATGAAGTGTGGGCAGGAATGGTTATGACAGCTGACACTGGAGAACATCCAAAGAAGGCAGGAGAATGGTGGCCCAACCTACATCAAGATTAGCCAGGTAAATGTCTGGAAATCCTGACTGGAGTAAAACAACCAGGGAGTCCTCACCTTGATTGTATAGACAGCATATGGCCAGCAAGTTGTTTGGCATCTACAGAGAGCCAGGGTGATATTGTTCAAAAAGAGACAACAGAAGTTTCTTTTAGCCTCCACTAATTAGCACTTATTTTGTTTGGAATGTATGTTCTTGCTAGTGGTTATCTTCAACACAGTTGTGCTGTTTGTACTCTACAACAGCCACAGTGCCTCCTTAACAGGGGCTGGACTCAAAGACCCATAGGGTCCTTTCCAGCTGAGACCAGGAGGGCTTTCGCCCAGCTTCGGGTGATTCGCCAGTTGCGCCCGCTCCTGGACTGGGACTCCTTGCTCATGGTCACTCACGCTCTGGTCACCTCCAGACTAGATTATTGCAATGCACTCTACATGGGGCTGCCCTTGACGACCATTCGGAGGCTACAGCTGGTCCAGAATGTGGCAGCCCGGGTGGTGATGGGGTGTGAGCATTATGCCCGTGCTTCGCCACTGCTCCGGGAGCTGCACTGGTTGCCAGTTTGTGTCTGGGTGTAATTTAAGGTTCTGGCTTTGACCTTTAAAGCCCTATATGGTAGTGGGCCGGGTTACCTAAGAGACTGCATCGCACTGAGGACATCTGTCCATCCAACCAGAGCTGACCGGAGGGGCTCTCTAATCGTTCCATCAGCCAGAGGGGCTCACCTCTCTGGCACAAGGAGGACAGCCTTCTCCGTGTCTGCGCCAGCCCTCTGGAACCTCCTGCCAACAGAGCTACGTCTCCGGATGGAATTGCTGCCTTTCAGAAAAGAATTTAAAACCTGGCTGGCGGGTCAAGTGTGGGGTGCAGATGGAAGGGTAACCTCCATTGGGTGGCTGGTGTAGAAGAACTCCTCCCCATGGTGCCTTTGGATCCTGCACCCCTTGTTTTAGGGGGTGGGTAGTTTTAACTGTTTTTAACACGTTTTTAAATTGTCATTGTGAACCGCCCTGAGTCGGCTTTGGCAGAGTGGGTGGTATATAAATTTGATAATTAAATTAAATTAAATTAACTAACAACAAGTAACAACGACAGCTTACTATTGGGTCAATTCTGATTTATGGCTATTATTTCCAGGGCTTTCTAGGTAGAAAATACTGAAATATTTTACCATTTCCTTCTTCTGGAGAAGACCTCACAAGCTGGCACTCCTGCAAGGCACCGTGGGGAACTGAACATTCAATGTCTAACTGTGCAGCCAGGTATGCCATCTCACTTAGCTGCCCAGCCAGCTCAACCTGAATGGCAGATGTTACATATTCATCCTAGAAGGAGAAGGGAAAACATAAAAACTTTGTTTAAAACCTCTTCCTCAGTAATTATCACCACTGAAATCCAGTTAATTTTGGCTGGTTCATGCCATTACCTGTTCTGCTGACTCATTTTTAGACATAAATTGTGATACTTATCAAAATGCAAACAATACAGTTGTAGATCTGCATGTTAGGAGTTTTCTCTTGTATAAGAACTTGATTCTTCTCCGATATAATTAAAATTTAATCCCTTGCCTTGAAACGTTTGCTTTTATTGGGGTTTAAATCAGCTTTTAATTATGTTCATATGAGCATTAATTTTAGTAATTACTTCAGCTTTATGTTTATTTGTTTCTCTCTTGCTATGTTCCTGAATTTTCAGTTTTTTAAAAAAGAGTGTCATTCTGCAGAGGAAAGATTTGATATCCATCTGTGAATGACTGCAGCTCTTCCCATCCCTGTGTTGCTGAAAGAACTATTTAATTGTTTGATTTAAAAACTGGAAGAGCAAAAAGAATGACAGATTTTAGACTCATGGAATAGGATAATACACCTTCAATTATGTAAAACCTGATTTCAAGTAGTGCACACCAGTCTGAGTTGTTAGAAGTAAAAAAAAATGGCGAATGTAAATAGTGCAGTGACTAAAAATAATTTCCACATGGCATGGAAGATACAGTGATGAGGCCAAATCCTCTGACTTTTGGAGGGCCTCCTCCTCAAAGATTGTGTTATTTTTGAACCACAATTGGGCGTACCGTGGTAACAGCAACCTTATGTTGCCAGCTAATCTTTCTCACACTGAGTCAGGCGAAAGGAACTGTGTACATGAATTCACCAAAGGTGGATTCATTTTGGCAGTTTCATGTCTGGCCTAGACACGGAAGAAGAAGAACTTGAGTTCAGAGGCCTTCTATATTAAACTGTCATATATATGGTTTGTGCATGTGCTAACCTTCTTTGTGACCTGATTTTTAAAAGTCCTATATCACATGTACAAAACTTACATAGGTAGATCTTAAATACTTGCAAGGTTCAATAGTGATCCCCATGTGTTTGCTGTGCATGAGATAATTGGAAAGAGAAGTTCCTCTATCATCTCATTTCAGATATATTAAGTATACGCACACATACAAAATGCAGACAAAAATGTGTACTTTATTATGACACGGAATGCAAATTACAATAGCTTAAAATCAGCAGTTGGAGCCCTTGTGGTGCAGTTTTAAGCAACTCAAACTGCTAATGTTCTGAGTTTGATCCCAACCGGCTCAAGGTTGACTCAGCCCTCCATCCTTCCGAGGTAGGTAAAATGAGTACCCGGCAAGTTGGGGGCAAAAGTGCTAATTACATTTGGAACCACCCAGATTGTGCTTTAAGTGGTTTGGGGTGGTCTTTTGTCTTTATTCGTGTCAGATGCACCACCAGCATAAAATAATATACAAAACTAAAATTAACACATCTAAAAACAAAATAGAATTAAAAGGACTAGATGATATCCACCCAATAGCGGGCCACGTCAACAGCATTTCCTCTTGCCAACATAATGTCCTCCTCAGTGCATGTTGAGAGGCAACTATATGGGAGATAGTTTGTACTTCTCCGCATTCACACAGGCTGTCATCTACAGGGAAACCCCATTTTCTCAGATTAGCCCTTCATCTTCCTACCCTGGCATGCAGTCTATTTAAAGCTTTCCATACAGGCCATGGTTATTCTTGGCCAGGTGGTAGAGAGTTGTGTAGTTCTGCCCAGTTGTCTGGTAGCTCCTTGCTTGCCTTCCATAGTTCTAAGGCGGTCTGTGGGAGCTGGTTGTTCGTGGGGAGGGGGCAGAAGTTTTGAGGAAACTATGCTTTGATTTCAGTCTCTGCTTTGGTGGTTGATGATCAAATAACAGGTGTGTTTCTGAGGATCTTGCTTTGACCCACTCTTTCTGAGCAGCACTTGCTTGACGGAATTTTGATGTAGGGATGCCAGTGATGTGGGAGACTTTCTTCAGCAAGGCTGCATGGTTGACTGTGTCATAAGCTGCAGTGAGATCTATAAATGCTACGCCTGTGATCTCCTTCAGTTCAAAACCATCTTCTATGTACTGTTTTAAGTTAAGAATTTGTGCAGGTCTGTACCCAGCTTGCTGTGGCATAAGCCAAGGTTCTACTATGGCAGACAGTCAGTTCAGGATTAAATGTTCATACATCTTATATAGGTGCACAGAACACTGTTTACCTTCTCACCAAAGTGGTACCTATTTATCTACTTGCAATTTCTTGCATTCTAACTGCTAGGTTGGCAGGAGCTAGGACAGAGATCTTTAAATATAAAATGGTGTGTTAACTGTTGGTGTCAGGCATGCACGCCCACACCCGGCCCAACCATCCCGAACTGAGCTGCCTACACTTACCTTTAGACCGACCAAGCATCACCACAAGGGTCCGGTAGCCATGAGTGGGGCAACTGCCCCACGAACGCGGCAAGAAAAAAAATACAAGGCCCAGCATCCAATGCGCTGCGCCACCCCTCAGCCAAAGAGGCTGAAAGGCGCGAACTCAGAGGAGGTGGGGCAGCCAGTGTATGTGGTAAAAAAACTGCCAATGCACCGACAACTTCCCTCTGGGAGACACTTTGTCTCCCGAAGGGAAACTAAATGGGACAGGGGAGCAAAACGGGCCAGACCACGGGAAGGAAAAAAACCCCTGCCACTGTCCAAAGCACCACTGGGGTTCCCACAACCTGACCAGCGAGGTCAGGCCATGAGAAGGAAAATCCCTCCCCTGCTGCCACTGCTGGGGCTCCCGTGGCCTGGCCAGTGAGGCTGGGCCACTGGAACACCCCCCCCCACCGTAGGCAAAAAGTAAGTTGGATGGGGGAGAGGGACTGAGTGGGGTAAAGGGCCCATGAACCACTCTTTCCCCACCCCCATCCCGCGTTGCTTCGGTGAGGCAACGGGGAGAGCCCAGTCTCCCCGCAGCCTCGGAGGCCGGCGCCATAGCTCGGGGGGGGAGAAGAGGGGCTCTTCCTCTCCCCCTCTTCCTCTTTCCCCCACCCCCACCCCACACTCCCCATTCACCCAGGGACACAGGGCCGAAGGACCCGGCCACTGCGTCCTCCCCGGGTGGCGGGGAATGCAAGGGCACCAAAGGTGCCTGCAGCGCACTCCCCGTTCGCCTGGGGAGGTGGCCATGGCTGGGTCCTTTGGCCCTGTGTCCTCCCTGGGTGCCGGCAAAACCATCCTTTCCTCCCGCAGGGAAAAAACCTCTCTCTCTCACACACACACACACACCACCCCTGCCTTGTCGGGCAATTATTCTCTGTGTGTTGGTGATTAGAGAGGTTTTTGGGGTGGATGTGCACCCCCCCCAAAAAAAAAACCACTCCAACCACCCACTCGCACATAATAACTGTTCGGCAGGGCCGAGAAAAAAATGCTAGTAGGTATATATATAATTAAGGAACTGCCGTGGCTCAGTGGTTAAGATGCTGAATTTGACAACTGGAAGGATGACAGCTCAGCAGTTTGAGACTTGAATGCTGCACAACTGAGTGAGCTTCTGTTTCTGTCCCAGCTCCTGCCAACCTAGCAGTTTGAAAGCAAGATATTACAAGTAGATAAATAGACACCACTTCGGTGGGAAGGTAAACAGCGATCCATGAACTCCGGTGTTTAGGCATGTCCACGGAAACGTCTGCAGATGTAGACAGCACTGGCTTTTTGGCTATAAATGCAGATGAGCACTGGACCCTAGAGTCAGATACCACTGGCTTTTGAGCATAGGTGACCTTTACCTTTATCTATATTTGTAATTGTTCTTGCTGTTGCTAAAGCATGAAGTTTGACCATGATTCTTTCTACAAGAATGACAGAATACAAACATTAGTTTGGGACACAAGAGAGAAATGTTTAGAATCACATACATGCATTTGCCTTTAGAATGAGCAGTTAGTTTATTTTGATCCACATTGACGCACTTTCTGAATCCAGGAATAGAGGAGAAATCCAGATTGTTTTCAATGGCACCTACAAATAGTATCAATTATTTTAATTTGGGTAATTATTATGCAGAGTATGTTGAGCACTGAGATCAAGGGGGGGGGGAGAAACTGAAATTGCAGTTTGAGATAATGTTCATAAAGTGTGTTGAGATGATTTAAGGAAGGAACTACATTTCCACTTCTTGAATTTTCAGCTCAATGCAGGAGCAGAGCTGGCAACACTGATTTTTTTCCCTAAGGCATCCAGTGGCTAAAATCCAGTTCCTTAGTGTAGAAAGGTGCAACTTGCTTTGACTTAGTGGGATTTAGATGAGTCAAATTATCTGTAAATTCCATTGATCCAATGGGCTACTCTAGTTGTGACTTACATTGCTAAACAACAGGATTACAGCCACTGTGACACTCATTACTTGTCTGCAAAAAGATTGTTGTAATTACATCTAGTTAACAGGTAGTTCACTGCATCACACATTACTAATGTGCTACACTGCAATTACCAGTTGGTCACAGAAATACAGGGAAATTCTGCTCCCAAACTGCTCTTTCACAGCTGTGTGAAAGGAATAACCTTTGGACACAAATTGCCACAATTTAAGAAACTACTGTGACCATTATCAGTTACACATGAATGGCTTGGCTAGATGGAGAAACTTGAAAAATTGGAGTGGGCAAGTATTGAGTCCGGCGCAAGAAGTACTCTAACCAGTAGGATCGGGTTAAACTAATTGATTATTTATTTAGCTCACAACTCGGACTGGGGAATATGTACAGGGGTGGCCTCTATTTATACAGTGATCTGACCGTTACAAAACAAGATACAATTAGGCGGGCTTCCGAAGGACAAGTTAAGTTCAACATGTGGCTTCTGAGAGGAGGAGGAGGCCGCCCTGCCCACCTCCCAGAAGTGCAAGAAACACTTCCCTTACAATGCGCCCAGAGTGCCCAGACGCACCTTCCAATCCTCTGTCTCCTGACGCCTTCTCTGAGGATGAAATGAGAACCGGCTGGTTCAGTGGTGGGCATCAGCAGGTTCGCACCAGTTCACCAGAACTGGTAGCAGAAATTCTGGCTGGCTCTGCCCATCTAAGTTTTGAAATAAAGTAGTCCTAATTCATGTGCAATGCAAGGCTTCCCCCCTGGCCATGCCCACCATACCATGCCCACAGTGTGGTAGTAATTTTTTTTGAGCCCACCACTGTGTTGGTTTGACATCACCACTATCAGATCCTTTATGAAGAACCTCCACCAGCTTCCAAGGCATCTAAATGTAATAGAATTTGATTAGTTATCCTGCTTTGGTCTAGCCAGTGGAGCCTCCTGATCCATGGCTGCAGTAGCCCACCCCACCCCCCACCTAAGGTAATGAAATGCTCCAAAATGGTGTCAAAATCTGTGAGTCTCTTCCTCAGAGGAAGAAGAAAGCTCTGGAGGGAGGGGAGAGACCTAGCTTCTGTTTGCTGCATTGATTGGAAAACTCACACCTTCTGTTGCTTGTCCTCCTGGCCATTCTGCTACACACCAACAAATTCTATTTAAAAAAGTGGCTCAGTTTACGGCATATTTTTCAGAACGGATTTGTTTTTGCAGGCGCACCCCCCCAATAACGGACACAGACAACATTGAAAGTGGATAACAGCAAAGGGCCACATTTATTGATTCAATGCCCTAGTCCGAATTATAAATTTGTATTGGTAAAACGACCAATCATAATTCCTAAGGCAAGCAGGCCGAAGTAACACTGGTAAGGTACCACCCCAAAATTGCCAACGGCAATTGGTTACAATGTATCAATTTATATCAATTTGTTTGTTAACAACAAACAAATTGTTGACCGTAGTCAATAACTAACTCATGACCCCACCCTCTGACGCGTATCCGTGAAATCACAGGGGTGATGCATGCTGGTTAGCAATCATCATCACCCCATCGCCTGGTTCGTCGTTGACCGGACAACGTTTAACTACTTTATTCCTGTCTAGTGTTGTCCAGTCAATTGCGAACCTGCCGGATACTTGTGGGTCATACTGTTTACCTTACCAGTGCTACCCGCCCATGTGACCAAAGTCAACAGTAGGAACGAAGAAAGACCCCTATATCAAACCATAGCAACAGTGTGGGATGGGCAAAAAAGCCAGGACCCGAAGCCAATATGGGTCCCAACCAAAAATTCCCACCCGGCCCCGAAGCGACCATAATCACACTGTTAACTAGGGAGGGGGTGGAGGGGAAAAAACTTCTCCGCTCCGTCGCTGAGGCAAAATGGCAGCTCGGCTGCCTCGTGGCCACCCCTTTTATAAAGGAGCTGGCCACGCCCCTAACTACCCGGATTCTCTGTCCTGTGGGGGGGGGCCCGCAAAGGGCGCGGCGGCCATTTTGGCGCCGCGCTTGCATTGCAGGCGCACCCCCCCAATAACGGACACAGACAACATTGAAAGTGGATAACAGCAAAGGGCCACATTTATTGATTCAATGCCCTAGTCCGAATTATAAATTTGTATTGGTAAAACGACCAATCATAATTCCTAAGGCAAGCAGGCCGAAGTAACACTGGTAAGGTACCACCCCAAAATTGCCAACGGCAATTGGTTACAATGTATCAATTTATATCAATTTGTTTGTTAACAACAAACAAATTGTTGACCGTAGTCAATAACTAACTCATGACCCCACCCTCTGACGCGTATCCGTGAAATCACAGGGGTGATGCATGCTGGTTAGCAATCATCATCACCCCATCGCCTGGTTCGTCGTTGACCGGACAACGTTTAACTACTTTATTCCTGTCTAGTGTTGTCCAGTCAATTGCGAACCTGCCGGATACTTGTGGGTCATACTGTTTACCTTACCAGTGCTACCCGCCACACGGAGGGGCTTCACAGAAGACCTGACGCCCCCCCCCCAGACCGTCAGCTCGGTCAACAGGCCTGCTCGCCAGTCACCCAACAGGAGGTCCATACCTCCTCGCGACAGATGGACCCCATCCCCTGCATACAAGTCATAATTTCGTAGACTAATATCGGGGTGATGACTAACCCGTCCCCAAGCCCTGGTGGTAAGAAACCGCGCCACTGCCTTATTGACCGCGCGCCTAGCTCGGTCAAGAGCCAGGAGGTTAACGCCCCCTCTGTAAGAGTGGCGCGGAACAATGTCCGACCAAACCAGGGCTGTGGCAGGCCAGACATAATGTAAGTAGGCGAGGTCCTCGCAAATCGCATGCTTGAGCGATAAGCCGGTGACCTGGCCCAAATCATTGCCCCCCAGGTGGATGATTAGAATGTCAGGCGGGTCAGCCCCCAGGCCAGAAAAAAGGAAAGGCCGCAGCTCCCGCCATAACATCCCAGGCTTACCATGCCATGCGAGACTGGCGTGGTCACCCAGTCCCAGTCGGGGTCCCCACTCTGTCGCCGCAGCGTAACGCGCTGCCCTGAGCACATAGCTGTGGCCCACCAGCCATACTGTCACCGGTGTAATACGACACCCAGGGTCTGTAAGAAAATTGAGAAAAAGGGAGGTAAGGTGACTGGATTGGTACTCATGGCGGGAGTGGGCGCACATAAAACTGAAAACATTGTGAGCCCCACCTCCCCATGCTGCGTATGTCAGCCCCAGAGTACCCAAAAGCAGCTGCTGTAGAGGCTGCACCAATACGGAACGAATGTGTGCCATAACGGGCACCTGGTAGGCCCACCCTGGTGAGGGCTCTGGCTGTCACCTTCCAAAACTGAAATTTAGTAAGGGGAAACCCATCTTGGTGACAGAAAAACGGGCCGTGGTGCATGCCACGCAGTGCCAGGTATTCCTGTAGGGCACCAACCGGACAGATGTCTGCCAAAGAACACCGTAGCAGTCTTACTCCACTGCCTACGCCATGCTGATCTGTTTTAGAGGAGCGAATCCTCAACTGGGCCCAGTCTTTGGCGACATAGACATCTCCGAGTTCCAGTGCCCTACCACTTGCATCCGCCTTAGACAGCATCACGAGTTCGCTGACGCGGAGCGCTCCAAAAAATGCCACCGTTGTGGCTGCATGAAAAAGGGCTGCCTCATAATGATCAAAACAGAGGCCTGGCCAGCCCCGGGCCAACTGGGTAAGAACCCCTGGGGAAATAGGGTGCCGGTCGTCCGGGCAACGCCCGCGCTCGCGCACCCACCCCTCCAAAACGTGTCTCACACGGAAGTCAGAGGTGGTATCCACATGACCCCCTACTTTGGCCATAAAAGCCAACGCCGAGAGCTTGGATGCTATGGTGCGAGGTGCAAGGCCCTGTGCATGCAGGTGAACCATGAACCGCAGAACATGGTCCACCGGGATAGGCCAGGTCTCTGGCAAGTGAAATTGAGTAGCAAAAGCCCTATACGAATTGAATGCTTGTTGATACGCCTTACGCGTGCGTGGCGCTAGTGACAGGCCAATCGCCCGGTTCACCTCTCCTTGCCAATAGTCCACATCTCGTCCGGGAGTGGCGAGGGAAATTCCTCTGCATCCGGGGCCAAGGCGCGGAACCGGGAGATCTGCAGGCGGGACAAAGCGTCAGCAATATCGTTATTAACCCCTGGGACATGCCTGGCCCTGAACAAGACGTTGAGGCACAGGCAGCGCAGCACAAAATGGCGCACTAGATCCATGACTCTGGGCGATTTAGAAGTCTGTGCATTGACAATGTGTACAACGGCAGCATTGTCGCACCAGAAATGCACCACCGAATTAGCCCACTGTTCGCCCCATAGCATCAAAGCCCCCAGAATGGGAAAAAATTCCAGGTATGTGAGATCCCGCAGGCGACCTGTGCCTGCCCATGCCGGTGGCCACCCACCATAGGCCCACTTCCCATTGAAGTACATCCCATAACCCAGGGATCCTGAGGCATCAGACTGGATCTGGAAATTGGGGGATGCCAGGAGGTCAGACCTCCAAATTGAGACCCCATTGAACTCCCTCAGGAATTGCAACCAGACTAACATGTCTGCCCTGATACCCCGTGTAAGCCTGACTCTGTGGTGGCGCCTGGATAACCCTGCCATGGCGTCGCATAAGCGCCGGGCGAAAGCCCTGCCCGGTGCGACCACCCTGCAAGCAAAATTGAGGTGCCCATGTAGCACCTGCAGTTCCCTCAGGGATGCCTTACGCTTGGCCAGCAATTCCGAGATAAGGGTCACTATCCTGGACACCTTATCACCCGGTAACCTAGAAGCCTGCACTACTGTATCAATCTCAACCCCCAGGAATACTAGTTCGGTCGACGGGCCCTCGGTCTTTTCGGGCGCTAAAGGGACACCAAGTTCCTGCATTAGCGTCTGAAATGTATTGAGGAGACGTGCACACGTGTCCCAGCCCCGTTCACCCCCGAATAAAAAGTCATCCAGGTAATGGGCTACAGACCGGGACCCTGACCTGCGGACGAAAGCCCACTCTAGGAAGGTACTAAAACGCTCGAAAGCCGAGCATGATATGGAGCAGCCAAAAGGCATGGCCTTATCAAAATAATACTCCCCTTTAAATTTAAAACCCAGCAATTCAAAGTCGCCCGGGTGCACCGGCAAGAGGCGAAAAGCTGACTTAATGTCGCACTTGGCCAGCAAGGCACCCGGGCCACACGAGCGCACCATGCGCAGCGCATGGTCGAACGAAGTATACCTGACCGAACAAAGGTCATCAGGTATCGCATCGTTGACCGATCGGCCGGCTGGGTAGGACAAATGATGAATAAGGCGAAACTCACCTAGGGACTTTTTGGGAACCAAACCCAATGGCGAAACCTTAAGGTTGGGAAAAGGGGGTGCGGGAAAAGGTCCAGCGACCCTGCCCGCGTCTAATTCCTTTTTAATGCTGGCCGCGGCCACCTCCTCCCTTCCTCTGAGGGATAAAAGGTTGGGAGCATCCTGAGGGGATCTATCACCCATAAAAGGGATACGAAATCCCTGCTTAAAACCTTGGATGAGATACTCTCTGTCTTCTCCCCTTGGGTACGATGCGAGCCAGCGCTCCAGCATGTCCACCTTAATTGGGGAGGGGGCCTTTCGGAGAACTAGTTCCATCCGTGGCAGGCTTGCCAGCCCACTGTCCACCCCTCCCTCTGCCTCGCGCCCCCCCAGGCTTGGGACAAGCAGAGGCTGCATGGGGACCAGAACATGTGGGACACTCATGCTTATACCTGCAGTTCTTTCGACTGCAAGAACCATTGGACGAGAAAGTCCAGCACAGCAAGCGGGCTGGAACCCCCTGCCCCGCCGGTTGGCGGGTAACCTGCGCTGGAGCTGCTCGCTGGACCGCATGTCCACAATGGTATCTATCCCCCGGGGCAGGACGTGTGGGTGTCATATACAAGAGCCACAGTCTCTGGCACGGCTCATCCCTCCTCATCTCGGGGTGGAGGGGAATCCTCATACGGAATTCCTCATCATATGCTAGCCATGAGGGGCCCGGGAAATCTACCATCGCCCTATATATGTTGTCCAAATATTGGACCATGGGAATAGCTAGATCCGGCCGCGCCCTCAAATATACCGCCATGTATATTAAATAAGCGGGGAGCCAGTTGGCCCAGGTACGCGGCGGCTTACGGCGGCGTGCCTGCTCCTTGTCCTTCTCATCCTGACCCTCCCTTTCTTCCTTGGTGGGCTCTCTGTTCAGGAGTGAGAAGATATCTACGTACTCCCCTCGCCATATCTTTTCTCTGGTAGCCTGTGCCAAGTGATCACCCAGTGGCAAGGAATACCCTGCCGTCGGCAAAGCCGAAAAGGGGATAGCTGGCCTATCAAAAGGGGCCTGAGTTAACCCTGCCACCCCAAGTACGTTCCCAGCAGTGTAAGAACCGAGGCCCACCCCAGTGGGCATGGTGGCAGTAGTTGTCGCCGGGTGGGTCGCCAGCGGCGTAGTCCCTGCACCACCCGCGCGAGGCCAAGGCCACTGAAAGGCCCCCCCTATATTGGGAATGTGTGTGGATGTACTCGTTTGCACCATATACTCACATGCTGCACCCCCGCGGGCCGCCCCCACCGGGGGTTCTGGCCCACTGGGGGCGTCGGAGCTCACGACCGATGAAGAGCTCATCACCGGGGCTTGACCCGCACCAGGTTGCTGGCTGGGGAGCTGCGAGGCAGTGGCCGGAGCCGCGCCACCCGCCTGCAGCAGCTCAACCCTCCCCGCCGGCCGTTGTCCTGCTGCCGATAGCGCCTCAAAAGGTACCCCAAAAGGGGCGCCTGCCTGACTGGCCCGGGCCAAAGACGCCTCCAAGGCCGCAATACGGGCCAGTAAGGTGTCTACATTGACCATGGGCAAAGAGCCGGCCGGCCCGCCTGACCCTTGCATGGGGACAGGTCCCTGCACCCCATGGGCCATATATGGCGATTGGCCAGGACCGAAGCCCGTTAGGGCTGGTGAGGAAACCTGCCAAGGCAGGGCGCCGGGCCAGCCCCCAAGGCTAGAGGGCCCCGGGAGAGGCTGCGGCCCGAAAGCAATAGGCCCAACGGATTGGGCAGGAGGAGGAGCGGTGTCCACCGCTCGCGGGCCGCGGGCCGGAGCGCCCTCCGCGCCCTCCGCGCCCGCACTCTGATCGGGCCAATGGGCGATAGACCCCAAGCCACCAGCCCCGGCCGGGGATGGCAAAGGTGGCTGTTGAGGAGGCGGCACCACGGTCCTCCGACCTGGGTTGCGCCTCCTAACAGCCCGGGCTGAATTCGCAGCAGCCTTCTTTTTGGAAGGCATCTCAAGCAAAAAAGGGAAGCTAGCTAGGCAAAATCGACCCAAAAGGCTTCCCGGTGATACCAACGAGCGACGGAGGCGCAGGGAAAAAACTTCTCCGCTCCGTCGCTGAGGCAAAATGGCAGCTCGGCTGCCTCGTGGCCACCCCTTTTATAAAGGAGCTGGCCACGCCCCTAACTACCCGGATTCTCTGTCCTGTGGGGGGGGCCCGCAAAGGGCGCGGCGGCCATTTTGGCGCCGCGCTTGCATTATCTGTTTTTTACCCACTGTTGTGAACCGCCCGGAGTCAGCTTTGGCTGAGTGGGTGGTATAAAAATTTAACAATAAATAAATAAATAAATAATTGGTTTTCAAGGCATTCCTATGAGAAACCACGTTTTGGTTAAAGTATTTTGTTTTTCAATGCTTTCCTATGGGGAATTGTATTCAATGCATTCCTATGGGAAATTTGGTTAAAGTAATTTTCACTGTAAGAAATGACCCAGAGAATGCATTAATTACGTTAACCGAGGTTCTGCTGTACTATATGTGTATATAGTGTTTGCTAATAATTTTTTTTCTAATTTAGCCAAAAATATATGCCATTTAGGACTGATGATAGGATAGCATAAAATCCCTGTCAAAATGCCTTTAAGCATGGCTTAAAATGCTCTTTAAAAGTAAGTTGTAAAAGTATCTTGGAAACATTACTCATTGATATCTAAAAGTAACGTTATAACTATTCGCTGGATTATTTTTACTACAACTATGCAATGATTCCTTATTTTACATACTATCACCAAAGCTCTTTTTCAAAATAAATAACAGATTCTATAATATTTTCATTCATCTGAAATGTTCTAGAAACCTTCATTTTGCTGCTAATAAACAGTTTTGAATATATTACTCTTAATTCACTTCTTGTAGTCAGTCTTTTGAATATCGAATAGAACATTTCTTTTCTAAATGACTAAAATGGGACAGAAAGGTTGTGAATATGACAATTTATTTTACACTAATATATTTGCCAGAACTGTGCATTGCTGTCTATATAAGCAAGATATTTCAAACATATGTAATTAAAAGCATATATTTTCATTCTCATGCAGTATTTGACTTATTTCCTTATAACTGCTTGATAACAGGACTGCTTAATAAAATATCAATGTTAGCACGATAGATTATTAATTAAATGTTGATAGCATTCAACAATTGGAAAAAACAATACTAAAGTACAAAAGATACAGATTCTTTTTTAAAAAAAATCTTCTCCTTGGTGCTAATTATTTTAAATTATGCAGATCCTAAAGGAATGATAACAAAGCTCAATATGTCCCACTATCAAAAATGACCCAGGGACAAACACGTGATGATCTTTATTTACAAGCTGTGTAGAATGCAGGCAGGAAGAATACAGGCAGACTATGAAAGCGCGGTGCCAAAATGGCCGCCGCGCTCTTTGCGCCCCCACCCCGGACTCGGACATCCGGATAGTTAGGGGGCGTGGCCACTCCTCTATAAAAGGGGTGGCCACGAGGCAGCCGAGCTGCCATTTTAGAATGCGACGGAGCGGAGAAGTTTTCTCCGTCGCATTTTTTGTTCAGAGCTTTGCCCTTCGTACCTTGGCTTAGAGCGGAGTTTCTTGCTCTTTGCTACTGCGGTACTCAGGGCTCAGGATCTGATCACTGGCCAGGGATCCTTCGGTAGGCAGTTTCTCAGCCAGCCTCTATTCGAGGCTTCATTTTATTCTCGCCTCTGTGCTAGAGGCTCGAATGGCTTTTAGAAGCGACGGGGCGGAGAAATTTGCTCCATCGCTTCCTCCCCTGTTAGCCTCTGTTCGAGGCTTCTTTTTACTTTGCTTGCCTCTTTGCAAGGGCCTTGATTTCGCTACAGACTGCAGTGGCTCAGGTGGCTAAGAGGCTGACTGAGAGGCTGAAAGTCAGCGATTCGATTCTGAGCACTGCAGAACGGGATGCTTCAATGTGGTGGGCTCAGCCCACCCACTTTATTTTGTGGGAGTTCCACCGGGCCGGAGGGCTCGGATGGCAACCCTGCAGGTCCCACGAGCTCGGACTGGGGGCTCAGGTGGGGGACGGCACAGGCCTGCCCCGCTGGGGTTCTTACCCCTGCTGCTTATTGGCCCGGATTGGGTGTAGCGACCCACTTCGGCACGGTGTGGGTTTCCGCCCCGCCGTCATTCCGGCCCCTCACGGGCCGTATTGATAGGCATGCCCATATTATGGCTGGAGATTACCATGGGTTACCCTGTATCAATTACCCGGTGGGGCCATCCGGCCATTCCAGCCCACCTCATCTTGGTGGGTTAGGTGTTGCAGATGCTCCCTTGCCTCCACTTCGGCAATGGAGGCATCTATGGTCATTGCTCCACCACGTCGGATGGTGGGCGTGCCAACTTGGTGGTTCCGGCCCAAGTGCCGGCCATGGCTGCGCAGTGGGCCGTCAACAGGGTTGAGCTGCTGGAGGCCTTCAGGCCAGTGTAGGCTGGCACCTGGCGGCTCCCCATCCGGCCCGGTACGCACCGGGACATGGAGCGAGAGGGACATCGCGAACTCCGACGCCCGCCACGGGCCGGAACCCCCAGTGGAGGCGGCTCGTGGGGGTGCACCAAGTGAGTATCCTGGTCAAGTTAGCACACCTCTGACACTAGCTTGTCATGCTGGGGGTGTGTGTGTAGTGGCCATAGTCGCAGCAGGACAATTACACTCTGGTTCTTAATGGGGTTACCGCCCCTATGCTTTTATTTACTTCCCCTGGGCCCATAGGGCCGGTTATGTGTTTATCCACTACAATCAGTGCCGATGGTGGTTCTGCTGTCAGTCGGTTGCTCTATGCCCCTGGGTGCCCAATTGTACTGGGCTATTAGCTAGGCACTGTGGTTTGGGGAATATATTCACGTTTTCTCCCTCCTGCATTGTGAACACACTGTTTAGGGAATTAGGGGTAGGACGACAGGGTCAAGGAGTTGCCCCGTCACCGCACCCTGCCCCCCCCATGGGGCCAATTGGTTGCCGGCCTATTGGGCATCCATGGCAGGATGTATGAGGGCCTGTCCTCATTTGGCCATTCCAATGGTGCAGTGCTGGGACAATGATGGCAGGGCCGTGGTTGTTTTCCCTGGCCCGTCATGGTTAGCATACATCAAGACCTTAGGCTTAGGACGGCCCCTTCCCCTTTGAGGCCAGCGACGAGCCCTGTTAGCGAGTGTGGTTACTGTATGTGACTCTTATGCGGCAACGCTTATGCTGCGTGCGGAGAGTCCACTTTCGGGCAACCACTTGTACCTTGATCTGGAGCTCCCAGATTGAGTTAGCTGCTACTACCTTCAACAGGGGACATGTTTTGCAGGGCACTGGTGCTAGATCATGGGTTGCGCGATCAGGAGTGGGCTCTGGTGAGGCTTCGCTCCTCAAGGGCCGATCAGCTGGGAGAGGCGACTAGCCTGGCACTGCCATATGTCTGGTCGCTCCCCCACAGGTGTTTGTGGCAGCCCTTGGTTCGCGTCCCGGCCTGTCTGCCACCAAGCCGGGTCTACCCTGACTGAACTGAAATTGGTACCCATTCCTCCTGGTTGGGTGCCGCATCGGCTGCGGCTCCGTTTGGGTGCTCAGAGCCCGACATATGTTGCAGGGGCAGGTGTGGATTTGCCCAATTCCCTCTGTCCATTCGTCCCTGCACTGAATGAGTGCCTTGTCTGCCTTCTATTCTACCTTCTTATTTTACGGACACAGTGTGTTCCCGCACACTGGTGGTAGTGTGGCTGGTGGGCCACAACTCTGTGCACCGGGGCGGCGCAGTATTCCGCTTCGTTAGAATGGGGACCCCATCTTGGATGACACGTAACCGCGTGTATGCAGTGGTATAGGTGCATGGCATAGAGGTGGCGGAAACTGTTGACATTCCTGATGTCCATTGGGGATGCTGGGCCGCCACATGTTTTAATGCTGCACTTCGGGGGCGGTGATCTTACCGGATTGCTGGCCCGGACTTAAAGACTTCCGAGTGCAGTGACCTGGCATTTCTTTGCCATTTATGGCCGTCTACATGATTGCTATGGTCATATATCATGCCGATGCAATATCATGGGTGACACTTTGTCCCAGCATTTGGACCGTGCCCGACGGTCAGTGAACGGGGCTGCTGCCTGGTTCTTTATCTAGAATGGCCCGGGGACAGCCATTTGTAGTCTGGGGATAGGGTTACGGGAATTTGGCCGGTATTCAGGAGATGGGGTTCACTGGTCAACAAGTCAAGGCACCTCTCTTTTGAATGACGTGCAAGAGGGCCAGGTGACCGAATTGTCGGTCAGGGTGAGCGGCCCCTGCTGCAAGGTGGCAATGTTGCCAAGTGGAAGGTCCCTCTATGAGAGTCACATGTGATGCAGGGCCGCATCAACTTCGCCCGCAGAGTGGTAATACCAGGCAGTGCTTTCGCCTAGTGTCTGGGTCACGCTATGGTGGGTCTCGTTAAACGAAGTCGTGGGGTACAGCTGATTAGGGGTTTACGAGCGGACCTGTTGGTTTGGCTCACATTACCGCAGGACTTCCATGCTGTTGCATCGGGAGGTCTGAGCTTCTGGTCAGCCCCAGTTACAAGTACAGTCGGATGCCTCCGGCTCCCCGGGTGGGGGGATTTAATTAAGGTCGGGGGGTCTATGGTCATTGGCCCCAGGTATGTCAGGGCACGGATCGCTTCAGCGATCTTATGTTTATAACATATCTTCTCAATTCTGGGTACCCTTTATGCTCTGGGGGACAGGCGGCCTGATTCTGTGCTTCACTTTGGTGTGGTAATGCTGCGGTGGTGCACATTGTCAATGCCCAAACGTCTAAATCACCTGAGTCATGGCCTCAGCTTGCATATTGTTCTGGGGTTCATGCGCTTTAAGGTGCTTCTTTGGGCTAAACATGTGCCAGTCATTTATAACAATATTGCTTATCCTTTCACCTGCCTGCAGATTGCCCGGTTCCGCGGCTGGGCTCCGGACACTTGTGAGCTACCCTCTCCACTCCTGGCTGTGGTATGGTCATTTGGCAAGGAGACGTGAACCGGGCGAATTGCATGTATTGGTAACTCGCACGCGCACTGCGCATCGGCATCCAATCCATCACTTAGAGCTTTTTTGTTGGTAAAGGCAATTCCCCAAAATGCGGACAACATTGGTCGACTGGGTTTTAGATTGTATAGTCTACCCTACGATCTGGGGTTGGCTGCATGCACCATAGACACCAGGCTTTGAGTATTGATACTCATGGCCAAAGCACGGGGCTTTCCTGACTATGCAAGGGTCTTCTGAATAAGCCATGTATTAGGGGGGTGGACACGTGTACGTGGCTGCCGCCTGACACACGATGCCCTATCCTCACAGATATTCTGACCCACCTTGCACGAGGTTGGCATAGACTATATTGCGGTAGGTAGGAGGAGTCTCTTTTCATGCAGCTACCGATGTAGCCTTTTTCTGGAGCTCGACGACTCAGCGAGCTGGTCCCATGGTCAAAAGGGGATGTGTTTTGTAGGGCACAGGAACTCAAAGATGTCTATATCAAACAAGAGTGGGCTCAGTTGGGGATTCGTCCCTCGAAGGCCGATCAGCATGGAGTGGGCAGTGGTGTATACTGCCATGACGTACATTTGCTGACATCGTTCCAGTTGGTGCCCTACATGCGATTGGCAGTGCCTGCTGCACACCCTAGCCTGTTTTTCCTGGATGGGTCTACCCTTACCAAATTTAAGTTCTGAAGGGTGACCGGTACCGCGCTTCACAGTGTGGGGCCCGTTTTGGAACCCATTTATTTAGGATAGGCGTCGCATTGACCGTGGCTGCATTTGGGGTACTCAGAGGCGGATATAGGTGGGCACGTGGGGGTGTGTGTGTAATTTTTCTATATGTACGTCCCCTCACTGTATGAGTACCTAGTTATGTCCTTAATCCCTTCTCCTCTTTTACAGATCCTGTGTTTCTCCGCACACCGGTGGCAGTGGGGCTAGTGGGCCGCAGCTATGTACACTGGGCAGCAGTATATGCTGCAGCGACAGAGTGTGGACCCCAGCTCGGGCTGCGTGCATCCGCACATATGCGGTGATATGTATGCGCGGCATGAAAGGGCGGGAACTGTTGCCATTCCTGATGTCCATCAGGGATGCTGGACCACCTGATGTTCTTATTCTGAACCTCGGCGGCAATGATCTCACACGGATAACTGACCTTTCCTTAAACTGTCGAGGTGCAGTGACCTGGCGTTTTATATCATTTATGGCTTACACATGGTCGCTATGGTCTAACATCGTGCAGAGATACCAATTTAGAGGAGACATGGATCTCCGCAGTTCAGACCGTCCCAGCGGTCAGTGGACAGGGCTGTTCCCCGGCTCCTTGGTGAGAATGGCTTGGGGGACAGCCATTAGATATCTGAGGATAGGCTTACAGAAATTTTGACCAGTAGGCAGGATATGGGATCCACCTGTCGGCTAGAGGTATGTACCTCTTTCTGGATGAGGTGCAAGCAGGCCTGGTGACCGAGCTGACGGTCTGGGGGGGGGGCGGTGAGTCATCATGGACGCCTGCCCGTGTGGCAGGTAGCACTGATAAGGTAAAGATTTATGACCCATAGGTATCCGGTAGGTTCGCAATTGACTGGCCAACACGTAGACAGGTACAGGGGAAAGAGGTTTGGCCAGTCAAGAGCAAACCAGGCAAGGGGTGATGTCAGGAGCTTCACAGCCTGCATCACCTTGATAATTAACGGATACACGTCATAGGGTGGGGACAGTAGATAGTTTATTGACTCCGGTCAACAATTTGTTTGTGTCAACAAACAAATTGATACAAATAGTTACATGTAGCCAATTGCCATTGGCATTTTGGGAGGAACCTTACCAGTGTTACTGCGGCCTGCTTGCCTTAAAGAATTACAATTGGATGATTACACTAATTGAAAGTTATAATTCAGACTAGGGCATTATTCAATAAAAGTGGCCCGATGCCTTTATCCATATACCGGTGTCTGAGTCTTTCTTTGGGGGGTGCACCTGCAATGAAAGCGTGGCGCCAAAATGGCCGCCGCGCTCTTTGTGTGGCCCCACCCCCATCCGGACTTGGACATCCGGGTAGTTAGGGGGTGTGGCCACTCCTCTATAAAAGGGGTGGCCACGAGGCAGCCAAGCTGCCATTTTAGAACACGACGGAGTTTTTCCCTCCACCCCCTCCCTAGTGAACAGTGTGAATTTTTGGTCACTTCGTGGCTGGGTGGGAATTTTTGGCTTGAACCTACAATTGGCTCTTTGGTTCTCACTTTTTTGCCCATCCCACACTGTTGCTAGTGTTTGAGAAAAGGGGTAAGTTGACTTTGGTCACTTTGGGCGGGTAGCACTGGTAAGGTAAAGATTTATGACCTATAGGTATCTGGTAGGTTCACAATTGACTGGCCAACACATAGACAGGTACAGGGGAAAGAGGTTTGGCCGGTCAAGGGTGAACCAGGCAAGGGGTGATGTCAGGAGCTTCACAGCCTGCATCACCTTGATAATTAATGGATACACGTCATAGGGTGGGGACAGTAGATAGTTTATTGACTCCGGTCAACAATTTGTTTTGTCAACAAACAAATTGATACAAATAGTTACATGTAGCCAATTGCCATTGGCATTTTGGTAGGAACCTTACCAGTGTTACTGCGGCCTGCTTGCCTTAAAGAATTACAATTGGATGATTACACCAATTGAAAGTTATAATTCGGACTAGGGCATTATTCAATAAAAGTGGCCCGATGCCTTTATCCATATACCGGTGTCTGAGGGTGCGCCTGCAAAGCAGTTCTAAATCAGATAGATCCCCACACCAGGTTTTATTTTTGTCTGGACTACTTTGAAACTTCCAGGCAGCATGACCAGTGACTGTTTTTAAATGGGAATAAAAGCTACCAAACTGTTCTCACAACATTGGAAATATGCTTGTAGGGCCATCACTTATTTCTTGTTTTTAATTAATCACCTCCTTCACTAAAGCACTGGATCTCAAAAACCAGTCAGTGGCATTCATCCCAAACCCCGATCCTCAAAATGGAAGCCCAGTACCATTTTACTAAAGATGCTATCACCACTGTCATGTGTTACCAAGAAACATTCAAATTTAAATTATGATAATAGGATTTCTGAAGTATTTAAGACATTCAAGGAGTTGTTTACTGTAGCAAACCTTGCAGCCCAGGTGAAATGTCATGGTAGAGTGGGGATTTAAGCCTTAATCTTAGTCTTTGTCCTTCAATTTGTACACTACACTAGGTCTCACAAGAGTGGGACTACTGTATGACATATGCGTGAATGTGCCCTTGCCATACCCAGACTCAAAAAATCAATTTAATAATAATAATAATTTTGTGTCAGACATTATTCTGGGTTGAACAGATTTTTGCTGGAGAAACTTCACTCAGGGGACACCCCATTGAGGTTCCTTTCATGTCCCCAAGATCTTTTCCCCCCAAAGTGGTCCCTATTTTTCTATTTGCTATTTGTTGCTTTCAATCTGCCCGGTTGGCAGGACCTAGGACAGAGACAGGCACTCAAATTGTCATGCAGTAACTTCCAGCTAACAAGGCGAGCTTCTTAATCACTGAGCCACTGCAGCCCCTAATGATAATTGCTTATTGTACCCTCACAAAATTAAGTATACTGAAACATATATATCTTACACTTTATTCAGTGATTTGTTTAGTGATATGACAGAAAAAGGGAGTAAATGGGTGATCATTGTGGGTATTTATCTCTAATGGGTGGATAATGTGTTTTTGAAATGTTTAAACTATTAAATCACTGTACATTTAAAAGGTAATAGCATACCAGTGTGTTACTGCAATAGAAAATGTAAGATTGCAGGCATAACATGGTATATTTATTGCTAAGCTAAACCACATCTAGTGGACTTCAGTTGAAAGATCAAATAACTGAACATTCTATCAGGTCAGAATTTCTTCTCATGAAAAACTGGAGTATCAGCAAGAAGGCTATCTCTCAGGTACTTCTCCAGCATGGCCATCTAGAGCTATTTTTCACTGTGAGAGGGAATTCAGTTGTTCATTTGACTGCCCATCTAAAATCCTTCACCCAGCTAGTAGTGGTAAAAAATCTTGCAGCATAAAAAAGAATAACACAGTTTGTTTGCAACAAACTTTCATAGACTGCAGCCTGCTTCATCAGATACATACATTTTGCAAAGTTGGCTGCAGTTCGCAAAATAAACTTTAAGGTGCCACAAATGTTTATACTGCTTTTTGTTACAAGAGACTGAAATAGCTATTCCCGCTCACTGAAAGCTTGTTAACACATACATCACACCACACTGCTAATTTACTTATATATGCTAACTATGAAGAACCAGCTGGCCAGATAGGGAAACTCAAAATCATGTCTTGTTTACATTTTGGGCAAAACACAAAGGAATGGCTCCTTCAGTTCTCTAATACTGTAACTGCTGGATGAGCAAACAAATCCCAAAAATGTGGCAGAAAGTAATCGCTATTCTCAATCCAGGTTAAAAAAACCCCATGAGATCTTCCTACGACAACATGTAATAAATGATGTAAACCACCAAATCCCATTGCTTCCAATGTGGGGTGCACACACCATTGGGGGGGGGGCAATTTTATTTTTAGCTTCCTCCGTATGAATAGGAGTTCACTTTTTGAAAAAATAATTATTATTATATGCCATGGTGTGTGTGCGCGCCCACGTGTGTGCATACATGCATGTGTATGCGTGTGCATGCGCGCACACATGTGCATGTGTGTGTGTATTTGTTGACCTTACAGTGGCATATGATACTGTCCACCATTAACTGCTGCTCAAAAAGCTCTACCTCCTTACTAAAGATAATGAATTAACAGAAATGGTTGCCATTTATTGATTATTATTGGCTGTAGGATGCCTAACTCTGCATCTACTTCTTCTGTGTCTAGGCCAGATGTGAAACTGCCAAAATGAAGGCACCTTTTGGTGAGTGTGACTCAGTGACATTGACAGGTATTATCAACTAAATTTTCTAAAAGTGTTTGGTACATCACACACATCTCTCTCTCTCTCTAAATATACCACTATAGAAGATTTAAAAGCAAAGAGAATAAAAATTAAAAGTCAGCAACCTAACTAGAGCAAACAAAATAATGATAATATATTATACAACATAAAAAGAACTAAACAGCAGCATGATGATGGCTAATGGTTCATAATATATAAGAAACAAGAAAACAAAGGTTCACAGTTTTATTAGTGGAAAAGCTCTTCACAAACCTCTCTAAATAGCCTGTAGGGAGGCATCCATGCATACCACCCCTTGGAAGAGAGTTCTACAGTAATGGGGCCACAACTGAGAAGGCCCTCTTACTAGTAATCATCATCTTGGTCTCCCTTTGTTTAAGCACTCTGATGAGGACAAAGTAGAGTGGGTGGTAGAAATGGCAAGAAGGCAGGCCTTTCTTTAATATGAATATACAATCTTGTGCCCTCAAGGGACTGCAGTGGCTCAAGTGGCTAAGACACTGACTGGAAAGTGGGAGGTCAGCAGTTCGATTCCCGAGTACTGCAGGACAGAATGAGCTCCCATCTTTGTCCCAGTTCCTGCCAGCCTAGCAGTTCGACAGCAAGAAATTGCAAGTAGATAAACAGGACCACTTCGGTGGGAAGGTAAACAGTGTTCCGTGTGCTCCAGTGTCTAGTCATGTCTGCCACATGACCACGGGAACGTCTGCAGAAGCAGACAGTGCTGGCTCTTCAGCTTTGAAACAGAGATAAGTACTGAACCCTAGAGTTGGATATGACTGGCTTTCAAACAAGAGTGACCTTTACCTTTACCTTTACAATCTTGGCCCTAATTCATGTTTTCCAGTCTCATCACTGATCATGCTCTTTACCACCCCAGTCTTCATAATAAATTCATCAAGTTCAAATTTCTTTTTCCTACACTTTTCCCCAGATATAATAAAACTCCAGGTTACGATGGAGGTCCATTCCAACAGGCTCTGTTGTAACCCGAAAAAAATGTAAATGGAAAAATCCATAGGGATGCATTGAAAAATTTAAAAAATGGTACTGAATTGATCATTGTAAACTGAAAAAAAAATACATTAAAATTTGTAAATTGGGATGGCATTTTCATAGGATTTGCCATTGTAAACTGCAGCAAACTTGAACTGAGACAGTTGTAACCCGGGGTTTTACTGTGTGTGTAATATGTGAAGCATCCCTATGCGATATTATTTTCATGGGATTTCTTCTCAAGTAGGTGTACTCACACATAGATCTTAAAGAGGAATAATAATTCAGATAGTGTTATATTTCTCCTAACTTTTGTAAATGTCACCAGCAAAGTGACTGCTTGTTATCTCAGCTAGTCTTATCTGAACTGCGGAACCTTCAAACCCCAGATAAGCATGATTTGGCAATTTTGGTTCTGACCTTGTGTAATGATGCAATATTTTATAATGATTGAATATGGGAGGGGGGAAGTATAGAATTTGGACTTTAGCCAAATTGTATCTCATTCCTCAAGCTTATCTGTAGCAAACACATCACAGTAACACAAATGAACAGGAAGAAATTGCATATGAAGACTCTCCAGCTGTTGAATGAAAAGAGTCTAATACTAACACAAATATATATTTTCTACCTCTGGCTTTAACTGAGGACAAAGAATACAGTACTGGTATCCCTGATTGCTATAAACTGAATTGCAAAGTAAACTGCTTTGTGTGCTTCTAGTTTCATGAAAATTAGAACAGGGATAAAAAGTGTCTACTTCCCCAATTTATTTCTTCATAAACAGAAAAACAAGGAGCTGTTTCCAGTACAACAAATTGCCTGCTTTTAAAATGCAAATTTTAAAAAAGTGTAAGAAAAGTTTTTCTATCTTAATAGTCAAATTTCAGTTGAAAAAATACATTAGCCATTTTGGATTGACAGATCAACCCAAATGTATTGTATTACAATTACTGAATATCTGTAAACCATTGCTTTGATTAGATTTATATTACATTACTATTATTTTAAAATTACTAATACTAGTACACACCAACAACTATGTGTTTGCTTGCTATATATGGCCACATACAGGGTCCCCCCCCCCAGGAGAAGCCCTCATATTGCTTTATATTTGAAGCAATTGCATTTGGCAAAGAAACTTCTTTAACCAGGCTTTTCTACCTCAGTGACTCTAATTCTTCATCTTATCTTATATAGATATAAACAGTTGCTCTACCTATCTAGGAGAAGTTGTAGGAAAGAAAGAGAGAAGAGTGTTGGGGGACAGGTGAATGCTAGGGCTGCTTGTGTCGGTGTATGCATGCAGTATCCTTGTCCTTTTTCATGTGGCAATAGGCAAGGGAGAAGGTGCTTTGCCAAAGCACTTCTGTGTGCGTACATGCATGCGTGTGTGCACTTGATTGGTTTTCCCTTTCTGCATCAGTTCAAAGTAAACACACACTTTTAAACGAAGCAAAAAGAGTAAACTGTTTAAAAAGTAGAATTGTCTCTGGTGAAGAGGAAAAACTACAGATTGGATGTGTGATACTCCAGGCTGATTTGCATTTCCAGTTGTGTCATGTGATCAATGGGGAAAATGTGGTTAATAGTTGCTGTGAGCAGGGGAGGCAGCAGGCATTTTAGTATTTGAGGCTTTTAAAAGCTGGGTTATTTAGTGGTCCAGAGACAAGGATCCTAAAAAGAGTGCAGGTCTCCTGGGGAAAACAGCCTGGAAAAAGAGCTGCGAGGTCTCTCCCCTCCCTCCACTGCTTTCTTCTCCCTCAGACAAAGAGGCTCACATAGATTTTGACACCTTTTTGAAGCACTTCAGTGCCTTTTAGAGGGGGCGGGCTACTGCAGCCATGCATTTTACTTCTGCTTCCGGGAGCGACGAGGGCAGTGCAGGCCGGATGAATCGCAGTAACCCATTTGTATGGATTCATAGAGGCTGGGGCTTCTGGGGATTTAATTTAATTTAATTTAATTTTCACGCTTTTATACCACCCACTAAGGTGAACCTGACTCAGAGTGGTTTACATAGCGGGCAATAAATACAATATACAATATCATAATATACAATAAGTACAATAATGCAATATTCAATAACATACATTTAATACACTTATTATTGAAAGTCAAGATACAGTGCAAAATTCAGTATACAAATTCACAAACAGTACCACATCACAATGCTATACCGCAGTATCACAAATTACAAGTTTCAGAGTCACATGACACTATCACAATATAAGTTACAATAATATCAATTCGACAGGAGAAATGTATACATCCACAAAATTACCTATCAATATCAGTTACAATAAAAAGCAATTATCAACAAAAAGATGTATGTATCCGGACCATATTACAAAGGCAGCAGAGATTCTGTGGTGATGTCCAAGAACATCTACCATGCCAAGGTTCACCATCATGGGTCTAGAAGAGATAGGAGTAGCATAGATAAACTTAAGGTTCCTAAATTGTGGAGATAAGCTAGAGTTGTTGCCTTATTCAAACCCAGCAAAGACCCAGATTACCCAAAAAGCTACCGACCAGTGTCATTTCTCTCTCCCCACCTATCTTTCTAAGGCACTGGAATGGATAATTCACAATCGCATCTCTGAATTCATTGATGAAAAGATCATGAAGGAGCAAGCAGGCTTACAGAACACATTGAGGATAGCTTTGAAAGAAAGCAAATTACAGGAATCACATTCATTGACCTAACTGCAATATATGATACTGTCAATCATAGGATTCTGCTTCATAAAATAAATAATCTTACCAAAGATAACAAGCTTACTAGGGTCATTGGCAGCTTCCTCCAGAACCAGAGGTTCTATGTGAGGGTGGATGGAAAGAACAGCAGATGGAGAGTATAGAAGAATGGTCTGCCCCAAGGCAGTCCATTGTCTCCAACACTGTATAATATATATACAAATGATCAAACAGTTTCTGACAATACAAAACTGTTCATCTATGTGGACGGCACAGCAATAGCCATTCAAGGATCAAGCTTTAATGGGGTAGGTAGCTGGAAAAATTACTGGGCAGTATTATGACATCAACAATTTGAAGCCTAATCCAAGTAAGACTCAAGTATGTGCTTTCCACCTTTGAAACCAAGAGGCATGGGTTAAGTTGAATGTTATGTGACAAGGTAACTGATTATAGCATTGTTCAGCACCAAAATACCTCGGCATGATGCTTGACCAGTCACTCTCTTTTAAGCAGCACTGCCTGAATACCAAAACCAAAGTTAGTACAAGGAACAGCATTATCAGGAAACTCACAAACTATAAATGGAGAACTCAACCATCCATGCTGGACACATCAGCTTTGGCCTGGAGCATCTATGCTGTTCCAGTATGGAGCACAACCACACACACAAAACAAGTTGACATTGCTGTTAATGAAGCCATGCGTATAGTGACAGGATGCCTCAAACCAACACCATTTGAGAAAACATACTTTGCAGGCGCACCCCCCAAAGAAAGACTCAGACACCGGTATATGGATAAAGGCATTGGGCCACTTTTATTGAATAATGCCCTAGTCCGAATTATAACTTTCAATTGGTGTATTCATCCAATTGTAATTCTTAAGGCAAGCAGGCCGCAGCAACACTGGTAAGGTTCCTCCCAAAATTGCCAATGGCAATTGGCTACAATGTATCCATTTGTATCAATTTGTTTGTTGACACAAACAAATTGTTGACCGGAGTCAATAAACTATCTACTGACCCCACCCTATGACGTGTATCCGTCAAATCATGAGGTGATGCATGCTGAAAAGCTCCTGCCATCACTCCCTTGCCTGGTTCGTCGTTGACCGGTCAAAGCTATTACACCTGTCCCTGTCTAAGTGTTGGCCAGTCAATTGCGAACCTGCCGGATACCTCTGGGTCATAAATCTTTACCTTACCAGTGCTACCCGCCACACAGGGAGGCGTCTATGAAGACTCACCGCCCCCCCCCCCCAGACCATCAGCTCGGTCACCAGGCCTGCTTGCAAATCTTCCAAAAAGAGGTTCATACCTCTAGCCGACAGGTGGACCCCATCCCCTGCATAGAGATCATAATTTTGCAAACTAATCGTGGGGTGCCGGATGACCATCCCCAAACCCTTGTCTGCCAAGAACCGGGCAACAGCCCTGTTCACCGAGCGGCGAGCGCGGTCAAGGGCACGGAGGTCAATACCTCCCCTATATGAATGATGCGGTACGATGTCCGACCATAGCAGCCTTGTGTACGGCCACACATAATGCAAATAAGCTAGGTCACTGCAAATCGTGAATTTTAAGGAGAGGCCAGTGACCTGGGCGAGGTCATTGCCCCCGAGGTGCAGTACAAGGACATCAGGCGGTTCAGCATCCCTGATGGAAAACAGGAATGGCAACAGTTCCTGCCATCTCATTCCGCGCTTACCGTACAAACGTATATGTGCAGTTGCATGCAGTCCAAGCTGGGGTCCCCACTCTGTCGACGCAGCATACTGCGCTGCCCAGTGCACGTAACTGTGGCCCACCAGCCATACTGCCACCGGTGTGCGGGGACACACAGGGTCTGTAAAAGAAGAAAAGAGAATAATGACTTAACTGGTACTCATGCCTGAAGTGGGCGAACATACAACGCAAAATGCATGGATCCCCATCTCCCCATTCGGCATATATCAGCCTCAGAGTACCCAAATGCAGCCGCAGTGGATGCAGCACCTATCCTAAATGAATGGGTGCCGTAACGAGCCCCGGGGAGGCCAACACTGGATAGTGCCATACCGGTCACCTTCCAAAATTGAAATTTAGTAAGGGGAGACCCATCCTGGTGGCAGAAAAACGGGCCAGGGGGCGCGCCATGCACTGCCAAGAACTCCTGTAGGGCACCAACCGGACAGATGTCTGCAATGGAACATCGTAGCAGTCTAACTCCACTGCCTACGCCATGCTGATCAACCTTTGAGGACCGTATCCTCAACTGAGCCCACTCATTAGTGACATAGACATCGTCGAGTTCCAGTGCCCTACGAGTCGCATCCACCTTAGACAGTAGTACCAACTCACTGATGCGGAGCGCTCCAAGGAAGGCCACCGTGGTAGCCGCGTGAAAAAGAGCCACCTCATACTTATCATAACACAGGTTATGCCAGCCTCGTGCAAGGTGGGTCAGTACCTCTGGTGAAATTGGGTGGCGAGTGTCCGAGCGGCGGCCACGTTCCCGTGTCCACCCCTCCAAAACATGACATATGCGGAAATCATTCACGCAGTCAGCAAAACCCCTCACTTTGGCCACAAATGCCAGTGCCAACAGCCTGGATGCTATGGTACGAGGAACCAAACCCTGACTGTGTAGATAAACCATAAATTGTAAAACCTGTTCCACTGGAATGGGCCACACTTCGGGCAACTGAAGTTGCACACAAAAGGTTCTAAATTGAATGAAAGCATGTTGATACGCCTTACGCGTGCGAGGTGCCAAAGACATGCCGATCGCCCGGTTCACCTCTCCTCGCCAAATGTCCAAATCTCGGCCGGGAGTGGCGAGGGGAATTCCTCTGCTTCCGGAGCCAAGGCACGGAACCGTGGGATCTGCAGGCGGGATAAAGCATCAGCAATATCATTATTAATGCCTGGGACATGTCTGGCCTTAAAAAGCACATTCAGGCATAGGCTTCGTAACACAAACTGGCGAACCAACGCCATCACCCCGGGTGATTTAGACGTCTGAGCGTTGACAATGAGCACTACTGCCGCATTGTCACACCAAAAATGGACCACTGAGTCGGCCCACTCCTCGCCCCATAGCATCAAAGCTCCCAGGATTGGAAGGAACTCAAGAAATGTAAGATCGTGGAGGCGATCCGTGCCCCGCCATGCTGGAGTCCATTGGCCATAAGCCCACCTCCCCTCAAAATAAATCCCATATCCCAGGGAGCCGGAGGCATCCGACTGTACTTGGAATCTAGGGGAAACCAAAAGGTCGGATCTCCAGAAAGAGACCCCATTAAATTCCCGTAGGAATGTGAGCCAAACCAAAAGGTCAGCCCGCATGCCCCTGGTCAGTCGGACCCTGTGGTGGCGCTTTAACAGGCCAGACATGGCGTCACATAGGCGCCGCGCAAATGCTCTGCCGGGTGTCACCACCCTGCAGGCAAAGTTAAGATGGCCATGAAGTACCTGAAGCTCACGAAGTGACACTTTACGTTTGGCCAGCAACGCCAAAATCATCGCGGAGATCTGGGTGACCTTCTCAATGGGTAACCGGGATGCCTGTGCGACCGTGTCAATTTCAATACCCAGAAATGTGAGCGTAGTAGATGGGCCCTCGGTCTTTTCGGGCGCTAAAGGGACACCCAGTTCCAGCATTAGCATCTGAAATGTAGTGAGGAGACGCGTGCACGTGTCCGAGCCCAGTTCACCCCCGAACAAAAAATCATCGAGGTAATGGGCTACAGACCGAAACCCGGACCTGCGAACAAAGGCCCACTGAAGGAAAGTGCTAAAACGTTCGAATGCCGAACACGAAATAGAGCAGCCAAAAGGCATGGCCTTGTCTACATAGAACCTCCCTTGGAATCTAAAACCCAATAGCTCAAAGCCCCCTGGGTGCAATGGCAGTAATCGGAATGCCGATTTAATGTCACATTTTGCCAGGAAGGCACCGGGACCACAAGAGCGCACCATCCGTAGGGCTTGGTCAAACGACGTATACCTGACTGAACAAAGGTCATCAGGAATAGCATCATTGATAGAATAACCCGCCGGGTACGATAGATGGTGGATTAAACGGAATTCACCCGGGGTCTTTTTAGGTACTAGCCCCAGAGGGGAGACCTTCAGGTTAGGGAAAGGTGGTTCGGAAAAGCGGCCCGCTACCCTCCTGGCCTCTACTTCTTTGGCAATACTCAGGGCAGCTACCTCCTCCTTACCCTTCAGGGAAATTAAATTGGGGGCATCTTCGGGTCCTCGCACCCCTTTGAATGGGATACGAAAGCCCCACTGGAAACCCTCCAGGAGGTACCTCGCGTCCTCCCTCCTTGGATAAGTTGAGAGCCATCGCTCCAACATATACACGTTAACTGGGGAGGGGGCCTTTTGACTGGCTAGCTCCATCAGCAGAAGCTCTGCCCGCTCCCTGTCCACCTCTACCTCTGCCCCATGACCCACCAGCCCGCGGGCATGCGGAGGCGGCGTGGGGGCCAGCGCAAGAGGGACACTCATGTTTATATCGACATTGTCGCTTATTGCACACGCCATTAGCTGAGAAGCTCCAACACAGCAAGCGGGCTGGAACCCCCTGCCCCGCCGGCTGGCGGGGAGCCTGTGTTGGAGCAGCTCGCTGCACAGCATGGCCACAATGGTACCTATCCCCAGGCGCCGGACACGTGGGGGTCATGTACAAGAGCCACAATTCTTGGCAGGGCTCATCCCATCTCATCTCCGGGTGTAGGGCCACCCTCATTCTTAATTCCTCATCGTAAGCCAACCACGATGGGCCAGGGAAATCAACCATCGCCCTGTAAATATCGTCCAAGTATTGGACCATAGGAATGGCCAGATCAGGCCGGGCCCTAAGGTTTACCGCCATATAAATAAGATATGCCGGCAACCAGTTGGCCCAGGTGCGCGGTGGCTTACGACGACGAGACAGTTCCTTGTCTCTGTCATCCTGTCCCTCTCTCTCTTCCTTAGTGGGCTCATGGTTCAATAGGGAGAATATATCCACGTACTCCCCCCGCCAAATCTTCTCCCTTGTTACCTGGGACAAATGATCACCAAGGGGCAAGGAATAACCAGCCGTCGGCAAAGCCGTCACCGGCACATTATGTATAGAGGGCATACGCAGCAGGACTTGGACAGCCCCTGCGATGCTCGGCACTGCCCCAGGGGCGGAAACCCCCGCCCTCAATGAGGTGCCATTTTTAAACCATGGGGCACTGGGGTAGGCTGGTAACTGATGCCCACTCGCCTCAACTTGACGAGGCCAGGGCCACTGAACCCCACCACTGGAAGTGGGCTGTGATGTAGGTGCACTAAATTGAATCTGATACTCACTAGGTGCACCCCCGTGAGCCGCCCCCACTGGGGGTTCCGGCCCATGGCGGGCGTCGGAGCTCGCGACCGGAATCGAGCTCTGGGGCCACACCTGACTACTCCCAGTCTGCAGATCTGGACGAACGGGGAGCTGCGAGACACCAGCAGGCGCCGGCCGGAGCGTCTCAAGCAGCTCAACCCGGCTGGCCGCCCATTGCAGCATTGCGGCCGTCGAGGTAGCCGGTGCCAACGAAGGGGACCCGGCAGAAAGAGAAGCGCCCCCCTCCACAGGAGGCTGTGCAATGCCCAAGGATGCTTCCAGGACTGCTAAACATGCTAGCAGAGCATCCACTGACACAGAGCCCCCAGCATAAGGTGGGCCGGGTGGGCCGGACGGCCCACTAGGCAGTTGGAAAGGTACCCTGAAAGGAGAGCCAGGACCAGAATAGGACCATGCCCAAAACTCCGGCCCATGAGGGGCCAGAGGAGGAACGGGTTGTATGCCCACACCAGGACCTCCCCCACTGCCCTGACCCATGGCCGGTAATGGCGGGCCGAGGGCCGAAGCCCCTGAGGGGCCGGCCTGTGGCTAGCCAGCCAAGCCCGGCTGCCAAGTGCCAGCCTGAGTAGCCCCACCGGTATCAGTGGGCAAGGCTGGCACAGTGCCCTGCCTCGAGGGCGCAGCCCTGGTCCTCCGACCCGATGGCTGTCCCCCGTCCGGTGCAGGGCCAGTAAAAGTTCTCCCCCTTGGCCGCGGCTTCATCGCCCGGGCCTTCTGCTTGGGAGGCATGTCTCCCGAGGAGAAGAAGAAGCAGGATCCCTTTCCAGGGATCGAAAACCTAGCGCCGAAGCACGCGGTAGCCAAGCAAACCAAGGCTCTGCGTGCGCTAATCCTCCTTTCCCAGCTGCGAAAGCACCACAAGGGCTAAACAGCCGAAGACTAAATGACTAACAGCGATGGAGAAAACTTCTCCTCTCCGTCGCTATTTCTAAAATGGCAGCTCGTCTGCCTCGTGGCCACCCCTTTTATAGAGGGGTGGCCACGCCCCCTAACTCACCCGGATGTCTGATTCCGGGGGCGCGCGCAAAGAACGTGGGGGCCATTTTGGTGCCGCGCTTTCATTCTTGTTGGTATTGCACCACCTAAGGATCAGGAGAGTAGTTGCAGTAGACGCTGAGAGACCTAAACAAGAGAATGACCCTTGACACCCTCTGAACGGATATGAGCCTCAAGTCTGCCGGCTCAGATCCAGGAAGAGCTTTATGGCAAGAACAAGCATTCTTGAGGGTATGCAAGAGCAAAACCAAATTAGAAGATGGAGGAATGAGCTTGCTGGATAAGGAACAACATTAAAGGAACATATACATATATGAAACTTGGAGGACCTTGAATAGGTTGAGGGTTGAAGTCCCTAAATGCAAAACCAACATTCTTAAGTGAAGCCTGCTGGCAGATAGTAACACAAGTTGTGAATGTAAAGAGACACAAAATCTGTCTTATTTACTCGTCTGCTGATTTCTGCCAGAGACATGCACTGATGAGGAATTGGGTTTGGGCAACAACCAGGGCCATAGCCAGGATTCCAGGGTTGTTGGTTTTTTTTTGGGGGGGGGGTTCAGGAGGGGCAACAATATCAATCACACACACACACACACTCACACGCACACGCACACACACAGACACACACACAGACACACACGGCATTGGCATCTGGGGGTGGGGTTGGCTGTTTTTGCCACCTCCGACCCCCCTCTGGCTATGGCCCTGGCAACAACAAAGTGAAGGAAGTGGCTTCATTTTGGCAGTCCAGGGTGTGATCAGGACACAAATGCAAGTGCGGCGCCAAAATGGCCACCGCGCTCTTTGTGCCCCCACCCACCCAGACGCAGACATCCGGGCTAGTTAGGGGGCATGGCCACCCTTCTATAAAAGGGGTGGCCACGAGGCAGCCGCGCTGTCATTTTGCAAGATGCGACGGAGCGGAGAAGTTCGCTCCGACGCTTCTTTCCTTTTCGGCTTCACCATTGGAGGATATCCTTTTGAATTCGCGGGGATATTGCTCCGATGCTCATTGCTGCTTGGATGGCTATGGCACCCAAGCGGAAGGCTCCAGCGGCCCCCAGGCTGCGACCTAGGGGGAGGGCTTGGCCCACCCCCTCGACCTCCTTGGGGCAGACACCGGGCCGGAGGGCTCGGGCAGCTGCCCCACTGGGGGGTGGCAGGGGCATCCTACACACTGCCACCAATGAGGCTGGGGTTTCTACCCCTGTCCCAACTTTGCCCGGTTAGGGGCACAGTGGCCCACCTGGGTGCGGTGCGGGATTGCGCCACACCGTTCTACTGGCTCCTCATGGGCCAGATTATTGGGCATGGCCCTATTCTGCCCAGGGGCTGCCACACGGATTGATCCCTCAACCCATTCAGCAATTACCCGGTGGGCTGTCTGGCCCATCCGGCCCACCTTATCCAGGTGGGTCTGACGCGGTGGATGCTCTTCTTGCCCGCATATCGGCACTCAAGGCATCAATGAGCATTGCTCCACCACCTTCGGATGGTGGGCTTGCCAGCTCTGCAGTTCCGGCCCACGTGCCAGCCACGGCCGCGCAGCGGGCCGCCAACAGCTCCCCATTAGGCCATCACAACAAGGCTTTCCACCTGGGATTGCTCCTGCTTGGCAGGGGAGAATTGGGACCCAGAGCTTGAGGGCCATCATGAGCTCCGATGCCCACCGCGGGCCAGAACCCCCAGTGGGGGCGGCCCATGGGGGTGCACCGAGTGAGTATCCTGGTCAAGTTAGTACACCGCTGTCATTAGCTAATGCTGGGGGGGGGCAGTGGCCATGGCCGCAGCAAGTTACTGTGGGAGGGCAGTTTAATCCACACTGTTCTGTTACTTCCTGGGTGCCCAATTATCCCCCGGTTATTGCAGGGGTGGCTGCCCCTACGAGTACGCCTAACTTCTTGGGGGTCCTACAGGGCTCAGTGCGGGTACCCCCAATTCAATCCGTGCCAACGGCGGCCTTGCCAACGGCTGGCTACTCACTACCCCTGGGTGACCATTTATCCCAGGCTACTAGGGAGAAGATATGGCATGGCGAATACATTGACATTTTCACCCTCCTGAACCGTGAGCCCACTAAGGAGGAGAGAGAGGGGCAGGATGACAGGGACAAGGAGTTGTCCCGTCGTCGCAAGCCACCTCGCACTTGGGCCAATTGGTGATCAGCCTATCTAATTTATATGGCAGTATACCTGAGGGCCCATCCTGATTTGGCCATCCGAATGGTCCAGTACCTGGACAATATTTACCGGGCTGTGGTTGATTTCCCTGGCCCGTCATGGTTGGCCTATGACAAAAAATTTAGGATGAGGGTGGCCCTTCACCCTGAGATGAGGTGGGACGAGCCCTGCCAGCAGTTGTGGCTGCTGTACATGACCCCCACGTGGCCAGCGCCTGGTGACCAGTACCACTGTGGCCATGCCGTACAGCAGGCAGCTACTACACAGACTCCCCATCAGCCGGCGGGGCAGGGGGTTCCAGCCCACCTGCTGCGTTGGAATTTCTCTGCAAACGGAGTGTGCAACAAGCACCAGTGTAAATACAGGCACGAGTGCCCTTCTTGTTCTGGCCCCCATGCCGCCTCCACGTGCCCGTGGGCCGGTGGGTCACGAGGCGGAGGAAGGGGTTTTCAGGGGCCGGCCAGAGCTCCCTCTGACGGTGCTACCCATTCAAAAGGCCCCCTCCCCAATTAATGTCCTGGTGCTCGAACGATGGCTGCATGATTATCCTAGACGGGATGATGCGTTATACCTGCTTGAGGGCTTCCAGTTTGGCTTCTGCATACGCTTTCAAGGTGTTCGTGGGCCTCAGGGCGCCTGGAACCTATGAGGACATTGCTGCGGAACAGATAGCCAAGGAGGTTAAGGCACAGAGGGTGGCGGGGCCATTTGACGAACCCCCATATTCTAACTTGAAGGTATCCCCTCTAGGTTTAGTCCCTAAGAAGTCCCCGGGTGAATTCCGTCTGATTCACCACCTCTCTTACCCTGCGGGTTCATCGGTCAACGACGCTATACCCGACGACCTTTGCTCTGTCAGGTATACGTCCTTTGACCAGGCCTTACAGATGGTACGCTCATGCGGTCCCGGGGCGCTATTGGCAAAGTGTGATATTAAATCGGCATTCGGATTGTTGCCAGTGCACCCGGATGTTTTCGGGGCATGTTTTATGTGGACAAGGCCATGCCTTTTGGCTGTTCAGTTTCCTGTTCTGCCTTCGAATGATTTAGCACATTCTTCCACTGGGCTTTTGTTTGTAGGTCAGGGTCCCGGTCTGTAGCCCACTACCTCGACGATTTTTTGTTCGGGGGTGGACATGACACCGGCACGTGTGCACGCCTGCTCACCACATTTCAGGCGCTTATGCGGGAACTGGGCATCCCCTTAACACCTGAAAAGACAGAGGGCCCAGCAACCACCCTTACCTTTTTAGGTATTCAAATCGACACTGTCGCTCAGACATCCAGGTTGCCTATGGAAAAGGTGAATCGGATCTCTGATGCGATTTTAGCAATGCTTGCCAAGCGTTAGGTGTCTCTCCGGGAGTTGCAGGTGCTCCACGGCCACCTCGACTTCGCCTGTAGGGTAGTGACACCAGGTAGAGCCTTTGCCAGGCGTCTGTGTGATGCTATGGTGGGCCTTTCTAAATGACACCACAGAGTATGGCTGACTAGGGGTTTACGAGCGGACCTTTTGGTTTGGCTCACATTCCTACATGACTTTAATGGCGTCTCCTTTTGGAGATCTGAGCTTATGGTCAGCCCTCATTTCCAAGTAGTCGGATGCCTCTAGCTCCCTGGGTTATGGGATTTATTTTGAAGGACAGTGGGCCTATGGTCAATGGCCTCAGTCATGGCAGGGCACGGATTGTTTATGCGATCTTATGTTCCTGGAGTTTTTTCCAATTTTGGGGGCCCTTATACTCTGGGGAGACAGGTGGGCTAATTCGGTAGTTCACTTTTGGTGTGACAATGCTGTGGTGGTGCACATTGTTAACGCCCAAATGTCTAAATCCCCCAGAGTCATGGCCTTAGTTCACCAATTTGTTCTTAGGTCCTTGCGCCTTAATGTGCTCTTCAGGGCCAGACATGTGCCAGGCATTAATAACGATATTGCTGATGCTTTATCCAGCCTGCAGATTTCCCGGTTCCGTGCTTTGGCTCCAGATGCAGAGGAACTTCCCTCTCCACTCCCGGCCAAGATTTGGACATTTGGCAAGGAGAGGTGAACCGGGCGATCGGCATGTCTTTGGCACCTCGCACGCGTAAGGCGTATATACATGCACTCCTCCAATTTAGGACCTTTTGCGGACAAAGGCAGTTGCCCGAAATGTGGCCGATGCCGGTTGACCAGATTTTACAGTATATGGTGCACTTTCATGATCTGGGGCTGGCCCAACGCACTATCGCCACCAGGCTTTCTGCCTTGGCATTTATGGCCAAGGCACGGGGATTTACTGACTGTGTGAATGACTTCCGTATATGCCACGTATTGGAAGGGTGGACACGTGAGCATGGCCGCCACCCAGACACACGTCACCCTATTTCACCAGGTGTTCTGACCCACCTTGCATGAGGTTGGCATAGACTGTGTTACGATAGGTATGAGGAGGCTCTTTTTCACGCAGCTACCACCGTAGCTTTCTTTGGAGCTCCCCGAATCAGTGACCTGGTCCCATTGTCAAAGGGGGACTTGTCTCGTAGCGCACTGGAACTCGACGATGTCTCTATCAACCAGGAGTGGGCTCAGTTGAGGATTCGTTCCTCAAAGGCTGATCATCATGGAGTAGGCAGTGGTGTTAGACTGCTACGATGTACATTTGCTGACATCTGTCCGGTTGGTGCCCTACATGCATTTTTGGCAGTGTGTGGCACGCGCCCTGGCCCGTTTTTCTGCCACCAGGATGGGTCTCCCCTGACCAAATTTCAGTTTTGGAGGGTGACTGGTATGGCACTTCACAGTGTCGGCCTCCCTGGGGCTTGTTATGGCACCCATTCATTCAGGATAGGCGCCGCTTCAACAGCGGCTGCGTTCCGGTACTCTGAGGCTAATATATGTCGGATGGGCAGGTGGGGGTCCACGGGTTTTTCCTTATATGTACGTCCCCTCACTGTATGAGTACCAGTTATGTCCTTAATTCCTTCTCCTTCTTTTCCAGACCCTGTGTGTCGACGCACACCGGTGGCAGTGTGGTTGGTGGGTCACAGTTATGTGCACTGGGCGGCACAGTATGCTGCGGTGATGGAGTGGGGACCCCATCTTGGGCTGCGTGTATCCGCACGCATGCGGTGGTATGGTATGCGCAGCATGAGATGGCGGGAACTGTTGCCATTCCGGATGTCCATCAGGGATGCTGGACCGCCTGATGTCCTGATTCTGCACCTCGGCAGCAATGATCTAGCACAGATCACTGGCCTTTCTTTAAAAATGTCGGTGTGCAGTGACCTGCCGTTTTTACATCATCTATGGCCGTACACACGGTTGCTATGGTCTGACATCGTGCCGAGACAATGTTAGAGAGGAGGCATGGACCTCCATGCTCTGGACCGTGCCCGGCGGTCAGTGAACAGGGCTGTTGCCCGGTTTCTTGTTGATAATGGCTTGGGGACAGCCATTCGACACCCGGGGATAGGGTTGCAGGATTTCTACCTGTATGCAGGAGATGGGGTCCACCTGTCGGCCAGAGGTATGAACCTCTTTCTGGAGGATGTGCAAGCGGGTCTGGTGACCGAGCTGATGGTCTGGGGGGGCGGGCGGTGAGTCATCATGGATGCCTCCCCGTGTGGCGGGTAGCACTTGTAAGGTAAAGATTTATGACCCATAGGTATCCGGCAGGTTCGCAATTGACTGGCCAACATGTAGATAGGTACAGGGGAAACAGGATTGGCCGGTCAAGGGCAAACCATGAAAGGGGTGATGTCAGGAGCTTCACAGCCTGCATCACTTTGATATTTGAATGGATACATGTCATAGGGTGGGGTCAGTAGGTAGTATATTGACTCCGGTCAACAATTTGTTTGTGTCAACAAACAAATTGATACAAATTGATACATGTAGCCAACTTCCATTGTCATTTTGGGTGGAACCTTACGAGTGCTACTGTGGCCTGCTTGCCTTAAAGAATTACAATTGTATGATACACCAATTTAAAGTTATAATTCGGTCTAGGGCATGATTCAATAAAAGTGGCCCAATGCCTTTAATCCAAATACCGGTGTCTGAGTGTTTATTGGGTGGGTGAGCCTGCAATGCAAGCGTGGCGCCAAAATGGCCACCATGCTCTTTGCGGGGGGCCCCCCACCCGGACGCAGACATCCGGGCTAGTTAGGGGGCGTGGCCACCCCTCGAGAAGCGATGGAGAGGAGAAGTTTTTCCCTCCACCCCCTAATTAGTGGACAGTGTGGTTTTCTTGTCGCTTCGGGGCCGGGTGGGAATTTTTGCTTGAACCCGCAATTGGCCCTGTGGTTCTTGGCTTTTTTGCCAATCCCACACTGTCCCTAGTGTTTGAGATACGGGGTAAGATGACTTTGGTCACTTTTGGCGGGTAGCACTGGTAAGGTAAAGATTTATGACCCATAGGTATCCGGCAGGTTCGCAATTGACTGGCCAACACGTAGATAGTTACAGGGGAAGCAGGATTGGCCGGTCAAGGGCAAACCATGAAAGGGGTGATGTCAGGAGCTTCACAGCCTGCATCACCTTGATATTTGAACGGATACACGTCATAGGGTGGGGCCAGTAGGTAGTATATTGACTCCGGTCAACAATTTGTTTGTGTCAACAAACAAATTGATACAAATTGATACATTTGGCCAATTTCCATTGGCATTTTGGGTGGAACCTTACCAGTGCTACTGCAGCCTGCTTGCCTTAAAGAATTACAATTGGATGATACACCAATTGAAAGTTATAATTCGGACTAGGGCATGATTCAATAAAAGTGGCCCAATGCCTTTAATCCAAATACTGGTGTCTGAGTCTTTATTAGGTGGGTGCGCCTGCAAAGAAGTGTGTCCAAAATTTATGCCATTTCTGTAACTGCATAACAATCCTTCAGCTACTGGGATTTTGTTCCTCACACACCTGCAGATTCCTTGCAGGTTTTGCCTCCATAATAAAATCTGAATATCACCTCAGGCAAAAATTGGCTGAAAGCTTTTTCTATTGGCATAAACGTCTAATCTCAATATCATGTTGTGCCTAATCCTAAACAATTGTAAGTGAATCAATCAGTCCTTGCTCTTATACTTGCTACCTCTATTGCCTTCCTTCTTCTCCTTGTTGACTCTTTTATGTTTCTTCCTTCTTCTCCTGTTGACTCTGGTCTTTTATCCAGAGGAGGGAAATAACTATTTTTTTTTCCAGCAGCATATCTCAGTGTGCTAAAAGGTGTTTTATTGTTGAGGATGAGAACATTTGTCAGTATTTGTTATGCTGTAATAATTGCAGAAACATTCGACTAGTGGAACAACTAGTGCAACGACCAGAATAATCTAAAGTTGCTTTCACAAGCACTTGAAACAATCCAGGATGGTTCAGTGTCCAAAATACTGTTGTTTAGCATAGTAAATAGTACTCAACTAAGCCAAGTGAAACAATGGGGAAATGGTGAGCCCACTCCTTTGTAAATCCTGTGGATTCAAATCTGCCTACTCTGTGACTTACTTTAATATAGTAAATCACAATAAGAGTAGGCCCATTGAAATTAATGAAATTTACAGTAGAGTGAATCTCTTATTCTGTTGTATAGCCCATTGAACCAATCTCTTAATGATTCAATGGGCTATACAACAGAATTTGGACTACCGTAAACTGTTCTATTTAAGCATTGTTAATTTTTTTTAAAAAAAAATACTGGTGTTATCACTCTATAATTTTGTGCCTGTCTTCAAACTAACTCCCACCTGTTTCAAATCTAAGTGATATTCAACAATGGCCTAAGAAAATGATGATAAGTCACGTTAAATCATAGCCCATTCCAGGAGCTTATAATAGCTGTCAGCAAGCAGATTGACAGCCCAGACCAGAGGAGAAGCCAAATATAACTGTGAATCAATAAGGAAAGTGGAGAAACAAACTGAATTCATAAGCCCCTAAGGCTACAAGGAAATAAACTGTTGTTTGGTACTGGTAGACGAATAGGTATGATGTTGAAATTTTAGCCTCTGAAATGCAGATAGCACATCCAAACTGAAGACAATTTTTCCTACTATTTTGGGATGTAGAGAAGCCAAATTATAGTCAAGAATTGACAACTGACATAAGATCTTTATTTTTTTAAACAAGTGTTTCCTCTAACACTAAGTTATTTCTGTAACATTGTCATCTTTGGAAAGTGTTTTTGAAACATGAATTCTTGCTGTTTGTAATTTAGGACAATTTTAAACAAGGCAGATATTGGGTTCCTGGAGCAAAAGTCCTTTGCAGGCGCACCCACCCAAATAAAGACTCAGACACCGGTATTGGATTAAAAGCATTGGGCCACTTTTATTGAATAATGTCCTAGTCCGAATTATCACTTTCAATTGGTGTATCATCCAATTGTAATTCTTTAAGGCAAGCAGGCCGCAGTAGCACTGACAATGGCTATTGGCTACATGTATCAATCCTGTTTCCCCTGTACCTATCTAAGTGTTGGCTAGTCAATTGCGAACCTGCCGGATACCTATGGGTCATAAATCTTTACCTTACCAGTGCTACCCGCAACACGGGGAGGCATCCATGATGACTCACCGCCCCCAACCCAGACCGACAGTTCGGTCACCAGGCCCGCTTGCACATCCTCCAGAAAGAGGTTCATACCTCTGGCCGACAGGTGGACCCCATCTCCTGCATACAGGCTAAAATCCTGCAACCCTATCCCTGGTTGTCGAATGGCTGTCCCCAAGCCATTCTCAACAAGAAACCGGGCAACAGCCCTGTTCACTGACCGCCAGGCATGGTCCAAACCACGGAGATCCATGCCTCCTGTATAACAGTGTCTTGGCACGATGTCAGACCATAGCATCCGTGTGTATGGCCATAAATGATGTAGAAATGCCAGGTCACTGCACACCAACATTTTTAAGGAAAGGCCAGTGATCTGTGCGAGATCATTGAGGCCAAGGTGCAGAATCAGAACATCAGGCGGTCCAGCATCCCTGATGGACATCAGGAATGGCAACAGTTCCCGCCATCTCATGCCGTGCATACCATATCACCGCATACGTGCGGATACACGCAGCCCGAGATGGGGTCCCCATTCAGACGGTGCAGCATACTGTGCCGCCCAATGCACATAACTATGGCACACCAGCCCCACTGCCACCAGTATGCGTAGACACACAGGGTCTGTAAAAGAAGGAGAAGGAATTTTGGACATAACTAGGTACTCATACAGTGAGGGGACGTACATATAAGGAAAAACGCGTGGACCCCCCGCCTGCCCATCCAACATATATTAGCCTCAGAGTACCAAAAGCGCAGGCGCAGTCGATGCGGTGCCTATCCTGAATGAATTGGTGCCATAACGAGCCCCAGGGAGGCCCACTATGAAGTGCCGTACTGGTCACCCTCCAGAATTGAAATTTGGTAATGGGAGACCCATCCTGGTGGCAGAACAATGGGCCAGGGTAGATACCACGCACTGCCAAAATTGCATGTAGGGCACCAACCGGACAGATGTCAGCAAATGTACATCATAGCAGTCTAACACCACTGCCTACTCCATGCTGATCGGCCTTTGAGGAACGAATCCTCAACTGAGCCCACTCCTGGTTGATAGACACATCTTCGAGTTCCAGTGCCCTATGAGACATGTCCCCCTTTGACAATGGGACCAGCTCGCTGATTCTCAGACCTCCAAAGAAAGCTACGGTGGTAGCTGCGTGAAAAAGAGCCTCCTCATACCTATCATAACACAGTCTATGCCAACCTCATGCAAGGTGGGTCAGAATACCTGGTGAAACAGGGTGATGTGTGCCCAGGCGGCGGCCATGTTCACGTGTCTACCCTTCCCTGCGTATGTGGAAGTCACTCACCCAGTCAGTAAAGCCCCATGCCCTGGCCAAGAATGTCAAGGCGGAAAGCCTGGTGGCGATAGTGCATTGGGCCAACCCCTGATCATGACGGTGCACCATATACTGTAAAACCTGGTCAACCGGTATCGGCCACATTTCAGGCAACTGCCCTTGCCTACAAAAAGTCCTAAATAGAAGGAGTGTATGCTGATATGCCTTACGCGTGCGAGGTGCCAAAGACACGCTGATCGCCCGATTCACCTCACCTCGCCGAATGTCCATATCTCGGCTGGGAGTGGAGAGGGAAGTTCCTCTGCATCTGGAGCCAAGGCACGGAACTGGGAGATCTGCAGGCGGGATAAAGCGTCAGCAATACCGTCATTAATGCCTGGCACATGTCTGGCCCTGAAGAGCACATTAAGGCACAAGGACTTAAGAACAAATTGGCGAACTAAGGCCATGACTCTGGGGGATTTAGATGTTTGGACCACCACAGCAATGTGCACCACCACAGCATTGTCACACCAAAAGTGAACTACCAAATTAGCCCACCTGTCTCCCCAGAGCATAAGGGCCCCCAAAATTGGAAAAAACTCCAGGAACATAAGATCGCATAAACAATCTGTGCCCTGCCATGACTGAGGCCATTGACCATAGGCCCACTGTCCTTCAAAATAAATCCCATAGCCCAGGGAGCCAGAGGCATCTGACTGTACTTGAAACTGGGGGCTGACCATAAGCTCAGATATCCAGCAGGATACACCATTAAAGTCCATTAGGAATGTGAGCCAAACCGAAAGGTCTGCTCGTAAACCCCTAATCAGCCATACTCTGTGTTGTCGTTTAGAAAGGCCCACCATAGCATCACACAGATGCCTGGCGAAGGCTCTGCCTGGTGTCACCACTCTGCAGGCGAAGTTGAGGTGGCCGTCAAGCGCCTGAAACTCCCGGAGAGTCACCTTACACTTTGCAAACATTGCCAAAATCGCATCGGAGATCCCCCCCCGACCGACAATTTGGTCACCAGGGCCGCTTGTACGTCATTCAAAAGAGGTGTATCCTCTTGCTGACAGGTGAACCCCATCTCAAGAATACAGGCTAAAATCCTGTAACCCTATCCCCGGATGACGAATGGCTGTCCCCCAAGCCATTCTCAATAAGGAACCAGGCAACAGCCCTGTTCACTGACCGCCGGGCACAGTCCAACCACAGGGGTCAATGCCTCCCTTATAATAGTGCCTCGGCATGATGTCTGACCATAGCAACTGTGTGTACGGCTATAAATGGCAAAGAACGGCACGTCACTGCACTCAGAATTCTTTAAGTCCAGGCCGGTGATCTGTGCAAGATCATTGTCTCCGAGGTGCAGAATTAAAACATCAGGCGGTCCAGCATCCCCAATGGACATCAGGAATGGCAACAGTTCCCGCCACCTCATGCCGTGCACACCGTACCACTGCATATGTCCGGTTGCACATAGCCCGAGATGGGGTCCCCACTCTGACGAAGCAGCGTACTGTGCCGCCCAGTGCACATAAATTGTGGCCCACCAGCCACACTGCACCGGTGTGCGGAAACACACAGGGTCTGTAAGAGAAGGAGAGATAATTGAGGGCATAACAAGGCACTCATGCAGTGAGGGGACGAACAGACGGAGAAAAGGTGCAAATCCCCACCTGCCCATGGGACGTAGGTCAGGCTCAGAGTACCCAAATGCAGCCGCAGTTGATCCGTCGCCTATCCGGAACGAATGGGTACCAATTGTAATTTGGTAAGGGGAGACCCATCTTGGTAGCAGAACAACAGGCCAGGGAATGAACCATGTGTTGCCACAAACGCATGTGGGGCACCAACCAGACCGATGGCAGCACTATGCTATTACCCTTTCCCCGCTGACTGGCCCTTGAGGAGCGAATCCTCGACAGAGCCCACTCTTGGTCGAGCGACACATCTTCCAGTTGCACTGCCCTGCATAACATGTCCCCTGTTGAAAGTGGGACCATCTCACTGAATCTCAGAGCCCCAAAGAAAGCCACGGAGGTGGTTGCCTGCAAATAGACTCTTCGTACGGAGCATAGGCACTGGCAGCGTAGGGTTTATATACAGTAGCCACAACTGCTAGCAGGGCTCATCCCACCGCATCTCAGGGTGAAGGGCCACCCTCATCCTAAGTTCTTCATCTTAGGCCAACCATGATGGGCCAGGGGAATCAACCATGGCCCGGTAAACATTGTCCAGGTACTGGACCATTGGGATGGCCAAATCAGGACAGGCCCTTAGATATTCTGCCATGGGTATCCAATAGGCCGGTAACCAATTGGCCCAAGTGCGAGGTGGGTTATGACGACGGGACAACTCCTTGTCCCTGTCGTCCTGCCCCTCCCTCTACTCCCCAGTGGGTTCACGGTGCAGGAGGGTGAAAATGTCAATATCTTCCCCACGCCATATCTTCTCCCTAGTTGCCCGGGATACATGGTCCCAGGGGTAGGGAGTAACCGGCCATTGGCAGGGCTGCTGTTGGCACGGATTGGAGTGGGGGAACACATAATAGGCCCTGTTGGACCCCCGAGAAGTTAGGCGGAAGCATTGGGGCGGTCACCCCTGTAAAGAAACTGGGGGTAATTGGCCTGTTGCGACCATGGCCACTATACCCCCCAGTGTTATGAGCTAGTGTCACAGTATGCTGATTTGACCAGGATACTCACTCGGTGCACCCCCATGGGCCGCCCCCACTGGGGGTTCTGGCCCGCAGTGGACATCGGAGCCTGCGATGGCCATCGAGCTCTGTGTCCCGGTGCGTCCATGCCAAGCAGGACCGGTCCCCGGTGAAATGCCCTGCTGTAATGGCCTGATGGGGAGCTGCGAGGCACCAGCCTGCGCTGGCCTGATGGCCTACAGCAGCTCAACCCTGTTGGCGGCCCACTGCGTGGCCGGCATGTGGGCCAGAGCTGAAGAGCTGCCAAGCCCTCCACCCGAAGGTGGTGGAGCAATTCCTATAGATGCCTCGAGTGCCGATATGCGGGCAAGGAGAGCTACCACAGCGTCAGACCCACCAGAATAATGTGGGCCGGATGAACTGGACGGCCCACCGAGCAATTGATGAGTGGGCGGAGGGATAAAACCGTGTGGCAATCCCTGGCCAGAATAGGGCCATGCCCAATAATCCAGCCCATGGGGGGCCGTTGGAACAGTGGGGCGCAATCCCGCACCGCGCCCAAATGGGCCGCTATGCCCCATGGCGAGCAAAGTTGCAACAGGGGTAGAAACCCCAGGGGAGCAGGCCTGCGCCACCCCCGCCCAAGTCCTCCGACTGGGTGGGTAGGCAGAGGCCTGGCCACCCTCTTTGGTGGCAGTGGGTATTGTAACCCTGCCACCCCCCTGTGGGGCGGCCGCCTGAGCCCTCCGGCCCGGTGTTTGCCCCAAAGAGGTCAAGGGGGTGGGCCGAGCCCTCCCCCTAGGTCGCGGCCTAGGGGCCACCTGAGATTTGTGCTTGGGTGCCATAGCCACCCAAGCGGTGCAGCACTGATTGGAGGAGAGGTATCCTCCGATCAGAATTGTAAAAAGAGAAACAGGAGGGAGCAGCGTTGGAGCGAACTTCTCCACTCCGTCGCTTCTCTTTAAAATGGCAGCGAGGCTGCCTCGTGGCCACCCCTTTTATAGAGGGATGGCCACGCCCCCGAACTGACCCGGATGTCTGAGTCCGGGTGGGGCCCCCCCGCAAAGAGCGCGGCGGCCATTTTGGTGCCACGCTTGCATCCTAATCCCTGTAAATAGTAATCAGCTTTGCTTGAGCACAAGTAGAACAGAAATCAGTTTACTTAATTTTTCTACTTTCAGATATTCTCAGAAAAATTACCCTGTACTAATACAGTGTTGAGTATAGTTCTGGTCAATTCTAAATGGCTGATATTCATGAAGTGGATAGTGTCCTTACCGGCTAACCTTTTATATTTTATTTAAATATTTGATCTCTAATTCATTGCCAAGATTCTAATTGAGATTGACTATCTCAACACAGCAAGACAGCTACTCAAGCATTTGCCAGCTTATCTGAATGCTCTTCGCTTTGGTGTGAGAGGTCATCTACATGGACGTTGTCCTACTCTGCAGGATATTGATGGGTCAAGTTGGGCTGCCATTTTTTCTGGTGTCTTTTGTGATGGAGCAGAACATGTCTTTTCCAGCCTTCATCAAGATTTTATTTATTTATTTTGTTTTATTTTGTTTATTGCATTTTTATACTGCCCATTTGGGAAATTTCCCACTCTGGGCAGTGTACATACAAATATCAAAATAACATAATAAAACACATAACAAATTAAAAATAAACCAACCAAATAAATGTATCCTAAAATAAAATAAAATAACTGGTATCTGAGGGCACAGAGGATCAACTGCCTGGTTAATTTATTGCTAGAGGGATAACGTTCTGAAAGGCTTCCTTGAATAAGAAAGTTTTAAATTGTTTTTTTAAAAATACTTTTTATTGAGTTCAAATCACAAACATACATATAACATAAAATGGCATATATGAATAAAGAATAAACTGAAAGCACCAATTTTCAACATAAAAATGCTTTATATTTTTTCCCTTAGCATCTTATTTATGACCTCTTTAAATAATTTATTTTTATTCATTTCCATAATTTTCTACTATGCTTTTGTTCATTAAATTGTTTTTGGAAGATAGTCAGTGATGGGCCTGGTGCAGTTACACCGGTAGTGTATTCCACAGTGTTGGTGCCACCACCGAGAAGGCTCTATTTCTAGTTATAGACTTTCCATCTTCGGGATCAGCACCTGGAGCTGTGTAGACTGTGTCGAATGGTTGAGGCAGGGAGTTGTTCTGGGGGAGAGATGTTCCAACAGATAACAAGGTCCCAAAACGTATAGGGTAGGAGTTCTCAACCTTTTAAAGCTGGGTCATGCTCCTTCAGACAGCTTTGGGGCTGGATGGCCATTTTGCCCTTCCTCCACCACATGACACTTCCTGATGTGGTGGAGGTAGTGGTGGGATCACATGAAATGATGCCATGGGCTGCATCTGGCTTGCAGGCCTCAGGTTGAGAATCCCTGGTTTAGGGCCTTATATGATAATACTAACACTTTGTATCTGATTCAAAAAGAGGCCACTGCTGAATGGTTTTTCTTTTTTATGTGTAGACAAACAATTAGAGATTTATACCTATATCCTGCAGTACTACAGGATAGAAGGACCAAATCTGATCCTCCTGGTTTTCTTATTGATCTCCTTTACATTTCCAGTTTATCACACCTTCTTCTCAAAGGCATAGTAAAGGAGAAACATTTATTTAACAATTCCCTAGATTGTACATCTTTCCTCCCATTCCATTCCATTTTATAAATTCAAAATGCCTCTCCTGATGGTGAATTATATGCTGTAAAAGAAAATATTTTCAGTTAAAACATGTCAGTAATGTGTATCCCACAGATTTTGCCTGTGGGACATTTTGGACACTGAATTTAACTCTTCATTTCTAAGAGGTTTCCACCCATATGGTAGTAAATAACTTTAAAATAGTACATTAGATTTGGCATGTTAATGTTACAATAGTTACTTTTGAATTAAACAAGAAGAGCATATGTAATTGTGAGAGAAATAATATTTTAGAAATAACGCTAAAGCCTTAAAATGTTACATTGCAAATTCATAACTTGGAAGCCTGAATTGGCTTGTCCTCTAATGCAGGTGTCCCCAACCACCAGGCTGCGGACTAGTACTGGCTGACCCAAATTGGGCCACTGGGGTGGGTGGGGCTGGGAGTCCCGATGGCAGCCTTCTGCCCTCAACGTGCTCCACCAGCTCTGCCTTGGGTGAACAGAGTGAGAGCATGGGCTTCAGACACAGCAGATAGGCAGTTGGCCAGACCCCTCCTCCACATTGCTTAATGTACAGTGGGGCACTGCTCCCCGCCTGTGTGTAGTGTGATACCTCACTGTCCAAGTCAAATAGTGTGGCTGGCAGGTGGCTGGGTCCCTCCTTGTTTTTGAGCACTTTATCATATTTTATTATGTGTATGCAGTGTCCAGTCCCACCACCCCCACTTATTGGTCCATAGAAAATTGTTTAGCATGAAACTAGTCCATGTTGCAAAAAAGGTTGGGGACCCCTGCTCTAATGTATTTAGACATGACATTAAACTAATGTGTTCTTTCAAAGCTCTGTAGAGGCATGCACTGTCTGGATGTGTAAATGGTTGACTGTTCCAGAATAGCCAAACAGTCTTCAGGGTCTCTTCTTTCAAGAAACACTAGTGCATTGTTATGTTTACTAGGGAAACTTGAGCAAGGGCTGTGGACATTCAGTGCACACTGCTGGGCCTCATTTCATGTCTGAAGCATTTGACAGTAGGCTTGTGATGATCTCAGTATATTTTAGAATTTGATAGATGGTATGCCTGGTGAGCATTATTCAGTTAGTAGCTGTGACACCAGCCACCATTAGAACAATTTAAGCTTGACAACAATTATAAAACATTGAAATTCAAATAGTCTGTATTCAATAATGTTAGCAGTAATGTTAGCAAAAAATCTGTTAAGTGAAGGGGTGTGCATCTGCAGAGCAGGGCTGTAGACAGGATTCTAGATGTGGTTGGGTGAATATTTTTTCAGGATGGGCATATATAGGTAAAGGCACCCCTTGCTCAAAAGCCAGTCATATCTGACTCTAGGGTTCAGTGCTCATCTCTGTTTCAAAGCCAAAGAGCCAGCGCTCGTTTCCATGGTCATGTGCCAGGCATGACTAGACAATGGAGCACAGGCAATGCTGTTACCTTCCCACCGGAGCAGTACCTATTTATCTACTTGCAATTTCTTGCTTTTGAACCACAGCCACCCCCTGGCTATGGCCCTGCTGCACAGCAAGTGGGAAAAGGTGACCAATCCAATACAAGGGTATTTTTTTGTACAGGTGGTTGTGAAATCATTTCTGCTAGAGGTTTTCATAGTTTCACAATGGCTTGTATAATTGCTAGCACAATAGTGCAATTTGCAAATTGTCAACTGGATTTTGGCTGTTGTATTTCACATTCAGAAATTCATATGGGGAGACCAGAATGATTGCCAGATTTTTCAAAGTACTTCAGGACATTGGTTTTAGCTTTGAGCAAAAAGCATCAGACAAGCATATCTCATAATATTTTGAGGTTTGTAGTAACATATCATTCAGCATTCTGTCTCTAGCTCTGCTAATGCCTAATGCTCTCAAGAGAGAGAGGGAAAAGGTAAAATGTGAAGAACAGAAGCTGAAACAGATGGTGAATCCTCTTTTATCACTAGTGCATTATGTCCATAACACAGGTTTCAGTACAGACCATTTATATACGTAATTTCTCTGTTGGAATAAATCAGAAGTTTATTTTTAAAGTCAATTTATTTTCAGTTTCATGTCACATGGGGACTGTGGTGGCTCAAGTGCTTAAGATGCTGATTGAAAGGGTGGCAGGTCAGCAGTTCAAGACCCGAGTACTGCACGACGGAATGAGCTCCCATCTCTCTCCCAGCTCCTGCCAACCTAGCAGTTCAGAAGCAAGACATTGCAAGTAGATAAATAGATACTAACTTGGTGGGAATTAAACAGCATTCCGTGTCTAGGCATGCCTGCCAGATGTCCATGGAAATGTCTGCTGATGCAGAAAGTGCTGGCTCTTTTGCTGTAAACAGAGGTCAACATTGAATCCTAGAGTTGGACATGCCTGGATTTCAAGCAATGGTGTGCTGGCCCACAGTGATACAGGGACTCATCCTGGTGCATCCCAGCAACTGGTGCCTCCCAGAGGCAGGCAGAGGTAATGGAAATGTATGGGATTTCTCCCCCCAACCCCCCCATCACTTCCTGTCCACTGCCCAAGGTGCCCAGCTCACCCCTGCTCATGTCACATGGTCTTTGTATCAGTGTGCGTGTTCTAATGGCACAACTTGTTATTTGATTGAGAGGTGTGCATTATAACAGTGCAGCACAGCCAGGTTATTTTGCTATGCTAATAGAATAGATCATACTGCCAGTGACTAAACACCAATCATCAGGTGGCATTTAACTAACCTGACAACCCTGAGGACTAATGGTCTTGGGTGGTGAAGTCCACAGAGAAGGGTGATGGTCTCCAAGTGGATTAAATCCATCTTGATGGAGGGCAGCAGCTTAATCAATACTCTCATGCCAAAAGGGCTCAGAGCTAGAAAGTGACTCACAGAACTAGATCAGTGGTATGAGTGTCAAGCTGTGATGCACAAGGTAAATGGAAGGTCGCTAAATTATATTGTTCCCAGGACAATCTTCATGGCTGATTGCCATGAGGATAACCAATATTTGGAATTGGATGTAGCACATGAAGAAGAAGAAGAGGAAGAGGAGGAAGAGCCAATCTGTAGCAATGTTGCCTGAAATGGTCACTCAGTACTCTACTTGTGTCCCTCCATATGTCCAAAAGCAGGTGACCTCAGCGTTCTGCTCAATATTATCAAGTTATTTTCTAATACATATAGTGCAGCAGAAAGAGCCTCCTTGAAGATTGTAGTATTTTTGAAACACAATTAGGCATACCTCAGGCAACGGCAACATTGTGCTGGCTAATCTTTCTCACACTAGGTCACGTAAAAGGAACTGCAGAATGAATTCACCAAAAGGTGGCTTCAGTTTGACAGTTTTACATCTGGCCTAGACCTAGACACAGAAAAATAAGCTGTACACCTCTTCTTCTTCCTTCTCTAGGCCAGATGTTAAGCTGCCAAAATGAAGCCACCATTTGGTGAGTTCATTCTGCAGTTCATTTTGCCTAGCCTACTGTGAGAAGGGAGTCTTCGCGACCACGGCTGTGCAGAGCGAGGGACCTTTGCCATGCCTCCCTTCCCTTGAGTGGGAGGGGACATCGACAGGGAGTTCAGGGATTGGGTGATAGAGCAGGAGTTGGGGTTTTATATTTTATGTTCCAGAAGGTGCTTGTGGTGTAGGACTTCATCGACCCACCCGCCCGCTCGGTCCTTCGGAATGGGATAGCCGGTTGCAATATTTTGAGCCAGGTGGAAATATTGGACCATAACAGATTGGCCCCAGTTAGGGTTATTTTTGCCCACTTCATTCCGAACAGCTGGGTAGGCTAATTGGAGGGTGTGGTTGAGGTTAGGCTGAAAATGCAGAGAGTCCAGGGGTCTTTGGGAGGGGAGGGTTTTCCCTCCGAATCTGGGCTGGGGGGGGCCCTTCCATGTCACCAGCTCGGGGGGCATAGGTTGGGTTCCCTTGTCTGGAGGCCCCTTCCTCCTGGGATATTGCTGGTTTCTCTGCGTTTTTAGGCACCTGCTGTTTGGTTCCCCCCTCCTGTTAAATAAAGGCCCAGTTCATTCCAGCAGTCGGTGTACATCTCTTTTTTTTTGGGGGGGGGGGATGGTGTGGCAAAGATTAGCTGGCAACACACGGTAGTCGTTACCAGGTATGGCCGATTGTGGTTCAAAAATACCACAATCTTCAAGGAGGCTCTTTCTGTGTACCCCTTAAAAGAGATTTTAAAGAGATACGTTTTGACTGCAGAGTATCTTCAGTCCAAAACCCATTACTTTATCAACGAAACCTGACAAACCTGAGAGGCAGAATTTACCCTGACACAGGTGACTGCAAATGCAAAAATGATTCAGATTAAACTATGATTGGAATCAATTCAAAATAAACAACCCTTGCTGAGGTGTTTGAAAAAAACATCGCTTGCCAACAGAAATAATATGTGCTTAGCTGTAAGTTATATAGTTTCTGATCTTTAAATTGATTAAAAACTTGGGGGACCTGACACAAAAACAGGAGCATACTGATGTCTAGATGAACCCTAAGTTAGTTGTCTTGTGAAAAGTCTGGTTGGGTAACTTGCAAGCAAGTCCCATATAAATTCATCGGTACAGTAATACCTCATACAAAGTCAGCTTCATACAACATCAAATTCATGCAACATCGCCTAATTTCTTGAAAAAAGTTACCTCATACAAAGTCACTCGACTTTGTATGAGGCATTCAGTTTTTCCCAGGTTGCATTCTGCTTGGGCAGTATAAAAGACAGGACACATGCGTGCATTGCTCTTGTGGGTTTTGCACAAGGCAAAGAGTGTTTAGGAGTGGTTTTGAGCGTGATTTTGGATTATTATTTTTTGAATTTTTAATCAGAATTTTTAGAAGCATTCCTGGGATTTTTGCAGCATTCTTCAGGTTCTTGGACAATCAGGGTTGTTTGACATGTTTTTGTAATGTATTTAGCCTTTAGACAATGATTTCTTAAAGTTCTGTCAGTTTCCTGTCTGTTTCCTTGACTTTGCCCTGAAGTCTGTGCTGTTACAGTACAATGTATCTCTATGGAAATGACGTTGCACGAGGCATTGCAGGAAGGATTTGGACCTTGTATGAGGCATCGCGGCTAGGATTTTGCATGCCTCATACAAAGTCCAAATCCGTATAATGCAAGCGCGGCGCCAAAATGGCCGCCGCGCTCTTTGCGGGAGCCCCCCCACAGGACGAAGGCATCCGGGTAGTTAGGGGCGTGGCCAGCTCCCTTATAAAAGGGGTGGCCACGAGGCAGCCGAGCTGCCATTTTGCGAAGCGACGGAGCGGAGAAGTTTTTCCCTCTTACCTCCGTCGCTTTTGCCTTGACTGGGAAGCCTTTTGGCTGCTGATTTTCTTCCTTCGGCTTCCCATAGGTTGGACGGAGATGCCTTCGAAGAAGAAGGCGGCCGCGGGCGCGGCTCGGGCGGTGCGGCGGCACAATCCGGGTCGGAGGACCGCGGCTGCGCCTTCCCACCAGCTGCCTTTGCCGGCTCCCACCGGGACCGGTGGGATGGGGTCTATTACCCCCTGGCCGGAGGCCGGGGACCCGAGCAGGGGTCCAGTATGGGCTGCGGCCCGCGGCCCGCAAGCGGCGGACGCCGCTCCTGTTGCTCATTCTGGGCCTTCCTCCATCGGGGCCCAGCTCACTCCGGGGCCTTCCAGCCTTGGGGGGTGGTGCGGTCCCCTCCCTTGGCAGATGCCCACGCCGGCCCTACCGGGCTTGGGTGTGGGGTCATGGCCTTAGTCGGGCCCCGGGGTGCAAGGGCCTGTACCCACGCCCGTAACGGGCGGGCCGGCTGGCCCATGGCCCCAGGCCAGTGTCGAGGCCTTGCTGGCCCGCGTGGCGGCACTTGAGGCTTCCCTTGCTCGGGCCAGCCACGCTGGCGCTCCTTTTGGGGTGCGCTTGGACGCGTCGTCTGCTGGGCAGCGGCAGGCGACGGGAAGGGTCGAGCAGCTTGAGGCGCGTGGCGCGACTTCGGCCACTGCCTCGCAGCTCCCCGACTAACAGGCCGGCGCGGGTCAAGCTCCGGCGGCGAGCTCTACGGCGGTCGTGAGCTCCGACGCCCCCAGTGGGCCGGAACCCCCGGTGGGGGCGGCCCGTGGGGGTGCAGCATGTGAGTATGCAGTACAAACTAGTGCACCTACACATGTGGCTACGTTGGGGGGGGGCTTTCCAATGGCCTTGGCCTCGCATGGGTGGTCCGGCGGTACAGCCGCCGACGCACCAACAGGCGACGTCAACCACCACCCAGGGCCCCGGGGTGGGTAGCATTTCCTACCCTGTGGGGAATGTTTTAGGGGTGGCTGGGTTAGTTCAAGCCCCTTTCCAGATGCCCGCAGTTTCTGCTGTGCCTGTCTCGGCCTTGCCAACAGTGGGCTATTCCTTGCCACTGGGTGACCATTTGGCACAGGCCACCAGAGAGAAAATATGGCGAGGGGAGTATGTTGATATCTTCTCACTCCTAAACAGGGAGCCCACCAAGGAAGAGAGGGAGGGGCAGGATGAGAAAGATAAGGAACAGGCACGTCGTCGCAAGCCGCCACGGACGTGGGCCAAGTGGCTGCCGGCTTACCTCATCTACATGGCGGTGTACCTGAGGGCCCGGCCGGATCTGGCAATTCCGATGGTCCAGTATTTGGACAATATCTACCGGGCGATGGTTGATTTTCCGGGCCCGTCGTGGTTGGCTTATGACGAGGAATTCCGTATGAGAATTCCCCTGCACCCTGAGATGAGGTGGGATGAGCCATGTCAGAGACTTTGGCTGCTGTACATGACGCCCACGCGCCCCGCACCAGGGGAAAGATACCATTGTGGACATGCGGTCCAGCGAGTGGCTCCAGCACAGGTTCCCCGCCAAGTGGCGGGGCAGGGGGTTCCAGCCCGACTGCTGTGCTGGGCTTTCTCGTCTAATGGTTCATGCAGTAAGAAGAATTGCAAGTACAGACATGAGTGTCCCACCTGTGCGGGCCCCCATGCAGCCTCTGCCTGTCCCAGGCCTGGAGGGACGCGGGGCAGAGGGAGGGGCGGACAGTGGGCTGGCAAGACTGCCGCTGATGGAGCTGGTTCACCGAAAGGCTCCCTCCCCAATTAATGTGGACATGCTGAAGCGTTGGCTCGCATTGTACCCGAAGGGGGAGGATGCAGATTATCTACTTCAGGGCTTTAGACAGGGGTTCCGTATTCCTTTTATGGGTGATAGGTCCCCTCAGGATGCCCCCAACCTTTTGTCCCTTAGGGGGAGGGAGGAAGTGGCTGCCGCCAGCATTAATAAGGAGGTCAATGCGGGCAGGGTCGCTGGCCCTTTCCCTGCACCCCCGTTCACTAACCTCAAGGTATCGCCCCTGGGCTTGGTTCCCAAGAAGTCACCAGGCGAGTTTCGCCTAATCCATCACTTGTCCTACCCAGCCGGCCGATCAGTCAATGATGCTATCCCTGATGACCTTTGCTCAGTCAGGTATACATCTTTTGACCACGCGCTGCGCATGGTGCGCTCATGTGGCCCGGGTGCGCTGCTGGCTAAGTGCAACATTAAGTCGGCTTTTCGCCTCTTGCCAGTGCACCCGGGCGACTTTGAATTGCTGGGTTTCAAATTTCGGGGCGAATATTATTTTGATAAGGCCATGCCTTTTGGCTGTTCCATATCATGCTCGGCTTTCGAGCGTTTCAGTACCTTCCTAGAGTGGGCTTTCGTCCGCAGGTCAGGGTCCCGGTCTGTAGCCCATTACCTGGATGACTTTTTATTCGGGGGTGAACGGGCTGGGACACGTGTACACGTCTCCTCAACACATTTCAGACGCTAATGGAGGAACTCGGTGCCCCTTTAGCGCCCGAAAAGACCGAGGGCCCATCTACACAGCTAGTCTTCCTGGGGGTGGAGATTGACACGATAGCGCAGGCATCTAGGTTACCGCGGGATAAGGTGTCGAGGATAGTGGCCCTTATCTCGGACTTGTTGGCCAAGCGCAAGGCATCACTGAGGGAACTGCAGGTGCTGCATGGTCACCTTAATTTTGCCTGCAGAGTGGTTGCACCGGGCAGGGCTTTTGCCCGGCGCTTGTGCGACGCTATGGCAGGACTATCCAGGCCTCACCATAGGGTTAGGCTTACCCGGGGTATCAGGGCAGACATGCTTGTCTGGTTACAGTTCCTGAGGGACTTCAATGGGGTCTCATTTTGGAGGCATGACCTCCTGGCTTCCCCTCAATTTCAGATTCAGTCTGATGCTTCGGGATCCCTGGGTTATGGGATGTACTTCAATGGGAAGTGGGCCTATGGTGGGTGGCCACCGGCCTGGGCAGGCTTGGGTCGCCTGCGTGATCTCACGTATCTGGAATTTTTCCCTATCCTGGGTGCTTTGATGCTATGGGGCCAGGAGTGGTCCAACTCGGTCGTGCATTTCTGGTGTGACAATGCGGCCGTGGTCCACATTGTAAATGCACAGACTTCTAAATCGCCCAGGGTTATGGATCTAGTGCGCCAATTTGTGTTGCGCAGCCTGCGCCTCAACGTACTGTTCAGGGCCAGGCACGTCCCAGGGGTTAATAATGATATTGCTGACGCTTTGTCCCGCCTACAGATCTCCCGGTTCCGTGCCTTGGCCCAGGATGCGGAGGAATTTCCATCGCCACTCCCGGAGGAGATATGGACCATTGGCAAGGAGAGGTGACCCGGGCGATTGGCCTGTCACTAGCCCCACGCACCCGTAAGGCGTATCACCACGCAATTAATTCTTTCAGGGCATTTTGTACTCAATTTCAATTGCCAGTAACCTGGCCAATCCCGGTAACCCATGTTCTGCGGTTCATGGTTTACCTGCATTCTCAGGGCCTTGCACCTCGCACCATAGCATCCAAGCTTTCAGTGTTGGCTTTTATGGCCAAGGTGGGGGGTCATGTGGACAGCACCTCTGACTTCCGTGTGAGACATGTTTTGGAGGGGTGGGTGCGCGAGCGCGGGCGTTGCCCGGACGACTGCCACCCAATTTCCCCAGGGGTCCTTACCCAGTTGGCTCGGGGCTGGCCTTGCCTCTGTTTTGATGCATATGAGGCAGCCCTGTTCCATGCAGCCACAACGGTGGCATTTTTTGGAGCGCTCCGCATCAGCGAGCTTGTGATGCTGTCTAAGGCGGATGCAAGTTGTAGGGCACTGGAACTCGAGGATGTCTGTGTAGCCAAAGACTGGGCTCAGTTGAGGATACGTTCCTCTAAGACCGATCAGCATGGCGTCGGCAGTGGTGTGTGACTGCTACGGTGTTCTTTGGCAGACATCTGTCCGGTTGGTGCCCTACAGGAATTCCTGGCACTGCGTGGCACGCACCATGGCCCGTTTTTCTGTCACCAAGATGGGTCTCCCCTTACTAAATTTCAATTTTGTAGGGTGACGGGCAAAGCGCTGGCCAGTGTGGGCCTCCCAGGCGCCCGCTATGGCACTCATTCATTCCGTATAGGGGCGGCCTCGACCGCTGCTGCTTTTGGGTACTCAGGGGCTGACATACGTAGCATGGGACAGTGGGGATCGCAATGTTTTCAATTTTATGTGCGCCCACTCCCCCCGTGAGTACCGACCCGGTCACCTTACCTATTTTCCCTCATTTTTCCTTTACAGACCCGGGGTGTCGTATTACACCGGTGACAGTATGGCTGGTGGGCCATAGCTACGTGCACAGGGCAGCGCGTTATGCTGCGGCGACAGAGTGGGGACCCCAACTGGGACTGGGTGCATACGCAAGTCTCACATGGCATGGTAAGCCTGGGATGTTATGGCGGGAGCTGCTGCCTTTCCTTTTTTCAGGCCTGAATGCTGACCCGCCTGACATTCTGATCATACACCTGGGGGGCAATGATTTGGGCCAGGTCACCGGCTTGTCGCTGAAGCATGCGATTTGCGAGGACCTCGCCTACCTGCATTATGTCTGGCCCGCCACAACCCTTGTTTGGTCGGACATGGTCCCGCGCCATTCCTACAGAGGGGGCGTTGACCTCCTGGCCCTTGACCGCGCTAGACGCATGGTGAATAGGGCAGTGGCGCGTTTCCTTGTCGACAGGGCTTGGGGGAGGGTCAGTCGTCACCCCGCTATTAGCCTCCAAAGTTATGACTTGTATGCAGGGGATGGGGTCCATCTGTCGCGAGGAGGTATGGACCTCCTGTTGGGTGATTGGCAAGCAGGCCTGTTGACCGAGCTGACGGTCTGGGGGGGGGGTGTCGAGCCTTCTTTGAAGCCCCTCCGTGTGGCGGGTAGCACTGGTAAGGTAAACATTATGACCCACAGGTATCCGGCAAGTTCGCAATTGACTGGACAACACTAGACAGGCATAAGTTGGTTAAACGTTGTCCGGTCAACGACGAACTAGGCGACGGGGTGATGGCTATAGCTAGACAGCATGCATCACCCCGTGATTTTACGGATACGTGTCAGAGGGTGGGGTCATTAGTTAGATATTGACTACGGTCAACAATTTGTTTGTTGTCAACAAACAAATTGATACAAATGGATACATTGTAGCAATTGCCGTTGGCAATTTTGGGTGGTACCTTACCAGTGTTACTTCGGCCTGCTTGCCTTAAGAATTATGATTGGTTATTACCAATAGAAATTTATAATTCGGACTAGGGCATGAATCAATAAATGTGGCCCAATGCCATTATCCACTTTCATTGGTGTCTGAGTCCTTTATTGGGGGGTGCGCCTGCAAAGTCCAAACTTGTGGAACCAAGTTTGGACATTGTATGAGGTATCACTGTATATGGCTTCACGAAATCTGCTACATCTCAGCAATATGTGGACAATTATATAATTATCTTTATTATTTCGAGTTGCATTATGCAGTATTTTGGAACTGCAAAGTTAAAAAGCAGCTGAAGAACTGACAGTAAATTAATGAAAATATTTTAAAATATGAATGCTGACCTACATATCTTAAAGAATTATGTTCTGTAAAATTGTTGAAATAGTGAATGTGAAGTATCTTAATAAATTTAAAGGCATTACAGCAAGGCCATGTTTTAGGATAATTATCCTGTATCTAAATGGATGCATTTATTTAATTACAAATACTGAAAGCATTTGTCTTTTTCAGGACCATAGCTTTGGGGTTGCCCCAAGTACATTACTGAGATTGGATACCTGGCAGATCTCTCTGCTAATTATGCTACTTCTCCCTCAGTCTTTGCCCTTGTAAACATTGTTTATGTCTTCATAGTTCCAAAACTAAAAAAGTGCAATATGGTATACAAGAAAGTAGCTCTGTACATGCTTAAAATTTATGTGGGCTGTGGAGAATGGCAGAGGACAGAGGAGCCTGGTGTGCAGTGGTCCATGGAGTCGCAAAGGACTGTGCAACTGAACAACAACAACCAAAATATGCTGTTCATTTTCTACTGAATTGACTCTAAATGAATTGGGGATTTGCTTATTTTGTTAAATGTTACGTAATGTCTCTCCAGACCTATTCAGGCATTAAGTTTCAAAGCATGTATGGCTGCAATTATCATAGTGATAGAAGAACAGAAAGGTACATTCTACTATGTCTAGCTCACCTGGAATAAGGTAGACCACACATTCATTGGAAGGATGTCCAGCTGAATGCACATAAGGCAGTGTTCCTGAGTGCTGAAATGGCTACAGAAATGTAAACTGAATGAAATGATTAGCTCATCTACCAAACTTAATGATGACTATTTTGATGTTTTGGTAGAAATGCGAAGCAGCCAGCATAACAGGGCCAAAACAACTTTATTAGGCAGTCAGAACATGGGGCGCAATGGCGCAGCGCTGCTAAATATATACAATTGGGAATGGATACATTTGGGTGGGAAACAACAGGATTGGACGGGAGAGAAGTGGGGTGACTGGAAGGTCATCGGACCAGAGTGAAAACTGTACATTACTACATAGTTTAAGCGGGAACGCAGTCCCGTGATATTTTAACACCAAGAAGAAGGAGACAAAATGGAGGATCGTACTGATCCCAATTATATTACAAAATGTTACAGCAATGAATGTATTCAAACACAACAACTATGCAAATGTATTCCTTGTTTCCACAAGGAATGGGGAAGTTGGGAGTGACTTTATGTGTGTATTCCATATCCCCACACAAAACTGCAGTCCTACACATTTTCAAGTGTAATGTCTGAATAGGACTTCTCTTGGGTTCCCTCATCGGCAAACTCTTTTTTAAAAGCAACAAGATACAGGTAAGCATCAAGATACAGATAAGCTAATAATGACATCCACTATAAGCCATTGATCAACCATAAAAATACTAATTAACTTGTGAACTGCCCAGAAAGTACACTAAGTGCTATGGGGCAGTATACAGTAAAACCCCGGTTCCCGACTGCCTTGGCTTACATTTGCTGCAGTTTATGACTGGAAACCCCAAGGAAATGATGCCCTGGTTCATGACATTTTTTCACCTTACGACTGGGATTTCCCCAGAGTGCATTGCACCTGGAGGGTATATAAGACCACTCATGGCCATTTTGGATGCTGTGAGTGGCACGATCGCAGTGGGGTGGTTTTGCCTTGCACATTCACGGTGCCTCTTCCGGAGCCATCGCTAAAGTGTGGGATGTCTTTTAAATCCAGCACCTTAGTGACAGCTCTGGAAGAGACACCATGAATGCACAAGGCAAGGCCGTCCTGCTGCAATCGATTTCTTCCTCCCTTCTGAGCCTAGGTCAGTGCTGTGAAGGGTGAGAGAGGTGATTGATCACAGTGGGGCAGCCTTGCCTTGCACGTTCACAACGCCACTTCCAGAGCTGTCACTAAGGCATGGGATGTCTTTTAATGCACAAGGCAAGGCTACCCACTGTGATCGATCATCTCCCCCCCCCCCTCGCAGCAGTGACCCGGACACAGAAGGGGTAGAGGTGAGCAGTTCGCCTCACCCGGCTGCAGTGTCTTCAGTGGGGGAGCCCTGGATGTGGCCAGCCCCGGCAGCCAGACAAAATGCTCCTCTTCGTTGCCAGACGCCAATCCTGAGAAAGAAACACCTGAACCCAGGCAAGGCTCCCTCATTTATATTTCCTTTTAGTGTGTGTTTGGCATTTGTTAAATTTTATTGTATTTTTTTGAGGCCAGGAACATTTTTTAAAATTTTCAATGCATTCCTATGGGGAAATGTGCTTCAGTTTACAATTTATCCGGTTTCTGACAAAATTGTTGGAATGGACTAAAATCATAAACCAGGGTTTTACTGTACAAGTGTTATTGCTATTGCGTTCTTATTACACAATTCCCTGACCTGTTATTATCAAGTTCTCATTCTCATATGTCACATCCTGGAAATCATATTAGTCCATTGAAGAAAATATGAGTTGTAAGACCAAATCCTTTGACTATACAGGTACTGGGGTTCTCAACCTTCTCATGCCACAGGCCAGACCACTCCCCCTCAGAGAGCTGAGTTGTTATGGAATACTGAACTAAACAAAATCACATCCCACACGCTAAGACAGATTTAGGAGTTTTTATTATTAATATTGTTTAGCCAAACAGATTCAGGAACACTTTACCAAGCTAATAGTCCCTGAATGAATATACATTTTCAGAGCCATCTTTTTATAGCATAAAATTTGGAAACTTCTACACATTTCATCACTATGGGGTAAGCCAAAATTATTAATTAACCTTCTGACATTTTCATTGAGTACAGGTTAGAACATTCAGTAACTGTTATTTAGATCATGTCATATAAGGAACATGTCTCATGTCACATCATGTCATGTCACACAAATATTATTTACGGTTCCCTGTCAGCTGTACAAACTGTGCTGAGCTTGTGGACACAAAGCCTTCTGTTTACTTTAGCCTCATCATCAGTTCTATATGACAGGTCAATCTGATCTGTTTAACTTTACAGAGTACTGAGAAAATAATTTTTACTTTTTAACCAGAATTAATATCTTAATTCTTTCACCTCTGCTTCAGAGTGCTCCAGACAATGGTTCCCCCCCCCCTACCAAAAATGCTGCTGTAAAAAGTAGGGGGCATATTTGCACATACACAGGCACATTTACAGCTGGTGTAAATGTGTCTGCTTTCACTTCTGGGGTTTTCACCATGGGCCGGATGGTTTGCTGTTGTGGGCTGGGTTTGGCCCATGGGCCATAGCTTGCAAACCTCTGGACTATGCCAATCCTGGTTTAGCCTTTTGCTTGATTTAGCAACAAAGTTGCAAACAAAGCAATTTGTATTGCTTCGTAATCTTGCTTGATGCACTGTTGAAATGATAAAGCTGGAAAGTGACGTATGAGATCCATGAGATAGTTTGGATTTCTGAGGTGGAATCTACTCTGCCATCTTGATTGTAATAGGTAAACACATTTGGTTTATTTATTCATTATCAGTAACAGTTACTCAGTGGACTAGCTTCTACACATCTCCTCAGAATGATATACATACACATCACTTGCATGCCTTCTTTCAATCCATAATTCAAGAAGTGACAAAGTTGTTAAAATGTGTCTTTAATTAGTATGTGTTCTCTTGTGATCAGCCGAATAGTACATCACCCTGAACTGTATAAGTGTGTTGCTATGGAGTTTCTAAGCATCCAGGATAATGAATAACATAGGCACATTTCACCCATTATGAAACATAAAATAGAATCTATCCTTGTAGCATTGTGTTTTATTGATTTGAAATGCTGTTAATAAATGGGTAGCCATATCCTGGGGGAAGACAAGGAGCAAGTGGATATAAAAGCCATATGACTCGAGGAGGGCTAATGAAAGCTGCCACTGCCCCCGGACTCTGGCCTCAGCTGGGGTGAAGAGGCCCTCCAGCCATGGGCACCCTCCACCTGCCAGCGCTCCTGAGCCCCACCCCTCCTGCCACCACCCTTGGAATTTGCCTGTGGCCAGAGTGAAGAGGTCGTTATAGTATTGTGTTTTTGTATATTATTACCGTATTTTTGGGACCATAAGACGCACCTGACCATAAGACACACCCAGTTTTCACAGCAGGAAAACAAAAAATATATATTTAATACTGTATTTTTCACCAACAACCAGTGGTGGCGCTGCAGGGGAAATGGGCAGGCAGGCCAATTGCACTGAGGAAGGAAGTGATACTCTAGCCTAGCCTCTTACTCTCCTTTCAACCAGGAAGCATGTCCCCCCCCTCCATTTTGTCCACGTGGAGTAGAGACAAAGGCATCAAGGTAAGTGAAACCCTTTCTTTTTAAGCACAGGTTTGGTTTCCCACTTAAGTGCATTGATACAAACAGAAAACTTTTGAATACAAGAAATTTATTTCCAATGCATTTAAATGGGAAATTGTGATTTTTGCCCTCTAGTGGCCACTTGTTTTTCACATGTTTCCCCCACTGCGCCAGAACAGCTGAACAGTTGAGAGGCAGCAGTAGTAGTCTTTGGCCAGCTGCAGCTCTTGTAAAACAGCCACAGCTGGCCAAAGACCAGCATTTGAACTATAAGATGCACCCTCATTTTCTCACCACTTTTGGGGGAGAACAAGTGTGTCTTATGGTCCAAAAAAAAACACGGTATATACTGTTTTTGTAGATTGAATTTTGTGTATTGTATTACTGTGTAATTACTGTGTATATTGTGTATGTTGTTTAATTGTCATGTGAGCCGCCCTGAGTCGGGTTCCCTGATTGGGCGGCATACAAGTGTGAAAATTAAATTAAATTAAATTAAAATATCTGGTGTAAGCTCAGAACTCCAGAAGAGATATTAGTTAATTACAATTGGGAATTTTTTAATTAACATATTTTCCAAAAGTGGATGGATGATTGTTAAATGAAAGCTGTACTAAAATATCAACATGAACCTCAAAACATGAGTATTTCCAGGAAGAATAATAAACATAATTTTAAAATTGTTAAGAGCTTTCTCCTTTAAAATGTCTGTGGTCTGCTTTCTGCTTTAACTTTCAGACAGTTTTTAAATATGCTGTACTGTTTAGAGACCTTTTGATTAGTTGAACCATCTTTTGGTTATTTGCACCAGAGAAGTGACAGAAATTGAAACACTAAATTGATGCTGGTTAGTAAGTTATCATAGAATCATAGAATAACTGAGTTGGGAGGTGCCTTTTAGGCCATTGAGTCCAACCCCTTGCACAATGCAGGAATCCAAATCAAAGCAAATATGACAGATGATTGTCCAATTCTCTCTTGAATGCTTCCTGTGTTGGAATGGTCACCACCTTTTATTGCAATCATAGAAGGCGAGTGAAGTGCCATATGACTGGAGGAGGGCTAATGTTGTCTCTGTCTTCAAACACTGGGGAACTACAGACCAGTCAGACTGGTGTGAATCCCAGTGAAAATTCTGGGGCAGATTATAAAACGACTAGAAAACAATGCAGTAATAACTAGAAACCAACATGGATGTTTCATTATGGGAATTAGTCATTGACAGCTTCCTCCAGAACTGGTGATTCTATGTGATGATGAATGGAAAGAACAGAAGATGGAGGTTGCAGAAGAATGGACTGCCCCAAGAAGTGTATTCAGTGCTCATCTCTGTTTCAAAGCCAAAGAGCCAGCACTGTCTGTTTCTGCAGACGTTTCAGTGGTCATGTGGCAGGCATGACTAGACACCGGAGTGCACAGAATGCTGTTACCTTCCCACCGAAGTGGTCCCTATTTATCTATTTGCAATTTCTTGCTTTCAAACTGCTAGGTTGGCAGGAGCTGGGACAAAGACGGGAGCTCATTCCGTCCTGCAGTACTCGGGAATCGAACTGCTGACCTTTTGCCTCCCAGTCAGCATCTTAGCCACTTGAGCCACTGCAGTGCCCATCCCATTTTTTCTACACCTAGTTTGTCATTTTAACTCTTCAACAAATACTGCAATTCAGATTATAGGAGTTAGCCTAGCACCAGCATCTGAAATCCTTAGGGGTTTACATCCATCCCACTGTATAAGGCACTTAGGCCAGTGATATTCTGTTTTAATTTCCTATGATAGTTAACTTGACTCTACATTGATCATCATGGCTAATTAAAAGAAAAGCACTCACCTCTCAGTCACTATTAACATACTCTTGAATTCTCACTTTCCTTCCCTCTGCAAAGAACATGGAAGGAGCCCATTGTTGTAAGTGGGATGCATCAGAAATAATATTACTCATTTCCATCAAACATGTGCAAAGTTCTGTGTGGGAGAAGAGAAGAAGGTCCTTATGGGAACCCAGAATTTGAACAGCTATTCTTTTTTCAAGCAGTCAGATATCAAATGAACCTGGAACCATCCTCACTGATGAAAGTGGCCAGCATATTGATTCATGTCATGTTAGAGAGAAACATTATATCCCTGTGGGTGGTGTTGGAGGCATGGAGATTCTGCCCAGACATACAGAGGTGGCATCACTATTGTTTTTATAGGTCTTGAAATACCTAAAAAGCTATTATACTGAAGACAGAGTGTTGCTTTCTATTACTCCATAGAGCTGGGCTAAAACCATCTGGTAGAAATTGCAAAGAGAAATTGGCTACATTCTTTACTAGTCAAGTCCAATTGATCTATGTTTAGGCAAAGAACGCTTAGTGTGTGTTTTATAAGCTTTATCTTAAATAAGCAGACTTTTCTTGTTTCCTTTTTGAGGAATCAATGAATGCAGCTCATTTCTTGTGTTTATTATGGTTAGAAGAAAAGATACAAGGATGTTTTAATGTGGGGCTGATCTATATACCGTATATATATATATATATATATATATATATATATATATATATATATATATATATATATATATATATATATATATATATATATATATATATATATATATATATATATATATATATATATATATATATATATATATATATATATATATATATATATATATATATATATATATATTTCAGTGGGACCTATGAACAACTGACTTAAACTCAATGAGCTTTAAAATGTGCTAAACTGTGTATTAGCTGTCAACATGATATTTTATTTAGTGCAAAGGTCAGACATGTTTTCCCCCTCTAATTCTAATATTGTGGGAATTATAATACAAAAAAATCAACTTTTCAAATTTCTACATATTGTTACATGTTGTTGATTGAATTTTGTTTGCTTGTAGTGCAAATATTTAACAGTCCAGCACCAATTTGTGTTGTAACCTTTTAAAAACCAATTTAAGGGTTATAGGCACATAGAAAAATATAACTGCTAGAGTTCTAGTAGAATATTTATGGTACAGTTTCTACATTTGAGATTTAGTTGCATTGCATCTTGGGAATGAAATGGTAGTTCATAATTTCAAAAATGAAAATAAATTACATAATGAAAACAATGAAATTGCATAATGAAAACCATATTTCTCTTTTTAAGATGTGTTGCTTTTATTCATCATCTAAAAAGGGCAATTTCTGTGTGCAAAATCCATAGTGAGGCTTTGATGTTTTGGTAGAAATGCGATGCAACCAGCATAACAGGGCCAAACAACTTTATTAGGCAGTCAGAACATGGGGAGAAATGGCACAGCATTGCTAAATATATACAATCAGGAATTGATACATTTGGGTGGGAAACAACAGGATTGAACGGGAGAGGAGGGGGGTGACTGGGAGGTCATTGGACTGGAGTGAAGACTTTACATGACTCCATAGTTAAGGCGGGAACGCAAGTCCCACGATACTTCAAGACCAAGAAGAAGAATACAAAATGGAGGATCGTACTGATCCTAATAATATTACACAATGTTACAGCAATATATGTATTCAAACACAACATCCCTCCCCCCTAGGATGGAACGAAGTCCCTTAACCATTGTCAAGGCCCACAAACTCTTTTGCGCCGTACAGATACCTGACTGTATTCGGAAATCTTAAGGAGACTTGGTTCCATTGCGTGATACCGCAAACTGGGGAGCCTTTCTGAATTATTTGTATTTTGGGAGCACTGTCCCGAATTGGAACTGGAACCAGGGAGGGGGCAAACTAAATTATAACCTCATTCGGATGAAGCAGGAGCCGGGGATTGCTCGAATTTAAAACTAGAATCAGGAGGGCTAAAACATAACGAAAAGTCTCGCCTTTGAGAAGTTTGAGTAGGGGACGACTCAACAAAAGCTTGCCTCATTTGGGTTGGAGTTGAGGTAGACTCGAATGTAGGAGGATGAGGGGCTTCTTGGGAGAAATCAAAGCCCCGTTTTTTGTTTGGACGAGTGGGGGAACACTCTGCAAACTGCCCCCGATCCTGTAAATCAAAGGCTATGTTTCCACATTCTAAGCTTGCTGACGGCCTCCAAAGGAATTGGGGCTGGCTTGAATTAGAAAGTTGGGGGCTGCAGCTGATTGCTGAGCCACCTTCCTCATCTCCCCCTTGGGATAAGTGGGTGGGGGAGGACCCTAACGTGGAATTGCCCTTGTACCTCTTGAAAATCCGTAACCTTATGTCTGAGCTGGTCGGTGTGGCGCCGCCATAGCAAACCAGCACCTGTTTTGACATAAGATGCTGGCTCTGTTTGTTCCACAACAACTCCTGGAATCCATGCTGGACCTGCGGCCACATAGTTACAACATTGTACCAGATCTCCGGCTGAGAATGCCTTTTTAAGAGCAATTTCAACATTAACACCCCTATCCTCCACCCTGGAAGGATCCAACAGGTCGAGCAGCGAGACTGGTCTCTTGCACATTAGAAGCTCAGCTGGTGTCAGCCCTGACACCAGGGGAGTTGTCCGGTAGCAAAGGAGGAACTGGCAAAGTTGTAAATCAATGTGCCCCTGACCCATGCGGCAAGGTGCCTCTGTCGTAGTGCGAACCTGATGTTCCACCTGACCTTTGGTGGCAGGGTGGAAGGGGGCAGAATTTGCATGCCGAATAGCACTCCATTCGAGGAATGCCTGGAATTCGGTAGAGGTGAAAGTTGTGGTGTTATCGGACACAAGCACGTCCGGCAGTCCAAAACAACTGAACAGCCTCTGAAGCTGCTTAATCATGACTGCAGAAGAGGTACTGGGCATAGAAATAACCTCCAACCATTTCGAAAATGAGTTGACCACTAGTAGGAAGAGCGTGCCCCAAAATGGACCAGTGAAATCAACATGTATTCACGACCATGGTCCACGGGCAGTGTCCCATTCCTGAGAGGAAAGCCGGGACTCTTTGGGTTGAGAACTCTGGCAACTTTGGCAACTGCCCACCAATTGTTCAATGTCCTGGTCTACCTGGGACCACCAGAAATAGCTCCTAGCCAAGGCCTTGGAGCGCACAATACCAGGGTGACTAATGTGTAGAAGCCTAAGCACCTTAGAGCATAACACTGCAGGAATGACCACCATTTGGCCCACAAGAGGCAACCTCTCTTGAGCAAAAGCTCGAACCACTTCCTAAAGAGCACTTTGAACCCATAAGCAGGAGGAGATGTAAGCCAGCCATTCTTAACCCAAGAATCTACCTGAGACAGAAGTTTGTCCCTTGCTGTTGCCTTAGCAATGTCTGAAGGCACTGGGGGGGGGGGCGAATCGAGAGTTTCGATCAGCAGCACCTGATGATCTTGCTCAAACTCACAATCGGGCTCCCCCAGGTCTCGCAATGGAGACCATGACAGTGCATCAGCGTAGCTGATGTCTTTACCTGGATTGTGAACCAGGGTGTACTGATAAGCATTTAAGAAAATGGCCCAGCACAACATGCGAGGGGACAGAATTTTGGGAGTGGGCTTAGAAGTAGCGAAAATCCCCAATGAGGGTTTGTGGTCTGTTACGATAGTGAAATCCCTTCCATATAGGAAGTTGTGTGTCGGGGGCATGGCCAAGATGCCGGAGGGTTAACACACACTTCCTTAGCTTGCGCCATTAAAGAGATTTTAGAATGAGAATTTAAAGTAAAAAACTCCGGAAAAGACCAAATAGAAAGGCTGGAAACTGAGAAGCATCGGATGAGTCCTTTGTTGGAGGAAATTGTGCTGGGACCGTACTGATCGGGAGGTCGAAGCCCGCGAAGGTGGCTGGTAAGGCAGATGGTGCAAGCCGTGGCCGGGCGAGCCACGGGCAGGCGGGATGCCCAAGAAGGCAAACGGGAGAGTAAAAAGAAACAAAGAGGACTCTAAACGGGGTGCAGCTCTTCACTGGTGGTATGGGAGACGTGTGGCAGCAGAATTGGACCTGTGAGGTTGGTGCCTTTCAGACCCGTGGGAAGGGAAGGCAAGTGTGGAAGGAGGGTGGAAGTTGGGAGAATGGAAGAGCAGCAGTAATGGCAGCGGAGAAGATCGAAACTTTAAAAAGTTGCTGGAAAATCCTGAGAGAGGCGACTGAGGAGGTTGATAATTGGAGTAAAAGACGGTAAAAGAAAGGAGCAATTACGGAAGAGAGAAGGAGGTTGAAAACTTAAAGTATAGAATTTGGAGCATTTTCAGAAGGTTTGTGAATGTTCGGGCCTCGAAAGAGGGGGAGGAGAGAGACCCAGAGGGCAGTGGAAAGCTGCAACATTATAGCGATTCTTTGCAATTACTATGGACTTTTCCAGGATATAAGAGTCTGTTCTTTTTTCTTCTTTGGATACAAGTTAATCTTCCTGCTGTTCCTTCTTCTTTTTGAATTGGAAGTGTTATTTTTGTTGTTATCTTTTTTACACTGCCACCGCAGATGGGATTATAAAGGAAAGGGGTTCCAGATTGCAGCTTGGCTTTGCCTCTGATCGTCACAGTTTTGTTTTTTGGCTTTGGATTTATTGGATCAATTTCACCTAAACTTTGGGAATATCGGGGTATGAAGATCTTACCAGGATTTGTTGAATATTAATTGGCAATTGGAATTTATAAAAGAAGAAAGCCTTAATTACAGTTTGGATTACAACTGAAGGGGTCTCTCTTTTTGGATAGTGCTTGGCTTGTTTTCAGCAATATTTCAACCATATTTGAGTATTGAAGGAAGCTGGTGTTTGGAGATAAAAAGATTGAGTTACTGAGAGCTTCTTTTGAAGATTTGATGGCAAGCATGGAGAAGAAAAAGGAGGAGGAGGTGGTCAAGCCTAAAAGATTGGAACAAAGAAAGGAAGAAAAGAAGGAAGAGAGGAAAGAGAAGGCCACAGTGGAGACATCAACAGTTGGAGGGACAGACCCGGACTCAGTGGATCCAGTGCAAATATTGGTGGAACTGGGGAAATTGATGAAAAAGATTGATAAGATGGAGGAGCAAACGCAAAGGGGTTTCGTGAAATCAGAGAAGTGAGGGGGAAAGATAAGGAAGAAATAATGGTATGTCATAAAAAGTTAGCTTCTCAATTAACTGATTTTACCATAAAGGTAGAAGCTAATTATCAGAGAATGGATAAAGCCTTGAATGTGGTTCAAAAGGATGTGAAAGTGGTACAGGAGGATATGAGAGGGTTACAGGAGGATGAAAGAGAAGCTAAAATAAAGGTGCAATCACAGGTGAAGAGACTGGATCTAGTTGAAGAGGTTATGAGAAAACAAAATGTGGTCATTCGTAATTTGTTGGAAAAAACACCAAATAAGCTGAAAGAAAGAATAGTTGATTGACTGAATAATTTGAACATGGGGATAAATTTTGTAAGTGAAGATATTGTCAGCTGTTTCAGACTGGGTGCAAGAAAAGGGAAAAAAGCATATAGAAATGTTTTAGTTAAATTTGCAAATTGGGCTGATAAATTAAAGGTGACGAGTTTTTTTTAAAAAAGCTGGACCTGGCGTTTTGAAAATTGAGGGATGTGATATAGAGGTTTATAATGACATATCTGTAAAATAACGGGTATGGAGGTTCAAGATGAAACCTGTGACAAAATTGCTCAGGGAACAATCGATTGATTATCACTGGAAATTCCCTAAACAGCTCAGATTTTTCTATAATAAAAAAATGCACACGTTGGATGAAGAAATGGATTGTTTGGAATATTTGTGTCAAATGGGTTTGGTTAAGGCATCATCTCGTGAATGGAGGGGTTTAAGAAAAGCACTGGTGGTATCAGGGGGAATGAGAAGAGAACATGCAGGTAAGTCAGAGAGAGGGGCAACAGGAGGAAATGAGACAGAATTGGAAGTGCAGGTGGTGGCGGAAGAGGGTTGAACTGGAATGAATTTAAAAGGAGAGAGACAATGTATATAGAGGAGGGAAAAAGAGATGCTGAAATAATATTTTTTCTTTTATTTTTTATTATTATTTTTTACATTAGTGGATCAGCGCTAGAGCTTTAGGGACTTTGGTTTTTTTTTACACGTCCCCCCCTCCCCTCTTTGGGTGACAAGGGCCACTTTCTGGAAAGAAGAGTGGGGAGGGTAGCCTAAATTTTGTACATGTTAATTGTAATGTAATTTTGTATTTGAATGTTAGTCAGTATACGGTGAAGGAGATGGCACAAGTAGAGTCCGGGGAGGTCAGAAGGGAAGAATGCTAATTAAATAATGAGGGAGTTTAAAATATTGACGTGGAATGTGAAAGGTACTGGCTGTCAAGTGAAGAGGAGGAGGATAGAATCTGCTTTGCATAAGGATAAAGCTGATATAGTATTTCTTCAGGAGACTCATCAAAAATCAGGGGATACTAATAAGCTATATTTGGGATGGATGGAGTTATATGAAAAGTCATATGGTACTTCAAAAGCAAGGGGGGTGGCGGTCCTGTTTTCAAAGAGACTTGGCTTTGAGATGTTAAAAAGTATTTCCGATCCAGAAGGTAGATACTTGATCATTATAGGGAAAATAGACAATAAAGAAATAACCTTAGTTAATATATATGCTCCAAATGATCATCAACAAGAATTTTTAAACAAAGTGTTGGAAATATTAGAAAAAGAGAGAACATTGAAAATGATTGTAGCAGGTGACTTTAATTTAATAAGGGCAAAGGAGGATAGTTCCAATGTATTAAGGTCTGGAAAGGGGGATAATATGAAGATTTTGGATAAATGGATGAAGGGCCTATGTTTGAAGGATGCTTGGCGGGAGATTAAAGGAACAGAGAGAGCATATACCTATTTTCCACAGGTCCACAACACTTATTCCAGAATAGATTATATTTTCGTAACAGAAAATATGGTTAGAAATTTATGTTATGTTATGTTTATTCGATTTATACCCCGCCCTATTCAGCACATGGCCGACTCAGGGCGGCTAAAAACATATAAATAACCCGAAGGTAACATACGAAATACAAAATTCAAAATACAGTAATAAATACAATATTCAAAATGCTATTACAAATAGATACAAATTCTGCGGTACAATATATCAAACAAATATTATAGCTGCAAAAAAGTACAATACAAATTATGCAATGAAACACCAAATAAATAAATAACAAATAACAAGATAAGTACCGCAATGCATTTAGAAGATGCAGAGATTGGAATTTTTAAAGAATCAGACCACGCGAAATTTTGTTTAGAAGTAAAAATTGAAGGTGCAAAGAGATATAGGAGAAATTGGAGATTTGACGATAAATTGTTTCATGATCAGAAAGGTAAAGAACAGATAATGGAAAAATGGAGTGAGTGTTGGGATTGGAATGATACGGGTGAGGTTAATTACAACGTAGTGTGGGATGCCTGTAGAAATCTGATTCATGTCTCAATCAGTCTCATGAAGCAGCAGTTTATATCATCAGATCTTTTAAGATAGGGAGTTAAGAGTCCATGAAGTCCAGCTTCATTAGGCTCAGAGTAAGGAAAGACAGAGACAGACAGAAAACACGACTCCAGTCTTTGGCTGAACAAAGGATACTAATGGCTTCTCTTTATTCAAGCAGAGTGTCTCAGAAACGAAACTTAAGCAAACAGAATATACCAGAAACGAAACTTAACAGAAACAAAACTTAGGGCATACAGCCAATCAGAAGTGTCAGAGCCCAAATAAGGAGAAGAAAGGAGAATTCTTTTTCACTCTTCTACGCATGCCCAAAAGCAAGCGTTGTCTCTCAGTAAGCAAAGAGGCTTTTGTTTACAATATGTTTAGGACGACAGGCAAGACAAAAACCAGATGCCTTCCCACAGATGCCATGAAGTCGGTGTTTAGAGGAGTATGAATTAAGTTGGCTAGTGTTAAAAACAAACAATTTAGGGATAAACAGAATGACCTTGAGAATGAGATCAAATGCTTGCAGGAAGAGCATGTAAAGTCAAAAAGTAAAGCGGTTTTTGAGAAAATGCAAAGGTTAAAAAAGGAATTGATAGGGAAAGATATACAAAAAGTTAAAAAAGATTTAGTGTATTTACAGAGGGATTATTTTGAGTTTAGTAATAGAAATTCAAAGTTCCTGGCAAGAGCAGCTAAAGAAAAAAGAATTAAAAGAGAGATTGGAATACTGGTGGATGAAACAGGTAGGAGGTTTAATAAAATTAAGGAAAAGATTAAGATAGTGGAAAATTTTTATCAGGAGTTATATTCTAAAAGAGAAGTGAGTATAGAGAAATTGAGAGAACAACTGGAAAAGCGTGTACAAAAAAAGATAAATTTAGAGCACAAAAATAGAATGGAAGAGTTAATAACAGAAAAGGAGGTAAGAGACACAATAGCCAGCTTGAAGACAGGAAAATTACCAGGTGATGATGGGTTAACAGCGGAATTTTATAAGGAATTTAAAGATTGTGTAGTTCCAAGATTGGTGAAGTTGTTTAATTATATAATGGATGGAGGGATGATACCGTCATCATGGTATAGGAAACCTGGAAAGGATTTAGAAAAAACAGAATCCTACAGGCCTATCTCTTTGATAAATCAGGATGCCAAGATATTTACAGCAATAGTCGCAAACAGATTGAATGGAATTATGGTTAAATATATAAATGAGGACCAAGCTGGATTCTTGAAAGGAAGACATATGACAATTGCGCACTCTCCTGGACCGGGGCTCCTTGCTTATGGTCACCCATGCTCTGGTTACTTCCCGACTAGACTATTGTAATGCGCTCTACATGGGGCTGCCCTTAACGACCATTCAGAGGCTGCAGCTGGTCCAGAATGCGGCGGCCCGGGTGGTGATGGGGTGTGGGCGATATGCCCATGCCTCTCCCCTACTTCGGGAGCTGCACTGGTTACCAGTTTGTCTCCGGGTGCAATTTAAGGTGCTGGTTTTGACCTTTAAAGCCCTACATGGCAGGGGGCCGGGATACCTTAGAGACCGCATCGTCCCAAGAGTGTCTGCCCGTCCAACCAGAGCGGACAGGAGGGGTTCTCTAGTGGTGCCACCGGCTAGGGATGCACATTTGTCTAGCACCCGAAGGAGGGCCTTCTCCGTGTCCGCACCAACTCTCTGGAACCTCCTGCCAATAGACCTAAGACTCCAAAGTGAACTGCTGCCCTTCAGGAAAGGAGTGAAGACCTGGCTGGCAGGGCAGGTGTGGGGCCCGAATGGGACTATGGTGCCCGCCTGCTGGCTTGTATAAGAACTTTCTCCTCCTCCTTTGTATAGTGGGTGGGTGGGACATATGGGTTTTTAAAGGGGGTGGGTTGGGGGGGCTTTTTATACTTTTTTATAATTGTATTTATGTCTTTTGTGAATTGTTGTGATGCCGCCCTGAGTCGGGTTCTGCCTGAGCGGGCGGCATATACAAATTTGACTATAAATAAATAAATAAATAAATAAATGACTGATTTGACAAGGAGGGTCTTGGATTTATTAGATATTGCAGGTAATACAAAATAAAAAGTTGGTTTATTATCATTGGATATTTTCAAGGCTTTTGATTCATTGCAGTGGGTGACAATTAAGGAAATTATTAGATTTTATGGATTTGGAGATAAATTTTGTAGTATGATTG